>OU342655.1:17500000-20000000 GCA_910589605.1 Chrysoteuchia culmella | reverse complement strand
AAATTTACAAGTTTGATTTTATACATCTTCACGAGACTTTTAATTTCAACTCGATATCTCCACGCGTTCTCGAGATAATCGAAGACAGACGGACTGACAAACGGACAACAAAGGATCCTATAAGGGTTACGCTTTTTTATTTTGAGGTACGGAACCCTAAAAACAAACAAAATCGTCAGAACTTCCTCTGATTACTTTCGTTGGAACTGAGTTTTTAACGAGTGAACACACGAACGTTCGCCGCACGAAATATTTAAAGATTCATACTATCATTAGTAAGGACTTTTCCGGCCTATTCGATTCCAGCGAACCATTCAGGGGTAGCACCACGCAATTACACCAACAGATGTCGCTCGTTAGCGAACCGGGTCAGCTTAGGGCTGTCCACTGTATTACCTACATTACGGAGATGTACAGTCATATGGTGAGGGTTTATTATCTTAGGAACTGAAATGTTATTTAAGAGTCCTGGAAAATTGTAAGGATGACATCATCATTAGTAAGGACTTTTCCGGTCATTTGACTCCAGCGAACCATTCAGGGGTGGTACCGTGCAATTACATCAACAGACGTCGCTCGTTAGCGAACCAGGTCAGGTAAGGGTTGTCCACTGCGTTACCTACATTATGGAGACGCATATTATGATGAGGGTTTACTACCTTGGGGATTAAAATGTTGTTTACAGGCTTGGAAAATTGTAAGGAAAAGTTTGGGTTTTCTGTAAGTGGGATTGTTTTATCTTGACTTGTATAAAATAATATTTTCTAACGAGGTTCGCAAACGCTCGACATCTATAACCGTTACCGTAAATACAAGTCGATAAAATACGTAGTCATTGATACATACTCGTACCTTCAATTTTATAAAAACTTTCAAAGATATTAATAAAATTATAAATTCTCATTTTTTTTCCATTTGACTTGCCACAGTAATGTTAACTATGATCTCCTGTTTTCAGTAAACGCTTCAGCTCGTTTTCATAGGATACAGACAGACGTGATTAAAACGGGGCAGAATTTATCCTATATATGGTTTTATTTTTCTGCCTCTGGTTCTTTTCTCACTTGGAAAACTACCTTAGAGCGGCATCTCTCCGCCTAACTTTCACTGATTGTACAGTCACATGCAATTAATTATAAGCACTTAGTAGCCTTGTCACGTTACTAAATTGAATGACCTTTGTGGACAGAGAGCGCTTTGTTTCCGTGTGGGTCAATGCAATAAGTTTGTATAGTGTATATTTATTATTACTCGTCACTGTACATTGACTGTGCTCTCTTGAACTTGTCTTACAACATTCTTCAAGTCTAGGAATTACAACGATTCCAGGTCGGCACTAAAATGTTTTCGCAAAAAGACAGCACATATTATAATTTCCCCAATATGGTCTCATATATTATAATTATCCCCAATGAAGGCAACCCTGACTCCAGTTTTAGATACAGTGGGACAGCACTTACTTCGTGAATCTATTCGCAGTATGCACTGAATAACCGCCGCGGCCTTAACGATTATGTTAAGCATTATGACAGTGTCTCCATTGTTACCCATACAAAGATTATGACCACCTTTAAAAGAACTTATTCTTGTTGAGTCATGAGAATGGCCCATTTTGAGTATCTACATAGACTTAACCAGAATTGGGACGCTTAAAACATGGAAGGTACCTCTATTTTAAAAAGAATGGAGAATAATACTTAACCAATCAGAAGAAGGGTCATATAGAGATATTTCAAATTATAATGACTAATGATACGGTAAGTTAGGTATTAGTAATAGTATCAGCGTAGTTATAGTCTGGTTATATTTTCAAAACACTGGTTGTGGGTTGCGCTATGTTACTTTTCCGGTTTCTTATACGTTCACGCTGTCATGACGACCTGGTGGCGCAGGGGTACTAAACCCGCCTTCTACGCCAGAGGTCCCGTGTTCGATCCCCGGACAAGACAAATATTTGTGTGCATGAACATATCTATTTGTCTTGCTCTGGGAGTTTAATATGTATATTATATATGTATTTACATAAAAAATTGTATATAAGTAAGTTTATCCGTTATCTAGTATCCATAACACAAGTTCTTCATGAAACTTAAAGTGGGCTAGATAAATAGTGTAAAAAATAAAAAAAACAAAAAAGTATCACTAAAAATAATTTGGTGCAACCAGCAGTTAAACTTGTGAAGCAGTTAAAAAGTGTAACCACAATATTTGAAGAATACACAAGAAACCAAATAAAGCTAAAAGTATTAGCTGAATAAAATTTCAGAATAAAAGATACAATTTACTTTTCTTTTTATTGCCAAAAAGGGTGATATCTCGCACAGTAGCCTCCTTAATCTTCCGCAAACGTTATCCACAACTCGTTCGTTCAAAGAGAATTATCTTCCATGTTTGTTTTGTAGCTGATTTTTTCCTCGCTTTGTTGTGCCAATACGAAGTCTGGTATTTATTTTCTGGATAAATAACTCTGGGAAAAGGGTAGAAATAGTCGTATTTATAAATACTAAGAAGCAAAGACCAAAAAGGATTGTTATTATCGGACGATGTTATATACGGATAACATTCTTGTGGTAACAATGTGGACATGCAGAAAATAGTTTTTTATCGGCTTTGATGCATCTTTTTCTGAGGTAGCGGGTTTGATTACGTCCGATTTTCTATCTTGGATTTAGAAAATAAGACTCTTCAGTCTGATTTTCTAAATCGGCTAACTTAAAAATAAATCTTAAAATATGAGGACTAGGGAATGAAACAATCTCTAGAATAGAATAGAAATGAAAAGCGTTTATTTGTTACAGGTAAAACATACACAGAATATGTAAATTTTTAAAATAAACAATGAATATTAACCTATGTACCAAATAGGCCTCTGCTCAGTATAAGCCATGATAACGTCACAACGGCACTGGTTTACTGCAGATGCCTGTAGAGGGTAAAGAAAGACGCAAGACACTAAATGAACAAAATTTTACGTCATTGAATATAAAATCTTTAAAAATTAAAATAGCAATGCAAATTAAAATAGAAGAAATAATGAATAAGGAAGTAGTTAAAATTTAAATAATGTTAACATTTTTAATATAACCCCATATACGGAATTTCGGGCTGACGTTCACACTTAGCTATTCATTTGTCTATTTGATTGATGTTTTAGTAGCCTACATTAAAGTCATTATTATCATCATCTAACATGGGAAAATATCCACGCTGACGTTTGTTGCATTCCCAAACAATTCCTACGTTGCAAACTTAATAAATCTAGAAAAAGTTGTCTGAAATTCTCATCTCCAATCTCAACTGAGAAATGAACTTATCGCGTCGTTCCTAGCGCCCGGCGGACAAATTAATATTGATTGCCTTCTGTACGAATGCGGAGCTGCCTTTGCCAAAAGCAATAAATTCTTTTCAACGCCTCTCGTCTTTATTGATCGAGGTCGTAAATGGTTCTAGTCTGCTTTTATTGCCATTGTAATTTATAAAGTACTATTTAGGCTGTTAGGTTATGGAGTTAGCCTACTTTTGGGTATTTTCTGGGATGCAAACACAATGCGGGTCGTATGAGGATTGATAGATGATTACGACTGGGGTAGGAAGAACTGAGCAATCTTTGGTCAACATTCCAAAAAATTGGCCTCGCGAACTTCTCCCTTTGTTAATACACTATCTATAGTAAGGGTTTTCAAACACTGCTGATGACAAGAATTTAATATGATTCTTGCTCATTCAGTATTCAATTCGGTATTTTATTCTAATGTAAGCCTTCAGTCAAAACCAGAAGATGGTACAAGTGAAGAGATATTTTCAATTTACATCATGTCAAAGAACTTATCAATTTGAAAAGTCAAAATATTTTTACTTCTATTTATCTTTAAAAATAGCAAATCAGTATCACCGCCTTCAAGAGAACCCACTTCTTAAAGCTTATAAAATACATTATAACTTTTTAATTTTGCATTTTACAATGCTATTTTTATGTGATAAATATTAAACAAGAAAATATACTAGAAAAAAGCAACCAGTCTCATGTCGCCCTGACGGGATTCGAACCCGCATCCTTGGGAGTCCGGCCCAATGCACTAACTAATTATGCTACAGAGACCTATGAGGACACGTCGAATTTTTCTAGTATATTCACCGTTCTACGGTGTTGGCCACCGTCGCTTCATCAATGAGAGAAATATCCTCGCATTCGAAAGAATTGACTATCGATTAAGATGAAACAGCCATCTAATTATAACTTTTTAATTTTGCATTTTACAATGCTATTTTTATGTGATAAATATCAAACAAGAAAATATACTAGAAAAAAGCAACCAGTCTCATGTCGCCCTGACGGGATTCGAACCCGCATCCTTGGGAGTCCGGCCCAATACACTAACCAATTATGCTACAGAGACCTATGAGGACACGTCGAATTTTTCTAGTATATTCACCGTTCTACGGTGTTGGACCATACGTACATCTTATGTTTGGCGCGCACTGTTCATTAAAATAAAACTACTTTTATGGATATCAAATGCGCTATATTTCACGAACTAAGTTGTAAAAGTCCGTATTTTTAAGTTTTTTAGGGGTTTTTTGAGTTCCCGACTTTCGGCGCCTTTTCAGCTGCCGTGGTCACAGGATGACTTATCCCGTGACTACGGCGGCTGAAAAAAATGTGTTCGTGAAATATAGCGCGTTTAATATCCGTAAAAGTTGTTTTATTGTAAAATACCATTAGTATATGCGAGGAATTAAATGGATAGCCTATTGAAATGTCCCTTATACGTCAAAGTACTTAATCTTTCCAACTCAAGAAGGTTCTCTAACTTGGTCACCCAAAAGTTTCTTCACAATTCAGCAAGTCACCGCTGTAGCCAAATCATTACACAGATTACTCGTTGTTTGTCCGTCCAGTCACTTGTTGCTCAAATTAGGTGCAGTTTGACCTATTATCCAATAATAAGGTTAAAGGCCAACCACCGCTAAATCTGCGACTTTAACATCTCCCCACGCAAATGACGTGATAGGTGGTCCAAATGCAATGTGTGCTGATGTAACCCACGGTTGGGGTATTTTTTTGCAACTAACAACTTATATAGACAACGGACGAAGAAATAAAATTTATAATTAAGTATTTCATGCCGCCTATTATGCCGCCGATGGCTTTAGATTTTTTTATTTTTTTATTCATGACGGGGAGACTCTTAGCCTTTATCATACCTGATGTTAAGTAATGAGAAGGATGAAGATGGAAGCGAGCCTCTCACGGAATTTTCAACCACTGAGGAACTGGCTATCTTATCTCTTAACTGCCGGAACACAACAATCCTGAAAACATTGTTGTTATGGCGTCAGACATAGATAAGATGGTGGTAGCTAGCCAGGCGGACTCACACCAAGTCCTACCACCAACCAAACCGAATACAATATGTACGCATCGAACCCGGGACTCCTGGGCCTGATACCTGTGGTCGTTACCACTAGACCACAAAGGCGGAGATCCTGAATTGAGGCAATTATGAAAGCTAGTTAGAAGGGATCTTTCAAAGTGACTTCCTAAGGTGTCTTGCTTGCTTACCATCCTTGAACGTAGGGCTCTATTTCATGCCAAATGAAAAACAAACACCTTGAACGTTATTTGACAGAGTAAGAAGAAAGAAGAACAAAAGAAATAGTAGTTTTAATAAAAAAAAATACTGGCTGTTATCACGTCGCTTCAGCTAAGTTATTTGACACATTTATTCGATACGGAGACTAGTTTTTCTAGTACCTAAATTTTCTAGTACAAAAATCGTTTATACTATTCGACGTCGAAAGCGAAGGAAGTGTAGAAGTTATGGCGTAATAAGTTTTTAACGACACCTTGCAATGTTAAAATCTGATACGACAATAGATCTTTTAGGTCGCATTGACTACAGTTCCGACTGGAACTGCATAGCCACTATATCCAACAAATAATTAATTAATTATGTCAAAATATATACGGTTAAAGAATCCGCATGAGTGTTTGCGGAAATGTGAAAGATGAATGTTAGTTATTAAAAACATCGAAACCCATTTAATTTCATTTTGGTTGCAATTAAATTTTATCGAGATGTGCTTAGTGATGGTTATTATAGGAGCGTATAACGACCCAGTCTGTCTAGACTTAACCATTTATGTTCGAGTCATAAACCAAGTTCCGTTTCCATAAATCATTTGTACAGTAAGAAAATTATATTATCGCTATATCTTCCTACTTGCGCCGTCCACAATACTGCCTAGGCGCATAAACTTTACGAGGTCAACCGTTTTTACGATTCGGCGAATGTTTACCTGATACCCCTATATAAACTTTATGAGAACGTGTTAAAGTGCAATTTCTTGAATTCATGGCCCGTTCTGATGGAGCGTGTGGAGTTCTAGGTTATTTTGTTGAAGCAGCTCGAAAGGGAATAATTCATAAGTCAACTTAAAGTGGGGTACCCAAGGATTTGAAGGTCGGGACACTGCGGAACAGTCCCAGATATTGTCCTGGGAGACGCGTATCTAAAAAGTAATTTTGTGTACCAAATTATTCCGTATTAAAAGAACGATGATTGTTGTACCAACGTACGTTTTGTGATTGTTCCGGTTTCAGGAGCAGGAACCTCTTTGCCATTGTTATATTGGTCAGTAGGTACTTTAGTAACATGTGGGAGTTGTATGATTTAGGTACTTAAAGGGTTTGGTTTCTCTTCCATTTCCGTCTAATATAATGCAATAAAGACGCAAGTCAATGACAAAGATTTGAAATTTTATTAACAGTCTAGTCTTGTCCTTACTTTCTTTCCTGGTATTTTGTATAATACTTATGTTAGTCTTACGTTGGAAGACCATAAATTCCCATCTACTTCAGCCTATTTATTTGCGAGCTCTTTTTTACGGCCTCGTAAATCTAGGAGTAATAAAAAGTTATTGAAGTGAAAACTTGATTGTTATCTAGTAGCTAGAATAAAATAAATTGATAGACATTATTTTGTTAAGATCAATTAAATTTAGTGAAACTTCAAGTCTGCGGTGTGAAACCTGGGGGCCTACCGTCATCGCTTAGCGCAGTATTGTTTCAATCTTACCATGCTATTTCGTACTACTGAGCCTTAGTTGACATTTACTGTCAACGTTTTAGATAACTATCGAATCCTCTACTCATGTCGGTAAAGGAGCCCTTAGTACGAGTTGACATTTACTGTCAACGTTTTAGATAACTATCGAATCCTCTACTCATGTCGGTAAAGCAGTCTATGGATATGAAAGAGGCAAAGCGATAGTTTTCGAAAACGATTTTAGTTTGTCAAACTCGTACTAAGGGTACTGGTGTCTTAAAGTAAACTTGTTTTTTGATGGATGTTTTGTGACGTCCTCGCTCAATAATCGCATCCAATGTATGTCAAAATGTAACGTGTCAAATTGTTACTTCAATAAAAACAAAACGCAAACAAAACGTTCTTATATAATATGATGGTTTATTATAATAGATGATGGTAGGCCCGCTGTAGGCTGATCTGTTGATTATTTTAGGTGTGTTGCAAACAATTCTCGATGGCAAAATAATTAAAATGTTATTTTTGCGATCATGGGTGTACTGCAGACTCATTTGCTAAGATATTGCTATAATAGGTATAGCAATGGAACTAACAAATCATTATCCATGATTACAAAAGTTAACAAAAAAGTTTTTTTGTTTCTTAAAAACGGGGAGACTCTCAGCCTTCATCATACCTGATGTTAAGTATTGACAAGGCTGAAGATGGAAGCGAGCCTCTTCCGGAATCCTCAATCACTAAGGACGAGTAAACGTAAACCAAAGAAGTTAGGTTCCAGTTCATCATCTGGAAACTTATAGAAAGGACTAAGTTATTACTAGAATTAAGTACTAACATAATTTTAAGCCTTTACTAACAAGTTATGGATCATGACTTGTCTATTTTACCGACGACCTGTTTGGCGCAGGGGTACTAACCCTACCTTCTGCGCCAGAGGTCCGTTCGATCCCCAGACAAGACAAATATTTGTGTGCATGAACATGTCTATTTGTCTTGGTCTGGATGTTTAATATGTACATTATGTATGTATTTACAAAAAAAAAAAGTATTTAAGTATGTTTATCCGTTATCTAGTATCCATAACACAAGTTCTTCATGATACTTAACGTGGGCTAGATAATTGGTGTGATTGTATGGAAATATTTATTTATTTATTTATTTTGAATAAAATAAATAAAATCAGTTCTCAAAATCTTGCAGGAGACCTTTTTACTAAAAGAATTGGCATTGTCATCACAAGGCTAAGAGAACATCTATTCGACCCTATTAGGACCTCCCCTTTACTTACAGAGTTAAAGCATCGACTGATCAGAACCTTTTTTATATTCCAAGTCGTTCCGAATGTCATCTCGTTTCATTCTTTTAGGGCAGCAAACGTTTGTTCGATAATCAAGTGCTGAATGGAGATCACTTCATCCCACTTTTGCTAACGACTCATAAAAGTGGAGTTTGGACGCCGGATGGATTTTAGACAGAATTACAACTTTTGCGGAAATTTAGTGCGATTTATTTACCCGATATATTTGGTACTCTAATTTTTCGGTTTATTTGAGGTTTTTTGGTTTCCCGACGTTTCGGCACCTTTTCAGTTGCCGTGGGTGCCGAAAAGGGCCGAAACGTCGGGAAACCAACCTTTCCCTTTATTTCGGGTAAATAAATCGCACTAAATATCCACAAAAGTTGTTTTATTTCAATTATGAGTGCGCGAAGAAACTTATGACGTGCTTACAGAATTACAAGTTAATGATAGGCAAATAAAATTTTGCATAAGGTATGATGAGAGTACTCTCGCAACAATTTACTTAAAAGCGAATGTAGAGATCCATTTTTTAACTTCGTTCTCAGTTTAACTTATTGATCGACGTTTGAGGATATAGACTAGAGACCGTGGGGCTAATTATCTAATTTTAAATCTATCGCAATCATTTATGGTAAATTTCAAATAGAAAAATATTGGAAAAAATTAACTCGGCCACAAGTTCAATATTTTTCTATTTAAAATTTACCATAAGTATAAAAATAGCATTGAAAAATGCAAAAATTACAAATTTTAAACTATCGCAATCAATTTCAATTCGTAATTTGAAAGTTATTCAGGCCGTCACTATTTGACATTTGAAAGGGATTGTGATCGGGACGCGTTTTAAAAGGTATGGAATAAACAAAATTAAACTGTCTAAGCAATATGACAGACGAAAATATCACAATCACAATACCTCTGAAATGGATTGTGATAGATTTTAAATTAGACAATTAGGGGGCGTGTCTGAATCAAAGAGAAGAATGAAATAAAAGTTTAAATAAACTTTTATTACTAAATGGTTTGATTTCTTAAAAAAACTTGAATCACAACTGTTATGTTTGTTTGTTATAACCTCTAATTCTAACAATTAGGTTTGTTATTTAAATATTATGCAATATGTATATAACATAGTATTATCGAAAACACATCGTAATATCGTAGTGTGAAATACCACGAATCAGTGTTTAACAACTTTGTTTGTATTCTTAAACATTTGAGAAGAAAATATTTAACTTCGCAATTGTACGAATGATAAGACACGGAACATGGAATTAAAACATAATAATGAACAGTTCATTTTGTAATTCCGATATCGAGGTTTAAAAATTTAGTATTTTTAAACCTCTATTGTTATTTTTGTTAATCTATATTTACCTATTATACTTTTATTTAGAGAATCAATACGTTAGAGTAGTTAACCAGAAATAAATGTTAACAGATTAGAGAACTCAGTGATACAAAAATCTATAACAAGTCCTTTATAATAATGTTGAATGTATTTTGGGTTTTTTTAAGTTAAATCATGAACCTACTTATATCAAATCAGTTTCTTTTTACCTTTAAGGGAGGAGGCCACTGTATTATTCCAAAATTTGTTTGTAAATAAAAGTTGTTGTTTATTTTATAGAAATACCTATAAATATTGTAATGCGAATCTTTTTTGCAATACAAAAACCGGGCATTGTAATAAAAATAAGTGCTTAAACAAATGTAAAGAAATGTTAAAATCCCTTGTAAGTTATTCGTTTCACTTTGTGGGCACTGTGCCAGCGCTGCGAAAATGTAAAACGAATGTTAAACGCAGCTTTGTTCTAACTGACGAGTATGTTATTAATAACTGAACTTGGATGTAGACTAAGAGATTGGTTTTCAAATGATCTTTTAGTTTTACTAAAGAATTTTGCTTGATGATGATCTGGGGTACGATTGCGTAAGGTAATCATGTTCATTTGACAGTTCATATCGTATTTGATCGGCTGCAATTTGTATGCAATGATGATGTCCATGTCCATGATCAGCCTGTGGAAGTCCACTGCTGGACATAGGCCTCTCCTAGCTCACGCCTATTGTGGCGTTCATGGGAGGCTATTAGCTTACTTCTACCACGCTGGCCAGACGGGTTGGTAGAGGGTTTGTATCAAGTTTTCCTTCTCTCGCACAGGTTTTCAATGTGTCGAGTCTCTTAGTCGACTCTTACGATATCCCAGGCATGTAAGGGAGTGGTGACACTTGTATTCTTACGCCGTCACCACACGGCAGTAATGATACAATAATAAAATATGAACTGACTGATTGACTTTATACATTCGCCTGGCTGATCTGAAGACCTGGCTAAGCGTGGTTAATAAGAGACTAGTCAAGTGGTATGTCATACGGAGAACCGTTGGAAAAATTGTGTTAATTGACAATCCTATATCTGCTACTTTTATGGTGCAGGGATAGAGTTTTTTTTTTTTTTTTTTTAAAGATAGTAAGTACGATTTCCGGACAAGACAAATGGGTATGTGTGTGGATTAAAAATTCTGTTGGTCTGGTTTGGGTGTTTTCTACATCATATAACCTATATGATGAATTCAATATTTACAAAATACTATGTTAAGTAGCGTGACGGGGGCGTGCTCGTTCGTCGTTTAGAATTAGAATTAGAATCGTTTTAGAATTAAAACGATGTTTAGCTCTATACTGTTTTTATATTCAGTAATTATATTAGTATTTCACAATATTTTAAATATTTTATTTAACAAGGCGACCGTCCATATCTACGCACGACGGGCCTATCTTTCTTAATTTTATTATAAACAATCAGCCAGCAACGGCGGTGTAGCGGCCTCCTTATAGTGCAGAGACATATACAATCTCCACAGTACCTAAATATGTTTGTCTCATATACATAGCTTATTTTGAACACAAATGAACGCTGAAAGATGCCAAACAATATATAATTATATTACATATCAGTCTGATATTACAGAGTTAAGTGGGATTTAAAAACAAAAACCGCTAAGTCGGAAGACCAACCAGCCCGATCGATATTGGCAATACCTTCATCTCAAGTTTAGTTCAGTTAATCCTCCTGTGGCTACAATCAGTGGAAATGGGGGGAGAATGGGAGATTCTGGGCGGGTACCCCCCCTTCTAAATATAGAACAGTTCTGTAATTAAAAAGATCCTGTCTTTGAGTAAGTTACTTTTTCAGACAGCGCTTTCTTATTATGTTAATTCAGTTAATTGACGTAATTTGATGGAAATTTTAGTGAGAATATGTACTAATTCGTTTATTTATTTTGTTTAGAAATATTGAATTAAGTCAAATACACAATGAAATAATGACATATCATCTGTATGTGAGGTGTGTCTGTATCGTTTTGTCATCGTTAGAAAATTACCCTTTTCCGGTACGTTCAATAATAAGGTTTAGACACTTTTAAAATATTTCTTACACTCACACCAATTACCCTAGCCCCAAAGTAAGCACTGTAAGGCTTGTGTTATGGGATATTAGGATAACAGATATGAATAATTAAATATACAAATATATTTTTAAGCTATTGCATAGCTTTATCGTGGGCTTTGAGCGCGGCGACCGAATCAAGGAATTCCGTAACGAGAAAAACCTAACACCCCCCACTCCGTGCCTTAGATTTTGGTTGCTTAGTTACGATTGTGAATAACAAAATGGTCAATGATGAAAAAAACTGTATGAAATTTTGTGTAAAAATATACTTAATTTCTTTTTAAAACAAAAACACAATCGCAACTTAGCAACCAAAATCTGTGATAAAACATGCTATGCTTTACCGCGGCAGTCCCCGAGTGCCTCACGTATTTTTTTTTAGAAATAAACATTTATACAGCCATGACTCAGGTACAAATGCACGTATTCATTACACAAACAATTGCCTCTACCGGGATTCGAACACGGGACCTCCGAGTAGGCGACACCTTGAAAACCATTGTACGTACCACTCTACCACGGAGGTCGACAAACTTTTGTATCTAGTTATTACATTTTTTGCAATGCAATTTGATAAGAAAAATTTAACCTCTCATCTCAGACCCTCCATTATGATACACAATAAATATTCCATTGGACACCGGTATCCTGCTACCAAATGACGAAAAAAACAAAAAACAACTAATGTCCAAGTCTGAACATCTTTATTTCTTTTTCAAGCTTATCGCACAGATAAATATTGTCATTTCTTAACACAACACATTCGAGTAATAAGCGTCTATATATTGTTAGACTACGACAGAATAGCAGGAACCGTGGGTTTTCCGCGGTCACTGAGTCATATACCGTTTTATTAATTTAAGTACTTCTCTTCTCAGCCACATAACACCCACTGCTGGGTATAGGCCTCCCCCAAAAGGGGGGGTTTGCCATAATCACCACGCTTGGCAGGCGGGTTGGCGATCGCAGTTTGACCAAGATTGTAGGAGACGCTGCTGCCCATCTCCTGAAGGCCGAGTCCCTTAGTCGCCTTTTACGACACCCACGGGATGAGAGCTACACACCTGTAAGTATTTAAGTACTTACATGCATTTAAATTGTTCAAATATGTGAATTAAAATTTCTATGTTTTTAAGGCAAATAAACGAATTTACTCTTATTTGAACCGATACCTATTTGATCTGGCTTTGCAATACCCGTTGCATTTTTCACAGTCTTGTTTCGGAGAGAAAAACTGAAATGCATTTCTACAATTGAACGAAACGAAAAAAGCAACGTTGAACCATCACGAATTTGGAAAATGGACTCTTCTTTGTTTCCAACATTTCTGGTTTTTTATTTTACAAATAGGTAGGTATTTCGGTGTGAACTTCGATTTTTATTTAAATTGCTTCTTTATTATTTGAATAACAACAGCTATTACATTATCCAGCATTGTATCGCTATCCACCGTTTTTTCATAAACATATCTCTTGCTCAGCGACTCATCACTCATTATCCACTAGAGCGAGAAATCATTTTCAAATCAAAAATATCTAGGAGTGCAATTTAATAGAGGTACTTCCTAATTATCTATACTAATATTATAAAGAGGAAAGATTTGTATTTTTGTATGTAACGAATAAACTCAAAAACTACTGGACCGATTTTGACGAAATTTGGTATAGATAATCCTTAGACCCCAAGTAGTAACATAGGCTATAAATGATCCCAAAATTCCCACGGGACCGGGAACCACGCGGGTGAAACCGCGCCCGGCCTCTAGTATGTTATAAATGCGAAAGTGTGTTTGTTTGTTCTTCCTTGACGTCTTTACTAAGTAACTAATCGACTTAAGTTTTATCATAGAGTTAGTTGAAAGGACAGAGAAAAACATATACTACTTTTTATCCTGATATTCCCACGGGATCGGCCCCCTAATTGTCTAATTTCAAAATCTATCACAATCCTATTCAAAGATATTGTGGTTGTATCAAAATATGTGTTAAATGTGCCGTGTGGTGACGGCCTAAGAATACAAGTGTCACTCCCTTACATGCCTGGGATGTCGTAAGAGTCGACTAAGAGGCTCGACGCATTGAACACCTGTGCGAGAGAAGGAAAACTTGAAACAAACCCTCTACCAACCCGTCTGGCCAGCGTGGTAGCAGTAGGCTAATAGCCTCCTATGAACGCCACAACAGGCGTGAGCTAGGAGAGGCCTATGTCCAGCAGTGGACGTCCACAGGCTGATGATGGATGTGTTAAATGATAATATGATATATGGAATTGTGTAACTTATAGTCGCAATCACTTTCGGAACGAATGATGTTTTAAATGACACTCATTTCACACTTCTTCATACATTTGAAGGATATTTTCGAGTTTCATTTTGCTTAGACAGTTCAATTTCGTTAATTCAATACCTTTCAAAACGCGTCCCGTTCACTATCCCTATCAAATGTCAAATAGTGACGGTTTGAAGTATGTAAATATCTTTCAAATGACGAATTGAAAGGGATTGCGATAGATTTTAAAATTAGACAATCAGCCCCTGGAACCACTCGGGTGAAACCGAAGCTAGTTCGGTTATATTTGTAAACTTATTTTCAAATATTTGTGTGGAGTCTGTTTAAAAGTTACAGTTGTATTAATAAATAATAAATAAATATTTGCACACAATCACACCAATTATCTAGCCCACGTTAAGTTTCATGAAGAACTTGAGTTATGGATACTAGATAACGGATAAACATACTTCTATACTTTGTGATTTTTTAATTTTTGCATTTTTCAATGCTATTTTTATACTTATGATGAATTTTAAATAGAAAAATATTGGAAAAAATTTACTCGGCCACAAGTGAATTCTCAGATGGGAATCGAACCCATGACCTTTGGAAATCCGGTCCAATGCTCTAACCGCTGAGCTACCGAGACTTGCGAACCACCGTCGAAATTCTCCAATACTTTTATATTTTTTTTATTTATTTTTTTTACGGTGGTTTTTTTATTTTTTGTTTTATTTTACGGTGGTTCGCAAGTCTCGGTAGCTCAGCGGTTAGAGCATTGGACCGGATTTCCAAAGGTCATGGGTTCGATTCACATCTGAGAATTCACTTGTGGCCGAGTTAATTTTTTCCAATATTTTTCTATTTAAAATTTATCATACTTATATACTTTTTTTTTTGTAAATACATACATAATATACATATCAAACACCCAGACCAGGGACAAATAGGCATGTTCATGCACACAAATATTTGCCTTGTCCGGGGATCGAACTTCTCTGGCGCAGAAGGCTGGGTTAGTACCCTTGCGCCAAACAGGTCGTCATTATTATTATTATGGTTGAAAAAGAGAGAAATGTCATATACTATTGGAAATTGGTTTCATTAGTGGACGTAATATTAAGGATCGGGTAGTTTCATTTCTTTTTAATCACTATAGTTATCTACTACGACGTGATTTTGTGGATTGTTCGCCAAATCTGCAAAATCGGTCTCGCCCCCGTCTTTTTTTTATTTATGAGCGACGGGGAGGCTATTCATCATGCCTTCATCATACCAGGGGGGTTACTCTTGACGGGATCGCGTTGAGATCGAGATTGAATGTCAATAATTATTACTGATTTTCGACGTTGATTCGATTTTAAGTGCCGCTAAAATCGATTAATAGAGTACAAAGTTACTTTATTTACTAATTTCAAGTATAAAGTATTAGTTTAATTACTTATTTTTAGTCATAATTACTGACGTTTGACATTAATTCAATCTCGATCTCATTGTGATCGCGTCAAGAGTAGGGGGCCTGATGTTAAGTATTGATAAGGCTGAAGATGGAAGCGAGCCTCACCCGGAATCCTCAATCACTGAGGATCTGGCTATCTTATCTCTAACTGCCGGAACACAACAATGCTGAAAACATTGTTATTATGGCGTCAGACTTAGATAAGATGGTGGTAGCTAGCCAGACGGACTTAGATCAAGTCCTACCACCAACCAAACCAAATACAATATGTACCCCCGCTGGGAATCGAACCCGGGACCCCTGGGTCTAATACCGGTGGTTGTACTACTAGACCACAGAGGCGGTTAAAATTATATCGCTGCAATCGTATAGAGCCTTAACAGGCAGAATGAAACTCAACATTTTCAATGAACAGTCTAAAACAAAACAACTACGAACGAAGGCTTATGTCCTCGACGGTTATTAATAGAAACTTTTAACACCCACTCGCTAAATTACCAAGAACACTAACTGAAGCGCAATGCATAAATCCATTCATAATAGTATATTTTAATACTGCATTCAAAATGAACACGAATTGAACGAAGTAGAGAACGAGTAGCACTCATTCCCAATACCTTTTCATAAACGCATTATGCAAAATAAAATACGGCTTCGTATCTGCATCGATAGTGCGAGGAAAAGCGCATTTCCTACGCGAATATTTAAAATCACAGTTCCGATAACGGTACTAGCTCGGGTATTTTATATCAAAGTATCTTAGATTGAGATTTTATCAAATTGGGCTCTGAATTTTTAGAGCCAAATATTTAATGCTTATAAAAGTCTTATCAGAACGATTAAATGGATAGTTTTGAATGGTTTAACCTATCAGGCCTCTGGTTATGAGGCACAAATAAATAATCCATTGGTCTCTGGACATCGGTGTCCTGCCGGCCTACCGTCCTCTATTAGAAGCCATTACGTCTTAAGAAAGTTTTGTTTGCGTTTTGTTTTTGTTGCAGTTGTCACATTTTGACACACTTCACACTTTGGAGGGGATGATTGAGAGAAAACGTCACAAAACTTTCGTCAAAAAACAAGCTAACTCGTAGAACGAAATAGCATGATAAGAATGAAACAGTACTGCGCTAAGGGATGGCGGTAGGCTCGCAAATGACAAATTTTAAACCGCTTTTTATTGACATTAAAGAAATGTTTATATTGCGTGTTATATTAATTTTCCTGGATGCGAACAGCGCAGGACCGATCGTTGTGGAGATCCTTGGGGGAGGCCTATACCCAGC
The DNA here is from genome assembly GCA_910589605.1 of Chrysoteuchia culmella. Taxonomy (NCBI): domain Eukaryota; kingdom Metazoa; phylum Arthropoda; class Insecta; order Lepidoptera; family Crambidae; genus Chrysoteuchia; species Chrysoteuchia culmella. The sequence goes on along the minus strand of OU342655.1, from coordinate 19,983,179 downwards.
AGTGGGTGTCATGTGGCTGAGAAGACGACGACAATGTTTGTTTGGTTACGTAAATAATGGTGCCTTATCCAATCTGTCTTAAACCAAAATTCTGCGGGAAAAAATATACATAATTCATTAAAGACTTTCATATCCTAAATGGGTAATGGTATACTCGTATTAATAATTATAAGTATCGCAAGTATAAGTAATTAGTATTTCTTCGATAAGTTTCTAATCAAAGACGCGCCCTAAATAAAACTCTGATCTGGTTATTCCTATTCTGTGTTGTACTTAGTTCTATGTGTGACTTAATATGCCTCTGGAGTGACGTCAGAGAGAGAGACGTTTTCTCGGGAAAGGACTTGACTTAACTTTCTCGTCACGTATCACATTTCTGTAACGTTATTCGTTTTCATGTAAGTAACAATCCCGTTCCTTTTCTATCTTATATTGGGATATTCGTCGTTAAATGGGTAGCAGGGAACTTTAAGGGGCCAGGTTTGATTATGCTTTCATCTATAAGTATAATGTGTTGTGATGTGAAAAACAAGAGCATTCAATTAAAAAAACCAAGCATTACGCTGAGACGGTACCGTTTTGGGACAGACCTGTGCTTTTTTGTAGATTTACTTTGATGTAACTTATTGTCGAGTTTGTCTCAAATAAATAGAATTTTATTTCTTTCTTTCTTTTTTATACAATTTAATAATTTGTGTAGAAATAGAATGCTTAAAGCCAAATTAATTAATGTCATTTGCTACCTGAAACCAATGTAATACTTAAAATTTTGCAGTCTTTATCCCAAAAACTAAATGAAACGTAATTGGCGACGTGCTCGGACTTTGGAGCCAAATACATTTGTGATATGGTTAATCATCGGTGATCTACGCCCGCAATCACTCTATGAAACTTAAGTGTGTAATTATTTAGTTACAATAGGGCTGACATAAATCACCGCCTGGTCTTTAGGGGTGATTGCGAACCCTACCCCCCGTGACCAATGGCGGCCGTTTTAGTTGGTAGTACCCGCCCAGGTGAGTCCAACATTTCGAATCGCCCCTGCACCTGGGGGCGAGGGATGCGTAAAAGCATTTCTCCTAGTATAAAAAAAAAAAAAAAAAAAAAAAAGGGCTGACATAAATCTATGTGAAAAAATTTTGTTAAAAAAAGTCCTTTTGACTAAGATCCGTGTGTTAAACGGGCAAAATGGTGACGACGCGTGCAGCTTTTTTCTATTTTCAGCGGTGTAGACAGTGTCTATTGTTATACTAAGCGAAAAAAAATTACAGCTGTGCTAGCCTACGGCTAAAAGAGCTAGATTTTTGTCCTAAAAATTGAAATGCAAATCTAATTTCCCACAGACAAAGCGCCGCGAGCTATGCAGTTGCATGCTTCTAACGGTTCCCTGGAAATTCCTGACGATTCTGTGGGGTTGAATAGACTGCTGTGTTTACTTTGGTGTTTAAGTTCCGGTAGGTTTTGATGAAAAATAAGTTCAATGGTTTCATTCTACTACCGATGTAGACTTTTTGAATTTTCTTCGGTGGCTACCAATGTTAGTAAAACACCAAAAAACCTCTTGAAAATACTATTTGGCCCGAACAAGTAAATATTTGATAAATATTAAACAAGAAAATATACTAGAAAAAAGCAACTTGTCTCATGTCGCCCTGACGGGACTCGAACCCGCATCCTTGGGAGTCCGGCCCAATGCACTAACCAATTATTTTTTCTAGTATATTTTCTTGTTTAATATTTATCACATAAAAATAGTATTGTAAAATGCAAAATTAAAAAGTTATAAGTAAATATTTGTTTCATATCCACAAATGAAGATAAACAAATTTGAGCTCATTGAAAAACTACACTTTCTGGATCTATCATCCATCTAAAAATCATAACCGGATCTGGAGTCTAAAAAATATCATTTGATTATCCGTGCCAGATAATTTGCGACCATATATTTTTGCGGCCAGTTTCGCGGCAAGCCGGGCTTATCTCATCACTTTCATCGAATTAAAAACTCTAGAAACGCACGCACGGCTTACCACACTTAGCAAATTAAATCATACGTGAAAGCTGAAATTAATAATATATGAAAATTTTTCGATGTTTATTTAATGAAGCCTCCAGGGATATGAAATTGTCGGGGAAGATACGTGTTTTCCATTTGGTCTCTTTTGAGCCGTTATAAAGAACACAGCTATAGTGTTCTGTAATCTTTCTGGTTACTTTGATAAGTAGATTAGGTACATTAACAGAGAAAAAAAAAAACTCATTGAACTTGTGCCGTGATAAAACTTTTTTTAGATAAAATTTTTACTTCCATGAGTATTGTAAAATCTGTGGTTGCAGTGATACATCAAGTTACCGAATCTATCTCTTAGCCACTCGAGTGACACGGCCCAAAAAGCGTTTACACCGTAGATGTATCGCGTCTTTTTTTTAAGCGACCGTTACTAAAAAAAAGAGCGCCGCGCTTCAGTAAAATGTTTCTTACGATTTAGATTCTGAAGTGTTCGTCTTAAAGTGCTGTTTTTATTACTCTGTGTAACATGGCGCTTTGAATGTCGTTTTTGTTTTTCAATTTCACGTGAGTAGTGTAGAAATAATCGTCTTCAAACATTTAACGAAATTAAATTGCACCTTGTTGCAGTAAAACATTTTTCATTTAAAATTTATATCGAATTCTACTAATTTTATAATTTGGTAAGGTTGGAGCTAATATTCTACTAAAAGCGTAAAAATATAAGATTCCTGTGATGATTTTACATATTAAAAAAAGAGTTTGACATTTGGCGACTTTTACAACACAGAGTACGGACCAGACTTTAAATATTTTTTTATTTGGAAATGACATCTTCATGGTGTTGCTAGTATGAATAATATGGAGCCTAATTCGTTCCGAATTTGACAGTATGCGTTCTTATTGGAATAATGCTTAGATTAAAAAGAAATAAGTATTTTTTGAGAGGAGCAGCCGTCTTGGGACTACAGTCCCAAGATAAAATCAACTGTCAAAATCCTTCTGGGACTGTAGTCCCAAATTTCTCTCGAGTGGTATAATTTGTATATGATTGCGTTCTCCATCAGTGTGTGTTTGTGATATCGACTGTGAATGGAAAACCTCTTTTTTAAATTGGTTTATAAAGAGAGTTATAAATAAACAGATATTTATTTTATAGGGTTATTTGTAAACACCAACAATCTCGGATCAACTACAAAATATCGTAACGGCTGATCGAGTGATATGAAAAGTTGTTGCTTTTTTATAGGAAAAGTCGTAGAAGAAACGTTGTTTTTATATTTTAGAAATCTAATCTAGCGAGGCTGTATTTTTTTTTTACAAATACCTGGTTATGTCTATACTAATATTATAAAGAGAAAAGATTTGATTGTTTGTATGTTTGCAACGACTAACTCAAAAACTAATGAACGGATTTGGATGAAATTTGGTACACAGATAGTAGATAGCTTGGCTATGAATAAAGAATACTTTTTATCCCGATATTCCCACGGGAACGGGAACCACGTGAGTGAAACCGTGAGCGGCTGCTAGTACAATACATAGATGTTGCATCGTAATAAGCGAACTTGGCAGGTCGCGAGCGTATTCTGCATATTACATGTTACGTCATTCACCAGCAGTGCAATAGCGCAATATGGGAATGGAGATGATAAGTGTCAAAAGATTTATTCACATTATATCACTACGAAACGAAAACGCATTTTCAAAACGGGCAGCTGAGTAGTTAATAATATCACGTTACTGGTGTATTTTATATTTTATCCCAGCAATTTATTAATTTTAGTAACAAAAGACTTTCCCCATACTCTAAGTCGATCCTCCAAAACTTTGAACACTCCATTCAACCTCGTCGTGAGTAAAAATGGTAGTGTGCGCTAGGCCTAACACGGAGTGGCTACGTACTCTTTGGCTCCTCCATGTCCTTACGGAGTTATGACTTAGAATACCGATTTCGAGGAGAATTTCGAAGAGGTTTTCAATGAGGTTTCGTTAAGTCGAGGATGAGTAAGTTTTGGAGGAACGACTTAGAATATGGGTGTTTGACCTTGAATCCTTACGAGCGATTTACCCACCAAAACAGTACCGACGGAAGACCAGCGCTGGGGAATAAGCCAAGCATTATGCTGAGTCGGTACCGTTTTGGGACAAACCTGTGCCTTTTTTTTTACTTAGTTGTAGCATATTGTCGTGTTTGTCTTAAATACATATAATTTTCTTTCTTTTTTCTTATTATTTATTATTTATTTATTTTCAGACGACAAAGATCCATTATTGTTAGTAGCACTTATAAATATGTTATTTTAATTAAAATTTGATGGAATCAGGTTATTACAATCAATTACTTACTTAATTAAAATTATCACAGCTTCAAGAGTTAAAATGATTAAAATAAATATTCATTACAATAAAATTATTAAAATAAAAATACAAATTTAAATTAGCATCATCAATAATAAAATTAAATCAATAAAAATTAAATTAATAAAAATTAAATTAAATCAACAAAAATTAAATAAACAAAAATAAGATCAACAAAAATTTAATTATTAAAAACATATAAATTATGCCCTTTAAAAATATTTTTTGCATATAAAACGCGTTAAGGCGCTATTCGACTGAAGCGAGGGTTACTTATAAGAAAAGTGCACAGAGCGACACCAATTTTGCAGATTAGGTGAAAAAACCACGAAATCGATTCGTTATAAAAAAAAACTAAAGCGAATAAAGAGAAATGAAACTACATGATGCTGAATATTATTGGTGTCCACCAAAATAACCAATTATGTAGAAATATTATTATCTTATTACCAGATTTGTAATATCTCTAACCATTCTATAGTTTTATATCAAAAAGTAGATACTTTTTCCGTATAGCATCTTAATTAATAATAATAATAATAAAAACACTTTATTGCACACAAAGACAAACAGTTAAGAAATAACAAAAACAGACAGAAAGCATACAAAAGGCGGCCTTACTGATAAATAGCAATCTCTTCCAGGCAAACTTGGTTAAAAAAAAAAAAAAAACGAAGAGGACAAAGGGGAGTGGGTGCAATTATGAGAAATATAATTGATACTTAATTATATTGGAGCTAATTTATTATTTTAATGTTTAATTCGATTTCACTATCATTTAGTGTTATTCTTGTCTATTTTGGTTTCGAGCTCTAAATTACGTTTCATTTGAACCTAGAACTGTTTGAAGAAGATTTTGAGTAAATAAAATAATAAATATTAAATAGAAAAATATTGGAAAAAATTTACTCGGCCACAAGTGAATTCTCTAACCACTGAACTATTAACCTAACCACTTACTTTACTTTACTAACCAAAGTCTATTGAGACTTAAGTCTCGGTAGCTCAGTGGTTAGAGCATTGGACCGGATTTCCAAAGGTCGTGGGTTCGAGTCCCATCTGAGAATTCACTTGAGGCTGAGTGAATTTTTTCCAATATTTTTCTATTTAAAATTTATCATAAGTATAAAAATTGCATAGAAAAATGCAAAAAATTAAAATCATAAAATAATAAAATTAAAAGATACAATTTTTTCTAGTGAAATTATATTTAAAAAAAAACTGCACATTAGTATGCATGTCGTAGTAACTTACTTCACCTTATCTTTCGTGACTTTAGTTAAAACTGAACCAGTAGGTTTATTAGAAGTTTGGTAATAAAATTATAATCTACGGTAAGCACGCAACTTAGGTAAATTTGTTGCGACTAAGTGAATGTGGAAAGTATTAAAACAATGATAAAAATCTTAAATAAAATTACAATCTTTTTATTGACATTTCAAAACGAAACGTGAGTAGTAAAAATGTAGGTACTTTTATTTTACAGCCAAACCAGGAGGCTAATTGTCTAATTTTAAAATCTATCGCAATCCCTTTCAATTCTTCATCTGAAAGATATTCACATGCTTCAAACCGTCACTATTTGACATTTGATAGGGATTGAGATCGGGACGAGTTTTGAAAGTTATAGAATGAACGAAATTGAACTGTCTAAGCAAAGTGACAGACGAAAATATCTTTCAAATGTATGGAGAAGTGTCAAATCAAGTGTCATTTAAAACATCATTCGTTCTGAATTGGATTGCGACTATAAGTAACGCAATTCCATAAATCACTATCACAATCACAATACTGTTGAAAGGGATAATGATAGATTTAGAAATTAGACAATTGGAGGCTGAATGGGAATATCTTTAAGATCCTATTATAAAGAAATGTTTGGAAGTCTGGATGTTTAGATGTAGAATAATCATAGAAAATTAAACGGGTGAACGGACTTAGAAAACACTTAGACTTACAACCACCGGTATCAGACCCAGGGGTCCCGGGTTCGGTTCCCAGCGGGGGTACATATTGTATTCGGTTTGGTTGGTGGTAGGACTTTTTCTAAGTCCGTCTGGCTAGCTACCACCATCTAATCTAAGTCTGACGCCATAACAACAATGTTTTCAGCATTGTTGTGTTCCGGCAGTTACAACCAGTAATAGCCATAGCCATTTCCTCAGTGATTGAGGATTCCGGGAGAGGCTCACTTCCATCTTCAGCCTTATCAATATGATAAAGGCTACAAGTCTACCCATCGTTAAAAAAAAAAAAATTGGAGCACTTTAGAACTTGGAACAGTTTAATCTCTCAGACCTCGAGTTATGAGACACAAAGAAAATCCATTGTTCTCTGGACACCGGTATCCTACTAGTGACAAATTAAGCTCAAATTTTATCCGCATATTCTCAGTTCTCACAGTCTCACAGTAACGTACTACACAGGTGAAATCGCAGGCGGAGATATATACATACGTTTGAGACAAATTCCAATTATCATAATTAAAATGTTGATATTATCTGTTTTGTACACTTTTACTTTCACTGACATCGCCAAAAGTGGAAACAAAGATTTGTCTGTTCCGATGACTGCTCCTATTGTATTCCAATTAGGACATAAACGCCTCTTTGTTGTCTGAATCTAGATCTGAAAGACTGAATGGAACTTTCGAACGGCTACTTTTAACAGAGATACTCCATGCCATTCCGTATCCGCCGCCTTACATACCCTGTGTACATCTTAATTTGCTTCATGTTTATGATAAATTTTAAATAGAAAAATATTGGAAAAAATCAACTCGACCACAAGTGAATTCTCGGATGGGATTCGAACCTTTGGAAATCAGATCCAATGCTCTAACCACTGAGCTACCGAGACTTGTACATATATTTTTCTATTTAAAATTTATCATAAGTATAAAAATAGCATTGAAAAATGCAAAATATCTAAATTCATGTTATAACGAAAATGGTTAAAATAAATTAATTGGGATTCATGATAGTAGTCGAGCTGTTCTCTCCTTGAATGGTTTGAAATATTAGATGGGTAAGATCATAGACCTTTATCGAGATAGACGTTAAAAGTGTACCTACCTTGCGTGCCAAGTTTTGATCCACAGTCAAAGTTTTACGACCTAAGTCAGTCCGCTTGACACCATTGCCATGAAAACACGCGTCACTCAGAAACGAAAATGGTTAATTGTGCAGTGCTTTCTTGCAAGAGCTCGTCAATAACATTTACACATCAGTAAATCTCGCTGTTGACGTCATCGTAGGTACGAAAAATTCGACACGCTAGGTTCTCATACAGTTTGAAGCGCTTTTTACGTCTATCTCGATATAGGTCTGTGGGTAAGATGTAAATACGCCAAAACCATAGTTGTTGTTGAGTTTCACGCAAATACCACTGAAACCGTTTATTATTATGACCTTAACAGGTCAAAGTTTAGACCTTTTTCCCTCTATACTGCGGAAAAATCAATCGTTTCCAAGGAAAATGCCAAAATTGACTCAAAAATGAAATAAAACTATGCGTAGTCATAGGCAACCGTTAATACATGACTTAAATTATAATTCTGATGGTATGCCATTTTTCTAACATATTCTTTTAAGCAACCAATCTGATAATTTTCCTTTTTCTGTCTTACTAAAAAAACTTGAAATCGTAATAAAGCACAATTACTCTAATAGACGAGCAGTAACCTGCCCTTCGCAGCCGGTCATCGACATTGATATTCGCGCTGCGCACGCGACGTTCCGAAATAGCTGAAGTCGGCACGCGACCGATTTAGCGAATGCACTTCACACTACGCTTACAGGGTTGACACTCACTTTCACAACAAATCAATTAAAAAGGAGATTGAAGGATAAAATCATTGAGTCAAATCTAAACAATACTGTGACTGATAGACAGACAACGCACTGCCCTAACAGCTGAACCGATTCAGCTGAAATTTTTGCATACAGGATCGTTTAACGATGTAGGCGAGCTAAGAAAGGATTTTTTTTGAAATCCTCACGGGAATTGGAACCACGCGAGTGAGACCGCGGGAGGCCGCTAGTGCCCAATTACATAAAGGAGTACTGAAGATAATCAGATGATCTGAGGGAGGTGAATGCTATGCCTGATTTGTGATTGAAATTTCTATTTTCTTACGTACAAGAGAATCATTTAACCAGATTATGTAATTGTTATTATTATCTGATTCAGTTTGTAATTATTATCCTATCGTCATGAGGTAAGATCTGCACACTTTAAACATCCTTTGAAGACGCCTAAACTCATTACACTGACTTTAGCGGGGGTGATAAAAATACAATGATTAAATATAAAGCACTAACAACATTTTTGATGGGGACTGAAATAAGAAGTTACAGTTATTCTTCTAACTTCTTCCTGATATTCTGACCTTCTTTTATCTTCTTTCCTGCATCTGCATGGTCATTGACCTTGGTGCGTGCAGCTTCTGCACTAATATTAGCCGTCCACTAACGGACGGATTTAGTGCGTCTACAACTAATTGTATGTCTTGCTTTATTTAACTATGGCCATGTAGCTGTAAGTATAGCATGTGTATGTATGAACTTCAATCGTCTTATCATGAATAAAAATATACAAATGGGGTTTAAATATTGTTTTTAAATATTGTATATTAATGCCAATTGGTGGTTGAGTTATGGCTCTGAGTGATGTTTTTTAATTTTTTTAGTATAAAGCTGCTCTTTTATTTAACTTTATTGTACAGAATACAAACTGTTAAGTACAAAAGGCGGACTTAATACTAGAAGTATTCTCGGCCAGGCAACCTTTAGGCAAACAGATAACAGCGAAAGCGGTACAAATAAATGAATGAGTTAGGAATCAACTAAATGGAAATATATATTAAACTACAACGTCTTTTGACGCCCACACAAGGTGCCACAAGGGTTTTTCTAATAAACTTTCATGGTGGCTTACTGTGAACTAACTGGGACTGACGGTTTAACCTTCAATAACAGACAAAGAGTTTGTCGCAATGTAGGCTTTGACCGTCGCTGGCTGGTTGGAGAGAATAGATGGTGCAGCAAATGATGAGACTTCCTATTTATTTTATACTGTAGTTTATTTAGGGACCACAAACCAACCTTTTTTTATAGTTGAGGGGAATGCATTTACGCATACCGAACGGTTATGCTGGGCTCACCTACAATACCGGACTCGTGAGTCCAGCACCCTATCCCCCGCCGCCCCGACACCCCGTCGAGCTCAAGCTCGGCGGGAGGACGGGAGAAGGGACCACCGCCTCCCGGCCCCCTACTTAGCCTCAAAAGGCTGAATGGGGGGCCGGGAGGGGGGGGGGGGGGGTACTACCATACGCCCTGCGGGTCTTGTCACTACAAGAATAAAAGGTTACCTACTCAATCTTAATGTTGCCTGCAACAGAGTTATATCTTTAAAACTTTTGGTCACTTTCTGTCATGGATTATGAATGAGTGAATGTTACTCTTGAACGTCAATGATTTTCTCATTGATTATTAAACCTTTTATCAAACTTTAACAATCATAATATTAGACCACAAAGTTTATCAAATATCAAAGCTTCTACTAATTTCTATCAGCACTAAACTCGATATTAATATCATCAAAATCAATCCAAAAGCTGCCCATACATAAGTTATAATTGAATCTGAAACTGATGAGGAAAACGTAATTGGATGAAGCGTAGGCACTAACAAGGGACATTGTTACATCGAAGTCATCGAACACGAACGATTAATCGAATTACAAGTGAATATTTTCATCGATATTCGAGAGTATTTTATACTATAAATTCCCATACAGTTTGGCGTTAACATTATCAGGAGAGACTTATAGAATCTGGTACCTATGAATTTGAATTTAGCCAAACATTCTCAATAATATCGCATCAGATAATATTATTTTGGAATGTTTAATGAGCTATTATTTATTTACCTCAATTCCATCGAATTCGGAACAAAGTGTAAAGATAAACTATCTCCTTGCCAAATTTCATCTAAATCCTTTCAGCCAATTCGAGAATGCATTTCTCTATAATCTCTTCATTATGGTGACAAATGAAATAAAGTATTATTTTATTTAAGTTTTATTCAAGCGCTAAAATAAAAATTACCACAACTCTTAAACAAGATATAATCTCAAAGATTACGATTAGCCTGTCCAGTGGCTAAACATAGTAATAAATCACGGCAATTTTGCATAACTTAATTATAATAATCTACCGTGTGGTGCGCCCGCGCAGGTAAGTTGCGTGCGAGCTAATTGGTCGAAGAAAGCTGCAAAAACTAACGCATGCTAATACTTAATGTCTTATTTTTATAATAGTTTTGTACCAAATCAATGAAGTGTTAATATTGTGACTAATAATAGTAGGTATTATCTTTTATTTTCTTTTATTCACGACGGGGAGACTCTTAGCCTTCATCATACCTGATGTTTAGTATTGATAAGGCTGAAGATGGAAGCGAGCCTCTCCCGGAATCCTCAGCCACTGAGCGACTGGCTATCTTATCTCTAACTGCCGGGACACAACAATGCTGAAAACATTGTTGTTATGGCGCCAGACTTACAAAAGATGGTGGTAGCTAGCCAGGCGGACTTACAACAAGTCCTACCACCAACCAAACCGAATACACTATGTAACCCCGCTGGGAATGGAACCCGGGTTCCCTGGGTCTGATATCGGTGGTTGTTACCACTAGACCACAGAGGCGGTTATAGTTACTTACTAATTGACCTACCATTATAAGATTAGTAGTCATCAACAAGTAATAGATCAATATCATCAATAACACATAGATTTATTCTCGTAGAAATCCATTTCAAATAACCATTTTGCGTTTCTAATTCGTCAAATATAACTCAGTATCGTATAGGTTTTTTTAATCTTCATATTCTTCTGTATTATTTCAATTATTCATACCATTTGTTGTCAATCTTGCAGCTCTTTATATAAAGTTGGTCTTACCTGCAAAGAAAGAAAGAAACAATGTTTAGTGTTTATAGAAAATACAGAAAATTAAACTAATTGAAAGTGTGTGCCGGCCGCCGTCGAAATTTATTTGTGTTAAAGTTGATACCTACATGTTTTTTTATGGAAATTAGATAAAACTTGTAGACAAAACGGAAGCGGAAAAGAGATTTATGGGAAGTTAATTTTATTATACTACTTTTGGTCTTATTTCTAAGAAATCAATATAATAGGTTTACCTATGAAATTGCCGATTTTATCTTACACTTCTAGAGAAACTCACTAGTTCTGTGATTAAAAGATCATAATGATCAAGCATAATTAATAATACGATAAAAAAATACCTCGATAGGTATTCCTTTTTTTGTTAGCATAATTTACTACTTAATTGAATATTATTTTTAAAATAAAAATATAGTATTAGATTGCTTAGTCTACAAACAATACTTGTCCATAAAAAAAATGTGGCATTGTCACTTGCAATAATAACAGTAACAAAAATTGTTAGTATGAAAAACGAACTTTCTTTGAAAATCTTCATACAATTCAGAAATTTCATAGGTAATATTTTATTATGAACTGAAGAAATTTAATAAGAACAATACTATTGGGTATTCCCGCATTTTTATAAAGATAAATTAAATAGTACGGAATTACCCTGTTGCCCAATTAAAAAAAAAATAATATCAATACTTTATAACGTCCCGTATTACATTACACAAGTACAGTCGGGGAACTCCCCGGTTGACCAGAGTTTTTTTAGAGAGTTTTATTTAAAAAAGTAATAGATATATAGAAAAGTTTTATATCACAAATAATAGAACATTAACAGGTATTTCATTTGAAAAATAAATTATTTATTTATCCTTAGTACTTTCCGAGAAAACGTGTCCCAAAAAAAACTCTACTGTATTTTTTTAGGATTTTTGCTTTTACAATGCAATTTTTATACTTATGAAAAATTTTAAGTAGAAAAATATTGGAAAACATCAACTCGGCCACAAGTGAATTCGCAGATGGGACTCGAACCTACGACCTTAGGAAATCCGGTCCAATGCTCTGACCACTGAGCTACCGAGACTCTTATTGCCGAGTTGACTTTTTCTAATATGTTTCTATTTAAAATTTACCATAAAAACTCTACTGGTCATCGACAAGTTCCCGATAGTACCTATAGATTGACCGTCAGCAAAGCAGTGAGCCGTGAAACTTGAACCAATGATTAATTATAACCAATCAATTAGTCCATTAACATGCTAATACATTGGCGATTACTGTCATGATAATTGATTGGGAACGATGAAAGTATATATTTTTTAAGTTAACTTTATTTCGCTACATTGTCCGATACTTAATGCAGCGTATTTTCTTTGACGTTTACTGGTGCCTGTAACCTCCTAAACGCAAATTAATTTCATTTTCTATGCGGGAAGGCTAATACCCTTAGCTATCTTTTGGAAGAATGTGATTTATTTTCTCCTTGGATATCGGTTACAAAGTAAAATAAGTACTTATACCTACTTATGATAAATTTTTAGCCACAAGTGAATTTTCAGATGGGACTCGAACCCCCTTTGGAAATCCGGTCTAATGCTCTTACTACTTAGTACTTATCATAACTTCGGATGGCGAAACTGCAGCGTTCTTAAGCTTTAGTTACGTATAATATTCTAATCCTATCCTAACTAATGTTATAAATGCGAAAGTGTGTTTGTTTGTCCTTCTTTCACGCCCTAACTAAGCAACCAATCGACTTGATTTTTGGCATAGAGTTAGTTAAAAGAACGGAGAGTAAAATGGGCTAATTTTTATCCCGATATTCCCACGGGAACGTGAACCACGCTTGTGAAACCGCGGGCGGAAGCTTAAGATAAAATAAGGTTACCTATCAAAACATATTTTGTCATTTGTTATTTTCTTAGAATAAATAAAATAGTCTAAGCAAAAAATAAATTTGGAATTTGAATTTACACAATAGAGTTGAAAGTCGCGTAGCGCGTAAAGTCGAGCGCGGTCACCGGAGACCGTTTAGTGGTAATTGGGAAATTGAATTCGGAATAAAATCTTTCCTTTGCTTTTTTAAGTCATTAAATACATTTTGTAACTTACAAAGCTATACTATTTATTACATACAAGAAACTTTTCCCGAGTCCTATAGTGTTCTGCTGACGCTATCTGATTTCAAAACCGTGTATCGCTGAAGTTTCCAACTCCACCGTGGCAAGCTGACAAAGCCCTTCTCAGGAACAATTGCTCAGAAACAATCGTTAACATCTAGACTGTACAATAGAACTAGACTAGTTTGTAACTTTGCTATCCCCTCATCAATCCATAGGTTTTAAAGTTTGTTTTGTTATAGATTTGAAAAGACTTGGTCAGATTAAACACATACTTTTACGGAATTACTAAATTAACATAGAACGACAAGAGATGAAACTGGACTATTTTTTGCCATACGGTTTTCTAAATTTTGAACCTCATTTTGGTGATAATAAAGTCTCGAAACAAAATGTTGATCTGTATCATGTTTGGCTATGTATCATATTTGGTTTTTGGAGTAAAGCCTCTGTAAATATATTATGCGGAATTTGATGAGAGTAGAAGGACCAAGAGGGATATGTAAGTATCGTTGCAAGTGGTGTGGTGAAGATGTTGCTAGGTTGCTCTATAAAGTCTCGAAACTAAATGTTGATCTGTATCATGTTTGGCTATGTATCATATTTGGTTTTTGGAGTAAAGCCTCTGTAAATATATTATGCGGAATTTGATGAGAGTAGAAGGACCAAGAGGGATATGTAAGTATCGTTGCAAGTGGTGTGGTGACGATGTTGCTAGGTTGCTCTATGGGTGTGGTCATGTTCTAACCTAACCTGACCAGTCAGGTTAAGGTGCTTCCACACCGGTGTTTAGAAACATTTGTAAACAATAAAAACAAAACAAACAAATTACGAGCAAACTGCACCCGCACCGGATGCTTTAAAATTAAAAAAAATATTTCTTATTTATACGACCTTCGGCCATTGCTATAAAAAGTTTGCAATGACGACTACTAACTCTTATAATAAAAGACAACTTCAACTTAAAAGTTGCGATTTTTCGGTGTTGAAACGGATAACGGATGTTTTCAATTAGAAACCTAGTAGATAACTTGATTTAGATGCCCTCAAACTTGCTTCCAACAAACTATTTCTGCATCAAAGTGGTCAACAGTTCTAGCTACCAACAAAGTTGGGAACCACAGGCCAGTCCTAGCTGAGACCAGTTGAGAAACTCTAATGAATAAAGTATTGCTTCACTTGTGTAGGAGTTATTAATAAAGGTCTGTATGTGTCTTTCTAGATATCTGGTTGATACTTGGTTGTTTTTTAACTGAGATTTATTCAGTTTCAAAACCTAAACTTATCGAAGTCTGACGCTATAACAACAATTTTTTCACCATTGTTGAGATTATCATTGAAATTTATTCAAAGTGCAGTTACATTGCTGCTTTAGTAAGATAGTTGTCACATTGATTTTACTAAAGCAGCAATGTGACTGCACTTTCAATCAAACGTTGATAGAAACTAGTTACATAATCAGGGGGCAGGGACTGGCGCTGATTTCTGGTACTTTATACAATAACTATTTCTTTATGGGCTTTGAATTCGTATTTTGTATTTTCATTCGAAACATATTCCTGTGCAAACATTCCAGCCAGCTCAATAGATTTCCTGAAAACAAGTGACTGTAAACTTTTAAAGACGCTGAAATAGCGATGTTTGAGAGCATCTCAGTGCTCTTTGAACAATTTATTTCGAGTAATGTTTTGTTAAATAAACGTGAATTCTACTTATGTATAAAAATATAAGTATCTCATAAGTATAAAGTATAAAGTAACAGTTCACCGTCATTTAATCATACAGTAAAATCTAAAAAATTACAATATTTAATTTTATAATTAACTAGAGGCCGGGCGCGGTTTCACCCGCGTGGTTCCCGTTCCCGTGGGAATTTTGGGATCAAAGCTATCCTATCTCTTAAGTTGGACCAGACTGCTCACGGTGTGCCAATTTAATTTAAAATCGGTTAAGTAGTTTAGGAGTCCATCGCGGACAAACATCGTGACAGGAGATTTATATATATATATAACTAGAGGCCGGGCGCGGTTTCACCCGCGTGGTTGTTGTTGTGTGTGTACAAAATAAATAAGTAAAATAGCATAAATATTAAAATAAAATGCCTAGAACTAACCCTTTCACTATTATTTAGTAACGAGGGGATAAACTTGTCATCTACCACGAAAGGTGATGGGGCTCTCACCTTACTTTAAGTATTCAAAAGATTAGTGTAGTCGCATGGAAAATATCAGGTTTCTACAAAGCTTTGAACGTGGGCGAGCGTTTTCTTTCTTCTTATTTATTAGACATTGTTATTTTTACTATAATATATTATTATTATTATTATGTTTCTTTTTCTCAGCGTACGCTGGTATTTTATGTCATTTACGGGACAATGCCAAGTAAATGCAATATATATATTTTATTATTATTACAAATACTTAAAATAAGACAATGGTTTTCTTACATCAGCAGTGCTATATAAACCTTTTTAGGTTTTACCAAGCACCGGTATCCATTCAAGTTAGCTCGAAATATTAAAAAGTATAAACTTGTTTAATCTTAATAACATCTGTCCAACACCTTCTGAAATTAAGGTAAGTACTTAGTATACTTTTCATTCTTCTACCTCTCATATTGGCTCAATTACAAATTTATGTTAGTTTACGAACTATGAGTGGACCCTCTGCCAGGTAATATATTATATTACAAGAGTATATAGCTTAATTAAACTTGATAGCTTTTTTTTAAATAATTATTTGATGTATAACTACTTAGAGTTATTTAATTTTTGATATGATATTTTCTTACAAGAAAAGGAGCAAGAAAAAAATAATGAGAAAAAAATAAAAACGACCATATAATATAATACGTTATATAATATTAGTATTCTATTCGTTCTAAAAAATGTTTCAACTGTTTTGAAATCTGAAATTTTGTTTTTTCTGGAACATGCTGTTATATCCTTTAAGTGTTTGGTGCGCCTAGATTTATATCTAATAAGCCAATAATTGTTTAATGTATTGGTGTATACATGGTAAATCGATTTTAAATAAATAAATACAAAAAAAATCTGTTTAGAAATTTTGATTTTAATCTATGTTTGTAATCAACATTACATATTGCGATAACAGCTGAAATTTCGAATTAGTAATCAAAAAAAGTTATTCTATTTGCCATTGTAATGGATTGCGCCACGCAAAGTCGTCAAACAAATCGACTAAAGAGTTTTTTTTATGCCTCTTAGCCGTCATCATACCTGATGTTAAGTATTGATAAGGCTGAAGATAGAAGCGAGCCTCCCCGGAATCCTCAAGCACTGAGGAACTGGCTTATTCTGGCTACCTCTTTCTTAATTGATTAAAATTGTCATTCGCAAAATCAGAAGCATTATAGGCGGCTTAATAAACTCTGACACCAGAGGTGGCCACTAATCCTCATCAAATTAGAGAGAGATCTCTAACTGGCGGAACACAACAATGCTGAAAACATATTTGTTATTGCATCAGACTTTGGTAAGATGATGGTAGCTAGCCAGGCGGACTTACAACAAGTCCTATAGATAGTTATAGGGTATTGCACCAATACATAGTTTCAGTGCCGCCGAGTGGTGACGGCCTAAGAATACAAGTGTCACCACTCCCTTACATGCCTGGGATGTCGTGAGAGTCGACTAAGAGGCTCGACGCATTGAACACCTGTGCGAGACAAGGCAAACTTGAAACAAACCCTCTACCAACCCGTCTGGCCAGCGTGGTAGCAGTAGGCTAACAGCCTCCTATGAAGGCTGTTAGCCTAGCTAGGAGAGGCCTATGTCCAGCAATGGACGTCCACAGGCTGATGATGGATGGACATAGTTTCAGTGACTGTTTATGGTCCATGACGACCACAAACCAAAGCGAATACAATATGTACCCCCGCTGAAAATCGAACCCGGGACCTCCGGGTCTGATACCGGTGGTTGTCACCACTAGACCACAGAGGCGGTTAAAGCCCAGTAGCCATAACGACTTTAACGAGCGGAGTGAGCCTATAACGATCCTTTTAAACCTATTAAAAAGGTACTAAGCTGCTGAAAAAGAATTCAATAACGAGAGGTAACAGAAAATAATTAAACTTTGCATGCCGAGTAACTGGTTTTTTGTCAGACAGACACTTTGACACTTAGACCGTCCGTCGCTTCACTGAATCTTTACTAAGAAATAAGTTGAGAAAAAGTGCAACTTTTTGTGGAAATGGCTTAAAACCGTGTCGCTTCATCTAAAGGTAATTTCGCTGTAATTGTTTCTAAAAAGTATGTTTCCTAAAATACAAAAAAAAGCTTGTGACTAGTGACGGAAGTTCGTATCTTTCAGGCAACCTATTCTCGCTCTGGTACATCTCAAAGTTGTATTTTTTTTTTAATGTAAGTGGAAGCTATACTTCTTACAAAATGTTTCAGACTGAAAGATCTTCGATAATCCTATAACGACAAAATATGTTTGCATTTTTTTTTTAACAAATTTGTAGCCTCAGAAAATTTTGTATTCAAGATATCGCAGCGTGAAAATTGCCCCTGCTCCTTCAATATGATTTTAATTATTATAAAGCAATCATTTTATTCAATATTACTCAAATATGATCAATTGTTTATGTTATTTACACTAACACAGTGAACCTTGGTAGCTTGATTAAATAAATTATTATTATTATTATTTAATTTAAAGGTATGGTTATGGCAAGATAGCGGTCAAGCGCTTTACCTATCTAATGATAAAAAAGTACTAAAACCATTTTACACTGAAATTCGTCTTTTAATAAATTTTACTATAAGCACATTTTAATTTCGTTCCCAAAACCCAACGGAGCGTATTCTAAATAAAATATGCATTCACAAAGGAAAATTGCATCTAAGTGATTGTCAAAAGAGGCGATTTTATGCAATACAAAATGTGCAGTGCTTGTTGCAGCTGCATTAAACGTTAGTTAGAAACTTAACGAGAGTATATTTTTAGAACGTAACAGCTGAGTTAGTAAAATGAAAATCAAAGTATTATATGCAGGACGAGCTTTAATATGCAAAATAAACTGAAAAGGTTACAGAATAACGTTCATTTACCTATATAGAAAACAATTGATTTTAATGATAAATTTTAAATAGAAAAATATTTAAAATTTATCATAAGTATACAAATAGCATTAAAAATGCAAAAATTAAAAAATCATAAACAATTTATTTATTTGATACAAGCTTTCACCCCCCATTTCGTTTGCATGGAAATTCCGGAAAACCTTTGACTGGAATTCAAACTATCCGGGCTATAAACTTTCTATCTGAGTGCAGATATTGTTTAAATTCATTCAGCAATTTTTGCGTCATTGAGTAACAAACATTTAGATATCCAAATCACAAATTTAAAATGTTAGTAGGATCGAACTTTTGGTTTATCTCTGTTGTGTCTAGCCGTATTTTTTTTTCCTTTATTATTTCATAAAAAGTCGTTATGTTGATGTCTCAACAAATTAAATGTAAGGGAATCATCACTTTTTAAGTTGTACGCATAAGTTTTTAAAAACTTTCGAAAAAAAGAGAATTAGAGCCTCATTCTGTGGATTAAAAACTTCTTTGAAAGCTCATAAACTTTTTTAACTTTTTTTTTAATGGTTAAAACAAAATCCATTAGCCTCCATTCAAATATAATTGCGTCATTCAGGACCGTTCTAGAACTCAACAGTAGTACTCTGAAGTTCCTCCGATTGAAGTGATCAATGAATAATGAACCTTTTAGAAATCTATTTAAAGTTGTAAGTAGAAAGAGTATGCGAAGCTAGAACAGTGTTAAAGTAATATTGTAAGCAAGCGTTTATGGTTAGTTCAACCCTTGTGTAACGTATATCAGAGCCAACAAAGCTATCACAATTATTAACATTCTAGATAATAACTCAGAAATACATTCACGCACATTTCTAGATAGATATTAATACCCAGACAAACACAAATTTTCAAATATTTATCCTGGGGAATAGAATCCCTGACCACAATGGCACAGTGAGCATGATCAGTTTCATTGCGCCATTGTCTCAATTTCATAATAGAAATGTAGTAATTTATATAAAAATACAGAGTCATAACATCCTATTGAGTTTCCAAATTTAGTATCACATTTTTATCAGTAAGCAGATTGACAGAACCCGACTCGACCCGACAGAATACCATTAGCGTTAATCAATCAATTAGTGTTCAGACATATTTCAGATTTACATTTTTACGAGCATAATATATTTTACGAAGAAGAAATGGGAAACTGCTCACTTATTGTGAGGTTCCAATAATTCAAGGATTATGATGAATGTTATCTTATCTACCTAAACAAAAATATATTTGTTTTGAGTTTAATGCACTTTTGTAGCGTCATAATGTTCCTTTACCTCATTCAAGACTTTTTAACTGACGAGAAGGATATTGCACAATAAACTTTTCAGTTTTTAACAATTCAAGAATTGACTATAAAGTTGTGAAGTTTTATTACAAAATCGACTAATAACAGCGACATTATTAAAATCGATGGTCCCGAAGAAAAACGTCATATGTGATTTTAATACGAAAATTTATTTCCTTTATTATTTTCATAGGAATGTACAGCTCTATCTACTCTATTTCTTTATTTTTATATATTTTTATTTATTATCTATTTTAAGCTAAAAACGTTTTAAGTGTGCATGATTCCGCGGTAAAATTAACGAACCGTTTAAGTGACTATCCGTGCGGGGCGGGGGCAGCGAGCGTTGTCCGACCTTATGTTAGTTGTTACCTTGTTGAGTGGACAACGAGTGTATGCGCACCGATTCATGTTCACATAAGACGTTATTTGACGGAGAATGTGGTTCACATTATTTCATACTAAAATTTTATTTAAAAAAATTGTAAACTGTAAGAAATAATTAAAACTTCATTGTTGTCTATGAAAAGGAGCAAAAGGCGAACTAAATGGCCTTACACATTCGATACCAGTCAAATATCAATCAACTTAAAATCATATAAGACAAAATATAATATGTCAGTTAAATAAAAAACCGTTTTATCTTCATATAGCTCCCTCACTTTTCAAACGAGTTTTCGTTGAATAAAGTCAGATGTAGGCATGTGACTACAATAAGTCCATCATAAAATGTCATATATAAACATTGAACCTACTATAGTTTTAAATAAAACAATTACGAAAAAACTTGTTATACTGATAGTTAATAATAGGTTGAATAGACTTTTCGAAAAAATATCAAAGCGCCAGGTTATCGCGTATCCGAAATATGTTTAATCAGAACTTTGAACAGCTTTCCTGAGAAACAACTGACTCGCAGATATGACGTTTTTCTCCGGGACCGTCGAAATATAGTTGAATAGGACAAATGATACTATTTATCCTGATATTCCTATCAAATCGTGAATGACGGCGGGTCATGATTGCTAGTCTCATATAGGATCCAAGATCCTCTTGTTACTCCTCGGGTTATTCGTGACGGAATCATGTTCACATCAGGATCGAATCACGTCAAAACGGTACTACGGAAACTATACCAGTATCAAAATAACAGTTTTTTGTCGTTGATTTGATCTTAATGTAAACTCGATTACGTCCAGAGTAAGGGGGCAGTATCAATACATTTCAAAATATAACTAAAACTGGAAACCAGCCATGACAATTGCAATTTTTAAAAGACAAACTGCGAAATCTCCGGTATCAGAGCTCGCTTTGAATCACAGCTCAATATATCCTATCTGCAAAGAAAACAGCAATAAAGTAAAAAATGTTGAACACATCTTCCATTTCTAGACGCAAACTGAAAGCACTAAAGCAATTCCAAACTATAACGACACTTTTATAAAGTCCAATTTTGCTAAATCACTTGTGTATGGAAACTTGGAAGACGAATTCTCAAATAAACGCTGATCTAATTCTAAATGTCTAGATCAGGGATTCCCAAACTATTTATTTTGGGCAAGAGACCTGCTTTTCCAAACTGAACCATAGCCAAATCACTTTAAAAATTCTATATCTAGTATTTTTCCTATTGGGTCAAAATACTTATCAATTTTAAAAAAATGTGGTTGGTTAAGTGAGTAAACTTGACATAATTTTTATCATCAAAATGTAACTAAACATAAAATTCAGTAAATATCACATGTAATTAATAAGTTTTCTCTTATGTCGACCCTTGGGAAACCGATATCGACCAGTTTGGGAACCCTTGGTCTAGATTCTACCCATTTGTTAGCAGACTTAGTACAATAAAAAGACCTATAAATACGGAACAGTGACGCATGGCCAAATGCTGTGCAAATTCCGCAGTAAATGTCCTGATTCAGAGTGTGCTGGTCTTTGTCACGTTTGCCTTTAGCTATTATTGACACTGTACTTTTAACAGTGATAAAATTGTAACTTTCGATCTCTAATCTGACTGTGATTTCACGAGGTCGGTGGCTCTGCTAATTAATTTGGCATGACAAGAAAAGTGTTTGATACATTTGTAAATTATAACGAAGAAGATTGTTGTTGTATCAAATATTTTCTCGTGCTTAAAATACACCAAGATTCTAAATTTGTATTTTTTGCTTTATATTTGAATAGTCTTTAAGATGATGTCATAGATATATTATCTGCGGCAATAATTGTTGAAGTGAAAACTATTTTAGCGGCGTTGTGCACGTCAGAGTTTTAATTCTTTGGAATGGGTAAAAAATGTTAAAGCGCGTCAGGACACGTGACCTGATCCAAAATTCGTAAGACGGAGGGAGAGTATAGACTGTCGGCGCAGCGTAGGAGAGGAAGTAATATCCCCCTCTCTTTCTACCGCGCGGCGGAAATGTATGCCTGCTCCTGCTGTTTCGTTTAAGCGGTTTTCACTTCTGCCAGCACTCTCGGAGTGCAACCCCTTGTTTTTTTTTTGCTGCAGTAGTTTTTTAATGGAATAAGACATTTATGGAGGTTATTACTATAAAAAATATATCGTTCCATTTTGAATTCGAAGTCGATATTATCCGAGTATTTTCTCATAAACTGGCAAATGGCATATACATATGAAATCGCGGGCCGAAACATGAATACTACGACAGTCATACTAAAATAGAAATGTTTTATCGCTTGCTAAAAACCCGTTAAGGGGCTACTCGACTGAAGCGGTAGTAACGAGAAAAGGATGCACGCGAGAGCGAGACCGGCACCCCGACCGCCTAACGCTATCGCTATAGCTATCAAACTTCAAACTCTCATAAAACCCTTCAACGATGTGGTTTGTCTAATTCCTACATATTTCTTTTCATCTATTGGATTCACTATTGCATTTTTAGTATGAAAGTGATAGCGTTAACGATAGCCCTTGTAGGGGGGTTTGAAAAACGATAGCTATAGCGATAGTACAAGCTATATCGTTAAGCGGTCGGGGTGCGGTTTTACAGATTACGTGAAATACTAAAAACTAAAGTAGTATATTTTATGATTTTGTATTTTTTGCATTTTTCAATGCTATTTTTATACTTATGGTAAATTTTAAATATAATTTTTTTTTCCAATATTTTTATATTTAAAATTTACCATAAGTATAAAAATAGCATTGAAAAATGCAAAAGATACAAAATCATAAATTATTGGCAGTTGCATCTTAATCGATCGTTAAACACCTGAAAAGATGTTTCTTTCGAATGCAAGGATATTCCTAGCATTGATGTAACAACGCTGGCCAACAGCGTATTAAAAATATAAAAGTATTGGAGAATTTCGACAGTGGTTCGCAAGTCTCGGTAGCTCAGCGGTTAGAGCATTGGACCGGATTTCCAAAGGTCGCGGGTTCGATTCCCGTCTGAGAATTCACTTGTGGCCGAGTCAATTTTTCCAATATTTTTATATTTAAAATTTACCATAAGTACTAAAGTAGTAAATAACTAAAGCGATTAAATAGAAAATGAAACTATACGATCCTAAATATTATTGGTGTCTACTAATCAAACCAATTTCCAATAGTATATGCAACCCCATTTGAGAATGATCTTAAAAAAAAGTATTTTAGGGGTACATTTCGAAAACAAAAACTGTGGAGGCAAATTCATAAAATCGGGTTTCTGTAACTATACAAATCTAGATAAATGTATTAAGAAATATACAGATACCACAATGTACTTACGTCCTTTTTCGATAAAGCGTCTTTCAAAATGTCAGGCTCATCAAATTACTACGAAAAAAATGTAAATTGTGTTTTTTATTAATAAACAATAGTCGACAATACCTTTCTATTCGATCTACAAATAAAACCAGCAACTTTTTGCCTTTGAAAGTTAACTCTTTCTTCAAAATAAGACCGTTTGGGTCCCGACAAGTGAAATTGTCGCACATCGCAGCCTGCAAATTGCCTCGCAATCCAATGATCATGTTAGCTGACACACTCGGTCGCTGATTCAATTCCGGCGTAGGCAAATTGCCCCAGTTCGGAGGAGTGAAACACTGCGTTTACGCTGTTGGCGTGTTCAGTCAAATACGAGTATGACAGCGGGTTAAAAAATGATTGGTGAACTTTTGATTGAGATATATCGTATCAGTTTTGATGGCTTACAGTGCTTTTCATCGTATATTTAACCAACTCTGTGATCTAGTGGTACAACCACCGGTATCAGACCCAGGGGTACCGGGTTCGATTCCCAGCGGGGTTACATATTATATTCTGTTTGGTTGGCGGTAGGACTTGTTGTAAGTCCGCCTGGCTAGCTACCATCATCTTATCTAAGTCTGACGCCATAACAACAATATTTTCAGCATTGTTGTTCAGCGATGAGGATTCCGGGAGAGGCTCGCTTCCATCTTCAGCCTTATCCAATATTAACATCATGTATGATGAAGGCTAAGAGTCTCCCCGTCGTTCATAAAAAAACCCTTTTCCGTTACGTTGGCACCCCTGTATGTCAAGAAGGCGCGAATGCGTTAGAAACATCATTTCTAAATTTCAAAACCAATAATTTTTTTTACTGCTTTCTAATTGAGCATAATTTGAACACAGAATCCAAAATTTTACAAAATATATTGATATTCTTTAGAAATTAATTAAATATTTACAAATTAGTAGAAAAACAAGAAACCGTTGAAAAAAATGTAATTACAAAATTGCATCAAATTCTTATCATAAATTAACCTAATCTTTGGACATTTCTCTTTAACTATGCTGGGCACACAAGGATTACTACATACTTCTGTCAAGCTAATTATTTGTTTGTCTGTTCTATTTTAAGCACCTAAGCATACTAGCTATTAATCGCCGAAATAAAATTACACAATAAATAAGTCAACCTTTGACCTTATTCCACGCACTTAGAGTGAATATTTATTTATAGTACAAACAGTATGAAATAATTATAAGCTGCGGTTAACCAGTTACTACATAAAACCATTAATGTTCAAGAATTTCATTCACATAAAACGCATTATTCACATCCCATTTGCCAGTTTCAATAATGCAGCACTAATTTCGGTATTTCAATTGAAACTGGTTCATTCAATATATTAATTTGAACAGGCTTTTACGTGCAACTACTCACTTTAATCCTCCATAATCCTCAGGGAAATTAATTTACGTCCTCGGTGACAAGGCCCTTTTTCATTTTACCCTGCACACATCACCTAAATCACGTAGGCATCATAAACATGATAATATTACACTTTTAAGGAAAGCCAGGGTAACGAAACACTTTTGCTGGAGCGTTTTATATTTTATCCGAGTTGACGTAAGTGCCATTTTACTTGGTAGCGATGCGAGTTCATATTTTACCGCTTTTTTATTAGCTTTGATCTTGAAAGTAGGAGGAAATATTATGTATTTTTTTTAGGTTATTGAGCCATTAATATTGAAAGTTTTAGTGAATACGAATAGAATATTTTATAATGATACAGGAGATATTTTTTTTTTGTATTTCCAATTAAAGGTCATTATTTTGTAGTAGTCCTGTGGATAATAAAATGCATGGATAAAATACTCTTTTTTATGATTTTTGCATTTTTCAATGCTATTTTTATACTCCACCACTACCCACGACCTTTGGTGAAATCGGGTCCTATTATTCTCCAATGCTCTGCGTCCAAGAGCATTAGACCGGATTTCCAAAGGTCGTGGGTTCGAGTCCCATCTGAGAATTCACTTGTGGCCGAATTGATTTCTTCAAATATTTTTCTATTTGAATTATTCTCATTAGCAATTCATATCACGTAATGTGGACAATTCCAACAATGAAATCTTGGATGAAGAGCTAACAGTTTCGCCTCGTCAGATTAAAAACACTCTCTGCACTGACAGCTTAGTTTCAGGGGGCCTACCCTCATTTCTTAGCACAGTATTGTTTCAATCTTACCATGCTAATTCGTACTACGAATCTCATAAAGTAAGCTCATTTTTTGACGAAAGTTTTGTGACGTCTTCGCTCAACAATAGCCTCCAAAGTGTGAAGTGTGTCAAAATGAGACAACTTCAATAAAAACAAAACGTTCTTATGACATGATGGTTTCTAATAGATGATAGTAGGCCCGCAGAACGTTGTTAAAAATACATGTCTATTTACCGCCTGCCTCTGCCTCTATGTGTTGAAAATCAATTTCTCTTTTAAGTGAAGTGCTGTCGTATGCAGGCGCATTTTGAAGTCCTCCGGGCTTCGAGGAACGCTAGATAGATTTAAAATTAGAATTGAAATAGGTATGAAAGCAAGACTTTCATATTCCTCTACATGGGATTAGGTTCGATGGATTTATTAACTTGATGAAATGAGTTATAACTTTTTAATTTTGCATTTTACAATGCTATTTTTAAGTGATAAATATTAAACAAGAAAATATACTAGAAGAAAGCAACTTGTCTCATGTCGCCAAATTACATAACTAGTATATTAACATGTATTGTGTTTACAAACGCCTTCTAATTGTCATCAAACGGTCAATG
Source organism: Chrysoteuchia culmella (assembly GCA_910589605.1). Taxonomy (NCBI): domain Eukaryota; kingdom Metazoa; phylum Arthropoda; class Insecta; order Lepidoptera; family Crambidae; genus Chrysoteuchia; species Chrysoteuchia culmella. Next base: position 19,956,799 of record OU342655.1, on the reverse strand, counting down.
TCAGAAAACGATTTCTATTTGCGAAATGTAACAAGTGTCACATAGAGTTGATTCTATTGGCAATGACAATTGACAGGTCAAAGAGATAATGTGCTTGGTGTCATGAGGTCGATTCTAAAGAGCCTTGTAAACAATCCATTTAAGGCTATGTTTGACCCGTTTTGCTTCCCGTTTCCTATATTATACCTATAGCCAGCAGTGGGTGTTATGTGGGTGAGACGACGACTTCACGTTTCCATTGGTTTATTTGACAAAAACAAAGGGTTCGTCAAATATATTAAGGTCCACTTGCAGGAAAATTGGCTATGGTCTACTTGCAGGAAAATTGGCTATATCTCGATTTTGTTAAATCTAGATTTAGCCCTACAAAAATGACAAATATTTTAATCTATATTTAATATTTTGACACTTTCGTATTGGTTAAATCTAGATTTAATTAAATCGAAATTCAAAAAATTTTACTTCGATCTACTTGCAACAAATTTGAAATTTTTGTAGGGCTAAATCTAGATTTAACAAAATCGAGATATCTTAGTAGAAAACGAAAAATATGTCGCGTAATTCCGCAAGAAAAAATGCAGATGCAGCCCAGTGACACACCTTGCACCTTCACCGACTACTCTACACGTGTTTCGCCCACACACGGAGCATCCTCAGGAGTTGTTAGACCGTGCCAATCTCAGCACCGAGTGCTGAGTGGCGTCAGACTCGGTGCTGAGATTGGCACGGTCTAACAACTCCTGAGGATGCTCCGTGTGTGGGCGAAACACGTGTAGAGTAGTCGGTGAAGGTGCAAGGTGTGTCACTGGGCTGCATCTGCATTTTTTCTTGCGGAATTACGCGACATATTTTTCGTTTTCTACTAAGATATGGATTTCCGCCAAGTAACGCCTGATTCTATCAAATAAATCGAGATATAGTAAATTTTCCTGCAAGTGGACCTTAATCGTTCACGCGCCGACTACTTATTACGTCACTTCTTGATTTAGTTTAAAGCTTTGCGAGACCATTTAAGATTTTGTCTGGAAAAAAAAGCAAGTAGTGATATCTAACCATCTCTGTGGTCTAGTGGTACAACCACCGGTATCAGACCCAGGGGTCCCGGGTTCGATTCTTTCGGGTATTGTATTCGGTTTAGTTGGTGGTAGGACTTGTTGTAAGTCCATCTGGCTAGCTACCACCATCTTATCTAAGTCTGACGCCATAACAACAACGTTTTCAGCATTGTTGTGTTCCGGCAGTTAGAGATAAAATAGCCAGTTCCTCATCAGTGGCTGAAGATTCCGGGAGAGGCTCGCTTCCATCTTGAGCCTTATCAATACTTACCATCAGGTATGATGAAGGCTAAGAGGCCCATCTTTCATAAAAAAAAACCCAGCCCATCTCCTACGATAGTTTTCGAGTACGCCTTGTCTGTTGATCGACTTTAATTATGTACAGTAGGTGAATGAAAAGCTTGACCAGCTTTCAAATAAATTCATTTACACATTGCAAGCACATGTTACCTTTTTAAACTGTGTAACGGACGAGAGTGCTGTATTGGAAATTATGTTTGACTGTCTGACAATAAAGTTCAAATTTACTTAAATTACTACGAATGTTCCTTCACTATAAATAAATAAATAATTGCTTCCAATCACACCAATTATCTAGCCCACGTTAAGTTTCACGAAGAACTTGTGTTATGGATACTAGATAACGGATAAACATACTTATATTCTTTTTTTTTTTTTGTAAATACATATATAATATACATATCAAACACTCAAACTAAGACAAATAGACATGTTCATGCACACAAATATTTGTCTTGTCCGGGGATCGAACCCGGGACCTCTGGCGTAGAAGGTGGGCTTAGTACCCCTGCGTCAGACAGGTCGTCATAAATAGTTGAACTAAAACCTTTTTATTAGTTTGATCTTGCTATAAAAAGAAGAAGAAAATTACGTTGTGTCAAGTTTGATAAATCTGACAGTTCCTGACAATGTCATCATTGCTATGGCAGACGAATGCCGCCCTTTTTCGTTCTTGAAACGTGACCATAGCAATTCATTTGTAACGACCAATAAAGTGTCAGTTTGAACCAATAGTGGCTGTTGTTTATACGTGGCTACTTTGCCAACGTATGGTCATTATGGCAACCATGTATCTGTGGGTCATGTAATGAAATGACAATAATTATGACGGAATGCGTCATACTCGGTTGGAGCAAGCAAAAACAGATCTTAAGGTGGCCAACCTTTTCTTTCTTCGACAGTAGTTAATTGAAAGCTAGCAGCATGATAAAAAATACATAAAGTCATACACAACCTACTTCAAAACTGTATAAAGTTTCTCTACATCATGAAATGTCGAACGGCTACATTTCATCGTAACCGAAAAGGCCCGACTGAATGAAACTTCGAACTGAAACTAATCCCGTGATCCCGGGCTGTATTCAATATTCGCGGTATTGGGATCCGGGAATCCGGGAACTTGTGCTTATTACCTAGCTTTTAGCTGCGGTCTGTATTTAGAGAAGCGTGGAAAATGTATAAAAGATCTGGATTCGTATTAGGGAATCGATAGCACTTAAATTAACAAGGCCCAGCGCCAATAAAATGTAGGAAATTACTGTTGATGTAAAATACTTAGATGTCTACACTTTTTTAGGTTACAATGCGTTTTTATGAAACACGAATGTTGGTTTTGTGATATAAGTTTGGCACCTAAATAATTTTGAAAGAGTCAAAGTAAAAAAAATATAATTAAAAACAACTTCCCGTCAGAAATATTTAACGCAATGTCTTTTTGATAGAGAAATAGGAATGTGTCACCCATTTATTTAATGTTACAAAAGAGAACTGTGTAGTCTCGGCTTAGAATAGCACTACCCCCTCTCATCCCGTGGGTGTCGTAAAAGGCGACTAAGGGACTCAGCCTTCAGGAGACGGGCAGCAGCGTCTCCTACAAACTTGGCCACACTGCGATCGCCAACCCGCCTGCCAAGCGTGGCAAATAAGGCCTATACCCAGCAGTGGGTGTTATGTGGCTGAGCCGACGACGACGACAAAAGAGAACATTACTGAATATAATGTATAGAAATGCATATAAAAGGAACTACTCGTATATTTAAATTCGTACTCACATAATTACCTTATTTAATACATCAAAAGTTATCAACAGCTGAGAATCTATTATTTCATCGCCTCGATTACATTCAACACAACCATTACCTACTTAATTTTACACCATAAAGTAATTTCGGCCGCGGGCCGCGTGCCATTGTAGTTAAGGTCGCGCGAGACGTGCGTGCGAGCCGACCAGTCTTAACGGACCTTTAACTTACGACGTCATACATTGCGAATTGTGGCAATATAAGGAGCAATACGTAGGGTTGTCCAAAATCAAAAATGGTAACATTTAATAGCTTTTCAACCACAGTATGGTAGAAAAAACTTATTATTCAAATATTGGCGCTATTCGAATGCGTTTAAATTCGGCCACACACCACGCACCGTTATTGCAAATATCATGCGAGAAGAGTCTGGGGGGTTATTCTCTAAGCAAACATCGACGCTGTTGTAATGACTAAATGTCATATCAGCTGTCAAACGTATTATAAATGGGACGATCTCCGCTGTTTCAGCCGTCGACATCAAGGATGTTTGCTAAGAGAATGACTTATCTGAATCCTTGCTTTAGAAAACAAATTGCTGTGCTGCGAATTCTGGAAGTATGCGAAAGCAAAATGCTCAGGGTTGGTAAAATTAATTTTTGCCTTTTTATAAATAGCGATTTGGGGTGTAGGCCTCCTTTAACTCTCTGCACATCATCCTATTTTGGGCTGTCAGTATCCAATTTTAACGATTGAAATACTATTATGTCAAACACAAAAGCACCTTCTGTGACTGCCGAACAAAATCATGCAAAATCACAGTATTCACCTTGGTCGGCACATTATTTTGAGAATAAGGGGCTGGAAGTCACAAAAAAGAGTTGCTATAAATAGGAGGTAAGTTACTATAGGTCACTGTGGCCACAGTTCTTAATGGAGCTACAAAGTCCAACAAATAATACTAATATTAGTTATGACAGTTAGAGCATTGGACCGGATTTCCAAAGGTCGTGGGTTCGAGTCCCATCTGAGAATTTACTTGTGGCCGAGTTCATTTTTTCCAATATTTTTCTATTTAAAATTTATCATACTTATAAAAATAGCATAAAAATTTAAAAATTAAAAAATCGTAAAAAAATAATATTAGTTAGCAGAATTAAGACAGACGTTAACCCTGGCAAGGCGTGTCTTCCTATAATGGTCGTGTTTTCGCCGGTGACTCATGGCATGGGTGGTGACTCAGCCGCCGTCTGCTGATTCGGGTTCGCTCGATATCAAGGAGCGAACGATTCAATTAGCGAAAGGGGAATCAAAAAGGTGTGTCATGTGTTCACGCTAAAATGAACCTTATTTAGTAACGGTGTGTCGTGAAAGTTCTGACGAGTTTATTTGTAGCTACTGTTTTAGGGTTTTTTAGGTTAGTAAAGTAGAATATGGTGTGGAGTTACAAAACATGGTTAAAAAGTAAATGGAACCATTATCCTCCACTTCTGGACATAACCTTCTCCAAGTGCACGCCTCATAATAGCACAATCACTCACGACTACTCTCATCAAGTCTTAAGTTAGATATCACAGATATACAAGTACAATATGTTATTGGCGCTTTTGATTTACCGCCTTCAAAAAAAGGAGGAGCTCCTCAACTCGTCGGAATTTCATATTTAATCACAATACTATATTTATTATTTTATATGACAGAAATAACTCGTCTATAATTAGTACTCTCCGACTATAAAAGTTATCTATATTTATTTATCTTAACGAGACTTGAAAACTCCTTCTGATTCCTACCCAAACTAATAAAATTGCGTAGAAAAACAAGTTAACTCACTAATAGTTATGTTTACGTGATAATAATTGTCAACGACATTGCTAATGCCAACTATTAAAGGGAGTAAAATTAGAAGCAGATTCTTTGTATATATGTAACTATGTACAGACAACCGCACGCCTGGCTTTACTGTCTGACCTTGAAATACACCTTATGTCACTCGTAATAACGGCAGTTTTAAGCCTGAGCCTTTAGAGTAAGCCTCACTTGCTATTGACTGTAAAAAGACTTAATAACATTTTTTCTCGTCCTTATAATTGACTGTTTATAGATTGATTTAGTAATTATCGATGATTCACTCTTCAAGTGTCTCGTAATGTCATAATTGTCAATAATTATCTGATGGACAATGAAGCGTGGCAGGGCGACAACAATACTTGCTCAGCGACGCCGAACGGGTTAAAATTGTAGCGTTTACAGCCAAATGTGGACCGTAACACGGTTACGTAAGGTCACATTTAGTGTAACCAATTTGTGGAAGGGTCAGCGAAATTAAGTCAGTGTTCAAATGCTGTTTGAACGAATGAAAATATACAATACAAGAGTACGTAATTGCTCTATTCTCAAACGTAATGGCTAAATCAGTCTTGTTCATGTTTAAAAACTGAATAAATGGCGATGCTTCTACACCGAGGTTTTTTGAATGTTGTTTAACGACATTTCTTTTGTCTTCACTGGTGCTGATAATTATTACTTTTCAAAGTATTTTGATCTGGGGCGTTACCATCAACTGTAATGCGATTCATTTTAGGTCATTTTTAGATTGAGAGCGCGGGATGCTGCCATACGGCGCGTATAGCGGCGTCTCACTCTTACTACCTAAAATGAATCGCAATACAATTGATGGTAGGTGAATCTGAGATAGTATCCTAAACACTAGTCACAAAATATTTTTCTTTCTTCATTTTCTTTACTTTCTTTTTAACCGAAGAAAGTAATACAAATATGCTGCAAATGAATGTTATTTCTATTCTGTTGTAAATATTTATTTATATGAACTTTATTGCACATCAGCAAAAAGCGGACTTAATGTCTTTAGACATTCTTTCGCAGTCAACCGGAATAGATGGAGGATATATAACAGCAAAACACAATACTAACAACTATAAATGTTCTTCAGACGAACGTTGTACAAATTGTCGCTCGAAGGCATGATCAGAACCCTCTGATCATGCTTTCGACAACTTATTTAGGTTATTGCTTAACCGCCTTTTAGACCCTCAGTTACACTGCGTTTAAAAAGAGTATTTTATTTTTAAAGTGCCTGTACCATTCGTGGTGCAGTCTTCTTTTTTTTCAGTAGAACATGAATCGGCCAAGGTTGCTGTCGCTCGAAACTGGTTGCCGATTTATTTTTGTATTGTATCCATTTGTTGAGTGCCCGACTAAGTGATTTATCTAACCTTTACTGTGTGCTTTTATATACTTTCGTAAGTTAGTTCTTAACTTATAGTATATATCACAGAACTTTAACACTGTTCTGATTTATGAAAACTTTTTTCAGGGTTACTTCTTAGAGAATCTCATATTTTTACAAGTACTTATGGCTGATTTTTCCATAGAGCAATGGCTTTCATAGCTAGGTAGGCCGCGTTGCTTTATGGATTTTTCACAGTCTGTTTAATGCGTAACCGACTGAAATTAATGACAATTATAACCCCAACCTAAGAGAGAAATTTATGGATGACAACTAATTTGCAGTTTGTCCAAATATACGATATGAGAGGAATGACTTTTATCTATCCAAGAGAAAACAGGGAAAAATCGGTCTTAAGTGACTAATTTTGATAGAAATGTATTGTCACTGTTTTTCAATAGATATTTAACTTATTTTTCAATAGTTTTTATTAAGCATTATATTCTAATTTTTATACACATCATTACTGTATTAAATGAAGCCTTTGAGATCTATCTTTAGAATAAAACGGTTACAATAAAACGGTTTTGTAACTCGGTTCTCTTTTCCTTTGTACGTTTCTTTACTTATTTTAACCGTTCTTGTTCGCTGCGTTTCGTTCTTCGTTTCTATACATAAGTACGAACTACATATCTTTCGATGTCGAAGCTCTCATCGCAAAACGAATCCGCTCGAGGACTCGGGGCACACGCCTCTCGGGTTATTTTCATTACACAGGCAATTTTAACTCTATTGCCAAGCGAGTTTGATGAGAATTCACGGGATTTGAATAATCAACTATCTGTTTTATAAATAAATAATTGGATATACCTACATTTACAAATTAATACAGAATATAAGATTTGTACCAAGTTTATTTATTTAATGAATTTAGGCCAATTGGCGTATGTTTAAATTTAACTATGAAATCAAAAATCGTTTTCGTTTATCACATTTTCCAATGAATAAATAAATAAATAGTTGCATACAATTACACCAATTATCTAGCCCACGTTAAGTTTCATGAAGATCTCTTGTATTATGGATACTAGATAACGGATAAACATACTTATATACTTTTTTTTGTAAATACATACATAATATACATATTAAACACCCAGACCAAGACAAAGAGGCATGTTCATGCACACAAATATTTGTCTCGTCCGGGGATCGAGCCCGGGACCTCTGGCGCAGAAGGCGGGTTTAGTACCCCTGCGCCAAATATTAAACGTTTCAATCTGACATTGTGATTGGGAGAGTTGCCTAGCACAAGCAAAAGAAGTTATCTGTCAATAAAAGATGATACAAATTCTGTCTTTCACATTGTAACTTATTCAATGTAATGATGTTGTTAGAAATGTAATTTATTCAAATAAATAAAATTTTCAACTTAATTTTACTTTTTTAGTTCTAGAATTTGAATGTATTCGGTAAAGATTGTGTAATGTAATTCCTTTTAATGATTTAATTAAATTCTCTCTTTAAAACTGTACCTTATTCATTATAATGTTATTTAACTATCAAATCAAGTAACTAACTTAATTTTACTTCTTTTAATATTTTTTATAATTCAGCATTTAATCTATTTTACTTAATTCTAGTTTCCATATAATAATGATTGCTATTATTGTGTAGACTTGTCTGTTACATCATACTGTTCGCACGTACTTGGCTAGTATATACTTAAATAAATAAATGAAAACCATTCCGTACTCTTTTATATTCAATGGGTGTATAAGGAGGAAATAGCCAGAGATTTGGTGGCGCCGTCTCGTCTCCCATCGATCGGGCAGATGAGACTGGCTGGCTTGCCTGGCTGACTGAAGAGAAATTGTGGAGAGCTACAAGGCTTCATTTATAGTTTTGAAGACAACAGTATAAAAGATAAGTTTGAGTAGGTTAGGTAAATTAAAAGACTGTCGAAAGCAGGTGGCTTACCGCGGTGGAAACTCAGCATTGGCCACGGCGGAACTTCAGACCCTCAGTCACCGTCGGAAAGTTGCATGTCTATCGGTCTTTTATAGGATACACTTTGGAGAGTGTGCGAGAGAACTGCACGACCTTGTTCCTCCAGCCCCTTTCCACCATCTGGGTACCAGACGCAGGTTAGCTTACCACCCGTACGTCGTTGACATTCCAACGGTCCGTACCAAGCGCTTCGCTGACACATTTCATGACAAGAATGGAATGCGCTGCCCGCTCATGTGTTCCCCGATTCCTACAACCTTGGCCTCTTCAAGGCGAGAGTGAATAGGCATTTCCTGGGCAAGCATGCAACCCCTTAGACCACATCCTGTTTCTTAAGCACGATGGTGGTCAAATGCCTGACCGGTTATAATAATAAAAAAAAAACGATACTGATATTTTTCGTACGAATGTTCCGTAACTGCTTTGTTAAGTCTGCCATTACAAAGAATCGTCGAGTGTAGATAAGCACGGTTTATTTTGTAGGTATTTCATATCTCAATGGACAGGAATAACAATATTTTACTTTATGAAGGGTCATGGTACGAATATGAAGAGTATTGATAACAAAACGCAAAAAATATACGGCTATTACGTACGCTATTATATACGGTTATATACGTCAACATGACTCATGCAACTGCGCCAAAATATCGGGGAGACGAAAGCAAAAACAACATGGTAGAGATTCCGTTTTTTTCCTATAAATTAGAAAATAATATCCAATTTAATAAATTTTCTTTAGTTATCTCTTTAAGTTTTTTATCCAAAAAAATTGCTATGACTGGGCTTGGGTTTTGAGCAGGAGTCTTTCTGGTGTAAAATATATCTGACAATAAAATTAAAACCTATAAATGTAAATAAAGAAAATTGTGAAAAACTTAATGACGGACACTTCCTGTAAACTTTTATTCACTATTGTTTCTGATTCTCTCTCACACAAAAAGAAAACAACCAAAAGTTCTTCTATTAAGCAATAAAGCCGAATAAACCGTGTGACTATCAAATTTGAGGCCAAGTTCCTGTGGACAGGAATGCCCCATTACATGGCCAGTTATTGGCCATTCGAGCCAGTGACGGCTTAAATGGCCATTATTTCGGCCATTAACGGAGTGATAAGCAAAGTGGATGGACCGGATCGCTTTATGCTAGAAAACAGCATTAAAACGAACTTTTGTTTTGAAACTTTATTGATTGAAATAGGGTGCCGAAATCACTCTTGACTATTTTTGTATGGGGAAATTATTTCATTACATTTTTCGTACGTAATTGTAATGGTGCGGTGAAATGATTGGTCTAATTCTGCTATCATTTAGCGTACCAGCGCCGTATATGGCCAAAAAAGGAATCAATCACCTGCTTGATTTTACTTCAGCCATCTTCAAAGGGATAGTTTACTATAATATAAGCCAACTAGTTGAACGTTGAGACATTCAGTTGAATGCCGGTTTTTAATTAACTTGCTAGCTTTCCAATGAAATTGCTGATTTATCCAGATGGCTGCGACATATTTAAGTAAAGAACTTTAACCGCCTCTGTGGTCTAGTAGTAATAACCACCAGTATCAGACCCAGAAGTCCCGGATTCGATTACCAGCGGGGATACATATTTTACTCGGTTTGGTTGGTGGTTGGACTTGTCGTAAGTCCGTCTGACTAGCTACCTCCATCTTATCTAAGTTGTTTTCAGCATTGTTGTGTTCCGGCAGTTAGAGATAAGACAGCCAGTTCCTTAGTGATTGAGGTTTCTGGTAGGGGCTCGCTTCCATCTTCAATCTTATCAATACCATACATCAGGTATGATGAAGACTGAGAGTCTGCCCGTTGTCAATAAATAAATAAATAACAAAAAGTCTTTGCTCCTTAATAATTCCTAATTAAGCAAAACGGTAAGATCATGCGCAGTGCGCATGCGACGCTCAGTGCAATCACAGTCCGCCGAGAACCGTCTGAAACTCGTCTGGCTCATAAACGTGCGAAAATCGCCGCTTGCGTCACACGCGTCGAGGTTATACCGCCGCTGCGTAATGTCATGAGATTTTAGCGATTTTTTATCGCTTTCAGGGGAAATTAAATACAAGAAAATAACCATATAAGTAGTCTTCAAATTGGGCAGACAAGACTATTGGTTTCTTTATTTCTAGTAAGAATGTAAATATTATTTCGAGGGCCTCCCCATGAGCTGAAAGATTAAGTAAGTATCAAAGTAATAATGTGAGAGAGTTAGCACAACTCAATCAATATTACTGTAATATTGCGGAAACAACTGATGGCAAGCCCTCAGGTCTCGTAGATAGACAGCTGATTTTAGCGTCGCGGTTTTGATTTTCACAGGACAATTTTTTTTGTATGTTTAATAAACCATGTTTATAATTGTTTGGGCTAGAGCAAGCCATAGACCCTACTTCGTTTGGGGCTAGATGAGGTTGTGTGTGTCAAAAACTAATTATTCATCAAACAGAAACCGGAAACCGGTGTCCAGAGAACAATAGAATATCTATTGTGTCTTATAATCCGGGGCCTGAAGGTTAATATTGATTATGTTAGTTACATATCCACTTTTTTTATTTTATTTTTTTTATTAACGACGGGGAGACTCTTAGCCTTCATCATACCTGATGTTAAGTATTGATATGGCTGAAGATGGAAGCGAGCCTCTCCCGGAATCCTCAACCACTGAGGAACTGGCTATCTTATCTCTAACTGCCGGAACACAACAATGCTGAAAACATTGTTATTATGGCGTCAGATTTAGATAAGATGGTGGTAGCTAGCCAGGCGGACTCACAACAAGTCCTACCACCAACCAAACCGTAATTGTACCACCGCTGGGAATCGAACCCGGGACCCCTGGGTCTGATACCGGTGGTTGTTACGACTAGACCACAGAGGCGGTTAAAATGTTAACTTAAAAGTAGTAAGAGTAAGTAAACTCCGCTATTAGCCCATATCTTGTACGTCTTTATGAATCATGGCGAATACAAACACTTATCTCACCACCAAGGTCATTTTGCGTTGACCAATATTTTATGATAAGTGCGACGTCAAGCGGCATGCCGCGAACAAACATAATGAAGTGAAAGTGTATTGTACAAGAAAACAATGTTTTTTTATATATTAGCAATGTATTTTACATGACACTTGTTAAGTAACGTAATTAGTACAAGGATAATTATCGCGCTGCTACCCACAAATCAAACTCGACATTTTATATACAAAGGAAATATAGCTAGAAATTCCAACTTCTGTCAAAATGTTTGATTCTCAACTATTTTCGACAGTCCTGTAGGCCATGAAAGTACAAAATATTTAATTACATATAATGAAGCTCTCATGGTCGCGCTTGACAGACTGATCGTGTTCGATCACGTTTGTTAAGCAAAGTTCGGCCCGGTCAGGCGTCGGATGGGTGACCGTAAAGTGGCATTATAACTGAGTGCTTCCGTGCTTCGGAGGGTACGTTAAACCGTCGGTCACGGCTGTAGTCATTTGATTACAGTTGTTAAGCCAAGTCAGAGGCCTTATAGGCGGCTTGATAAACTCTGACACCAGAGGTGGCCACTAATCTTCACTCGATAAGAAGAAGATTATATACAACCACTTTCTTAAGTTGTATGGTTGTTTTGTTGCTAAATTATGCTTCTTATATTCATAGAGATCATCACGTCTATTATATCTACATTATCTGAAAAAAGGCGAGTCAGTATCAGACACCTATAATGATCTGATGATTTGAGTCTATCTGTCTGGGCTTAATAATGATGACTGAAAACATTTAAGGCTTGTCTCGACAGTGATACCTATAACCTTTTGGATTTGGCCTTGCAGTACAAATAGTAAAAACAGTTAATTTAATTTATGATTTTTTAATTTTTATACTTATGATAAATTTTCAATAGATTTTTTTTTCTATTTAAAATTTATCATAAGTATAAAATTAGCATTGAAAAATGCAAAAATTCAAAAATCATAAATAATTGGCTGTTACATCTTAATCAATTGTTAAACACCTGAAAAGATGTTTCTTTCGAATGCAAGGATATTCCTAGCATTGATGTGACAACGCTGGCCTACAGCGTATTAAAAATATAAAAGTATTGGAGAATTTCGACGGTGGTTCGCAAGTCTCGGTAGCTCAGCGGTAAGAGCATTGGACCGGATTTCCAAAGGTCGCGGGTTCGATTCCTGTCTGAGAATTCACTTGTGGCCGAGTAAAATTTTCCAATATTTTTCTATTTAAAATTTATCATCAGTTAATTTAAGAACCTTTGTCTTCCCGTAAGTAAATAGCGTTACAAAACAAATTGTCTTTTACTGAAATCTATAAGTATAACAATATTAAATTTCGTTAATAATAAATCATACAATCTAGTCAATCGCATAGATCCAGTGTAAATAAAAATGGTTTTTTTAAGTAATATGTGACGTGATGCAACTTAAATGGATATTAAGCCAAATTATGTTTTCAAACAAAATAGTGAAATGCAATGAAATTACATTTAACGTTAATTGAACTCAGGCCTTAGTTAAAGATATCATAATATGCAAAAAAAATTATACATAGCGAGCTATTTCGGTCATTCTCAGCTGATCCGATTTTGAGCGTCCGTACAAATACCTGCTAAGTTTTGAATTTTTCGGGTTTGTTATTTTTGGGATTAGTTCTAGCAATTATTTCATAAGAACACTAAACACACTTGATAAAAACATCATCCAAAATATTTTTTATAAAGGTGTTCTCCTAATTTCCATTCGCTGTCCAGAACCCAGAAGCACACGTTCTACCGTTAATAGTTGCAAAAAAGCTATGATTTGTACATTAATTAAAACGTTAAACTACTGATATTTTTTTCAAAATATATAGACATATTTTGAAAAAAATATCAGTAGTTTAACGTGTTATTTATTTAGATAGAACGAAAAATATCTTTGTTCGTTCATTGTACCTAATTTTTGTTACCTTGTTTCATTGTACCGATTTCTCTAATCTCCGTCCGCTTATTTAATTTGATTCTGTTATCCTCAAATTGTTGTCAGTTAAATGATTATTATGCAAAATTGAATTGTTGAATTCATCCTTAAGGCATTATTCAATATTCGGTGTCCATTTTTTTCTGTCCTTAATTTTCGTCACCCTATAACGTGAAAACAAATCTAAAATGACCATTAACTTTAGATTTTCACTATTGTATTTTGCTGCAAAATACACAATGAATGAATTTGTCATCTCAAATTACTCTAATGACTTAAAAATCCAACTTTATATTTCTTATATATTTAACCATATTTCTTTTTCTTATTTCACACAATCAGTAGTTTTTCTTTTGGCCATTTACATATGAAAAATGACTTATAAGTATGCTGATAATTTCTATGTTAGTTTTATTCAACAAGTTGCTTTATTATTCTAGTGTATTTTCATGTTTCAATTTATGACATAAAAAATAAATTTTAAATTTTTAAAACCCCCTGACACATAAAAAAAATCAATAAAAATAAAATTTCTCTCTCGGTCGGGGGACCCCCAACGTATAATACGAGTATATACATACCCTTTTAGTACTTACTTCTCTTTTTGTGGTCCCCCGACCGAGATTTTATTTTTTTGGTTTTATTTTGTCGGGGAGTTTTTAAAATTTAAAATTTTATTTTTTTCATCCTTTTTAAATTACACACAAAACTTAAAAAAAACGCATTGAAATCGCTTAATTCGTTTAGGCACTACGAATATTTATGTACAGACAAAAAAAAATTGCCGCCATTTTTTTTTTTTGCTGCACCTAAATTTGCCCAGGGTGTACATTATTTTAGTCAAAGCACTACCTTTGTATCTTTTACCGTTTCGGCGGGCAGTTGAGCATCTCCATAAATGGCCAGATGGATTTTCATCAAACGTGGCTAAGAACCATTTCAATTAATTTAGCTTTCAATTAAAAAAAACCGCATTAAAATCGCTTGATTCGTTTAGGCTCTACGAATATACGTACAGACTGACAGACATAGGCTTCAAACTTATAACACTCCTCTTTGCGCTGCGGCGGGGGTTAAATATAAATTCATAACTCATATTTATTTAGTTTACCGTGTTTTTCAATTTTAATCGTCGGTACAAAGAATTTAACGTGAAATAAAAATTGTGACGGAAATTATACGAAGAACGCTTTGTCGTGAGAATGGCCGATTTAAACAAACAGGTAAAATGCAAAACATTTCACGTCGAACTTAATAAATATAATTTTCGGAATGCAAAACGTACAGTACAGTCATTTCTTTGAATAGCATTAATTTTCATGCGACAAATATTTGTGCGAGACGGCCTTCCTTGGCGTGACCTCATCTAAAGATCTTCCAAATAAATCTTTGTTCAGCAAATGTCAACTGTCAAGACATTGCTGGAATCGTCGCTATTATGAAGCAGCTAAGTATAAGTAGTCAAAGATTGATTTATTATACTCGTATCAGATATATTATATTATATTATAATTAGCACGGAGGACCTAAAATTAAAGAGCCGATATTTAAAATTTGGTTTTTGTAAACTCGCCACCTAAGTAAACTCGTCACCGACGAACACTCGAACTGAAATGTTCCACACATTGAAAGTAAATTTGCCACTACTAGCGAATTTATGTGAAAATTCGTCACCGGTCACAAAGGAAATTTATTTTTAAAATGCTACCAGTGGCGAGTTTACACATTATTTTTTTCCGTTTTTCTGATGACGAATTAACTTTAATGGCGAGTTTACAGTAACCCGTAAGATTGCAGGCTTCCTAGGAGTCACCAGCCTAAAAATACTCTCATTTGTTATATTTTATATTATTAGTTATATTAGTTATGTTTTATTAGTTATATTTTAGATCGCCGTGACCACCATCCTACAGGGACTAAAAAAACTCAATGTAAAATTGAGAAATGAAACAAAATGTCTAATAAGCAATTTAGTTGAAAATTTGACAATGTATAACGAATGAATAATTTTTGACAAACAAAGATACCCTTCAAATTTTATTAATTTCACACGTAGAACAAAAATATTTATGTAATAAATATGAAAAAATAAAATATAATAGAAAAAAGCAACTTGTCTCATGTCGCCCTGACGGGATTCAAATCCTTGGTAATCCGGCCCAATGCACTAACCAATTGCGGGTCCGAATTCCGTGTATTATATTTTCTTGTTTAATATTTATGACATAAAAAAAGCATTGTAAAATGCATAATTAAAAAGTTATAACAAAAATCTTTGTTAAGAGATTAAAAACGCCATTCTAGACGCCGCGCCGGCCAAGTATCAATTTGTTGTAAAAAAATGTTGTGATCGAAAGTTTATAACGTTAAGCCGATACGTGTAAATCATATGAATAATTCCGCAAATACAAAAAATGTCCCTAACCTATCCAAATATGTCCTACCAGTCATTTCGCTTTTATCATAAGGAAATACAAGCTATTAAAATCGCGGAGCAGTACATCCCGTTCTCCCTAAACACCAAACAAACGCATTCGACTCGGTTTCGAACCCGGAACCCTTTACGGGCAAGCTGCCAACCACTGCATCAAATAGAAACTATAAACCTCTACTGGAATTCGCAAACGAGGATAAAACAATATCCTTTCAATCCATTGCGTAGGAAACACGTAGGCTCCCACAGATGTTGCTTACGAAGCACCTTTGTATAACGCATATAAGTCTTTACCTTTTTTTTTGGTTTTTGCAGTACTTCTTGTTGTTTTATTGTGGAGTACTAGACTGCACGCAGACAGGACTAAGTTTGGATTTTATCCTGAATGATGGCCTGCAGTTATCAGATCTAAACGAAGCTTTATTGTTTTAAAAGTTTATTTTAAGACGGGTTTTAATTGTGACAAAAGGTTTATATTGACTTCTTTGTGTTTAAGTAGTGTTAAAGATATTATTTACTACACTTGCCTGAATTAAATCATTTAAAATCAAAAAACAGACGAAGGAAGCTAAGCTATTCCACTTCCAAATAAAAAAAAACATTATTTTTGCAACGAATTGAATGTCAAAGAAGTTTTATCATTTGGCTCTTTGGCAAAAGCATAGAAATATAAAAACCTTTTTTTTAACAATCTATTCAACCGCCTCTGTGGTCTAGTGGTACAACCATCGGTATCAGACCCAGGGTTCCCGGGTTCGATTCCCAGCGGGGGTACTCGATTTGATTTGTTGTATTCGATTTGGTTGGTGGTAGGACTTGTAAGCCAGTTTGGCTAGCTACCACCATCTTATCTAAGTCTGACGCCATAACAACAATGTTTTCAGAATTGTTGTGTTCCGGCCTGTAAGATAACCAGTTCCTTAGTGGCTGAGGATTCCGGGAGATCCAATGATCCAAGGATCCAATGATCGTTCAAGAGATTTATTTTTTCAATCATTGCTTCGCTTTTTGTATAACTGCAATCAACATTGTGATAACTTTTTGAGTCACACGGTGTAAATCGAAAAAAAAATCTTAAACGATGCAACCAGTGCTATAGGATTCCGGGAAAGGCTTGCTTCCATATTCAGCCTTAATCAATACTAAACATGAGGTACGATGAAGGCTAAGAGTTGCCCCGTTCGTTCATAAAAAAATTATAAAAAATACATACATATTAAACAAGAAAATATACTAGAAAAAAGCAACTAGTGTCATGTCGCCCAGACGGGATTTGAACCTGCATCCTTGGGAGTCCGGCCCAATGCACTAACCAATTATGCTACAGAGACCTCAACTAGTCTCATGTCGCCCTGACGGACTGGACGGACGGACGGACGGATGAGACTAGTTGCTTTTTTCTAGTATATTTTCTTGTTTAATAGCACATAAAAATAGCATTGTAAAATGCAAAATCAAAAAGTTATAAACAGCTATTCAGCCACCAAGTATTTCACACCTCATTTAATTATGAATGCAAAAACCGACATTAACGCTTCACACCGCAAACCGTTGTAATATTAAACAGACAGCGTTAATAACGCTCAGTAAATTCCCTGTACGCTTATTTCGCTCATTTCGCTTAAGCCCTAAGTTTCCGCTGCAGGTGCGAACCAAAGCTTCTTTGGGGAGATCGCTTCCCCAAGTCTTAATGCTTTGAATTTATTACCGACAAAGCTTATAAAATGCCGAATCCAATCTTGGAAAATGGCTCTTACATTATTAATGCACCTTTTAGACCTATTATTGTTTCAAATATTTTACTTTTCTTTTGATGCTTTGTTAATAAATTTTGCATTTACTTGAGCAAAACATTTTTTATTCGAGCTTATAACTGTGTGGTGTCGGCTTAGAATAGCACTGCCCCCTCTCATCCAGTGGGTGTCGTAAAAGGCGACTAAGGGACTCAGCCGTCAGGAGACGGGCAGCAGCGTCTCCTACAAACTTGGCTACACTGCGATCGCATCCATCTGTCAAATGAAGTCGATTTCGATGCCGACGACACGGTAGGGGCCCTGATCTGCGAAATCATCATGTCCTAAGAACGTTTTGTTTGCGTTTTGTTTTTATTGAAGTTGTAACACTTTGACACACTTCACACTTTGGAGGCGCTGATTGAACGAAGACATCACAAAACTTCCGTCAAAAAACAAGCTTACTTTATGAGATTCGTAGTACGAAATAGCATGGTAAGATTGAAACAATACTGCGCTAAGAGATGGCGGTAGGCCCCTGGCCGTGTCTCCAACCGAAGCTAGAAAATTACCTGGAACAAAAAAAATGCTTTTGTCAGTTTTGCTTTTAAGCAAAAAGAAGATTTTTGAAAATACAAATTTTGTAACTGCTTAACAGTTACTTTTTAAAACAAGGTTTACAAGTACCTAGGTATTCAAAAACTTGTTAAGATCGAAAAGGTTTATTCGCACGTCATTCCAAACAGCCCCCTGTTTGTCTAATTTCAAAATCTATCACAATTCCTTTCAAAAATATTGTGATTGTGATAATGATTTATGGAATTGTGTAACATATAGTCGCAATCCCTTTCAGAACGAATGATGTTTTAAATGACACTTCATTTGACACTTCTCCATACATTTGAAAAGATATTTTCGTCTGCCACTTTGCTTAGACAGTTTAATTTCGTTCATTCAATACCTTTCAAAACACTTCCCGATCACAATCCCTTTCAAATGTCAAATAGTGACGACCGAAGTATGTAAATATCTTTCAAATGACGAATTGAAAGGGATTGCGATAGATATAAAAATTAGACAATTAGCCCCCTGGATTTTCTGAGTTGCGACTTTTTTTGACAAAATCTCTGTCACTATTTAGTAAGATGTTTGTCGTATTTTCATACATATTAATTCGATAAGAAAGAATATACATAATATACGTTTAAGTTATTTACCAAATTAAAACAGAAAGCTAATTCACACTTACATTAATCAATGATAGTAACAAGTATAATTTAAGCATTGGACCAATGATCCGATGCACATTGTTTTAATGGAAAATAATCGTTTTACGTAATAATACAAAAAATACCTAAATCTCTAAAAAGCAAACGTTTTGCAAGAATTTAAAAACGACCGATTTCAGCTTCAGATAAAAAGATACATTTTCGTAACAAATTGCTTCTTTATAAACTTTTTCGCTAAGCTCGCTTACTTATCGAAGTTAGGCAGATAATTTAAAACTTTAATTGATTGTGTCAGTTTTTTTTTAATTTATTAATCTGGTAAATATAAACACCTGCTTCGGAAAATATTTTTGAAACTAATGCATTTGAAATAAGTTCGTGGTTTTTATGATTTTTTTGTGAATTTATAAGTATTATGATAAATTTTAAATGAAAAATATTGCAAAATATAAGCTCGGCCACAAGTGAATTCTCAGATGGGACTCGAACCCACGACCTTTGGAAATCCGGTCCAATGCTCTAACCACTGAGCTACCGAGACTTTATCGAGAGAGAATTAATCATAAGTATAAAAATAGCATTGAAAAATGCAAAAAATCTAAAATCTAAAAAATCTCCTTTTTTTATTGCCTTCGATTTTATACTGCAGCACGAAAAAAACTCAAAAAAGTATCGAGTAAATATTACAATCTTCACATAAGAAATGTATAGGGATATTTGGTTCCGTTTACGTCCGATAGGAACTGCTCAATACCAATGTCAATTTGTTAACGGTACTATTTCGATACTTTATCGTTTTTCGTGGTCGGCCTTCTGAAATACAACAATTTTATACGGATAACAACGTAACCTTAAGTATTTGATAGAATCAGGCGTTACTTGGCGGAAATCCATATCTTAGTAGAAAACGAAAAATATGTCGCGTAATTCCGCAAGAAAAAATGCAGATGCAGCCCAGTGACACACCTTGCACCTTCACCGACTACTCTACACGTGTTTCGCCCACACACGGAGCATCCTCAGGAGTTGTTAGACCGTGCCAATCTCAGCACCGACTCGGTGCTGAGATTGGCGCATTCTTGCGGAATTACGCGACATATTTTTCGTTTTCTACTAACGTAACCTTATTTAAAAGATCTGTACGTTAATATAATATAATTTAAGTTACGGTAACGTAGATGAAGTCACGGGCTGTCACTAGTATCTCCTCAGTAAAATCATAAAAAGACGTGTTTAAAATAAAACGTGCGTAATATCACTTTATTGTTGAACTCAGCCTGCCTAGCATGACCATCATTATATCACGCGATATGATATGATACGTCATGCTGTCTTGCTTACCCCACTAAGGTGTAAGCAAGATATAGGATCTTTATCATGCGTCAATAGTCGATAAAAGCCGCTCATGCTAGGCCGGCAGGAGTGAGAAGTGCTCGATTAGTTTCACGAGCCACGTGGCACCGACCCCCGCGGCAGTGGGGCGTGACAGCCATGGGGCCCGATTCTTATATTGTTTAGTTATAATCCTTTCTCAATTGTATTTCAATTGTAGCGCTCATTTACACAGTTTTATTGGGTGTTATTTAAACGGTTAGCAAAGTATTCGTACTTTTGTTAGCAAAAAATCATAATCGGTTAGCTAAAATAGCTATTTGGACAGCAACATAAGGGCAGCCAATATTTCTAAATCAGTCTGCAATTTATATTATTCTGAATAGCAGTATTTTTTGTACAGCCGAATATATAATATATGTACATAAGTATATATGCTAGCTATTTAATCAAATTTTGGTAAGCACTCAGAGAGTATGCAAAAATTCAATTTTGTGTCGCTTATATAAGTCTAGCAAAAATATTAAACTTGTCATGCACATAATGGGCGTATCCCTTACAAAGATTATAAATAAATAAATTAATAATTCATTTATTTGCTAGAATATGGTACAGTATAGATTTTAAGTACATAGTTTCCGCATATTCTACCGAATGATTCGATGTGCAAATACAATAAATGTCCAATGTTCATAATAAAATTATTAGATCTGACCAAAATATAATAAAGTAAAATAAAAAATAATAATAAAAAAATATAAATCTAAATAAAATTACAATGTCATATTGATATCAATTATTCGAAAAAAAATACAAAATCATTCAATGGTCAAAATCGTTAAATGATTAACTTAATTTATTATCTCTCTTACTGGGTAAAATTAGTAATATATGGATAGTGTGATATAATATTAAACTAATAAATAACTATCATCAATTTGGTAACAAATCACAAAGACTTCATGCATGAAGTCTTCCAAAGGAAGACTACAGTGAGAATAAATCCAAGCTTCAAACTCTCCTAAACTTACCCCTTCACTTAGTTAATTTCATAACTGAGACATCTTAGGAACTTGAACGTTTTAAATTTTTGTAAGACTTTGCATTATTGCTTTTCATTCCATTATTGGATTCATTTTTAAAACAAACAATTAATTTCGATCTTCAAAGTGTCACTAAAACCATACCTAGGCAAACTCCTTTTATTCGTAATGATCGTGATCAAAATTAGTTTTAAACAATAATACAGAATCTGCTAGCCTAGCATGAGCGACTTTTATCGACTCGATAGCTCGTTAACGTATCACTGTCTCGCTCACATCGTAACGGGCTAAGCAAGACACCATCATGCGCCATATCATATCGCGTAATATAGCGGTGGTCATGCTAGGGGGGCTAAAGTGCTTTCGAATAATTAATACATTCTTGCGGAGCATTGTAGACGACGTTTTTTCATCTTATTGCACTTTATAGATTTTCTTATTTAGATTTTCTTTTTTTGTGACTATAATTTAGTACCAAAGTACCTTCGATTTTTACATATGTTTCGGCCTGTTCGCAGTTATCAAACTTTTGAACTAAGTTTGCAATAAAATTTAAATTTAAATTTAAATCTGCAAACCAATCAAATAAACTGCTTATAGAAATGTTTTCTCTGCTGCCCAAATAAATATTTTACGGCGTGACTGTTTATTTTGTTAATAAGACATGCTGCCTGCTTATGTTTAAATAACTGAACATTATCATGATTGTTTACAGAATAAGAATTGCAGCCTGATTTTATTATTGCTAACAAAATCATTTGTATGCAACTGTTTTTTGCTAACCAAATTTTATAATTGCATACCAATTAATTACTTCTCGTTTTATTAGTACAGTGTAAAAATATTATAATTGAAACACGATTGAAATACGATTGTGACCAAAGTTTGACAGAATTAACCCTCTGGTCACACTAGATCACTCGCTAAACTTATCATTCGAGTTCAATAAGATTTTATGCGTGATTGCTTAGCAGTATTTAGGTATGATATGTGATTATTTAATTTATTTAGGCTATATGTAGGTATGTGTTTTTAGTTTGGCGTTTTGGTAAAAACCTTTCTTCCATCCGAATTATTTCATCACATAATCTTCATGTCAATATTTTAAATGTTATTGATGTGCAAAATTAGTAAAATGTTCTAAGCAAGAAGAAAATTTATTTAGTTTTGTTAGCTACGAAAACTTATTTACTCGATAATTTGAATTACACCCTGTCGAAAGAAAACAAGTTAATAAAATCCAGGTCATTTGATAACCACATTTATAATTGAACTAGATTATCCCGCGTGGTTCCCGCTCCCGTGGGAATATCGGGATAAAAAGTGCCTATGTTACTATCCGTTCTTTCGACTAACTCTATGCCAAAATTAAAAACGATTGGTTGCTTAGTTTGGGCGTCAAAAAAGGACAAACAAACACAGTTTCGCATTTATAATATTATTATATTACTTATATAAAAATTTGTATATTATATTATTTAGTTAAACCACACATATATACACTTTATATACACACCCGTTAATCTATTTTAGTTTCATCTCTAGCCTATTCTCGTTAAGTTGTTATTTTATATTATACTATTCAGTAGGGTCTACGTATCCTTTCTATAGCAACAAAACAAAATATCCGAACTATAGGGTGTAGAGGAAGAAGTGTAAGAAAAAAATTACTTCAAAGAACCAGGGAAAAAAAACCAAGTTAAACCATAAAATAAAAATTTGTTATATTAGTTAGGAGTAGGATTAGCATAATGGCACGCTTATGTCAACATATTGACTATGTGATGTACTGGCGATTGTGTCAACAAACACAAACAGTGAAAAAAACAACGGGGTGCACTCCGGGAGTGCCGGCAGAAGTGAAAACCGCTTAAACGAAACAGCAGGAGCAGGCATACATTTTTGCCACGCGGTAGAAAAAGAGAGGGATATTACTTCCTCTCCTACGCCGCGCCGGCGGTCAACTCTCCCTCCGTCTTCCAAATTTTCGGTCAGGGTCACGTGTCCTGACGCGACTTTAACATTTTTTACCTATCCCAAAAATTAAAAACTCTGATGTGCACAAAGCCGCTAAAGTTGTTTTCACTTCAAAAATACTTGAGACAACAAAATTGCAACAACAATAAGTCACAGACTGTAAACAGTTAAGTCCCTGACTGTTACAAAAACATTGTTATGTTAACTTTACGATCAAGTCACTACAATGTGATGAACCACTTCATCATTCTTTCAGAAACCTCTTCCCACGATTAACCTTAACAATGTTATCCGTAGACGGAGGATGAATATTGCTTAAAATGAACTAACATTGTTATTATTATTTAGAATTTTCATAAGTTATTGTCAGTAGATTATGTTGTAGCAACAGAAATCTATTGTGTAAAGAAAAAAAAGACAATATGCAGCCATAAACATCAAGAATACACAGACACTAATATTTTATGTTAAAGGAGTAAATGCCTCTTCTACCTATTACTTTCTTTAAACCAAAGATACTTATGTCGCATCAGACATAATCTAAATTTACAATTGGCCGTAGTCAGCGCCGAATTTGAAGACCCACTGTGAAACCATTTTAATTGGATCGCAACGACCGCGACCAACATGAATTAGGAACGAGTCGAGAATTTGAAACAAAGGGTTGGGTATGTCACATCGTCAGCGGGTAGGGACTGAAAGACCCCTGTGTTTTG
Organism: Chrysoteuchia culmella; assembly: GCA_910589605.1. NCBI lineage: Eukaryota > Metazoa > Arthropoda > Insecta > Lepidoptera > Crambidae > Chrysoteuchia > Chrysoteuchia culmella. The sequence goes on along the minus strand of OU342655.1, from coordinate 19,933,071 downwards.
CAACTTTCATTTTCAAGGCCTATTATTTTCAAAGCCCTCGAATTGAGGGTTGTTTTAGCACGATTTTTGCCTTTTTTTGTGTGCAATTTAGCAGACGAACCTTTTAATATATTTTGGTTTCATTTCTATCCATATTACATTTTTCTGTAAGGTCTAGGAATCCTTTCTACAGCTAAAGAATAAAACATCCGAACTGTAGCGGAACATAGCGGAAGGAGAGCAGGAAAAATTTCACTTTAAAGAAGTCTTAAATTTAATAGCAAGATAGTAATTAATTGGGTCGCAACGACCGCGACCGACATGAATTAAGAACGAGTCGGGAATTTGAAACAATGGATTGGGTATGTCACAGCATCAGCGTGTAGATACTGAAAGATCCCTGTGTTTTGCAACTTTCATTTTCATGGCCTATTATTTTCGAAGCTCGCAAATACAGGTTTGTTTTAGCACGATTTTTGAAGTGAAAACTTCTTTAGCGGCGTTGCTTGTGCACATCAGAGTTTTAAATTTTCGGGATGGGTAAAAAATGTTACAGTCGCGTCAGGACACGTGACCCTGATCGAAAATTCGTTAAGAAAACCTATTTTGATCTTTATCTTTTTGAATTTACTCCCTATAGTCTTAAATTTGGGTACGTATCAGAATGTCTAAAATTAAAATGACTAATGTTTAAGTTCAAAACGTCTAAAATCCTAATATCTAATGGTTCAAAATGTCAAAAGTCATTTTATCTAAACTTAAATAAAATATCTAAAGTCAAAATGTCGAATGGTAATAAAACCAACTGGTGTGAAATATAAATGGTAGGTTGGTGGTATAATGGTACAATATAGGAAATTTATAACACAAGTAGGTAGGAAAAGAAAGGAAATTTAAGGCCGCATTAAATTTCTAACCTATACCTACGTGAGCTAAGAATAGGGCAAACTCGCTATTTTGTTCCTTGTGCCGGTTTATATATTAATATACTGTGATATTATAATAATTTGTGATTATTATACCTATTATTTTTTTTTTGCCAATTAAAAAAAAATATTTAACATTTTAATCTTTTATTATTTTGAATGAAAGTATGCCACACTAAACATTAGATAATTTTAACATTAGACATTTTAAGTTTAAATCATTTGAACTTGGACATTTTGAATTATGTTTGCTTGACCGTTCGACATTTTGGTTTTAGACATTTTGAACGACATTGTATTGTAACCATAAGATATTCAAATTTTTTGACATTTTGAATTTGGCTATTTTAAATTAAGACGTTTTAATTTTAGACTTATGATACCTACCTCTTAAATTTAGTATAGCAGTGATAATATTTGTCTCGAGAACAATGATGAAGAAGATACTACAGTGTCAAGTCCGAAATTGTAAGTAGGGATGTATTGGTACAGTAAGGTTCTGTTTCTCATTCTTTCTGGTAAGAAATTGATATATTAAATCGATAAAACTCCTAAGCAAACAACAAAGAAACAACTCGGAGCATTGCTTATAGCGGGACCGCGCGCATAATCAAACCGTGCGCGCATGATTCACCGCGCGCAGGCCGGAAACGCGCGCATCCTTGCGGGGGCACTGGGTTACGGACCTGTTTGGGACGCTATTTATAATCCCGTCGCATCATGTCTTGCGAATAAAAAAATCGAAAGAAATTTGGGTAAGGAAAGCTGAAAGAGTCTTCTGAACCTGGGCCCTTATTCACTATGACCACTTAGCGATTCCTTGCTCAAACCAAACCAAACTTAGTTTTGACATTTTTAAAAGTCGTTTTCTCCATGATACTCCCAAATTATAAAATTATTGTACAAGTACATGAAAGTCACAAGTTGTAAAATTATGAAACGAGTAAAATAACTTTAAAATTTGTAAATGTCATAGAGAAAACTAATTTTGAAAATGTCGAAACCAAATACGACATTCGCGTGGTTTGAGCAAGGAATCGGTAAGTGGTCATAGTGAATACGGGCCCTGGTATGATACAATGACACTGAGATCTTTATCATACTGACAAACATACACTGACATGTGTTTTCTAGATAATACCATTTGAAATCAAGATGATAATGATATGGGGGGCAATTCTCGCGCCTTCGACATCTCGAATTCGACATTTTTATATTATTAATTTCTTTATTAAAAATCTAAGTAAAATCTCTACAACTGTCAAAATCCTTTAATTTCAATTATCTTTCATAATCCTATAATGTCGAAGATTGCTTTTAGTGAGCCTTTAAGACAGATTTTTGACTCCAAAAATGTCGAATTCAAGATGTCGAAGGCGCGAGAATCGGGCCCATGATCTAATGCAGTGCTGGAAATTAATCAAATTCCAAACTGTCAGTATTGTTACAGTACAGTTGTACTTTTTTTGGAAGTTAAAGAATATGCGTCATAGTTAGAAAAAAAACTTTTCATAGCACCTGGTAGACAGACATTAGGTACGGGCTGATTTTCTCTGCAAAACTTATTTTTCTAATAGGAAACTATCATTCAAAATGATTCCACTAGACTCTAACATCCGTAATTTCCACATTTATTCCATTCAAGTTCATTTTCACGCTCACGATAGTCACGATCTATCCATTTTTTGTGTGGTCTTCTGCTTCCATTTCATCCTTTAATATTTATAGCCATGTCCATCAACTTCCTAATATGCCTATATCATATTTCTAACATATGAGAAGGGATCTCATAACATAACATGTCCATACCAAACCGGAGATTTCAATTCAACTTTTTTAACCCTAGATAGCTACTGATAGTTAGATAGTTGCTGAACTACTCTGATAAGCTAACCATTCGACTTTTTGACGATTTTGATTGTTAAATGTTTATTTTTCATATTTTCTTTACCTTTTTACATACTTTTGGTTAAAAAAAATACAAGCAAACATCTTTATGTGATTAAAATTCCAGTGGTTAAGAGGGGAGAGTACTTTCAGAGATGCAGGTTACGGCTTAGTTCAGATACCAATCTCTCCACAATCTTGTACTATGTGACTTAATTTTCATGTATTTTTTTTCGTAAGCGACGGGAGACTTTAAGCCTTCATAATACCTGATGTTAAGTATTGATAACGCTGAAGATGGAAGCGATCCTCTCCCGGAATCCTCAATCACTAGGAAAACTGGCTATCTTATCTCTAACTGCCGTAACACAACAATGCTGAAAACAGTCATTATTGTTATGGCGTCAGACTTAGATAAGATGGTGGTAGCTAGCCAGGTGGACTTACAACAAGTCTTACCACCAACCAAACCAAATACAATATGTACCCCCGCTGGGAATCGAACCCGGGACCCCTGGGTCTGATACCACACAGAGGCGGTTCAAACTTCTTCACTATCATAAAGGTATAAAGAGATTGCTTTTCCAAAATTCAAAACACATTTTATGATTAAAATGGGGTCGTGAACCCTTTAAATTTTTCTTGAACGACCATAAAACAGTTATTACGTAGGCCATAAGAAAGTAATAAGAAGATAATGACATTTTCTTACAATAGCCCATAACACTGTGTAGCGCTATGGTTCATTACCGTTTTTTTATAAAAATGCCGCAGAGTAAAAAATGCCATTTTTTATACAAAGATTGCACAGCAATTATGCACAGTGGAAAACAAATTAAGTAATCTCGTAATACCTAGTGTGCTCAACATTACCATTTTTATAGGAAACATAAAACTATTAATGACTTTATATCTATTTTAGTTAGTCACTTGCGTCTGTTTAAAGCTCTATAAACAGTAGAAATACCTACGTTGAAAACTAGTAACTTTCTAACTTTTATTTGCTGACTAAGAATTTACAACTTCTTAAGATTATTTATTAATAGCTCTTTTAACTTAGACACTTTGTACAAGATATTACAAATTTAATTAATGAAATAACTAGATAATTTTACGGATATCAAACGCGCTATATTTCCACGAACTAAGTTGTAATTGTCCGTATTTTTAGGTTTTTTAGGGGTTTTTTGATTTTCCCGACGTTTCGGCACCTTACAGCTGCCGTGGTCACGGGATGACTGATTATTTCAATGAACAGTGCGCGCCAAAACATAAGATGTACGTAGATAATTTTATTAATATTAATTTATTTATTAGTAATTTCAATTTATTTGTATTTTTTATAAAAACTTAAATATCCCAACAAACAAACTAAACTTATAAAATTAAGTCTATATGGTCTAAACTCTTATACTTGTTATAATAGAGCATTCATTATGTCAATGTTCCTTATAATGGCACATTATTAGAAAATTTGGCTAATATTACCATTATTCTTATAATTTGGGTGGGTAAACGTTAATAATTCCAATTTATACGGCTACAATAAGGGTTCGAAATGTGTTCTTCTTATAGAGGCTAGTTACATTGCTTTTTAGCCGGATAATATTCAAAGTCATATAAAGTATTTTAATATAGTCAATTATTCTTAGAAAAGTATTGCACAAGGCAACTATGATGCTTTTTAACTTATAGGAGCATTTCATAATACGTCTATACAACAAACGAATTCTTACATTTTATATGATCTTAACAAGGATGAAAGCAATCTATATTCCTATAAACAGTGATTATAAAGATATTATTCTGTTTATGGTTACATTAAAATGCTTTTCATAATTAGATTCGCCATTTAGAAAGTACAGCAGATTGTGTGAATTTCTTACGGAGCGGAATTTACATTTAAAGAATGAATTCAAAACACTGGAAGAAGTTGAAAAGGAGCGGTGGTTACAGAAGAAAACTAAAAAAGGTCTACGAAAACATGGTTGTGAGCATTACATCCACCACCTCTACTCCTATGATGCTACAAAATTACCAAGCCCATACCAACGAATCAGCCAGTAGTTCCGTAGAGGATTATTTTATTGAAAATGAGGATAGAAAGGAAACTAGTGACGAAAAATAAAATTGTAGCTATAGTGATATAGACATATTTTTATTGTATTATTACCAATTAATTAAGGATTACAATATTCGCATTCATCTTTAATAAAATGGTCGTAAATCAAATACTCTTTACAATTTCGGCAGAAAATGAAAGTAAATTGTTTCTAAACCCCTATGTTTTGACGACCTATCACAAAGTGTAAAGGTAAACTAGAAAGGGCCGAATATGTACAATTAAAACATTCCTTTCTCAGAATAAAATGTGTCCACTTCCATGGCCATCGCATATTATGTAAACTAAGATCTTTTCTTTGTAAAAATTTGTCAACATCTGCCATTATGTATACTACCATTGCAATATCTGCGGACAAAAATAATACTTATTTACCAATATTATAAGAAAGTATGTCAGTTTGTTTGTTTGTTCCTCTTTCACGTAAAAACTACTAAACGGATTTGGATGAAATTTGGTATGAAGCGCCTACAAGTGGTGGACCAACATTTAAGCTACTTTTTTTTCTTGATATTCCCACAGGAACGGGAACCACGCGGGTGAAACCGTGGGCGGCCGCTAGTCAGTCAAAATCTATCGCAATCCCTTTCAATTCGTCATTTGAAAGATATTCACATATTTCAGGCCGTCAATAGTTGACGTTTGATATTGATTGTGATCGGGACTCGTTTTGAAAGGTATTGAATGAACGAAATTGAACTGTCTAAGCAAAGTGACACACGTAAATATCTTTCAAATGTATGGAGAAGTGTCAAATGAAGTGTCATTTAAAGCATCATTCGTTCCGAAAGGGATTGCGACTATATGTTACACAATTCCATAAATCACTGTCACAATCACAATCTCTTTGAAAGGGATTGTGATAGATATTGAAATTATACAATTAAGCCAGCCGGGTCAGGTACGATTTTGTTCGTGTGAAAGGAACCCTAACGATATGTAAAATGGCGATAGCATATGCAACAATTGTTGCCATTATAAAGTCTTCACTCTCATAGACTCCTTGTTGACGATATGTAAATCGTTTTGCTCTCATAATAGCACCGTTTATAACATGACTAAATAATAAATAACGTTTGTAGCATAAAAACAGCTTAAATTCAAGGGCGGGTTGATACTACAACACACAGCGTACCACATTTCATCATGAATTTTAATTCCCATACACTTTTCATTATAAACGAGCACATAAATCAGGGAAATAAACTACCTAAAAGAATAACCTACCGTTCACATTTCCGTAAAATGGTTGATGTTTCTCTTTCTTCGCCAAACTGTTGCGAAAATGTTATACACTAACAAAAAGACTTATAATGGAATCAGAAACAAATGGCTATAAGAGCCTACGGGTTTTTAAGAGCCTTTGATTTGCCACAATAAGTTTAACTTCCTTGTTGTTTGCCATAATATAACCCGTATATGGCAAAAAAAGCAGACAATAATGCAACTATAAGGAGGGTATAAGGTTATTGCCTTTATAAATTGTGCCCAAACGCACCCTTATTAGCGATAATGCGGCTCCTATAAGAATATTATTTTTGGCAATATAAGCCACTACAAGAGCAATTTTTGTTAGTTGGGATGGTTGGGGTACTAGAGAATGAAACAGCCTTCCAAAGCATGGAGGAACTTCTTACTATCCTTTCTACTAATAATATCTACTTATTCTACTAATATTATAAATGCGAAAGTATGTCAGTTTGTTTGTTTGTTTGTTACTCTTTCACGCAAAAATTACTGAACCGACTTGGATGAAATTTAGCACACAGATAGAATCTATATACTTAATTCAGGTTCGCAAAATTTGTGACGACGTATCAAATTATTTGTTCCGAAAACTATAAAATATACAAAATGTCAAACGTGATGATCACAAACTGCAATTAAAAAGTGTCATTATTTTCGCATAATTTGGAATTTTTCGTCGATCGACGAACCCGAGTATCGGGTTGTAACCCTAGTATAGCCTGGATTAAAACATAGGCTACTCTTTACGCCGATATTCTTACGGCAACGGGAACCACGCCGGTGGAACCGCAGGCGGCCGCTAGTGCTGGTCACCCATGTCGTAACGACCAAAACCAAACGTTCTTGAACGCCACAATCGCTGGTTTAGCCACTTACCATTAAAAACACGCTTAGTAATCATATTCGTGATCAATTGGCCTGAATAGAGGCCATCTTCGTCTAATTATGAATACCGCGTGGCAACAGCACCGCCACAACAAAACCACACTATGTACCGTGCATTACACAGATATTCACTGCATTTCCATTGTCATAAGGTTTGTTTTTTTAATTTTATTGTACGCGCTGCCCCGTGCATTTTCTCCGCTCATACATTTTCACAAGCTTTCATCATATTTCGTCGTTTTTAAGTTTGTTTTTGATACATAGGTATATAAATATTTGGGTGTTTACAATGTTTGTATTTACGTACATCTTATGTTTTGGCGCGCACTGTTCATTGAAATAAAACAACTTTTACGGATATCAAACGCGCTATATTTCCACGAACTAAGTTGTAATTGTCCGTAATTTTTAGGTTTTTTAGGGATGACTGACCACGGCATCCCGTGACCACGGCAGCTGTAAAGGTGCCGAAACGTCGGGAAAATCAAAAAACCCCTAAAAAACCTAAAAATTACGGACAATTACAACTTAGTTCGTGGAAATATAGCGCGTTTGATATCCGTAAAAGTTGTTTTATTTCAATGTTTGTATTTGTTTTATGAACGACGGGGAGACTCTTAGCTTTTATCATATATTCAAAGTCAAAGTCAAAGTCAAAGATTTTTATTCAAATAGACTTATAGATAAGTACTTTCGAATAGTCCAAATTTTTTTTTCCCTACCAGCCATTCAGGACATATTTTAACTGATAAGAAGAACGGCCGCAAGAAACTTATCAGCTTTAACAGAAACAACAACATTTCGGCGTAGTTGCATGCGCCATCATCACCGAGTGACGAACATGGTAAAAATCCCGTTTTTCTTAATAATGTTAGTGATAGTGACCATGAAAGTTCAAAACGTTATTTCGCTCCTAAGTTTTTCCTGATAACGGCGGTTTTTTTAAAGTGTAAATGTGCAGCCTGATGTGCTGTACATCCGAAGGATCAAATTTTCTCTAAACCAATGTTCAAGGCAATCGCCAGAGATTAACGCATTAAAATCAATGAACTCTTCAGCATTATTAGATCACTTTTGATATTGTCAGCCTTTGGTTTTTTTTAATAGCCCTTCAAAAACGGTTTTCATCCAATAATTATTTGAAAAAGTTATGAGGAATAAAAGAGGAAAGGATTACAGTAAGAGTTTAATCTTCGACAAGCTAATTGCGGAATTTCCGCAGCGAATTAATAAAGTTTTATGAATTTCCTTCTCGAATGATTGCTGGAATGATGTCATTCGTTTATTTTGGTCGTGAAAAGGCTTCGCTTTAATCTTGCCTGTTGTTTAGCGCCGATAAGATTGAAGCACACTTCACCCAGAATCCTTAATAAAGTGACGGAACATAATAATAGCATTGCTATGATGAAGACACTATTGATTATGATGGTCTTTGATTTTAATATTTTTTGTACCTACATCGGAAAGGAACAGGTGAAAAAGACCTATTCCTATCCAAAGCCTGGTTAGCAATAGGTCCTTAAGAATGTATATATTGTTGACAATTTTCTGATTCCTGATGCGATTTAAACTATAGCATAGTCACAGCGCAAGCTGGGGGACGGATGCAGATGGTCTGGCAGTTGAAGAGTGGGCAGACGCACATGAACTTACGCTAAAACATAACGGGAAGCTTCCGGCGTCTTTTAACAGTGGTCGCTGGCGCGGCAAGTACAATCCAGATCTTATCTTCTGTAGTTCTTGTATCTCACAACAGTGCTTTAAAATCATGTGTCCCCCCATTCCCAGACCCCAACAAAGACCTTAAATGTGTACCATCCAATCTGCAGTTTACCCTGGCAATGTTCCGTTCAGGCGCCGCTTTAATTATACTAAAGCTGACTGGGCCCAATACGCAAAGTTCGTCGACGACCAACTACTAAATGACCAACTGCAGAAAACTACGATCGGTTTGTACAGATGGCAGCAACCGCTTTTCGCAATTATATCCCAAGCGGTTGTCCCCCCTCGTATGTCACAGGGCTGTCTCTTGAATCACCTGAACTGATGAAGCAGTATGAACAACTGTTCACCAATGTTCCTTTTTCGGGAGAAACCATCTGGACCGCTGAGGAACTACTCTATCAGCGAAACTCGACGAGAGAGATATACAATCCGTAAACTTACCGGCGAACCCCCCACAGCTTCGGCGCTAGGTCAGGTTACAGTTGACCAAGTGGCCCACCAACTTCTTCTAAATGGAAAAAGTAACCGTCGGCATCTATTTGAAGGGATAATATATTTTACTGGCAATCCTGTAAAAAATCACGTGCGTGATGAAACGCTACAATTTCCTCGTAAAGGTCTCAGTTTTACACCTCCAGCTAACCTTGACCCTGAACCCTAATATTTTACGTAACCTCATCACGTATCGTTACGTGATGGATCTCTGTGTTGTTCGAGCTTACGCGGCCTAACATTACGTGATGTATCCCTGTGTAGTTTGAGCTTACGCGGCCAACAAAGAAGCAGTTTTTGTTAGTATTACTTCTCTGGCGATCGTAAGAAAGGTCTGAAATGGAGTTAGGTTCTATAAGATTTTGTAGATGTTTTTCAAGTACCTTGAGTAGGTTATTTTTCAATTTGACGACTCAGTACGAAATTGGAAAGACATCCCTTGCCAGTCTTTCTCGTTACAAGGTCTCCCGCCGTAGGGTTTGTGAACCCGTCACATGGATTCTTTGACATACACAAGTGATTAACAGCCTAGACTGAATAAAAAATACAGACTTTGAAATTTTTAAATTTCTGCATTTAAAGCAAAGCTGCCGTGATACCATGGACACACACCCGATCCGCAGATAGCCGCGGTATGTGCCGATCTTAATTACCGCGGACTTTCTTTCTGCGACTCGCGCGCCACGCTGCGCCGGTGCGGATGAATGTGTCAACTATTACGCTAGCTTGTAATTTTTGCATTTCATAAGACTGAATGAAAGATTTGTGTTTTGTTATTTCTTTTTGTTATTCGAGCAGTGACGTTTTATGGAATTTCACGTGTTGCGTTTTTTACTATAATTTTAATTGTTGTGTTTATTTTTTTTTTGTTTGGATGTTCAACTTCTCACTTTTTAGCAGGTTTAAAATTTTTATGTTTTGGCGCGCACTGTTCATTGAAATAAAACAACTTTTACGGATATCAAACGCGCTATATTTCCACGAACTAAGTTGTAATTGTCCGTATTTTTAGGTGTTTTACGGGATGACACGTGAAGTCATCCCGTGACCACGGCAGCTGTAAAGGTGCCGAAACGTCGGGAAAATCAAAAAACCCCTAAAAAACCTAAAAATACGGACAATTACAACTTAGTTCGTGGAAATATAGCGCGTTTGATATCCGTAAAAGTTGTTTTATTTAAATTTAAAAAATTTGTTTTTTTTCTATGCAACTGTCTGTGTCCTAGTTTTTATGTTGGCCAAATTCTAGCTCGGTCTTATATTACAGTCAGCCAACTTTTCCGTTATACTTACTGGAGATGAAATAGTATTTTAAACTTCCATAGTCATAATCACTGTTACTATTACGAAAAACGGGATTTTTAGCAATGTTTGTATTTGTTGTCGAGTCCCCGATATTGCGGCGCAGTTGCATGCGCGATGACCAGGGTGTAACGTAACTGACGAATATCGGGGACTGAATATTAAATTTGAGATGTCTCAATGGTTGATAGATTTTCAGACTTCGAATAAAGCATTATTTTATTGCCTACACTCTTGTACCAGACAAGGTTTACAATAACTTCGAACAAAATTAGTATTCTCACAAAATTATTTTGACTCTAGATGAACCGTTTCTATTTTTATTAGGTGTAAAAAGATCCGTAATAACATCCGCAAAAACTCTAACAAGTTACCATGTAATACAATTTTTCAGAACCCCATCTCAAAAAATCTAGGTCAAATTCACACTAGACTTGCAAACAATATTTTCAAATGCAACACTAGAAACAGAAACCGATTGCATTGCATTGATCGGAGAAAGTGTTGCAATCAATTGGCGGCTGGTCGCCATTTTTCTCAAAATTAGCAATTCAGTAGTATTCGCAAAAACTGAAGAAATGTTCCCACAGATGAATGGAGGCGCCTTGCGTAACATGGACGAAAATTAAAACGATTGTTTAAAGTGACAATGGATGATTAACTTTTTGTCTTACAGGTTTAAGAAGATTGATTTAAAATAAAATAAAAAGTTTTGTTTCAGTACAAGTTGATATTTTACTATCAACGTTGTCGTAAACTTTCGTCTATGATACCTATGGACTCTTTTCGCCACGCGCGTAACTCCGTAGATAATCGTTAAAAAAATACACCTTTTAAAAACCGAACCTCATATATATGGTGGTAGGACTTGTTGTAAGTCCGCTTGGCTAGCTACCACCATCTTATCTAAGCCTGACGCCATAACAACAATGTTTTCAGCATTGTTGTGTTCCGGAAGTTGGAGATAAGATAGCCACTTCCTCAGTGATTAGGATTCCGGGAGAATTGGTTGAGAGAGTTGGATTGGATGATGAAGGCTAACACCCATATTCTAAGTCGTTCCTCCAAAACTTACTCGTCCTTGACTTAACGAAACCTCATTGAAAACCTCTTTGAAATACTCCTCGAAATCGGTATTCTAAGTCATAACTCCGTAAGGACCTGGAGGAGCTAAAGAGTACGTTGCCACTCCGTGTTAAGCCTAGCGCAAACTACCATTTTTACCCACGACGAGGTTGAGTGGAGTGTAAAAAGTTTTGGAGGAACGACTTAGAATATGGGGGTAAGTCTCCCCGTTGGTCATAAACAAAATATATATATGTATATTTCGGGAACCAAAAAACTTTAATAGTAACAGGGGTTTGAAAGGTAGAATTTCGAACGGAAATCGTTCAATCGTCCAAGATTGCAAGGATAACTTACCGTCGATGCGGACTCTGGATTATTTCGCCGCGCGTAACTCCGTAATCCCATCACAGACGGCGACCTCCACTTGCGGGGCTTCAGAATACCACCCCCCTATTGACCTATCAAATTTTCAGACGTTCTGAATTCAAAGCCTTTTCAATCCTGTGTTAATATTGTAAATGGAAAAGTTTGTTTGTTTATTGCTCAAAGACGAGTAAATCCTTGGTTGGATTAGGATAATATTTTGTATACCAGATGGCGATGATCCGAAATATAACATAGAAATTCATTATACACGATATTCTCACGGGAACGGGAAATATGCTGGTAAATAAAGCTTTAAAAGGGCGCCGTTAGTATTGGAATCTTTGCAGTTTAACATTGTCAATTTTGTAAATTGTCTAGAATTTGTACGCAGGAGTTTCAGCCGAGTTCTTTTCGTAATAACACGTGTTGTGAGACTCCATTTTAACTCAATCTACCGTACAATTTCTATAATTATTATTTAATAAAAACTGGATAATGGCGAAATCGAAATGGGAACCGCCATTAAATATAAGAAGAAGAAGAGCAATCTGACAGCTCTGGAACAGATTTCTATCAGACATTCAGGGCAGTCCAAGTATTCATTTCTTTAATTCTAAACTTAAAGCGCACTTTCTCGCACAATTGTCAAATTCCGAAGTCATCTGATATTTATATGTACCCATCTCTTAATATGCTATTTATACTGTATATATGTACGTATATATTATGTAATAATAAATAAATAAATAAATATTTCCATACAATCACACCAATTATCTAGCCCATGTTAAGTATCATGAAGAACTTGTGTTATGGATACTAGATAACGGATAAACATACTTATATACTTTTTTTTTTGTAAATACATACATAATATACATATTAAACAACCAGACCAAGACAAATAGACATGTTCATGCACACAAATATTTGTCTTGTCCGGGGATCGAACCCGGGACCTCTGGCGCAGAAGGTGGGGTTAGTACCCCTGCGCCAAACAGGTCGTCATATGTATGTATGTAGTACGTAATGTATGTAGGTTTATCTATTAAAAATAATTTTGTATTAGGTATATGTATACTCATGTATTATTATCACGGGCTTTGAGCGCGGCGACCGAATCAAGAAATTCCGTAACGAAAAAACCTAACACCCCTCACTCCGTGTCATAGATGTTACCGCATGCTGTATCAGATTTTAAAAAGAAATTATATTTTCACACAAATTTTCATACAGTTTTTTTCATCATTGACCATTTTGAAAATTCACAATCGTAACTAAGCAACCAAAATCTATATAAGAAATGCTATGCAATAGCTTTACCGCGGCAGTCCCCGAGTGCCACACGTATTTTTTTATTTGCATTTTACTTTTGCACTTTACATCGCCTGCTTATTTATAATTCTCTTACACGTCCTAGGTTGGCTGGAAGAGATCTCTTTTAGAGATAAGTTCACCTTTGCAAACATGTCTCCTAAACATTATTTAGTATGTATCTTCTTATGTGCAATAAAGAGTAATAAAAAAAATAGTACGCAATGATTTTATTACTAAAATGTAAATAAGGAAAATATGCTAAACTAATTATCAAGTACGAATAATAATGTAAAAACATGTTTGTTTTGTTAATTCGTCTTTCCCAGATGCATTCAGTTACCTAATCGCAGTGTGTTTTTTATAAAAGTCTTTAATCAAATTATCTCAAAAGATAACTATGATGTATCAGAATTCTTTCAGTATTCAGTCATCTTCCAATACGATTCTCCTCTTATCTTTTTAACGTCGTCATTCATTGATCTTCGAACCAAATCAAAATACCGCTTCCCGCATAATAAAATACTAAGCGTTTTGACTCGACATTCATCATCCGCACCGCTAAAGAGTGAAACTAATTGCCCCAGTCTGTGTTTCCTGACACTTACAATTTGGGGGTCTTCAAGTCACGAGTGAATAGGTATCTTCTAGGCAAGCGCGTTACATCCTAGATCGCATCTTCGCTTTCCATCAGGCAAGTTAGCGGTCAAGCCCTTTACCTATCTAATAATAATAATAATAATAAAAAAGTATCGACTTTTTGTTTTGATACGATGCAGCTCCATTACCTCGTGGAATCCAAGGTTGTGTTTATGGTATGTTGAAACTTATTGGTTATCTTTTTGTGGTGATTCTGGGTTTTAAATGTTTAAAAGTTAAGCCATCTCCTTTTCCTGCAATTACTCAATTTTAATTTTTAGACTTCTCACTTAGTTTTTTTGTTTCATCTCCCCAAAAGCAAATTCAAGTAAATTATACGATTATAATAATCAGTTTTATGGCCATGACAAATTAGTATTTGAGCTGAAAAGGTGCCGAACCGTCGGGAAAATCAAAAAAACCCCTAAAAACCTAAACATACGGACAATTACAACTTAGTTCGTGAAATATAGCGCGTTTGATATCCGTAAAAGTTGTTTTATTTCAATGACCAGTGCGCGCCAAAACATAAGATGTACGTAAGTTAAGTATTTGAGTTTTATTAATAGGTTTTTAATTTTAATATATTCAACATCAATAAGCATTGGTCACTATTAATAATAATGAATCAGGCAGCTCTCATTCGTAATTGATAAAAAGAATTTATAAACTTCTCATGACTTAGATATTTTGTTTCATCTTCCAAAAGCAATTATAATAATTAGTTTTATGGCCATGACAAATTAGTATTTGAGCTGAAAAGGTGCCGAAACGTCGGGAAAATCAAAAAACCCCTAAAAAACCTAAAAATACGGACAATTACAACTTAGTTAGTGAAATATAGCGCGTTTGATATCCGTAAAAGTTGTTTTATTTCAATGACCAGTGCGCGCCAAAACATAAGATGTACGTAAGTTAAGTATTTGAGTTTTATTAATAGGTTTTTAATTTTAATATATTCAACATCAATAAGCATTGGTCACTTTTAATAATTATGAATCAGGCAGCTCTTATTCGTAATTGATAAAAAGAATTTATAAACTTCTCATGACTTAGATATTTTGTTTCATCTCCCCAAAAGCAATTATAATAAACAGTTTTATGGCCATGACAAATTAGTATTTGAGTTGAAAAGGTGCCGAAACGTCGGGAAAATCAAAAAACCCCTAAAAACCTAAACATACTGACAATTTCAACTTAATTCGTGAAATATAGCGCGTTTGATATCCGTAAAAGTTGTTTTATTTCAATGACCAGTGCGCGCCAAAACATAAGTTGTACGTAAGTTAAGTATTAGAGTTTTATTAATAGGTTTTTAATTTTAATATATTCAACATCAATAAGCATTGGTCACTATTAATAATAATGAATAAGGCAGCTCTCATTCGTAATTGATAAAAAGAAATTGAAACTTCTGTAAGTATTTGACATTCTAAAGCGCATCTGCTTTTATCTTATTAAAAGTACTATCCGCCCGCGGTTTAACCTGCGTGGTTACCGTTCCCGTCGGAATGTGATGATAAAAAATATCTGTGAGCCAAATTTTATATAAATCCGTTAAGAAGTTTTTGTAAGAAAGAGTGACAAACGAACATACTTTCGAATTAATAAAATTATTAGATTATTGTTTGTTACGTATTTATTCATTCATTAATCATGCAACATGTTGTATAATAGACATTTTACAATATAAAGTCTCATAAGGGTTATTCTCCCTGTTAGGGTATAGCATATATAAATATAAATTTACAAAGTTAAATGCAATAAAAAAAATAAACATCACAAAAAAAAACTAGATTTATTCGTTTTTTTCGTCAGTTAATAAAGTTTTCTTTTCTTAATATTTACAATAATCTGTAGTTGCTTATAATATTGAATTAGAATGCAAAATGTTCTGAAAGATAAAATTTTCACCGTGTGGTGACGGCCTAAGAATACAAGTGTCACCACTCCCTTACATTCTGGGATGTCGTAAGAAACGACTAAGAGGCTCGACGCATTGAACACCTGTGCGAGAGAAGGAAAACTTGAAACAAACCCTCTACCAACCCGTCTGGCCAGCGTGGTAGCAGTAGGCTAATAGCCTCCTGTAACGCCACAATAGGCGGGAGCTAGGAGACGCTTATGTCCAGCAGTGGACGTCCACAGGCTGATGATGTATGTGTGTGATGTGAAAGATAATCGAAATGTTCAGGAATGAAAGTAATGTATGTATTGACGTGATATCGGTACCAGCAAAAACGTTTTGAATCATCATTAAAGATGATTCAAAACGCTTTTGCTATGAATAAACTCAAAAACTACAGTACGTATTTGCATGTAAATTTGGTACACATATAGTAGATAGCCTGGTTATGAACTTATGATACTTTTATCCCGATATTTTTAAACGCCTTTGTGGTCTAGTGGTAACAACCACCGGTATCAGACCCAGGGGTCCCGGGTTCGATTCCCAGCAGGGGTGCATATTGTATTCGGTTTGGTTGGAGTTAAGGCTTGTTGTAAGTCCGCCTGGCTAGCTACCACCATCTTATTTATGCCTGACGCCATAACAACATTGTATTCAGCATTGTTGTGTTCCGGCAGTTAGAGATAAGATAGCCAGTTTCTCAGTGATGAGGATTCCGGGAGAGGCTCGCTTCCATCTTCGGCCTTATCAATACTTAACATCAGGTATGATGAAGGCTAAGAGTGTCTCCGTTGTTCATAAAAAAAGCCACGGGAACAGGAACCACGCGAGTGAAACCGCGAACGTCTTTTTCGCAAAGTTAACAGTTTACAGAAAGCATTGCTTCTGGTTATTCTAAGTAAAAAACGAATGATAATTACTGAGAGCTAATAATAATTAAAAACAACTACGTAATAATTCCGATCAATAATAGAATAAAATTCTTTCTTAGCCCTCATTACAAAAATGCCGCATTGTAAAAGTTCCATTCAAGTGAGTGCCAATTCCTTTTGCGCCGGCGCCGTGGTGTCTGCCATTTCCGTCTTGATGACACCGAATTAAGGATGACCTCTACCGATGTCCTTTTGTCTATTATTTACTAGCTTCCGCCTGTGGTTTCACCCGCGTGGATCCCGTTCCCGTGGGAATATCGGGATAAAAGTAGCCTGTGTTACTCTCTGCCCTTTCAACTAACTCTATACCAGAAAATCAAGTCGATTGGTTGGACAAACAAACACACGTTTGCATTTTTAATATTAGTTAGGATTAGTTTTACTAACACAGTTGTTATATTTAAGTTCGAAATGCAAATATAGCAACTGCGAAGTTTTTGAAAAGAGGTCTGTATTCTATATTTAAAAAATGTATGCAAACTTTTTATAATATAAGTACAGAATATTTATGAAATCTCTGAAATAGTAAATGCAAAGATCATTCGAAAAGTAGTTTGATTTTTAAGTATGAAAATGTATACAAGGTTTGTTGTAGAAGTACCTAATTACAGACCTTAATTATGAGAAACTCTGTTAACTATAACCGTTAAACTCTGAACCATTCATCCGATGCATTGCAGTAACAGTCAACTGGTTCCTTGAATACAAATAAGAGTTGAACCTAACAAAAAATGTCAACGCCGAAACCCGCCGGCCGGCGGCGGCGGCGCTCAAATTTGAGACTTCGCAAAAACATTTCGTAATTATTGCGGTCAGTACCTTTATTGCGGTTTGCAGTCTGCATGTCTATGCACAGCCCGTATTATGTCAACTTTGAGTTTGTTCGGTGAAAACTTTTCTCGAACATTTTATGCATTTCACTGTAAGACAAAGTTATTCAACATAGTTTTAATCGTAGCTTGTTATCGTCGTGGTTATTAACTATGCAAGTTTATCGAGGATGAGTGAGCACACTACGGCAAATCGCTCTACATTTTAACGATATATCGTTTTCGAGTTCCGCGCTTCAACAAAAACATCTGAACACTTCAAGGTAAACGAAATGGAAAGTAATTTGCCACATGAAAAGCCGTTCATATAGTTCGACTCTAACATAATAATTAATAAACAGACAAAAACACCGCAAAAAGAACGTATGTAAAGTTGAATGTATATTAAGTTTATCACGCTCTCTTCGTTCTATACTTTGCTGTTCCATTAGTTCAATCACTTAGCCGACTTAGAAAAAGCGTGTCACGGATGACGTAACAGGCAAACATGCCGGTAACCGAAAAAATAATCTAATTACCGGCGCACAGCGCAGTTTCCAATGCGTTCCAACGCGACCGCGACGACGAGATCAATTTTAATATAAACACGACACGCGCGCACGAAATAAAGTAATTGAGAAAAACTGAAACAACCAATTTAGTAACTAGTTACTTTCTTCACAGCTGAATCAATAGAGAAAGTGCCGGCGGAAAATTCGAACGGCGACCGGCAAATTGGATTTCGAGCGACAGCTGTCAGAGCGACATCGGACTTACCTTTGACAAGCCGCTGCAGGATAATCTCCTTGTGCTCGTGCGTGTGCGGCTCGCCGACGACGGCCAGTAGATAGCATCCCGTGAGGGGGCTCGGGGGCGGCACGGAGGCCGACACCTCCGTGCCCAGAGACAAGGACCGTTCCTCGTCGTGGTCCATCGCCGACGGCGGCGCCGGCACGACTGCCGACGGTTCGCCCAGAGTTGCGCTCGCAGCCGACCGCTCAGGACGGACACTCCGATCGGAATGGCTCGAACACAGCCTGCCCAGACGTTTGCGCGCGCACTCGCCATCGACCGCCGGGGCTGCGCAGAGCGCCGACGCGCCGGCGTCTCCTCAACCCTGCTCTTCCCTCTTGCCTCCTCGCCGATCCACCTCCACGCGAAGGATAGAGACAGCGGCCAGTAGGGCGTTCACGAAGGTGCTAGGCTGGCCGGCGCACACGTGATCTGCATTGCGTCTAAACAACCCGGCTGAATAACCTCGTACTCCTCAGCTGTTTTGCAGAATGCCATGGCTGTTACAATCGATAATGATATAATAGGAATGACTTGACGTTTGCGGTTGAAGGAGACCTTTTTGTTGTGATTGCTTTTTTACAAGTCGATGACTTCTAGGCTTTTATTTGCCGCCGTTTCGCGATGCCGGAAAGGAAGTATTTATACATTTTTGCATGACAATAATGGCGAGGCTCCATTGAATAAAATGGCTTAGAGTTTTGCACTTAGGTACCTTCGCCTTGGGAAACTTGATATATTTTTCTTTTATACGAAAGTTACTTAACTCTTCCCTCGTTAATTCCTTTATAAAAAAATAAGAGAAAATTGTAGGGTAACATTATCTCAGCATCCAAGCAGTAAAATTGCTGTAAGTAATAAAAAAAGCCCTTCGATGACCTTCGTGCGATCAGTAAGTTTCCGACCTCGTTGCCGGCCGAGAAAATAATTCACCTGTGAATAATGCGATCAATGGATAGACGTAATTCTTAAAGGGCGACGTTTACATTTAAAATAAGTTTAAATACAAGAATATATTTGTACTATAAAACGGATAATCTCCTTATGAAATTCTTTAAATAGGGGCAATATTACGTTTCCAAAACAATTAAATAAATTTCTTGATATAAAAGTATATCTTTTATTTTTATCTGTTCTAAAAAAGCAACCTTCTAACGAAATTCTAAATATCTGCGATATTATGTCTTTATTGAGGAACTGAAATAAACTTTTTTTTTTATTACAACAAATAACATAGGATTTATATAACAAAAATATATATATTTGTATTGTACGAAGACTTTTAATATTATTCATCGGAGGCACCTACTTTGACTATTGTTGCTATTTTTACGTACCCAAAGGCTAAAAAGTTATCCTATTACTAAGACTCCGCAGTCCGTCCGTCTGTCTGTATGTCCGTCTGTCACCAGACTGTATCTCATGAACCGTGATAGTTAGACAGTTGTAATTTTCACAGATGACGTATTTCTGTTGCCGCTATAACAATAAATAGGTACTAAAAACAGAATAAAATCAATATTAGGAGGGGCTCCCATACAAAAACATTTTTTTTTATAGATGTACGGAGTACAATTTGTAGTGGTCCGGAACCCTTCGTTCGGTGCGGGAGTCCGATTCGCACTTAGCCGATTTTTTTTGCTATATTTTAAATTAGATTCAGTATTTTTTTCAAATCTATTGAATACTTACATAGTGTGTAAGAAAAGTGTTCGAAAGTAAGTCTCTCTTCCATATTTTTAATATCTTTCTTTTATATAATTTTATATTTCTTACAAATCGAGTCGATGGAGTTATAGATAGTTATAGATTAACTATTTTTATCACATGCTAAGGATAGTAACAATGATATCAATAAGAAGAATAGTCATCATATTGTTTAGCAGGTTTAGCAGGTTATGTCTAAATACTGTATTTTTATGTAAATCCCCTGATGCTCTGATCCCGAATTTCAGGAAGTCCCGAGAGAGTTTCAGGTAACTCAGCCTTTGAATATGAAATGACAAAAGAATATTTAGTTTCAGTACTCACCTACATACAGACTCTTATAAATATACCAACAGTAGTAGGTTGAATATCTTTTAATATTTTCATTTAATTATTTTGGTCATGTCATGTTTTCAGTAGGTAATTGAAAATTGAGGACAGACTTCTATTTTTTTAAAGGACTATAAAATATGATGTTTTATACAATAAAAATAAAACAATAATGATAGATGGAATTAGCAATTGAAATAATGCATCTCATGAAATAAAATTACTTATAATATATAATTTAAATAAAGAATTGCATGTTTTTTTTTTTCATTTATGATATGAATTTATTTGTGACAGAAAGAATTTTGTTTTATTTCACATTTTAACCTTATGCATAACTAGGTCCGATGAAAAAACAATAATAAGTAAGTATTTAAATTTTGCACGTCGTCAAATGTACGATAGAATATGTCAGAACGAACCCAATGTAACAACCATCACCAAAATATTATTGCAAATAAATGGATTTATTTATCTAGATAAAAAAATAACCTATCTTTATATGAGAATTTCTTCAAACTGCACATTATTTAAGACTAAATAAAAACATTTTATAAAAAAAATTCAAACCGACTTCAAAAAGTAAAAAATAAAACTTTTGGAGTCGGTGCCAGCCAGGGCATTCTACCTTGCACTTCTATTAACTATATATTTTTTTGGCCTTAGCTAGCTAGCACCGACTCCAAAAGTTTTATTTTTTACTTTTTGAAGTCGGTTTGAATTTTTTTTATAAAATGTTTTTATTTCAGATTTTTTAGTTACATCATGTGCCGTTACTTACACTAAAAATCAGCCCATACACAACAATGTCATCTAGGTAAACGACAACTTGCCAAAAGGTGATTTATATTTTTCAAGATTATGAAAAAACTACTAGCCAGATCTTCGTAAAATTTATATGGGACCAAATTGACAGTGTACCCGATCGAACAAAAAAACAACTATTAAAATCGGATCACCAACACCGGAGTAATCGGTATACATACATCAGACAAAAAAAAAAAAAAAAAAAAAAATACGCGTTGAATTGAGTACCTCCCTCCTTTTTTGTTGAAGTCGGTAAAAAGGGTGTTATTTTCAAGACTATTTTGGTATTACTTTGTGCTATCGATGTAGTGTGTTACTAAGAACTTAAATACTAGTGTATTTTACTGTTTATAGCATGTGATTCGCATTTTCGTTTCTCACGAATCGTGAAATTAAAGTAAAGTTTCGTGTGAACTAAACGTTTTTCTACTTTCGTGTCCTGTTTCCGCATAGGCATAAAATATTAACAGCCTGTACATTACATTGTTTACTATTTACTGATTAACCGTTAATTTAAGGAAAATGTGAAATTCGTGGCGTTCCTTTCAATCTTCAAACTGTTTAGGTATTTTCATGTAATTTCTGAAAAACTCACACACATCATACATACATGAAACCCAAACATCCTCCACTCCTCTTTAGGTAGTCATGTAAAAAGTAGAGGCAGAGTTTATGATTTCTTAATTTTTGCATTTTTCAATGCTATTTTTATACTTATGGTAAATTTTAAATAGAAAAATATTGGAAAAAATTAACTCGGCCACAAGTGAATTCTCAGACGGGAATCGAACCCGCGACATTTGGAAATCCGGTCCAATGCATTAAGTTAATTTTTTCCAATATTTTTCTATTTAAAATTTACCATAAGTATAGAGGCAGAGTTTTCAATTCACCAAACCCGTACCGGACACCGGTGTCCAGGTGGAATATTCCAATGGTCTCTGGACACCGGTGTCCGTATCTCTATTTCTATCCGTCCGTATCTCAATATCTATTGCGTCTCATAATCCGGGGTCTGAAAGGTTAATTATAATACTAGCATCCGACCACGGTTTCACCCGTGTGGTAGCTGTTCCCGTGGGAATATCGGAATAAAACTATCCAGGCTATCTACTACCTATCTTTTTTCCAAATTTCATCCAAATCCATTCAGAAGTTTTACCGTAAGAGAGTGACTAACAAACAAACTGACATACTTTCGCATTTATGATATAAGTAAGATTATAAGATATTACGTTTATATTCCACCAATACCGCTCCATTAGTGACATTTTTACAGTGCCCTATGTAAACTTTCATCCCTTTTTACCCTTTTCGCGTCAAATAGTAATTAAAATATGTTCTTCCCTATGGTCCAATCGTTTGCGGAACCAAAATGTCTCCTCTAGAATAACTACAGGAGACATTTTGTTTGGTTGGTCAAAAGTAGACGAAATACAAATAAATAAATAAATATTTGCATACAATGGCACCAATAGAATTTGTGTTATGAATACTAGATAACGGATAAACATACTTATTTTCATTGAAGTGAAAACATCTTTTTAAAATTTTTGGGATGGGTAAAAAATGTTAAAGTCGCGTCAGGCAGGACACGTGACCTGATGGAAAATTCGTAAGACGGAGGGAGTGTAGACCCCCGGCGCGGCGTAGGAGAGGAAGTAATATCCCCCTGTCTTTGTACCGCGTGGCGAAAATGTATACCTGCTCCTGCTCGTTTAAGCGGTTTTCACTTCTGCCGGCACTCCCGGAGTGCAATCCGTTTTTTTTTGTAAATACATACATAATATACATATTAAACACCCAGCCCAAGACGAATAGACATGTTCATGCACACAAATATTTGACTTGTCCGGGGATCGAACCCGGGCGCAGAAGGCTTAGTACCCCTGCGCCAAACAGGTCGTCAAATGATACAAATGAACATATGGTAAATAATCTTCTTATATATATTATTAAATCAAATATTTTGTTCCCCTGGACTCGTTGCTTAAAATCTATCTTTGGGTTTAGAACTCTACATTACTTTTTCTCTTTAAAATTAGTTTTGCCCACTGCAATAATAAAAAAGTGGTTTACGCATTTTATTAATTAAGTTGTTTTTTACTAAATTAGACGTGTTTTTCTAACAATAGTTAACCTTTTACCTCAAACTTTTTCAAGTTGGAGTTAGTAAATGGAACGTAATAGAAAACTACTAGAAGCAATCGCCTCGATGGAGTCGATTTTTATAACATTTTTGTGTTAAAATTTATCTTGATATCATTAGCTACGAACTAGAAAAATAATAATCCTTCGTAATCCTAATTAGCCATTTTTAATGTCCCACTGCTGGGTCACTGGTCTTCCTTATGGATGGATAAGGAGAACGGGCCATGACCCACCACGCGGGCTCAATGCGGATTGGTGGATTTTAACGACTGCAAACGCAGCCGGGACCAACGGCATAACGTGCCTTCCGAAGCACGGAAGAGCTCGAGATAGTAAATTTTTAGTCACCCATCCCGTGACCGACCATTGCGAAAGTTGCTTAACCTCAACAATCGCAAGCCGAGCGCGCGAACCACTGCGCCACGGGCTCCTCAAATCCTCCTCCACTAAATAATACTTATCCTTACTATGTTAAAATTATAAATATTATAAATGCGAAAGTATGTTTGTTTGTCCTTTCCTAACGCCCTAAACAAGCAACCAATCAACTTGTTTTTTGGCACAAAGTTAGTTTAAAGGACGCAGCGGATAGTCAAAGTCAAAATATTTTTATTCAAACAGACTGTATAGATAAGTGCTTTCGAATCGTCCAATTTTTTTTCCTACCAGTCATTCAGGACGTCTTTTTAACCGACTTCAAAAAAAGGACGAGGTTCTCAAGTCGACTGTATTTTTTTTTTTTTTTATGTATGTTCTATCATAACTTTGCCAGTTGTTAACAGATTTTTATAATTCTTTTTTTATCTGAAAGAAAATGGTTTATGTGTGGTCCCATATAATTTTCACGAAGATCTGGCTAGTAGTTTTTTCATAATCCTGAAAAATATCAATCACCTTTTGGCAAGTAGTCGTATACCTAGATGACATCATTGTTGTGTATGGGCTGATTTTTAGTGTAAGTAACGGCACATAATGTAACAAAAAAATCTGAAATAAAAACATTTTGTAAAAAAAAATCAAACCGACTTCAAAAAGTAAAAAATAAAACTTTTGGAGTCGGTGCTAGTTAGCTAAGGCCAAAAAAATATAGTTAATAGAAGTGCAATGTAGAATGCTTTGGCTGGCACCGACTCCAAAAGTTTTATTTTTTACTTTTTGAAGTCGGTTTGATTTTTTTTACAAAATGTTTTTATAACTGACAACAAGAACGGCCGCAAGAAACTTTTAAAGGCAACATAGTAATATAGGCTAGGCTTTATATCCCGATATTCCCAAGTAGGCGAAACCGCGAGCGGAAGTTAGTAAGTAAATAAAATCAACTAAGACATGACGAACAACGAGGCAAAACGAGACTTCATATCATTTCTAAAAAAAATCAAGGCCACTTTCATAAGCCAAGATAAGAGCAACAAAATATGCACATTGAAGTAATCTTCAGTTGATGCATCACCGCAAACATGAGATAATGCTGTTACTCTTTACGGTCATTTTATGATCGTATTTTTACAGGAATTTTCCATCAGATATTTGTAATTTGAATAACAGATCTGCGACGATTAGTCTCGTTTTGACGCTAAGCATTCGAAACAGTTTTTTTCCCCGTTTATTCCAGGTGCTCTGTTCTGTACCCATTTTTTTTAATGAACGACGGGGAGACTCTTAGCCTTCATCATACCTGATGTTAAGTATTGATAAGGCTGAAGATGGAAGCGAACCTCTCCCGGAATCCTCAATCACTGAGGAACTGGCAATCTTATCGCTAACTGCGGGAACACAACAATGCTGAAAACATTGTTGTTATAGCGTCAGACTTAGATAAGATGGTGGTAGCTAGCCAGGCGGACTTACTACAAGTCCTACCAGCAACTAAACCGATTACAATATGTACCCCCGCTGGGAATCGAACCCGGGACCCCTGGGTCTGATATCGGTGGTTGTACCACTAGACCACAGAGGCGGTTTATATGCTTTTAATTTATTTATTTATATTTAAGACTATTGTTATGTAGTAAATTAATTAAATGATAATAACGTTTAGTATAAAATTATTTTAATTGATATTTTTTTATGAGTAATGTTTAATCTATAAATAATGGGCTTTTTAACTTTGACATTGTATTTGAATTTTCAATTTTATTGTATGTCACATCGGCAGAAACCAGCTGAACCATTTTATATATTTTTTTACAACAACTGTGTTTCACAATAAATAATGTTGACTTTGATTTTGACTTTAGCCCCTGCGGGTTGAATGGGATCAAGAACGAACCCAATAAAAAACCCTTGTGGCTGACTTTTAACCGCCTCTGTGGTTAACCGCCTCTGTGGTCTAGTCGTAACAATTACCGGTGTCAGACCCAGGGGTCCCGGGTTCGTATCCCAGCGGGGGGTACATATTGTATTCGGTTTGGTTGGTGGTAGGATTTGTTGTGAGTCCGCCTGGCTAGCTACCACCATCTTATCTAAGTCTGATGCCATAACAATAATGTTTTTCAGCATTGTTGTGTTCCGGCAGTTAGAGATAAGATAGCCAGTTCCTC
Source organism: Chrysoteuchia culmella (assembly GCA_910589605.1). Classification (NCBI taxonomy): domain Eukaryota; kingdom Metazoa; phylum Arthropoda; class Insecta; order Lepidoptera; family Crambidae; genus Chrysoteuchia; species Chrysoteuchia culmella. The sequence continues at coordinate 19,907,141 of OU342655.1, read as the reverse complement.
AGTGGTTCAGGATTCCGGGAGAGGCTCCGTTCCATCTTCAGCCTTATCAATACTTAACATCAGGTATGATGAAGGCTAATAGTCTTCCCGCCTTGAATAAAAAAAAAAGAAAAAAAAGGCTGAAATCTAGCGTTAAATAATTACTTCCTGCTGTGGCTAAGGGACGCGAAGTGGATCTTGGCCACAGACCTTTATCGAGATAGACGAAAATAGAGCTTCAAACTGTATCAGACCCTGTGTCGAATTTTTCGTACCTACGATGACGTCACGACCGAGATTTAGTGATGTGTAAATGTTATTGACGAGCTCTTGCAAGAAAGCACTGCACAGTTAACCATTTTCGTTTCTGAGTGACGCGTAATTTCATGGCAATGGTCTCAAGCGGACTGATTTAGGTCCGATGGATCCAACTTTTGACACGCGAGGTACACTTTTACCGACTATCTCTATATAGGTTATTCTTTTCGCCTATTCCATTCCGCGGCGGTGTAAATTGAAGCGACTTTTTGCAACAAAACTGCACATGGCATAATGAATTTTATATCAACTGTATAACGCACAAAATACGAGCACATAGCACAGAATTCTCGAGAATGCGCGAGGATTCCGCGGAAGACGCGCGTCCAATTTTTAGGCTCGTATTTATTTTGTGCGTTATACAGTTGATATAAAATTCATTATGCTATGTGCAGTTTCGTTGCAAAAAGTCGCTTCCATTCCATTCCGCGGCAGTGTAAATTGAGCCTTAGTGCCAACTCTGATCGTTCGGGGACACCTATTAGGTAAGCTTTAAATAAGATTGCTGGAGCACTGCTAGACCTTTCTTATCGATGGATAAGGTGAATGGAATCACACGGTTTAATTTAGGATTGATGGGTATAACAACTACTAATGCGGCAGCATGCCGTTATTCCTTGTAACAACGCCATATTATCAAAGATTTTAACGTTTTGTGTAGTTTAGTATGTTTTTTTTGTTTTACCGGCATTTGGTAACTTAGAATGGCCACGGAAAAACGCAAGGTACCTAGTTAACATAATTAAAAAAAAAAAGCAGAACAACATTACGTTATTTAACCAAGAAAATCCTATCCTATCATAATTCATAATTGATTTATTCACATACATAATGTTACAAATTTACAACACTGAAAATTAGAAATTTAATAAACATTATGACCTCTTCCGAGGCACTCGTGAATTATTGAGTAGTAAATTAAACTTAACATACTTAAATAAATAAAATAAAAATTGGCATTATAAAATTGGAATAACGATTGCAATAAAATTACTTATAATAAAAAAAAATAATTAAAATATTCATTTAAGTTATAAAATTGATTATCTGACAGAAATTTTCTCAGTGCATTCTCAAACTTTTTATCCTACTGTTTACTAATATTATAAATGTTTGTTACTCTTTTTTTTTTTTTTTATGTACGACGGTGAGACTCTTAGCCTTCATCATACCTGATGTTAAGTATTGATAAGGCTGAAGATGGAAGCGAGCCTCTCCCGGAATCCTCAATCACTGAGGAGCTGGCTATCTTATCTCTAACTGCCGGAACACAACAATGCTGAAAACATTGTTGTTATGGCGTCAGACTTAGATAAGATGGTGGTTGCTAGCCAGATGGACTTACAACAAGTCCTACCACCAACCAAACCGAATACAATATGTACCCCTACTGGGAATCGAACCCGGGACCCCTGGGTCTGATACCGGTGGTTGTACCACTAGACCACAGAGGCGGTTAAAACTCATTTACTCATTTACGTAAAAACTATTGAACGGAACTGGTTGAGATTTGGCACACGGTTATTAGATAGCCTGGAATAAAAACATAGGATACTTTTTATCCCGATGTTCCCACGGGAACAGGAACAACGCGAGTGAAACCGCGGACGACTGCTAGTCCTTTATATCTTTGCTTGAAAATAATAAAAAATAACACCACCCAACAATATTCCGTTTCAGTTATTTTTACAGTCAGCCCTGGAGGCTGGACCATCACGCTGTCCTGGCAGCCTTCCAAGGCTTTCTACGTATTTATTTGACCTAGAATATGGTCCCAGGATTTCTGAGAAGCGATGGCTGATATTCCCATGTCTAAGTATTGTATTATGAGTACGACAAGATTTTTACGTCAAATCTTCTTATTTTTTTTGCCTGTACTGTAATTTTACTGTACTGTATTTTTATTTATTAAGTAGCTAAAGATACATTTCCTGACAATATCTTTGTGGCGTCCTTGAGTTGTGGATATGAGTGATACATCAAATAACGCGAGGCGTCAATCACCGCCTATGCTCTGAAAATCTATTTAAAACTACTCAAAAATTAACCCTTATTACCTCGCTCTCGCATCGTTCGTAGGGTGGTCTTTATCGCAGTGCTTTATAAAAAGTGTGAAAAGTTTTTCCTAAGTACCATCGATCTAAGCAGATATTTTTTTGCTAAAGTCTTACATCGCTACGTTACCTGCCAATTTAGCTAAATTTGATGTTTATTGCAAATTCATAAGTAATACAATAATTATTTTCTTAAATGTAATGTTTATTGGTCGTTGATAGCTAATAACACCTATGCGTTACTGGCCGCTCTAGGCGCTATTACCCACACCATAAACATTATGCCCATTTTTAACCCCCGACGCAAAAAAGGGATGTTATAAGTTTGACCGCCATGTATGTGTCCGTCTGCCTGTCTGTGGCAACGTAGCTCTTAAGCTGGCGAACGGGTGGAACCAGCGAGGTTTAATAACGCCTACTGTACTTTATTGAATTGTCGGTATTTTCATTTGTTATTAAGGTGAAATAATAACATTTTATTATTTCTTTGTGTGCCATAAGTGAAATTGAAATGAATTTATACTAAGGTTAAAAATTAAGAATTCTCTTTGACTGACTCTTTAAGTACCAAATACTACTTTTAAAATCATTAAAAAAAATAAGATAGTATTAGAAACACTGATTTTGTGTCTATATAAGAAAATTTAAGAAATATCTTAATTATATCATTTAGTTACTGTTCAAAAACACTCATAGGCGGAATTAAGACGCCGTAGTATTATATTGCCAACAGCATTGATTTTGGAATTAGGTCCTTATTTTGTAAAATTTTAAGAAGTTACTATAATTTCCAAAATTTATCATTTCACAATTAAAAATTGCATCCACGCGTGCGGTTTTCTTTAATTTTATATTTTATTTTCCAGATATATTCAGGTTCAAAGTTAGGTAGGCGTTATTTTAAATCAGTACCTTAAGTAATATCTATTACCCGTTATGTAATGTAACTGTATCCAGTTTTAGGTTTAATGAAAAAAATTTAATTTAAATAAAAATAAAAAGTACCGGCCACAAATCCCAAAAACCAACACTTTCATAGAAAAGTAAAGGTATTATGAAACCTAAGTACTTGTCAGAATGAAACCTACTGAAAGTATAAAATATTGAAAAGTATAAAACCCTTGAATTCCTGAAGTTTTACGATCACGGATAATTAAAAATATACAGTGAAACTTCGTTTCAGTCGATCTTTTATACTTTCTATCTTATAACCAATGAAAAACAAAACACGTTTAAAACCTTCGGAATGAAGTTTACATTTCAATTCAATTAGACAGTTCCCGAGGGATAGCGAGATTGAATCCCGCCTCAATTACACCTGAATAGCTGCAATCTAACGCAGGTGTGGATCGTACACCACCTTAGGTGTAGAATACTTAAGCGCTCAACACTTGCTAATTTTATAATTTACAAAATTCAAATGTCGGAAATGGTTACACAAGTGACATCATGTAAAGTACAACATTACTATTTGAGAAACTACTACTTAAAACATTGGGAAACTAAACTCTAAGCTAACTAATCACGTCAATCAAGTCTTAAAATTTTTAATTTATAATATAAAAGGAAAAACTTTGATTATATTATTTCAATTAATAAAATAGTGATAAAACATGCGTCTCAAATATTTCACGGAGCGAGATTCGTACAGTCACAAGCAATGACATGTATACACTTTACAACCTGCCCCCTAATTGTCTAATTCCAAAATCTATTACAATCCCTCTCAAATTTATTGTGATAGTGATTTATGATATTGTGTAACTCATAGTCGCAATCCGTTTCGGAACGACTGTTGTTCATTTGACACTTCTCCATAAATTGGAAAGACATTTTCGTGTGTCTCTTTGCTTAACGCGACCCGATCACAAACCCTATCAAATATCAAATAGTGTCAACCTGAAGTATGTTAATATCTTTCAAATGACGAACTGAAAGGGATTGCGATAGATTTTAAAACTAGACAATTAGCCCCCTGATCGCATTCACACATACGGAAATAGCTCTCTATGTCTACAAATGTCATTCAATATTGTAATAAGACAAGGTTGCTAAGTGTTTCTGTCATTGGACGTGACTGTACGTACAGTGGAAGGCCCACTTATTTAATACTAGCGGATCCTCGCGGTTTTACCCGCGTGGGGCCTGTTCCCGTGGGAATATCGGGATAAAATATAGCCTATATCACTCGGGAGAAATGTAGCTTTCTAATGGTCTAAGAATTTTCTAAATCGGTCCAGTAGTTCCTGAGATTAGCGCGTTCAAACAAACAAACGCTTCAGCTTTATAATATTATATAGTATAGATTTATGGTGCAGGTAATAGAAATACCTAAAAAGTTGTAGTTATTTATGTGGTTTATTCTTCCCTTTTTTATTTGGTTTATTTATTGTATGTCTATACTAATATTGTAAAGAGGAAAGATTTGATTGTTTGTTTGTTTGCATTGAATGGGCTCCGAAAATACTGAAGGGATTTTGATGAAATTTACTATAAGAAGATATACTAGAAAAAAGCAACTTGTCTCATGTGTCATCCTTGGGAATCCGGCCCAATGCACTAACCAATTAGGCTACAGAGACCTATGAGGACACGTCGAGTTTTTCTAGTATATTCACCTTTCTACGGTGTTGACCACCGTCATTTCATCAATGAGAGAAGAATATCCTCGCATTCGAAAGAAACATTTTGAAACAGCCATCTAATTATAACTTTTTAATTTTGCATTTTACAATGCTATTTTTATGTGATAAATATTAAACAAGAAAAAATACGAGAAAAAAGCAACTTGACTCATGTTTAATATTTATCACTTATTGCAAAATTGAAAACTAAAAAGTTATAATTTGGTACACAGATAGTAGATAGCTTGATTATGAACATAGAATACTTTTTAACCCGATATTCCCACGGGAACGGGAACCACGCGGGTGAAACCGCGGGCAGCCGCTAGTTTTCTATATAGTAATTTATATATCGGGTGTGTAATGCCAAGCCCTGTCGCTCTAGGTGAAATAGCTTAATCCTCGCGCGAGCACAACTGCTTAATAAGGCTTTGTCTGACAGCGTTGCAGCAGGCTTAGTGCGACCTCAGCCTGTCAGCATGTTCAGCATGTTGGAAACCTTTTATGTTTGCTCGTACAACAACCATATTGTAACTATTTCATAGAATCAGGCGTTACTTGGCGGAAATCCATATCTAAGTAGAAAACGAAAAATATGTAGCTTAATTCCGCAAGAAAAAACACATGCAAGATGCACCGCCCGCTTGCCCGCAAATAAATGCAATTGCAAAACAGTGACACACCTTACTCGGTGCTGGTATTGTACGGTCTAACAACTCCTGAGGATGCTCCGTGTGTGGGCGAAATACGTGTAGTCTGCTCTACAGTACTTCACTTCACTACTCTACAGTAGTCGGTGAAGGTAAAAGGTGCGTCACTGCTTTGCATAAATTTGCATTTATTTGCGGACTCGGTGCATACGGGCGGAATTATAATATTTTTCGTTTTCTACAGTCACCAATACAATAGCTTCCGTCCGCGACTTCGTATGCGTGGAAATTCGAGAATATCCTTAGGCAACGTTTATCAGGCTAGTAATTGTTAAGAAACTGACGAAATGGTTATATTTTTAATCAAACACCATTGTGGTCTAGCAGTATCCACCCTCCGGTATTAGGTACAGACAGAGGTCCCGATTTCATTTCCCAGGAGGTGAACAATCTAACCCCCCTATATTCTAAGTCGGTCCTCCAAAACTTTTTACACTCCACTCAACCTCGTCGTGGGTAAAAATGTTAGTGTGCGCTAGGCCTAACACGGAGTGGCTAAGTACTCTTTGGCTCCTCCAGGTCCTTACGGAGTTATGACTTAGAATACCGATTTCGAGGAGTATTTTGAAGAGGTTTTCAATGAGGTTTCGTTAAGTCGAGGACGAGTAAGTTTTGGAGGAACGACTTAGAATATGGGTGTAAGGCTATCGACATTGGCTTTATTTATGAACTATTATTATATATTTATTTTTAATTTTAATCTTCAGGCTATGAAGTATGTACAGTCGGTTTACCAGTAGAGTTTTTTGAGGAGCTTTATTTCAAAAAGTAATAGATATAAAGAAAACGTTTATATCACAAATAACAGAACAATAACAGGTATTTTATTTGAATGATAAATTATTTCTATGACCTTAGTACTTTCCGAGTAAACTTTTCGGAAAAACACTCTACTGGTCAGCCGGGAAGTTCCCTGATTCAACATAGTTAAGGGTTTCAACCTAGTCCTTATTACTGTTTTGACTATTTAATGTTCATTAACCTTTTGACTGTAACCTATACTGTACATCTTAATAATAAAATAATAATAAATAAATTAATAATTGCATATATATACAATCACACCAATTATTTTTCACGTTAAGTTTCACGAAGAACTTGTGTTATGGATACTAGATAACGGATAAACATACCTATATACTTTTTTGTAAATACATACATAATATACATATTAAACACCCAGACCAAGACAAATAGACATGTTCATGCACACAAACATTTGTCTTGTCCGGGGATCGAACCCGGGACCTCTGGCGCAGAAGGCGGGTTTAGTACCACTGCGCCAAACAGGTCGTCAAAAAAAACTGCGTTAAAAAAACCGACTTCAAAAACTAAAAAGCAAAAAATAAGCCTTTTGGAGTCGGTGCCAGCCAAGGCAAGAAAAATAAAAGAATAGGAGCTTAAAGTAGAATGTCTTAGCTGCCACCGACTCCAAAAGGTTTTTTAACGCAGTTTTTTTTTACTTTTTAGTGTCTATAATAGGCTGTTTTGTAAACTACAGCAGGGTTTTTCTAGATTAGATAAGGGTTCATGTACATTATAAACAAAATTATCGTAAATACTACATCGTCCAAGTCAACAATGAAATGAAATATATAAAAATGCTCATAACATGAAAAGTACTGGGTCAAACGAAACCAAATTTTTATGGGACCAATTGTCAACTATTCTGCATCGAACAAAAAAAGAATCATGGAAATCGGTTCAGAAATCTCGGCGTAATCGGTGTACATACATAAAAAAAATATATATATATACCAACCGAATTGAGAACCTCCTCTTTTTTTGAAGTCGGTTAAAAATAAATCCTCCTTAATAAATCCTCCTAATCCTCATATTTTATTATGCGCACAGCCAGGGAGTGGAATTCCCTGCCTGCGTCTGTATTCCCGGGTGCCTACAACCCTGGTATATTTAAAGCTCGAGTGATTAGGCTTTTTCTAGGCAAGGTCGCTCCATCTTAGGCCTCTTTTTAATCTAACGATTCAAAATTAGGCCAAGAGTAAGCCTATTTAATGTTTAAACAATGTTTTTAACGTATTATGTTCCGGCAATTAATAGATAAGATATAGCCAGTTCCTCATTAGTTGAGGATTCCGGAAATCTCATCCTCTTCTCATCTTCAGCCTTATCAAATACTTAACATCATGTATGATGAATTCAAGGAGTCTCCCTGTTGCTCATAAAATAATAATAAAAAACAACGGGTTGCACTCCGGCAATGCCGGCAGAAGTGAAAACCGCTTAATCGAAACAGCAGGAGCAGGTATACATTGTAGCCGCGCGGTAGAAACAGAGGAGGATATTATTTCCTCTCCTACGCCACGCCGGCGGTCTACTCTCCCTCCGTCTTACGAATTTTCGATCAGGTCACTTGTCCTAACGCGACTTTAACATTTTTTACCCATCCCAAAAATGTAAAACTGATGTGCACAACGCCGCTAAAGAAGTTTTCACTTCAAAAATAATTTATTTACAGTCTAGAGAAGTTATTTGTACGGAGGTGCGAAAATCAAGAAATCTAATATAGAAGCACTTTCCAAAAGATTATGACCTTTAGCATTTACAGAAATACCTCGTAACCTCTTGTATATTTAATGAATTATTGAACTTGGAATGTTGTTAGCAAAAATATACGACCAGCGATCGAGGCCACAAAGACCCATTATCGATAAAGTTCGGAAACCGTTACGATTTCAATGTCGTTTATCATTTTTTTATTTTTTTCTGGATAGCAATTGCCCTGTTTACTTTCTCATTATTATGGTGGAAATTATGCATACATTTCGTAGTTATGTAACACAAAATGATTGTGATCTGAAGTAAGAAGGACATGTTCGGTTCGAAAAATTTGGTGCGTATAAAACAGGCACGACATGACAAAGTGAAAAATTTCAAATGTTATGTTGTAAGACGATTTGATAAATAGAATTTTCGTGAAAATCCCAGGGATATTGCGAAAACACACAAAGTTGACCAGCAAGCAAAAATCAACGCAATCAGAGTAAAGATTATTCAATGTTACTGACGCAATTGCTGTTCCCGCAAAAGAACCTATCTTTTTTCAGTAAGATTGAAAAATGTCGTCACCATTGTCTAATTATCCGTGTATTCGCAATATGCCTAGAATTTTCGCGAAAATTCGATATATCAAAGTATTCTTACTACATAATTGTACACTGATCCATTCATTAATTTATTTTTACATACGCACGCACGTACTCACACACAAACACTAACACACACACACACGCTCTTAAATTATAATAATATATATTATGATAATAAAGTACTTAGTTAAAAATTAAAAAAATGTTAATGACAATATTGGCTGTTACTCATCATGTCATTCTTGTAGTTAGTGTCTCGAGGTAGTAGGAGCCTGATGACCCGTAACACAGATATTTTAGAACTAGCTCAGGCATCAGTCTCACACAAACTGAATATGCAACAGTAATAATGTTTTGTAAATTTACTTAAGTTTCTGATGAGAAAATATTTTTTTATTTTATTTATTTATTATTCTACGACATATACAAAAGGGCAGCTCCTTTTTTTGCGCAACAGGTGCCGACTACTGTTTATCAACTCACTGCTTCTAAAATACGTTTCCCTCATCCATGCGTAAGATGGGCCTTTGCCCCAACAGTAGGCGAAATTTAAAAAGGCCGCAGCTAGCTACCCCTTCAGCATCTGATTTTCCGGTAGAGTCTAGGGCCCTATGTCACGAAACTTAATAGACTAATAATATTAGTTCATGGACTTATATTTTCTATTAGTTTACTAGTGTGCGTTCCATGAAACTACAGAGGTGAAGTACCTATTAGTTACTAACTAGTGTTCAACTGATCTGAACTTGACTGAACTGAACTATCAGTGAATTATCCAAGTAAACTCGGTTTTGTTTCATTAAAAAATGATTGTAATGGTTTTGTCTTTTCTAATGGCCGCTCGCGTGTGTGTAACGATTTATCTAGATTAGTGATCTTATCGCTCTGAACTCCTTTTATCGGTTATGTGAAGTGTGATCCCGCCGAATTTCCGCAAGAAACTACAGCAACAGCCGACTCCAGGGACGTCCCAGGCTACCTCCAGCTCTAAGCAGCACCACGAGGCGGTCAAGGTATCGTGCCCTTCCTTGTATATTTGTCGACCTCGCGTTCTTTAAAAAATATTTGTTCGTCCGCAATACAGTCCACAAAAATTTGAATAGCCCGCACAACCATTTTTTGCCCTTTACAGTCCAAAGATTATTAGAGTAAATTGTTCTTATCGGGAATTAATATCGGGATAAAAAATATTCTGTGTTAGTCCAGGCTATCTACTATATGTGTGCCAAATTTCATCTAAACCCGTTTAGTAGTTTTGTGTGAAATAGTGACAAACATTCATCCCTCCATCCTCACTTTTGCACTAATAATATCTATTAGTATGACGTATGATGAAGTATGAAGTAGCAGTATGATTATTCGGTTTTCAATGTGAAAACGGGATGATACATTGATATTCATCTTAGCAATTTTTGATGCCTTTGTCAACTACTTTATGTACAGGGAGTTTATAATTTGAAATGAAAACATTCACGATATTATTTTATGTCTATTAATTTTTATGCCTTGGCACCTATGGAATGATATTATTTTAAATTCTCTATTTTGTTTTTTTTTTCACTAAATTGTGCTTATGGCATGGGTAACATAGTGCCACACAGCCCATCCAGACTAATATTTTTATTAGCGTATTTCTATTAGTTACAAGTCTAGTAAAAATATTCGGGAACCAGGATTTATGAGAACTAATAATTAATACACTAGTAACTCCTATACTATAGTAAACTAATAATATCGTTAAATAAGCCCTATTCACAGACCTATATCGAGATAGACGGGAAAAGTGTACCTACCCTGCGTGTCAAAACTTTGATCCACGGTCAAAGTTTTTTTAATAACCTATCTCTAGATATGGATTGTGCTATCTGAGATAGCTGTCTGGGATATTTTTATTAATATGACCAAAATAACGACGGTTGCTAGGCAACGAAGCCAGTTTCCTAGGAAACTATCTGAGATAGCCCTATCCATATCTACAGATAGGTTATTAATTTCGGCCGTTAGTAGTTCAAAGTAAACACAAACAAAAAAGCATCTGACCCAACAGCCTATAATAAATTGTCATAGCAAAAACTCCTTTGAGAACATAGTTTGATAAATGCGCGTGACATTATAGACATTATTGACACGACGTGACGTCGACTTGATACGGGTCTCTCGCCCGGGATTAGCCGAAAGTAGTCGATTAATATTGAACGACGCATCCCTAACGCGTATTCTAGGACAGCATTAATATTTCAGCAGTCAGCCTGACACCAGTCAAGGTTACAGTGTCTTAAAGGAAAATTTGAATACCAAAATGATACTTACACATTGTCTTTGAAGAAAATTAATGAATATAAGGTCCTTGTGGGAAAATAAAAGTTTTGTATGCAGAGACATCTAAATATACCTTATTCTCGTTGTTTTAATGATATAAACAACTAAAATAATAAAAAAAGAAGTATTATAGTTAATTCAAAGTTATTTAAAGTATGAATATAATGATAAATATTAAACAAGAAAATATACTAGAAAAAAGCAACTAGTCTCATGTCGTCAGGGCATCCCGTCAGGGCGGCATGAGACTAGTTGCTTTTTTCTAGTATATTTTCTTGTTTAATATTTATCACATAAAAATAGCATTGTAAAATGCAAAATTAAAAAGTTATAATATGAATATAATGTTACTTATTAATAAGAATAAAAACGATTTCGTAAATGTTGACACTGACATGAGGTACAAGACAAAGACAATTTAAAAATAAAGATTTATGTCACAATCCGATATCCAATTATAAGTTGTGAAATCTCACCCAGCCCAATCTTATTGTTATTGTTTTAAAAAAAGTCAATAGTGCGATGCGGAACGCATTATGACATATTTTTAGGTATTAAATTAAAAAAGTACTTTACTGCGCTAGGGATCAAAAAGCGATGATCAAAAAGCGTTGTACAAGACAAAGACAATTTAAAAATAAAGATTTATGTCACAGTCCGAAATCCAATTATAGGTTGCGAAATCTCACCCAGCCTAATATAAAATTCTTTTAACAAATAGTTTAATCTTATTGTTATGGTTTTTATGATTCAATGAACTAAAATAATATAATTAAACCAAAACGGAAATAAGAATCAAATATAACAAAAAAGTCAATAGTGCGATTCGGAACGCATTACGACATATTTTTTGGTATTAAGTTAAAAAAGTACTTTGCCGCGCTAGGCCGCAAAAAGCGATTTTCTACGCCTAAACTGATTGACAAAACCTCCTTTTCAGAGCGTGTGAGGTGAAAAAAATAATTCTTTGCAATAAGTTTATTCAAAATACCAACCACACAAAATGACTAGTACTCCGTATAAATTATGATTATGAGCAAGCAAAATTCTTCGCGCACACCGTAACTTTGGAACAATCGTTCCAAATTCAAATCCATTCCTCCAGGTATAACCCGGCCGAATCGCGGAGGTCCCTAATGAGCTGAAAATGTACGCGCGGTGCGTGCGAGCGCCCGCGGCCGCCGTATCGATCGCGTCGCATTGCGGTGGCACGCGATGTTCTCACAGCTGATTTCCGAACACGTTCTTTATTTAAATCACGCTTGTTTTATAACATAATTTGAAAGTGGAACATTCCATTATTTTGCATCATTAAAATCAAAGAAATAACCTTATTAAAAATTATGTTTTAATTTGATTATAATGTGCCAATAAAAATTAAAAAATGTTGACGTTGATGATGCAGCCAATTAAAAAATAGTACTGTTGCAGCGGCGCATTTACATTTTGATTTGATCGTTTTGCGTAGAACGCAACGCTTCATACTGACAGTTATCGTAGGTAGTATTATTAATCTAGTGAGGATACTTTTGTTATTTTCATGGATGACTCTCAGTGATGTCGCCGTCGTATTACTTCTCGAGACAGAGCTGCGCGGCATCACCACCTATCCGCTGCCGTAGTGCAAGCCCATTATTGAATATAAGATTTTCAAAAAGTACGTTGGTACATTGTATAATACATAATACTAAGTAATACTTATTCAAAAGTGTCCAGATAATGGTTTTTAAATACATTTTCAAGTTTTTACGGTCACCAAAATAATTGGCAACCCTTGGTACCATGCACCTGCCCCTAGACGCCGCTCTGGTGCGGTGATTGTGTTGTAGCGGAATCAAACGTTCTCTGCATCCATGGCTGTTAGTTAATATTGGTAATTTGTGCATTAGGCTAGCTGGCAGAATATTGCAACTTTTAAATAATTGATAGTAGTTACTTTTACAGTAGTTTTTAGTTTTATTTTTAACCAAAAGGATTAATGGCGTCATTTTTTTTCAGCGGCCACACACAATCAAGACGTATATCTAAGTGATTAACTTGGCCTTAAGTAATATCGGAGCTGAGATATGGTTTTTTTGTTTGTTGTTTTACCACAATAATAGGTACTAAGTATACAAAGTCAGTGTCGTGTGGTGACGGCCTAAGAATACAAGTGTCACCACTCCCTTACATGATTGGGATGTCGTAAGAGTCGACTAAGAGGCTCGACGCATTGAACACCTGTGCGAGAGAAGGATAACTTAAAACAAACCTTCTACCAACCCGTCTGGCCAGCGTGGTAGCAGTAGGCTAATACCCTCCTATTAGCGCCACAATAGGTGTGAGCTAGGAGAGGCCTATGTCCAGCAGTGGACGTCAACAGGCTGATGATGTATGATGTATACAAAGTCAATAAACTTCTGAAATTTCGGTTCCGATATAGTTTTAGTAGAAAGTTGAAAATGACATCAACTTTACCCATACCCCTTTGCGTGACACCATCACTGGATCATTTTGTTTTTTTTTACGTATCTTGCATTGTTTCAAATCCTACAAGCCGCCTCTCGACTCGCGAGGGCGCCTCTATTACTATGTAATAAATATTAAACAAGAAAATATACTAGAAAAAAGCAACTAGTCTCATGTCGCCCTAACGGGATACTATTACTCCTCTATTACTTCTTCGCTAAAATAAAAATAAATCCTTTTAAAAGGACGCGATCTAACCAACACCACGCGTCACAAGTCGCAACCTAAGCACAAGAACACAATATTTTTATAATTATACCTTTCAATTTTTTTCGTCAATAATTGACGCAGATAATGTCTCTGTTAGCCTTTAATGTTCCCCTAATCCAGTGTACTCTTGTTAGCTCGCCCCGGGATGATAAACCTTTTATTTGGCCCTAAACTCTTCGCTCGTTTATCGACCGCCACTTTTCCGTTTAACGGAAAAGGATGTAGGTACTTTAATTCGTTGTTTTTTTTATGAACAGCGCGGGACACTTAACCTTAATCATACCTGATGTTAAGCATTGATTGCTCTCCCGGAATCCTCACTGAGGAATTGTCTATCTTATCTCTACACGTCAATGCTGAAAACATTGTTGTTACGGCGTCAGATTTAGTTAAGACGGTGGTAGCTAGCCAGGCGGACTATCAGGAAGTCCTACCACCAACCATACAATATATACCCCCGCTGGGAATCGAACCCTAGACCTCTGGGTCTGATACCGGTGGTTACCCCTTGACCACAGAAGCGGTACGTACGGTACGGTACGGTTGTTGGGAGTTTAAGATGTTTACTATCGTAATTGTTTTACTTCTTTTTTGTGTGACATTTGAATTGTTGCACTTCTCGTGAATTCTCAGATGGGACTCGAACCCACGACCTTTGGAAATCCGGTCCAATGCTCTAACCACTGAGCTACCAATATTTTTTCCATTTTAAATTTATGATATGTATTATTTCTTCTAACGAAGGCGGACCAAATTCTTATGGAATCGAAAAAATTCACATTCGTAAAAATGAGCCATATTGGAATTTTGTTATTGAGAAAAATTGGATCGCAGGAGCCCGAATCTCATGCAATTTTTTTTCGAAGGAAATCAAATTTGGAGCCTTATACGATTGCATGTGAATTATGCCCTATTTAAATAATAAAATTATCAACTAACATGGTATTTTTTATCATAATTAAGTGGCTGTTACATCTAAATACAAATTCATCTTATTTGGAAAAATAAATCGTTTGAAAGCGGAGATATTCCTCTAATTGATGAAACGCGTAACAGCAAAAGTGAATTAAGTTTATTGTATTTCACAAGACGATAAATTGAGTTACGAGACTAGGCCTGTGGGCTAATTGTCTAATTTAAAATCAATTAATTCGTCATTTGAAAGATATTTAAATATTTCAGGCCGTCACTATTTGACATTTGATAGGGATTGTGATCGGGGCGCGTTTTGAAAGGTATTGAATGAACGAAATTGAACTATCTAAGCAAAGTGACACACGAAAATATCTTCTTCTTCTTTCTTAATTAATGGCTTGCTCGCGATAAAATTTTCGCATTTTGCCAATGTCAAGTAAATATATTTTGTATTGTTTATAGAAATTGTACGGTAGATTGAGTTAAAAATGGAGCCTCACAACACGTGTTATTACGAAAAGAACTCGGGTGAAACTCCCGAAAATATCTTTCAAATGTATAGAGAAGTGTCAAATGAAATGTCATTTAAAACTTCATTCGTTCTGAAACAGATTGCTACTATCAGTTAAGCCAAAATAAAAAAAAACAAAAAATTACTATCAGTTATACAATTCCATAAATCACTATCACAATCACAATACATTTGAAAGGGATTGTAATAGAGGGGGGACTGTTTTACGATACAAAAGTAGGTTCAGCCCCCCTAGCATGACCGCCGAAACGCGATATGATATAGCGTTTTATCCACACTCAAACGTCAAAACCCATTGTCTTTTGACGGTTAAACGTGTTAAGGCGCTGTATCATATCGCGTTTTGTTGGTCATGCTAGGCTAGCTGAGTAGCTTACTTGACAGATGATTCGATAGATGTGATATGATATGTAAAATCATCTAGACTTTTTTTTTAATGTACGACGGGGAGACTTTTAGCCTTCATCATACCTTATGTTAAGTAACGATAAGGCTAAAGATGGAAGCGAGCCTTTCCCGGAAACCTTAATCACTGAGAAACTAGCTATCTTATCTCTAACTGCCGGAACACAACAATGCTGAAAACATTGTTGTTCTGGCGGCAGACAGATAAGATGGTGGTAACTAGCCAGGCGGACTTCCTATAAGTCCTACCACCAACCCAAAAGTGGCTGTGACATACATCGGACATGACGAATCTATAACGGTTTCGTTTTTTGCCATTAGGCTACGAAACCCTAAAAAGGTAGTCAAATAGCCTAATCAGAACTATTTTTTTTATTGTGAAACAGGCCTAGGAAACTGTACCACCACTACCGTTTGAGAATATTGTTCTATACGTGTTTTAAAGCGGTCTGCTTAGATCACAAGTGTGTCGCTTCCGAAGTAGCACACCGCCAAGTATGGCCTTGAGCCTTTGTTCCTCTCCCGGGGGACCTGTCATAGAAATGACTTCTTTTTCTGGGAAACCTTGGCCGGGAATATGTTTATTTACTGGTAAGGAAAAGATAAAAGTAGGTTTTGATGTGTTGTGTGGGCTGTAAAGAAAGATAACTTTGATCGGATCGTATTTTGCAATTGCTTAGGTACAACTTTTGATTGATTAAATATAAGTACCTAACCTAGACCTGTCTGGTGTAGAGGTACGTAGCCTGCCTTCTACGCAGAGGGTCCCGGTATCGTTCCCGGACAAGACATATATATATATTTGTGTGCATGAACTGAACATGTCGATTTGTCTTGATGTGGGTGTGTAATATGTATATTACAAAGAAAGATTTTTATGTTCACCCAAAACCGCAAAACCATTTATAGAACTCATAATTACGAACAACTCTTTGTATGGAAGCAACCCTGAAATAGCGAAAAAAACAGCTTTAACCGCCTCTGTGGTCTAGTGGTATACATATGAGCAGATCATAAGTTTTCACTCGTTTTGTTCATTGAAATAAATAAACTTTTCGTAAAGTTAGAATATAAACTTCAAAACGAGTTTATAATGAAAAGTAAAAATTTTCTTCTTGTGTCCTATTTAAGAAGGTATTCGTCGATACTCGAAGGGGTCTACTACCGTCTTTTGTGAAAATGGAACGATTTTCGTCATACGATTTACATAATATTAGAACTTGTACGGGATTTTCATCCCGCACTTTATATTATAGGATTGTAGAATAATACTGCTTGATTGTATTTACAATTGTGTATTATGTGCAAGATATTTACATGATATGTACCTACAGGTAGCAATCAATGACAAATTAATTTACTTATCTCAATTTTCTCTTTAAAAATATCTACCATTTTTCCAATTTACAATCTCCTGTTTTATATTTATTTTTGTGGCAGACCGAAAACTATGGTATGGTATGGTAAAGTATTTTTTTTATAAACGACTGGGAGACTCTTAGCCTTCATCATACCTGATGTTAAGTATTGATAAGGCTAAAGATGGAAGCAAGCCTTTCCCGGAATCTTTAATCACCGAGGAACTGGCTATCTTATCTGTAACTGCCGGAACATAACAATGCTGAAAACATTATTGATATGGCGTCATACTTAGATAAGATGGTGGTAGCTAGCCAGGCGGGCTTACAACGAGTCCTACCCCAACCAAACAGAATACAATATGTTCCTCCGCTGGGAATCGAACCCGAGACCCCTGGGTCTGATACCATAGAGGCGGTTAAAACCTCTTTCGACGCCACATCCTTATTTTGATGGCGATAAGATCTCAAAACTAAACGAAAGTTCGTCCGTTTATCGTGTTTGATAGTTTTCAGGAGATAGACTCCCAGCAAACGATATTTCGATAAATCGCTTTATATTCTCCCGAGAGCGCCTGACGCCTAGCTGAACGAAAAACGTCAAACGGTGTAAATTAGATCTCGTATCAAATTTCTTTCAGTGGCACTTACACATTTTTCTGGCATATATAAATAGGATACTTTACATAAATTTATAGAGGTTACCTATATTATTTGTATGAGTACGAGCTACTGCAAATACTGCAACCTCTACGATTATGCAAACGCCACTAAATTAAAGTAAAAAATTTATTGCTTACTACATTCCGCCCGCGGTTTCACCCGCGTGGTTCCCGTTCCCGTGGGAATATCGGGATAAAAAGTAGCCTATATTACTCTCCGTCCTTTAAACTAACTCTATGCTTAAAATCAATTCGATTGGTTGCTTAGTTGGGGCGTGTAGAAAGGACAAACAAACGCTATATATATATATATTTAATTATTTTTAACTCTGCTAAAATGTATGAAAACCTCTTCAAAATACTCCTCGAAATCGGTATTCTAAGTCTTAACTCCGTAAGGACCTGGAGGAGCCAAAGAGTACTTAGCCACTCCGTGTTAGGCCTAGCGCACACTACCATTTTTACCCACGACGAGGTTGAGTAGAGTGTAAAAAGTTTTGGAGGAACGACTTAGAATATGGGTGTTAGCCTTCATCATACCTGATGTTAAGTTTGATAAGGCTGAAGATGCAAGCGAGCCTCTCCCGGAATCCTCAATCACTGAGGAACTGGCTGTGATGTGACATATTGCTCTTAGTCTTTGGTAAGTTTTCATTTGTAATAATAATAATGTTTTTATTTTTTCTCTTTACAAACAGTCTTATGTCTAAATCCAATACCAACAAATTATGCAAGCATCTATTTGTAAGGAGACTGGCACCTAAGCTAAGCCGAAGCCTGTATTACAGTATACCAGGATCTCCGCCCTCGTGACAATTTTGGTATCCTTATTCTATACATAGTATATATAACTAATCTAAGACAAAATCAGTATAATTATAAGCTGTAAATTTAAAAAAACAATCAACAATATAAGTTATTTAGAGCTGTTTTATATTAAATAACATATATTATACTTCGGTAACGTATGTATAATTTATATTGTGTATATTATGTATTAAAGTGTTATGAATTTAATTTAAGACTTCAGTAAATATTCAGTGTTATCATAGTTGAGCTTAAGCAGATGTTCCTTGATTTTGTTTTTTAATTCATGAGTACAATTGTTAACGATATTGAGTTGTTTGTTCATAATATTATATAGTCTGCATCCTCTATAGTAGAAAAATGTCTGTCAAAAAAAGCAGCAAAGTGTGCCATCCAACTCTCAAATTGATGCCGTTTTCGATGCCGACGCCCCAGATCCTCAGTGATTCAGGATTCCAGGAAAGTCTCGCTTCCATCTTAAGGCTTTATCAATACTTAACATCAGGTATGATGAAGGCTAAGAGTCTCTGCGTTGTTCATAAAAAAAAAGATCTAAAATGATCTGAATCTCACTGTAAGCAGATTTCGCATTTCAGCCCGGCAACAAAAATTACCAGCCTAAATCGTAATTAACCTACATTATTTCGGTAAAACTCAAATGACATCCCTTTTTGCGAATTACCCAGAGGAAGCTAGAATATCTTTTGTCTATCTAAGTTAGAAGCGAGCCGCGAGTAACAGCAATTGCAGTTTTATTGGAAAACTTTGACCTTGCCCCTATCCATCGACTTCCGGTGACATTCATCAGCCGCCTTGTTCACAACTATTCGGATACGTTCCCGAGAGCGCAATGTAATGCGTTGTCAGTTACTATCTTCAGATTAAACAAAGACAAAGCCCAGATTTCAAAGCAGGTTCCGTTGTTTGACATTTGTGGATCAGAGAGCAGGGCCCTGTTTCATAAAAATTGACAAGTCGACAAATTGTCAACTATGCTCGAAAAAATTTTTTTTGTCACTGATCTACACTATTTTGACCTTTGTCATCATTGCAGAAGGTAGATTTTCTATAAAAAGCAATCATACATTATAAAGTTCTCTTTTTCAAAATCCTACTACGAACGGTTATTTTTCTTTTTAAATTCTCACCTGATCCTTTCGATCAGGTGAGAATTTATAAAAGAAAAATAACTGTCACTCCTCATCCTCACAGACCAAGAATGCCTATCAAAAATGTGCGACAATTTGACAAATATGTCAGATTTTCCGATTACAAATATGTCGGCCCAAATGTTTTATGAAACGTTAAATTGTAGAATTCTCGCGACAATTTGTCAATTATGTCGGCTTTTCATATAGCACCAACGTTTTATGAAATGTACAATCGTCAAATTCTCACCTGTCACCTGTCGCTGACAATTTTAATCTTGATGAAACAGGGCCCAGATCGCCATTCCACCTTAGATGTGGCTTATCCACGGAGCGACATTCGTTGCGCGATCACCATTTCAGATCCCCTAATGCTTTCCTAGGAGTTCTGGTTACCTATACCACTACAACTTCACCTGAGAATTGAACCACTCTAGTTTTCCTAGAGATCTCTCAAAGACTAGAAATATCGCCTTTAAAACATGCATGTTGCAAAATCGCCAAAGGGAAAACATTCAACGTAAGTACTTATGATTTTTTAAGTTAAAATAACAAAATAAATAGCGTCTTAATATTCAGCTTATAACTTAGGTCGTGATGCTTAGCCTGGGGAAAATTTAGCACTCAAGAAGAGCACGGGGCGTACCGTGAGCAAACAGCCTCGGTAAATATTAATAACGGCCACTTCCAAATATATACCTACTATTCCCTTTACTTATTTAATTAATAAACCGTATTCTGGAAAATTACGTGGAAATATTGTTCGCTCCGTGGGTAGGCCCCCGGCAAAGTGGACCGACGATCTGGTGGAGGTCGCGGGAAACCGCTGGATACGGGCAGCGCAGGACCGATCGTCGTGGAGATCCTTGGGGGAGGCCTATGCCCAGCAGTGGTTGTCATGTGGCTGAGACGACGACTATTCATCCTTAAATTGTTATTAAATTCAAGTAAATCCTACAATTTTATAATAGACACCCTCTTCACACACACACATTTAACACATCGTGAGAGGCATACTCCACCCATACCTTTTTCGCAGATTTAAATATTTATATTTAAATCTATATCTATATTTTTGTATCCAATAAAGAGCGCTTCACCTGATAAAGTGTAAACTTGTTCAGGTGCAGATGTCACTTTCAAGATCTTTTAACCGTCTCTGTGGTCTAGTGGTACAACATTTTTATTCACGACGGGGAGACTCTTAGCATTCATCATACCTGATGTTAAGTATTGATAAGGCTAAAGATGGAAGCGAGCCTCTCCCGGAATCCTCAGCCACTGAGGGACTGGCTATCTTAACTCTAACTGCCGGAACACAACAATGCTGAAAACATTGTTGTTATGGCGTCAGACTGAGGTAAGATGGTGGTAGCTAGCCAGGCAACTCACAACAAGTCCTACCACCAACCAAACCGAATACAAACAACCCGGGACCCCTGGGTCTGATACAGGTGGTTGTTACCACTAGACTACAGAGGCGGTTATAATCATGCTAAGGGGCCTGTATAAAACATCGATTAATTTTTGAAACGGGATTTATAAGTTGTTTAGTATTAATATAATCACGGCCTCTGAAATTTCCCAAAACGTGACGAAACGGCGAAAATGTAAAGACCAACATAATAATGGAAAAAGTCTAACATCTAATTTGTAATAAATAACAAATTAACTACCGCTATCTCTTAGCGCAGTATTGTTTCAATCTTACCATGCTATTTTGTACTACGAATCTCTTAAAGTAAGCTTGTTTTTTGACGGAAGTATTGTGAGGTCTTTGCTCAATCATCGCTTCATAAGTGTGAAATGTGACAACTTCGATAAAAACAAAACGCAAACAAAACGTTCTATTGACATGATGGTTTCTAATGCATGATGGTAGGGTCCGCAGAACGCGTTTTTACATACGATGCAAAAGTTTTTGTACTGCTCCATAGGCGGCTGAAGAATAGATTGCAATGCATTAGGTATATTGTTACATTCACATCATCAAAATTCAGCCTTAGAACCATGGGTTCAAATATCTTAAAACTAAATTTTTAGGATTCCGAATCTCTAAAGAAAAAAGGAATTATAGGATCACTTTGTTGTCCGTCTGTCCGTCCGTCCGTCTGTCGTCATTTATCTCGAGAACGCGTGTAGTATCGAGTTGAAATTAAAACCATATATTCAAGTCAACAGTCTGTTGAAGGGGTAAATATATGAAAAAAAGATAGGACCGTTTATGTCGCAAAAAACGTAGATTTCGACACCCTCAAGGGAATCAAAATTCATAGGGTACTTCCCGTTAACCTATAACTATGAAATTTGTTTTCAAGTATCATCGTCTTTTACTGCGAATACATGAAAAAATCTAAAAACTATACATTTGTAATCAAATCATAAAAATATAATCGTTTGTTTCGGAAATTGAATTTCGAGATTTAATTCGGGAACGCGTTTGCTGTTGCTTTAAGCCGTGAAAAAATCACACTTCAAAATTAACGTAAAAAAGGTAAGGCCATATTTTATGCAGCAAAAACGTATACTTCAACATCCTTAAGGGAATCAAAATTCATAGGGTACTTCCCGTTGACCTATAACTATGAAATTTGGCAAATAATATAGACTTTTACTACGAATACAGGAAAAAATCTAATAACTATACATTTGTAATTTAATCATAAAAACATAATCGTTAGTTTTGAAAACTGGACTTTTTGGACTCGCACTAGTCCTTTTTTTTGTATTCTTCCCGTTCTTCCCGGTAGACTCACGAAATCATAAAAATTTCCAACCAAAAGTCACTACATTGAAAAGCGTAGTTTTTTTTTATTTTACTGAACGATATGAAAAACAAACAGCAAAATATTATATTCATATATCAACAAAGTATTATACAGATTTTATAACAGTTGTAATAGTCACAATAAACGTAACATTTCGCTAAGTTTCAGCGTTTTCGGAGGTCATGTCTACACGACGTGGGATGTAATAAACGCGAAGTGTATTCAGTGTTTTTATCGAACAGCCGGAGCGGAAATATGTCGTGAGTTGTAAGAAAACATAATTTATTGCCTAATAAAACATTAGGATATTATGTTGTACTAGTTATTGTAATAAATGTTTATTTTAAGTACATACTATGTATAGAAAAGACGAACTAGCACGACCTAAATTTTTTTTCTGTTTACCAGGAGAACTATTTACTTTAATAATTCTTTACGCGTGAAATTATTATAGAGTTGATTAAAATAAAACAACTGTTACGGATTTTAACCGCGCTGTATTTTAACTGCGCTGTATTTTAACTGCGATGTATTTTAACCGCGCTGTATTTTAACTGCGCTGTATTTTAACCGCGATGTATTTTAACCGCGCTGTATTTTAATTGCGCTGTATTTCACAAACTAAGCTGCCGTGCAACTGAAAAGGTGCCGGAATGTGGGGAAAACCAAAAACCTTAAAAAATACGAACAATTAGATCTTAGTTCGTAAAATACAGCGCGCTTAAAATCCGTAAAAGTAGTTTTCTATACTAATATTATAAAGGGGAAAGATTTTATTGTTTGTTTGTTTGTTTACATTGAATAGGCTCTGTAACTACTTAACGGATTTGAATGAAATTGGTACAAAGATAGTAGATAGCCTGGTTATGAACATAGTATACTTTTTATCCCGATATTCCCACGGGAACGGGAACCACGCGGGTGAAACCGCGAGCGGCCTACGTATTTATATAGAGTTGATTCGCACGTATAATATAAGTAGGGGTTAATCCTATAGGTCTTCCTAAGTTGCATAAAACAACTTTTCCGGATATTATATACTAGCGGCCGCCCGTGGTTTCACCCGTGTGGCTTCCGTTCCCGTGGAAATATCGGGATAAAACGTATCCTATGTTTTAATCCTGGCTATCTTCTATCTATATGCGAAATTTCATCTAAATCGGTTCAGTAGTTTTTGCGTGAAAGAGTAACAAACTGACATACTTTCACATTTATATACACTGACGAGCAATGAAAAAGTTCCACCCACAAAATGCCGACAAACACCTTAATATCTCCTAAGACATAGAACCTAGCTTCATAAACTAAAAAGTATACGTTTTTAGTTGGTAATATTCTGATGCGCTGTTAAATGTTCTTCAATATTGCAGACGGCGTCATTAAGCTAGCCTTTCCCGTTTAGGAGTTATTTGGTGCTATGTCACTGGAACTTTTACATTGCTCGCGAGTGTATAATATTATATAGTATATTAAGTAAGATAACGACCAGATTATTCGCACGTCTTTAGATTTAATGTTCTGTGTATTTTATGGATTTTGGACCACCACGAGTCCACGACCCTGGAAAATTGTTGAAACGTTATGAAACCCAAAAAAACCAACACTACACAGAATATTAAATCTAAAAATGTGTAAAAACACCTGTGCACTAAATATCCGGAAAAGATGTTTTAAACAATGGACAGTGTGCGCAAGAATGAGCAAAGTGTTACAATCTATAGTATTGTAAGAGAAGTTTTTTTTTTATTTTGTAAGTTTTGCATTTTTCAATGCTATTTTTATACTTATATTAAATTTTACTTACTTATATTAATGGTATTGGCAGTTGCATCTTAATCGATCGTTAAACACCTGAAAAGATGTTTCTTTCGAATGCAAGGATATTCCTAGCATTGATGTAACAACGCTGGCCTACAGCGTATTAAAAATATAAAGGTATTGGAGAATTTCGACGGTGGTTCGCAAGTCTCGGTAGCTCAGCGGTTAGAGCATTGGACCGGATTTCCAAAGGTTCAAATCCCGTCTGAGAATTCACTTGTGGCCGAGTTCATTTATTCCAATATTTTTCTATTTAAAATTTAATATATTTTTATAACACCAATTATGTAGCCCACTTTAAGTATCATGAATAACTTGTGTTATGGATACTAGATAACGGATAAACATACTTATATACTTTTTTTTTGTAAATACATACATAATATACATATTAAACACCCAGACTAAGACAAATAGACATGTTCATGCACACAAATATTTGTCTTGTCCGGGGATCGAACCCGGGACCTCTGGCGCAGAAGGTGGGGTTAGTACCCCTGTGCCAAACAGGTCGTCAAGTTAAATATGTATACTGTGGTATTATTATAAGTTACGTGTAAAATAGAAGTAACGCAAATAGATAATGGACTCTAACTTTAGATTATAACGCGGTTGCCCGCCGTTATCGTTCCCGTGGTAATATCGGGATAAAAAAGAGTCTTATGTTTTAATCCAGGCTATCACTATCTCTGGGCCAAATTTCATCCAAATCCGTTCAGTAGGTTTAGCGTGTAAGAGTTACAAACAAACACAAACAAATAAACAAACTGAATACATTCGCATTCATAATATTAAGTCGGAAGTAGGATAAAATAATGTTATTTTTTTTTGCCATTTATCTGCTGACGCTACTCCCAGCGACATAAGCCTCGTTACCATAACAAGGCTCCAGAGGAGCGTTCTTACCTTTCTGGTGTTGCTACAATTTGCGAGGCTCCATATTTTTACCAGGTTTATCTGAGCTTTCCGCTTCGTGCTTTTTGTCATTGGTACGTTAACTGATATGAATTTAGGGTCGTCACCAAAGTTTAATTCAGCGAAGGGGGAAAAGAAATGGCGTACGTCGTAAGCTACGGATAAACCCAGAATCGCAGACAACAAGTTGTGAGTTCGATAACCATCCTGGAGCTCTATTTTTGATTCACTCGTCTCGGGTTTCTACTGATTTTCGTGCGACGTTTGAGTTTCCGTATCTTCCGTACTTCCGTAATAGCGACCTTGAAAGTATATACATAGCTTCACTTTTCGCCTGTAATACCGCCTCCCAACGGGTACGCGGGAGGGGCAAAGCGAAAAGCGACCTATGTCTACACTAGCAAGGTTGCTTTTCGCCTGATCGCCTCCCCGTTCGACTCGACACGTGACGAGTGATTAAAAAATAGAGGTCTTGGACGAATATTTGTGCGATGAACAAATGTTCATCTATTGTGGTAGGTGTCGGTTTAACGAGGGTTTAACATTAATATTTATGCGTCTCTGCGTCGAGTACTTGACAATTCCACCCCCGAAGGGGGAAAAAAAGTTTGAACTTTTGTACTAAAAAACACTAAATTGATTGATTCTTGTCATGTTAGTGTAGCCAAAACGGCTGAAGGCAGATGCATGATTATTGGAGGGTAGAGACCTTTTATGTTGTAGAGCATTAAGAAAGGATTTTTCAAAATTCTTTCTTTCTTTCAAAGTTTGTATGAAAATCCGCTTAGTATCGAAGTTAGGATCTTCAAACTTTGTATTGAGGCTGTCGATTAAAAATGTATATTCACATTTTTTCGACGTTATTGACAATTCCATCCTCTAAGGGGTGAATCCCCCTTGGGGCAAATAGTAAATATAAACCTTAACATAAATATGGATGTCGTTTTATGGGATTTTGTTTGCAAAAATGACATTATTTTGAAGTCCGTCAAGGTGTTCATGATTCAACCCCTAAAAGGTTGAAGTAGGGGTTGTATGGGAAAATAATATAAAACAGAGATTTTTCACTCGAAACTTCGTAGAAGTAAGTTCTACGGGGACGAGGCTGACGTAGACGGGTCAGGGAAGGGGAACGGGGACGAGGGACGGGGACGAAGGCGAAGGCGGGGACTAGTTACTAAGCTGTTTGGACCCAAAAAGAATAGACTAGCTTCCGCTTACGATTTTACTCCATGACTTTCAAATGAAATGGGCAACTATCTTAATATCGAGAACGAAGTCGCGGACAATAGCTAGTAATTTATAAACCAAATTGGTTCTTGTATCCGTTAAGTTATTGAGCTATTTATTTAGGTTAAGATCAATGTGTGTAAATAAAATGCAAAATAAAACTTTTTATAAAAATAATAAAAACCAACTTCAGAAATCAAAAAGTAAATGCCAGCCAAGGAATTCTACATTGAACGTTTTTATTTTAATTATAAAAAGTTTTTACAAAAGTTTTAGCTCAGTGGTTAGAGCATTGGACCGGATTTCCAAAGGTCGTCGGTTCGAGTCCCATCTGAGAATTCACTTGTGGTCGAGTTGATTTTTTCCAATATTTTTCCATTTAAATTTTATCATAAGTATGAAAATAGTATTGAAAAACGCAAAAATTCTAAAATCATAAAAAAGCTACTAGTTCGAGTCAAACCCGAACTTGACCGAAAAAACGACAGTTTTTTCAAGATTTGTCCAAAACTATTGAACCGATTTCAAAATTAAAAAAAAAAATAAAAATGGGATCATCTTGGGACCAAATCAAAGTTATTTCGATCGATTCAGGCGTTCTCGAGAATCGGTGAACATTCATATTATTGTTTTTCTTTTTTATGTTCGACAAATTGATAACCACCATCTTTTTTTGAGGTCGGTTAAAAAGCACTATGAACGTCAAGGAAGCAACGACATCAGTTCGCAAAAGTTCTATGGCGAGTGACCTTTTAATGAGAAGAACCGCCAAAAAAATCGTCGAAAGCAGTTTCTTTCATCGAACTCTTCATACTGTTTTATCGAAATATTGTATGAAGTAAAGTGCATTGGTTGCATTTTCAATGTATATAAAACTAATTACAACCATGCGGTCAATTAATGTGTCGTGTGGTGACTGCCTAAGAATACAAGTGTCACCACTCTTTTACATGCCTGGGATGTCGTAAGAGTCGACTAAGAGGCTCGACGCATTGAACACCTGTGCGAGAGAAGGAAAACTTGAAATAAACCCCCTGCCAACCCGTCTGGCCAGCGTGGTAGCAGTAGGCTAATAACCTCCTATGAACGCCACAGTAGGCGTGAGCTAGGAGAGGCCTTTGTCCAGCAGTGGTCGTCCACAGGCTGATGATGTGATGTGTGTGTGATCAATTAATTGCCTTCAGAACCGCGTAGCGTAATTTCCATCCCTCATCTTAATCCCGGGTCGCATTGTGTGTGATAAAACTGAGATCGAGTTCAGATAAATATAATAGAATATTAACTAGTGTGAATGTGTGTAAAGTCGGTTTTGTGAATAAATCAGTGCGTGTGTGAACTTTTGTGCTTCAAGTGAAAACTTCTTTAGCAGCGTTGTGCACATCAGAGTTTAAAATTTATGGGATGGGTAAAAATGTTAAAGTCGCGTCCGGACACGTGACCCTGGACCTCTATTTTTGAATCACTAGTCGCACGAGTGGCGATGCGAACGAGGAGGCGATCAGGCGATTAGCGACCTTGCCAGCGTAGACATAGCACGCTTTTCGCTTTGCCCCTCGCGCGCTCGTGTTGGGAGGCGGTACTATAGGCGAAAAGCGAAGCTATGTATATTATGTGCAAGGTCGCTTTTACGGAATACGGAAACTCAAACGTGGCACGAAAATCAGTAGAATCCTCGAGACGAGTGAATCAAAAATAGAGCGCCTGATCGAAAATTCGTAAGACCATTTACCGTTGACCTATTTCAAATTACATAAGTCTTACACTTGAAAGATCTACGTATATTAGTTAATAACAACCATTATATAAAGGTCTCTATTACTACCAACTTTCATATTGATGTCAGGTCAGTTTTAATGGATTTACCTGCCAAATCAAGTTAGTCTCCGTTTTCATCAACTTTTTATGAAGTTGTGGTCATGATATAGTGGATTTTGATCGATATTTTCGTTTAAGCGGTTTTCACTTCTGCCGGCACTCCCAGAGTGCAACCCTTTGCTTTTTTTTTAGACAATCATCGGTTGCATTGGCACCGCTCACAATTTCAAAGTAAATACTAAATAATATTTATTCAAAATGTATTTATTGCTTAGTATGTTTCAACAACACATACAATTCAAATCCTTGTGTTTAACATAAATATTGACTTCAAAAAATTCGCCGGATCTCATGAATCACTGGCAACAGGGACCTCTCTGGATTTTCCAGGAACAGAAAATATGCAAACGAACTGGGAAACATCGGGCTGAGTCTTACAAGCTAAATGGTACGATTAATTATTATTCCCTCGTTCATTTGAAAATACTTTTATACCGAGATCTTTTGATTTCAATCTTGAGTGAAATACGCATTTCTGTAATGTAAGTGAATAGAATATAATGATTTATTAGTGAAATGTATGTTAGTATTACAAAGATGGCAGTTGTCAATTTTGTTAGTGTTTATCTACATTTCCACTTTAAATGATAAGGTATACAAATAATTAGACATAACATCGCAATACAGTCATACAATACCAAACAATTACGTATTAAGTATAGTAAGCTATTAAGTATGTTAAGTATATTAAGTATTATCACAGACTATCTCGTAATTCTATACTTAGAGTATTATTATATACTTTGTACTGCTGGGGTACCATCAACTATTGAAAACCATTATGTCATATAAACGTTTTGTTTAGTTGTTTTTGTGTGTTGTGTTTTTATTGAAGTTGTCACATTTTGACATACTTCACAATTTGGAGGCGATGATTGAGGGAAGGGAATGAAAATGAAAATGAAAAAATATTTATTTAGTATCTTTTGACAATGTTATAACAGTGGCTGGGGTATCCTTTTAGGTATAAACCTGTGTTAGGAGTACCCCGCTCCTTCTTAGGATTACATAAGATACCTACCAACAATTCATGCAGTTTCTTCTTAGTCTATTTTCATTTTGAAAAAAGATTGAGAGAATGAATATAATTATAACTTTTTAATTTTGCATTTTACAATGCTATTTTTATGTGATTAATATTAAACAAGAAAATATTTATCACGAATGAATATAAATTTATATTTAACTTTTTGTTTTATTACTTCTAGTTTAACATTAGCTTTGCCAAAATGTATATTAAATATATATTAACAAATTTTAATAAATTTTAATACGAATCCAATTAAACATTTACTATGTAATAAAATTTACAATATAATATGTGTTATAACAACAAGAGGTCACAAAACTTTGGTCAAAAAACAAACTTTCTAACGCCCGAAATTAATAACCTATCTGTAGATATGGATTGGGCTATCTGAGTTAGTTGCTAGGATATTTTTGTTAATATGACCAAAATAACGACGGTTGCTAGGCAACAAAGCCCTATCCATATCTACAGATAAGTTATTAATTTGGGCCGTAAGAGACTAGCAGTATAAAATAGCATGGTAAGATTGACACAATACTGCGCTACTGCGTTAGACGTGGCCTATCTTATCGATGGACAAGGAGACTGGGTCATGACATGACCCACCACGCGGGCTCAATGCGGATTGGTGGGTCTAACGACTGTATATACAGCTGGGATCTATGCCTTCCAAAGCACGCAGGAGCTCGAGAAAAATAAAATTTTTGTCACCCATCCCCTGACCAACGTCTTAGGCCGAGTGCGCGATCCACAGCACCACCGAGCTCTTCGTATTTATTTTCGATACATTTTATTTAAGCATCAAGAAACACAGAGTTAACAACCGAGACGGAGAGGTGCATTAGTTTCAAGATGTCCTTAATGCATTTTGTACTTCACTAGAACAAAATTATGCAAGAAGGAGAATGACATCGCAACAAATTACAGTTGTTAAAGTGAGTCGACACGGAGCGGGAATCCGAATCAACATTCCGTTAAGACGGTATCTGCATTTCTGCCAGTTGCTTCTTGCGATTTATTGCGTAAGATACGTCTGAGAGGAAAGGAAATTACTTAATAACAATCGTCTTGATGTCTGATTAATTTGCGGCAAAACATTCGAGTTTCTCTTTATTCATTTTCTTTTTATTATCGCCCTGAAATAACCCACTATGAAACGGAAAAATTTACTTCATCCCGTGACCACGGCAGCTGAAAAGGTGCCGAAACGTCGGAAAATCAAAAAGCCCCTAAATACGGACAATTACAACTTAGTTCGTGAAAGAACTAAGTTGTAATTGTTTTAGCGCGTTTGATATCCGTAAAAGTTGTTATATTTCAATGAAAAGTGCGCGCCAAAACATAAGATGTACATATGTACGTAATTCCGCAAGAAAAATAATATGGAGAAAATGTAAACAACATCGTTGGAATCAGACAGAGAAATAAAAATACAAAATCCTTTATTCAGTCTATGCTGTTAG
The DNA here is from genome assembly GCA_910589605.1 of Chrysoteuchia culmella. Classification (NCBI taxonomy): domain Eukaryota; kingdom Metazoa; phylum Arthropoda; class Insecta; order Lepidoptera; family Crambidae; genus Chrysoteuchia; species Chrysoteuchia culmella. Next base: position 19,876,383 of record OU342655.1, on the reverse strand, counting down.
AAGTACTAAGGAATGTCAAAGAAGCCTCGGTTCGCTTTACCCTACGAGATCTTGTAGGTAACGGTTTTTTTTTATTGATGGTTCGATTCTACGTTAGTTTGAATGAAAGGTTACTTGCAGTAAAACGTAGACTAGGGAGAAATTACTGACTTTTTTCGATCTCGATGGCAACTCGAGTAAAATTCGCACGAGCTAACGCATCCAAAGTGAAGGCCGGTAATATTTTTGTTGCTCAAAAAATAGGTAAGAACAAACACGTTACGCACTTAGAACTGGAAGAGGTGTCGATGTCGCTTCAAAAAAGGTAGGTACCTACGTTACCATGACAAGATCAAGAAAATCAATCTCTTAGAGTATTGATTCAATCTTACCATGCCATTTCATACTACTAATCTCTGTAAGCTTGTTTTTTGACGGAAGTTTAGTTCGCTCAATCATCGCCTCCAAAGTGTAAAGTGTGTTAACAAGTGACAACTACAATAAAACACAAAAAAAACGTTCTTATGACAGGATGGTTTCTCATAGATGTAGGCCCAGTGATTCGGTGTTTCGCGCAATAGGGACCCACTTACTACCACTAACGTTTATTTCTAATGTTTTGTGGTTCATAACACGTCATTATTTACGATCGTAAATTTTTAATAGAAAAATATTGGAAAAAATTGACTCGGCCACAAGTGAATTCTCAGACGGGAATCGCAGCCGCGACCTTTGGAAATCCGGTCCAATGTTCTAACCGCTGAGCTACCGAGACTTGCGAACCACCGTCGAAATTCTCCAATACTTTTATATTTTTAATACGCTGTAGGCCAGCGTTGTTACATCAATGCTAGGAATATCCTTGCATTCGAAAGAAACATCTTTTCAGGTGCTTAACGATCGATTAAGATGCAACTGCCAATAATTTATGATTTTGTAATTTTTGCATTTATCAATGCTATTTTTCTTTCATTTTTATTTGCTATGTTTCTTTCGAATGCAAGGATATAAAATAGCATTGAAAAATGCAAAAATTACAAAATCATTATTTACGATCGTCTACTTTCCCAGGAACTCCAGTGACACTTCAATATTTATTACAGTTCTGTAGTCGACCGTCCCCACTGTATCGGTGCCTAAATCAAATGGACATCCGTCGAAAGGGCCGTAGCGTTTAAGGCCAGAATGTTCAGGGGTCTTGCGTCCTGTGCCTAACAACGTATAGATATTACCTACTTGAGTTTTGTACCACTGCGGAAAACAAGAGCTAAGTTTGACATAAGAATTGAAGTAGAAAATTGGGACATCTTTAAGGTAAGCAACTAGATGTCAGTGCGAAGTTCATAAATGCGTTTCCTTTCGGCTTCCCTTTTAGAAATCCCACCCTACCGATCCACCAGACAGTTAAGAAATTTTTGGTGAAACTTTTGGTCCAGCATACCTTTGCCATATTATTTCGACGCCTCGCCACTGCTAAATATAATTCTGCGTTTCGCGCAAAAGGGGGGCGACTCGTAACCACCAACTAATTACGTACTACTTCCAATCTTTATTAATGTTCTGTGGTTCAACAGATCATTATTTACGATCGTCTACTTTCCCAGGAACTCCAGTGACACTTCAATATTTATTACAGTTCTGTAGTCGACCGTCCCCGCTGTATCGGTGCTTGAATCAAATGGGCGTCCCTCGAAAGGGCCGTACCGTTCAAGGCCTGAATGTTCAGGGGTCTTGCGTCCTGTGCCTAACGACGTTTAGATATTACCTACTCGAGTTTTGAACCACTGCGTTAAACATGAGCCAAGTTTAACATGGATAAGAATAGAAATGGATAATTGGTATATTTTAAATTTATGTTAACTAGATACTTTTAATTACAATAAATCAATGCCCGGTGTATGTTTTAAGAAGTTTTTTTATTATTTTATCTTTACAGGCGCCTTGGTTGTGGGATGAGCCGCAACGTCACATAAGTTTATTTAATTCAGTAAAAAATTCGCGAGGTTAACGTCATGGTTGGCGATCCATATTGTCGCCATTTTTAATGGGATTTTCTAGACTTCTTAACACTTTGGTTTCTACATTACTGCTTGACTCCGCGAGGAATTATCGGTACAACGAAGGTGTTAAATAAAAAAATATCGCACATATCTTGTCCATACCTTTACCATAGATCCAAACCTCTCAAAGGTCGCCCTATAAATCTAGCATAACTGCTCCTGAAATATTAGCGGGCGGCAACGGAGGCTATGACGAAGTGCTTACGCCGAGCTGGCCAAGGAGTTAATATTTCAGCACTAGAATTGCTTGTTTAAACTTAGATTATGAAGGCTTCGATAACGTTAGGCAAACTTTGGGTGACTAATCAACATAATATTAGGTTTTTTACCTATGAAATTGCCGATTTGTATGAAGAATTTCAAAGAAAGTTTTTTTGAAGTCAAAACTTCTTTAGCGGCGTCAGAGTTTTAAAATTTTGGGATGGGTAAAAAATGTTAAAGTCGCGTCAGGATACGTGACCTGATCGAAAATTCGTGAAACGGAGGGAGAGTAGACCGCCGGCCGGCGCGGTGTAGGAGAGGAAGTAATATCCCTGCTCCTGCTGTTTCGTATAAGCGGTTTTCACATCTGCCGACACTCCCGGAATGCAACCCGTTGTTTTCTTTTTTCATACTAACAATTTTTGTTATAGTTACGATCCCAAATGCTAATGTCATTTTTTTATGTACAAGCTTTGCATGAAGACTATTAAGCACTCTAATTGTTTAATTTTTTTTAAATAAATAATGAGTATCTTATATATTATATTCATAACGTGGTCTTTTTTGCTAACAAAAAATCACCCAAGATCTTTTTATCGTACAAAAAACGCTAAAAATTATCTTATGATTACTGATTCTTGATATAAATTTAATAAAAAATTAAACAATAGATTTACCCTTTTATTCTTCAAGTAGTGTGGACCTATAGAAGTGTAAGAATAAAATCGGCCATTTCATAAGTAAAGACCTATTACACAGGTACTTTATTTATTAAGGCTTGGACCCAAAAAAGTGGATGTTTTATTTTATTTTCTTTGGGAAGTTTACAGCAGTATTTACAAATTAGGTAAATAAGCAAGCACTTAAAAGCTAATTATTATAACCTTATACAACGCTGTAAATAATAAAATTGATGTATACGGTTTGACATATGTTGAGTGTAAAAAGAAATTGAAAATGTTTTTAATGCAGCAAAGCTATGATGAGGTTGAAGGTTTGTTACAATATATAAGATAAATATATACACATATACATTATCATGCACACACACACACACACACACACACACACACACACACACACACACACACACACACACACACACACACAAACACACACATACGCAAATTAACTTTTTGTTATTATTTGTTCATAAAGATTTAATAAGTACATTTTGGAGAAATCATGTTAAAGTGCACTTACATTTAGAAAATTAAAACTAAGTAGATAGTTTCTGTCGTGCTAATGCGGAGGAGCGGGGTTCCTCTACTACAGGTATTACTATACTTAACAGAGGGCCCCCAACACTATAGTTAAGATGTCTACCCTCTGTTAAAGAAATAAATATTTTTTCATTTTTTTTTCATTTTCAGATAATACAAGCTATCTTCCCGCCCGCGACTTCATCCCTACTTTTGTCCTGAAAATGCTGAACACAAGAAAAAAATTATTATCCAATTTGAGGAGTCCGTCGCCGTCGTTTTGAAGTTATGCGCGTAGCGTAGATAGGTACATTCATTCTTCATTTATGCAGTTTTATTTATATAAATATGAGGGGATGGAACCCATTATTCATAATGTAATTGCAGAACTATTTCTCATTAAGTTTCAAAACATCGTATCGATGCCTGTTACTTAATTTTCTTAATAAATCTCCGTTATATAAGGCAGCAAACAACCATAACCTAAATATTCGAGATCCTGACAGCAGGAGGATATTATATTTTCCAAAGCATTTTCGGTCGTGGGAATACCCACAAGCCCTCTACTCAATATTTGACGATAAACATACTTCCAAGGCTGATGTGTGCTATTTATAAATATTGTTTGGTGTAGCCATAACGGACCTTGGAATTATAACAATGCTGAATAAATAAGATAGTTTCACTCATAATACCGTCTACCTATCGGACGGTTGGTTGTGCCAAATTTAGATCTTCTTGCTGATAGTTGTTCAGGGATCATTTCTTAGAAGGAAAAAAATAAGTTCAAAAACTAATACCCATATTCTAAGTTCCTCCAAAACTTACTCGTCCTCGACTTAACGAAACCTCATTGAAAACCACTTCGAAATACTCCTCGAAATCGGTATTCTGAGTCATAACTCCGTAAGGACCTGGAGGAGCCAAGGGTACGTAGCCACTCCGTGTTAGGCCTAGCGCACACTACCGTTTTTACCCACGACGAGGTTGAGTGGAGTGTAAAAAGTTTTGGAGGAACGACTTAGAATATGGGGGTAAAACTCGACTACTAAAAAATCACGCTCTAAAAAGTATGAAACAAGAAAATATTCTCGTCTAAAATTGCCGTGGTCGTATGCCACTTACTCTAACAAAACAAATACATTCTAGGGAAAAGGGAAAATATTTTCTTGTTTCATACTTTTTAGAGCGTGATTTTTTAGTAGTCGGTCTTTAGTTTTTGAACTTATTTTTTTTTAAATTCTTTTGGAATTGTAAAGTATGTACTTTGAGAAGCGTTTTATGTTAAATTCAACGTAGATTTATTTATTTATTTATTACAAATTGCGTTACATGCGACTTAGTGACTAAACAAAACATGCAAGCACCAATGTATCACATGCACCTCGAAAGGCACTGCAACGAACAGGAGAGGGGCAGACATTTAGAAACTTTTCTCCTCAAAGTATTAATTTATGGAATAGTAAGCTTTTCCTATAAACAACTTTTTCAAGGAGCGAATGAACACACCAATATCCTTTTCGGCCTTCAGATACTCTGGCAACTTATTAAAGATTTTTATGGACATCGGCTAGTTACCCGAACTATGCAGATACTTTGATAAAGATGACTATATTTGTATTTTGGAGAGAAATTGAGTTTAACTCCATTCTTAGACGTAATCTTATGTAAATTATTACCAAAATTCGATTTATGCAAGAAAAGCAGCGAGCAAAAACTTTTTTTTTTTAAACGTGCTTTTCAAGAGCTTTCATATGGCACCAAACACAATTTTCTTTAAAAAAGAAAGTTTTTTAGTTCACAGCTTTATGTCGTCTAGAGGGCGCCATATTTAATTTCATGTGACGTGACATAGCCTATAACCAGCGGACAATCGAGACATTTCCAACGATATCTCAATTGTGAATATATAATCAGAAGTTTAAAAGTTATGTGGGTACAGATGAACATACACACATACATGTCGGTCAAAATCATAACCCCCCTTTTTTTAATTTTACCGTAGTCAGGTAAAAACAGGAATAGTTTCACTTTCTTGTCCATCTCTCTGTCTCCTTTCTAAGAAACCGCGTGGAATTATCCAACTAAAATTAATATAGAACAATATTATAAAGTTTTTGCACCGATATATTTCGTGAAATGACCGGTTTTTCAATTTCTAGTTAAAAACGTCTCAAACCTCACTCAAGCATGATATTGTACTTATAAACAACTTGCGGTCGCCCGCGGTTTCACCCGCATGGTTCCCGTTCAGGAGAATATCGAAATAAAAAGTAGCCTATGTTTCAATCTAGGCTATTTTCTATCTGTGTGCAAAATTTCATCTAAATCACTCCAGTAGTTTTTGCGTAAAAGAGTAACAAACATCCAAACATCCTCACAAACTTTCGCATTTGTAATACTAGCGGCCGCCCGTGGTTTCAACCGCGTGGTTCCCGTTCCCGTGGGAATATCGGGATATAAATTATCCTAAGTGTTAGTCCACTACATGAAGTCCCTACATACCAAATTTCATCCAAATCCGTTCAGTAGTATTAGAGTGAAAGAGTAACAAACATACAAACATCCTCACAACCTACGCATTTATAATATTAGTAGGATTTGATTTGATTTGAGTGTGAGACGTTCACAATCAGAAACCGACGATTAGTTTCCTTATTTGACTGAATTTCGTTGCAAACGAATTATTAATATGACTTTTCCTAACTTTGACTAGAGAAAAATCACGATTTCCCATAAAACATTAGTCCCTTAACTCGAGTATTCGAGATTTTTTATGACAAAAAAGAAAGCACAGGTATGTCCTCGCCTTTAATAATCTATCTCTCTATTGCAAAATTTTACTATTATCTATTTGCAATAGTTTTCCCGGTTCAAAAGAATTGTTTCCGATATAATAAATTCCAAATGACCCTCAACCAAAATCTACAAACGTCTGTCTGATTACAAGAGAAATTACTTAAATTCCCAAAATTATAATTGTTATTTTCTTTTTTTTTGTATTTTGATTGTGATTGACTTTTGTAATGTTGGTATTTTTTTTGTAATTTGTTTAAATTAGAATACTGTTTTGTTTTCTTGTAACATGCTGTGCGATTATGGTCTAATTTAAGTTTTCAATCATTTTTTATTTAATCATGTATTGACTCTAATCTATTTGTGTACCTAAACCAAATAAACAAATAAATGATTATTTTTTAGTTTCAGTGATTCAGGCATAAAAGTTAACAAACATAACAAAGAAAAGTTCACTTATAAAATAACTATCAGTATGGATAGCCAATCCCATATAAGAAGGATACATTTTGTCCAAAATGTGATTCGGAAGGACACAGTTTTCTTCGCAAGTTAAATGTACAAACATGAAGTTTTGGAATTCAATATTCTGCCGGTGGATTCGCTATTCAGTGCGACCTTTGATGTCCAGCGGTCGAACATCGTTCGCAAATAGGATTCCCATTCCGGATAACATTCGAGAAATTGTTGTTTTTTTAGTGGAAAAGATACAATGTTGTAATGGGTTGTTGTTGTATTAGAGGATTACGCGTTGTAGGGTCTGATGATAACATCAGTTTTATGATTTAACCTCTGGGATAAATTATTGTGCTAAAAGAGAATGCCAATTTGTGCCCCAAGAATTCTTATCAGTTACAGTTATGAAATATCTACCTAAAATCTTCCAATAAAATTGTTGGTAATTATGACATATAAGTAAATCTTGTAACAGCAGCAGATAAATAATATTTATTTAGAAGTTGCAAAACAGCATTCGCGAAATATATGTATGAGTATTGCGAACTGAGATCTACTATAACATTGTCACTCAAGGTATATATAATCACTGTCACAAGGATTATATTAGATACTCAATCAGCTGTCACCGTTTGTGCTTTGTTGCTATGCATGTTTCGATTCAGTTTGTGGATTATTTATTCTCATTTGGAACCCCCTGCCCCTGCTATTGCATCTGGACTTTTGAGTTGCCTTTACGTGTTGATTACTGTGTATACTTTGGACTCAACATGTTGCGATGTGGCTTACGCGTTCAACCAGCGTTCAACGCATTCAGAGTCACAGGTATTGTTTCGAATCTTGCCCAAGCCGTACTAATTAATTGGTTATCTGCCGAAGTAAGTATTTATTTACAATTTTAAAACGATAAATAATGATAATTATTGTAAAAATAAATCTTATCCAAATGAATAGATTTGTTTAGTAATATAAATAGTTTTGTTTCACCATAACTGTGAATCTTCCGCTTTATTACAATAACTGTTTTATTATTTTAAAAGTACAGATATTCAGCTATCATTTGACATATAAATCGTATTTGTAACTAAAACAACTATTGGGGCATGGCGCCATAGAAATCTTGTCATTGTCCTTTAGATTGTAACGCTTGTAACGTTTAGCTCCACATATTTGTCTTTTTCTTTTGTCTAAGTTTATTAACCAAATATTGGGATTGGGATAAAATAAAAGGCTTGTCCCGCTTTAATTATTTTAGTAAACTCATACTTAATAAAATACCAAAGGAATTCCAGGAAATCCAAACAGATTAGATCTTTTGCTCAAAACTGAAGGAATATTTAATACAAAAAATTTATTATACCTTGAAATAATTTTTTGATTGTACTTAAAATGTTTATGTTTAAGAATACATACGCTAAGGCTAAGAGTCTCCCAGTTGTTCATAAAAAAAAACTTTTAATATTGTAAATGCGAAAGTTTATGAGTTACTCTTACGACAAAACTACAGAACCGATTTGGATGAAATTTGGTAGACAGATAAAAGACATCCTGGACTAAAGCATAGGCTACGTTTTATTCCGATATTCCCACGGAAACGGGAACCAAGTGGGTGAAACCGTGGGCGGCCGCTAGTTTATTTATTTATTTAATACTTCATGCACAAATTGGATGTACATAGGCGGACTTAATGCTATAGGCATTTTCTACCAGTCAACCTTAGGGTGATGTGGAGTATAGTAAGAGGTAGGGTGCACGCACAACCAGTGTAAAAACTAACTGAAAATAATAATATATGTATTTTTATATAAAAAAAACATACTATATACATAAATACTAACAAAAACTAAAATTGTATTTATACATACTTATATATTTTTATATCGATATATACATACATATAAATATAATGTAAAATAGGTAGAAACAAACAAAGTTATTGACGATTATCAAGATTGATTTGCTTGCTCTGTGAGATATTTGCGCAACTTAGCTAGTTGTAGCTATGTTTAAGGTACGTATATCTTATGTACGTACATCTTATGGGATGACAGTAGGGAAGGGAGGGAAGTCATCCCGTGACCACGGTAGCTGAAAAGGTGCCGAAACGTCGGGAAAATCAAAAAAACAAAACCTAAAAATACGGACAATTACAACTTAGTTCGTGAAATATACGACGACCTGTTTGGCGCAGGGGTACTAACCCCGCCTTCTGCGCCAGAAATAGCGCGTTTGATATCCGAAAAAGTTGTTTTATTTCAATGAACAGTGCGTAACAGTATTTCTGTGTAAGGTGTTCATAAACATTCATTATCATCAGCTCCTAGTTGATTTCGGCATCGGCGACTGTAGCATGTCTGAAAATGAACAATGAAGGGAAGAAAAAGGGGATAAAACTTTACATCAGGAATCTAGAAAATCCCCACGCGGACGAAGTCACGTCTAGGTGCCATATTTACATAAGGTAGGTAAAGTAGGTGGCTTAATAGTAAGTCCTGATGCACTTAAACCACTTTGTTATGAACGACGGTAAGACTCTTAGCCTTCATCATACCTGATGTTAAGTATTGATAAGGCTGAAGATGGAAGCGAGCCTCTCCTGGAATCCTTAATCACTGAGGAACTGGCTATCTTATCTCTAACTGCCGGAACACAACAATGCTGAAAACATTGTTGTTATGGCGTTATACTTAGATAAGATGGTGGTAGCTAGCCAGACGGACTTAGAACAAGTCCTACCGCCAACCAAACCGAATACAATATATACCCCCGCTGGGAATCGAACCCGGGACCCTTGGATCTTATACCGGTGGTTGTACCACTAGACTACGGGGGCGATTAAAACTTTTTTAATAAAAATAAATCTTCAATTGAAAAAGGAAATAAAACTGCATGCCAAATCGAGAAAATATCCATGGACGAAGCCACGGAGAGCTGCTAGGTTTACATAAGGTAGGTGGCTTATTAGAGAGTAATCTGAGGGGTAGTTGCACAAGCGGCGTCGGCGAGTCGTCGGCGAGGCGCGCGCCCGCGGCACCGAGCCAAGCCCCGCCCGCCGGCCTTCGCAGCACAGGGCGCGCTGGCAGGACAGAGGAGACACTTCGGTAACTTACAAGAGTCGCTTTTTATAATTAATCATAATCACTTTAATTCACTACACACAGGAAAGACAGTTAAAGGCAACACACATAACATTTATGATAAGTTTTAAATAGAAAAATATTGGAAAAGTCAACTCGGCCACAAGTGAATTCTCAGATGGGTTTCGAACCCACGACCTCGGGTTCGAGTAGTAGAAAAATAGCATTTAATTTTTTTTTACATTTTTAAAAATTATAAACACATACATTTATTTAAATAAATTGGCAAAGTGGAACTTCTATACTTACGTATTATATTGTCAGTGCTTAAAATGTGTACACCTATATCTAACACAGATGTTATTTTTCTATATCAATTTCCTTAGTTAGGTTTTTTGTTTCTCCACGACTATAATTATATAAACTAAATTCAAAATACATACAAGTACTTGTGAATATCACCATCACTTCCACTGGCAAAAAAAACCGACACAACTTTCATCAAGGTCTGTTTTTGGCCAAGCCTTGTTTCGTACAGGGTCGTCAAATAGAAAAATGATCTCAACTTAATATTAGTAGGGATAACAACTCGATTCTATTGTGTCACATTTAATATTTGCACGATGACCTATCAGCAGAATATGTCGGTCCGTCATTATTATATGATACAGCGGTACTCGTTCCAGTGGGAATATTTGGAAAAATGTAGCTTTAAGCCAGGCTATATTGTGTCTGTGTACCAAGTTTCATCTAAATCGGTATAGTAGTTTTTGCGTGAAAGGGTAACAAACACACAAACAAACTGACATATTTTCGTATTTATAATATTGTAGGATTTTACCTTACCTTTGTAGCTTTGTATCCATATTCTTGCAAATAAATATATATCTCAACCTATCTTGTTTCTGTTGTATTCTAAACCTCTGTAATTCATACACCATAGAATTAACAACCAGTCATATTTGTTTATTTACTGTCTGACCGACTTTTTTTGGTTGACGGCTTTTGTATCAATATACTCATGTGTTCCACAAAAGCATAAGAAACGACTTTATTATGGAAATAGGAAAGATAAAGTTTTCTATACTTCTAGATTTGAACTTTATTTTGGGTATATATTTTTTTATATTCCGGTCAATTGAAGTCACTAGACAAGTTTGCCCATTTTCGAAGTAACATCTATAGTCTATCCTGAATAAAAATGCGAAAGTGTGTTTGTTTGTCCTTTCGTCACGCCCTATCTATGCAACCAATCGACTTGATTTTTAGGGTTTCGTAGCCTAAAGGCAAAAAACGAAACCCTTATAGATTCGGCCAAACCGATGTATGTCACACCCTTTTTATTGGCATTGAGTTAGTTGGAAGGGCGGAGAGTTACATAGGCTCTTAGTTAGATACTCTTTATTCCGATATTCCCACGGGAACGTGAAGCGGGTGAAACCGCGAGTGGAAGCTAGTTATTATATAAATACAAGTACAAACAACAACGCCTTTCTCCTGTAAGGGAAAGGTAGATATCATTTATTTCCATTTGCTACGATCTTTACATTATCTCCTTTGCTTCCTGTATTTTTATCACATTCCTCATGTCTTCATCTTTCAGTCATATCTCCTCATGAGCCAATTTTTTAATGTCCGCGCTGCTTATGGATCATCCTGGATTGGATTTTAGACACCTGTTTGGCGCAGGGGTTCGATCCCCGGACAAGACAAATATTTGTGTGCATGAACATGGCTATTTGTCTTGGTCTGGGTGTTTAATATGTATATTATGTATGTAAAAAAATATATTTATGTATGTTTATCCGTTATCTAGTGTCCATAACACAAGTTCTTCAAGAAATTTAACGTGGGCTAGGTACTTGGTGTGATTGTATGCAATTATTTATTTATTTATTATGGATGTGTGTGGGTTTTAACGACTGCAAATGCAGCCGCGACCAACGGCTTAACGTACCTTCCGAAGCACGGAGGAGATCGAGATTGTAAATTTTTGGTCACCCATCCCGTGACTAACCATTGCGAAAGTTGCTTAACCTCAACAATCGCAGGCCGAGCTCGCGAAACACTGCACCACGGGCTCCTTGTTCAGTAATACTCATACCACAGTTATATCTTCCATTCCTCCATTCCATCTTACATTCAACGTAACTAAAAAAAAACTATGCGGTTCTCCTCAGAACCACTGTCTATGCTCTCAAGTGCCGTGACATGACGGGTGGCAAACGACATCGCAATTTTTATGTATTAGTAGTAGACTCTATAATTGTTCCCACGAGTACTTAAGTCTACTATTTCTATAGTTAATGGCCACAATATGGCTGTCAACAAAAACATGCTAATGGTTTAAGTCAAAGTCAACCGACTTTAACTAACTACGAAACTCAACAAAATATGACTCATTATTAAATAAATAAATAAATCCTTTATTTGTATGAATATGGTTACAATAAGTTCTTATATACTCTCCAACATATTCTATCGTGCGAGAACGATGTACAAATATTCAATTTCAGAGATTTTTAGTTACTTACAATAGTTGTTAGTATGAGTTAAAAATATTATTAAATGTCAATTACGAAATGTGATGATTGATGACTGACTAATTATATTTAAATCAAAAAAGTATTTTAGTGGCCAGAGTGTTCTATGGTATTCATGGTATAATAAACGTAGGTTCCACACGAAAATATAAAATAAAATGTCAAATATTTAAAATTGGATGTCAAAACAGTGTATCAAATTAGTGTCATTATATCATAATACTTAGCTACAATTATAGTCACAAACGTCAAAATGCATCATTAAAAAAGTCAGTAATGCCATAATACAATTTATCCATTAATAAATTAAATAATATACCTTCAGATTATCAGATAGTTTGTTAAATATTCTAATAGACATACAATGAACATTCTTCGAATATAATGCAAGTCTTTGGTCTGGAACACATTTTTTTCCCCTCTTTCTGCCTCTATATAATAAATTGTTCTTCGATTCTAATAAGTGTATTTTTTTTTACAAACATTCAAATTTCGAATATGTATAGACAATAAAAAAAAATAAAAGAAATTTTTTTCGACGATTCCTTCAAAATACCCGTGAAACACACTGTATACACGCGAGCAATTGACAAGAATCGACTTCGCAAACCGCGCGCTAACAATGCGTACGGCGAGCGAACTTGTAACTACATTGTACCTACTTTGATCAATAAATTGTCACCTGAATTAATTGAAAGTATTAACCATAGCAATATTAAATACAAACTAAAAAAACACCTTCTAAATAATAATATGTTATAACACCATTACTTATATTGTTTATGTATTAATAAGTAATAGACTTTTGTGGTTTTATCTACATATACCTACTTATTTTTAATTTTCGATAGCTCAGGTATATTTTTGCATGCTATGAATAGATAAAATTATATTGTAAAGCTTTTTATATGATAAATATATTTTTATAAAAGTAAGGGTTTGTAGCTTTGTAATGTATCTGCACCACATTGAGATTAAAAAGAACATTAATGGGCCGGCGACCGGTCTGCTCCCCATACTAAGGTAATACCAAAATGATTTGAAATGAGAGCATTATTTTCTGTACTTGTGATGTTATTAGGATTAAGACACTATTTATCTAGGTTTCCATATAATAAAAAATACCTAAATACTTATCCAATCCAAAATAAATGCAAATTGCAGTTTTGTATGAAAAAAATTAATTGGCATTATTTTTTATTGTGTAGATATTTTAGATTACTTTTTAAATAGGAACCTAGACAAATACTGTCCTCATCCGAATAACAGCCAAAGTACAGTCATATCATGCTCAAAATTTTAATTATTTTGATATTACGTTTGAATTTAAAGTGCCGTGTCGTGGGCCTGTTAGGAGAGAAGCATTTTTACGAGACCACATCGATCCCTTAAATTTTTTTGTTTAGAGATTTTTTCATAATATTTTCAAATTAAAAATTAATGCTGTAACGTTTTAAAATATTCCCCTCGCGACATAAAACAAATTATGTGGTACAATCGGGGAATTTCCCGGTTGATCAGTGGAGTTTTTTTTTAAGAAAGTTATCTCAAAAAGTAATATACTTATTGAAAACGTTTATATCAAAAATAATAGACCTTTAATAGGTATTTAATTTTATAAATAAATTATTTCTTTGAGCTTAATACTTTCCGAAATATCGTTTCTCAAAAAAACTCTACTGATCAACCGTGAAGTTTCCCGAATGTACCAGCTGTTTAATTATAAACCGTAGCTGGTATTATAAGGGCAACCTGAGGCTACGGACTACGGGCTACGGCGTAGCAGCTACGATTTATGGCACTGTGTCGGACAAAACGATCATTCACGTGGAGATTAGAAGCTTTGCGCGGTATTGTTTTATATGACAAGCGCGTTTTCTATTACGTTCCTGTAATTAAAATAAAAACTAGGATGCCGCTGAATGAAAATACCTGTATTCCATGAAAAGAGTTTATGCAATAAAGTTGTAGATGAGGCTGTGTCCAACCGTTTAATAGGTAATTATCAATTGTTCGGCTTTAGCAAACTTTCCATTTCATACTTATGATAAATTGTGAAGTGAATTTTCAGATGGGTCGAACCCACGACTTTTGGAAATACGGCCTAATGCTCTAACCACTGAGCTACCGAGACTTGCGGACCACCGTCGAAATTCTATAATACTTTTATATTTTTAATACGCTGTAGGTCAGCGTTGTCACATCTATGCTAGGAATATCCTTGCATTCGAAAGATACATCTTGTTAGATGTTTAACGATCGATTAAGATGTAACAGTAATAATATAATTAATGATTTTTTATTTTTTGCATTTTTCAATGCTATTTTTATACCTATGATAATTTTTAAATAGAAAAATATTGGAAAACATCAACTAGGCCACAAGTGAGTTCTCAATTGGGACTCGAACCCACGACCTTTGTAAATCCGCTCCAATGCTCTAACCACTAAACTACCGAGACTTGCGGACCACCGTCAAAATTCTACAATACTTTTATATTTTTAATACGCTGTAGGCCAGCGTTGTCACATCAATGCTAGGAATATCTTTGTATTCGAAAGAAACATCTTTTCAGATGTTTAACGATCGATTAAGATGTAACGGCCAATAATTTATGATTTTTGATTTTTTGCATTTTTCATTGCTATTTTTATACTATATTTTTAATACACTGTAGGCACATCAATGCAAGGAATAATCTTGCATTCGAGAGAAACATCTTTCAGATGTTTAACGATCCATTTCAGATAGAAAAAGCTTATCAACTGATTTTTAATATGCCCTGTATTTTCAAAAACAAATGTAGACGATGGTGGACAGAATGTGAGACCCAACCAATACGAAATGTGGCGGCGCTGAGGTATGACTATGACAGTGGTATTTTGATAGAAGACTGTTAGCAACTGCCGGCAGAAGAAGAGAAGGACTGTGTTTCTAAAGGCCGCTCGCGCGTGTGCACCAATTTATCAAGTAGGCCTAATCGCTCAGAATCCTTTAAATCAGTGATCCTTTACATTTTTTTTTTCTTTATGAACGACGGTGAGACTCTTAGCCTTCATCATACCTGATGTTAAGTATTGATAAGGCTGAAGATGGAAGCGAGCCTCTCCCGGAATCCTCAGTCACTGAGGAACTGGAAGGAACATCAAAACTGCAACAGCCAAGTCCAGGGACGCCCCAAGCTACCCCCAGCTCTAAGCAGCACCACGAGGCGGTCAAGGTATCGTGCCCTTCCTCGTATATTTGTTGATCTCGCGTTTTTTAACCATAATTTGTTCTTCCTCAAAACAGTCCACAAAAGAATAGCCCGCACAACCATTTTTTTGCCCTTTACAGTCTATTATTTTGGTATGTAAGGTCCATGTATTCTTTACTCTCAAGCATCACTTTGATACTCTGTCAACACGCTAGTATATTGTTGGTCCTGTCCGTATCATAATCAAAATCAATTCAATATTATACCATTTGAATGTCCCAAAGTAGGTCGGGTTATTTTTAACCATAAACAAAGGCACCAAATTCCATATTTATATTCGAAGCATTGCCTCGTGACAGAAAAGGTCGAATACATACGCATACTCCTTGTTTTGGTCGATGCCTCCTTGGGAGCCCGGTCACGTCGCACGCGGACGTCAGCAAAACGCCCTTTGCCACTTCCGCAAAAGAAAAAGAAAAATATTGACTTCTGCGTTGTCCACAAGAAGTTTGATAAAGATATTTACATAAACGTAGCACAACGTTTCCGTTTTGGTTTTTTGTGCAAAATCAGTCAGTTCGTGTCCCTAAGATCTTATATTGATGCCTGATGAATAATCAGAGAGGGGTACAATAGCGTTAATAATTTTTTTGGAAAAACGATTTAATTTTGAAATACTGTCATCAAAGTAAAAATAATTATAACTTTTAAATTTTGCATTTTACAATGGTATTTTGATGTGATTAATATTAAACAATAAAATATACTAAAAAAAAAAGCAACTTGTATCATGTTGCCCTGACGGGATTCGAACCCGCATCCTTGGGAATCCCAATGCACTAACCAATTATGCTACAGCGATCTATGAGGACACGTTGATTTTTTCCAATATATTCACCTTTCTACGGTGTTGGCCACCGTCGTTTCATCAATAAGAGAAATAGAATATCGAAATATCGAGTGCTCGAGCATTCGATAAAAACATTTTTACACCTATGATAAATTTTAATTAGAAAAAATTTGGAAAAAATTAACTCGGCCACAAGTGAGTGAGAGCATTGGACCGGATTTCCAAAGGTCATGGGTTCGATTCCCATCTGAGAATTCACTTGTGGCCGAGTTAATTTTTTCCAATATTTTTCTATTTAAAATTTATCATAAGTATAAAAATAGCATTGAAAAATGCAAAAATTTAAAAAAAAAAATGTTTACACCTGTTTGACTATCGATTAAGATGAAACAGCCATCTAATTATAACTTTTTAACTTTGCATTTTACAATACTATTTTATGTGATAAATATAAAACAAGAAAAAGAGCGGCTTCGAATCCCGTCAGGGCTCGACATGAGACAAGTTGCTTTTTTCTAATATATTTTCTTGTTCAATAATTATCACATAAAAATAGTATTATAAAATGCAAAATTAAAAGATAAAATTAGATGGTTGTTTCACCTTAATCGATAGTCAAACATTTGTAAAAAAAAAATCTATCGAATGCGAGGATATTTCTCTCATTGACGAAACGACTGTGGCCAACACCGTAGACGGGTGAGTATACTGGAAAAATACGACGTGTTCTCATAGGTCTCTGTAGCATAATTGGTTAGTGCATTGCTAATATGCAATAGATATATTGCAGTATAGGCTACAGATACAGGCCGGATTCCCAAGGATGCGGGTTTGAATCCCGTCAGGTCGACATTAGACAAGTTGCTTTTTTCTAGTATATTTTCCGATTTAAAAAATATCACATGAAATAACATATTTCAAAAATATTTTTTCATTAAACTATCTTTACTACATAAATAATCTTACTTTTACACAGAGATGTACACCGGGTCTTTTCGACCTTGTAACGCACCATAGAAAAGATCAGAATTGGATCTAATGAGGCCGATGCAGAAACGGAAATGCAGGTAAAAACATAACCGCCGTGAACGAGTTAATATTAGTGTTATCGGGCCCGATATGTATATGGAATAATGAATATTTGTTATTATCTATTTATTTTTATGATCTACTTTATACTTGTGTAACGAATAACGAGCCAAATCACCCAAATTACAACCAAAACAACCTTGATACAATACTGTTGTTTGTAAACTGAAATAATACTATTTATTCCTGAACAAACCGCACTTTCTCACGCAAACTATTAACGCTTAGTTTTCACACCTCTATGTCTGGAAATTATGTTTTACTGTAGTAATAGGAACTTTTCTGAATCACTGTACACACTTATTTAAAAATAAAACAACACAGTGCTGTTCACAGTTAATTTAATACAAACATAAAGTTTTTTTAAAAAGTTGAACGGAATGTTTGTCAATGAAGTTTATTTAAATTAAAACAAATAAAAAATATTTAAGGTTGATTTTCAATATTTAAATAAAACATATCTTCTGATATCGTATAACACGAACTAATTGAAAATTAACTGTCTCTCATATCTCTTGGTGAGTGTCATTTATAATAAAAATAAAATAAATAAATATTTCCATACAATCACACCAATTATCTAGCCCACGTTAAGTATCATGAAGAACTTGTGTTATGGATACTAGATAACGGATAAACATACTTATATACTTTTTTTTTGTAAATACATACATAATATACATATAAAACACCCAGATCAAGACAAATAGACATGTTCATGCACACAAATATTTGTCTTGTCCGGGGATCGAACCCGGGACCTCTGGCGCAGAAGGTGGGGTTAGTACCCCTGCGCCAAACAGGTCGTCCATTTATTTAGGTTGTTTGTGAATTAAACTAACTGATAACTTTTGTTTGAGGATTAAAAACCTACCCTAAGGAAGAAAATAAATGTCTTATAAAAGTATGAAACCTTTTCTTTATTTGCTTCGCTATTTTCCATTGTAAAATCTTCGTACGCATTGCATAATGAATAAATAACGAAGTCAATGAGGACAGACAGTAACAAGCAAGAGTACATACATCCGTAATACATCAAGTACGAGTATGTACGTTACAATTACGTAAAAATATTCGTCGCAGCCTTCTTCAGTTGGAATCTTCACTGATAATTATCCTCTCGTAAAGAGCTCGTTTAGTGAAATTCGCATAAAAGTATGTTTTTCGAGGACTCACTGTTGCCGTACTTCGCACTTGTATCAAAAGGAGAATCGTATAATTGTATTATGATGTTTTAATTTTTGCATTTTTCAATGCTATTTTTATATTTATGATAAATTTTAAATATAAATATATAGGAAAAAGTTAACTCGGCCACAAGTGAATTTTCAGATGGGACTCGAACCCACGAGCTTTGGACACCCGGTCCAATGCACTAACCACTGCTACCGAGACTTAATTCACTTGTGGCCGAGTTAACTTTTTTTATGATTTATCATAAGAGAGAATATCTTTCATTAGTAGCGTTTATTCTCACCTTATTTTCATTTTCAATTGAAACAATCTTAACCCTGGCAACACATAGATGTTTCGCAGTGTACCCAAGTAATGTCAACATTTACAGAGAGTCAGAGATAATGCGTGGCACTGCCGCGCGGGCACGCCCGCTGTTTCGCGGTAATGGATCCGACACGGATCAGAGTGAGCTGTGCCGTCGCGTCGGTGGGTAACGATGGTGTGAGATTTAGGTACAGCTCTAGTATGTAATATTAAACCTTATTTAGCTCAAAAAAGATTTTAACCGTCTCTGTGGTCTAGTGGTACAACCACCAGTATCAGACACAGGGGTCCCGGGTTCGATTCCCAGCGGGGGTACATATTGTATTCGGTTTGGTTGGTGGTAGGACTTGTTGTAAGTCCGCCTGGCTAGCTACCACCATCTTATCTAAGCCTGACGCCATAACAACAATGTTTTCAGCATTATTGTGTTCCGGCTGTTTGAGATAAGATAGCCAGTTCCTCAGTGACTGAGGATTCCGGGAGAGGCTCGCTTCCATCTTCAGCCTTATCAATACTTAACATCAGGTATGTTAACCTAATGTTTCGTTTAATATTCGCTTGATCTTCAAGCAACATTTTTGAAACCGAAACAAAAGCATATAGATGCTATAGAAGCTAATATGGTAGAATAAGAACGTTTTGTTTCCGTTTTGTTTTTAATGATTGAGCGAAGACGTCGTAAAACTTCCGTCAAAAAACAAGCTTACTTTAAGAGATTCGTAGTACGAAATAGCATGGTTGAAACAATACTGCGCTAAGAGATAGCGGTAGGCCCCCAGACGAAAGATTATTTCATAAACATAACAAAAATGCAAACGCGTATAGCGCACACTATTATTAGTGAGATGGGGTTTCTGGTTTCACATAAGTATATATCTTTACTAGCTTCTGCCCGTGGTTTCACCCGCATGGGAATATCCCGTTCCCGTGGGAATATCGGGATAAAAAATAGCCTATATTACTTTTCGTCCTTTCAACTAACTCTATGCCAAAAGTCAAGTCGATTGTTCCTTAGGGCGTTAATTAAGGTCAAACAAACACACTTTTGCATTTATAATATGATTAGGATTGATAAAACAAAAACTGAAATAATCTGAAGGAGTAGCCAAATAGACGATGTTTTAATTTTATGTTATTAAACGACTTGAACAGTCTTGGAATTAGCAAGATTTTTCTCCTAAAGGGAAGACTTGACTTTTCCAAGCTAATTGGCTAGACTTAAGGTAGTTTTTTGTGCTTTTGCCAAAGCCTTTAAAAGCTCAAAGGTGGCGTAATTACAAAGCTATCTTAAAACTAAGGCGGAGGAAAATCAAAGTAAAAATTTCTTCGTTGCACCATTTTGTTTAATAGTACAACGAAGAAATATAGTCTTCTAAGAAATGTTTAGAAAGAAAATTCAATGTTGATATTTTACGATAACCCACGTTACATTTAACATGTCTTTACTTGTTTTTATATCTCTTTCTTTATAGTAACAAACAGTCATACATGGAAATAATAGTACTTAATGGTTTACAAGTATTAATAACTATTGTCCTATTGTTAGCAACCACAGACAATAAACGATATCAACGAGAATCAAGTCATGATGAACATCCATGACTCAGATACAAATGCTCGTATTCATCATACAAACATTTGCCCCTAACGGGATTCAAACCCGGTACCTCACAGTAAGCGACACCTCGAAACCGGTTGTACATATCACTCTACCACGGAGGTCGTCAAAGTAATAAGTAATACATATAGACAAATATGACACATGAAACGCAAGCGAGTTTCATTTTATTTCAACATACTGCGAACCTTAGTCGCTTTTAAAAACGTAAAAAATATACATACATACATACAAAAAAAAATCCCTTCTTTCTTGCATATCATTTCCATACCTAAATGAGATGAGAGACCTAATGATGAGATGTCTACTAGATGGGGGGAGAGGTGCGATGAACACCCAATAACACAGATAATATGGGGGTGGGCAGGCTAATAAACATCACACTGCGATCCTTAAATGATGACTATATAAATGTAGGTCGTCGTCATCAGCCATTTTAAATGCCCCACTGCTGGGGCATTGGCCTTCCTTATGAATGGATAAGGAGAGTGGGCCATGCATGACCCACCACACGGGCCTAATGCGGCTTGGTGGGTTTTAACGACTGCAAATGCAGTCGGGATCAAAGGCATAACGTGCCTTCCGAAGCACGGAGCAGTTCGAGATAGTAAATTTTTGTTTTTTTTCCCGTGATGAAAAGGATGACCCATCCCATGACCGACCATTGCGAGAGTTGTTTCACCTCAACAATCGCAGGCCGAGCGCACGAACCACTGCGCCACTTGCTCCTAAAAATCCAGGTACTTTTTCCATATAATTAAGGCTCAAAGTAACAACGACCGGATTACGTATCTTTAAGCGTATCTTTGCAAGCAATGCAGCAACGTGACAGCAGAAATTGCGCGATAATTGCTTTACGTCACGTATCATCAGTGCGGCCTTTACCGAACAAACGATGAGCTACAATGTGCATTCAATTAGTTCCTGTTATTGCTACCAAATTGTTTTTAGCGCTAGCGTCATAGCAACACACGACGTCTCACTCGCACCTAGGTATAAGCGCGAGAGTGAGACGCCGCTATACGAACCATCAGCGAGCGATTAGACAGCAATCACATACGTAATACCATTTCTATTTTGACGTTCCGCAGCGATCGCGCGATATCTGCGCGATAATTGCTTATTTTTAACCGACTTCAAAAAAAGGAGGAGGTTCTCAAGTCGACTGTTTTTTTTATGTATGTTTTACCATATCTTCGCCAGTTGTTAACAGATTTTTATAATTCTTTTTTTATCTGAAAGAAAATGGTTTATGTGTGGTCCCATATAATTTTGACGAAAATCTGGCTAGTAGTTTTTTCATAATCCTGAAAAATATCAATCACCTTTTGGCAAGTAGTTTACCTAGATGACATCATTGTTGTGAATGGGCTGATTTTTGGTGTAAGTAACGGCACTTGATGTAACTAAAAAATCTGAAATAAAAACATTTTATAAAAAAAACAAACCGACTTCAAAAAGTAAAAAATTAAACTTTTGGAGTCGGTGCCAGCCAAGGCATTCTACATTGCACTTCTATTAACTATATATTTTTTTGGTCTTAGCTAGCTAGCACCGACTCCAAAAGTTATATTTTTTACTTTTTGAAGTCGGTTTGATTTTTTTTTAGGTAATAGCCGCGCGGGGCTTCTACTATACTCCTTATTTATTTTACGTCACATTACGTGTAAAGTTCACGTTCTCGAGCCAGTATTATAAAACAGTCGTTCCCTTCATAACGGCCCTTACATAACTCTCCGATTCTCGGGCGAGATATTAGCTGTATTTGAACATAACCGAACGGGTGAATTACCGTGAATTACAGTTTTTTCGGGAATAAGGCCAAAGTTCACGGCGCCACGGTTTTGGCCGGTGGTCGTCAGCTGTGAGGCTACGAAGTTGGAGTGTATACACGCTTGTAATATCGTACTAATATTCTCTACCAACCCGTCTGGCCAGCGTGGTAGCAGTAGGCTAATAGCCTCCTATGAACGCCACAATAGGCGTGAGCTAGGAGAGGCCTATTTCCAACAGTGGACGTCCACAGGCTGATGATGGATGGATGGATGGATTACAAATGCGAAACTATGTCCTTTGTTCGTTTATTTTGAAGTGAAAACTTCTTTAGCGACGTTGTGCACATCAGAGTTTTAAATTTTTGGGATGGGTAAAAAATGTTAAACTCACGTCAGGACACTTGACCCTGATCGAAAATTCGTAAGACTATTTACCGTTACATAAAGTCTAACACTTGAAAGATCTACGTATATAAGTTAATAACAACCATTATATAAAGATATCTCTTACTACCAACTTTCATATTGATGCCAGGTTAGTTTTAATGGATTAGCTGCCAAATCAAGCTGGTTTCCGTTTTCATCAACTTTTTATGAATTTGTGGTCAAGATATAGTGGATTTTGATCGTTATTTTCGTTTAAGCAGTTGTCACTTCTGCCGGCACTCCCAGAGTACAACCCGTTGTTTTTTTGTTTTTTCTCTTTCACGCAAAAACTACTGAACCGAAAAAAAGCACCTAAATAAATTAATTAAAAGACCCTGGATTAAAACATAGGCTACTTTTTACTCTGATATTCCCACGGGAACGAAACCGCGGGCGGGAGCTAGTTTGCAATATATGTTTTGAAACCACCGCCTCTGTGTTTATGTCTGTGAAATTCGGGGTCCGAACTTAAAAAAAATCCGTAGGTAACACAGAGTAGGCAACGCCCGTAACTTAGGCCAAAAGTACGGGTTTGTGCTTAGAGGGTAGATCTCCAGACCCTGAGATCCCGAAAACCCTGGGCCCGGGTTCGATTCTCAGAGGGGGTAAATATTGTATTCGCTTTGGTTGGTACCTGATGTAAGTCCTCCTGGCTAGAAGTTAGCCGTCTCATCTTAGTCTGACGCCATAAGAACAATGTTTTTTTTAGCATTTTTGGTTCGGCAGTTAGGGATAAGATATGGCAGTTCCTCCTCTGTGGTTGAGGATTCCGGGAGGGGCGCGCTTCCACCTTTACCCTTATCATTACTTAAAATCAAGTCATGATGAAGACTAAGCGTCCCTAATACCATGACTACATACCAGTATATCATACTATATTTTATTTAACCTTGTGAGGATGGATGGATGGATGTTTGTTATTCTTTTACGCAAATGCTACTAAAGGTTTTAGATAAAATATAATAATAAAACAAAGAATACTTTTGATCCCGATATTCCCATGGGAACGGGAACCACGCGGGTAAAATCACGAGCGGCCGCTAGTAATAGATATTTGAAAATCTCACACTTCGCCAAATATCAAGACCCTATACGCAGTTTTCGTGGCCGCGCCGGCTTTCACGTCGGTACTGCCGGGCCTCACGCAAACGTCCAATAACCGCGCTCCGTCCCCATATATCTGGGTTATTGGGTGTTCCTCGCACCTCGCTGAGGGAGGAACCCGTACACATCGGAACATATCTAACACTTAGGCATCGAAATGATATAGCTAATAATATGTATTTATTATAAGTACTTTAATTGAAAGTGGCCACTTTTGGGGCTTACAGTGATCACAACTGGTTCGTAGTCTAAGTTTTCTTTTACACATAATTATTTAATTTAAATAAACAATGACTGCTACACATTGTAATCAGAACATCAACGATTGTTGAAAATGTTTTCTGTTGAATTTTCCTATCATAACTATTAATCCATTATCAATTTCGTTAATAACCTCAACTTTTAAGATTCTTTTACTGCGGTAGAATGTGAAAATACAAAAACTAACTCACTGAAATAAAATTATGCTGTGACTTTTGACTATGAAGTTTAACGTTATATTTTCGGAGCGTGTGCTCAGGAGCTGCATGAGCTCATACCGCCATCCCCCTTCCTCCATCGGACATCCAGACGCACTGCGGGCTACCACCCTTTCTTGGTTGATATTGCTAAATGTCGCACCAAGCGCTACTCATCATCTTCTATATTGCGCACAGCAAAGGAGTGGAACTCCCTCCCTGCATCTTTAAAGCAAGGGTGAATAGGCACCTTCTGGTCTAGCTCGCTCCACCGCAGATCCTGTTTTAGCCTCCGAGCTTGATTAGGATCAAACCCATTCGAAATAAAAACAAAAGAAGCAGTCCAATCCAAACATTTCCCTATGCGGAATTTTGTTTTTTTTTTCATTTGTTATCGTGGCATCGTGCTTGTTTTCAAGGTGGTATAGTTTTTTGTAGGTAATACATGCGTAAAATATTCCTTCTAGGGTGGATTTTCAACAGACGATTTTTAGGCGTCACAGGGTCTTAAAAAAATATACAAATATCAAAATGCGTTAAATGTATTTTATGTTTTATTAATTGACCCTTATAAGGTACAGCCAAAAAAAAGAAAAGTAATTCTTACATATTATTACGAGAAAAAAAAAAGTTGCAATAAAAACCCTAAACTATGGTCGTGAGGCAAGTCACACTCGTAGATGAGCGCAATCAAATGCGTATAATTTGTTGTCTTTACAACCTATTCGTTATTAAAGTTACTAATTACTTGGATTACTAATCAAAGTAGACTATTATAAAAAGAAAAGGTAATTTTATAAATGTATTTTAAAGATAGCGATCCGAATGCAATTGTCACGCCAAAATCATAAAACGACCTGCAAATAGCTGTTTGTAGCTCATGAGCTGAGCGGAATATCGTTATAAGACCTACACCTATCGAACCTATCCACCCTTTAGTCGTGTTCCAAGCTATAAGTGAAGTGCCTGTTGCAACATACTATCTGCATCTTGACGAGGAAGTTATTCCAAAATATAGTTTTGTACAGCTCATACGATAATTACGGTGTCACTATTTAAAAATATATCGTTAGCTTTTATCGGGTCATTATTTTTATATCAGATAGCCTCATGGTATTAGCATAAAATATTGTTTGTATGAAAGTTAAATATTTTTACGTAAAATAACTATAACCTATTTGTAGTAATTTCGGTGTGAATTGTTGACACCGAAATTACGACCATCTTACCATAATCACTGTGATGCCTTATATCCTTTCCACAGATCAGTATAAGGTTCTATTTGATGAAGCAGAAGACCGACATTATACCCCTAAGATTTCCGTGACTTCAGCCTGCACGAGATTAGTATGGCTCTCAAATAACTGAAAAATAATAAGGCAGCGGGTGGTGACGGAATCACTACAAAACTTTCTTTAGTAAGCCAATACTAAATCTTCTAGATTCAGCTTTTCAATTCCTTCATCGTCAAGGGCAAAACGCCGAAGCCATGCAGTATAGGTATGTGAGATGATTTGATTTGATGACAGTATTTAGAAACGGTGACAAGACTATATTAAAGAACTACAGGCCCATATCACTCTTATGCCATGTTTATAAGTTGTTTTTTTTTTAGGCATAACGAATCGTTTCGACAACTTTCAAACTCCCGAATAAACCGGGTTCCGAAAAGACTTTAGCACTATATTATAGACCACATCTATACGCTGCGGCAGGTAGTACAGAAGCCGAGGAGAGTAATCAGCTTGGCGTTCATGGATAATGAGAAAACCTTGACTCAATATAGGCCTGGGTGGTGCTGCAACTGCAAACTCTCCAGAAGTACACGTATTTTGCTCTTTTGAATTATTTATACGAAAATGGCATCATCAAATGACAACAGAACCAGGCCACAAATTGGAGACATATTTCTCCGAAACTGTTCACATGTGCGTTTGAGGATGTCTTTAACCTCTAGGACTGGAAAAGACTCAACAATAATGGCCAGTACATAACACACCTTCGGTTTTCCAATAGTTTTTATGGCTGAGCTCTTGAAAGACCTAAACACAATGCTCGATGTTCTACGTAGTGCTTCTTAGAGAGTGGTTCATAAAATGATTATGAAAAAGACGATAATCATATTGAATTCTCTTGTTGTGTCCCATGGGTAGGCTCCGTCAAGGTGAACCAACGATCTAGTAAAGGGCACGAGGAGCCGCTGGGTATGGGCAGCGCAGGACCGATCGTCGTGCAGATTTTTTGGGAGTCCTATACCCAGTAGTGCATAGGATGATGATGATTTTTGACTGTTGATATTGATACCCCTGGATTCTATATTACAGGGTTATATTGGCTTAGTCTTAATACATTTAATTTTGTTACTGGATTTACCAGCTTTCCTCTAGGCTAGGAGATCTTGCAAATAATCTTGATTTTGAGGTGTTGTAAAAAAATAAAGATAAACAAAGTTTAGGCGTTAGTTCTGGATTGTGTCCGTTTTGACTGCTCGGCCACAGTGTTCCAGAAAAAAAAGGACTCAAAAAGAATGGAACCTCTACGATGCTCCGTTTCTGAGATCTGCGTGGGCGCGCGATTCTACCGTTTCATGGCTTTTAAGATCTACAGGTCGTGAAATACAAACTTTAGGGCTTTACTCTAACTTTCTATAAATTCTTCGAAATCGTATCTCTGATTAGCAAAAAGAATGGGACCTCTGAGAAGATCCGTTTCTGAGATCCCTATGTTCGCTCGGCTGTCACCGTTTCAACTGCGCGGCCATGACTTTAAAGAACTATAGGTCGTAAAGTACATGGCGTACTTTAAGGCTCTATTAAGATTTTCTAGCAATTCTGCGAAATCATATCAGTGATTTACAAAAAGAATGAGATCTCTATGTAGCTCCCATATCTGTGATCTACGTGGCGGAGCGGTTCTCCACTTTTCGACAGCGCAAAGCCTTTACAACTTTCTGAATATCGGTTTTGCAAATTTGCAGTTTCCTTTATTTATTTTCTACAAATTCCTTCGTAATGTTGACGTAACAGTTTTTTTTTCTGGGACACTGTGGCCGAGCAGTCGAAGCGGACACGATTAAATTGGGTAGAAATAAGATTAGACTTTCGGTTACAAGTTACAACATCTAAATTGCATAATTAACTTACTAAATAGAAGCTTAAAGAATTAAGTTTTATACCAAAAATATTTGAATTAAAAAATTATAGCGTAATTTCGGTGTCAACCGAATTCGAAAAATGTTTTTAATTCTTTAAATATGAGTTTTAAGATCTGCCTCAAAGCATTCGATTTATAATATCTAAACCTTTTATTTAATGTGGTAAAATTAACGAAAACACTTAAAATAAAATTAATAAAATGACACAGAAATTGCGAAAATTGACTGTCTTTAAAAATCCACCCTCTAATATCTTGTCTCTGTTTTGGTGCATAAATAATCAGTATTAAAGCATCTTCATTATGTTTTTCTACGAGACTATGCTCCTTTGGTCCCCTTTACACTACCAGCCTACACCACTGGTGCTGTAACGGGGATTTTTAACAAATACTGATTATTACACCACCAACAAATAGTGCTGTGCTGACATTAACTATTCTTTGTAAATAAAAAAACCAGAGCGAGACGGTCTCGCGCACCGAGTGTTCCGTACCATCCTATATTGTCCCCATACATATTGATATCTGGAACTGGAACCAGGAACTGGAAACCTAGCAGCCTTTCTAAGGTTTAAGAGATATGAATACATACCACATCATTCTGAGGCGGTACGAAGTTCGCCGATTCCGCTAGATAAACGAAAAATAAATACAAAAAACACAAATATTGAACGAAAAGTACCAGGGCAGCGTAACCATCTAGGAGGTATTAAAAGCTGCTGCATATAAAACGTCCAAACATTTAAAAATAACTCCTGGTTAGCTATGTGATCCTGGTACTTTCACCTAAATATTATTTAATTTGATAACGGATAATTCGAACGGTCGAGTAGGACATTTCTTGTGCAGTGGGTCTACGGGGAAGAAAAAAGTGAAACGGGAAAAGTTTTCTTTCTTCTTTCTTTCTATCCGTTTAATTACCCGTAGACCCAACAGGGGAACAAACCGGTGGGACCACGGTTAAAGCCTGGCATTTATTGCACTGCAAAGTTGCAACTTGTACTGAGATAATTGATAAAGTTATGGTGCAGGACGGTGCAGCTCTACGGTGGTGTAATGGGTATTAAAAAATCCCCGTTACGCCACCAATGGTGTAAGTTGGTGGTGCCAAAGGGACAAAAGGACTATGCTTACCATTTTGTATGATTCTCGACCACAAACCTGCAGATAGTAGGACAATCTCGCTATCAAGACGTCTCCTAACGCTATTTCAAATGCCTCGATGTGTATCTCACGTAACGAACGGAATATCTAATCAAGACTACACGACATGGCGGGCCAATGAAATAACGTTTGAGAATTTCTGAACATCATAACTTTGTCATGTTCAAACTGTTCGCGTATTAATATTACTAGTGGTTGGCGCGATTATTTTAATGGGCCAAATAAAAGCCCCTTTTGTATCGTTAAAATAATCTTACCTGGGTGGTTCAAGGGTTGAATTGAGTTCCCATTGTTCATAAAAATAACGTGCCTGTTTTGAAGGCGACGACACTTCTTTGCAGAATACCAGTGCAGCAAGCTCTGCTTGCTGCTTACACTGAGCTGGACACAGTTTTGGCATCACGCGACGATGCACAATAATATATGGTTTGAGTTATAGTACCTAATTGTAATTTTGTAAGGTTGTTTTGTGTAGTCGTTGTGTGATTCTAAAATAAATGTATTTTTCTTTCTTTTCTTTCTTCTTACAGTGATAAATGCATACTAAGCTTGCTCTTTCTTACCTCTTTCATATCTTCAGGTTTTTTTTAGGAACAACGGGGAGGATCTTAGCCTTCATCATACCTGATGTTAAGTTTTAAGACTGAAGATAGAAGCGAGCCTCTACCGGAATCCTCCATCACTGAGGACTGGCTATCTTATCTCTAACTGCCGGAATACAACAATGCTGTAAACATTCTATTATGGCGTCTGACTTAGATAAAGTGGTGGTAGTTAGGTTAGCCAGACGGGCTTAGAACAAGTCCTACCACCAACCAAACCGAATACAATATGTTCCCCCGCTGGGAATCGAACCCGGAACCACTGGGTCTGATACCGGTGGTTGTACCACTAGACCACAGAGGCAGCTAAATCTTTGAATCTTCAGTGTAGGTATAGAACGAAACGTGCAACTTTCGTTATTAATCTCAGCACGTTTCATCCCGTAAAGTGCTAGTGAGTATCGAGATCGCTCCGGCTCATCGCGCCCCGTTCGGTCGCGCGCTATCGGAAACACATTTGTGACCAAACAGTCGAATTGGGGATCCTAATGGCGTGAAAGGTCGTGCTAATTGCTTGTACATGATTTAGGTGACAATTTTAATGGAAGTATGCGTTTATACTGCGAAAGGTTGTTTTTTTATTTCAACCTGGAATGCTTGGCCTTCATCATATCTGGGGCCTTATTCACTATGATTACTTAATGATTCCTTGCTCAAACCATACCAATGTCTTATTCGGTTACGACATTTTCAAAATTTTCATTCTCCATGACACTCACAAATCTCATCTCATCCATCCATCATCAGCCTGTGGACGTCCACTGCTGGGCATAGGCCTCTCCTAGCTCACGCCTATTGTGGCGTTCAAAGGAGGCTGTTAGCATACTGCTACCACGCTGGCCAGACGGGTTGGTAGAGGGTTGGTTTCATGTTTTCCTTCTCTCGCACAGGTGTTCAATGCGTCGAGCCTCTTAGTCGTATCTTACGACGTCCCAGGCATGTAAGGGAGTGGTGACACTTGTATTCTTAGGCCGTCACCACACGGCACGAACTACATGACACTCACTAATTATCAATGAAATAAGTAAAATAACCTTAAAATTTGTGAGTGTCATAAAATTGAAGAGGTCGGAACCAAGTACGAGATTGGCGTGGTTTGAGCAAGGAATCGCTAAGTAGTCAACTAGTCATAGTGCATACGGGCCCAGTTGTTAAACATAAAGCTGAAGGTGAAGTAGCCCTCATCCCGGAACCCCCACTGGGAAATGTACTTTATATTTAAAACAACAAAATATGCTGAAACCTGGTTTTTATGGCAAGATATCGTCTTAAGTTTTGCTAACTAAAAGATGCTTCTTAGAGGCATCTTCTTTGCAACGTCCAATTTATTAGGATCTCTTTGCTCATACGACTGATTTACATAAGAACTGACTGCTTAATTACCTAACTATTAAAATTATTTTTTAATCTCTTGAAAGTAAATAAGACCTAAGGCTACCCCTATTATAGGTAGTAAACCTAATAAGCTCTTCTATGCTTATTCAGAACCTAACACTACCTCTCTGAACTGCCTAAAATGTCTTTTGCCATTAGTTCCAACGCCTAACTGCTGGCTATAATGAACCGTTAATTTAGCGGCGGCAGTCGACCAAGTTGATGTAAATTGTTCACATTCCTGACGGCTCTGACTCCCCTGAGAACGTCGGGAAGAGGGAAAAACACGAAGGCAAAATATGAAGTGCGAATTCCAGACTGTGTTTTGAGCTGGATGGGCTGTGTAATGGACGTTTTAGGTCATAAAAATATCTGTAATTTTATGTGAAAGTTAATAAGGAATATGTATAAATAAATACTTGGTCGGGTCATAACTTCTGTCACGAGTTCTTGTAAAGTAAAAACCGATTTTCAAATAATATTTATTTTATTGTACATGAAAAGAAAGCTTACACTGTAGTTACTTGTAATACTAATTGATAAAAATAATTCAAAATGGCTGGCACAATTTTCGATACAAGCCCTTGGCCTTCGCGGCCACGGAAATCTATAGAAATACGCGCCGCGTCCATGTAGATTTTAGCAGCTGTTGTAATGGAGGATGCTTTGAGTGATAGGCGTCAATTTTGGATGAGATTAGCGCAGGGCCTACCCATTTCAAAACCCATTGCAAATTTTTTAACGTGGTTCGATAAAGGGGTCTACGACGTCTGCTCTTGTTTTACATAGGTATCCGTTCTGAGATAAACTCCATTTTTAGGTTATAATACGACACCACGAGCCAAGCTATCCCTGGCAAAGGTTGATTGGCCTCGCTGGACTCGAGAAACACATTCGCTAGCGATCACTGCTATGGGCATAACACTTAAGTAATTGTTCAGATTGTTGCAGTACTCTTTCATTGTAAAAAAATAATAGTTGGAAAACAGAATCGGACCTTGCTTATTTCCTGCGTATCGTTCTAACAAAACAGGAGATCGGCCCAATATTTTTTTATGCATGAATCAAGGTGATGTTTTTTTTCTACGATTCTTTATGAAGTAACCCAATAAAGACGACCGCATCTCCTTTCAACGTCCGCTCCATTCGAACAAATTAAAATAAAACTATAATTTTTTTGTTATGTTTATACCTATCCTAGTATGTTTATAATTTGAACATAAACAATATATTTTCAATATCCATTCAAAATTAAAAATTCGATAGGTGTGACAGAACTTATAACCCAACTAGGTATTTTACAACTCGGCTCGGTGAGGTAGTGGTAACCGTGCTCGACCTGCAATTGCAATGGTCAGCCACGAGATGGGTGAAAATGTATTTTCTCGAGATGGAATGGAATTTCTTAAAAAGGAATGTCTGTCAGGGCTGCATTTTTAGTGTAGTCTAATACATCCTAAGGCCTATAAAAACAACCTGAAATTTATATAATTACAAAAGCCTAATATAAAACTCGGAAATCCTAATAATTGACCGTTACCCAGCCCAAGTTGCGCTGTTAGCTCAATACGCCCAAATTCCCTGAGACCTATTAAAAGTTGGACAATTATTCGCCATACCGTCTACAATTCTGAATTAATTTGCTCAAATTTTTAGCCAGTTATTTTCAACTTTATTTTATCTTAGGCCTATCTCTGTTAAGCAAATATTATTGCAAATTAGAGATAATTTTGGCGGTTTAACTCTTACAAATAATGTGAATAAATTATCCAAGGCATTTAATTATGTTTCCGGACAACATCTTCGTCATTAGCCATTTTTAATGTCCCCACTGCTGGGACACTGGCCTTCCTTATGGATGGATAAGGAGAACGGGCCATGACTCACCACGCGAGCAGGTTACAAGTGATGTTTGCAAAGGTTATTATAAACTTTGGTATTGGAAAGAATGACACCGCTGCAAATAATAAGTTTATTGAGATATTTAGCGAAGAGTGGCAGGATTATTATCCATGCCATTATACATATACAGACGCTTCTAGAACTACACCTCAAGGAAACATTGGTGCTGCTGTATGGATACCAAGATATAGCGTAGTTCTCAACTTCAGATGTCCAACAGAGGCGTCGGTTTTTACTGGGGAAGCTGTTGCTATCTTGGAAGCAGTCTCTTTTATTCTATCTAACCAACATCTAAATAAGTCTATCATTCTCACTGACTCAAAAAGTTCCTTAGAAGCCCTCTTATGATAAGAGTCTTATCTAATAAATTAAGGTTAAAATCACCATCGCCAATCATATTGCAAATTATAACATTCTGTTAGAATGTCAATCCCACGACAATTCTGTAGCCCTAACCTGGATTCCGGGCATTTGTGGCAATGAAGTCGTGGATTTGGCCAATTGGTCAAAGATTGGGCCAATTTCTGGCAATCCCTGCCGACTAGAAAATTATTCGCAGTATGCAGACTGGGAGGAGAGTTGGACGCGTAATTCCAGAGTTGTAGGACGTTATTACAGATCTCTCCAGATTACTATTCCTAAGAAACCATGGTTTTGGAAATTCCGGGACTTACCAAGGTTCACCGTGGCAACTATATCGCGATAACGTCTTGGACATGTCACTACACCCGTATTTCTTAACAAAATCGAGTCCGAGATAGTTCCATGTGCGAATGCGGTCTGGACGACGAGGGTTCTGCCATTCCACAAAAAAAACGTGATGTTTGTACATTTCACTCACACAATTTGTGACTTGTGTGTATGTATGTAATTATTATTAATATAAATTAAAAGTAATATCTGCCCCATTATAATTATTATCTTATGTAAATACAATAATAACTATAGCACCATACCTTACAAGCATTTGAATGATATCAAGAGAAAAGTTTAACTACCAAAAGGTATTGATTCGAAAATAGGTCACTCGGTAATCACCCAGTCACAATAGCTAAACTTTTAATACCAAAACTTAACCAATAGTCTCCACGTTCAAGCTGTCGAGGTTAATTACCCGCGTTATCTTTAACCGACCGGTTAAATTTCGTGCGTAATCCGACAGAAGTTCTCGCCGAACATAATATTAACTTAGTGGAAACTTGACAGATTTTACACAAGTTAACAAGAAAACGTACTCCGATCTTATTAGAAACTTCCCAGCTTATGTCGAGCTTTTATGATAGTACTGGCGACCACGACTATGCTCGTGCAGGATTTGCAGGTTAACAGAGAATTATATCGAGTTTGCAGTTATCACACTCATATTCTTGACTACCTTTTTGGCTCAGGGGTGCTAAACCCGCATTCTGCGCCAGAGGTCCCGGGTTCGATCCCCGGACAAGACAAATATGTGCATGAACATGTCTATTTGTCTTGATCTGGGTGTTAAATATGTAAATTATGTATGTATTCACAAAAAAAAGGATATAAGTATGTTTATCCGTTGTCTAGTATCCTTAGCACAAGTTCTTCATGAAACTTAACGTGGTTTTATTGAAGTGAAAACTTCTTTAGCGGCGTTGAGCACTTTTTCTGTAATGGGTATAAAATCTTAAACTCGCGTCAGGACACGTGACCTGATCGAAAAAGCGTAGGACGGATGGAGAATGTTGAGGTGACAGGTTGACTATGGTCTCGGTTGCTTAGCGACAGACTGTTGATAATGTCTTTTACTTGTCTCTTGTTTTATTGTCAATATATATTTTTCGATTCTCTATAATAACTAATGTTTTCTTATATCTTATTACCTAACTTAACGTTCACTTTAATATGGTTTGTCATGTTTGTGTACGATAGCGCAATAAATGAATATTGTATTCTACCACATAAATGATAGTACTTTTATACTGATAAAGCAATTGGTGCAAAATTATTCCCTAACCATTCCAAAATATCAAACATGCTCAACGTTAATAATCAAGTTTTCACTTCTGCCGGCACTCCCGGAGTGCAACCCGTCTTTTTTTTATTTTTTATTCTCTGCTTATACATAACAAATTTAGGATTGGGATATTGTTTACTTAACTAATGAGATAATGGTCTAGATGGCTTTTTATTATATAAAAGTTATCTTACAAATGTAGTATTGTGAAGGAAATTTAATTGGATATCCTCTTATTACATTTTAAATATAAAAACACAAAGCTGAAGAATGCATGTTTAAAATTACTTATATTAGCGTTAACTTATGTCTCGTGCTTGGAGTGTATTTACCTAGGCTTCGATGTATGTACAGTCACGAGCACAGTCACACGGAAACAAAGCTCTTTGTCCATTTTATTGTGATCATACAAGGTTGCTTAGTGTTTCTATATTATTGCACGCGACTGTACGTTCATCCTAAGATTTGGCGCGCACTGTTCGTTGAAATAAAACAACTTTTACGGATAACTAGCGCACAGTTTATTTACACGAGTTTAGATATAATATTTCGGGTGTTTTAATTGTACTTTCATATTTGTATTACTTATATTCGTAAAGCAAGATCGACTATTAATGTATCGAAAGAAGAAGATGTAAAGCATAATTGATTAAAATGTAAGGATTTTCATCCATTTTCACTTCGACCTTTTACTATTTTTAGAATGTTTGATAAACACTTATGTACCTAATATAGCTGCAAGTCCAGACTACTTAGCAAATGCAATGCAGGTTAACTTAAATATGAGCGCGGAGTTGCACTGGCGAGCTTCCAGCCAAGTTTCAGCCAATAAATCCCCGGGACGTATTAACGTAGTAACGTGCCGCCGAGAAGGGTTGTTAGGGTCGTAAAACAGCTGTATAGCCTTTTAGTCTAAGTTTTTCATTAATTTCACAGTTGGTAAAATGTAAAAAGAACTAATAATGTAACTGCAACTGCAACTTTAGTGCAAACTTAAATAGCTAAGTTTCAGGAAATAAATTCCTCGTGACATATTAGATGATCACTTGGTAACGTGCCGGCGAGAAGGGTTGTAAGAGTCGGTCGTATAACAGCTGTATAAATCTTCCTTTTAGTATAACTTTTAACTATTCATTACGTTTAAGAACAGTGTGGAAAAAAAACTAAAAATGTATTAATGTAAGAACTATAATGCAAGTAAACTTAAATAGCTAAGTTTCAGGCAATAACTTTACCGGAGCATGATAATGATTCTTGTGGATGTGCCAAGGAAAAGGGTAGTTAGACTCGTTTTTTAGCGGCATATTATAATGTAGGTCCATGTGGTGACGGCCTAAGAATACAAGTATCACCACTCCCTTACATGCCTGGGATGTCGTAAGAGTCGACTAAGAGGCTCGACGCATTATACACCTGTGCGAGAGAAGGAAAACTTGAAACCAACCCTCTACCAACCCGTCTGGAAAGCGTGGTAGCAGTAGGCTAATAACCTCCTATGAACGCCATAGGCGTGCGCTAGGAGAGGCCTATGTCCAACAGTGGATGTCCACAGGCTGCTGATGATGATGATAATGTGAAACAAGTGAATTCTCAGATGGGACTCGAACCCACGACCTTTGGAAATCCGATATAATTATATTCTATTATAGCAACATTTTGAAATCATTATTGCAAATACTATATAGCTGTTATCGTTCTCTTGCCCAGCCCAATACTTAAAGAAAATCCAAAATTCATCGATTTTTTTAACCGACGTCAAAAAAAAGGTTGAAGTTCTCAACTCGACGGAATCTTTTTTTTTTTATGTATTTTACTCGATTACTCGAAGACGGCTGGACCGATTTGAGTATTTTTTTTTTTTTGTTCGAGAGGGTAAACTTCACATGTGGTCAGATTCTCATCATGTCAGGATCTGATGATGGGATCCTGGACAAATCCAGGGAACTCTTCAAATATTAAAGGCACTCCTATAGCGATTTCGGTGTTTTCTATAGTAACTTATGCATGTGCTTCCGGAATGCACCATTTGGTGACGTGGAACTGATGATGAAGACCATCGGAACTATTAAATACTTAGTATTTCACGGCAGCTAAACGATTACTTTAATGTAGTTCATAAGCAATTTATGCTCGACTCAATGCATGCGATGAAGTGCAGCTGATGATAAGGTATCGGGAGAACTCCTCAATAAGTATCGTCCCTGCACCGGGAAAAGCAGCGTTTTGTAAAAGGTGATGAGGAGTTGTCATAAGGTTATCAGCGTGGGCACGGGACCTTTTCTACCTTTAAAAATTGTAAAATAAAAGCTTTTTATAAAAAAATGAAAACCGACTTCAAAAACTTAAAAGCAAAAATAAACCTGGAGTCGGTGCCAGCCAAGGCATTCTACTTTGTGGTGCTACTATTTTATTTATCTTGCCTTGGCTGGTACCGACTCTAAAAGGTTTATTTTTTACTTTTTTATAAAAAGTTTTTTAAAAAATCGTTTGCAAACTTTAACTGCACGTGATCTCATAATTATTTCATAAAACGGGAGCTACGTTTTTGAAGTACGAACTCGTAGCTTAGAAATTTTATACAGCTGCATTCAGCTTTCAGATTACTTTTAAGACATTGTAAACTCAAAGTATTGAAACATTTATAACTGACCGGCACAGTATACGTTTATGCAGTATGATAGCTGAAAAGGGAGGCGGTATAAATTGCTTTTGGGTGAACCCAAGAAGAATTAGAATCTACTGAAGTAGATTCTAATCACACCGTTACAGTAACGGTACTGTAAGTATTTTTTTACCGACGGTAATCCAAAGTAAAATATATATTTATTTATTGGACTGCCGGAGTAGATTACATTAGTTTAAGCACAACAAAACAAAAACATTATTACACAACAAAATAAACATGTAAAATGTAAAGTTCTAATGAAGGCGGCCACATCATGCACAATGGGTACGGACGGATAACATTATTTCTATTATAAGACGTAAATGTGTTCAGTCTATGTCATTGTTACCATGACATTTTAATGAAATTAGAAACCAAACAAAACTGATTTATTTATATAGTACGTGACCATTTTATACACAAGATAACCGCATTTACAAAAAAAAATTGGTACATTTATTGGTACTTATATGTATTGTAAAAATTAACTTTCATATTTTTAAGAGATCTAAAACTTTTTATTAGAGACACTAGTTAAACAACTATCATTAAGGATACTGAGATGACGTACTGGTATTGCAAAAAAAATTTCTCTTTTTGCGGCTTAGCGCGGCAAAGTACTTTTTTAATTTAATACCTAAAAATATGTCATAATGCGTTCCGAATCGCACTATTGACTTTTTTGTTATAATTGATTCTTATTTTAAATAGCTCTAAATTAATTATAATTCTCCGTTTTGGTTTTATTATATTATTTAAGTTCATTGAATCATAAAAACAATAACAATAAGATTAAACTATTTGTTATAAGAATTTTATATTAGGCTGGGTGAGATTTCACAACCTATAATTGGATTTCGGACTGTGACATAAATCTTTATTTTTAAATTGTCTTTGTCTTGTACCTCATGTCAGTGTCAACATTTACGGAATCGTTTTTATTCTTATTAATAAGTAACAATATATTCCTACTTTAAATAACTTTGAATTAACTATAATACTACCTTTTTTATTATTTTAGTTTTTTATTACATTAAAACAACGAGAATAAGGTATATTTAGATTAAACTTTATGTTAAAAAAATTTTTTACCGGAAGTTGACCGCGGAAACAACCATAAAATGTTCCTCGCTGTTGTAAGGTGGAAAATTGTGTGTTGCACTCGGCAGAAAAGTTTTTAGCCTCTTGTTCCTTTGAAATCCTCGCTTCGCTCAGGATTCAATCTTTGAACCACTCGCTACGCTCGTGGTTCAATCCTAGAATCCTTCACTTGCTCAGATTTCAATAGAGGTAACTCGCGCCTAAATTATTATTTATTAATTAACATTTTTTCATTTTCAAACATCCAAATTCGTTTAGGCGCTATTAGCGTTATAATATAAGAGGTAGGTTTTAATATTTTAAACTTCCATGGTCATAATCACTATTACTATTACGAAAAACGGGATTTTCAACAACTTTGTATTTGTAGTCGAGTCCCCGATATTTCGACGCAGTTGCATGCGCCATGATCACGATGTAACTCACCAGTTAACATGGTAAAAATCCCGTTTTTCGTAATAGTGAAAGAATGAGATCGGTTGTTTGAAGCCAGCCCCACTAGCATGAACACCGCTATATCACGCGATATGATATAGCGCATTATGCTGTCTTGTGAACGGGACAGTGACACGTTATCGAGATATCGAGTCGATAAAAGCCGCTCATGCTAGGCCTATTGGACTTCATCGGATAATTTTTATCCCGACAATTTCCATGGGTCGGAAAGCAAGCGGAAAACCGCGGGCGGCTACTAGTTTAGTTACATTGTCAGTGCCGTGTACGTTAGGCTCCGTCGGAATATAAGCATCCGATTCGGAATCAGTCCCGTCGGAGAAAAACCGACGGCATCGGCATGCAATCGTTGCTCTCCGAGTGCAGATCGGTAGCTACGGATCCTTAGTCAGTACAGGAACAATAAATTCAACTGACTCTATGAGAGACGGATTCGGGCCCGGGACATTCAAGATGCTTAAGGCCGAGCCTTAACGCATTCACTGTCGAACACTCGGATCCGAGTGGGATATTAATGAAATGGTGTGAATGTGTTAAACGAGTTCGTTTCTCCTAGTGAAACACTGAAGCTTGATATGCCGCTGACTGTACCTCCTTCCAATATTGACCGTCTGAGAAATACTCGA
The DNA here is from genome assembly GCA_910589605.1 of Chrysoteuchia culmella. Taxonomy (NCBI): domain Eukaryota; kingdom Metazoa; phylum Arthropoda; class Insecta; order Lepidoptera; family Crambidae; genus Chrysoteuchia; species Chrysoteuchia culmella. The sequence continues at coordinate 19,837,031 of OU342655.1, read as the reverse complement.
CGGCTCTTACTCAATATTTGCTCTAGCTGTATAAACATTCAGTAGTTGCGCTAATTACACTTCCCAGCTCATTTCTATATAAATGCCTAGGTATATGATTTTTTTACATTCACAATGCTCTTTTATACAAGATTTTTATAGTGGAAGAAACATTTTAGGCTCCAGACAGGAGTTAAACCCGCCCACAATACAGGAAATCCAATGGTTACGCGTTGAAGTCACGTCCGAAGAAAACACTGTCTAGTGTGAATCGCTACCATCAGTCTCTACCAGTGAACTATCAGCTTTTCTTAACATTTGACGCTTCACTTACGTCGTACATTGATCTTAAATCTTTCTATTTTTACTGCTACATAACCTCACATTTGACATTTAGCTGAAGCCCATTGATAGCAACAAAGCGCGAGTCAAGGCTAAGATCAGACACAAAGGCAGTTAGGAACTGCCCTTAGGGTGTCGCCACGAGCGTAGCGAGTAGCGGGCTAAAACTAAGACAGCAAGCGAGACGTTGGCCAAGCATAAAAAACAACTCAAAATCTGTAGACTAGGTCACATTTTACACAAAAATTACAAATTAACCTAAAATTACGCATAATACACAAATTTTTTTTTAATTTTTTTTTATGAAGTCGTTCCTCCAAAACTTACTCGTCCTCGACTTATCGAAACCTCATTGAAAATCTCTTCGAAATACTCCTCGAAATCGGTATTTTAAGTCGTAAGGACCTGGAGGAGCCAAAGAGTACGTAGCCACTCCGTCTTAGGCCTAGCGCTACCATTTTTACCCACGACGAGGTTGAGTCGAGTGTAAAAAGTTTTGGAGAAACGACTTAGAATATGGGGGTAAGCCTTCATCATACCTGATGTTAATAAGTATTGATAAGGCCGAAGATGGAAGCGAGCCTCTCCCGGAATCCTCATCACTGAGGACCTGGCTATCTTATCTCTAACTGCCGGAACACAACATTGCTGAATACAATGTTGTTATGGCGTCAGGCTTAGATAAGATGGTGGTAGGTAGTCAGACGGAATTACAACAAGTCGTACCACCAACCAAACTGAATACAATATGTACCCCCGCTAGGAATCCAACCCGGTACCCCTGGGTCTGATACTGGTGGTAAATACCACTAGACCACAAAGGCGGTTAAATTGTGTGCCGCAGCGATGCAAATGGATGAAAACTCACCGATACCCATACTCCGAAAGTAAAGCGCTGATTTTCAGTTCCCATCCTGAAACATAAGAGTACATCCATCCATCATCACCCTGTGGACGTCCACTGCTGAACATAGGCCTCTCCTAGCTCACGCCTGTTGTGGCGTTCATAGGAGGCTATTAGCCTACTGCTACCACGCTGGCCAGACGGGTTGCTCTACCATTTTTTCAAGTTTTCAGTTTATTTCAAGTTTTCCTTCTCTCGCACAGGTTTTCAATGCGTCGAGCCTCTTAGTCGACTCTTACGACATCCCAGGCAAAATAGTAATGTCTTTAATGCACTGAATTGTTGAATTAATAAAAATATAATGAATAATTGACGATCATTGAATTGCAACAAATATTGGCTAACAGTTTACAATAAAAGAATTTAAATAGTAAGCAATATTATTGCACATACACATACACAATATATTATGTAATAATTACCTAAAAATTAGATTTAAAAATAAAATCCACCACTCTTCAGGTACTTAGGTGCCTTTAATTTAATGTTATGTTAGGCGACTATTTGCTAGAATTATTAGATTTTTGTAACTCCAGTATAAATGTAAAACTAAGTAAAACTCGGCCGGGCTTTAAAAAGCAAGTTATACAGTTTGGTCCCGGCTGATCGGTGATGATTTTGATATGGTACGAACCGATCTGGTTAAAAATGACCATGACAAAGCACTTACTGGTTGAGTGAATGTCTGATGCAGACATCCACTCAACCAATCACACACACGAGAGATTGGGGCACAATTTTGCACTCGCTGTCCTAATTTTAGGTACAGAAGACTCCTATCCGTAATGTTAAGACTGGCCAGTAATGATCTATTTTAATAATAAAGAATTAATCAAAGCCATTTTTTTATTTCAAATACTAAGGGCCAGCCGGGGTCACCGTCGACAGATAGGTTCTGGATATCTTATCTGTTACTGGCGATGTGGCGAAAGCGCCCTAAATGTTACAAAGACGAAAAGTTGAGAGCCTCTTTCAGTTTGCTAATTTCGCTTTGTCCATTTATTCCATATAGTCCAAGATCTGTGATACATAATGTGTTTTTGTGGAATAATAATAGAGTAGAGGTAGGTAGGGGCGAAGGGTCAAAATATGGACATACATTGTACGCACAAAAAAATCTCAGAAATATCTCTAACGGTATGGTGGATCGGTGGGGTGGAATTTCTAAAAGGGAAGTCGATGGGAATCGGTATGTATGGACCCTCGCCACTGAGGTAGGTGATGCATTTCTAAACAAGCAAAATCGCTCCGCCCATCGCTACATTCATAGCCGTACCTACTGAGATTGGGAGTTGGGCCGGGCGACATCGATTGGAGTGGCATGGCGGACTTATGGCTCAATTGAGGGAACAGACAAGCGATACTAGGCGATGGGATTGCAGCTCACATTTTCATTTAATGAGATTTTTTATTTTCTCTCTATATTAAGTTTTTTTTTCTGTTAATAAACTTACCTCTTGACCAATAAATATATTACAATAAAAAGTATTATAATAATATTCTTGATTTAATTTCACATAACGTGATTATAATTATGTTAATGCTGCGAAAGTTTTTGTTTCATTTCCCCATGTTGTGTGTTCCAAAACTTCCTAATCTCTATAAAAAAGCTTACTTAATTGTTTAGTAAGTTAATTATAATAAATCCATCTGTACATACCACATATCATCAGATTACATTAATACAAACAGACAAACCCCTAAACCACTAATTCACATCTAATAATACTCACACACCACAACCACGCAATTTCCTAGGAAATGCGGCCGCAATGGCTCCGAGTACTATAGACAAAATGACGAATACATATTCTCTACCTTATCAGTTCTGTAATATGAGTTATTATTGTGCGACAGCCAATAATTATGTGCTGTTGATAGTACGTCAATATAGAGCAGCCCTTGCCCTTAAGGGCCGCCCCCCTCGACCTATTTCCGGGGTCAACGACCCGCAAGGTCGCCAGCTGATCGATGCCGTGACAGCGATGATCTTCAGCTGTTTTCTTTAGTGCCGCTTCAGATTGCAGTTGTTTTTTTTTTATGGCAACGGAAGGAGGTCGTCTAGTCTAGAGCTTTCTACTTGACACCAGATAACTAAATCTAGATTTAAGAATAAAGTCTCGGTAGCTCAGCGGTTAGAGCATTGGACCGGATTTCCAAAGGTCGTGGGTTCGATTCCCATCTGAGAATTCACTTGTGGCAGAGTTAATTTTTTACAATATTTTTCTATTTAAAATTTATCATAAATCTAGATTTATTTCAGTTTGAGACATGGAGATAGAGATACATATGTTATCATCTGAGATCTAATGGCGCCACTACCGATTATACCCAAATCTGGTAATTGTACAAATACTTATCAAAATGACTAGTTGGTATGTCAGGTTTTGACTTGACTTAAACCAATCAACAGATTTTGGAGAAGTGCGGTGGTGGCTCCATCAGCTTTTTATTCGCCGCCCCATCGATGGAAATGACCAATTTACTCTATAATCCCTCTTCCACTGTTACTTTTCATAGATCTAGCTAGAGCCTTTTCCTTGCAAAGAAGGCTTTGATACGATACCTTTAAATGTGCGAGAAAAGTGTACATCATATTAGGTAATCAGACATTATGGTCACACGGGAAACTCCAGAAAAATAAATGAATATTTATACCACCATCTTATCTAAGCCTGACGCTATAACAACAATGTTTTCAGCATTGTTTTGTTCCGGCAGTTCCAGATAAGATAGCCGGTTCCTCAGTGGCTGATGATTCCGGGAGAGGCTCGCTTCCATCTTTCAGCCTTATCAATACTATTAACATCAGGTATGATGAAGGCTAAGAATCTCCCCGTCCTTCATAAAAAAAGCAACAGTGAAAAGTAAATATACACAAGTAACTAATACAAAAGTAATTAACAACAAAAGCCTGATATCGATCTCAGTTCAAGAATACTTCCGCAAGACTAATTTCCTAAAGTTACGATAGAACCAAGAAAGTCTTGTCTTTTCGCTAATCCATTGAGAAATTCGGAATAAACACGAACGAGGTGGAAAATATGCCTTTTATGTTCTTTATTTTCTCGAGGTTTATCTAGTATTTGAAAAACTCGACCATGGTTTTAAAACAAACAACTTATAAAATAAATAATTGACATCGCTGTGCGGTCGGGAGACCGTTCTGTGGAACATATAAGTAGGATAGTCTAACGCCCCAAATTAATAACCTATCTGTAGATATGGATTGTGCTATCTGAGATAGTTGCCTAGGATATTTTTATTAATATTACCAAAATAACGACGGTTGCTAGACAACGAAGCCAACAAATATCCTTGGCAACTAACTCGGATAGCCCTATCCATATCTACAGATAGGCTATTAATTTCGGCCGTAAGAGGGACGGAAGTCGTTTTTATTTTTTATGGGTTTTTTACAGGGAAGGTCGTGTTTTAAAATAAATTTTGAATTACCTACTTATTGTTATTAATATAATTATGTACGTACAATTTATATAGATATTCATTAAATTATAATAAAGGTACATAATACATATAGAGATAGAGTCCTAAATTAACAAACGTTGATTACTGTGACCATTTCTTATTTACAAGATCTCGGGAGCGGTCTGAAAAAGGGCAGCCCTGGCTTTCTCATCAGGGCTGACATTATTGGGGTAGGAAACGTCCGACCCTTCGGTGCGAAGTAATTAGTTCATTTGCTACTTGTAATTATTTGCTGGATGGGGACAAATCTTTGGAACATGTGGTACGTTTTTTGGAATGAGTGATAGGAGTATTCGAGCCAAAACTATTCGTAACTGAAGCTGAAGAGGAACCCGTGGCGCAGTGGTACGCGCGCTCGGCCTGCGATTGTTGAGGTTAAGCAACTTTCGCAATGGTCGGTCACGGGATGGGTGACCAAAAATTTACTATCGTGAGCTCCTCCGTGCTTCGGAATGCACGTTAAGCCGTTGGTCCAGGCTGCATTTGCAGTCATTAAAACCCACCAATCCGCATTGGGCCCGCGTGGTGGGTCATGGACCGTTCTCCTTATCCATCCATAAGGAAGGCCAGTGCCCCTGCAGTGGGGACATTATAAATGGCTAATGACGAGTAACTGAACCTAAAATTTTAAGTGTATAAAAGAGTTAGTATGGGTTTGGTTAGGTAGAGCCGTTAGTACCTAATAACTGAAATATTATAAATTTTAAATTAGATAATAATATGATTCTTTTAAAAGTCGCTGCTAACATTTAGGGGTCAAAGTATTACGGGGTTATTATAAAGATGTTTTTAAGTATCTACCTTTAAAAAAATATTTTCCTATTCATAGTTGAAATTCACCTTCATTGAGTAGAGTCGTATTCATCTATTAAAAAAAAATATTTTGCGATTTATAATTATTGGAAACCCAAAAAAACTTATCACGCAAAATAAACGTCTTTTCTTCAAAATTATTTTACCATTAACAGTACCTGATATCGTTTAGAAAAATACAGTAGAAGTAAGTATGGCCCAACTACATCAACAAAAAACGACTATTCGCCGTTTATTCTGCACATAACAACGCAATTTGTATTCCTTTGACAGCATTGAAACCGAAACAGCATTTTGAACTTTGTTGCTCTTGACATAAAGGCTCGAACGAAATTTTATATCGCGATTTACACAAACAATTTCTTTCTAATGTAAGTAATATCGAACCTTCTTCGATATTCTCACTAAAGGAAATTCTTTGTTCCGTATACGTTTCGAGGGCACCGCTAAATTTTTACGACTGGCAACCCCGATAGAGCACAGTGGAAATTAAATAAGGCAAGTTTGAAAAATGGCGGGCACAGTGGTCGTATTTCATTCCCCGTGCTCATAAGATACTATAGGATTACACTAAATCACTTAGGAATTTCTTGTTTCCCTCGTTGGGACTCGAAAATTTAGGTTCAGAAATTACTTTTCATTAAGTTAAAAGAACTTTCGTTTCCCATTAAACACGAACGAATTTCGATAAGCTAGATCTAGATGAGAATACGGATTACATCCTCATGTAAAACAAGGGTCCGCACTTTCTACTAAAGTGTTAAACCTCATCTTATTAAAGTTTTATAACATTTCTCCTACATTTCTTTAAATGGATCATCTTTCTTTTAACAGTGTTCTTTACAGACTACTCTTCTAAGACAAATTACATTTCAACGTACAACAAAATTATCATTGAAGTAAGTAACTTAAAAGAAATAAAAAAAGCTTTACATCACCTCGCATGAGTTTATTTTGCAACAACAAGTTCTCTGTATGTAGGTAAGTAGGTAATTATAATTTTTCAAGGTCCAAAAGGGGTATGGGTAAAGTTGGCGTCATTTTCAACTTTCTACTAAGTCAAAAACGACGGCCACTTAAAAGGAATTACTTAGTCAATTTTAAATGAACATATTCTCATTATGGAACATATAGCTAAACTATATCGGAACTTTATTGACTTTTTATTTTATTGTTGAGTAAAAAAATAACCAAAAATATCATTATCTCAGCTCCGATATTACTTAAGGCAAAGTAATTACTCAGATATATGTCGATATATGTGATCGTAATGCTTCAAAACAGTAATTAAAAAAAATACGTGTTGCACTCGGGATTGCATAGCATTTTTTATCATAGATTTTGGTTGCTTAGTTACGATTGTGAATAACAAAATGGTCAATGATGAAAAAAACTGTATGAAATTTGTATGAAAATATTTTCTTTTTAAAATCTGGTACCGCATTTTTTCCGCGACAACTGGAAAAAATGCGGTACCTGATTTCAAAAAGGACACGGAGTGGGGGTGTTAGATTTTTTTCGTTACGGAATTGACAACAGTTCATAAAATTTGTCCTACGTTTTTATATTTTATTTAGAAATTACATATAAAAATAAGAGACACGTATTTTTTCTTTTTGCAATTTTTTACTTTAACTCACCATAAAATAAATTTGAAAAATTACTCATTCTAAAATAGCTTAAGTCCAGTCGTACGGATTTCTGGCGGACATACCTTGGCAAATTAATTTATAAAATACACTGTGACGTTGTCAAGTCAACATGACACTTAAATGAAGTTTGTTTGTTTTGTTTACGTTTGTATTTCTTGTATGGTTTTCGCCTGCAAGATTGTTTTGTTGTTGTTTAATCACATTCTTGCTATTTTGACTTGATTTTAAAGGGAGGAAAGACCAAGACGTTTATGGAAAATCTGAAATTTGTGGCGTTATGAGAGTAAAAATGTACTTAAGACATATTCTTAGCCAGATTTTCATTGGAGCCTTACAGGTACTAAATAGGTCAGTTTATCTAAGATACTAAATATGCACGCAATTTCTGATGCCTAATTATTGAAACATCATAATAAAGCTAAATTATTTATGAGAAATCATTGAAAAATGCATAATATATTTTTTATGTAAATAACGCCAGTTATAGTGAGGTGCAATGTATATTTTTTATCGATATTTTCGGTGATTGATTGATTGTGATATTTGTGATAAATAAGTTATTTATTAATATTTTTATCGATATCATGTCTAAGTTGTTAAGATACTTCACTATTCTTTTGATTTTTCAGTTTATGTTGGTAGTACAATTTTATTTATTAGGGTGGTTAAATCTTACTACTCTTTGGAGTGTTTAAAGATGGGTAAATTTCAAGAAAAAAAATATTTAGTGAAATATTTAGAATTTTCACTATGGAAATTATATTAGTTTCGAGTGTCTATTTTTGCAGTTTTATTTGGCATTGAACCCTATCAAGGCTTATATTTGCAGCAAAATTGCGAATAGTCATAACTAGTCTATCTCTATCCTACAATTTGTGTGTGTTTGGATGTTTGGTTTGAGATCTTTCTTACAAAATCACGCAAAAACGGCTGAACGAATTGATTTGGATAAAATTTGTCACTCAAAACTGAAATAAGTATTTCAATCCGTTTTGAAACATTTTATCGTTTATTTTTAATTTTCATTTCATGGCCTTACGGATTTTATAATCGATAGGTTGAGACAGTGCATTTTATCAAATACAAGAATAATACATATTCCATGTAAAAATCGCATAATTAAACCCTGGATTACACTAGGTATCCTTCGCTGCATCAGAAACAGAAATCAAATGCAAAAGAAACTTAAACTAGAACCTAAAAATGAAATTTTAAAGATTACTTTCAGACGCTATCGTAACCACTGCAACAATATGGTCAAAACTTTAAAAAGAAACTATGAAAGGGACATACTAAGCAAGAATAAACATAATTCAAAATTGCTTTGGAAATCTATTGATAGCATAACTCATCGTAAAGCCAGTAAATCCAGTAACTTAGAGCTACTAAACTGTAAGCCAACATCTAAAGAATCCCTAAACTCTGTCAACAATTATTTTGCTAACGTCGGAAAATCTTTAGCTGATAACATCCTCAATAGTCGTCGAAATCGAGAAAAAATAGATGAAATGTTCTCGTGTTCGCAACAGTTTTCTTCTTTCGTTATGCTACAGACAGATCAAGACGAAGTATACGAGTTGTTGATGGGGCTAAAATCAGAGAGTGCAGCAGGCTGGGATGGCATAACCACAAAATTTTTGAAACTTATTGGCACAGATGTTGCTCCCATAATTTCTCATTTGTGTAATCTTTGTATGAGTCAAGGCATTTTTCCCACCGCTTTTAAACGGGCTGTAGTCACACCTATACATAAAAGCGGAGATAAAACTATGGCTTCCAACTACAGACCCATTTCTGTTCTTACAGCGTTATCAAAAATTTTGGAAAAGCTTATCAACAATAGATTAACTAACTTCCTTTATAAATATCAGCTTATATCCCACTCACAATTCGGTTTTAGGAGGGGTGTCTCTACAGAAGATGCTATATTAGCAATGACGTCTTATATTTCTGGGAACGTGGATAAAAATAAGAAGTGTATTACTGTCTTTCTTGACCTACAAAAAGCTTTTGATACGGTCTCAATACCAATACTCGTCCGCAGATTGGAAGCAATGGGTATTAGAGGGCTACCACTGGCGATGCTGGTTGACTACTTGCGTGATCGGAAACAATGTGTTAGAATTGGTGATCACTTTAGTGAACTAGCAGACATGACTTTTGGTGTACCTCAAGGAAGCGTGTTAGGACCGACGCTATTCACGATTTACATAAACAGCCTATGTAATCTCAATATACCCAATACGAGAATATTCTCATATGCAGACGATACCGCTATAGTTTTCACTGGTTCAACTTGGCACGAAGTTCATTCTGCTACACAAAAGGGCTTAGCACAAGTAGCTCGCTGGTTAGACCATAATTTGCTGACATTAAATGCAGCTAAAACAAAATATATCTGTTTCACGAACTATAATAGCACCCAACCCAGTACAGACTATCAAATAAAAATTCATTCATGTGACGACTATAGAAACCAAAGTTGCCCGTGTCCCGTCATTGCTAAAATAGATAAGATTAAGTATCTTGGAGTTCTTTTAGACCAACGTCTTACATGGCACGCACATATAGACGTACTGATAGGTAGAACTCGTAAACTTTCTTGGCTCTTTAAGACCTTGAGATACGTTGCAGACACACTGTTATTAAAACAAATCTATATGTCGCTAGCTCAATCGGTTCTCACCTACTGCATCCCGGTCTGGGGTGGAGCCACAAAAACAAAATTTATAGAACTGGAACGGGCTCAAAGATCTTTGCTCAAAGTTATCTATTTTAAACCCTATAGATTTCCAACAGACAGCCTTTACTCCGAATGTAACCTTCTCTCAGTGCGTAAACTCTTTATTCTAAATACGTTCTTAAAGCTTCACAAAAGCCTTCCGCTAAACATCAATCGTAAAAATAAAAGAAGAAGTCAGTGTCCAGCACCAGTACCCCGCGTCAAAACTACCTACGCCAAAAGACAGTATAGTGCACTATCAGCTAAAATATATAATAAAATAAATAAAATCTTGGCTTTACACACATTTACGACATACAAATGCAAGAATATACTACAGAAATGGATACTAACTAAAAACTACAAGGATATCGAAAACATTATTTACAACACAAATCAATAATTTCAAGGCAATAAAACTAAATGAATAACTAGAATATCTAAATTAACTCTGCATTAGCGGATATTTACTATATTATTTTAAATAACTACTTAAAACACCAAAAAAACTACACCACCTAACTTGGTAATTTATAATAACCTACTCAATTACAAATGTAAAATAAATATAAGTATGGTGTATAACTAATAACTGGCCAACTTTAACATTATAATACGAGTCACATACTGATTGTTAAATTCATATTTATTGGCTAATGTTATTATAACACATATTATATTGTAAATTTTATTACATAGTAAATGTTTAATTGGATTCGTATTAAAATTTATTAAAATTTGTTAATATATAAATAATACTAGTTTATAATATAATTCTTGTTAAACTAGAAGTAATAAAACAAAAATTAAATTTAAATTTATATTAATTCTCTCAATCTTTTTTCAAAATGAAAATAGACTAAGAAGAAACTGCATGTATTATTGGTAGGTATCTTATGTAATCCTAAGAAGGAGCGGGGTACTCCTAACACAGGTTTATACCTAAAAGGAGACCCCAGCCACTGTTATAACATTGTAAAAAGATACTGAATAAATATTTTTTCATTTTTTTTTTTTTCATTTTTTTTCATTTCATTGAAATGCACTGTTACATACTCTTTGACTATATTGACAGCAATTTTTTTATTGATTTTTAATAAGAGAACTTTTATAAGCAAAGGAATGTCATGATTATTCCGTGATCAAGACAAATCGGGGTTTATTCCAAACATTTCGTTAAATAATTGAATAAACAATCCGAAAAAATACGTACGGTGTTAGAAATTTAAAAATCTCGAAATGGTTTTCGATTTAAGGTACCTTGTTAAAAATGAAATCATGTCAATTTCTTGATTCGGTCGCCGCGCTCAAAGCCCACGATAAAAGCTATGTAATAGCTTAAAAAATAAGTGAACGCTGAAAAAAAAATGACGCCACTACAAACTCCATACAAAGTCCATACAATCATAAAAATTGAAAAGCTTGAAATGTACGAAACATACAGACTAACAGCATTAGTTTCTGGCTTATAATTATAACAGATAACACCAAAGTTTTTTATTGTTATCTCTCCCACAACGATTTAATCTGACTTCTTTCTAGCACGCTCGTATAATAAACAGTCTGGCAAAAGCAATTACCGAGATGTATTTATTCGCCATTGTTCGTCGATTTTCATTTTGTCCTGCAGGAATGTCCTTCTTGGAGCCACGCCAGCACCGCAATGCCTCACTTCTAACCAGTGTTGCCAGAATAATTTAAGATTATTTAATGACTTGAGTTAGGTAAATTGGGGGTTACTTATTTTTCGTATAATTGGCTTTTTGTTTATAACAAATTAATTTTGATTTCCCGGGCACATGTAGGGGATTAACATCTGGTTAAAGGGGTATTGAAAAATCTATAAATTAGTTCAAAAACAAGAAACCGTTAAATAATAAAATCTTATACTATAATAAAAATACGCCGTCCAACTCACAGCCGCGTGGCATAGTACCGAGAACACTGGCACTGTTGCCCCGCTGAATGTTATAAATTCAAATACAATAAGTAGTTTCGAATTCACAAGTGTTCAAACTTCAAGATTCGCGCGCTCTTTGCGTGACGTCATTTTGCCTATATTCCAAAGAAAGCGACTCTCTGACCAAATCGGTCAAGCGTGAGCCGCAAGCTGCATAAAACGCTTTTTTATTTTTCATGTTGGCATATAAATCTAAAAGTGCTGTTTCCCCTACTTTTTACTTTTTCCCGACTGCCATTTCAACTGCATTTCAGTGCTTCGACTGTAATTTTGTTTGTTCACATCAAGTTACTGAAGAAGATACATAATTAGAGCATTAACTAAGACGTTGATTCGTCTTTTAGAAATTTTAATCGCAAAAACTATTAAAACCTCCAAAAGACAAAAGTTGCTTACATTATTGTAAGTTAGATATACTGCATCTAGGGCTTCCAATACCGGGATCCCGGACTTTGCTTTTGACATTTTCAATGCCGGTATTGAAATGTCTAATATCGAGATCCCGGTATTTGTGATTTTATTTTAAATCAAAAGAACAGTTTAATTTATTAGTTTATTTTTACCAGCGTGAAAAAAACGGCATGATTTTATTATCATAATGGCCTTCATTTAAATATAACTCCATACTTGAAACAATTTGACCGCGGAATACATTTTCAGACCTTTTTTCAGACTTTTAACATTTTCTGACAAAGGAAATTGCTGTTATTACGACGGATTACAGATCTGCTGCCTATAACGCCGGAACAGTGACGGATTCGAACTAGGTACTTAAAAAATAACAAGCCTGGTGGTGTAAAAACAAAAACCTATACTATAGTTTTGAAAAAAAATATCACTTCTCACATTTTCTAATAGGTAGACTAATAAAAGCCGGCGAGAGATGGCGCTACTCGCAGACTATGCATTATGCTGATCCGGGACCGTTTTGAGACAATGTGTTATTTATTATTATTATTATTTCCCTTGTATTGGTCTTGTGTTGTCTCAAATAAATGTATTTTCTTTCTCCTTTCTTTCTTCTAAAAAAAACCCGGACCAACGGCGAAACCTTGTCTTCCGAAGCACGGAGGAACTTGTGGACAATTCAGTTTTTGTCACCTATCCCTTGACCGACTATTAAGTGCGAAAGTTGCGCTGAACGCTCCTACTCCACCAAACTCCTCGGATATCTATTTAACCTCTCAGGCCCCGAGTTATGAGACACAATTGATATTACATCGTTTTCTGGACACCGGTGTCGAATGACGAAAATTTTGCAAAACTGGTGCTTATGAAATCGACACCTAAAAGATATAGACAATGTATAGAGGTACCATTGGGTGGAAAACTGGGAACTAATGGCGCCACCACCGCTGGTATAAAAATCTGTTGATTGGTCAATTACTTGTCATAATTACAGATACGTTAGGTTTTGACTTGACTAAACCAATCAAGAGATTTAGGTACGAACGGTGGTGGTGCCATCATTAGCTTTGTTATCGTCATCCCATACCTAAACATGTATTTACTAATGCGATGCGGCCCTGCTCCGGGACCTTTGGCCTAAATGGCGCGAATGCAAATAATGGCGCCGTCACTTTTGAACAAAATGGCTGACCTTTTTTAGGCACACATGAAGCTTTATTTGAGCCGAGTTTATATTGTTTCATTTGCTCTGTGAAACTAAGATGAGGGACCATTTATTTTCACTGACCTTGGACTTGTTTACAGAAGACGTCTACATATTTAGTAAGGTATTGCCAAGGGAAGTAACAAATTTGTAAAGTCAGCCCGTAATCGGACGAGGAGGTATTGCCAGGACTTATAAAATATCTGCTGAATTTTATTTGTAGTAGATACTTAATTTTACTGTTTAAAAAAACCGTTAAAGACCAACTCAAAGTGAAAACGATTGTCCAGTCTTGATTCAAAATGCGACGGTACTTTTTTATCAAGTACGGGGAGACTCTTAGCCTTCCATACCTGATGTTAAGTATTGATAAGGCTGAAGATGGAAGCGAGCCTCTCCCGGAATTCCCAATCACTGAGGAACCGGCTATCTTATCTTTAACTGCCGGAACACAACAATGCTGAAAACATTGTTGTTATGGCGTCAGACTTAGATAAGGCGGTGGTAACTAGCCAGGCGGACTTACAACAAGTCCTACCACTAACCAAACCGAAAACAATATGTACCCCCGCTGGGAATCGAACCCGAGACCCCTGGGTCTGATACCGGTGGTTTTACCACTAGACCACAGACATTATGTCCCATCAGTCATTATCAATGATCGGAATAGGCAGATTGATTTTATGTACTTGCATCATAAACAGTCAGAGAAATCATAACATGGATAAGATAATAATATCTTCCGTTTCGAGAAAATTTAATTTTTTAAGCCAATTTATAAGTTTCTCTTTGCATTTATATAAACAAAGTGGGTAAATGTTATTAATTTTATTAACTTTATTGTACACGTGACAATTATTGACAAAAATTGACGCCTAGAAAGTTCTGTTCTTAGCTTCTCCCCAGTTCCCTCCATGTACAATTAACGCGGTGTCATTTGCATATGTTATAATTTTGCAGTTTTAGAGGCGTTATGAGCACAAGTTGTTAATGTATACAAGGAAGAGAGTCGGGCCTAAGACACTACCTTGTGGCACTCCAAAGGTAAGGCTTGTGAAATCACTAATGTGATCACCTACCTTGACACATTGAGTTCGGTTTGACAGATAACTTCGAAAGATATCAAGAACAAAGGCTCGTACACCAATAGCCTCTAAGTTAAAAGTAATGGGATGGAGACTGTGTCAAAGGCTTTTGCTTAGTCTAAAAAGATTCCTATGACCTTTTCTCTGCCATCTAACTGTTTAGCTATTGTCTCAGTAAGAAGTAGAGTTGCATCTTCTGTAGATTTCCTTTTAAAATCCGTATTGATTTTCTGCGATAACATTGTTTCTACGTAAGAAGGTACAGTCCGCGAGGTCTAAGCTGAGCTTTGCATTTGTGTGAGTAATCAACAAAAGTAGAGTCAGACAAAAAACTTTTAAAACTAATTTTTATTATGTTGTAGGTAGGTCTATTATTCCTAAAAGAATGAGAAAAGCATCAAAATTACAGTTTACACTACGTATATTTGTATGTCTTAGTGATTTACGAGTTGTATCAATGTGTGTTTTACATTCTCTGGACTACAAGTTATAGCAGCTGTCCATCTTTGCTGTGCCCTAGCATGGCGTCACTTGTACTTTACCTACACATTTATAAACATCCTAGGAGCCGTGACTTGCAATAAATAAATAATTAAATTAATAAGTACATATAAATGATTCGCTCACACAAACACGGCTCTAGGCGGACATGTCCGCCTTTCTACATTCATGTCCGGCTTTTGTTAGGCTTTCGGTCAACTCTGTCACGTTCAGAATCACGCGGACACGCATAAAGCTTCGTAGGTACAAACAAAAACAATGTGTCAGGCTTTTAGGGCAAAATGTCCGGCTAAATATAAATTTTTGGGCCTGGCAACTCTCTGTGGGACACAATTATATTATACACTCAGGACTGAATAAATAAATACATTCTTTTCACCTCACACGCTCTGAAAGGGAGGTTTTGTCAATCAGTTTAAGCGTAGAAAATCGGCAAAGTACTTTTTTAATGTAATACCTGAAAATATGTCATAATGCGTTCCGAATCGGACTATTGACTTTGATATTTGATGACTTGTTATATTTGATTCTTATTTTAAATAGCTTTAAATTATTTATAATACTCAGTTTTGGTTTTATTGTATTATTTTAGTTCATTGAATCATAAAAACAATAACACTAAGAATAAACTATTTGTTATAAGAATTTTATATTAGTTTGGGTGAGATTTCACAACCTATAATTGGATTTCGGACTGTGACATAAATCTTTATTTTTAAATTGTCTTTGTCTTGTACCTCATGTCAGTGTCAACATTTACGGAATCGTTTTTATTCTTATTAATAAGTAACAATATATTCCTACTTTTAATAACTTTGAATTAACTATAATACTCCCTTTTTATTATTTTAGTTTTTTATATCATTAAAACAACGAGAATATTTAGATTAAACTTTATGATTAAAGCATTTTTAACCGGAAGTTGACCGCGGAAACAACCAATGTTCCTCGCTGTTGTGAGGTGAAAAATTGTGTTGCGCTCGGCAGAAAAGTTTTTAGCGTCTTGTACCTTTGAAATTCTCGCTTCGCTCAGGATTCAATCCTAGAATCCTTCACTTGCTCAGCTTTCAATAGAGGTAACTCGCCGTTAAATAACCAACTTTCCAGCCTTGCATAACAAATAACAACTATTATTTGCATTAAATAGGGTACAATTTTTACAATTTTGTAAGCGTTATACAGCTGGATAGAACTTAAGCTTATTTAACTATATTATTATCATTGCATGCAAATTAGTAACAAAAACATTTTATGATAATTTAATATTGTAATGTCATCCATCAAAATTTGTCATAATGATTTAAGTGAAAGGGTTAGATGAGAAATGGAGTTTCACCCGAGTTCTTTTCGTAACAACACGTGTTGTGAGACTCCATTTTTAACTCAATCTACCGTACAATTTATATTTATAAAAAAATAATATTCAGTCGACATTGGCTAAATGCGTCATAATTTATCGCGAAAAAACTTGTATATGGAAAAAAGAATAGGAAATTTTATAGTATTTTACTCTTTAAACTATTAAGTGACAGAACTTAAGTGCTGGGCTCACTTTCACTACCTACTCAGTGCGAAGTAGGACAAACAGGGAAAAAAACCAGCGCTCTTCAGTTTTTATTTTTAAAACTTCCTGTCGTCCGTAGAACTTTTGAACTTATTGAGTAGGTACTTTTGATGTTCAAATAAACAATTACTATGACGACCTCGATACGCAGTGTAATCCTTTCCACTGCGCCAGAGGTTGTGCGTTCGACCCCCAACCGTTAAATTACATATGTAATGAATATTTGTACAGTCAAAAGCGCGTACGGCTTTACATTTGCACTATGAAAATCGCCGCTATTACGAGCGACGTAAGGGCGCTCTCAAGGTCAAAGGGTAAAGGCCTTAAGTGCTGTTGGATGTACCTGCTTGGGTGTCGATATTTGTAATGCCTCCGTTGATTCTAATATCCGTGACGCAAGTTCTTAATCTATTAAGTCCGGAATCAGTTAACGTGTGTCTGATCAAGTCTGATGTGAAGTTGTATTTTATTTGAATTTATATTATTATGATTTCACACTTGCTTCCCACTTGTTCACACTTGCTTATATTGTAACAGTCTCGATTGAATCGACAATTTTGTTTTTTAGCTTCACCATCTGTCTACCTACCTATAGTATTAGTAAATAGTATCCAGAACGTTGGTTGTAGTCAGCAAAACGAAACACTTCGCGACCTGGCGGCCGTCCAACGCGAGGCAAAGGCTAGGGGGCGCGCCATCTCAACCTTTTTGCTCGGCCCATATTCGCTGGCGCAGTATTCAACCTCTGCGTGATTTCTACTTTATTATTATCTATCGGATTTGTGAAGGCGTAAGGTGGACAGCAAATCGAGCTTTACAATTTTGACCTAGCATACGTTAGTAGTTTATAAAAGTAGTTTTGATGCATCTTATACGTAACACCTATCATGTTTTTTACTTGAGTGTAAACTGTTTCGTCCATCCAACACGAGGCAAAGGCTAGGGGGTGTGCAATCTCAACCTTTTTGCTCGGTCCATATACGCTGGCGCAGTATTCAACCTCAGCATGATGTCTTTTTAGGGTTTCGTAGCCTAAAGGCAAAAAACGAAACCCTTATAGATTCGGCCAATCCGATGTATGTCACAGCCACTTTAATCCAAAACTATGAGGATTATACAGTTGAAACTTGGTCGGTAGATGTATTGTGTAAACTGCTTTACGATTTTTACACAAAAATAAAAAATATATGAATTAATGATGGAACTGTTACTGAATTTCTTTTTTTATCAAACCTATACGTGTGTGATATTATTAGATAGATCTTTAAAAATTATATTGAGGCTTCTAAAACAGTTTTTTCTCAAAGTCAACCGTTTGAAAGTTATACACTTCGAAAGTGGAAAAATGTGTCTAACTTTATAAAAACTTTCAACGAAAATTGGTTTGAACGAAATATATTTAGTAGTTTCAGAGCTATAGCACATATAACTTTGTCATTCATACAAACACTATGAAAAACAAAGTTATTTTTGCAGACGAAAAATTATAGTGGCATTTTGGCAATAATAATAATAGAAATTTTATTGCACACGATACAAATACAAACGCATACAGAGAAAATGCCAAAAAAGAGAAACACACAATAGACGGCCTTATTGCTACGTAGCAATCTCTTCCAGGCAACCTTGGTTGAGAGACGAAACCCTTCATGTGCGAGTTCGACTTGCACTTGGCCGATTTTTTTATAATTTTGTATCGGATTTGGGAATGTAGGTTCAGAGGACAGTGCATCAAGAATTTTGATTTAACTAGCACATACTTAGAGCGCCCCGAATTTCATAAAGGATGAGAGCAGGCATTCTCCTTTATAAAATTCGCGGGCGTCCGCCATTGGGGGGCGTCGGCAACTGGGGGCCTCAGGCACGAACCCAGATATAGACACTTTAATAACAGCCTTCTGTAAAATTGATTTAACTATAAAATAAGTTCAAAATATGTACCTACTTAACTAACCTTCAAATGACATTGTACAGTAAAAAAACTTTAACACATAATTTTACTTACAAACTAAAACCACACACACTCCCTTTTCATTGTTTTGATAAAATTACATACAATTATTTATTATTTTTATTAGTTTGATATTATGTGTGATGTTAACGACCTTTTGTAACAGCTCGTTCGTATCGTTTTTGCTTTCAAATAAATGATTATCTATCTTAAAATCTTTTTACCAAATCACAGAACATTCAGACCAAATTGGAAGTAAAAAAATTAAAAATAATAACGTAGACTTCTAATTTAAAAACATGATACAATATATTCATAAAAGTTTGAACAAGCCTTCTAACCGTGCCAACAATCAGTTCCTGTAACTCGATCCGGAGTGGATTGATCCCAAATTGATATGGTCCTTCGAAGCCGGATTCAATAGAGCGGCAGTCTGTGTGCTTGGCTTTTATCTTTGAAGTCACTTATTTTTACTCCTAGCAGAGATTACTATACTACTTGGGATCTAAAAGCATATCATATCGATACCTTGGGGCTCAAAGGGCGTAACCACCAAAACACGACTTTTCAGGAGAGCCAAAAAACTAAAATTTAAATTTTGTATTTATCACAACTTTGTTGTTATTGATCCTATAAATATGATTCTTACACCAAAAGTCGTTAATTTTTGATGTGCATAATGTTAAAACATAACATTTTAAGAAATATTTGTAATTAAAAAGTTAGCTGGTGAATACGCCCCACAAAATCCAATATGAATGTCTTTTATGCCCCATAAAATGACTGCTGCGTTAGTAACGCTGTCTTTTATGCCCCATAAAATGAGTGCTGCGTTAGTAACGCAGAGTGTAACCACCAACTTTCAAAATGAAAACTGTAGTTTTTATCGATCTGTTAATAGTTATTCAACTTTTTGGGTTTATATTACAATACTTACAACTGTTTTTAGTAAAATAGGTCAATTTGGCAACCCTTAGTCCATCAGAGGCTTGTATTCTATTCTGATATTTATAAGTAGGGAAGTTTTTTTTTTACTTTTGGAATGACAAAATAAATTTAGTATTTTATAGTTAGTTACTAGAAGGAAGATAAGAGTAAAAGGCTACTATTGCAAAACAATCTTGATTGTTGGCTAGTTCTGACGAAAGTAATAAATATTAAGACAAATTAATTGGAGCTACAAATTATTTTTTATGATTATTTTTAACAATTTGCTACACAGCCAGTAAGGTTTAACTAACCTTAAGCTACAAAATTTGCAAAGCTTCACAGCTTTGTCAAATGTTAGGCACATTAAAGCAATGATTGTGGCTTTAAAATTAAACCTAATTTTGGAGGGCCTTAAAACATGGGTTATAACTAAACTTTTTAAGAGGAATGTGTAGCAAACGGTCTCCATACAAACGGCTATAACGTTTCCACCCTCTAAACCTTAACATACAACAATAAATTATGATGAAATATATTAAATATATTCTTTATGGCTTTAAGTCGTACAGATATACGCCCTAAATTTTCATTTGAGATTGTCGTTTACGCCCAGTACTTTGATGATGCCTAATAATTATTGCTTTTACGTCCAAAAATACAAAAAAATCTGCATTACCAGCCTTGAAATTTGGGGTCGTATTCACCATTGTTTTCCGAATTTGAGAACTTTAAAAATACAGTTCGATAGCGCAGAAAAAACTGAATAAGATGGCATTTAAAACTCATTTTGACCAAAATGGTGGTTACGCCCTTTGAGCCCCAAGGTATCGATATGAAGCTAACGGTCTGTTGAGTTGAAAAATGTTGGAAATTCCATTAAACTTGTCACAACACGACTGGCTGCATCAGAATATCTTGGAGCAGTTGTGAAAGTACTACCTAAACTTAGGTATTTGCGATTCTTACATTTTATTACAAATATCAAGTTTCCTTGTTTATTTGTGTGTTGATTGGACATTCATATTATTTCTTTCGGGTTAATTAGTTTAAATTACTTTTGTAAACGTAAATTTTCAAGTATAAATGGTTGAAGCGCAAATTAAACTAGCGCAATGTAGATAGAGCTTTAGACAATTTATTTATTTTCAGTCAACAAAAACATGTATGTATATACTTACTACGATTGTCTACTTATTGTCTTTTAATCCTACGCTAACGCTCTACATTTGACTTAGATACAATCGGCTGGATTATTACCTAAAAAATAGCAATTATCGCGCAGATATAGCGCGATCGCTGCGGAACGTCAAAATAAAAGTGGCATATGTGATTGCTGGCTAATCGCTCGATGATGGTTCGTATAGCGGCGTCTCACTCTCTTGCGCTCCTACCTAGGTGCGACATACAGTGAGACGCGCTTGCGTGTTGCTATGACTAGCGCCAAAAACAATTTGGTAGCAATAACAGGAACTAAATGAATGCACATTTTAGTTCATCGTTTGTTTGGTAGAGACGCACTGTTGATACGTGACGTAAAGCAATTATCGCGCAATTTTTGCTGTCGCGTTGCTGTTGCCGGTTGACCAGTAGAGATTTATTAGGAAACGTTTTCTCGGAAAGTACTTAGGTTAAGAAATAATTTATTATTCTAATGAAAACCTGTTAATGTATTATTATTTGTGATATAACGTTTTCTATAATGATTACTATTGTTTTTTTTTTATTAAAGCTCCCAAAAAAACTCGAGAAGCAGAGAAGTTCCCCGACTGTACTAACAGCGCACTATAGCATTATTTAATGGCGTATTAATTTATGTATTTTGAACACCGATGCTACAAATTCAAAAGTAATTGAAGAACTTCGGTACTACCTACAGTTCACGCGCGAATTTACTCTATGAAAGAAAATTATACTTATCCAAGTATTAGATATGATTCGAAGGATAACATAGCCGATAAATGCCAATATTCCCGTCTCTCAGGGCTGCCGTCAATAAATAATAAGAGTTTTTCCTTTGGCAGGGCAAAGTCAACAAAAACTAAACAGTAAAATGCTTTGCTTTATAATTTTTGTTTTGTCCTTCTAAGAATTGACCAGATATTTGGCAGCTTGGGCCCGTCTATTTTTAGTTAACGCTTTCTGTACTTACGTAACTTTTTTTTCGTATGGACCTTGCCATAAATATACAGGGTGTTTTTATTGTATGTGCCCTAAGTTTGGGGAGGTTGTGTATGTGTACATAGAACAAAATGATGCAATTTTTTTTTAATAATAATGTTTTTTCGTCTTAGCGCCGTGATCAGCTATTACTTTAATCTCCGAGCCGAGCTTGGGGCACGTGCAATAGTTATTTTTATTACAATTATTATTACTACATTGTGTTTTATTTTGTTTTTTTTTATTACGTAGTATTAATATCCAAATAAACGACGCTAACAATTGATAAAATAAAAATAACATAAAATCCGTAAGTTTGTTCTAAACACGTAACACACCCTTTACTTTAAAAAAAAAACTTGTATTTTATTTCTCTCTTATTTGCAAAATAGTTGGGCAAACGTCATCTAAAACTATTCCAAATTTCAAGTTGATAACATTAGTTCATGATAATAATTTATCCAGCTGTGACAGACAGCCCGACTAAGTCGCACCATAAGGGTTCCTTTTTACAAAATGGTAAAAAGGAACCCTTATGGTCTTGTAATTTTGAAATTTTGAAAATAGGTGTAGAGAAATTTTAAATCTCTTCCATGCTGCTACTGACATAGTTGAAACCAATAGCATATACATTTCTACTTTCACTGTTCACATATATGTCGTTTAAATCACGTAATCACCGAAAACCGCATTAAAATCGGACTAGTAATTTTGGAGATAAATGGTAACATTGGTTTGTAAAACAATGTTTACTGCAGCGCCCCCTGGTCAGTTGTTACCGTGAAACCTATCTAAGAACATGTACCGATCAAACTTAAACCCATCACTGAAAACTGCATCAAAATCGGACTAATAGTTTTGGAGATAAATTGTAACATTGGTTTGCACAAACAAACAAACATCCTCTCACCCCAAACGCATAATACCGTCTCCGTACGTCGCGGATAAAAAGTACATACGTTACGTAGGTACAGGCCACGGCACGGCAACTACGGCTCATACTGTACAGTAATTGTAAGACCTTAGAGTCTGTTATCGCTTAGCAATTGCCGAAGCTATTAATCAATTGTTGATATTGAAAGAGAGTTGAATGTAAAATAGGTAATTAAATTGTCCTTCAAAATGCAAAGCTAGCGCTAAAGCGCATAAAAGAGCTGCTTATTCAAAAACAAATGCTTTTTTCGGATAATAATGTAATCCACTGATTTAATTGATACATTACTACTCATTAATAATTAGTACCTAATATTTTTTTTTAGTTATTCGAATAATTGCAATAATTGACCAACATATTCAGTTTAGTATCATTCATATTCGCGAACCGCTTTGGACTGCACGTTTGATGTATTTATGGCGTGACGGTATGTATCGCCATTTTTAATTTCCCTACAGCTGGGGCACTGGCCTTCCTTATGGATGGATGGATGGATGAATCACCACACGGGCCCCGCTGTATTTCAAGTTTTTAAAACCCACCTACAGCTGGGACCAACGTTAACGTGCCTTCCGATTCCGAAGCACGGAGTGGTTCGATAGGTAATAAATATTTGGTCACCCATCCCATGACCAACCATTGCGAAAGTTATTTAGCCGAGCGCGCGAACCACAGCGCCACCAAACTCCTCGTCCTCGAGGATAATGTATGTAATTAGTTAAACAACGTATTGATAACATCGGGACCCTCCCAGCAACCCTGCCCGGATATATCTCCCCACTTCGATAGAAAAACTAACTTATTGAATGGTCCTACTGCGCATGTCGCCATGACGTCTAGGTAACCTGCTTATGTTAGCCTATATTTTTATGACTTGCTTGTTTTTATTAAGTTTACAAACATTCGTTTAGATTTACAGATTTTAGACTTAGTACTTAACTGCTTATTTACAGTTTTTTTTTTTAGATAATGCTGCAGATTTTTTTTTTATCTTCAAAACTATAAATTCGTACCTACCTAATTGGTACACTTCCAGACTTATTTTGCGTGCGGTTGTTTAGGGCTTGCAATCGTCTGCCCTTCATAATAATCCCATAGCTGAAATTTCGTAAAAAAAAAAAACAAAATGTGAGTGAGAGTAAACAAAAGCCAATGTTATTTATTTTAGTTCAGACGTATTTAACCATTTTTTCTTACAGAAAAATCTCCTATGTTAAAACTAGCTTAAAGCAGACATAATCATTATCAATAGCTTAACCTTGCTTCAGTGGAACCGCAGCCTTAACTTAGACAATTTCGTATTTTTTGCGTCAGTCATGTTATCATTTAAAACCATTACTTAGGCCGTAGAAGCCAACCCCAATTTAACTCCCAGAAAAAAAAACCAGCTAAGTGCGAGTTGGGCTCTCGCACGAAGGTTTCCGTACCATTATTATTAATATCGAGCAAAAAACGGCAATAATAGTTATTTGTTATGCAAGGCTGGAAAGTTGGTAATTTAGCGGCGAGTTACCTGTATTGAAAGCTGAGCAAGTGAAGGATTCTAGGATTTAACCACGAGCGTAGCGAGTGGTTCAAAGATTGAATCCTGAGCGAAGCGAGGATTTCAAATGTACAAGACGCTAAAAAATTTAAACCTTTTTAGTCGATCGGTTAAATACTACCCTATTTAAAATAAGAATAAAATGTAACAAAAAAGTCAATAGTGCGATTCGGAACGCATTATGACATATTTTAGATATTAAATTAAAAAAGTACTTTTCCGCGCTAGGCCGCAAATGCGATTTTCTACGCAGAAACTAATAGACAAAACCTCCTTTTCAGAGCGTGTGAGGTGAAAAACGCATTTGTTGTACTAGAGCATTTGTTGTATTTGAGCCCTACTTGTACCCTAAATATTTACTCTGTTTTTAGTATTTGTTGTTATAATAGCGGCAACAGAAATACCTACATCATCTGTGAACATTTCACTGTCTAGTTATCATCACTGGTCACAAACAGAAAGACAGACGGACAATGAAGTCTTAGTATTAGGGTCCCGTTTTTACCCTTTTCAAATTCAAAGTCAAAGTCCAAATATATTTATTCAAATAGACTTAAAGATAAGTACTTACTTTCGAATCGTCCAGTTTTCCCTACCAGCCATTCAGGACATCTTTAAACTGACAAGAATATCGGCCGCAAGAAAAATATAAGCTTTAACAGAAACAACAACATTTACAAAGAAACATATTGTTGCCAGACACAAATCTATAGTCTTAAAATTTAAATATAAGAGGAAAATTTTCTCATACTCAGTTATTAGAATATTTTCCTTTTTATTTACAACTAGCGGCCGCTCTCGGTTTCACCCGCGTGGTTCCCGTTCCCGTGGGAATTTTGGGATCATTTATAGCCTATGTTACTACTTGGGGTCTAAGGACTCTCTATACCAAATTTCGTCAAAATAGGTCTAGTAGTTTTTGAGTTTATTCGTTACATACAAAAATACAAATCTTTCCTCTTTATAATATTATATAGTATAGATAGTTATGTTAGTATCAAAACATAACAACAAACAACATAACTATTGCAACTATAACAATATAATATTGGCTACGGAACCCTAAAACAAGTAAATAGTCTACACTTTTATAATGCCCCTTCCCACTCACCTACCAATGTGGCCGGCGAGACTGCAGCTTAACCCCAAATTGGGGATTAATTTCCGTGACGTATCGGAACCTTCACCCCCGTTTAGCGTGGTGGCCATACTTGACCGGCTTCATCAAGAAAACGGTACGCTGAGTTGCTAATTTTAACGACTCCTAAACTAACTACTTCATAAAAAAATAAAAATGTTTAAACTATTGCAAGCGATTACAAGTCGTCAACAAATTAGAAATAAAAACATTTTATAAAAAAATATCAAACCGACTTCAAAAGGTAAATAATAAAACTTTTGGAGTCGGTGCCAGCCAAGGCATTCTACATTGCACTTCTTTTAACTATATATTTTTTTGGCCTTAGCTAGCTAGCACCGACTCCAAGTTTTATTTTTTACTTTTTGAAGTCGGTTTGTTTTTTTTTATAAAATGTTTTTATTTCAGATTTTTTAGTTACATCACGTGCCGTTACTTACACTAAAAATCCTTATACATATACATAACAATGATGTCATCTAGGTAAACGACTACTTGCCAAAACGTGATTGATATTTTTCAGGATTATGAAAAAACTACTAGCCAGATCTTCGTAAAAATTATATGGTACCACACATAACCCATTTTCTTTCAGATAAAAAAGAATTATAAAAATCTGTTAACAACTGGCGAAGTTATGGTAAAAAATTACATAAAAAAATAAAAAAATAAAATAAATACCGTCGACTTGAGAACCTCCTCCATTTTTTGAAGTCGGTTAAAAACTAGCTTGACACCCCTGTAGAACTAACCATTAAAACATTTCGCAAGCTCCCGTACTAAAAAGACTGCGAAATCGCAAGATTGCGAAAATCCAGCTGCCTCAAGTGAGCTTTATTTTAAAAGCTTTTTTTTTCTTTATTTATTAATACAGCAATTAACTAACTATTTACAGAAAAGTATTTTTTTTTACAGCATCCATTTAATATGAGCTGCAAAGCTCCACAAACGGCTTGTTATTACCCGCTACCCGCATAGCGCATAGAGCAGCCATACTCAACCTTTTTTTTATATGGGCCACATACATATTTCAGTCACGGGATCCCGGGCCGCAAGTAATGAATAATTAGGTATTAATTAAAACGTAATTGCAAGTTAACGAAGTATTTACTTTAATAATAAAAAAGAAGTTTGAACACAGATGTTTATGTTTTCATGCAATTTTTGATACTGTAAACATTTTTTGAAAACTTTATCAAGATCTGATTTGTCGCTACATTCCAAAAATAGTTGTATTTCTAAATGCCATGGATTTTCTATAAGTAACAAACTTTTTTTTTCTAAGATCTTGGATAGCGCTCACATTCCCGTATTTCCCGTTCAATTACCCGTTTTTCGATGGGCGCGAAATAAAACAACTAAGTTGTAACTTCCAGGTGGGCCAATCAAAAAGACCCGGTGGGCCGCATGCGGCCCGCGCACCGCAGGTTGAGTATAGCTGGCATAGAGTCACTGCCCTCGAAACAAACCTGCAATAAGGCAATTTGCAAAACAGTTTTACTCTATTGCCAAAAAAAACTACTTTTTGTTAGCATTGCAGCCAGCACTGACGACGTAGTAATGTTGCATTAGTCTAGTCTTTAAAACTTTTTTGAAGTGAGTTGTGTTTTTAATTTCCTCCGACGACGGTACGGGGACGGTATATGCGTTTGGGGTAAGAGGTTGTTTGTTTGTTTGTGCAAACCAATGTTACCATTTATCTCCAAAACTACTAGTCCGATTTTGATGCGGTTTTCAGTGATGGGGTCCAGTTTGATCGGTGCATGTTCTTAGATAGGTTTTACGGTAACAACTCACCAGGGACCGCTGCAGTGATCATTTGTTTGGCAAACCAATGTTACCATTTTTGCCCACGGCATGTTATTTTTCACCTCACACGCTCTGAAAAGGAGGTTTTGTCAATCAGTTTAGGCGCGCTTTTTGCGGCCTAGTGCGGCAAAGTACTTTTTTAATTTAATACCTAAAAATATGTCATAATGCGTTCCGAATCGCACTATCGACTTTTTGTTATATTTGATTCTTATTTTAAATAGCTTTAAATTAATTTTAATACTCCGTTTTGGTTTAATTGTATTATTTTAGTTCATTGTATCATAAAAACAATAACAATAAGATTAAACTATTTGTTATAAGAATTTTATATTAGGCTGAGTGAGATTTCACAACCTGTAATTGGATTTTGGACTGTGACATAAATCTTTATTTTTAAATTGTCTTTGTCTTGTACCTCATGTCAGTGTCAACATTTACGGAATCGTTTTTATTCTTATTAATAAGTAACAATATATTCCTACTTTAAATAACTTTGAATTAACTATAATTCTCCCTTTTTTATTATTTTAGTTTTTTATGTCATTAAAACAACGAGAATAAGGTATATTTAGATTAAACTTTATGTTTTAAGATTTTTTTACCGGAAGTTGACCGCGGAAACAACCATAAATTAATGTTCCTCGCTGTTGTGAGGTGAAAAATTGTGTGTTGCGTTGCGCTCGGCAGAAAAGTTTTTAGCGTCTTGTACCTCTGAAATCTGAGCAAAGATTGAATCCTGAGCGAAGCGAGGATTTCAAAGGTAAGTACAAGACGCTAAAAACTTTTCTGCCGAGCGCAACACACAATTTTTCACCTCACAACAGCGAGGAACATTTTATGGTGGTTTCCGCGGTCAACTTCCGGTAAAAAATTCTTTAAACATAAAGTTTAATCTAAATATACCTCTCTATCTCTCTATAAATATATTCTCGTTGTTTTAATGATATAAAAAACTAAAATAATAAAAAGAGAGTATTATAGTTAATTCAAAGTTATTTTAAGTAGGAATACTTATTATTATGAATAAAAACGATTCCGTAAATGTTGACACTGACATGAGGTACAAGACAAAGACAATTTAAAAATAAAGATTTATGTCACAGTCCGAAATCCAATTATAGATTGTGAAATCTCACCCAGCCTAATACAAAATTCTTATAACAAATAGTTTAATCTTATTGTTATTGTTTTTATGATTCAATGAACTAAAATAATATAATTAAACCAATACGGAGTATTAAAATTAATTTAAAGCTATTTAAAATAAGAATCAAATATAACAAAAAGTCGATAGTGCGATTCGGAACGCATTATGACATATTTTTAGGTATTAAATTAAAAAAAAATTCTACGCCTAAACTGATTGACAAAACCTCCTTTTCAGAGCGTGTGAGGTGAAAACAATATTTAAAAATGTTAAGTTTGCCTCAGAATCGGTAAGTGAACAACTTTCTACTAGAAACATGGGTCGAAATTAAAAAAAAAAATCTTCTCTTCAGACTGATCACGTGCTCGAATTGCTCTATTTAGTATGGGATGGGAATTCTAAAAATTGTTATCCTATTTCGACCCATGTTTCTAGGAGAAAGTTGTTCATTTACCGATTATGAGTAGAACTTAAAATTTTTAGATATTGTTTAAAAATAGCCGTGTATAGCCATAAGGGTGAAGGTAGCTGGACATCGCATCGCATAAAATAAGGCAATTTGGGATTAAGCCAACTCCCTTGAACTGTTTCAACGTTATAATATTAAGGCCCATCGTATTGCTGACTTATAAAAGGAAAGCAAACATACTGGTGTTTATGATAAAAGTAGATAATTACGACCAACTACAGTCACAGTTTCTACATCAGGCTTTCAGTGGCAGTGCAAAAATCACTCTTATTACAAAGCTAATAGGACTGTACCTTGTTACCATTTAGGTCTGCGAAATTAAGGTCGATTGAAAACTGTGCCAGGAAACTGATTGGCAACTCCGCATTGGCCACAGCGGAACGTCAGAGCCTCAGTCACCGCCGCAAAGTTGCATGTTTATCGGTCTTTTTTAGGATTCCTACACTTTGGAGAGTGTTGTTCCTCCAGTCCCTTTCCACCATCGGGGTACCAGACGCAGGTTAGGTTAACACCAGTACGTGTCGCTGACATTCCAGCGATCCGTACCAAGCGCTTTGCTGACACATTTATAATGTGCTCCGCTAAAGAATGGAATGCGCTGCCTGCTCATGTGTTCCCCGATTCCTACAACCTTGGTCTCTTTTTTTATGAACAACGGGGAGACTCTTATTCTTCATCATACCTCCTCTTGTAACATTGTGTTTTTTCAAAACAACGTTTCATTTTAATATTTATTTATATTGCATTTTATTTTAATCACAATCATTTATTATTATATTTCAATAATTTTCCTTAATTTATATTTATTTCGTACATGCGACCTCATTTCATCCATACTCTTTTTTCAAACTATCAACCTCATTGTATAAAACTCCTTGGTATCTATGTAATATTTTAAATAAGTTTTAAAACATGTTCGACCTCATTTAAAAATATTCAAGTATTCTACCTATCCTTTTCACACACACTCTTATTATCATTCATACTTTTTACTCATTTATTTTTTTCTGACGATGGGGTTTTTTCGTCGTTTTCCCGCGTTTTCGTGCCGCGCTCGGAAAAGATTTTTCACTTTTTCACGAAGCCTGATTTTGCTTTGCAATTTAGAATTGAAAATTTTGTCTTTCTTTTTTAAATATCTAACATATTTTATTGGTAAGTATTTGAAAAGTATAAATAGGTACTATTTTTATTGAAATTTTCACAAAATTTACATAGGTTTGATATCTTTTAGCTTCATCTTCATACACGTTACGTTACTTGGACTTGGAGATTTCTTGGAGGAACTTTAATTTTAATTAAAAGAATATTGATAAATTAAAGGCTATGTATTATTTTCTTTAAACCCTTCTACTGAGAATATGAGTAAACAGGTTCTGATTCAGATACAGATAGTAAAAACCTTTTATTAAGTCAATAATTTTTGTAATGTTAATTTTCAAGTAAGTAAATAGTTTACCGCATGGTCTAACTGATCTGAAGTGTTTTGATCTAACGATTATTAATTTTATTTTACAAAGGTACAATTCCAGGTTAATAGGAAGAAAATACCTACAAGGGGATTTTTGTTATTTAAGTTATTATTCTGTAGAAAGTTTAGGTATGCTGATACCTTTTATATTGAATAAGTAACAATTTTGAAATTCATTATCTTGGTTGTATATATTATCAATGAGAATAATTTTAATCACATAGCGTTTATCTTTCTTTCACCAGCAGATATCAAACAGGTCTTCATCCAGCGCTGTGTGTTTTAGTAACACATATAATATTACTGTTTTGCATTCCAACAAAACAGATATTATGTGTGTGAGAAAACACAGCGCTGAGCAAGTATTTGCTTGCTGGTGAAGACACTATGACAAGTGACATTGACGTTCGTCGAATGACAGCTTCATGACAAAGGTATGGCAGATCATTCAGCCTAGTGGTAAGTGAAAGTGGAATGAAAAACAGTAATATTTGTGTGCGTGAATAGAATCAATACCTAATGAACTGGAACTGGAAATGTGCAAATCAATGTAAAAAAAACAGTTTAAAGCAGGGTTATTTTTACAAAGTGACATTGGCACCTGTCAAATTACTTTACTGAAATAAAAATCAGTCTTTACTTATCAAATAGGTATTTCATTTGAATTATAAATTACTTTTCGAAAAAATCGCTTCCCAAGAAAACAATATTATCCAAAGTAACCAAAACCAAATTAAAGTTACTGTAAGTAATACTCGATATGCGATGCCATTTTGAAAATGTCGAAACCAAAACGGCATTGGCGTGGTTTGATTGAGCAAAGAATCGGTAAGTGGTCATAGTGAAATTAGTTAATACGGGCCCAGGAGGACAAACCGGTGGGACCACAGGTATTATGGGAACAGAAGATAATACATTCTAGTCAGGCTGTACTGGAGCAAGAAGTTTTACCGATTACGCTCAAGTAGTTTGCAATACAGCTGGTAGGGTACACGTGCTATTTTGAAAAGTATACAAAAATAAGTCGGACAAATTAAATGTATTTTTTTTAAATGAACGACGGGTACACTCTTAGCCTTCATTAGTGGCGTAGCTAGGCGTGGGCGAAGCGGCCACTCGCCCGCGGCCTCGCACATAAAGGGGCCTCGCACGCGAGGCCCCTTTATGTGCGAGGGATTATTTTCCTATCCCCAAAGTTAAAGATCTAAAGTTAAAGAAGAAGAAGAAAGAAAGAAGCCTGAGAATTCACTTGTGGCCGAGTTAATTTTTTCCAATATTTTTCTATTTAAAATTTACCATAAGAAGAAAGAAGTTAAAGTTAAAGATAATAAAAAAATATTTGAGGAATAGTATGAAGCAGGCCCGATTGTCTGCTTTAGGAATATTATCAATTGAAGCAGAGTTAGCTTCAAAAATCGACTACAAATCTTTACTTCAGCAAAGCAAAGAGCCGAAAGGCATTCTTTTTGTAACAAGTTAGAAATAAACCCTTTTTATATTATGACTTTCAATGTGTTCTGTTAAATAATATGGTAGTGTCACTAATATGTACTGAAAGGAAAGGGCCTCGCTGATGCGCCTCCGCCCACGTTCAGATTAATCGACGCTACGCCACTGGCCTTCATCATACCTGATGTAAAGTATTGATAAGGCTGAAAATGGAAGCGAGCATCTCCCGGAATCCTCAATCACTGAGGAACTGGCTATCTTACCTCTAACTGCCGGAACACAACAATGCTAAAAACATTGTTGTTATGGCGTCAGACTAAGATAAGATGGTGGTAGCTAGCCAGGCGGACTTACAACGAGTCCTTCCACCAACCAAACCGAATACAATATGTACCCCCGCTGGGAATCGAACCCGGGACCCCTGGGTCTGATACCGGTGGTTGTACCACTAGACCACAGAGGCGGTTAAATGTAGATAGGATTAGGAGGTGCCATACAGGAACAAACAATGAAGTAGTAGGTAAAGATGGAGCAAACCCTTCCAATACCTACTTGAGGCCAAAATTCTGGGTAGCATGAGATCTCACTCTCTAGTCTAAAGAATTCTCTGTCTTTCTAATTAATTTTGTTCCCCTAAGTACAAGTTAACAAACCTAACCGTCTTTAGACATTACAGTCACCCCGTGTGTACCTTACACCTTTCACCTTGGGTGCTATAAAAACCTTTAGTACCGGATAAATAATGTCTTATTTCGGTATTCAAAACATTCGTAACGCAAGCGTTTAAGAATTATTGGCATTTAAAGATGGGCCTCACGGGATGACGCTTAAGATTATGGATGCTGGAAATAACAAAAACTAGCGAACGAAAGTCCAGTTTCAGTCCCTAGATCGTCAGTGACGCAAAAATAAATAAGATTTAACACTCGAGCATCGTTTAAAATAGAACAGATCTCATAAAATCGACGTTTAAACATGGTACATACAGAACCGTGTGGTCAAATTTTCAATTGCCAAAATATCAATAATCATTCCGTTTGGAGCCAAACGAAACATTCTACCAGCGTTACGTTTGATATGTGACAGCATTTAACACATTAAATTCGTTCAAATAACAAGGCATCAATATGAAAAAGCGAAAACTATATTTCATACCGTCACACTGTGTGGCCCATCTTTGAAGCCGTTACGTTACGTGAATTTTGCGTTACGAATGTTGAAAAGCAATTTACAGTAAAGAGAATTTCCGTCACTGAGGATCTATCTTTACCTGGAACCAATCAGTGCAGTACTTACGATACAATTCAAGATTGAAATTTGTATGAAAATCTCAAATTAGGGTGACAACCATTTACGTACATTGATGGATAAAAAGGCTAAACCAACCTGATAATTAGCTAGTTTTACGGCGTAAGTGAGATGTAATGTACCTAATTCATGTTAAATAATAAAAAAAAACTATTTCCATTCAAAATAGTCTTAAGTCCGTGTTACGAAAGTTGTCGTGCGGAATTTCTGTGGTACTCAAATTATCTTCCATAGTAATAGCGTACATTTGCGGATGTTGAAGGTGACTACAGTCTCTCATGCGCCATATTTCGTGAGTCAGACTCTTTATAACCACCATCTTCTTCTTGTTTGTCTGCGATTATGATGGTCTGTCTTGTCTGTAGTCTGTGACCTAGTGATGTGCCGAGACGGCTATATTTGGTATTCGAATATTTTGGTAATCGTTATAAAAAGAATCGAACTAGGACTCGAGTCAGAAGACTTGGACAGGTATTCGAGTACTGGCACGAGTATTCGAAACTACTTCAGTGGACTCGAGTACTCTTCGAACTTTATAGTTTGCTTTTCACGACCAATACTAATATTTCAACTCAAATCAAAAATCATGTATGCACGCTAAGAAAGTAAATAATAACAGAATAATGTATATCTGCGCCAGAGGTCCCGGGTTCGATCCCCGGACAAGACAAATATGAACATGACTCTTTGTCTTGGTCTGTGTGTTTAATATGTATGCTAAGTATGTATTTGCAAAAAAAAGTGGTGGTGTATGTTCATCCGTTATCTAGTATCCATAACACAAGTTCTTCACGAAACTTAATGTGGGCTAGATAATTGGTGTGATTGTATGTAATTATTTATTATTAACTACTACCACGCTGCCTAGACGGGTTGGTAGAGGGTTTATTTCAAGTTTTCCTTCTCTCGCACAGGTGTTCAGTGCCTCTTATTATATAATCAGTCAGTCATTAATCATGTAATCATTTTTGGTATTGATAAGTTCCATACTTCGGATTTTTTCTGCGGAGCCATCCCTTTCTATCACACAGTCGGTGTTGTATTTAGATAACACTAAATTATACAAACCGACAGTTCGACAGATTAAACAAAATGATAACTTTTAACAAGAAACAAATAATTACTTAAATCTCTAACATCTCATTAAACTGACAGTCCGGGTAGGAATTATAAACACGTTCGAAGCTGCAATGACTCATAAACACTTCTCGCGTCGTGCGTGACTAACTTCACAATGCTCTTTAAACATTTAAAATTCGATTGTACGCGTGAAGTTAGAAGACTCGAAACCTGTATTCGAGTATTGTGGATCCAAATATAGTATTCTAAATACTCGAGTACGTTAGTGAGTACCTGCTAGGTATTCGAGTCAGTTCAGGGGCCCAATTCTCGCGCATTCGACATTTTTTAGGGTAAAAAATCTGTATTAAAAGCTCGCTGAAAGCAATCTTCGACATTATAGGATTATCAAAGATAATTTAAACTAAAGGTTTTTGTCAGTAATAGAGATTTTAGATACATTTTTAATAAAGAAATTAAGGAAATAAAAAATGTCGAATTCGAGATGTCGAAGGCGCTAGAATTGGGCCCCTGTAGGCAGGCCAGTAAGTCTGATTCAGCACATCTCTATGGCCATTAGAATATGTTTACGTTCAAATTAAATGCGTTGTTTGTTTGCACAAACTTTATTTGTCTTTTTTTGTAACTTTCTGTTGTGTTTGTCGTTCGCTGTGTTGTTGTATTGTGGTGTAGTTGTGACTGGTGGTGTGTGTTCTTTGTTGGCGGGATTAGCAGAGTAATAATTTTTATTTATATTGTAGTCGTATTTGTTTTACAAAATAATTTGTCCTGTATTGTTTAGTTTTTTCATGGGTGCGATCTTCAATTATCCGAAGCTTTTGGCTTCAGATAATTGACGATCACACTGTGGTGGTCCCCCCCCTACCCCCCACCAACTCCCAACCGGAGCAAATGCATAGTTCGTGAGATAATTGAAATTGAAATTACTAACTATATCTAAAGATCAATTGGAGGCGCCTTCAGCTACTGGTTCATCTGGGAGACAAGTTAATAATTATTGTACATATTGTGATTGAACAGTGACATCTTCATGTCATTATTATTGTTAACAAAATAACTTTTAAGTATGATTGTATATCAGCAAATCGTTAACAATTATTGTACATAATTGTGATTGAACTGTGATATCTTCATGACATTATTATTGTTAACAAAATAACTTTTAGTTTCTTCTTTTAGTAGGAAGTACCTGGGTACTTATATGATTGACCTGTGATGTGTAATATTTTAGAATACTTAGTACTAGTTTGTTTTTCAACAAATCGTTATTATTGTGATTTTAACAGTGATAATCTTTATAACATTATAATTATTGTTAACAAAATAACATTTTTTATTATAATTGTAGGTACGTATATAAAAAGATTGACCTGTAACGCATATCACCAATTATTCATCTATAATATAGTTTGTTTTAAACTTGTACATAATTTTATTGTTTGTTGTTGTTATTATGTCATTTAATTAAAGAGTGTAATTTATGGTACCTAACTAAAAATATACCACTAAATATAATTTGATATCATCTTAACAAAACAATAAATGAATCCATGGCACAACTGGTCGTGCAATGCAGTTGGTAAAAAGCACAAATTATATAGTAATGTACAAGTAGTCCAAAGGGCCGACGAGCATCATCAGTCATAAATTAGACATATTTTTCTTATGTTAACTGTCAAATTATTTACAAAATAAACTATCCAAAACTTAAGATAAGTCGATAGATAAACCAACCGGCAAATCATTTAAATTATTGTAGTGTTGCGAGATGGAACTGTAATACTTTGACATTTTATTATTGATAGGTGAACAATTAATTTGTAGCAAAATATTTTTCTTATTTTGAGTTAATAAAACACAAATTGTGGAATCATATTTTCTTTGTACTTTTATTTGGCTTGTTTCACAATCATATAAAGTAAGTTCTGACTGCTATAATTTTACATTTTTAATAACCCCACTGTCAAATATCACGTTGTCTTGTATCTAATCTATACTATATAAGCTCAGGAACTACTGGACCGATTTAGACAATTCTTAAACCATTAGAAAGCTACATTTCTCCCGAGTAACATAGTCTATATTTTATCCCGATATTTTCAAGGGAACGGGCACCACGCGGGTAATACCGCGAGGATCCGCTAGTACTATAATAATACTACATTGACAGTCCAGGCCTCCCTGACCGAGCCCTTGGGGCCTACCGAGTAAAAAATATGGATATCTCCCACCAAATTGCCAAGAAATTGCTTGATACCTTAAGTTCTAAATCTAATAGGTAGTTCTAAACTTCATATACAAGTTTATTTTCAAATTAAAATAGAATGTTTCCACCACAATAGAGAGTTTAATGTCAAAGTATACTGTGGTCACTTCGTCAGAATGCCGATCATTTAATAACAAACTGGGAAATATTTGTCTGCGCAAATCTGAATAGCTTGGCCATTTTACCGTATTATGAAGGCACCTCATTTAATTTCAACATATTTAACCTCATTTTTTATGTAAGTTTTTGTTTATAAAGCTAGTTATCAATAATTCATGTAGTTGTCACCTGTAAATTAAGGTTTCAATATGTTATAAATGGCAATATGTCTGTTTCTGTTGATATTTTAGTGTTAATCTCGTTGTTGACAAAATTCCAAATAAATAAAATAAATAAATACGGTGTCCGCAAAAAATACTACTTGGTCACCCTAACTCAATTTTCATACAAATTTCAATCTTGAATTGTATCGTAAGTACTGCACTGATTGGTTCCGGGTAAAGATAGATCCTCAGTGACGGAAATTCTCTTTACTGTGAATTGCTTTTTAACATTCGTAACGCAAAATTCACGTAACGTAACGGCTTCAAAGATGGGCCACACAGTGTGACGGTATGAAATATAGTTTTCGCTTTTTCATATTGATGCCTTGTTATTTGAACGAATTTCATGTGTTAAATGCTGTCACATATCAAACGTAACGCTGGTAGAATGTTTCGTTTGGCTCCAAACGGAATGATTATTGATATTTTGGCAATTGAAAATTTGACCACACGGTTCTGTATGTACCATGTTTAAACGTCGATTTTATGAGATCTGTTCTATTTTAAACGATGCTCGAGTGTTAAATCTTATTTATTTTTGCGTCACTGACGATCTAGGGACTAAAACTGGACTTTCGTTCGCTAGTTTTTGTTATTTCCAGCATCCATAATCTTAAGCGTCATCCCGTGAGGCCCATCTTTAAATGCCAATAATTCTTAAACGCTTGCGTTACGAATGTTTTGAATACCGAAATAATACATTATTTATCCGGCACTAAAGGTTTTAATAGCACCCAAGGTGAAAGGTGTAAGGTACACACGGGGTGACTGTAATCTTTAGACGGCTAAGTTAACAACTAAAAACAATAAATACTAATAACCATAGATAGCGTAGCAGATTTTATCAAGTTCCGCTCCGCCATCACATCAACCATAAACAAGTCGCTTGACTTGTTTATGGTTGATGTGATGGCGAAAGCGAAAGCATCAGCACAGGAAATAGTATTCTGTGATCAGGAGTTTTATTTAGTCTGTGGCAAATGACAGCTACTTGCCGTCACTTCTTTCCGTCAGCGTATTTTCTTTCGTTTATTTTACGATTTACAGCTTTTTATATTATTACAAGTACTTTTTAATAACTAACATTTATATACAAATCAAATTTGATGTCCGACTAGTGGATGAGTGGGATAGGAGGAGCTAGCGTGTGTCTGGACATCATTATTGTAATGAAAGATGTCGCACTATGGATCTACTTACAACAGAACAAAACGAAAGTGACTAGTTGACCGTGCGATACTTTGTGATTATTCTCGTTTCGAGACCTAAATTCTGCCTTAAAAATGGCGCAGACTGTTCGACGCGCCATTGAAGGCAGATACCCATCCTGCTATATACCAAGTAGATTGAAAGAAAGAAGAGCCAAAGCCAGGGCTTTGAGGTAAGAATAATGGCAGAACCCTCATTATATGTTATTATTTGCAAGGTCGATCAATGTTAATAACTACTGTTTGCATTTTTATTGATTCACAAATACATTTGGCCTCATTTCCAGTAATTAGGCTTGTATAAATAGAAGTATTTTACATGTTCTAAATACATTATGATTTGATGGTTTATTAGTTAATAAATCAATCCATTTTGACATGATAACAATATGTTTTACACTACACAATGTTAAACAATTTTCATTAAATACTACTATCCCACAATATCCACACATAGTCATTTAGAACTCAAAGTTAGATTGTTAAAAGTTAATTGCAATGAATATTATTAACTTTTACTGAATAATAACTTACATTGATTTTAATTGTATTCAAATACTATGTTTGGTTGCTAAAATACTGATCAAACACTTTTGTGGATCAGATAAGTTATCTGACATTGAATTATCAAAAAATGATAATATATAATATGTAAATACCGGATGTTCTTTATTTAGTTTTTATTTAAATAATCCAAGCCTATTCATCACAAGACCAAGATCGTCCTCACTAGGAAACATCAAGACCATTGACTCAGTGAACTTACCTAGTACGCCCTCAAATATGAATACTAGTGATGATGATGCCAACAAAGCTTGTCCTCCCCCTTGGCAAAGAGTACCTACAGGCCGCTACGCCAAAAGGAAAAGACTGTCCAACAGCCCGCCATTTACTGAAAAACTCGACCACAGGGCACAAACAAGAATGACTACTTCTAACAGATACAGCGGGCTTTCTATAGATCTTACCGACGAAACAACAGAAAATCCATCCACTAAGGCCAAAAAAATTAACAAACCACCACCAGTTATATTATATGGCATAGAAGATCTATCAAAATTAACAGAACTATTAAATAAGGCGATACCCAGTGACAGTTACTCTTACAAAATAATTAATAGAGATCAGCTAAGAGTGATGACTCGTTCAACTGAAGTATATAAGGACCTAATAGAACTCATCCGGAATAATGGACTCATAGGTCATACATTCACACAAAAGCAAAATAAATGCTATCGAATTGTTATCAAAAACTTACATCACACCACTCCTAAATCAGCTATAATAGAAGCAATAGAAAAAACAGGCAACAAGGTACGCGGCGAAATTATCTGTGCAATATCAAGGAAAAACAAAAAGCCCCTAAACATGTTTTTCGTAAACGTTGAGCCCAGCCCTAACAACCCAGAAATAAAAAGTATAGAAACCATATTTCACACGAAAGTTAATATTGAAGATCCAAGGAAATCAACTGAAATACCACAGTGTTCTAGGTGTCAACAATATGGGCACACCAAAAACAATTGTATGCGCCCATACAGATGTGTCAAATGCGGACAAGGACACAAAACTACTGATTGCTTAAAAAAGGATAGGAACTCGCCAGCAACATGTGCTCTTTGCGAAGGTGATCACCCAGCAAACTATAAAGGTTGCCAAGTCTATAAGGAGATACGTGCAAGAAAAATGGCTTCTGCTGGTAACAGAAAAGACCCTCTAGATAAGGCAAAGGCCACAACAAGTACGTTTACACCTCGAATGGAAGATTTCCCTCCGCTAAAACTTCCCAGATACAGTACACAGCCCACAAATAATCAGAAAACAAACAGTTTGCACCCACCTGGAAACGTATCCAACACCGCAAATACTGGTAATTGGAACAGAAAAATAGAGAATGTGCAATCTCAGTCAACAAGCTCGTTAGAGCAAATCATAATAAAACAGTCAGAGAAGATAGATATTCTCATACAACAAATAGGGACTTTAATGGGTCTCCTAACAACACTAATAGCCCAGCAGAAAAAATTAAATTCCTTCGAATAGCAGCATGGAACATAAATGGCCTATCCCCGAATAAGCAAGAATTAGAGCTATTCATGAATAACAGTAAACTAGATATACTGTTAATTTCTGAAACACATACGACTGACCAAAAAGTTATTAAATTCAAGGGATGCAATATATACTATGCCAACCATCCAGATGGCACTTCACATGCTGGTGCCGCAGTGATAATTAGAGAACACATAAGACACCATGTCGTACCAAACTTCACACATGCACACATACAGGCTGCAATAATATCCATAGATGACTGGCAGGGATCACTGAATGTGGCTGCAGTGTACTGTCCACCACGACATCGAATCGATGAACAAATGTTTACCGATTTCTTCCAAACACTTGGTAACAGATATATTGTAGGAGGAGACTGGAATGCCAAAAACACCTTCTGGGGCTCTCGTTTGACGACGACAAAGGGTCGGGAACTGAAAAAGGCAATTGATTATAATAACCTCAATGTAATATCAACAGGAGAACCAACTCATTGGCCATCGGACCCGAACAAAACTCCGGATCTCATCGACTTTTTCATCACTAAAAGGATGTCTGGACTATATACAAAAGTGGAATCATGTCTAGATGGGTCCTCAAACCATACACCCGTAATATGTACACTAAGCACCACAGTTATCTGTAAAGAACCACGTGAGACCTTGTATAACCATAAAACTGATTGGGAGTCCTTTCGAAACTACCTTGATGAAAATGTTAATCTGCGCATCCCTCTTAAAACAGTAGAGGAAATAGAGGACGCTGCGTGGTATACCACTAATCTTATACAAAAAGCGGCCTGGTTATCGACTCCATACACAGCATCTAAACCACAAACCCATGATACTACTTTGGAAATACGAGAGATGATAGCCGCAAAAAGAAGACTACGACATCAATGGCACACTAGCAGGAATCGTGAAGACAAAAAAGCCCTCAACAAAATGCAAAAAGAATTGAAGGAAATGCTCAGAGAAAATGAGAATAATACTCTTCAAGACAAACTCAAGGCTCTATCACCGTTCAAAGCAGAGGATTATACACTTTGGAAAATGACCAAATCATTGAAACGGCCAAAAGAACACATGCCTGCACTAAGACAAGCTAACGGTAACTGGTCACGAAAACCTCAAGAAAAAGCTGAGTTATTTGCTAATTTTCTCAAGAACGTATTTAAACCCAATGAACCTGATAATGCACATACCGAAGAGGAAATTGATAAAGTCTTGAACAGCGACCAACAGCTGTCTCCGCCATTAAAACTAGTGACGACAGTAGAAGTCAAAAGGACTATCATGCATTTAAAACAAAAAAAGGCACCAGGATTTGATCT
The DNA here is from genome assembly GCA_910589605.1 of Chrysoteuchia culmella. Lineage (NCBI taxonomy): Eukaryota > Metazoa > Arthropoda > Insecta > Lepidoptera > Crambidae > Chrysoteuchia > Chrysoteuchia culmella. Next base: position 19,795,834 of record OU342655.1, on the reverse strand, counting down.
AATAACGGCAGAAGTTCTTAAACAACTACCAAGAAAAGCCATCGTCCTGCTGACAATCCTCTACAATGCTATACTGAGATTACAATATTTCCCAGAGCTATGGAAGGTATCCATTATAAACATGATAGCCAAACCGGGCAAGCCTCCTACAGAGATTACATCATACAGACCCATAAGTCTTCTCCCCTTGCTGTCGAAAGTTTTCGAGAAATTGGTTCTGAAACGTCTTCTACCAGCACTAAAAGAACAAAATGTAATACCCGATCACCAATTCGGTTTTCGCGCGGACCATGGGACGACAGAGCAAATTCACCGAGTAGCTCACACGATACGACAAGCGCTGGAAAGAAAAGAATACTGCTCGGCTGTCTTTCTCGATGTCCAACAAGCATTTGACCGCGTGTGGCACAAGGGTTTGCTGTATAAGTTAAAGCTTCAACTGCCAAATACTGCATACATGCTGCTGAGGTCATATTTGCAGAACAGATCATTCCAGGTGAAATGTGAAGGCTCTCTATCATCTATCTGCCAAATAGAAGCAGGAGTACCCCAGGGTTCCGTGCTGGGTCCCGTTCTGTACACAGTCTATACTGCTGATCTACCCACTTCAGATAAAGTTGTTACTGCAACCTATGCAGATGATACTGCCGTCCTCTCCTGTAGTAAGGATCCAAACACTGCAACGGCAAAATTGCAAGAGTGCCTTAACGAAATTGGACTGTGGCTGAAGAAGTGGAGAATTCGAGCAAGCCCAGCGAAATCGGTCCACATCACGTTTACACTAAATAGAGGAGACTGTTCGCCCGTAACACTGGACGGTGCTGTCTTGCCAACAGACACAACAGTTAAATACTTAGGCATGCACCTAGATAGAAGACTCACTTGGCGAGCCCATATAAAGGCCAAAAAGGAACAGGCAAACAGAAAGTTCCGTGACATGTATTGGTTGTTGGGCAGACAATCAAGTTTAAGCTTGGAAAATAAAATCCTCATCTACAAGTGCATCCTTAAACCGATTTGGACATATGGCATACAACTCTGGGGATCAGCGAGCCACTCAAATGTAGAAATCCTCCAGCGCTACCAGAATAAAGTGCTAAAGATCTTGATCAATGCACCATGGTTCACGCGGAATACGGAAGTGCATGAATATTTGGAAATTCCGACTGTCAAAGAAGAAATAAAGAGCTCCTCTGTGTCCTATAACAAACGCCTTGAGCGACACATCAACCACCTGGCTTCGCAGCTCATTAACACAGACAACTGCCTATCTCGGCTGAAAAGAAAGCAATTGGCTTCTATATAAGTCAACATAGTAATAATAAGAGATGACACGTCGCTGGACGTGCATCCCTCAAGTCTAAAAAAGAACATCTAATCTGATTAAAGCCGCTGGGCTGATAGTAGATATTATAAAAAAAAAAAAAAAAAAAAAAAAAAAATTAAATAATGACAATTAATTTGTTACTTATTAGTAGCAGTAAATATAGTTATTCTTTTGTAAATATTGATACTAAGATATGGCAAGGGCAACTCTTATAACAAGAGACACATTATATTGTGTATGATAAAATATATAATAGAACGGAATGTTGTATTTTTTAAATTCTACAAGCCCTTAGTACGAGTTGACATTTACTGTCAATGATATTTGACATCTATCAGATGTATTTTTTTGTTTTTATGATTTTAGAATTTTTGTATTTTTCAATGCTACTTCTATACTTATAAATTTTAAATAGAAAAATATTGGAAAAAAAACTACTCGGCCACAAGTGAATTCTCAGACGGGACACGATCCCACAACCTTGGAAATCCGGTCCAATGCTCTAACCACTGAGCTACCGAGACTTGCAAACCACTGTCAAAATTCTCGAATACTTTTATATATTTTTTTTATACTATTTTTTTGACAACCTGTTTGGCGCAAAGGTACTTCTGCGCAAGGGGTCCCGGGTTCGATCCCCGGACAAGACAAATATTTGTGTGCATGAACATGTCTATTTGTCTTGGTCTGGGTATTTAATATGAATATTAAGTGTGATTTACAAAAAAAAAAAAGTATATATGTATGTTTATCCGTTATCTAGTATCCATAACACAAGTTCATCATGAAACTTAATGTAGGACTAGATAATTGGTGTAATTGTATAAAAAAAAATTAAAAAACAAAAAAAAAAAATATGCTGTAGGCCAGTGGTGTCACATCAATGCTAGGAATATCCTTGCATTCGAAAGTGTTAAAACCTTCTTGGACAATGAGAACACCCTGTATCTTCCTGTATATGCTCCAAAGAATTAAACATGACATATCAAAGACTAGAATACCCTATATACACAAACACAATTAAAAATAACATCATTATGTACACCTTACTTGCTAATTAATAGACATAACAAACTTAACAAATACCAAATACAACATTATGATATAAAACGCAAAAACATGAAACAACTAACCTATGCTAAACCTAAAGAATTTGTACATTTACAATGCTTCAGTTTCGGCAAAGGTTTAGTCAATATGTCGGCGATCATATTATGTGTAGGTATGTATTGAAGTTGTATGTCGTGGTGTGCAAGCGAGTCTCGGATGAAGTGGTGTCTGACATCGATGTGCTTAGTGCGTGAATGGTATGTATTATTATGAGCTAATTTGATGGAACTTTGATTGTCAGTATGGATGACGATTGGGTGACACGTGACGAACAGTTCACTAATGAGCGACTGAAGATATATTGCCTCCTTGCAAGCTTCTGCGAGAGCCATATATTCGGCTTCTGTCGTAGAAAGTGCGACGGTCCGCTGCTTGCGAGATTCCCAAGAGACTGGGGCGCCGCTCATTATGAACGCATATCCAGTGAATGAACGTCGGTCCACAAGATTGTTTCCATGATCCGCATCGACATATCCTTGAGGAAAGAATGGAGCATCAGGACGAAAATGCAGACGGAGGTCTTTGGTACCCTTAAGGTAACGAAGAACACGCTTCGCAGCCTTCCAGTGTAATCATAATGTTGTATTTGGTATTTGTTAAGTTTGTTATGTCTATTAATTAGCAAGTAAGGTGTACATAATGATGTTATTTTTAATTGTGTTTGTGTATATAGGGTATTCTAGTCTTTGATATGTCATGTTTAATTCTTTGGAGCATATACAGGAAGATACAGGGTGTTCTCATTGCGGGGGGGTGTTAAAACCTTCTTGGACAATGCGAACAGCCTGTACATTCTAAATTCGATAATAAAAATAATATTGTCTTGTCAGTCATGTTGACCTATACTCGTATGTCACAACAGCTTAATAAACTGCTATCTATGATAAAGTAAATTATTTTATTCTCGCATAACTAATTGAAAGAAACATCTTTTCAGGTGTTTAACAATTGATTATGATGCAACAGCCAATAATTCATGGTTTTTGCATTTTTCAATGCTATTTTTATACTTATGATAAATTTTAAACAGAAAAATATTGGAAAAAAACAACTCACAAGTGAATTCTAAGTGATAGGTAAATAATTCTACTACCAAAGTTGCAAAGCTCAACTATAATTTAACTTTTTACTATCTTGACTTGCAGATTAGAACAACAAAGAAAGCCAGACAAACCAGAGGACTTTGTCTGCTATTCAGACAGTGACAGTGAGGAGGAAACCCCGACACAACAGCACCAGACACTATGCACGTCATACAACTTCGTAGACTATGTGCGGTCCAGAGAGATACAAGCACCAGAGGTAATTGTGTTAAAATTTTACCTTTCAGAAACAGACCTAAATCGAGATAGTAAAAGTTTACCTAATAGTTTGATCCACGGTCAAAGTTTTGTCTGACCTAACTCAGTCTGCTTGGGACCATTGCCATGAAAACACGTCGGAACCACAGTCAAAGTTTTGTCTGACCTTAGTTAGTCTGCTTGAGACCATTGCCGTGAAAACACGCATCACTCAGAAACAAAATAGTTTATTGTGCAGTTCATTTTTGCGATCAACAACAACAATTGGGCGAGAAAATTTTGTTATTTTCTTATTGTATGTATGAAAAATTCAACACACCACATTCTCATACAGCTTGAAACACTCTTTTTGTCTATCTCGATATAGGTCTGTGCTTTCAGATAGTGTATAGCATTTAACCTCTCAGGTCCGAGTAATGAGACACAATAGATATTCCATTGTTCTCTGGACTCGAAATGACAAATGACGAATGAAATGGTTTGATGCCACAGTGAATAATAAGCTTGGAAGTCTTGGGCTTATACCTTATCAACTGAAGATATGATGATCATTTATGATAAATTTTAAATAGAAAAATATTGGAAAAAATTCACTCGGCCACAAGTGAATTCTCAGATGGGAATCGAACCCATGACCTTAGGTCATGCCACAGTGAATAATAAGCTTGGAAGTCTTGGGCTTATACCTTATCAACTGAAGATATGATGATCATTTATGATATCAAACCCATGACTTTGGAAAGGTCATGGGTTCGATTCCCATCTGAGAATTCACTTGTGGACGAGTTAATTTTTTCCAATATTTTTCTATTAAAATTTATCATAAGTATAAAAATAGCATTGAAAAATGCAAAAATTCAAAAATGTCATAAAATATGATGATCATTTATATTTGTTGTGTCTGAATGTGATAATCAATTATAAATCTAATAGTAATAATGTTACAAAAGCTGGAGCAAATTATTTTATTTTATAAATAGTTGATTTTATAAATATTATTATATTATTATTCATAAATAATGGAAGATTTGAATTTCCCACCATTTGTCCTTACTTATAAGACATTATTTAAATAATGTATATGGTAGAAGTTCTAGATGCACAATTAACCCAGTTGTTACGGATTTACAGGTTTTGTACAATACCTTGCGAGTTTTTATAAAAGGAATAAATATTTTATCAATTTAGTCAGCAACTCTCTTTGGCTTACCTAGTACTTGCTGACCAAATAGGTTTTCTTGCTGAACAATCAATTATTGGTTAGGTTAGAGGTTTTTTGCTGATCGATTGAATAATACCCTTTTATAAATAGGCTAGTAAATGCATCTATGCAACAGGAAAAATAAATAAAAAATATTTGGTCTCGAGACACTTCTTGCAGACAAAGGGACCATTCAGCAAATGTTTAACAAAATCCTTTAATCAGAAAATACACATGTTGTTTACAATATTTAAATTTTTATGATAATCCGTATATCAAACGCTAGTAACAAGTGAGTTAACAATTACAATTATTACAAAACAAAAATACAGAATTAGACTTTCAAAAACCTCATTTATTTAAGTTTCCATTTAATAAGATTTTAAATTTTCGTGTTCCATTCTTTTTAATCACAAAACAATGACGTCTTCTGTGGTAGAGTGGTACATACACCGGTTTTCAGGTGTCGCCTACTCTGAGATCCGGGGTTTGAATCCCGGTAGGGGCAAATGTTAGTATGATGAATACGAACATTTGTACCTGAGCCATGGACAATTATATATATTTCTACACATAAATACTCATATATGTATAATTATATGTATTTATACCCGTTACCCTAGTATCCCATTATACAAGTCTTATAGTGTTTAGTTTGGGGCTAGGTTAATTGGTGTGAGTGTAAGAAATATTTATTAATTTATTTAATGGGATTCATACGGCACATTTGTTATGCAGTACATTAGTACTTACAGCAGTTACAGCTTGAAATTTTTTCTGTATTGCTATGCTACTGCCATACTCACAATCTGACTCATACGGGCGTCGTCTGTTCGACCTTGAAGATCTTCTGACACTCAAATTGTCGCTTTTTCAATTTTTGTTTTGTTCCCCCCTAGCCCCGATCCGTGGACCCCTCATACGCGACCCGGCACATGCTAACCCACGACATGTTCCGCGAGACGCCCATCAACCTTGGCAACATGAATAAGGTGTTCTGCTCGCAGTGGCTGTCTGACAGGCAGGTGGTCTTCGGCACTAAGTGCAACAAGGTTGGTTTATAAGATTGTTATTTTTTTTTTTCAGATAAATTTATGTCACTATCCAAAAAATACCATGCAATACTTAAATAAAGGTTTAATTCTTCTTCTTCTTATCGAGTGAGGATTAGTGGCCACCTCTGGTGTCAGAGTTTATCAAGCCGCCTAAAATATATATATTATATTATTATAAGGCCTCTGACTTGGCTTAACGTCTAATCAAATGACAACATCCGGGACCAACGGTATAACGTGCCCTCCGAAGCACGGAAGCGCTCCGTTATAAAGCCACTTTACGGTCACCCATCCGACACCTGACCGGGCCGAACTTTGCTTAACAAATGTGAACGAATACGATCCGTCTGTCAAGCGCGGCCATGAGCGCTTAGATAAGCATTAATTAAGATAATGTCTTATAAGTAGTCAGATATATTCTCAAAATCATTTCAGAAAAACGTCCTTTTTAAGTACTTACTTGCATAATCGTACTAAACGAAATAATGAAATCCCAAAATTATAAAACAACAATGATTTAGATAGCATATAAAAATTAGCATAGCATTTAAAAATTACTTCCAATTCAGTATAGGCTGTTACAAACACTTGTAGTTGTTAATTCGCAAAGTTTTAAAGACGCCTTCTAACGAGCAAAACCAGCCAGAAATTCTGTAAAGGTTGTATTTTTTCTCCTTATTGTGAACAAAGTAGACAAATTTTAACACTTTAACAGCCGATTGAAAAAAAACTGTAAGAGTTTTTTTGTTTGATTTTGGTACCTTTTTGACAGTTATTTTTATATATATACATATATAATATATAGGTTTTTTATTTTTATCCTCAAAATATACATAATCAACTTTGATATATATAAAACACTTATATATAATTTATTATAAATCTTACAATATTGGCAAAAATGGCCGGCGTACCATAGAAGGCACGCTATAAAACGGCCGGCTGTTAAAGTGTTAAAATGACCATATCGTCCCCTTAGTGGTAAAACCGATTATCTGCACTTTTTTTTTTGCAAAATTTTGTTATAATAAATTCTCAAATTATTGTCAAGATGGCAAGGTAATATACACCTTAACACATAGTTTAATTTTGTTATAATAAATTCTCAAATTATTGTCAAGATGGCAAGGTAATATACACCTTAACACATAGTTTAATTTTGTTATAATAAATTCTCAAATTATTGTCAAGATGGCAAGGTAATATACACCTTAACACATAGTTTAATTTTGTTATAATAAATTCTCAAATTATTGTCAAGATGGCAAGGTAATATACAAATTTTGCAAAAAAATAAAGTGCAGATAATCGGTTTTACCACTAAGGGGACGATGTAGTAGTTCATTTTCCATCACAAATAGCCAATGTGGAGTAAGTCACAATGGTGTTTATACCCAGTTGATGGTGTACGACGTCCGTACGCGGTCGTTGGACGCCATCCCCACGCTGCGGCCGCGCGCGCCCTGGCCCGGCCTGGACCACCAGACCGGCATACACGCGCTGCAGATCAACCCCTCCAGGTACACCGACCGACGCCCAAGGGAGTACCCGGTTGTCCACTTAACATAAAACATGACTATTGTAATTGTATAAAAGGAAAATATTCTAATAACTGAGTATAAGAAAATTTTCCTCTTATATTAAATATGTTTCAAGATTGTAGATTTGTGTTTGGCAACGACATGTTCCTTTGTAAATGTTGTTGCTTCTGTTAAAGCTGATAAGTTTCTTGCGGCCGTTCTTCTTATCAGTTAAAAGATGTCCTGAATGGCTGGTAGGAAAAATATTGGACGATTCGAAAGCACTTATCTATAATTCTATTTGAATAAAAATCTTTGACTTTGACTTTTGACTTTGACTTATCGGGCAAAACCCCTTGATCGATCGTGAGTGATGTTGTAAGCGTCCGTTCAAATATCGCCTAAATGTGGCCGACCGGCGCCCTGACTGCACTACAGATCACATTTTGTTCCATCACAAAATTATGCATTCTAGATAGATTATTTGTTTATTTACGGTCAGTTTCAATAACCTATCTTCAGTAAGAGATAGACTTACTAGAGCTTTGTTGCCTAGATATTTTTGTTAATCAGCCTAAAATAACCCAAAATAACAGCGGTTGCTAAGTAACGTAACCAAGATAGGCCTACCTCTTGTTAGGGATAGATTATTGAAACCGGCCCTTAAGGTACTTACACCAAAAGCATACAGCGTTTTATTAGTAAAATACGCACAAACAAAGAGTCCAAAATCATAGCAAATGACAGTAACCAAAGACAAAAATATTTTTGAAGTGAAAACTTCTTTAGCGGCGTTGCACATCAGAGTTTAAAATTTTTGGGATGGGTAAAAAATGTTAAAGTCGCGTCAGGACACGTGACCTGCGGCCCGACCGCCTAACGGTATAGCGTGTGGTATTGCTATAGCTATCAAACTTCTAACTCTCATAAAACCTTTTAACGATAGGGTTTTTGTCTAATTCCTACATTTTTCTATTCATCTATTGGATTCACTATTGCTTTTTAGTATGAAAGTGATAGCGTCAGCGAGAGCCATTGTAGGACTCAAAGATATTGTGATTGTGATAGTGATTTATGGAATTGTGTAACATATAGTCGCAATCCCTTTCGGAACTAATGATGTTTTAAATGATACTCCTCCATACATTTGTAAGATATTTTCGAGTGTCACTTTGCTTATATAGTTCAATTTCATTCAATACCTTTCAATTCCTATCAAATGTCAAAAAGTGACGGTTCGAAGCATCTAAATATCTTTCAAATGATGAATTGAAAGGGATTGCGATAGATTTTAAAATTAGACAATTAGCCCCCTGATCTCTAAAATGGCACTATTTTTGTCACGAAATTCCTTTGGACACAGACAAACACGGATTAATTTTACAGTCAATAAAATTATATGTAGACAATAGTTATAGACAGACAAACACAAATTTAAAATAAAACTACTTTTATGGATTTTAAGCACACTATATTTCACGAGTAAAGGTCTAATTTTACGTGTTTTATTTTCTTTCTTTTCTTATCTGTTAATAATAAATACTTAAAATATAAACAAATCAAAATGTCAAATCGCAGGAAATCGCTAGTAATATTATTATTGAAAAGGTTTGTGAGGATGGATGGATGTATGTTACTCTTCTACGCAAAAACTACTGATTAGGGGCCGTACCGCGCAAGTGTCGTCGGCGTCGAAATCGGCTTCATTTGACGGATGACATAACGCTACAATAGTACTTTACAATGAGTTTATAAGCAAAAAAAATCTGTCTTTATCATTAGCTTACCGAATTTAACTGTACCTAGTACAAGTATAGAATATCTTTAGCATAGATAGTTTTAATAAGTATGGCTGTTAATGTTTGTAATGCTACGCCAGCAGCACAGACTTATATCGAGATAGACAGTAAAAGTTTACCTACCTTGCGTGCCAAAAGTTTGATCCACTGTCAGTTTTCCGACCTAAGTCAGTCCGCTTGAGACCATTGCCATGAAAACTAGCGTCGAACAGAAATGAAAAGGGTTAATTGTGCAGTGCTTTCTTGCAAGAGCTCGTCAATAATATTTCCACATCACTAAATGTCGCTCGTGACGTCATCGAAGATCAGCTCTCTTTCAGCGCTCTTTTCGCCTATCTCGATATAGGTCTGTGGCCAGCAGACTAAAGAAATAATAAGCTTAAACAAGAAAATATACTAGAAAAAAGCAACTAGTCTCATGTCGCCCTGACGGGATGGGACGGGCGACATGAGACAAGTTGCTTTTTTCTAGTATATTTTCTTGTTTAATATTTATCACATAAAAATAGCATTGTAGAATGCAAAATTAAAAAGTAATAAATAATAAGCTCCTCAACAAAAATTCTCTCTTCAATACTTATTTGTCAAAATTGTTCTGCAAGTGTAAGCTTGATTTCAGGACATTATTGGCAACGGGCGCCAGAAACTCGTGCGAGTTAGCCATATACAGCTTGCCCACTTTGGACCCCGTGTGCGTCGGCGAAGTGCATAAAGACTGGGTAAGTCTTCAGACTAATTAAAGTAACAATATTTAGACTTAGACTAAATGTGAAGTAACAACTTAAAAAAATCAACTCGGCTAAAGTGAATTCTCAGATGGGCCTACAGCTGCGAACATATAAAACATGGAAGCATTTCTGACGCTCGAAAATGACACCACGAAAAGTGCCTTAGTTGGGCGTCACTTTTAAAAACTGTCGTTTTTCCCGGATCACTATGGTCTGTCTCGTGGTTGAAGCAACGTCATTGAACGCCTGTCAAACGGGTCACGAAAAATTATAAAAAATTCCGTCATGTATTGTAAAATGATGCAGAAATAGCACAAATGATTCTCGCAAGTCTGATGGGATTATTTTTCACATGTAAGTACTGCGATTTCTACAATAAAACTTAATAAAAATAATTTTGTATCCCGTACAGGGATGTGATTATGCCGAATGAAGTAAGTAATTTAAAAATAACTAAAGTAAGTATGTTTTTCAATCTCTGATTAAAAAATTACAGGTTTTGTTAATATTCATATTTCTGTTTTTTTTTTATTACAAATATTGTTATTTCTATAATTCTCATTCAAACAAAGTTCAATTTGAATTACTACTGTCAGGTTTAAGATACGAGATTTCACGCACAAGGAATATGCTGCCGCCTTCTCGAACAAGACAACTAGACTTAGCATGTTGTAAAAACGGGGGAAAAAAAATATTTTAGGAGTTTCCATTGCGTACGCTGTGTAAACGGTTAAAGATATGTAAAATTAAATAGTTCCCCATTAAAAGTTCTAAGGTTGACTCACTGTAACCATTTTTATAAAGATAAAAAACGTTCTAAACTGATGGATAATTTGTGTAGCTGTTTTCATAAACATGATATTAATTCTTACCTAAACAAATATGTTATTCGATACAAATATTACATTTTGAACAAAATTGCTCTTTACATCATTTCATTCTAATGAATATCTTAGGAAATATCATAGTTTTTAAATAACTCCGCAACAACAGGTAGGCTTGCTTATTTTATACTTATATATTCCGGACATTTAAGCTAGAATGTTACACGAACAAATAGCGCCCTTCTTGCCGTGGCCGGATTGTATTTCAGCAATACTTTTCTAAATATTTTGTATTCTTATATGAAACGCTGCATGCTTCGAGTAGGCAATTTGGAGACTGCCTACTTGAGTATTTAGCGTTAGGAAAACTTAGTGGATGAGTGTTGAATAGAAGTTTGGTTATAGAATAACAGAAATAAAATAAAACTAAATTAACTTTAACAGTAGTGGTATATTTATTTAGGTTCTTAATAAGGTAGGCACTGCCTAATTGCCTTTATGGAATGCATTCCCCTGAGTTAGGTATTATTGATTTGTTAAATTAATACAACCTTTTTGTTTATTCTTTTGAAGAAGTGTCCAACTTCAAACCGTTTATTTTTCAAACTAAGTGTTACATAATATATGTGCTTATAACTTAGTCACCTTGAAAAAATATATATATATATATCTTGAAAAGTGATACCTAATAATATTTATTTTCCAAGAATAAAAAATAACATTATTGTCATAACAAAAAAATCGTAAACATTGGTCTAACTAAACTTGTGTCTCTAAAACCAGAAACCACGACGGTATCACTAGAACAAATTAGTTTCAGTTACTTTCGTAAAAAATATTTATAATGTAGATTTTGTTTTTCATTCCAGATGGCGATATATTCTTTTATTTTACGAACAGGTCAATATTTAAAAAAATCACAAATATTTAAAACAAGTAAAAATATATATAAATTTTCTAACATCTATTAATGTTGCATAGTTCATCTAAGCTCTGTGTTGGGAAAATTTCGTGACGCATAGCATTCTTTTCGCTATCGGCACCAGTGCTTAATGAGAAATGGCCAATCACAGTGCATACACCATGTCATTTTCAAAATGACGTAAATAGCGAAACGCTGCCTATTACCGACCTAAACCCACTTTTAAGGATGTTTTTTACGTGTAGATGTCGTGTGTGCGTATCTCTTTTGTGTGACAGGGGTGTCAATAATTATTGGAGGCTTGTATGAAGGGACTGCTTCCTTGTTTTATATGTTCGCAGGCCTACAGCGTATTAAAAATATAAAAGTATTGGAGAATTGTGACGGTGGTCCGCAAGTCTCGGTGGTACAGCATTGTACCGGATTTCCAAAGGTCGTGGGTTCGTGTTCCATCTGAGAATTCACTTGGCCGAGTTGTTTTTTCCTATTTAAAATTTATCATAAATACCGGTGTTGTCTAGATCCTGGACATGTGCTGGCTCGACGACGAGTTCTTAGTGACTGGATCGCGGGATTCGCGACTCGCTCTATGGCGAGCTCCCCCCACTCCACACACGCCTCACCACCACTACGTCGCCCCGCTCGCACTTAAGGAGTGCCGCGCAGGTCAGAGAGAGAGGGAGAGTTATAATGTGCAGCCTCCTTAGGCTCAGACATCATCACATAGTCCTTGGATCGTAAAGACTATTATTTGCATGTGGATTGAGTGATCCTCTCTTCAATCTTAACAAAATTGAGGAAGATTTAGTAAATAATAGTTAAAACATTATGGCGAAGTAAAAAATTTGTTAAACCTGAGATAAAAATCATATGGTCAATAAAGTGAGTCACTCAATCCGCGCGCTTTAAGAAAACATCTTATACATTATATCTCAGCATATACACTTTTATGCCTATGCACTTTTTATTTAAATATCGAAAAAAATATAAAAATAGTTCCTCCAAAGTTACCTCGATTATATGAAAATCAACTAGTGTCATTAATTATGTAAATTATGTAACCACCACTGTATGTGATACAAAATTCACCTTATCACCACACCAACATGGGCACATGGGTGCAATTGCGTAAGGTAATCGTATTAATTTGACAGTTCATATCGTATTCAATCGGCTGCAATTTGTATGGAATGACATTTATTATGATACAATATGAACTGTCAAATGAATACGATTGACTTTACGCAATTCCATAGCATGTTTATTTAAAAAAAATGCACTTTATTGTGGCGGAGCTAGAATTGCTTTTTCTGTGATGCAACTGTGCCGAAATATCGGGGACTCCACTGCAAATAGAAACCTGGCAAAATCCCGTTTTTTGTAATAATTATAGTAAAAGTTAAAAGAAGAATATGTGATCATTCTTCATAATGACGTTCCCTCTCCAGGTCAGAAAGTCCGCGCCCTCACATTCAACTCCCGCTGGCGCGAGATCGCGGCACTTACTCTGAACGGGTACATCCACGTGTTCAGCGCCGAGACCTTCCGCCAGAAGCTGTCCCGAAAATTGCCCTCTTGCCAGGACCTCGTGTGTCTCGCCACGCAGGTAAATATATAAAAAAGTTTTATTTTCTACTATAACGAAGTGACATCGAGGTGAAAAAAATTTGAGTAATGAGAACTGATTAAAGATGATGATGTAAAAAAGGTGAGAGCTACTGTAGGAATGATAGGAAGGTTAGTTGAGTTCTTCTCCGGATTGGGTGTTGTTAGCCCGGGGACCGCGGTCCGACCGATGATAGGAACCGCTGAAAGGGTACATCCAGTGTTCAGCGCCGAGACTTTCCGTCAGAAGCTGTACCGAAAACTTCTTGCCGGGACCTCGTGTGCCTCGCTACGCAGGTAAATAAATAAACCGGCTCGAAGGACCAAGTGGGGGGAAATGTTGCAGCCTAGAATCAATCTCCCATCCTTATTTTCTTCCCCGTACATTTCCGAACGCATCTTCATGCCTGTTGTCAACTGTCAAGTGAATGTCACATAACTTTGACATTACCACATTCTAACCGAGAGATCCACCGGCGCGCGCGGGCCCTTTTGTTTTTGGAGTGAAATCTTCGAGCAGCTTCACAGTAAGTCCCTTTCTATTTGTTTCAAAGCTGTGTCATGAAACCGTGCTAAAATAGTGTGTAGCTAGGTAGTGCGAAGATAATCCTAAATCTCATAAATGGCGGGATAAAGTATTTACAACGTCCAACATAAATTCTGGTGGTTCTGTGATAACTGTAAACCTGGATAGATGACGCTACGGCAAACTTTCTTTTCTTTACTTCGCTCTCCCCTTTTAGATTTTTAGAAAATTAAGTCCTTAGTGTGCCTGTCTTTGATTGAAATCCGACAGTAAGTAATGCTACAATTCCCCATTTAACCCCCCTTTTTGGACCTGGACATCCGTGCTAAAAGTATTTTCTTACTGTTTGCTCGATATTTAAACCAAATATAGACCGTCTTGAAGAAAAGTAAACTCGAAAGTATGCCCAAGATATCAAGGTATATCAAACCCGTTTTATTCTCAGGAAGAAAGTGGTGTATACGCCATCGGTTGCAAATCCTACACATTACTTCTGGACTGTCGGACGCTGCAGTCTGTCAAGAAAGTCACTTCTCGCTACAACGGCTGCGGAATACGATCCGCCAGCTTCAGAGGACACACGCTCACCATCGGAACCGGACTAGGTAACTGACACACACAAGAAATTACTGACACTCTCTCACACAATCATGCACTGACACACTAACTCTGTCAGACACCTCCCGCTACAACAACAGCTGCATACACTGACACATGCATACTGACTCTGATACTCTGATACCTACACACTGACATACACGCACCGACTCATACACTCTGTGACAAATCCTAAACGTTACTCCTAGACTACCGCACGCTGCATTGCGTGAAGAAAATCACTTTTCGCTACAACGGCTGCGGCATACGATCCGCCAGCTTCAGAGGACACACGCTCATCATCGTGACTGGGCTAAGTAATACACACACTGGTACTCTCTCTCTCACACACACACACACACACACACTATCACACACTGACTCTCTCTTGACCGAATACTCTTAACGCTACTTAACTTTAAGAAACTCTTAACACCATGGCGTCGTTGAGAAACGTTTGAGTATTCAGGCGTATCTCTCTCTCTCACACACATTGACACTTTCTCTCATTCACTGACATCCGCTCTCACGCATAAACACTTACTGACACTCTCTCGCCCACTGGCACTCTCTCACACATATACTGATATTCATTACATACACTATCATACACTGACACTATCTCTCTCATACTAACACACTTTCATACAATGACACATACGTACATTCACACGCGCGCGCACACACGCATACACTTAACCCTCCCCTCCTTCCATACACACACCCTAATGGGGGCCTATTCTCACCCCGTGACATCTCAAAATCGACCTTTTCCAGCCATATTTCTTTTCCAAATATGTGAGGCTCGACACTCTTTGATAGTTTTATGCCAGCACCAGACATTTGCAAACTTCTTTGAAGATTTCAAAGCATTGAAAACACATTTGAAGACATACGTACATCTTATGTTTTGGCGCGCACTGTTCATTGAAATAAAACAACTTTTATATCAAACGCGGTATATTTCCACGAACAAGTTGTAATGGTTTTTTAGGGGTTTTTTGATTTTCCCGACGTTTCGGCACCTTTACAGCTGCCGTGGTCACGGGATGACTGAGTCATCCGTAAAAGTTGTTTTATTACATTTGAAGACTTTTTGACGCAACCTGCTAGACATGTTTCGCAAGCACTTCTCTCCACAGTATACTGGTGGACAACAAACAACAAACTGACATACTTTCGCATTTGTAATATTAGTAGGATAGTATACATCTATATTTATTATAATTAAATTTAATTATTAAGTATTTCAATACGATTATCTCTGGCACTACCAACTGTTCCGCTCAACAACGCTCGAGCAACTGAACTTGCAACTGCCACACTGAACCGTATAAGTGTGGCTGGTTACGCAAAAATTTTAACACATGACTTTAACTTTGAACGCTTTGAAGTGTCTAAAAACCGACACCGCGTGGCATAGTTAATTTCTTTGCACATTGCACACATATTCAAAGTCCCGTGCCATACATAGCAATCAAACTCTCTTAATAATCTTTAATTTTTAAAATTGATAGAGGAAACAATTGTTCTGACGAAGTAAATAGTGCTCTCTCTCAAGCCGCACACTGGTTCAACATTAATAATTTGTCTCTTAACCCTACCAAAACCAAATTTGTTAAATTCACATTACCTAATGTAGGGCAGGTCGACATGCACATCAATTTGAATGGGGATGTAGTAGAGTTATATAGTTGAGAGTACTAAATTTCTTGGTATTACATTAGATTCAAAACTACAATGGGATCCACATATTTAAACCTTGTCGAGTAGACTTAGTTCTGCGGCTTTCGCAATAAGGAAAATAAGGCTCCTAACTGATATTGAAACGGCAAGACTAGTTTACTTTAGTTATTTTCATAGTGTAATGTCCTATGGCCTGTTGTTATGGGGCTCAGCAGCCAATAAGAAAATGTTTTTATACTTCAAAAAAAGAGCTGTGCGCGCCATTTACAACCTTCGACAGAGAGATTCTCTTAAAGAATTGTTTAAAGAGATTAATATACTAACTTTGGCGGGACAATACATTTATGATAATATAGTATATGTAAGGAAACATCACGATTTATTTATTAAGCATAGCGATGTTCATAATTTCAATACTAGAAACAAGAATAAGCTTGCCGTTCCAAGATTTCGGCTTGAAAAATGCAGTCGCTCGTTTTTGGGGAAAGGCATAGCCTTTTTTAATAAAGTTCCACAACAAGTGATTGAGCTGCCTTTGCATAAATTTAAAATACATGTTAAAAAAACGCTCTTAAGCAAAGGTTATTACAAGGTAGATGATTATTTGAAAGACCAAAATGAATGGAAGTGATACTAACATAAAACATGACTATTGTAATTGTATAAAAGGAAAATATTCTAATAACTGAGTATAAGAAAATTTTCCTCTTATATTAAATATGTTTCAAGATTGTAGATTTGTGTTTGGCAACGACATGTTCCTTTGTAAATGTTGTTGCTTCTGTTAATGCTGATAAGTTTCTTGCGGCCGTTCTTCTTATCAGTTAAAAGATGTCCTGAATGGCTGTTAGGAAAAAAAAATGGACGATTCGAAAGCACTTATCTATAAGTCTATTTGAATAAAAATCTTTGACTTTGACTTTCAAACAAGTGTTCAGACAAGTGAAGCTTTTCTGGCACCGGCTTTATATTAGCGAAGATATTTTTCAGTAATTTTTTATACAGACTGTCAAATTGTCGCAGCGCGAGTAGTAACATGTGTAGTACAGTCGATCACATTTCAAAACAAAAAATACACAAATTACAGTGTCATATGTATAGTGATGAATAATTGTATGTCGTAACTTTATCGTTGTGTCTTCTCTAGGATTACTGATGTTCTACGACCTAAGAGCCGGCAAATATCTGGAGAGCAACATCCACTCCTCAAAAACTGTCACGCTGAGGGCTTCCAGAGGCTATGTAGTAAGTTGCTAATATGTGCGATTTTTATTTTTATAATGCGATTTCTAATAAAAAAAAGTTTTTTTAATAAACGGGTCTCAAACCCGCGACCTTTGGCTATCTCAGCCACTGCTCTTACATCTGAGCCACCGAGTATTTAGAAGACTTAGAATTTGCAGTACTTCACATTTTCTAACTAATTTATGAACATCTAGATCCATACGAGTACATAAGATTTCAACTCACTTTTATGAATAACTAGTTGCAGCCCACGGTTTTACTTGCGTGGTTCCCGTTTACGTGGACATATCGGGATAAAATGTAGCCTATGTTTAAATCCAGGCTATTATAAACTATCAGTGCGCCAAATTTCATCCAAATCAGCCGTTTTTGATATGCCCCCTGATTATCTTTTTGTATCAACGTTTGATTGAAAGTGCAGTCACATTGCTGCTTTGGTAAAAAACATTGCTGCTTTAGTAAAAAACATTGCTGCTTTAGTAAAAACATTGCTGCTTTAGTAAAAAACATTGCTGCTTTAGTAAAAATCAATGTGACAGCTACCTTACTAAAGTAGCAATGTGCGAACAATCAAATCAAAATCTGTTAGCAACAGAGTTAGATAATCAACTAAATGATCAATTTGAATAGCAAAAATGCACATTATAAAACTATCGCTAGTACAAGTTCTTCAAACTAATACTCGTTGTCGATAACTATAGCTGTATCTTCTTTTACATACATTTGATACATTCGATTGTTTTGTCGACATTAGCATATTGCATCCGATAGTTTTCAATAACGTTGATCTATACTAATTATAAATAGGATATATTTAATTGTTTGTTTGTTTGCATTGAATAGGCTCCGAAACTACTGAACGGATTTGGATGAAATTTGGTACACATATAGTAGATAGCCTGGTTATGAACATAGGATAATTTTTATCCCGATATTCCCACGGGAACGGGAACCACGCGGGTGAACCGCGAGCGGCCGCTAGTAGTTAATACAATTGGTATTAGAGGCCCTGCTAGCGTAACATGTACACAGCGACTCCTAGGTCTAGGAAATAAGTGTCTACACTTATTTCGCGATATCTCCCCGCTCATATCAGCCCCTTTACTGACGTGGTCGCATTGAGATCAGGATTCAATCAACGTCAAAAGTCAATAATTATGACTTATAATAAGTAATACTAAAAATTAATACTTAAAATTAGTAAATAAAGTAATTTTGTTTTCTAGAAATCGACTGTAACGTCAATTAAAACGTCATGTCCAATCAACGTCGAAAATCAGTAATAATTATTGACTTTCAATCTCAATCTCAACGCGATCCCGTCAAAAGTGAGAGGTTTGTCGATGCTACGCCTGCTGAGCAAACTTGATAAGTGGGTATTCCCCCAACTGTACCCGCAGTTTCCGGACGAGGAGGCGGACGGGTTCAACCAGGTGAAGTACGTGCCCGCCATCTACACGCACTGCTACGACCACAGCGGCACGAGGATATTCACTGCTGGGGGGCCTTTGCCGGCACCGCTCGTTGGGAACTACGCTGGGCTATGGCAGTAGTGCTACGGCGACTGCTAGCGGCTACGACGCCGAGATGCGGCTACGGACGCCTAGCGGCTACGAAGATGGACTTTGGCAGTGGTGTAGTTCTACGACGCCGCACAGTGCTACGGACGGGCTTAACCGTTGAAGAACGTGTCCGCCATCTACACGCACTGCTACGACCACAGCGGCACGAGGATATTTACTGCTGGGGGCCTTTGCCGGCACCGCTCGTTGGGAACTACGCTGGGCTATGGCAGTTGTGCTACGGCTACTGCTAATGGCTACGACCCCGAGATGCTGCTACGGACGCCCTCTAATGACTACGGCGATGACCTCTGACAGTAGTGCTGTACTACGACGGCAGCGTCTGGCAATAGTGTAGTGCTACGACGCCTACTAGCGGCTACGACGACGCACAGTGCTACGCGGCATACGCACATTGTATTAATCGTAATACTGACTGCGATCACGCTATGTGCTGCGCAGCTCTTATTGCTTGCCGTCGCTATTGCGTAAATTCCGGCATGAAATATATTGCATAGCTATAATGTATAATAAAAATATTTTGCCATGCAGTGAAATCTATCACGCACGTCTAATAGTGAAAGGTAAATATCTGAATAGTTTAATTTCACTTGATCTCAATATACCATCTGTTGGGTTATAATATTTCAACATTGTTGAATATTCTCTAGTGTTTCCTACTTAGTACCGTGAGAATATTCCGTATAATTTTAGTAATGTACAGATGGCAACACGACATGCCGTAAATATTGAACTTCGCACTTTCGTTACTATACATTACAGATAGAGACGGATCAAAGCCGATTTTACGATCGTTAGAAAATGTTTTTATTTTTCGTATATAGCTATTAAAAATCTGACCTAAATAAAATAGTTAATAAGTAGCACAGACTACGGATTACTTGTGCGTGAACACAAGTCGCCTTTCTTTACCCATTTTAAGTTTCGTAACATAATTATACTTACATAGACTGAGCTAGAGCAAACATACAGAAGGATAAACTTCAATATAGCGAGATATTGCCCCAGAAATGTGTAATTAAATTAATGATTAAAATTAGTAAGGTACTACTTGATATATGATAATTCATTAATTAGACGGTGGTAAATTACTAGAAATTATAGATATCATTGAAATAAAACGCTTTCTATACTATTTATTACGAAAAGTAATTTTATTTTACCATTTTTTTATATTATTATTAAAAATTGTTTTTATCAGTAAATATAAGAAAAGCGTTTTATTTTAATGAATAATACGCGCGGTGGTGTAAAATGAGACGTGTAAATAAGTTTGTAAACAACCTATTAATATTATTCTCTTATGGTGTAAAAAAACGTGATTATTTTTTCTATTGGATACTTGTGCAATTAGTTTTGATGTCACAAATATATTACAATATTCGTGATTTTCTTTTTTCATGCAATATACATTTTTGTCTAAAACGTAGCACGTTACAGAATATGCTAGACTTTTTCTTGTAATTATTACAGAAATTTTAATAATTGGAAAGTGGGTATCATACTTCACTTGTCTTAAGGTGCTATTACATAACATTCTTTATATCAGCCAAGTAACAACTCCTACCGCGTAAAAAATATTGATATGGACTTCATTTGACAGTTAAATGACCATTTATGGTAATTATATGAGCGTTAACTGTCAAATGAAGCCCATATCCATATCCATATTTTTTACGCGATATTACGGGGCTGGTCTTATAGTATGTCGCAGACTTGGAGACGTATTTTTGAACCTTTCTAAATTCTCACGCGAACTCAATTCGCATTCGAATAGAAATTCCACCGACTTCCATTTTGTCGCATTTTTAATCACTCGAATACGGTGTTGTCGTTTTCTTAAACTCCCTTGTCATTATTTCATTTTACGCAGAATTTTAAAAAACCTGAAACTAACTCCATAGATTTTTAAAAAACCTATACTTAATGAGACTTGAATCACTTGTAACGAAACGTTTTTAAGTTGTCAAACTATTCGTCATGTCAATGTCAATTTGAAAATGCCACTAAGTGCTAAACGTACTCAAGGAAGAAACAGATCCAAAACTGTACACCCAGTACTTATTATCGACCATATTTTATAAAAAAAAACCGTTTATCTGTCGTTACGGGACATTGGCGAAATTTCTGTGAACCGTTTTCACAGAAATTTCGCCAATGTCCCGTAACGACAGATAAACGGTGGCGGTGACGAAAGGCAGAACAAAAAAAGTGCTAAACGTTCAACTTTCTTATGATAATATAAAATAATAAAAAATATTGGAAAAAATCAACTCTGCCGAAATTGATTTAAATTCGAATGAAAAATACTGCTTTAATCATTCGCATGCGAATCTTGCGGTTCCGTATGCGAATAGTAATTCGAATGATGCAAAAATACGTCTCAATTTATTTAATGTAAAAAATGAAACAATAAATGAACAACTGCGTTGCGGCATCGCACCATAGAAATTCACCACGACCGACGTTGTACAACGCATCGCAGAATTATCCGATACGCTGCCATACCGTCGCGATAAATTTATTTACCATGCGTCATCGCATTGTATTGCGATGCGACGTGGTTTTTGATGCGACGGCGCAACACATGGATGTGTTTTGGCCCCATAGTAACACCAAAAACAAAGGATAACACCTGTACGCATATTTGACAGCTTTTCAACCCGAAGCTTATGATTTATTTGTCTTCCACGATTAAATAATAAATAGAAATATAAGAAAGATTGGCTGTATGGTCAATTACGTTTGCCTTCTCGCAATAATAAGTATTTAAACGGACATTCGGTTAGATTGTTTACTGCATTAAGACGAAAATAGGGCATATTTATTAATCTAGGTCTCAATAACATCGTATTCGCTCAACATAATTGTACATAACACGGTTTCTAGTAATATTAGGTTACACGAAGTCAAATTAGGTAAGTTATTTTCAACACTCGCAGTTTTCTTGTAGGTTCAGTAGGTATACTTTTTTGTACTGAGATTAAACTTACTGCTAAAATTGTATTAGCAAATGGAATTCAATTAAATCTGCGGCATGATATAATGGTTACTAGTTATTAGAAAAACTAAGCAAAATACGTGAAGACTTTTAAGTTCAAATAATGTTGTGCTGAACAAGAACCATTTAGTTTGTATGTAAATCAACACATGAGTGGTCTCATACAAATTTAGACTCTGTGCCTTTGACATAAACAATATTTCTGTTTGCAGGATTTATCCGACCATGGCATTATATCGTGCCGCGACGTTATTTGCAAAAATAAAGAATTACTATAAATTAATTATATTATTGGTATCATCTAAAAGCATTAGTCATACTGCTGCTATAGATATACACGAATATCGTTCTACGGTATCAGCTGTTTCATATATAGTGGTGGTCACATAAGTAACGACACTAGTCGATTTTCATACAATCGAGGTAACTTGATTCTCTGCCAAATTCCATACATTTTTATGCTAATTTCGCATTTTTAACATATCCATACATCTCTTAGAACGTTAATCAGATCAACCCCCTGATTATGTAACTTGTTTCTATCAACGTTTGATTGAAAGTGCAGCCACATTGCTGCTTTAGTAAAAATTTATGTGATAACTATCTTACTAAAGCAGCAATGTATCTGCACTTTCAATCAATTTCAATCAAAATCTGTTAGTATCAGTTAGATAATCAACTAGCAGTTGGGTGTGTATAGCAATCTGGACCTGCTCCATTAATTCCCTGGGTGGCCATTATCAGATCACAGCTCGGTCAATCCTTGACAGAGAACCGAGCGCTCTATTTTTGATTCAAACGTCGCGCGTCGAGCGTTTCTTTTCTACAGATTTTCCTTCGACATACGCATTTCCATATTTTTGAATCGCTCGATCGCAACGAGTGCCCTCACCCACTCATTGCAGTCGAGCGAAACAAGCGTGCGACGCGTAACTTAAGTCGCATGCGTGTGAATTAAGTCATACGAGCGATTCAAAATTAGAGCTCCGAGGCTCCAAAGTTACCTCGATTCTATGAAAATCGACAAGTGTCGTTAATTTTGTGCCACAAAATTTGTGGTCACATAATTAACGACGATATATAATTTCATGATTCTGATATTACCGATTTGTGTGACACCTCACAAATAAGTTACGTTAAGTCTTTGATGCGTACGCCGTATTACCTCTATATGCATACGGAGCGAGATAGCTTCTATATACGATTTTCGTATTTGTGGCAGCTCATTTAACTAAAGGCCTGCGCAGACGAGGGACTTTTGTCCGCTGACATAACCTAAATGTGGTAAGTTACGCCGCGAATACCAAATATATCGACGGTCATTCCATTCGTGAAGGTCTCGCGAGGAATCAGGAATCGCTAGATAGCTTCATGGGCAGAATAACCTTAGTTTTCGTTGAATTCGCAGCGACTTTTAGGTTATGTCGGCGGACAAGTCCCTCGTCTGCGCAGGCCTTAAGTCTCTATTTATATTGCGGCGGAATTAAATGGAAGCGAATTATTTTCATTATTTGACTTCTCCCTAATTTGATCGTTAACACATTGATGTAAATCTCACTGTAGTTTGATCAAATTTGTTAAAAAAAAAATAGCTTTCATTCTATCCCGTCGCAATGTAAATAGTGCCTTATAGCGCAATTTCTCTTGGTAATTCCGTTCGTTTTCGGGTACCCGAATTACTACACGAATTCGGTAACTAATGCATTTATTTTATTACACACGGACGAGTTAACTAAGTAGAAAAACTGGCGTCGAAAATCGGATATGAGTTAATGATGATAAATATCTAACAAGAAAATACACTAGAAAAAGCAACTAATCTCATGTCGCCCTGACGGGTACAGAAAGGTATTATTAAAAAGGTATAATATAATGGGTTAATGATTTTTAAACGTTTATGATTTTGTAATTTTTGCATTTTTCAATGCTATTTTTATACTTATGGTAAATTTTAAATAGAAAAATATCGGAAAAAACTAACTCGGCCACAAGTGAATTCTCAGGCGGGAATCGAATCCGCGACCTTTGGAAATCCGGTCCAATGCTCTAACCACTGAACTACCGAGACTTCGTCGAAATTCTCCAATACTTTTATATTTTTAATACGCTGTAGGCCAACGTTGTCACATCAATGCTAGGAATATCCTTGCATTCGAAAGAAACTTTTTCTATTTAAAATTTACCATAAGTATAAAGTGCAAAAATTACAAAATCATAAATTATTGGCAGTTGCATCTTAATCGATCGTTAAACACCTGAAAAGCTTTATAAACGTTTTTTTATATGGGTGTCAGCGTAGCGAACTCGTTCGCTTACACCAGGTTAGCCCAAAATATCCCGAATTCTATATAGGCAACCTAATCTCTGATCCCAAACCAGCCCCCTAATTGTCTAATTTAAAATCTATCACAATCCCTTTCAGAGGTATTGTGATTGTGAAATTTACGTCTGTCATATTGCTTAGACAGTTCAATTTCGTTTATTCCATACCTTTTAAAACGCGTCCCGATCACAATCCCTTTGAAATGTCAAATAGTGACGGCCTGAATATCTTTCAAATTACGAATTGAAAGGGATTGCGATAGATTTAAAATTAGACAATTAGCCCCTTGATCTAAACGGTCACTTTTTTTTGTAGTTTGCAAGCTATCTCGCTCCCGCGGCCATTTCTCGTTGTAAAATAACATTGTCATAATTTGTAAAGTCAATGTCATTCTATGACGACACTAGCAATATTGTGAAACCATTTTTTTATTATAAATATCTGTAAAATTAGTTGTAATTTTAATCGCTAATGTAGGTTATATCAAGCGAGATGTGTGGGTGTGTTTTTACATATAATTTCATACTGATTATCCAGAAATTGGAAGTGACGATTAAAAGACTTGATTGTGGATAATACGTTTTTTTTTCTTAAACCCTATATAGACCTATTTGACTTTCTATAAGAACAGACTGATCGTATTCGATCACGTTTGTTAAGGCGGTACCCCCACCGAAAGTGGAGCCGCGTGGAATTTTATTTAATATCGTAATTCTAATTCACAATTTTAATAAAACTAAACGTGGAATTTTTAGAGCCCATTGTCTTGTATTTTTAGAAGGTATCGCTACATCTCGTCATAGTCATTCGTAGAAGTAGATAGCAAATGTGTCAAAAACGGCCACTTTTAGTAGTTTTGCTATCTACTTCTAGCAGTGACTACGAGGGATTGTAATGATACCGTCTAAAAATACTAGACTATGGGCTCTAAAAATTCCACGTTTAGTTTTATTAAAATTGTTAATTAGAATTACGATATTAAATAAAATTCAATGCGGCGCCACTTTCGGTGGGGGTACCGCCTTAAGCAACGTTCGGCCCGGTCAGGTGGCGGATGGGTGACCGTAAACTGGCATTATAGCTGAGCGCTTCCGTGCTTCGGAGGGCGCGTTAAACCGTCGGTCCCGGCTGTTGTCATCTGATAACAGTCGTTAAGCCAAGTCCGAGGCCTTATAGGCGGCTTGATAAACTCTTACACTAGAGGTGTAATCCTCATACGATAAGAAGAATAGTAATATAAATAACTACTTTATACTGTAGGTCCTATAAAATCACTTTTTTGAACGACATAAAAGACATATAATTATTCAAAAAATTTAATCAAGCATAATGCAGTTTCCATGAATCACATTGCAAATAAAGGCCGCGTTTATATAAAAATCTTAACTCAATAAAAATAATACTTAACAAATATGTAAGAATTTCTTAGCAAAGAGTTGCTCCAAATAATCACGCTGGTTTTAGCGGCACAACCCAACCGACAGGTATTGAGGAGCCTTCAGGAAGTCCGAGGCCTTATAGGCGGGCTTGATAAACTCTTACACTAGAGGTGTAATCCTCATACGATAAGAAGAATAGTAATATAAATAACTACTTTATACTGTAGGTCCTATAAAATCACTTTTTTGAACGACATAAAAGACATATAATTATTCAAAAAATTTAATCAAGCATAATGCAGTTTCCATGAATCACATTGCAAATAAAGGCCGCGTTTATATAAAAATCTTAACTCAATAAAAATAATACTTAACAAATATGTAAGAATTTCTTAGCAAAGAGTTGCTCCAAATAATCACGCTGGTTTTAGCGGCACAACCCAACCGA
The DNA here is from genome assembly GCA_910589605.1 of Chrysoteuchia culmella. Taxonomy (NCBI): domain Eukaryota; kingdom Metazoa; phylum Arthropoda; class Insecta; order Lepidoptera; family Crambidae; genus Chrysoteuchia; species Chrysoteuchia culmella. Next base: position 19,769,654 of record OU342655.1, on the reverse strand, counting down.
CAGGTATTGAGGAGCCTTCAGGAAGTCCGAGGCCTTATAGGCGGGCTTGATAAACTCTTACACTAGAGGTGTAATCCTCATACGATAAGAAGAATAGTAATATAAATAACTACTTTATAATGTAGGTCCTATAAAATCACTCTTTGTTTGAACGAAAAAAAAGACATAGTTATTCAAAAAATTTAATCAAGCATAATGCAGTTTCCATGAATCACATTGCAAATAAAGGCCGCGTTTATATAAAAATCTTAACTCAATAAAAATAATACTTAACAAATATGTAAGAATTTCTTAGCAAAGAGTTGCTCCAAAGAATCACGCTGGTTTGAGCGGCACAACCCAACCGACAGGTATTGAGGAGCCTTCAGGGCTGATGTACCGATCCCATTCCCATCTGAAATTTAAAAATGTACTTTTATTTATAACAAGCGGATCCTCGCGGTTTAACCCGCGTGGTGCCCGTTCCCGTGGGAATATCGGGATAAAATATAGCCTGTGTCACTTGGGAGAAATGTAGCTTTCTAATGGTCTATGAATTTTCTAAATCGGTCCAGTAGTTCCTGAGATTAGCGCGTTCAAACATACAAACTCTTCAGCTTTATAATATTAAGTATAGATATTGTATATCTAGTATACTGGAGTTTGGTTGTATTACCTACTTGAAAAGTGCCTACATGAAAGGATTTGCTGTACACAGTAGAAACAAAGCAGTTTTTTTTTTGAAGACTGGCTACCAATCGTGGTTTCACCTGTGCGTGGTTCCCGTTCCCGTGGGAATATCGGGATAAAAAGTATCATTTGACGACCTCCGTGGTCGAGTGTTCGACCGGTTTCAAGGTGTCGCCTACTCTGGGGTCCCGGGTTCGAATCCCGGTAGGGGCAAATGTTTGTATGATGAATACGAGCATTTGTACCCGAGTCATGGACGTTTATATATATTTCTACACATAATTACTTATATATGTACCCTAGTATCCCATAACACAAGCCTTACAGTGCCTACTTTGGGGCTAGGTTAATTGGTGTGAGTGTAAGAAATATTTATTTATAACTTTTTAATTTTGCATTTTACAATGCTATTTTTATGTGATACATATTAAACATGAAAATATACTAGAAAAAAGCAACTAGTCTCATGTCCCGTCAGGGCGACATGAGACTATTGCTTTTTTCTAGTATATTTTCTTGTTTAATATGTATCAAATATTTATTTATTTATTATTTATGTTCATAACCAGGCTATCTACTATCTGTGTATCAAATTTCATTCAAATCCGTCAAGTTCTTGAGTTCAATCGCTGCAGACAAACAATCAAATCTTTTCTCTTTATAATATTCGTATAGACAAACACTAAGTACCTATGCACACGGCGTTTTTTAACGCGCCGTCAACGCGCTTGAGACTGCTTTGTATGACAAAAGCACAGAAAAACGTGGTGTGCATGGGCCCTAATGGCCGCCCGCGCGGTCTGACCCGCGCGTTACCCATTCCCATGGGAATAATGGGATAAAATGAATCATTGAAAAAAAAAAATGAAAAAAAAAAAAAATCATTATGTGCTAAATCATCCATCGCCAGCCTGTGGACGTCCACTAATGGACATAGGCCTCTCCTAGCTCACGCCTGGCGTTCATAAGAGGCTATTAGCATACTGCTACCACGCTGGCCAGACGGGTTGGTAGAGGGTTTGTTTCAAGTTTTCCTTCTCTCGCACAGGTGTTCAATGAGTGGTGAAACTTGTATTCTTAGGCCGTCACCACAAGGTGCTAAATATCCGAATATATTCAGCCGTTTTAACGTGATTAACGTACGTCCTAATTTTCACATGTATAATAATAGTAGGATTATTATATTACTTGAAACTCACCTGGTAGCAATAAACTCATTCAAATCTCCTTTAAAATCGAACTGGGGAGTTGCATTTTCATCACCAAACAGCACCTCTCTCCACTGAGCCAAGTTGCCAGCTATTTCCTTCTCCGTCTCATTAACCTCCTCCTTCTGGCCAGCGCTGTCAAGTAATTTTTTCCTCAGTTCACTCTCTTCTTTCTCATATTCTGATAGTTTTTGAATCCAAAGTGCTTTCAAATTATCTGCAGATTTAGAATACATTCAATGATTATTTATATTGCAAAAAAACAGAGCAGTATAATAAATAAAAAGGAAAGTAAGTAATGGGCTAAAATGTATTCTATGTTTCAATACAGGCCATAAAGTATCCGTGTGCCAAAGGGGTTTGATTTTTTTTTAAATGGAAGTTGGCCTCGTCCCCGTCTGCAGTGGGTAGGTATTATCGTAGGATGTGCAATGATAATAATGTATAATATAAAATTCATTGATGTTTTAATGAGTAATGTTTAATCTATAAAAAATGTTTCATTGACATTAAAACTTTGACATTATAATTTGAATTTAAATTTTATTGTATGTCACATCGGCAGAAACCAGCTGAACCATTTTATATATCTTTTAGAACCTTTTAATGTACCTATCTGTGTTTCGCAATAAATAATTTTGAATTTAACGTCATTTTGAAAAAAAAAAACAAAATAGCGTCGCACGATGGGGGAGAATAGGGAACGTAATTTCAGCGATGCTCGGCCAGTCTTTTAAGCGTGTTTTTTGCGTGGGCCGGGTTGTTCGGCGGCAATTCGCGGTGTTATTTGCGGGACCCTGATGAAAACCGTAATGGCATTTTATCGTGCATAAGAGCGAAGGGAATCATTAATTATTTATAATAAGCAACTAGCGCTGAATCGCCATGTTTATTTTTGGGCTGTGTGTTCTACGATAGGTTTTTTGGTCTGTGGTTATTTTCGCGCGCTGCAGTTCGGACGACCGGCGGGCGTCGGAGGGTTCTTGCAGCCGATTGTTGCCTTTCGAAAGTAGGTTGTGAGCAGTTGTGAGTGATCATTAACTGCGATATGTGCCAATGAGCTGCGGTTTCAATAAAAAAATTGTGACAAACAAGTCATTATGTGTTAAAACGACAGTGGCCGATGTGTGTCACTCGCTGTAGCGCAATCTCTACGATACCTATATAAATGGATAGGGAATATAAAGATGAACAAAAAATTTCATCCAACTTAAATTCACGTTAGCCAGTTTAAGGTCAAAATTAATAATGCCGACCCTAAATATCACCATTGTGACATTTTTTATTCATCTTTACATTCCCTACCGATTTATATAGGCATTATAGTGCGACGCTATTTTTTTTTTTTTAGGCCAACTCATGCAACTTTTTCGTGTGATTGTGTAACAAACATCTAACTCAACGTTTACATTAAGCAGTATATACACTCACCGGCACATCGTCACCGGCCACCTCGATATTTTCATAGAAACATGGCCATTTTGCGACTCTTTAAGTACATAAAAAAGTCACTTCATATATTTTTGCAAAGATCAGTAAGCTCATCCCGTGACCACGGCAGCTGAAAAGGTGCCGAAATGTCGGGAAAATCAAAAACCCCTAAAAAACTAAAAAATACGGACAATTACAACTTAGTTCGTGAAATATAGCGCGTTTGATATCCGTAAAAGTTGTTTTATTTCAATGAACAGCCAAAACATTAGTTGTACGTATCTGTAAGCTGCTAACAGTCGAGCGCTTAACCTAAACATTGGCATACAGATCTTTGTAGAAATATATTGTAATTTTTATGTATAGAGTCGCAAAGTAAGCATGTTTCTATAAAAATAACGGGGTGGCCGGTTAGATGTGCCCATGAGTGTAGTAATAAGTAGTAACATTTAATACAGGAAAACTGTCTAAAAAACTAAAAAAATATTTATTTCACTCACCAGTTTTAGTTGTAAACTCTTCTATATCCTTTTGAGATACATTTTCTCCTCTGCCTTTGGCTGTATTTTGCCGAGCTTTATGAAGCTTCTTCAATAAGTCAAACTTATTTATGAACTTTCTTGCATCATGTTTTTTACGTAGAACTTCTTTTAATATCATATCTGCCTGCAATTTAGCTTCCTCTTCCTAAACGTAAATAACATGTTAGTGAATCAAATTATTATTGTTATTTATGAGCTTAAATTTTATAATTTACTATGCTTAATTTGCAGAAACAAGGTAAATAATTGTAGATTAGGTTATGGTGTAACAAAGGGGGTGCAAAAGGACTTAAATTTTTTTTGACAAAAATGACCTGTAACTTTTTTTTTACAATATGACAAAAAACACGACTACCACTCGTCCATTACTTTTTCGTTTCTGATAAGCTAAATAGCATTGATACTGTAATAAATAAATATTTAACATAAAAATACTTAGTTATTGCTTATATTTTTACTTTATTATATTTTTGACTCATTTATGGTTCATGGACCGATATGGTGCCTGGGATATATTTTTTTCTAACTTCAGTGAGTCACTTGTGATTCCTTAACTTATCCTAAAAGTTCCTCATGAGTCATATGTGACTCATTGGACAGTTAAGTTGTTAAAACCTCTTTGGACCAAGGAAGCTAGGCTTTGAACAGCCTTTTTTTTCCTTGAAACTATTTTCAATAGAAGTTACGTCTTTTCTCGTCACGATCTATACAAATATGCCTCAATAATACACTTCACCCTGCAAGAACCGTCTGGAGGGGCCTCCCCCAGGGATCGGTCTTGAGTCCGCTATTGTAGTCTCTACACATATGACCTCGAGTTGTCCCTGAACCCATTTTGCAATGTCCTGCAGTATGCCGACGACCTGGCCTTGTATATCTCCCACAGTGATCCTGAGCAGGCCACCTCCCTACTTAACACGGCATTAGAATACCTATCTGCTATCGGAACATGGTCTTTCGCTTTCGGTGGATAAAAGTAACATGGTTGTCTTCACTCGCTCACGGAACACCCCTATCATGCCAGTAGAATATGATAACCTACCCGTCCCCTTAAAAAATCAGGCAAAATTCCTCGGAATTGTCTTAGACTCTAAAATTAATGGATCCCAATATACATCTCATGTATCAAAAAAATGCGAAAAAAACATCCATATCCTTCGCTCCGTCTCTGGTACCTGGTGGGGTTCCCACCCGTTCTGTCAGAAGCTCCTTTTCAATGCATTGATCCGATCACACTTGGACTATGGTTCCTTTCTCCTAAAACCATGCCTTAAAGCGGCTTTAAACTCATTAGGCAAAATACAGTCCAAATGCCTTCGAATTGTTGCGGGGGCTATGAAATCTTCTCCGATAAATGGCTTACAGGTTGAGTGCATGGACCCCCCACTGGCCATTAGAAGGCAATACCTAGCTGACAAATATTTTTTCAAGATTGTCCAAAATTCGTCCCACCCACTCCTAGCTAAATTGCATCAACTATCAGAGTTTATTTCGTTTGACAAATTCTGGAAACAAAAAAACTCCCGCTGCTTATTCCGTAGTTTTGTAAAATATATCCGCCTCCCTTGTCCTGTTTATCAATGTAACCTTAAACCTCTTTTCGGGAATCCATATCTCTCACTGGATGTCTGGTTTGAACCAGACATCCACCTTGATCTATAATAAGCAAAGATTCTCCAGATGCAGAAGCCCAGCTACAATAAACCATCGGGAGGAACTGGGAATACTGGCTGGTCATGTATACGGATGCTTCCAAATTATCTGATTCAAAATGTGTTGGTGCAGCGGTCTGGATTCCCAAATATAGGATAATCCTGAATTCCAAACTCCCTCCTGTTTCATCTGTCTTTACTGGAGAGGCTACAACTATACTTGAGGCTGTACTCTATACGGAGTCACATAACTTAGACAAAACAGTTATCCTCACAGACTCCAAAAGCTGTCTCCAGGCAATCCTGTCCAACCCCTTCCGAAATAAATCTAATTTCCCACATATCCTAAGAATTAGAAACGTCCTGTTCAGGTGCTTTACGCTCGGAATCCGTGTTTCATTAGCTTGGATACCGAGTCATACAGGGATAGTAGGTAATGAAACGGTAGACCTTATTGCTAAGGAGGCGACTGTCAACGGAAGTACCGAACATAAACAAGCCTTTTCTCATGACCTGTATCCACTGGCTACTCAAACCATGAGATCTACATGGGAAACCCAGTAGCGAGAAAAGAGCAGATCTGTCGGCAAACATTACGCTGACATTCAGCACTCTTTGCCGGTCAAACCTTGGTTTTTCGCCTATAAAAAAGCGTCGAAAGATTGTACCTCAACGGTGTGTCGTCTTAGATTAGGCCACGCGTGCACCCCCGTCTTTCTTGCTAAGATTAGGGTCAGGGACTCATCACTTTGTGAATGCGGCTTGGAGGAAGGAACAACTGACCACATATTTTTTAACTGTCCCAAATATTCAATTTCCCTTTATGATCTCCTCCCCCCATGTATCCCCAAACCCACCAATTTTAAAACTGTCTTCAGCTACGTGAAATCCCCTTGTATTAATGTTCTATGTGAATATATATCTACTAACAATATAAGATTATAAATACTTTGTCTGTCAATTACTAACAAATGTTTTATATAAGTATTGTCTTTGTCCATACTACAGGTATCTCAACAACTGTTCTACAGGCTAAAAATTTTACATTCTACCACTTAAACAGTAAGTACTCGCACAAGACACACCTTGATGGGAGCTATGAGTCTGTAGAAACAATCTACTGAGCCAAACACTGGACAATGGCGAAATCCATAAGGGTACTGCCACTGCACAAAAAGAAGAAGAAGTACAATATGACGAAAACACGACTAACACTCATCCATTACTTTTTCGTTTCTGATTTAAGCTAAATAGCATTGATACTGTAATAAATAAATATTTAACATAAAAATACTTAGTTATTGCTTATATTTTTACTTTATTTTTTTAATTTTTTTTTTCACTCATTTATGGTTCATGGACCAATATGGTGCATGGGATATTTTTTTTTTCTAACTTCAGTGAGTCACATGTGACTCCTTAACTTATCCTAAAAGTTCCTCATGAGTCATATGTGACTCATTGGACAGTTAAGTTGTTAAAACCTCTTTGGACCAAGGAAGCTAGGCTTTAAACAGCCTTTTTTTTCTTGAAACTATTTTCAATAGAAGTTAAGTTGACATTTTGGTGTTCCCAATTTAAATGTCATCATAATTACCCGAAGGAACTTCTATACAACATTAGCTCTCTCGGGCTTTAATAGCTTACTTTAAATTAAGAAAATTTTACGTTTAGTATGTGCTCCAGATTTTTTGTTTTTTTTTTTATTTTTATTTATTTAACTATTTAGATGCAGGTGGTGTATAATAGTAGATTGTTTACCAAGGGCTGTATGACACCCATAACAGTCGAGTGTTTTGGCGCCCGAACGAAGTGAGGGCGCCGATAGTTCGAGACTGTTATGGGTCCATACACCCGAAGTAAACACTCTGCTTTTCATTTTGAATATGAGGAAAGTAAAAACAAACAGAATATTCTAAAAAATTTTTTGTAAGGTTTCTACGATTTTAATTATTTTATAATGAAGCAAAATAAGCTGTATAGGCTTCTGTGCCTTTGCCTACATACCTTTGGTAAATAAAAGTCCAAAGAGATTACAGATATCGATTTGACATGACACCCCCTATTCTTTATACAAATTTATTACAGCCCTAGGGCCGCCACATATCACTTTCAACCCGCATTTTAGGCACGTTATGAGTTACTTTCAGAATATGAGACATGAAAAGAATTTAACCCACTCACCAGTTTTGCTTTGATGATGTTATCTTTTATCTTCTGCAAATTCTCATCAATCTTTCTAGACCTTTCTTTCAGGCATTTAATTCGTTCCACTTTTACTTTATTCCGTTCTGTCCTGAGCCGTTTCAAACGCAGCCTTTTTGCAGTTCTCTTTACCAAAAGCATTCTTAACTCATCTAAATGTGAATCATTGATTTCGGCTAAGCGTTCATTAATAATGCCCTTTTTGCAATTGATTTTACTAAGCATATTCTCCCATTCATTGTTAGAACAAGTTTCAATTTTCTCCAAAAGTTCTTTTTCTTGTTTTTTGATCTCATTTAGTTCCACAACTAAGTTTCTCAGTCTGTCTCGAACTGTATTTATACAAATCAATTTCTTTTTTCTTATGACTGTTACTTCAGAGCACTTATTTGGAAATTCTTTTACAAAATCTGCATCCGAAATATTTGTCCTAGAAGTATGTGCTATTGGAGGCGCTGGCAGCACATAAAATGGTGGTGGTGGTGGCGGAGGCTCAAAAGGGGGAGCAAAATTTCTTTGGAATGTATATTCATTTCCATATTGATTATTATAAAAATTGCGGTTGTAAGACATGATTGTGTAAATATATAATAATAATAGCAACAAAAATGTACAAATTCTAATTATTATGAGGTGACCGTTTCAGGTAATTGACATTCAGCGTCTTTCAATACTTGTTCAGCAGCAATGTAATCTTGGTTCTCTTTGAGATCTTGTTCAGTTTCTAGGGTATTTTTAAGATCAGCAAATGCTTTTACTAATCTGAAATAAAGTTATTTATTTTCATTATGGGGTTCTATTGCCTGTGGAAATGTTCAATTTATGTACAGTTCATTTGCCTTTAACTTCTTCTACAAAAATGCCATATGAACAGAGCACTATCTGTTTATTTTACACTAGCGGACACTCGCGATTTCACCTGAATGGTTCCCGTACCCATGGTAATATCGTGATAAAAAGTATCCTATGTTCATAGCCAGGCTATCTACTATCTGTGTACCAAATGTTATCCAAATCCGTTCAGTAGGTTTGTAGCCTATTCAATGCAAACAAACAAACAATCAAATCTTTCCTCTTTATAATATTAGTATGAATAACTAGGTAACTACCAAGTTTTTATTTCCCGGAACATAACTTAAATAATGGGTTTATTCATTATAGCTCATTAACTTTCTGTTTTACTGTAACATAACCTAAAAACATCTGTTTTCATAACTTAATTTTTATCAGACAACTCAAAACTAGAAGCTGTTATTTTAAGCGCTAAAGCTTGAACAGTCTGGGAACTGATTAACAAGCCATTTCTTACCTCCTCTGACAGTCAGGAACCATCATCAGAGACTCCTGCAATACCTCCTCTTGTTTGCGAATGTCATGTTCGTCTTGTCCTTCGTCTTTTAGCTTTTGTACCCTTTTCTTCTGCAGTTCCGCCTCTTTCTCGTAAACTACCTTCTCTTTAGCAATGCGCTTAACAACGCCCGTCTTTATTTTGATTTGTCGAATTCTTGGATCTGCCATTCTTGTGAAACACCGCTCTTGAGAACAAAACGAAGCTCGTTCGTATTTTGTTTAATTTTTTTTTGTTTGTCGTGACATGACATTCATGTCATGAGTCACCAAATTACTTTACTCTTTGATTGAATTACTTTACTCTTTGTGAGTCACCCACCACAGTATTTTTTTTGGTTGGGAATGAATTACGGAATGAGCAGGCTAAGGTGAGCAAACACACTGCTTAACTTCATAACTTGTTTTAAAAACATAAAAAAAACGATCTCTAAAAATGGAGTGGAAGTAGCCAGCAACCATTTTTAAAGGCTAAACACAAATGCAATGTATGCGGTAAAATAATAATTAAAAAAAAATCATAATTCAATATCATTTATTCAGTCTAGGCTGTTACATTACAAGCACTTATGAACCTTAAAGAAGCTACGATATCGGAATACGGCCTCACTCTCTTCTAGCCCTAATTGCGTGCCCAACCGGGGGGGCTATCGCGTAAAAAATCTGGGTATGGATATGGGCTTCATTTGACAGTTGAAGCTCATAAAATTACCAAATATGGTCATTTAACTGTCAAATGAAGCCCATGTCCATATCCATATTTTTTACGCGATAGCACACATGGGTAAGGTCAATTTTAATAATAAAAAAAACTAAAATAAAAACGTACATTTTATGGTTGCGGTATACAATCGTAAAGAATTTTCAACTCGCAAGAAATTTGTCTTTGCGAATTGTTAGAAATTAATCACACACTGCTATTGATAATAAAAATATATTTATTCAAATCATTCTGGCTTCTGCCATTACACACATTTTTTAAGCGAGAGGAGCACTCGTACTCTTTGCCACCTTAACGGCATGGAGCCACGCAAAATGGTCAAAGAGTATTTTATCTGTTTTGAACATTCCGCCCACCAAAGGACTACGTCCTTTAAATAAGCTTAATCACAACCAAAAAATAAACAAAACTACAATATAGTAAAATATTAGAACCGCCCACCATAAGGGCTTCAAGTCTCGATAAAAACAAAACTTAGTATTGGTAGTCTTATTTTCAAACTCAATATAACAACAAACAAAAAAAACATCAAACATAATCTTATGGCTAACACGCACACTAAATAACAAAAAAAAAACAAAACATATATCCGTCTAGTCCAACATAGATCAGTTAAGTATAACAACCAAAATCAGAGTTCTAAAGGCAATAAATACATCAGTATAGTCATAACTTTAATTATTAACATTTTCTGATTTTGGCAAAAAACACAACTTATTACAAGGGCGTTTACAGAGCCCGATTTTAGTTTGAATAGTAACAACTCGTGTTAGACCATCTTTACCAGGATGTTTTTCCACTATTCTACCTAATAGCCATTTGGCTGGAGGAAGATTTCCTCATTTACATCAGGCTCAGATTTTTTAGTAGACCATTTATACCGTTGATTTAGAGTCACTAAGTACTCCGAAGACCATCTTTTCCAGAAATCATTAACCATTTTTTGAGTTAGTTTCCATCTCTGCAAGTTCGACATTGAAATTTCGGAATAGTTTTCTTCGGGTATTGCGATTAACGGCTCTCCGACTAGGAAATGCCCAGGTGTCAACGGCATAGGGTCGTTTGGGTTGTCACTCAAATAAGATATAGGGCGTGAATTCAAACACGCCTCTATCTGGGTTAAAACTGTTGTCAGCTCCTCGAAGGTTAGTGTTGCATCTCCTATCACTCTTTTTAGATGTGCCTTCGTAGAGCGAACGCCAGCCTCCCACAGACCTCCAAAGTTAGGCGCATATGGAGGTATGAAGTGCCATGTAGTGCCATCCTGTGTAACTAATTTAGAAACTTCGTCGGCTAACTGTGACTTTGCAAAAATTGCTCTATCTCGAAGTTCCTTGTCAGCCTTAACGAAATTTGTACCATTATCGGAATACAAATGTTGACAATGACCTCTTCGGGACACAAACCTCTTAAAAGCTGCAATGAATCCATTTGCAGTTAAGTCGGACACAGCTTCCAAATGGATCGCGCGTGTGGCCATACAGACGAAAAGGCAAATATATCCTTTATACGCCTTCGATCCTCGACCAGGTGAAAATCTTATATTGATGTGTCCAGTGAAATCTACTCCTGAGGATCGAAAGGGTTTGCCGGGCGTCAGTCTCACTTTAGGAAGTTGACCCATGAATTGGTTATTATTTCGACGCGAATACCTGAGACAAGTCTTTTTTCACCTTCTCTCTCATATGAATGATCCAGAATTTGCTTCTCAAAAAGTTCATCATTACCTGCGGTCCTCCATGTAGTGTCTTGTAATGAGAGTCCAAAACTATCAACTCGGTGAGATGGCTATCACTCGGCATGATTATGGGATGCTTCTTGTCAAACTGTTCTGACGACTGATCTATTCGACCGCCTACTCTCAGTAATCCAGATTCATCTCTCTCTAGGCTCTTCTTTGAAACACTTGCATTAGTTTTTATTTGTTTAAATTCCTCCTCGAAAAAGAACTCTTGATTCCTTTTCACACATGATATCAAAGTCTCATTTATTTCCTTAAAAGAAACAGTCTTTCCTGATCTTGGTGCTTCTGGATTTTTTAACATCAAAAACTTTCTACAGTAAGAAAACACCCTTAACATTCTTGTCAAGTTTGAATATTTTAGCCATATAAACTCTTTACTTTTCTGCATTGTGGTTGTAAACGTCTTCTTAGGTCTCTCCTCAAGGTTAGTACAGAATTCTAAATTACTGTTCTCTTGTTTAACATTTTGCTTTATGTTTTCAGGTCCATGCCACCAGAGTTCGTGATTTATCAACTCCTCTACTGTTATACCCCTCGACGCACAATCTGCTGGGTTCTGGTTTGTAGTCACGTGACTCCATTGATCAGGTTCTAATATAGCTCTTATTTCAGATACTCTGTTGCTGACAAATGTATTCCAACGACTTGGGTCACCGCGAATCCAAGCCAGAACCACAGTGGAGTCTGACCAGGCGAACCATTTATCTTTGGGTACGATTAATATTTGCGCAACTTCAAATAACAATTTGGTAGCAAGCAACCGCAGCACACAATTCCATTCTTGGAATAGATATTTCCTTGTCGATTGGAGCAACCTTAGTTTTGGCTGTCAATATGTTAACGTGAGTATTATCATATTTATCTATCGATTTCACATATATGACGCCTGCATATGCTGCTTGAGAAGCATCTGCAAACGCGTGAAGCTCGATTGTATGGGTTTTACTCGTATTTAACCAGCGTGGAATTGATACCCGTTGGATACTGTTTAAATTAACTCTAAATTTCAGCCACGGTTCTCGCAGCTCTGGTGTTAATGTATTGTCCCAACTTAAACCTGATTTCCACAGCTGCTGCATGTATAACTTCGCTGTTATCAGTACTGGTGCGATCCAACCCATTGGATCGTACAGTCTCGCAATATCTGATAGCACTTTACGTTTGGTCACAGGCTCACTCAGTTCTGGTAAGTGATATGAGTACTCGAAATTGTCTGTATTCCTGTTCCACGAAATACCAAGAACCTTGATTGTGTCATTTATTTTAAAAACTACCGAATCATCTGACCTTTGTTTGTCTTTTTCAATAAACTCTAACAACCTTTGACTATTACTACACCATTTTTGTAACTGGAAACCACCTTCCTTCATCAAATTGCTCATTTCAATATAGATATGGATTGCTTCCTGCTCCGTTTGACATCCTGTTAACAAATCATCAATGTAATAATCTTGAAGCGTGATTTTTGCAGCAACGGGGTACTTTATTTGCTCATCCTTCGCTAGCTGGTGAAGAGACTTTGTAGCTAAGTATGGTGCACACGCCGTGCCAAAGGTAAGTCTTAACAGTCTTAAATGTTGCATTGATTGATCGTGGTTGGGACGCCATAAGATTCTCTGATAATCCACATCTTGTTCATTAACCAACACCTGTAAGTACATTTTAACTATGTCAGCTACTATACAATAAGGGTGTATTCTCCACCTCATAAGAATATGGCGTAAGTCTTGCTGCAGTTTTGGTCCAACCATTAGAGTTTCATTCAATGACACATTGTTCACACCTTTACAGGATGCATCCATCACTACTCGAACCTTAGTTGTTTCTCTGTCGTTCTTTACTACTGCGTGGTGAGGAAGATATACAGCGTGAGGATTTTTTATCTCAGTTTCCTCTTCTATTTGTTCTATAAAGTGCTGTTTTATATAATCTAATAAAACCTTCTGATATTCTACATGCAACAACGGATTTCTTTTAAACTTCTTCTCAAGAAAATCAAATCGTTTTCGTGCTATCTCTTGTGAACGACCATAACGGCATAGCGGATCAGAATCTCTAAATGGCAAGCGCACGATATAACGACCTTCACTATTTCTTGTTGTTGTACTCTCATAAAATTCTTCGCATTGAATCTCTTCTTTAGTCATCTTTTTGGCAATCAAATCGGGTTCTCGTTCTATTTCCCAAAATTGCTGTAAGAGACGATCTTCTTTCACTTGTAAATGCAAATTTACAATTTTGTGACTTGAGTCACTATCATGATCAACTCTACCGGACAAAACCCATCCGAATTGTGTGTTCTGAGCAACTGGACCCTTGTCAAACGGATGTTTCATGAGACCACACAAAATTATTTCGCCGTATGTTTCTACACCCAAAATAATGTCAATCTTACCTGGCATTCCATAGTGCGGATCGGCTAAAGGTAAGTTGTCCAATTCAGGCCAGTTTCGTACAGAACACTTACTCGATGGAAGAAACGAAGTTAAAGAAGAAAGAACATAAGCATTAACTGAAACAGAAAAGCTCGGATTATGTAGTGACTCCAATTCAAATGTAACATTACTCTTAGTCTTAAGTTGACCGTCCCCTACACCAGATACAAGACCGTTTACAGGAATACGATCAAGACCTAAAGATTGAACATTACTCTCAGTAATAAAAGACGCTTCGGAGCCCTGATCAATTAGCACCCTCGCAAATTGTGAGTAGCCATTCTTTGATTTGACTTTGACTATAGCCGTAGCCAACAACACCTTCCCTTGATGTTCCTCTTTTGCAAAATGAACTACCACTTTCTTCTCAGGATCACGACTCTGTTGTGGTTGTGGTGCTACGTCGACCGGACACGCTGATTGCTCCAAGCCTTGTGTAGGAACAAGGTTTGACTCTTGATGATGAATTCTCTCAAAATGTAGCAGTGTGTGATGCCTTTTGCCACACCGGCGACAGCATGTGGCCTGGTGACAGTTCTTCACACCGTGAGTGGACGATAAACAGTTGAAACAAAGCCTCTTGGATTGTATAAACTCGGATCTCTCTTCGGGAGACTTCGCTCCAAATTGTTTACATTGGTACAATAAATGTGGATTAGAACACAATACGCAGACTTTATTCTTTTCTTTGTTATCTTCATGCATAGTCGAGTGAAAGGATGTTTGTTTAGTAATTTGTTTTGTGTTGACGTTGTAAGCCGTTTTCACAGTTTGCTTGCTTTCGTCAATCATCTCCAGCGTCCTAAATCTCGTCTCAAGAAAGCTCATTAGTTGCTCCCAGGTAGGAAAATCATCACTCTTTAAATGACTGACTTCTGTCTCCCATTGTCTTCGAGATTCATAATCCAGCCTTGAAACTATAATATAGTTAATAATGACATCCCAAGTACTAATGTTAACACCTAAATTCTTTAGGGACTTCAAACACGCTGTTGTTGTGTCGAGCAACTGTTTTATAGCGGACGCTGACTCATTTGATATTGTCTTTTGTGAAAATAGACGCTTAAGAATTTCATTGGAATTATATCTTTTGTTACTATAGCGACGCATAAGTTTCTTCCAAGCTTCCTCATAGTTCATTTCTGTAGTAGATAAACTCTTCAATAGGTTTTCAGGTTCACCAGACAAGCTACTTTTAAGGTAATGTAACTTCTGTACTGCACTTAAGCTCGGATTACTGTGTATCAAAGAAACAAACATATCATGGAAGCTTTGCCACTCTTCATAGAGACCAGAAAACTTAGGTAATTGTATCTGTGGCAATTTTACTTCAGGCGATGATAAACGTTGCATATCTGAATCTACAGTCTTAGTAACGGTGGAAATGTTAGAGAAACGACTGTCAAGATCTTGCTTTAAAATTGCCTTATATTCAGTAAAAATGTCTTCTACCCTTTCATACCACTCTTCAGCAAAATAAGGTAACGTTGCTCTTTCATTTTGTTTCACAATCACTATAGCTTCAAAATGATTCTTCGTAAAAGCCGCCCAATATGATTCCAAATTATCTAACTTTGTATCTATAAACGATTTAATTAATCTTTGTTTAGATGTCTTTTTATAGTTAGCAAAGTTTCGCTTAATTGTTCTTCAATTTCTCCTTGTTGTAACTGAAGATTCTCCATTTTGAAAGCAAAAATCAAATTAATTAATCACTAGTCCAAGATATCACTAAAATATTGCGAATAATTTTCCACTGGCTAAGTCCAGATAATTTTCCACTGGCGACGTCAATATTCAGAAAACAGTTGATTTTTTTCTGTGATATTACTCAATATTACTGTTTCACTCAACTTTACTCACGATCATTAAGTTATCACTGTAATTCCCGGGTTTCGGCACCAAAATGTCTTTGCGAATTGTTAGAAATTAATCACACACTGCTATTGATAATAAAAATATATTTATTCAAATCATTCTGGCTTCTGCCATTACACACATTTTTTAAGCGAGAGGAGCACTCGTACTCTTTGCCACCTTAACGGCATGGAGCCACGCAAAATGGTCAAAGAGTATTTTATCTGTTTTGAACAAAATTACTTACCATACATTAGAGCACCTCTCGCATTACAAGATTACTGTACTGCAAGCTGTGTCGTACATACAAGTCAATATAAATTTATTTAAGATGAAAATATTTAAGCTCTAAGCACAACGTTAAGACAAGCAGACTGTAGTAGACCCATTTCCGCTGGCAGCACCCGTTCACGAGCATGACGCATGCACCAGCCATCGCTTCGCTCAACCATATTTTAGGGAACGTCGTTACTGTCCCTAAAATATTATGGTGGTATGGCATGTGAGGTGGATAAACGTTGGAGTGACCATGACGTACTTCAGGTACTTATGTTAAGCTGTATAAATATTGTGCTTAAATTAAAGCATATATATTTTCATCTTAAATAAATTGATATTGACCTGTATGTACGTCACAGCATGCAGTACAGTAATTTTGTAATGAGAGAAATGCTATAATGTATGGTAAAATTGTTTACGATCGATGCTAACCATAAATTTAGTATTTATTTAGAATATTATAACGTTACGTTTCCGTACAGTGCCGAGTATCGTCACCTATTAGTACTTAGTACTCGTACTACACAAGACTAATTTTAACACAATCAGACATGAGCAGTCCCATCCCACTGGCAACACCCGTTCTCGAGCATGACGCATGAATCATTTTCAGCTGTAAATGGGATCTAAAAATTTAAATAGGGCTTTAATGTGCCTTTTACTGATCTCAGGTTAGTGCTGCCTTCCAAAACAAAGAGGAACTCGATATACCTACCTACTTATAGCTACTTACACATTTAAACATTCGCGTTGCATTGTAAATATTGAAAATTGAAACGGGTATTAAACGCGTAGAAACGTGATAGGTATTTCACCTACCTAATTTTCCCGATGTTTCGGCCAAGTTGTAACTTGGCCGAAACGTCAATTATACCTACTTGTACAAATTATACCTACCTACTTAATGAATTTTTGATCAGTTTTCCCTTGATTTGACCCACCATACCGAGAGTTAATTGCATAGCTAACGCCTAATTTGACGTTGATTGCCACAGACATAGATTGATTGCATAGGTAGCTATCATCATATTTAATATCCCCACTGCGGAGGCACTTGGGCACTTGGCCTGGGGGGCTATCGCGTAAAAAATATGGATATGGACATGGGCTTCATTTGACAGTTAAATGACCATTATATGGTAATTTTATGAGCTTCAACTGTCAAATGAAACCCATATCCATACCCAGATTTTTTACGCGATAGCCCTGCTGGATGTATATAGAATGTCATGGGTCACGCGCCATGCCATACATGAGTAAAACCCACCAGTCACCACACAGCAGGCCCATGGGATATGCGAAGTTTTTAACGACCCTCGACTGCAAACACAGCTGCGACCAAATAGCGTCCCTTCCGTAACACAGAGGAGCTCAAGATGATGACTTTTTGGTCACCCATCTCGTGGTCGAATATTCCGAAATTTGCTTAAACGCCAAAATCTTTCGTTTGTTCCCATCGAGTCACAGTATTACTCGTTATGAGAACAATCTAATACCAAAAAATAAACAATTACCAACAGTTACCTACAACTAGTATGCTAGCTGCGTTGTGTCGGCTTAGAATAACACTACCCCCTCTCATCCCGTGGGTGTCGTAAAAGGCGACTAAGGGACTTAGCCTTCAGGAGACGGGCAGCAGCGTCACCTACAAACTTGGCTATATTACGATCGCCAACCCACATGCCAAGCGTGGCTATTATGGCAAACCCCCCTTTTGAGGGAGGCCAATACCCAGCAGTAAGTGTTATGTGGCTGGAATATTTTTAGGTGAAAGTACAGTTGGGGAACTTCCCGGTTGACCAGTAGATTTTTAGGGAGCATTTATTCAAAAAGTAGTACCTAGACTTAAAGAAAACGCTTATATCACAAATAATCTTGGACGGGTTAATTCGTCCAAGCAAATTATAGAACAGTACTTGGTAGGTATTTCATTTCTATAATAAATTGTTTATTTAACCTTATTACTTTACTTTTCCCAAAACAACTACTGGGGCCCAATTCTGCTAATGCTTAGTCACAATCGTATTCCAGTGGTGTTTCAATGGTAACTAGTGCAGTTTTACACAATTCTTGTTACAACAGTGTAAATAAACACTACTATTGAAAAGCCACTGAGAGACGATTATGACAAAAATTTTGCAGAATTGACCCCCTGGTCAACCGGGAAGTTCCCCGATTGTACCAGGGTCGCATAGCTAACCAGAAGTTATTTTATTTTAGATGTTTTGAAAAGTTAGTATAAGTCCAAGTTCAGAGTGTAACAGGTTGAGAAGATTGTTTTCCTAACGCCTCATATTCTCGGAGTGTAACTAGTTGGTAATTTAAGATTTTGTATTTTTTGCATTTTTCAATGCTATTTTTATACTTATGGTAAATTTTAAATAGAAAAATTTTGGAAAAAATTAACTGGCCACAATTGAATTCGCAGACGGGAATCGAACCCGCGACCTTTGGAAATCCGGTCCAATGCTCTAACCGCTGAGCTACCGAGACTTAAGTTTAGATTTAAGGTCACTTCTAGGTCGCGGGTTCGATTCCCGTCTGAGAATTCACTTGTGGCCGACTTAGTTGGTAATTGTTTTTATAAATTGTTCTCCCAATCCCGAGTCGGCTTTGTATGCCTCGATCAAAAACAGCTCTAATGAGTAGGTAAGAGTATTTTATGTATGGCACCAAAAATTTACAATAAATTGCCTTTATCTATAAAGCAACTCAATTATATTGATTTTAAATATAAAGTGAAAATAATGCTACATGAGAATAATGTTATTACTCTTTACTAGATTTTTTTAATGATAAATTGTAAAATATTCATCTGCTTTTATTATTTGAATGCTTGTTGATATTCATAATTGAATTAATGTTATGACAAATTGATATTTTTATAATGTTGGGTTTTTTTTCCAACGAGTAACAGTGTGACACGTTTCTGCAAATTTTTTGTCATAATCGTCAATGGTGTTTCTATAGAATAGTCGTGTTCATTTACACTGTTGTAACAAGAACTGTGAAAACAGGACTACCATTGAAACACGATTGGAATACGATTGTGAGTAAGCATTAGCAGAACTGCGCCCCTGTTTATGTGCAAGTTTGCGAGTGTAATTTCTGAATAAGCTTCCCTCCACAGAACATTAAAACCTCTTTCCTTGTTCTGTGCTTCCCTCGATTGACCACCGAAGTTTCAAACAAAAATCCTGACACATAAACCTTTAGACATGTACTCACCTACTTATCTAAGTAAGTTCTTATCTTATGGCGTTCATGTAGTCTCTAAACAAAATACTTGATGGGAGGCTATCTTATCTTCTTGCCGACAAATAATAATACATCCACGTTAAATTGGTACCTACCTTACTATCGAATTTATTATTATTAAATAGGTAACCAATATTATTGGGTAACTATTTCAATAATTGTGTAAAATTGAATGGTCAAATTATACCTAAGTACATACAACACAATAAAATTGTTTATACAGAATTTCAATTTAACTAATTCCTTGTTCGATTCTAATCTAGGTATGTAGGTACCTACCTAATACTTAAAATACCTAGTTTTTCTTTTATCTAGCTTCTGTAACCTAAGAAACCATACCAACAAGAACTAACCTACCTACTACAGCGAGTTCAGCCAGTCAGCGCGAATTATGGCGACAATAACTTAACATTAGAACGAACATGAATCTATCTCTGATTCAAGTCATGTGTGATCCAAACACTTCTGTTTTCGAATCGTGGGTATAAGCAGCAAGCAAATACTGGTTAAAAAATTATAGTAAAATCTTCTCAAACACTGAGGATTTAGTTAAGGATTTGTAAAGTACCGTTTATCTGAAGTTATCTAACGATTCGGCCAAGATACGTGTCGATAGTGCACCGAGATAAATAGGTAAGCGATCCGAGCGCGAGCGCAGTGAACCTGGATACGATGAGGCTGCTGATACTGTTGGCAGGTATGTAATGCTCAGTGGCAAAGGGTCCATATATACCGATTCCGACCGGCTTCTCTTTTAGAAATCCCACCCCAGCAATCCACAATAATTTTAGCCTAGTCAATAATTACCTATAGTTTAATATACGTGGATGCTAGGCTAGGCAGTTGCATAATGAACCAAATGTTTTATGTTCCATGCTTATAATTGTCTTATTTGTGAATTTTTCTTGGGCCGGCTTAAGTAGATTCGCCATACTTCGACCGCTCGCCTATGCAAGATTCAGACGTTCGAGGCTGCCTTGCGAGCCAATTTTAAAGTCGCTGTGGGGTGCCAAAAAAGCAAAAGGGGTGTGGCTAGGGTGCGCCGTGGCGGTGCTGAAAGGGCGCTCACGAGTGTGTTTGGCCTCGCGTGCTGGCGACATGGAAGACAAAGACGATTTTTGTAATTAGCGAAGCAGCCTTGCAATGTCGATATACGCCTTAAGAATATTGAAAGCACTAAAGCTTTTCTTAGCGTCATTGATCACAAAAGATCCTTAAAATATTAAAACTGTAAAGCCCAAAGATAAAAAATTTTTTTTTTTGATACTGATCGTGTTATAAAAGATAAGCGCTTAGCGTAGGTATGGTGATGATTTTAAAGCTATATTGAAATAGAGTTCAAAGTTTTCATCATATTCATTGTCACAGGAGTGAGTGTGGCGCTCTGCGCTGTCCCGAAGGCGCCCACGCAGCGAGACTTCTACGTAGAAGACCGCGAAGATGGCGGCCTTGACCTTGTCGTCGTCACCTGTAAGTATTGTCACAATTCACGATTACTAGCACTACAGTAGGTACGTCTAGTACAGATAGATGAATCGTAAATGATATGGCATGGTATTTCTTTCAGCCGACAAAGGAACCATGGTCCTCGGAAACATCGGCCGCAAAAGCTCCGCCAATGACCCTGATGTGATCTTCAACATGGACGCAGCTTACGATCCCCCCAGCGGTGGTTGGAAGGTTTCCGTGCACTGGGACGGACCCAGTGACAAGATCTTCGAAGACTGCTTCGGCTTCAGTAAGTATTGACATCAACATCGTCACCAATTTCATCAGAGATCACGAGATACAATTATTTTTTTTCGTTCTTAGGAGGAAAACAATGGTATGCAGGACCAGAGCAAAAAGAACAGTATTGGCCAATCCAGAACGGCAAACTGGAAAAATACTCAATAATCTCTAAGGAGGATGATAACGCCGCTGTCTCTGAAAGATACTGGCTCAACTCCGCTGGTTACTATTTCTACGTCTATCCCGAGGCTCCTCTTTTTGTTGACTACCATAATGTGCTCGACGACCACATGTGTTTCATTGCCGAGGTCACAGAACCTTATTCCACCAGGCGCACTCACAACGTACTGAAATACGATATCTGGTTCTTCGACAACGCGAAGATCGCGCAACAGCACGCTGTCGACACCTACTTGGGCAGGCCTCTAGGAGTGCCTGATTACAGGATGATCCAATATCCCGTGTGGTCGACCTGGGCGAGATACTCCCGTGAAATTGACCAGGACAGTTTGTGGGCGTTCGCTAATGAAATAAACGACAGCGGATTCCCGAACGCTCAGTTTGAAATCGATGACCTCTGGGAAATCTGCTACGGCTCTCTGACCGTTGACGTGAGGAAGTTGCCAAATTTCAAGCAACTCGTCCAAGACATCAAGAGCTTAGGATTCAGAGTATCAATTTGGGTACATCCTTTTATTAATAAGGATTGCGAGCCTTGGTATTCTCTTGCCTTGAACAACGGGTAAGTTATTTTCAGTTTGAAATTGAGAGTGCCTTTACGTTATGTCGCTCGTAATAACGGCAGTTTTCATAGTACACACATGATATAAAGGCTGACGTGCTGTACATACATCTCAAACTTTTTTATGTTTGTACTGTAATATGTAATAAAATAAAAATGAAATCATTGGAAGGTCTTAATTCGCTGATGCTTTAGCAAAATATTCCTTAAATCTCCGCTCCTGTCCATAGGTTCTTAGTCCTTAACGAGGAAGGCAGCGCAGATTCATCGTGGTGGAACAACAATGGTTCCGTCCCAGGTTACATCGACTTCACCAACCCTGCCGCCGCTGATTGGTTCAGCTTTAGGGTCCAGGAGCTTATCGAGACGTACGACATCGACAGTGTCAAATTCGACGCTGGAGAATCAAGCTGGTCACCTCAGGTATTACTACGTACACTTACAATTACTAAAACAAGTAGGATAAACTTTCAAAATTAGGTAAATAATGACGACTAAAAACTTAAAAACACATTTTTTTTTTTATAATTAAAAGTCTATATATTTCTTTTTTATTGTTTTAGACCCCAGTGCAAAACGGACACATTGACCTGCACCCTGGACATATCGTGGAGGCTTACGTCAGAACTGTTGCTAAATTCGGCCCAATGATTGAAGTCAGATCAGGAATGAGGTAATCATCACAAAACAAACTACTTATTTATTTCAAGAATCATTGAGATGACTTTAGTACTAGCAGCCTTTGGTTATAGACAATATGAGCACCCAGCAATCACTCGAGAATTCGGCCGCGTCCTCTATTTTTATTTCATGACAAAATTTATGTGGCATACGAGGATTATAACTGTTGAGGCAGGCCTTACACCATATTCAGCGAAAAGGGAAGTTCTTCCTCTCCGAGCTAGGTGTCTGTGCTCAGGGGACCGCGGCGTCCAACTATGGTCTGTGGTGTTGGAACTTGTATATTTGCCATCCATGTTCCCATATAAATTCTCCGCTGCTGTCTTGACTTAACGTAGGTGTGGCGTCAGGCTTGCGCGTTCTGTTTGTAATACAATCGCACTTTTTGCTGACCCTGCATTTCTTCCTTATTCAACGCCTTCACTACCTACCTACGTACTACTTACCTACTTACGCCTACATCAAGTGATAAAAAGTAAAGAGCTAAAAGAACGTTCAATAAAACGCAAAAAACCTCTTATTTACAATAGGTAATATTTGTTGCTTCTAGGACCCAAGATCTGCCAATTTTCATCCGCATGGTCGACAAAGACACGTTATGGGACTTCAACAACGGTTTGGCCACCCTCATCACCACCTTATTGGCCATGAATCTGAACGGCTACACCCTGGTGTTGCCAGACATGATCGGCGGCAACGGATACAACGAGGAGCCGAGCAAGGAACTGTTCGTGAGGTGGCTCCAGGCTAATGTGTTTATGCCGACTCTCCAATACTCGTTCGTACCTTGGGATCATGATGATGAGGTAACGTCAAAGTTTTGAAACTTAAACGTAAAAGCTTTTGTACCTATCGTTATATTTTCCTACGACCTATTCAAGACATTTTATCTGACAAGAAGAATGAGCACAAAGGAAAAGAAGTCATTTTAAAAAAGAAATAAAAAAAAAAAACGGACATGTTGAATTCTTTTTTTTACCGCTCAGAAAGGACTCAAACCCGCAACCTTTACGTGTCCGGCTCAATGCTCCTATGTACAATTGAACTACCGAGACTTGGTAATTGACAAATGACATAATGATTAAATTAAAAGTGAAGGTTAGTTACCTACTTCTACAAAAGATAAGCAGTAGCAACCGTCTCATTTGTTTTCCTCATTCCCAACAGGCTGTGGAGATCAGCCGCAAGTTCACGCAGCTGCACGCGGACTACGCGGACGAGATCCTGGCGGCCATGGAGGCGTCCATCAAGCACGGCACGCCCGTCAACCCGCCCATCTGGTGGATCGACCCGACTGACGAAGACGCTCTCGCTGTGTGGGACGGTAAGGGATAGTTGATAGACAAGGATATCTGCAATCTGCTTCTGACGTTGAAATACAGTCACTAATACATTTAGAAATGGCACGCCCATCAACCCGCCGACTTTGTGGCTGGACCCGACTGAAGAAAAACAAATAGTCTTTTAACTGCCTCAGACGCACAAACATTTGGCGTTTCTTTTAATTTCCTGTTAACAATAACATCATGTTATCATATTTAAAAATTGCACTATATTATTCTTGACAGAATTCCTTCTCGGCGAGACTCTGCTGGCTGCCCCAGTGGTGGAAGAGGGTGCCGTGTCCCGCAACATCTACCTGCCCAAAGGCAACTGGTTGGACGGCAACAGCGGCGAAGCTATCCAGGGGCCGGTCTGGTTGAACGACTACCCAGCTCCTCTGGACACTCTGCCTTACTTTATACTCCAAGATTAGAATGGCACAAAAACTCTGCCAGAAGAAATAAAAACTCTGTAGAGTTGTATAAGAGTTTTATATTCAAGTGAATCGTGGATGCCTGTTTGTTCGTTAAATTATTTATGTAAATAAAGCGTTGTTGGTTTTCAACTTTTGCGTTTTTTACCCTTTATCATTTTTACCTTTTGTATCGAAAAATATTTATTAAACTACATATTAAGCAAGATATTATCTATTAAATTAGTCACCAAAGTAGGAAATACGAGTTTCATCTTTATTCAAAGAAAAGAAATTCAAATGTTTCGTGTGTTGATTGTGCAATATTTCCTATTACATTCTTTTTACAATAAGAAGAATGGGCATAGCTTTAACTGAAGGATTATGGCATTTACAAATACAAATTCATAAAAAGTATTTGCTGAAAAACCAGTTACAAACCATCTATCTAAGTTCACTAAGTTAAACGAAATCACAACGTTTTATAAAAAAAACGGCATGATTAAGAATAAAAAGGGATCTAGAATGATCCCTGAGGAACGGATTTAAATGTAATCGTCAATAGGTACGAATTATATCTGCACTTGACCTAGGTGACTTTATTGATTTACATATTTGAATCGAAAAACTACATTAACTTCGTCGATATTTACAACATACTTAGTCATAAAAACTTGCTAACTTGTGTTCATATCAATCACAAGCGTTGATGAAGTTATCACGGAATTTACGCGATTAGATACCTTGTTAGTAGATCTTAAAACAGCATTTTATTTCTGTAAATATCCAGAATGTTCAAATTGCAATTCATGCTTTCATTGTTTAAGTAATTTTATGGTATAAATGGGTCAAACAACTTTATTCCTCCCAGTAGAAGACATTTGACCTTCACGGTAGCTGCGAAAGCTGGTAAGTTTGACTGTAAAAGATATGTGCGGTCACGGTCTCACTGGGCAAGCAAACATCCTTCTAATCTAAACCATCAACCTTGATGAACCAATGTTTGATCCGTGATATTACCTACGGATGTATATGCTACACTTTCGTTGTTTTTGAGATTCGTTACAAGTGCTTATGCTACTAATCTCACGTCCGAGATCAATATGCCGGCTGATAAAATTATTATAACTTTTTATTACAGTTTTAAGTTACCTTATGTCTTATGTAATAAGGGACATTTAATTTGATTACAAACTTCGTCAATGTTCAATTGTACATATATTTATCAGACTCTAATCCCTAATTTTGAATGTCATTTGCACTTGCACCACTAAAACTAAAATCATCAAGAAATCAAAATCTAGAAGCTAAGGTGACTCTTCGACAAAGATATACGAGTCTTAACAATAAGATAGCGATAACTGCTTTAAAATAAGAGGAGTAAATCTTATCAATTATCAGAGAGACGTCGAAGATTGTGGACTATCACTGAGAGATGAAAGGCGATTTATCTTTGTTCTTGTAATACAGATAAAGCGATAGCACCGCAGTAGGCGAAGCGGCCGGTCCACGATGGCTGCCTGGAGATCTATTTTAAGTAAGTATTGTTTGATATTTTGGAAATTAATAGGGGCAAAACTTTTACTCCTTTTTACGCATGCATTATTTTTCAAACCAAATCCTAACGGATTTGACATAGCAACAAAATAATTTTCTGTGCGCTTTTCAACGAATAACATTTTAAAAAGTACAACACGGAAGATATAGATTTCAACCCGGGTCAATCTCAAGGATATTCCATATTGAAGTCAACGCAAATAATTTGTAAGATTATTAATTTGAGCTTTCACATTCCATAATTATGTGAATCATCATTGATGAATATTAGATCAAAGTACCTAGTACCTACAATAAATTACTAAGCCAGCTGAGATCTGCTAGCTTCTATTTTTCCTCTCGACCTTAGGAGGAGCTTTCTTTAAAATCCAGCAAAGTAATAAAGCTCGAGTGTTGAACTTTCAGCGTTATTCACGCTTGCTTCGCGAGCGCAGACGGCGCTCGTGTCCAACGCACGCGCCGATGACGTCACGCTGTCACTGGAGCCACAACTCACGGGAGGATTCAAGATGTTACTCATTAGAGGTAAGAACATAGACAATGAACAGGAAATGGCCATTGGTGATGCCGAATAACCTAAAGATGTTTTTTTTTTACTTCAGTAGGTACTTACAGTATAATCAAAACAATTTACTACGACCTACTTACGCCAAGCTAGGTTAAGCTCAGAGTTAGTGCTACTTTTGTATGGACTGACTCTGGGTTAAATGGTAACCTAGCTAGGCGCAAGTCGGCCTAACACTAGCAAATACTCCTTAGCCCTTACTAATCCAGAGATGCAAGCAGATGATGCGTGAGGGCTCGATAGTTATAGTATAGGACACGTTTCAATACTCAAACAATCAAGTTATCGGAATTTGTTCCATCATGGTTATCGGAATTGCAATAAAAATGATCATTAACTTGATTATATAACTGTATTTACGCTCTTTGTAAATGTTAAGACAATTGTTCGTTATAAATTAACATAACAATACAAACAGGTGTTTAACTTAGCAAATAAAGGACAATTACGATGGAAATAATGCTTATATTCAAATCAAAGTGCTTGTAGTAAGTATGGGGTGATACGATGTGTAATTATTTAAATCGGACTCTATAACATTAGATAAACTGGACATTGTGGACATGGTACTTATATGCCTTAAATATCCTATATCCTTGCCTATAGGTGCTATTATTTATTCTGTACTTATGGATTATTCCTGAGACCTACCCTGACTTCTACTAAAACTTTATTTCTTAACGAAAAGAATTTACAAGCTTTTCAAAATCGTATCACGTCCAGTTAGTGTTTTCCGCAGTTTAGTAGATAAAATCGCTTATCAAATGTCTTTAACCTATCTCAATAACCTGTCTCCGGCCAGATAGGTGTATTAAGTACAGCAGTAACTAGGTATACTATCGAAATATTTATGTTTTTCGTAAGATTGTGCAATTTTAACAATGACTAAAGTAGCACAATTTTTTTTTTTGTAATTTTCCTTTTTCTTATTTTAGAGTTTGAGATTTTTTTTTATATAATAAAATAGAATTCAATGTTCAACAATTATTGCTACTAACAAACAAGAGATCTCGCCAACCTGGAAAAATTAAAAAGCAACCCTTGACGAATCTTCTTCTCGTTACAAGCTCTCCTGTTCTAGGGCTTTTGAACCGATGGCGTAACTTCTTTGACATTCACTAGTGCTTGCAAAAGCCTAACTAGACTGAATAAATGATTTTGAATTTACCCCTACTCGTAAATAACTCGAGAAAGACGAGAACAATCTCGTATATAAATGCCACAATGAAAACTGAACATCATGAAATATTTCAGATGATGCCCGCGAGGAGATAGCCCACATCGGTCGCACACTAGTCCAGCCATACTCGATGGAAGAGTTCGAGGGTGGAGTGGAGGTGCACATGGGCACTGCTAACCTGACCGTGCGCACGGAGTACGATGCAGAGGCCGGCGCCCGCGCCATCCGGATCCGGTGGGACGCGCCGACTCTTACAAGGCTCGAAGACTGCATAGACTTCGGTGAGGAATTAAGGACGATATGGCGTATATGGGGATGGAGACGAAGTCTAGTTCCTACATTTTCATATCTTGTCGTTGCTTCTTCGTCATAAGATAGATATAGTGCAAATGGGTGTAAATGTCACACGACATCTTCATATCTTGACGTGGCCGAGCTCAACTTTAGAATCTTCTTAACCCATGAAGGGCTTGATTGAAACAAAGCATGAAACCAGTAATAGTTAGTATTCTTTGCTGAAACTCCAGATTTTGCTCACAATGCATCTTCATATTTTTGTCCTCGCCCAGTTCAAGTTCAAAACCTATTCTAACTAAACTTTGGCAGTTTCTAGTATCTCCAGTTGAATATAATTTTATTGTTGTTTACAGGTACCAAGCAATGGTACGCAGGACCCGAGCAGATCGACCAGTTATACCCAATCCAACACGCTCCTAAAACTTACTCCGCCTACGTTTCGTCTGAGCAAAACAATGCAGCCATTGTGGAACGATACTGGCTCAATTCTGCAGGAGAATATATTTACGTTTACCCTGAAATTCCACTATTCGTGGATTACAACAATTTGATGCAAAATCATCTTTGTTTAGGAGCTCAAATAGCAGAGCCTTATTCCCTGAGAAGAGATCATACGCCATTGGCGTACGACATTTGGCTACTTTCAGACGTTAAGTCAGCTCACAAGCATGCTGTGAAACACTATTTAGGCCAACCTGCAGATGTGCCCGATTTCAGAATGGTCCAGCACCCGATCTGGTCAACCTGGGCGCAATACTCAAGGGATATAAATGAGACGAATCTCTTAGAATACGCACAACAAATAAACGATTATGGTTTCAATAACTCGCAATTTGAAATCGACGACCTTTGGGAAGATTGTTACGGCTCGCTGACGGTGGACGAACAGAAATTCCCCAACTTCACGAACTTCGTGCAGGAGCTTAAAAGGCTCGGCTACCGCGTGACGCTCTGGATTCATCCATTTATCAATCGCAACTGTGAGCCTTGGTACTCGGAAGCTCTTAGCAATGGGTGAGTTAGTATTTTCCGAGTTCGTCAAATAAATCATCATTTCACTATTTTAAAACTACCTAAATCAGTGCACAAACACATTTTTTTACTTATAAATCACTTTTAATCTTATGCCCAGTTAAGAGAAATAATTATTCTCCTATTTCTTTAACAATGTTGTGATCACGAACTCCGAAATATCGTAAACCCAAAAAAAACAAGAAATCAAACGGAAATTCTCGAAATCGAAATTGATTCGCATTGTAATCTGTAAAAAACTAGTCTCATGTCGGGATAGGATCATCACGGGATCCCGTCAGGGCGACATGAGACTAGTTGTCATTTTCTAGTATATTTTCTTGTTTAATATTTATCACATAAAAAAAGCATTGTAAAATGCAAAATTAAAAGGCTATAATGTAAAAAATATGTTAAGTATTTCAATAATAGAGTTTTGTAAAACTCTCCAGGTACTTAGTGTTGAACGAGGAGGGCAGCCCCAACACTACGTGGTGGAACAACAACGGCACCACGGCTGGGTACATCGACTTCACCAAGACCTCGGCGGCCGAGTGGTGGTATCAACGCGTGCGCAGCCTGCAGGACCAGTACGGGATCGACAGCTTCAAGTTTGACGCGGGGGAGAGCAGCTTCGCGCCTCAGGTCAATTTTAGATGTCAATGTCATTTCTTCGTGCTATTGTTAAGGATTCTCAAGCACAGTCATGATTGCCGGGTACATCGACTTCACCAAACGCGCGGCGGCCTAGTGGTGGTATCAAGGCGTGCGCAGCCTGCGGGATCAGCACCCCGACAGCCAAACGGTATAGCTTGTGCTATCGCTATAGCTATCAAACTTCAAACTCTCATGTGATCCTTCAACAATAGGGTTTTTGTCTAATTCCTACATATTTCTAGTCATCGATTGGATTCACTTTTGCATTTTTTGTATGAAAGTGATAGCCTCAGCGAGAGCCCTTGTGGGGCTTTGAAAAATCGCGAAATAGCGATTGCACAAGAATGCCGTTAGGCGGTCGGGGTGCAGTACGGTCTCGACAGCTCGATACCTACTCGATTAGCTGCTCAGCTTCGCGCCTCAGGTGAATTTTAGAGCCTACGTCATTTCTTCGTGCTATTGTTAAGGATTGTCGAGCATAGTCATGGTGGCCGGGTACATCGACTTCGTCAAGGCCGCGGCGGCCGAGTGGTGGTATCAATCAACGCGTGCGCAGCCTGCAGGTCCAGTACGGCTTCAAGTTCGACGCGGGGGAGAGCAGCTTCGCGGCTCAAGTTAATTGTGGAATTAACATCATTAGGTACTTCAAGGTATTTTTAAGGATTTTCAAGCATAGTCATGATCACTTCACCAAGCCCTGCAGGGCCAGTACGGGATCGATAGCTTCAAGTTAGCACCTTTGAGCTCTCAGGTCAATTTTGGCATTAACGTCATTTCATTGTGCTATTTCTGAGGATTTTCAAGCATAGATATTTTTTTTAGTATGTTCATAAATGTTGAAACATTGATTGAAGGACCTCCAACAAAAATCAAACGGTATGATTACAAGAAGTACCAATTTGCGTGCTTTAAGCTAACATAGCGTGCTTAAAAAAATCAAGTCTCCGACTCCTCCTCGCGTAGTCAATCGTCACTTCATAAAGGTCGTGATTTCCCAGACGAAGGTAATTTTTTCTTTACTGATGCCCCTCCATCTATCTACCTATTGCAGATCTCCGTCCAAATCGGCAGCATCGACCTACAGCCTCATCACATTGTTGACACCTATGTAGAAACTTGCGCAAGATTCGGCAATATGATCGAGGTGCGCGCCGGATTTAGGTATGTTTGAGAGTGAAAAAACAGTTCTAGATCATCTGTCTAAAAAAATAAGTATTTGTGAATAGTCTTGGCTGCTGATTGATCATGAAACAAAGTCAAAAATAATCAATTACAATCACACCAATTATCTAGCCCACGTTAAGTTTCATGAAGCACTTGTGTTATGGATACTAGATAACGGGTAAACATACTTATATACTTTTTTTGTAAATACATACATAATATACATAATAAACGCCCAGACCAAGACAAATAGACATGTTCATGCACACAAATATTTGTCTTGCCCGGGAATCGAACCCGGACCTCTGGCGCAGAAGGCGAGTTTAATAGGTACCCCTGCGCTAAACAGGTCGTCCTGTTTGGTGCAAATAATCTGAAAGTACAAAGACAAAGACAAAAATACAAAGACAAAAAATGTAGACAGCCAAAAAACCACCCAAAAAGTATTTTAACCTTTTCAGAACCCAAGAGCTCCCCATATTCGTACGGATGGTAGACCGCGACTCCATTTGGGGGATCAACAATGGTCTTCCAACGGTGATCACCACCACGCTCCAGATGAACCTAAACGGCTACACGCTGGTGCTGCCAGACATGATCGGAGGCAACGGGTACAACCTAGACCATGAACAGGCTGACCTTCCGACTAAAGAACTTTTCATCAGATGGGTGCAAGCTACTACGTTCCTACCTGTAATGCAATTCTCGTTCGCTCCTTGGAACTTCGATGACGAGGTAACTGCCAGTGTCGTTATACGCGTAGGTTAAGGATCGTAGTCCTATTCTAAATTCTCTTCTTGTTTAGAAGTCAATCTTTTTAGAGATACTAGTGGCCAACACAAGTTTTCCGTTGGTTCCCATGAACCATGCGGATGAAATTGCGGGCAGCAGAGCCCAAGAGAACGGTTCCGTGGAAATATCGGGAAAAATGTATACTATTTAATCCAGGTAAAAAATTATCTGTAATGTACCGTTCATCCATTTGCGTGATTGTGAACATCAAAACTTTTAAATTTATAACAGTTCAAGGTTATGGTGCAATTCTAATTATTTCCACTTGAATCAGAGCACGCGCTTTGATAAATACAGCACTTCAAAATCCAATAACAAGAGTAATCTACACGTAATTTAAAAAAAATATCCCACGTTATGATCCGTGACAATACAAAGTATCTATTACGTTGACAATTACGTTGGCAATGAAGATCAACGTCATTAAGCGGTCATTAAAAAGTCAGTCCTGACGAAATATATCGGATATGTTTATAGAATACACAAATTATAGACAACGGTACTAGATTAGAACCACTTAGTTGTGCCTTCACAATGCTAGATTTCCGGTGTTTACACATTGTACAGTAGTAAACACTTCACTTAAGTGTACGGGCAGGCATTTAACGACAAAACTGTCATAGGCAAGGTGAATTTTAAATCTTAATTTAGACTATTACTACGAAAGTCAATGGAAGAATCTATTTGAAGAAATTACTATAATTATTCTCTTAATTTGAAGATTTTACTGTTTTTACCATACAACCATCGTGTAATCTCACACAAAATTATAAGTCTAACCTTGCGATGTTCAAAGTGGATAGGGATTGAACTTGTATACACTGTATTATTTAGAAAGAGCTTGCACGAGTTTGAAAGATATAAGCTGCAATGTTAAATTTTCAGACGGTGGAAATAAGTAAAAAATTCGCTGATCTGCACGCGGAATACGCGGAGAAAATCTACGAAGCGATGCAGGCGTCAGTCGACGAGGGAAAGCCGGTGAACGGGCCTCTGTGGTGGCTGGACCCGGCTGATGAGGAGGCTCTCATTATATGGGACGGTAAGATTCCTATTAATTTTTTTGTGTGCCATTTCCTGTTTGTATTGGCTACAATTATGGACTTTATGACTTCGTATAGCTTGGCATTCTGCTACTTCGTATAATCTCAGTTAGTTGATTAAACATAAACATAAACATAAACTTAAATTATTAATCCATATCATGAAACTTTCCTATAGCTCTATGGAAATATGCACCTTTCCTGCAGCCGTGGTCACCAGATCATGAATAACGAGTTGTAGTTTTTAGAGCACTATTATGGCATATTCTGTGGCCACAAATTCAAATTAACAAAATATTAAGTGATAGTCATTTATGTTGTTTATTTTCCACTTTAAGAATTCCTGGTCGGCGAAGATATCCTAGTGGCTCCAATACTAAAAGAAGGGGCTACTTCCCGGGATATCTACTTGCCAAGCGGGGTCTGGTTAGAAGGAGGGGACCTGGAGCGCCCCCACTCCGGCCCCATATGGCTGCACTCTCACCCCGCACCTCTAGACGTATTGTTATTCTTCGTCAAGCATTCAGACCAACCGGACGCTTCTGCTATACCAGTTTTCTCTGCGTTTATGATGGTTCTAGGCTTAATCGTCACCGCACTGTTTTAATTCGTAGTTTAGATGTTAACAATGTAAGTATAAGTGTTATTTAAATAAGATTTACTAAATAAACATATATTTTATTAATTAAGAAGTTTTTTATTCTTGTATTGATGAATAAGAAATCCAAGATCTCACAACAAGCATGAAACTAATAAATAAATAAAGCATTTATTTCTATATTCACAAAACTTTTTCATTTTTTAGCAGAGACTAACCCCTGAAATAGGTTCCAGAGGAACCTGAGCTACAGCACAAATAGTTGATATAAAAGAAAACGTAATTGTTACAGCCTTTGCCTGCAGTGGTTATCAGATAAAAGTGTATGTAAACGTCTATACAGCTTCTATACAGCTGGTTTGGGCGAACTTTATATAGCATTGGCTGCTGCAAACAAGCTGTAAAATAGCTATTTAAGATGCTTTTCCATTGTCAAATAATTGCTTGATAAGCAACTTTTATTTGAGTCCAAATTATATAGATGTAAGTTTTTGCAACTTAAAGCAATATAATGACGAACAAAGCGAATTAAATTTTTTATTACTTCTTAACAATTTACAGAATTTGTAATCTTGTCAACTTTAATGGCGAAATTATTAAAATTATGGTATTTTTGAAGGTGGTGACACGTAAAAAAGCATTATTTCATATGCAAATTAAATTTTACTGATAATATATAAGTATTCATGTTATTATGTAAATTTTTGATGCACCCTTAATATTTTTCCATTTAAAGAAATAAATACATAAAAATTAATAATGCAAAAAGCAGTAATTATAACATTTTTAATTAATGGTGTAAAAAAACGTTTTGTAACAGCTGAACAAAGCTTTTGGTTAACAAAACATAACTTTTTCAGTAGTAATTACCAAGAAATATACATTTTATATTTGTTAAAGTATTTATTTTGCGAAAAGAAACTACAAAAAAATGGCGTTGCAGTTTATATTACAAAACACTATTTAGTACTGTTTATTGTAATGAAGGATGCTAAATTTGAGCACTTCCGTTGCTCTTCGCTACGATATTAGCATTTATGTTGCCGTTAGCCAGTAAAGAAGCTACTAAATTGCTATGAGCTGTGACATAAGCAAAGAGACAGCAAAATTAAAATCGTGCATTTTTATTTGAGTGTGTGCGTCACGTCGGTAGTATTGAATTTTATTGGTGAAACAAATAAGCACTTGAAGCTTTATAAATTTATCTAGGTAAATTACTAGATTTTAACAGTGTTTTATTACTCAGTAAGTAACAAATTTGTCACATAAATAGCAGCTGGCAAATTAGTGACAATAATGACAACTATTAATCAGCACTTTATCGATTCCTCGTGGCGAAAAGCTATTTAAATGTAACGTACGAAAAGCTATTCATAATTATAGTATGAAGTTAACGTTTACATAGCTTATTTCAAGCTCTGTTAAATGACAGCAACTTAAAAACGCTATTTAAACGTTTACACCGCTATTTTATAGAGCTTATGATAAAAAAAAGATATTAACCATATAGTACGCCTCTATCCGACTGCATTTTATATAAATAGCGGCTACACAAACTTTAAATGATTCTATGCTATTTAACAAAAAAATTACACAGCGTTTGTGCTACCTGGGAGATTACTAGGCCCCACCCTAAGATAACCTTCGCTTTATAATAAATTTTAAATAGAAAAATATTGGAAGAAATCATCTCGGCCACAAATGAATTCTCAGATGGGACTCGAACCCACGACCTTTGGAAATCCGGTTCAATGATATAACCACTGAGCTACTGAGACTTGCGGACCACCGTCGAAATTCTCCAATACTTTTATATTTTTAATACGCCTGTAGGCCAGCGTTGTCAATCAAGCTAGGAATATCCTTGCATTCGAAAGACACATCTTTTCAGAGCATTGGACCGGATTTCCAAAGGTTGTGGGTTCTAGTCCTATCTGAGAATTTCACTTGTGACCGAGTTGAATTTTTTTAATATTTTTCTATTTAAAATTTATTATAAGTGCAAAAATAGCATTGAAAAATGCAAAAGTTCAAAAAACATAAAAAAACCCTAGCTTTATGAGATGACATTGTGAAATGACTTATCTATCTAAGGTTTCTCTCACTAGTCACTTTCGATTAAATCCTGCATGTTTCTAATTGCTCCAGTCACGCTATACGAGTTCGTAAACAGAAAGCGATAGATCATTTAAATGTCTTAATAACAGCCTTTATAAATCAAAAGGATCCATGGATGGAAAATCGTTGGTAATTAGTTATTGTTGAAAGTTACTCTGTATAAACTGATGTAATTAGTATCAGTGCATTTCGTAATCTTCTACAAACAATTTATGAGAAAAAATGGCATTTAATACTTGGCGTCATACACAACAGGTGGTTAAAAGCATGTTAGGCCTCACTCGCCTGAAATACCAATAGGTTAAACATTTAAACTACAACAGGTTGAACCTAGTTTGGGCTGTATAATTTTAAAATAAAACAACTTTTGCGGAATAACTTTTACTACTATAACTTTTCGGTTTATTTGAGGTTTTTTTATTTCAATTATGAGTGCGCGAAGAAACTTAAGATGTGCTTCTGTATAATTTTAATTTGTCATTGATTGTAAAATATTGTGAAATTGTATAATAAGTACTTATTATTTAAACCTTCACAATTTTTTTTATGAACGACGACGGGGATACTCTTAGCCTTCATCATACCTGATGTTGAGTATTGATAAGGCTGAAGGTGGAAGTGAGCTTCTCCCGGAATCCTTAATCACTGAGGAACTGGCTATCTATTCTCTTACTACCTGAACACAACAATGCTGAAAACATTGTTGTTATGGCGTCAGACAAGATGGTGGTAGCTAGCCAGGCGGACTTACAACAAGTCCTACCACCAACCAAAAAAAAAAAAAGACGGGTTGCACTCCGGGAGTGCCGGCAGAAGTGAAAACTTGATTATAAACGTTGAGCATGTTTGATATTTTGGAATGGTTAGGGAATAATTTTGCACCAATTGCTTTATCAGTATAAAAGTACTATCATTTATGTGGTAGAATACAATATTCATTTATTGCGCTATCGTACACAAACATGACAAACCATATTAAAGTGAACGTTAAGTTAGGTAATAAGATATAAGAAAACATTAGTTATTATAGAGAATCGAAAAATATATATTGACAATAAAACAAGAGACAAGTAAAAGACATTATCAACAGTCTGTCGCTAAGCAACCGAGACCATAGTCAACCTGTCACCTCAACATTCTCCATCCGTCCTACGCTTTTTCGATCAGGTCACGTGTCCTGACGCGAGTTTAAGATTTTATACCCATTACAGAAAAAGTGCTCAACGCCGCTAAAGAAGTTTTCACTTCAAAAATCTGGTTTGTGTACTTATAACGTTACTGTTCACTTTCACGTAACTTTTAAAAGCTTTTATATAACATTTGATGCAATGATATGGTAAACATTCGCGTTAAAGAATAAATGTGAACTGTATGAAATTTATTGTTACGGCTTTTATTCACGAATTTCGTATCATTATTTCGAGTTTCGCAAGTTAAGGCAGTTTTAAGTAACCTATACCTACAGTTTTCTCAAAAAACTGCTGCTTATTGAAGTTCCATATACCTATGTCACCATATCTTAATATACACACATCAATTTAAACAGATCATGAATTTACGGGCTGTTAAAATATGGGCACAACAGCATATTTTGAGACTAAGAATTCAATTTAGCCAAATAATTCAGTCATATAGTTAGTTTCGATTTTAAGAATTTCTGGTCGGCGAAAACATCCTGGTGGCTCCAATTCTAAAAGAAGGGGAATTCTACTTCCCGGAAATTCTACTTCCCGGAACATCTACTTGCCAAGCGTAGCGTAGAAGAAGCGTAGTAGTATGTGTGTATATAAAAATATGTCACCATATCTTTATAATATACACATAAAATAAAATTTAGGGATCACGCTAGTTTTAGAGTATCGTCGCGTCGCTATAGAAAATTGGTTCCGGACCTGGGGTAATTACCCCCGCGAAGGTAAAACAGCTATTCTATGGGGGTAACAGCAGAGGTGTGATGAATAGACAACATTTTATTTTATTTTATGTATACAATTTCGCATGGTGCTCTTTCGCATTCCCAATAGTAAACAGTTAATTGTGAATGTGCATGATATGAATAAAGATAAGTATTTGTATTTGCTTGCCTGAAATTATTTTGAATTGGCAAAATAATTTTCTCTAACCGGCCATAGGGGTAACAGTTCTGAAAAGCTTAGGAACCACTGCTATAGAACATTATTATTTTAACTTTTTTGTATCGTTAATGTTTTTTTTGTAAATTTCACTACTTAATAAGGAAAGAATGAAAGTAAAAAGCCTGGATTCTCTGGATATTATTTATTAGACAAAAAAGTACTTGATCCCTAGACACTTTTGATGTGTATACTTAGTTAGGCACCAAATTAGTTCTGCACATTCAGTAGGCCCATTTTGAAACTTAACAGCCTCAGTGGACCGAAGAGTTTGGCATAAATAGCGCGAGTTTGCAAATTTCCAATCGTTCCCATCGCGTGAGAGTAACGTTTCGATAGATAGCCTTAATGAAATGACAATAAGATTGAGAATTAAACTCTATTCCCAAACTGCGGCGTAAGCGAGTAAATAAAAAATTAATAAATATTTCCACACAATCACACCAATTATCTAGCCCACGTTAAGTATCATGAATAACTTGTGTTATGGATACTAGATAACGGATAAACATACTTATATACTTTTTGTTTTTGTAAATACATACATAATATACATATAAACACCCAGACCAAGAAAAATAGACATGTTCATGCACACAAATATTTGTCTTGTCCGGGGATCGCACCAGCCGGGACCTCTGGCACAGAAGGCGGGGTTAGTACCACTGCGCCAAACAGGGGGTTAATTCAGTTTGTCATTTAAAAGGTATTTATGAGCTATATTTGACATGTGATAGGGAATATGATCTGAGGGTCTAAAGCAATATTGCTAAGTGAATTCCCTAACAATTCATTTAAGTGTTTATTTTCTATAGAGTTTAAAACTGTGTCAGTGTAGCAGAATTTGTTTTGAATTTTTTGAAAGCAAGAAAACTTATTAAAAGCAAATTCCATAGGAAATAAAGAAATAAATAAATTGTCATGTAGTTACTTAGCAATGTTGTATAGCGTCCTTTTTAGACCCCCCTAGTCCATCTAGGCAAAGTGACACACGAAAATATCTTTCAAATATATGGAGAAGTGTTAAATGAAGTGTCATATTAATATTCATTCGTTCAAAAAGCAATTGCGACTTCAAATTACACAATTTCATAAATTGCTATCACAATCACTAAACCGTTGAAAGTGATTGCGATAGATTTTAAAATTAGACAATTAGGGCCCAGGTCGTCAATAGTAAGGTGAGAAAACTCACCCTAAGCACTCTGTAATACTGTTTTCATCGCAGTTCCGACACAGCACATATGCAAATAACTTAATGTGTTTCGTTAACAAACTTAATGTCGCCACCACTTAACATGATGGGCAACTTCCTTGATGGTGTCAAACGTCTTGACAGATAGCTACCGGCGTAACGGTCATTACACGATTAAAATAAAATTGTTGATGATGGTGTACTTGGATTAGATATCTTTATAACAGATTCGAGTCCAGACACTACCGGAACATTTAGATATACGGAAGTTTTTACGAGCAAAAATATTGCTTATAATTATCCCCGTACAAATTTCTATCGCCGCCGATAAATATACAGAATCAAACCTGCACCTCACAGATAGCGGTAGAGTGCTCAATCCACTTATCACGGTATCTCCATCAATAGGTTGTGGTTGTTTACTAAACATTTCCCTAAAACAACTGAAACTTCAACTTTCCTTAGGTGTTTTCCTATCATCCTGTTTAATTATGGTACTATGAGTCCAGATTTTTCGGGACATGGCTAGATTTTTTTTATTCAAGTACAATTTTCATCATCAGGCGATGGATTGGTGATCAAAAAATTATTTATTTCGAGTTTCTCCACGCTATAGGCACAGTCTAAAGCTTTGGGAGGCTCCTAAGCCTTTGGTTCCGGTTACATTTGCATTAGGCACGGCGAACGCACACCCAACCTTTCAGGCCCTGAATTATGAGACAATAGATATTCCGTTGTTCTCTCGATCCACATGAGGTTATGTTTCCGGAGTAACTATTTATTAATCTGTGGTTATGTTGCTAATCTTTCCCTATAAACAATTGTTCGTCACCCCTGAAGTTATCGCCTCCTCAATCAAAGTTATATGAAATTGATCGTAAACAAATGCATTGTGAATGCAAGAATTTAAAATATTCGTTGGAAAATTGCAAACTAAGAGTACACAGGTACTACACGACCAAGACAATTAGGCGCATGAAAGGAATGCGTTTTTGCACTTTTGGCACCTGCAGTCCACTTCTATCACCGCACTTCTGTTATTGTGATTAATTAGCGCTACAGTGATTAACTGATTGATTACCGCTTTTTGCAAATGTTGGTTTTTACTTAGATTTTTTTAGTTTTTCTCAGCTGTCATGGGCCTAATTGTCTTGGTCAGATAGTATTATACAATAGCAAATAGAACTTAAATACTTACCCCCATATTCTAAGTCGTTCCTCCAAAACTTTTTACACTCCACTCAATCTCGTCGTGGGTAAAAATGGTAGTGTGCGCTAGGTCTAACACGGAGTAGGTACGTACTCTTTGGCTCCTCCAGGTCCTTACGGAGTTATGACTTAGAATACCGATTTCGAGAAATATTTCGAAGAGGTTTTCAATGAGGTTTCGTTAAGTCGAGGACGAGTAAGTTTTGGAGGAACGACTTAGAATATAGGTGTTAGTCGCCCTTTTCGGACATGGCAATTTAAAGGGGGTTTATAAAATTATTCATAATATAAAAAAAATATAACATCTTATTTGATCGCCTGGTAACAACCACCGGTATCAGACCCAGGGGTCCCGGGTTCGATTCCCAGGGTACATATTGTATTCGGTTTGGTAGGTGGTAGGACTTGTTGTGAGTCCGCCTGGCTAGCTACCACCATCTTATCTAAGTCTGACGCCATAACAACAATGTTTTCAGCATTGTTGTGTTCCAGCAGTTAGAGATAAGATAGCCAGTTCCTCAGTGGTTGAGGATTACGGGAGAGGCTCGCTTCTATCTTCAGCCTTATCAATACTTAACATCAGGTATGATGAAGACTAAGAGACACCCCGTCGTGAATAAAACAATAAATAAAGAAATATCATAAAAATAATAGAAAAGTACCATATAATTAAACTTAAATCTAAGATCTAAGATCGTCATACAAATATTTAGATACTGATCTTGTAGGTCCAGTTCTTTTTTTTTGTAAATTATGTTAAACGTGAGTGCGTCGTCAATCGACACCCGGGTTATCAGTGTCAGTCTAGGTAAGATGCGCGGGAGTCGAGTGCCAGTTTTTTGCCGGCCATTGTTTACGACGTCTTGTGACGTCGATAAAAAGGAGAATGCACACTGTTAGAGAAAATATAAAATCAGTAATTCCTGACCCATAACTCATATCATAATTTATATATACTTTTTCTAGACATCACAATTTTCAACTCGATAAATTATAGGTTCATTATACAAAATGTCTTTCATTTTCTATATTATTCCCATCACATTAATTTCAATAATAAAAATATAATAACTGTTCGCAAAATCCTAGCCTAACGAGAAAATCCGCAAGAAACTTATCAAAAGCAGTTTTTTATCCCCATGGTTTATATTATAATACATAGTCACATGGAAAAAAGTCCGTAAATTCAAAAGCCACTTTCGCATTTTTTTTTAATGAACGACGGGGAGTCTTAGCATCCATCATACCTGATGTTAAGTATTGATAAGGCTGAAGATGGAAGCGAGGCTCTCCCGGAATCCTCAATCACTGAGGAACTGGCTATCTTATCTCTAACTGCCGGAACACAACAATGCTGAAAACATTGTTATTATGGCGTCAGACTTAGACAAGATGGTGGTAGCTAGCCAGGCGGACTTACACAAAGTCCTTCCACCAACCAAACCGAATACAATATGTACTCCCGCTGGGAATCGAACCGGTTAAAATCTAAATATTATCTTAGGTACATACTTCCGTTATCACATCGGTAAGTGTGCAGGGTCCTTTGCTGAATCATTACAATTAAGACGTGTGATGATAACAAGTTAATAAACACATAACTAGTCCTACCGACCCGAAGCTACCAGTCTACGATCAGCCGGCGCGATGGAAGTACCCAGGGTGCCGCTAGCACGTAAGTACACAAACAAATTATTTATTAACATTATAAAAGTCCAAACGGTAACTTAACTATTGTAAGTAATTTAAGTCGGTCCCAGTAGGCAACCTTGTGGAAACAAATATTGTATACCCTTCCATTGGAACCAGTGGTAGTTTCTAACATTAAAGCTCTAAGTAATTATAAGTTTCCAATGTGGAGATATAACACCATATAAACAATAAATACATCATTTTCACGAATAATTTATATGAATACTAAAAAATGGTGAGAATATCGGAATAAAATGTATCCAATGTCAAGGCCTGTCTAACTGCCAATCATTCAAATCTGTTCAGCCGTTTTGTTGTGATTGAGTTGACATCCAAATATCCAAAATTTGTCTTCGATATTCTTCTTTATAGTCACTCAAAACTATTGAAGTGTTTGTGTAGTAAGATCACGGGAAAAGCTAACAAAAGTTCCCCTTCCCGTAGGAATATCGGTATAAAAAGTATCTTATGTAACCAGGCTTCTACTATCTGTGTACCAAATCTCATCCAACTCCGTTCAGTAGTTTCGGAGCCTATTCAATGCAAGCAAACAATCAAATCTTTCCTTTTTATAATACCTATTAGTAAGATAGTTCCATTAATTATTTCGACACACTAAGAAAATGTGGCGCTCGAAGGAGGAGGTCTATGTTCAGCAGTCGTCGTCCACATGACACCCACTGCTGGGTATAGGCCTCCCCCAAAGATCTCCACAACGATCGGTCCTCCGCAGTCCGCATCCAGCGGCTTCCCGCAACCTTCACCAGATCGTCGGTCCACCTTGTCGGGGGCCTACCCACGGAGCGTCGTCCTTTGCGCGGTCGCCATTCCAGAACCTTTCCGCCCCAACGGCCATCGGTTCTTCTCGCTATGTGTCCCGCCCACTGCCACTTCAGCTGAGCAATCCTTCGAGCGATGTCAGTTACTTTAGTTCTCCTACGGATCTCCTCATTTCTGGTTCGATCACGTAGGGAATATGTTCAGCAGTGGACTACTAATAATGAAAAATATACTACACGACCAAAACAATAAGGCGCATGACAGGAATGCGATTTCGTATTTTCAAAGCCCGTATCCCGCCTTTTTCATTGCATATACTTAACTGATTTATTAGCACTACAAGGATTAACTGATTAATTAGCGCTTCTTGAAGTTTTGGTTTTCAGTAAGTTATTTATGGTTTTCATAGCTGTCATGCGCCTAATAAATTGTGGTGGACGTGTAGTATGTCCTATAATAATTGCTCTACCTACCGATGATTAATATCAACTAAAATACAGAGTTAAAGTTGGACAATAGTATATAAAACTACCATTATTTTTATACTCGAATAAAACCTATTAATTA
Organism: Chrysoteuchia culmella; assembly: GCA_910589605.1. Taxonomy (NCBI): domain Eukaryota; kingdom Metazoa; phylum Arthropoda; class Insecta; order Lepidoptera; family Crambidae; genus Chrysoteuchia; species Chrysoteuchia culmella. The sequence goes on along the minus strand of OU342655.1, from coordinate 19,726,860 downwards.
ATGCAAATAACCGTGTAAATAGCCGACCGTCATAGTATATGACGAGCCAGGACAATCGATCGCAACCTATGATTACATCGATTGTTCGCGAGGAGCAATTAATATTAAACGGTGAAAAAAAACATCATTACACGCAGCAGCTTCCTACTTAGGCTAGTTTTTATATTCCGGGAAATATTTACCTTTACGTGAAGATATAGTTTTAGTTTCACACATATATGATTTTCTAACGTCTAAGTTTTTTTCTATATTTATTTGTGTACTAGAAACGAGGCTCTTCGAACCTGCGACTTTCCATATTGGCCAACCACATTAACCAAAACCTTTGTGACGTTGAAAGATCAAATAGATAATATTTTTAGCTTTGAAGCGATATGTCGGCGCTATTTCTAATGTTCGCTTTTGCGTTCAAAATCTACAACTTTTTAATATTTTCGCTTTTGTGTTTAGCCCCCCGAATACTAACTTCAAGTTATGCCCGATCTATCCTATAACACTAACTACAATGTTTATTTTTTTGCTTTTCCCATAGTAATCCTAGCGCTGTGTGCGTGCGCGCAGGCTGTGGATATTAGCCTGCTGGACGCCACTGATGGCAAGCTGAAGCTGCAGGACAACCCCGTTGGAGGGCTGAACATAGTTCTCGAGAGAAGTAAGTACTTTTATATTCGAGTCTTTAATATTTAATAAATAAATAAATAAATTTTAAGCATCAACACATCTTCACAGCACCGCACAGCACCCCGGCCCGTGACCACTACTTGCACAGATGCAGAAACGAAGAAAAACAAAAAACCAACAAGTCCAGCTAGATAGCACAATGTTTCGAAATATAAAAATGTGATTAAGTACGAGTACTCAACGAACAGTACGAAAGATTTGAAAACAGTAAAAAAGTAGTAAAATATTGGATAATTGTTGACGCAAATATCTGTCGAATTTGAAAAAGAAAATCTTATATTTGTCCCAACATCTAGGAGTCTGGACCAAAAAAAGGAAAAAATAAAGTTTTAAGAAGATTATAGACTTATTAACATCAAGCCGTGACCTCGTAGGTTCCCAATTTCGCGCGCGACTATCGTCTTCAATTCACTGAATTTCGATATAAATATCACAAAACCAAATTATCCCTTTCAGAAGGCAGATCAGAGGTGATAACTGTGATCGGTCGCCACGCCGGCGCGGCTAAAGACGTCGTCCAAGATGGCGACGCGGTGATCCAGTTCGCCAACGACACGTCGGTGAGGATCAGCTCGGAAAAGGTGGCTGAGGGCAGGGGGCAGCTCATCACGGTCACTTGGGAAGCTCCTAAAAACGTCAAGCTGGAAGACTGCGTTAATCTAGGTACCTTTCACTTTTAATCATGACAACGAATGAAACTTCCAACACTGGATCAAGGGGGCAATTCTCTTCGAAATCGCGTAGCGCGTAAAGTCGAGCGCGGTCACCGGGACATTTTAGTGGTAATTGGGTTAAGTATTGTTAAGTAGAACATTTTGACAATCGTAGAAATTTCACCAAAAAAATTAATAGAGTTATTTATGGCTGAGATGCAGCAGCGCGAGAATAGCCTCCCTAAGGATCTTCATGTCCAAAATAAAATCATGCTCAATATTTCTTTAGAAGTGAATGGTGGATACAAACCATTCACTGATAAAAAATAATAATTTCAGGATCCAGAAACTGGTACGGCGGCCCTCAACAAAAACGCCAGTACTGGCCTATAGAGCGTCTCGTCCTCCTCGACTACTCCTACGTCACCAAGGAGGCTGACAACTGCGGGGTGGCTGAGCCCTACTGGCTCAGCTCCTCCGGGATCTTTTTCTACTTCGACAAAAAAGTCCCGCTCTTCGTAGATCAAAACAACAGAGACAAAAACGCAGCATGCTTCAAAGCAGAAATCAAACCTCCTTATTCGAGCAAAAGGGACCGCAACGACTTAATTTATGCCATCGGCATATTCGAAGATGCAAGGAAAGCTCATGAATATGCAGTAGAAAACTATTTAGAAAAGCCGACAGGTATACCAGATGAGACTATGATCAAATACCCAATTTGGTCGACTTGGGCCAAATACAAGCGGAATATAGACCACGATATAGTACTGCAGTTCGCTGATGAGGTGAACAAATATGGCTTCCCCAACAGCCAGTTGGAAATAGACGATCTTTGGGAGATATGTTATGGTGCGCAAACGATTGACGTCGATCGGTTCCCAAATATGAAGAACACGGTGGCGAAATTGAGAGAGAAGGGTTTCAGGGTGACAATTTGGACTCATCCGTTCATCAATAAAGGATGTGAACCGTGGTATACGGATGCTAAAAACAGAGGGTGAGTCTATGACTATTGATGTGATTTATCTAATATTATAAATTGGTGGAGCTCGGAGGCGCAATGGTGAGGAGCTTGATGGCGCCTTGGTTCGCGGGCTCAGCTTGCGATAGTAGCGGTTAAGCAACTTTCGGAGAGATCAACCACGGGATGGGTGACCAAAAATGCAATATCTCGAGCTCCTCCGCGCTTCTAAAGGAACGGTAAGCCGTTTGTCCTGGCTGTATCTGCACTCGTTAAAACTCACCGATCCCCATTCTGCCCGCGTGGTGGGTCATAGTCCATTCTCCTTATTTAACACTAGCGGCCGCTCGCGGTTTCACCCGCGTGGTTCCCGTTCCCGTGGGAATTTTGGGATCATTTATAGCCTTTGTTACTACTTGGGGTCTAAGGATTCTCTATACCAAATTTCGTCAAAATCGGTCCAGTAGTTTTTGAGTTTATTCGTTACATACAAAAATACAAAGCTTTTCTCTTTATAATATTAGTATAGATAAGGAAGGCCATTACCCTAACAGTGGGGACATCAATGGCTGAGACGATGATACTGACGATGGTCTAATATCCAGTTAGTGTTCGTCGCTCACAAATTCCTCTCTTTCCAGATATCTCGTGGTTTCCGAATACGGCTCGGTCGAGACGAGCTGGTGGAACGACAACGAGACGACGACGGCCTACATTGACTTCACCAAGCCCGACGCGCGCCAGTGGTACATCGACCGGCTGCATAAGCTCAAGGCTGATACCGGATTGGACAGCTTCAAGTTTGACGCTGGCGAGAGCAGTTGGTCTCCACAGGTGAAGAAGACAATCGTTTATTAACTATTAAGTTATTTAGTTAAAGTATTACGTGTAGGGCCGGCTTAGAATAGCACTAGCCCCTTTCGACCCGAGAGTGTAGTAAAAGGTGACTAAGAGAATACAGCTTTCAGGAGGCGTATAGCAGCATCTCTTAAAAAACTTGGACTCACTGTAATCGCCAACCCAATGAACATCCTTGAGGAAAGCCCCCAGTGGCGAGGGATCGAAATATGGAGAAGGCAAGCCGAAACAAAATTTTCTCGAAAAACTGATTTAACAGTATGGTGGATTGGTGTGGTGGGGCTCCTAAAAGGGAAGCTGATGGGAATCGTGTTATATGGACCCTTCGCCACTGATAACCAGCAGTGATGATGATTATGATGATGAATTAATATATATTAAACTATTGTTACAATTAGGTGTTAATTAAAGAACATTACAATAAATGAGTGCCTGCTTCACTCGACTGGATTGATATAATCATTGCCAGGCATATCATTCGGAGGTCAAGTCAATAATAATTCTATTGAAATTGTTTAAAGCTCTTGAGTAGCATCGATCGCAAATAATTATTTTTATGCGGTCTGCGAGATCACAAGAATCGTGGTTGGTAAAAAAGAATGGAGGGACCACATATAACTTTTTGATCAAAAACTGTTTTTGGGTCATCATCACATCAACATAAACTCTAAAGAAGAATACTTTTAATCAAAATGCTTAAGACCTCTTGTTTTATTACGCCGCCAATCAGTGTTTATCGATTTTAACAGATCCCAGTACTGCAAGGCAACATAAGAGATCAGCCGGGCGTGATCACTGCTGACTACGTGCGAGCTGTCGCCCAGTTCGGACCCATGGTGGAAGTGAGGGCTGGCTACAGGTAAGGATGAAATTACAGCTGTTACTTATTGCCAGTAGCCTGTAACCCCATGTATATTCTAAGCTCAAGTGAAGGGCTTTTCCTAGGCATGCTCGGTCCATGGCATCTCCTTAATCTTATCCAAGGAAAAGCCTATTTAAAAAAAAAAGCCATATTGCCAATATGAGTGATAAATTCCCCATTTAATACTTATCCTTAAGGGATCTTTAAGGGATGCTAATAATTGTTGATTAGCACAAAATGAATAAAAGCTGGCTTGCAACAAGACTGTTAGAAGACTTCTTTTTATAATGTCCCATTTATTAAAACAATCTGCGAATATCCTAGTAATATCAAAACCTAAATTGTGTTATAATTCGCTGTAAATGTCGCAGTTGTATTTCAATACAAGATTTTGTAGATAACAATCCTCATCAAAAGAACCTTCAACTCCCCAGAACCCAAAACCTACCGATCTTCGTGCGGATGATCGACAAGGACACTTACTGGACGTTTGAGAACGGTCTACCAACCCTGATCACGACGCTTCTCCAGATGAACATCAACGGGTACCCGCTGGTGTTGCCGGACATGATCGGCGGGAACGGGTACAACGAGTCCCCGTCTAAAGAGCTGTTCATCAGGTGGCTTCAGGCTAACACGTTCATGCCTAGTCTGCAGTTCTCTTATGTGCCGTGGGACTTCGATAATGAGGTAACATTATTGAATATCTACTTTCTAGCTTTCGGGTACCCAGCGAGCGATAGTATCACCAAGTAATCTTTGTATCACTTAGACCACCTCTTAGGAAATCCGTTTGGAGAGGTCTGTGCTAAAAAAAAACTAGGTGTATAAAAAAATCACGTCCAAAAGCGTTACGCAAAATAATAAAGTATTATCTGCAGATTTTTATAACCTTCATGATCATCTTTTCATTTTCATCAATCATCACTTTGAAGGACTTTCCTATGTAAGGTTTTAGAATGTCTCCGCTTCAGGAAATCAGGAAAGTCCTGGTATATTATAAGCTCGAGTGAATAGGCTTTTTCTAGGCAAGCTCGCTCCATCTTAGGCCTCTTCTTAATCTAACGATTCAGAATGAGGCCAAGAGTAAGCCTATTTAATGTAAAAAAAAAAATCGCGCTGTGTCAAAATCGCAGCCCTTATTTAAAGTATTTCAGTAATCTTTCAGCCGCAATCGCACGGTTTGTCTGAATCTTAAAAGTTACCAAAACGTGTCAAATCTGAACCTAAATTTATGTTTCTCCATTTCTCAGACAATAGCCATAAGCAAGAAGTTCGTTGACCTACACGCGCAGTACGCGCCACAGATAGTAGCGGCGTGCAAGCTAGCCGTCGAGACCGGCGCGCCCGTCAATCCACCTGTATGGTGGATCGCTGCCAACGACTCTGCTACCTACGACATTTGGGATCGTGAGTTGAAACAGCTTTTACTGCTATCATAGAACTCATCATCATAGCAGCGTGCAAGCTAGCCGAGGAGAACGGAGCGCCTGTTAACCCCCCTGTATGGTGGATCGCTGCCAACGACTACGACATTTGGGATCGTGAGTTGACACAGCTTTTACCGCTATCATAGAACTCATCATCATAGCAGCGTGCAAGCTAACCGAGGAGAACGGAGCGCCTGTTAACCCCCCTGTATGGTGGATCGCTGCCAACGACTCTGCTACCTACGACATTTGGGATCGTGAGTTGAAACAGCTTTTACTGCTATCATAGAACTCATCATCATAGCAGCGTGCAAGCTAGCCGAGGAGAACGGAGCGCCTGTTAACCCCCCTGTATGGTGGATCGCTGCCAACGACTACGACATTTGGGATCGTGAGTTGACACAGCTTTTACCGCTATCATAGAACTCATCATCATAGCAGCGTGCAAGCTAACCGAGGAGAACGGAGCGCCTGTTAACCCCCCTGTATGGTGGATCGCTGCCAACGACTCTGCTACCTACGACATTTGGGATCGTGAGTTGAAACAGCTTTTACTGCTATCATAGAACTCATCATCATAGCAGCGTGCAAGCTAGCCGAGGAGAACGGCGCACCTGTTAACCCCCTGTATGGTGGATCACTGCCAACGACTCTACGACATTTGGGATCGTGAGTTGACACAGCTTTTACCGCTATTATAGAACTCATCATCATAGCAGCGTGCAAGCTAGCCGAGTAGAACGGAGCGCCTGTTAACCCACCTGTATGGCGGATCGCTGCCAACGACTCTACGACATTTGGGATCGTGAGTTGACACAGCTTTTACCGCTATCATAGAACTCATCATCATAGCAGCGTGCAAGCTAACCGAGGAGAACGGAGTGCCTGTTAACCCCCCTGTATGGTGGATCGCTGCCAACGACTCTACGACATTTGGGATCGTGAGTTGTCACAGCTTTTACAGCTATCTTAGAACTCATCATCATAGCAGCGTGCAAGCAAGCCGAGGAGAACGGAGCGCCTGTTAACCCCCTGTATGGTGGATCACTGCCAACGACTCTACGACATTTGGGATCGTGAGTTGACACAGCTTTTACCGCTATCATAGAACTCATCATCATAGCAGCGTGCAAGCTAGCCGAGGAGAACGGAGCGCCTGTTAACCTCCCTGTATGGTGAATCGCTGCCAACGACTCTACGACATTTGGGATCGTGAGTTGACACAGCTTTTACCGCTATCATAGAACTCATCATCATAGCAGCGTGCAAGCTAGCCGAGGAGAACGGAGCGCCTGTTAACCTCCCTGTATGGTGAATCGCTGCCAACGACTCTACGACATTTGGGATCGTGAGTTGACACAGCTTTTACCGCTATCATAGAACTCATCATCATAGCAGCGTGCAAGCTAACCGAGGAGAACGGAGCGCCTGTTAACCCCCCTGTATGGTGGATCGCTGCCAACGACTCTACGACATTTGGGATCGTGAGTTGTCACAGCTTTTACAGCTATCTTAGAACTCATCATCATAGCAGCGTGCAAGCAAGCCGAGGAGAACGGAGCGCCTGTTAACCCCCTGTATGGTGGATCACTGCCAACGACTCTACGACATTTGGGATCGTGAGTTGACACAGCTTTTACCGCTATCATAGAACTCATCATCATAGCAGCGTGCAAGCTAGCCGAGGAGAACGGAGCGCCTGTTAACCTCCCTGTATGGTGAATCGCTGCCAACGACTCTACGACATTTGGGATCGTGAGTTGACACAGCTTTTACCGCTATCATAGAACTCATCATCATGGATCGCTGTCAACGACTCTGCTACCTACGACATTTGGGTCTGTGAGTTGACCTAGTTGAACTAGTTACTAGAACCTTGTAACTAGTTCCTAAACTAGACAAGACTACGATCATATTATACTCATTATTATGTGCCATTTGTGCGCAAGCTGGCCGTAGAGACTGGAGCGCCTGTCAACCCACATGTATGGTGAATCGCTGCCAACGACTTTGATGCCTACGACATTTGGGACTGTGAGTTAACATAGCTTCTACCACGTTCATGGACTCATCATCATAGCAGCGTGGAGAGCTGTGGAGTACGGAGCGCCTGTCAACCCCCTTGTATAGTGGATCGTTGCCAACGACTTTGCTGCCTACAATATCTGGGACCGTGAGTTGACACAACATCTACCACTATCATAGCCTCATCATCATAGGACATTTGCGTGCAAGCTGGCCGTGGTGACCGTGGAGTGTAGTGTATTGCTGCCAACGACTCGGCTACCTTCTACCACGATTACGATCATCATAATGTAGCTATTTTAATGACCCCACTGCTGGGCCTCACTGCTGGGGTACAGTACAGGCCTTCCTGAAGGATATGGCAAAGTCTAAACAAGTCTAAGTTAGTCTAACTAAAATGTCTCTTCCAGAATACATACCATAGTCGGATTTTTATTCAGCAGAGTGATTTGACAGGTTGCCAATATCTAGAAATAATGTTTAGGCAGGATTATTTTTACAAAGTGACATTGTCCCCTGTCAAGTTACTCTACTGATTTAAAAAATCTGACTGTAGGCGAAATCATCCTAGTAGCGCCCGTGGTGGAGTGAGGCGAGCGTCTCCCGTGACATTAATTAACAAGCTTTTTCCTCGTTTACTTTCAATTAGGGAAAATAAACTAGCAGAAATTCATGTTTAAGAATTACTTCGTTTATAAAGTGCTATCACTACATCTATATTTATTTATTTTTATTTATATATTCATTGCACAATCACATAGAGTAAACAGATGTTATCATTTATAGAAGTACATGTTATACCCTGTAAGGGGCGTTGGCATTTGAGTGACAAAGATAGATTTAATTTAAAAACATAATTACATAAATTCATAAAATAATAATTAATTGCACAACATTAATCTATTGATGTCTGTTCGTAATGTAACAATCTATTGATCGTAATAAAGAACTATTATGTATGTCTATTCCAGAATACATGCTCGGCGAGACCATCCTAGTGGCCCCCGTAGTGGAACGAGGAGCCCGTTCTCGCGACGTCTATTTGCCTGAAGGCGAATGGTTTGCGCAAGGCAACAGCTCGCAGCGAGTTCGCGGCGGCGACTGGCTTAGAGACTACCCCGCGCCTTTGGACTACCTACCCTACTTTGTCAAGGCTTAAAGTTTAGAGCTGTATATTAAGGTGGTACGACTTCTATACAAACAAACATTACACAATTATTGGTTCGTCATACCTTAATAATTCGTAAATACATGCGCAACTAACTCGTTTCAGTTAGTTGTTTGCGCGAAATAATTAAAAAAATGTACGTTCAAAACGCGAATATACTAATATCTTATAATTTCAATAATTCTACGTGTGTGTGTGACCAATCGCATTTATATAGCTGATGTATGAAAGTACATTTTTTTATGATTTCGCGCAAACAAATAACTGAAACGAGTTAGTTGCACATGTATTTATGAATTATTAATGTATGATGAACCAATTAATGTGCAATGTTTGTTTGTATGGAAGTCGTACCACCTTAACGAATGTGTACTTAAATTAAATAGATATTTATTCAAGAGGATGATTGTCTTTCTTTTACCCGTGACGTACCAAATATTTAGAAACTAGTTATAGGTCGCGCAGCGAGACTTGAGGTCTACTCACACTGACGTAATCTTTAAATAAAAATGTAACAGGACTTTTTAATGCGCTTCGGTGCGGTGTGGCCCACCCTAATATGCGTCAGCAATAGCAGTATTTCTGAGCACAGAGACAATAGTAAAATAAACAAAACGTTTAACTTTTAGAAATATTGCCCTCAAAAAATAGTGAGTGCTATATCAGTCAATTTGTCCTAAAGACCGCAGAGAACGTTGAAATGTGCCAATCTTCAACTCGCACTTGTTCTTCTAAAACAAAGTGATATTTGTAGAGAACTTTCCGTGCTTTAACTTCTGTAAATATGTCATTTACTAAAAGGTAATAGTTTTCTAGTTTTAAGCAAAAATCTAAGCATAAATCTAATCTATAAATTTTTCACCTTTTTTGCGATTCAGCCAATGGTCCGTCACGAAATTTTGTATGCAAACCTCTGATTCAGCACCCCAAAATGCATAAAAGAATCGAAGAAATCAGAATTACCCCAAAACTTTCCTAGTAAAAACACAATTTGACTGAACTAAGTAATATTGTTCTTTCCGAGCTGGTTAGACAAAACCACCAATACCTTTGCCAATCAGTATCTTAATTTATGATTTTTTAATTTCTGCATTTTTCAATGCTATTTTTATACTTATGATAAATTTTAAAAAGAAAAATATTGGAAAAAGTCATCTCGGTCACAAGTGAATTCTCAGATGGGACCCGCCTACAGCGTATTAAAAATATACAAGTATTGGAGAATTTCGACGGCGCGGCGGTCCGCAAGTCTCGGTAGCTCAGTGGTTAGAGCATTGTACCGGATTTCCAAAGGTCGTGAGTTCGAGTCCCATCTGAGAATTCACTTCTGGCCGAGTGGACTTTTTCCAATATTGTTTTATTTAAAAGTACCATAATTTTATACTACTCATGCATAATATCATAATTCATAGCAAATAAAACTACAAACTACCAACAATAATATTATATTACAATGTCATACAGATACAACTAAACTGCCATACACATACATACTAACTAGTTGACGACTACTTCTTTGACGAGTCCTTCGCCAATCAACTTGAAGTCTTGCACCAAAGCGTCTGTGTTGATTTTGTATTGTTTCTCGCCTTTAATAGTGACGGGAACGAGCGCATTTGCGTTCGTTAACTGTGGAATAACACAGAATTATTTAAATTAATTCAAGTTATTTGCATTGTAAATCGGTATTGACCTCAATAAGGACTATAGGATAAATTCTAAATATTTAATCATGCATTTTACAATGCAATTTTTATGCGATAAATATTAAACAAGAAAATATACTAGAAAAAAACAACCAGTCTCATGTGGCTTTGACGGGATATATGATAAAGTTAAGAAAGTAAATCGTTTGAAATTGAATAGTCTTATCTTACTAATATTGTAAATATTATAAATAAAAAAAAATATTATTAAAAAATATGTGAAAGTATGTCAATTTGTTTGTTTATTTGTTTGATAGTATTTTTATACTTTCACGCAAAAACTACTTTACCGATTTGGTATTTAGGGCCTTCAAATAATGGACTAAAACAAAGGCTACTTTTTATGCTGATATTCCCCACGGGAATGGGCACCACTAGTATTTCGTATTTTATATATATATATATAACGACCGCTAGTATTTCATATAACGAACAGCCGCCCGGCGCCGGTGGCTTCTTCCGCTTGCATATTTTCCTACAGCCCAATTAAATAGGCAAATACTTTTAAGTATCATAGAGGTACATTTTTAGTGTGAAAACATTATTGAAGAAGAACACTTCTTACAATCAGCCAAAGCTACAGATACAGATAAACACACTTAAATAAATAGGAAAAACAGACATGTTCATACACAAGTCTCGATTTTCTGACTTTACGGGGTCAAAGTTCAATAAAAATACTAAAATAAAGAACTAATGTGTACAAAAGGCCCACCTGAAACTCCCTGATAGTGTGGACGTCAGGCTTCCACAAAACGGCGATGACGTCACCGCCATACGAGTCGTGGAAGAACAGCGCGAAATCGCTGTACGCGCTCTGGAAACAACGTACAATGATAAAAGGGGAAAAGTTGGATGTATTTTCATAAATTTTACAGAAAAGGCTAAGTCAGCTGTCAGTTGTATTAACACAAATCTTCTCCGTTACTCTCAAATTCAGTGAAAACGCAAGGAGATCCTGACAGTTTTGTTTAGGTTGATTTATGTTTAAAAGAATTTATTCTCCTAAAGACATATACCGTCTGGGGCCTAGAACCGGGGATAATACTAAAAACGGAGGCTCTTTATGTCACTAGTGATTGAATCATTAGGGTCCTAACTAATTAAAACCTAATCTTTACTTTTTGATTTTTTCTAACAAACTTACGGCCGGTTTCAATAATATATCCCTAACAAGAGATAGACCTATCTTGGTTACGTTACTTAGCAACCACTGTTATTTTAGGTTATTTTGGGCTGATTAACAAAAATATCTAGGCAACAAAGCTCTAGTAAGCCTATCTCTTACTGAGGATATGTTATTGAAACCGACCGTATATCGTGAATTCAATATAATGCAAACAACAGTACCGCTCAACTTTTCGGAGCTACTCGGAACGTCTTTTTGACAATTTATGTGTCAGCTGATAGAAAAATAATACTGTCTGACTAACTATCGTAATTCATGAATCCACGTAGGTATTGTTTTCTTTCTGGAGTGTTTTTTGCACTCAAAGCCATTTTCACATAAATTGTGTAAATGAATCCAATTCGATTACTTAAATTGAAATCAATTTAAACTGAAACCAAAGAAATTCCCATGACAATATTCTGACTTTACTAATCAAAATTCTTCTTTTGAATTTACACTCTTTTAACACTATGATCTTCTAACAGACTTGATAAGATGGTTGGAGCTAGCCAAGCCGACTTAGAGCAAGTCCTACCACCAACCGAACCGAATACAATATGTAACGACTAAGAATTCACTTGTGGCCGAGTTGATATTTTCCAATATTTTCTATTTAAAATTTACCATAATCATAAATTAATGTGTACAAAATAAATAAATTCTATTCTGGCTGGCTACATACCCTCAGCTCATCCAGGTATCTCTCCACAGGGTTGAACTCGACTACGGGTATGACCTCCGCATCTTCCACTTCGCCCAGCACTTTCAGTTCAGGGATCTTGTCCACACGCTCCGAGGTGTATGGCACGAGGTGCGGGTGTAGATGGATTAGGACATCGTACCCGGCTAGAGACGGGACGAATGCACCCTGAGAAGAAATTATAATAAAGGTTATGATTTTTACTGGTACTAAACCCAACCCCCGCCGAGGGGGGCGGCGTGGGATAGGGTGCTGGACTCGCGAGTCCGGTATTCTAGGTGAGCCCAGCATAACCGTTTGGTATGCGTAAATGCATTCCCCTCACTCAAATAAAAAAAGGGGTACTAAACCCGCCTTCTGCGCCAGAGGTCTCGGGTTCGATCCCCGATCAAGACAAATATTTGTGTACTCGAACGTGTCTATTTGTCTTGGTCTGGGTATTTAATATGTATATTATGTATGTATTTACAAAAAAGTTTATAAGTATGTTTATCCGTTATCTAGTATCCATAACACAAGTTCTTCATGATACTTAACGTGGGCTAGATAATTGGTGTGATTGTATGTAATTATTTATTATTTATTTATTCATTTTATCGTCATAAATGACAAGTAGCCAGTATGAGCTTTTATCAACACTGGATAACGTGTCACTGAGTCGCTCTCATCTTAACGGGGTAATCAAGATAGTATTATCACATAATTATTTTGAAAATCAGGGTCGGGTCTCGCTGATCGCGCAAACGCGACATATCGCATGTCCTCTAAAAACTGCCATAACACAAAAAAAGCTTGTATTTACATAAGTATACAGTTTGATTTGGGTTTTTATAATCTACCGATCAAAAAAACCGCCATAACTGTAGTGTGAATAGTTGTCAAGAGGTGGCGCAATTGACAGATTTTTATGAAGCGAAAATGCACGCGCCCCTCTCCCGAACAGTGTCGTATCGCTGCTTATACCAGGTGAACGTGCAGTAGTGCTCGTGAATATCGTCATAAGCTGTCTTAGGCCTTTATTTAAGGTAAGTCTTTTTGCAATTGTTGTAGATTTATGAGTAAAAAACAGTCGTATCACATAATAGGACTCTTTTATACATACATAATCTAAAAAAATATAACATGGCAATCTAAAACAGTGTCACATCATAGGTTATGACTTTATTTTACTCACCTTTGTCGTTTGTTTATGTTTTATTCTGCGTAGAAAATTGTAGTATATTATGTTGACACACTTTTTTGCTAATAATTTTCAGATTATTGTTTGCGTCGACAATAGAAAACAGACATAAATATATAGCTTACGACTGTTTTTTACATTTTAATCATTGTACTTTTAACTTAAAAAATATTGGTATACCCGTATATTATGGGTTGTGGCCATTTTGTACGGATATATTAAATAGCAAAGTGTAATGCTACTACTTTTAATTATAACTGTGCATCTTATTTTCTATTTGATTTAAGGGTATAAAATGGTGAGAGATTTAAAGAGAGTCGCGCTAAAAAGTTACTGCAATTCATATGCGATCAAAATATCGAAAATAAAGAAAATTCTGATAAAAAACACACAGGTGAGCTTTTAAAATTGTAGGTATATTAAAGTCACTATCATCATAAAAATGTTTCGAATGAGGAATTATTTAAACTTGTAGTATTTTTCTATAGGGAGATAGTGTACTATTAGTGAAATAATAACTATATTTTTTTTACAGAAGATCAAGTCTTAAAACCATGCATTGAAGCCCCTGAATGTACAGATAACTATCCAAATGAATGTTTAGGTAAGTTTATTTGCATTTTGTTTACCTGAGTTTTTAAGATTTTGAGTTGTTTTATTTTTCGACTACACTTTAAGCACTAATTTTCGTTTTTCAAAAATTACGACTATTTTTTTTATAACTAACTTGAAAAAAATTAAAATGAAGTATTCGAAAAAGTCGAACGTCTCACAACTAGCTCCGATGGGACTCGAAACCTTTCACTGTTTGGGCGAATGCTCTAACCACTGAGCTACTGAGTCACTGGGAGAAGAGTATTGGATAAATTCGACGCTTTTTCCAGCGACTTCGTAGCTCAGTGGTTAGAGCATTCGCCCGAACAGTGAAGCTAGTTGTGAGACGTTCGACTTTTTCTAATAATTCATTTTCAATAATAAAAATTGCATTGTGAATTCAAAAAAGTAAAAATAATAATTAACTTGTTTTTCAGAAGCCCAAGTCATTAGATCAGCCTCAGAAAGTCCCAAGTCATTAGAAGCAAATTGTCCAATGAATGTTTAAGTATGTGTGTATGCAATTTCTGTATCTGACTTCAGTTTTTATTTTAGTAGGTATCTACCTATTTATAACTTAATTGTATTATTTCAGAAATGACAACAGCTGAAAATTCAGGTATTAAAGATGATCAGCCGATCGCCCATTGCAGTTACGACCCCTCAAAATCAACGGATACTGCCCTAAACGATAAAGAATCATGTTCGGAAGATGATGACGATTCTGTTAAGGATCCTAATTACAAGAGTTCTTCCAGACACAACTTTTTTATAGACATTCTTACAAAGACGATGATTTTAAAGTAACCGAAATAACACGAAAGCAAATTAATGTGCAAAATATTAGGATTAAAAAAGCATATAGATGCCGCCCTAAAATAAAAGAAAATAAAAAGCGAGATCTCTTATCTTTAGTAGAAAATAATCACATTCCAATTTTTTTTCTAGTTTTTATACCCAGCTATAATTCTATTAAATTTGTCTTGAATAGCTGTACAATAGCTACTGTCTTGTATTGCTTACTTATTATTATTATTTACGTGATTTTAACAGTTCCGATTCCAAAGAATTAGTTATTTCTAAATAAGTTTAACTCAGTTATGTATGTTTAAAAAGAAGTTTCAATATCTAAGTTCTGTTCGTACTTAATGCGAAAAAGAGTCGCATTATGGGATATATTTATTTTATTATTTAATAAATAAATAATTATTTTTATCAAAGCTTTTTATTTTACATTCTAAACGAAGCTTATTAAATTGTACGTAAGTAACAATAATAAAAACTTAAATATTCACAATATTAAGTAAGTACTAACTTATTTATGTACAAAATAAAATTAAAACGCGTTTTTCTCAAAACTCGTTTTTTCATGATATGACAGTTTTTTAGAGGACATGCGATATGCTGAATTGGTCTCCTATTTTGACGCATATTTTAGATCAGTGATTTTTTTTTCTTTCATTGCCTTCATTTGTCAGGCATGTTTAATATTCTGTGTATTCCCTATCTAACCTTTAACATTCTAATGTCTGTGTCAAATAAATATATTTTCTTTCTTTCTTTTCTTCTAATTAATAGATATTATGTACAATATTTATCGCATTATATAGCAGTGTTCATCATGGTTGAATTTTCTAATGTTTTAGTGTAATGAAACATAGAAGTGCATTTAACACTTGCACTACTAGCGAGAGTATGTGCTCGCACTAGCTCGTACGCGATAGGTGGCTAGCCGCTAGTCCTCCCTAGCTTGCGATGATTATTTTCACCATAAACTCACTGTATCCTTCATGCTAGTAGCAAGTCTTTTTATGTGTTTCATAGCGCTCCGAGCGTCTGCGCGCGCTAATGTTGCTAGTAGTTCTAGCAACCCTACCTACTACTAGCTAATACATTCAGCAAAATGCAATAAAAGTTTATCTATCATACACAAAAACCTCCAGGACATTATCCTCCATGCCAGTCAATAGCGCATCTTCCACGTAGTTTAAAGCGCTTATAGCGAGCATTTGCGCTCTCGCTAGCACGTTCGCGCTAGATAGGTCGCCGTATCACACGATAAACTTAACAGTTTATTATTCTTCATGTACGAGATTTTCATCCCGCACTTTACAGAGGATTGACAAATAAGACGGCATCAGTATATTTATTGTGGGAGGTCGAAAACACTGAGGTATAAAATCTCTTTCGACCCCCACATTCATATTAGTAAGTAAAGCGTCTGGCACGTAGTTAACAGCGCTTCTAGCTACAGAAAGCGCTCTAGCGCCTGTAGAGCTTCCTAGCAAATGGAATTTATAGTACCGCTACTTCAAACTCACCAGTATATTATCCTTCATGCTAGTCAACAGCGCATCTTGCACGTAGTTTAAAGCGCTTCTAGCTAGCGTTTGCGTTCTCGCTAGCACATTCACGCTAGGATCGCTAGCGCTCCACGCGCTGGGAAGGTCACCGTCGTATGACGTCACTATGTGCACGCGAGGGGACTTGTCTTCGCGTAAGGAGAACTGAGTTTCTATCTCTATTATTTCTTCACCTGTGCAAATCAAGGTTTAATATTATTTTCCGATTTTATGGTTTTACAATGAGGAGAATGAAAAGAATAACGCGACCACCGATTGTACAGTGCGACAAGGCTTTTAATGAACGTGGGAAACAACTCACATGAAACGTCATTGCTGACAGTTGTGCAGCGCCTATGCCCGCGTTAATTATAAGCCTTATCACACTTGAAATAAAGTCTTTAATGAACGTGGCATAAAAAACACCGCCATCTTGTATTTACGTCAATTTTGACAGTTACAGCCCCCTTCCACGTGTATCATAATCCTTGTCGCACTGTAAACGAAATCTGTTGACTGGTCAATCAGGTATCAAAATGTTACATAATTTACGTTAGTTTTTTATGATAAATTTTAAATAGAAAAATATTGTAAAAAATCAACTCGGCCACAAGTGAATTCTCAGATGGGACTCGAACCCACGACCTTTGGAAATCCGGTCCAATGCTCTAACCACTGAGCTAACGAGAATTAGAAGTCTCGGTAGCTCAGTAGTTATTTTTTAATCACACGACAACAATAATGCTCATATTTCCAAGCATATTTGAGAAAACCTTTTTTTCTGAAAAATGCTCGGAAATATGAGCATTATTTTGACAACCATCTTCGAGATAAATCGATATTGCTGGCCACATACATGCGAGCAGCGGCCGGCAAAAAATGTATGAAAATCCATAAATGTCGTGTTTAGCGGCCAAATAAATCACAAAGTAAACTCATATCTGTCGTGTAATTTAAAAATGGAACGATCTTTTACTCCGAAATTGGCAACCAAGGAGGCAAGGCGTGGCTTGCAAAAAGAAAGCTGTTTTGAAAAAAAAAATCAAATGAACACTTTAACGCGGCAAAAAGTATTGTTGTTCATGTGATTTCGAAAAGTAGTTTTAATTTCCACGCATTATTTGAGAAAAGTACTATACAAGCCTTTGACATTGATGGACTTACCTCGGCTTCGCCTTGGCCCACATTTACACGTTCGTCCATCAATGCCTCTTTTGGTGGCCGCTACATTAATACGCGCAATAAAGTTGAAAATTCGTTCTTGGCTTCGAAAGATAAAAAGACTGTACAATTTACAAAATCTCGACCTTAAAAACTCACGTTTCATATCCTCATTGAAGTCCAACACGAACATATCCGAAGACCAATCAGTTTCCGCCAACAACCGCCACACCCTGAACAATCCGATCGTGGGCTGAGTGGCGGCTACCATCGGCTGCGGCTTCAGGAAAGTAGTGGCGACTATCAGTTCCGCCACTGTGGCGGGAAAGTGTGGCGGTGAGAGCAAGTGGCAGGAAAGCCAGCGTTTAAACAGGCAGCAGGTTGGGCCGTAAGCTGGGTGTTTTTGGTGCAACCTGTTTAAGTTATCAATCAATAAAAATCTTCATTTGTAACAATATCTGGTATAACATTGGGTAGTCGGTAGTAGAAAAAAAAAAAAAAAAAAAAAACCTATTTGCTGTGCCCTATCAGGGTCCACAATGTACTTACCATCTTTATGTTACCATCTTGTTACCATTTGTGGATTGCAATAAATTGAATTGAATTGAAATGAATTGAATTGAATTGAATAGTCTTAATTAATTTTGTGCCGAACATGTCTACCGTTAAAATAAAACGATGTACAAATATGATGATGACGATGTATAATATACTAGCGACCTGCCCTCGCTTCACTTCGGTGTAATGTGGTATTCGACACCATGTATTATACATATAAACCTCCCTCTTGAATCACTTTATCTATTTAAAAAAACCGCATCAAAATCCATTCCGTAGTTTAAAAGATCTAAGCATACATAGGGACATAGGGACAGACAGCGGAAAGCGACTTTGTTTTATACTATGTAGTGATAATGTCAAATAGGAAATTGAATAGGTTCTAAAAAAATAAAAAAATATGTCAAGATTATTAAGACAATTCAATGTCAATTTATAATAAGTGTAAAAAATTACTATGAGATTATTATTCGGTCATTCGATCATTGTCAACAAATTATGGTTAGAAAAAATAAAAAATGTTAGGTAAATAGAACGTCATGATTACATACATATTTATTATCATTTAAATAGCCTTCAATATCTCTCAAATTTCTTGTCGAGAAATGTATAATAACATTTATCGATAAGAAATTTGTGCAATATAGATTTAAATTTGTAAAATGGTAAATTTTTTAAACTATCTGGTAACTTTATAAATATACGAATACACATACATAATGGACCTTTACTATGTAATGTACCGGTGTGGGTATTAGTGAGCTGTTCTCTTCTTATTTTCACTCGACCTTTCTTTCGTCAGATACGTCAAAATCTTCTACTCACTTCGCCGATCTAAATGTTGAATCACCGTACGACATCTGTTCCATTGAAATAACCGTGGAGGGGGTAAGAAAGCAGCTTTTATCTCTTGACCCTTGCAAATCAGCTGGCCCTGACTTACTACCTGCGTCATTCATAATCAACTGCGCTAATGAACTTGCCATACCTGTCAGTATTCTGTTTAAGAGGTCGTTGGATGAGGGGGTAATGCCTTCCATATGGAAAAAAGCTTTTATTACCCCTATATACAAGAAAGGATCTAAGACAGCCGTGGAAAACTATAGGCCTATATCTAAATTATGCTTATTTGCCAAGGTGTTCGAACGAATAGTATACGATCAACTTTATAATAGCATTAAGGCATCTTTCATGGAACAACAACATGGGTTTTTAAGGGGTAGGTCAACCGTCACAAATCTTGCGATCTTCAATGACTTTATTTCCCATCACATGGATGTAGGTAATCAAGTCGACGCCGTCTACACTGATTATAGCAAGGCATTTGATCGAATTGACCATATGATCCTGCTAGCTAAGCTTCAGTCACAGTCGGCAACCTGTTCCGATGGTTCACTTCTTATGTTAGGAATCGGACCCAGGCAGTGGTTTTAAATGGTTTTTCCTCTTCATGGGTTGGGATTCCGTCTGGCGTTCCTCAGGGTTCGCTCTTAGGACCTCTCCTTTTTGTGATATTTGTCAATGATATTCATTCATGCTTTAAAAACTCTAATTATCTCCTTTTCGCTGGCGATATGAAAATTTTTAGAGTAGTTAATAACTCAAGTGATGCGTTGCTATTACAAGAAGATCTTTTTAGACTTGACAGTTACTGCCAGAAAAACAAATTAGACCTTAATGTTTCTAAGTGTTTTACTGTAAATTTTACTCGAAAACGTAATAAATTCTATTTTGCCTATGAATTAAAACATCAGGTTATTTCTAGTAATGTTAGCGTCAGGGACCTAGGAGTTATCCATGATAATAAATTACTATTTGACAGACATATTGAACACATCGTTGACAAATCTTATAAGGCACTTGGTTTTTTGATTAGATCATCCAAATCATTTAGAAATATGAAAACTATTAAAATTATATACTGTGCATTTGTTAGAAGTCACCTTGAATATGCCTCACAAATTTGGAACCCAGTTTATGATATCTACATTAATAATATTGAAAAAATTCAAAGGAAATTTACACGTTTTCTGTGTGCTAAATTTAATCTGCCCTCTTGGGACTATGATCAACGCTGCTGTCGATTACATCTTTTACCACTTTGTTTGCGTCGGAAAATTGCCGACATTAGCTTCCTTATGCACTTAGCTCAAGGTAAGATAGATAGTCCGGAACTCCTTAGTAAAATTAATCTGAAAATTCCAGCCCCAAATCTTCGTCAGAGATATGTTCTGCTTCGCATTCCCTTCACACGAACTAATTACAGAGCAAACAGTTATTTGGTTAGATCATGCAAGCTGTTCAACACTTTCAATTGTGAGTTTATGAATGATAGCCGATTGGATCTGTTTTGTAGCTCAATAAGGCACGTGCGTAAATTGATGATGGATAACGACACTGCTTTTCAACAGCTAAGTAATGCTTAAATTGTTATATATAATTTTTTTTTCTATCTTCAAATGCTTATTTATCTGTTAATTTCACTTACCATTATGTAACTACATAGCTTTTATCTGTGGAAGTTTGTAATTAGCTTTTAAGTGCTTGCTTATTTACCTAATTTGTAAATACTGCTGTAAACTTCCCAAAGAAAATAAAATAAAATAAAATAATGCCAGTTTTTTCGAGTTCAGCAAAATTCACTCTACTTTTTGGTATAATTTTGGAAAAAATTGAGGATTTTTATAAAATCCAAAGGTCCCGGCGGATTCGAATCCCAATAGGAGATGCGGTATTGTATTGAATTCGCTTTGGTTAGTGGTATATGACCCGCTAAGTTCGCCTAATTAGTTACCACCAACATATACGGCTTCAGAAAAGTAGTGGCGACTATGACCTCCGCCACTGTGGCGGGGAAGTGTGGCGGGGAGAACAAGTGACAGGATAGCCAGCGTTTGAACAGGCACCAGGTTGGGCCGACTTGGGCCGTAAGCTGGGTATTTTTGGTGCATACTGCATTTGCAGCTTACTGCATACTGCATTACTGGTGGTGAACAGTGGCAAGTGGCTCAAAAATCCGGCGAGGCTATTACCTATATTTGCAACAGCGACGCGACAGCAGAAATTGCGCGATAATTGCTTTACGTCACGTATCACAATGCGGCCTCTACCGAAAAAACGATGAACTACAATGTGTATTCATTTAGTTCCTGTTATTGCTACTAAATTGTTTTTGGCGCTAGCGTCATAACAACACGCGAGACACTATGAAAAAACAAAGTTATTTTTGCAAGCGAAAAATTATAGTGGTATTTTAGGTAGGTGTATTTAATATAATAATATTAGAAACTTTATTGAACACAATACAAAAACAAACACATACAGAGAAAATTACAAAAAAGAGGAACACATAATAGGCGGCCTTATTGCTACATAGCAATCTCTTCCAGGCAACCTTGGGTGAGAGACGGAACCCTTCATGTGCGAGTTCGATTCGCACTTGGCCGATTTTTATTTTGACATTCCGCAGAGATCGCGCGATATCTACGCGATAATTGCTATTTTTTAGGTAATAGCCGCGCTGGTTTGCGACTGTATCTAGATAAAAAAAACTGTAAAACTCACGCATGCAACGCCCCCCTAAGCCTCGGCATCAGCACCGTCTCACACTGCAACTTCACACTTTCATCATTCTCCCTAAACTTGGCCACGCCATTCTCCATCTCTTTCCTCAATAGCGTTATCTCTTTCGGGTGCGCTATCTCCAGCCTGAACACAAGGCCATCTTTCATCACGTCTATATGAGATGGATAAGCTTGAGTGGGCAAAGAGTGCTGTTTGTTCAGACGCTCTGCTATTTGGAGGTTGAAAGCTGCTTTAAGGCAACGGAACGCTTCGATGTCTCCGGGCCATTTACCGCTGTGACCTAAAAGGTTAAAATAATTCGTCATAAGTAAATCTAAAGTTTTGGCGCGCACTGTTCACTGAAATAAAACAACTTTTCCGGATAATAAGTTTTTAAAATAATAAACAAATCAAAATATCAAATCAATAATAATTGTTGCCATAGTTAATGTCTAACCGTATCCGGATGAAAAAAAAATTAACATTTCGAGGGTAGACTAATAAGTAGCCAGTGATCCCGTGACCAAACGTCGGTTGGGAAAATCAAAAAACCCCTAAAAAACCTTAAAATACGGACAATTACATCTTAGTTCGTGAAATATAGCGCGTTTAATCCGGAAAAGTTGTTTTATTTCAATAATTAGTCAGTTTAATCATAGTCTAAACAGTCTTTGCTCTTTTTTAATGATTTTTGAATCTTTGCATTTTTCAATGCTATTTTTATACTTATGATAAATTTTGAATAGAAAAATATTGAAAAAAAAAACAACTCGGCCACAAGTGATTTATCATATGGGACTCGAACCCACGATCCTTGGAAATCCGGTCCAATGCTCTAACCACTGAGCTACCGAGACTTGCGAACCACCGTCGAAATTTTCCAATACTTTTATATTTTTAATACGCTGTAGGCCAGCGTTGTCACATCAATGCTAGGAATATCCTTGCATTCGAAAGAAACATCTTTTCAGGAGTTTAACGATCGATTAAGAGCATTGGACCGTTTTTCCAAAGGTCGTAGGTTCGACTTCTACCTGAGAATTCACTTGTGGCCGAGTTGTTTTTTCCAATA
This sequence comes from Chrysoteuchia culmella, assembly GCA_910589605.1. Classification (NCBI taxonomy): domain Eukaryota; kingdom Metazoa; phylum Arthropoda; class Insecta; order Lepidoptera; family Crambidae; genus Chrysoteuchia; species Chrysoteuchia culmella. The sequence continues at coordinate 19,704,171 of OU342655.1, read as the reverse complement.
TTTTCCTATTTAAAATTTATCATAAGTCTTTGCTCTGCCTACAAACGTGTGTGAATGCGTTATATAGGCCAAGTGCAACACTTGTTAATGTTTAGACCGTGTTTTAATGTAGTGTTTTGAAATGTTAAGTTTGTTAAAGGCAAACATAAAAAAAATTACAGTATCCAAAATAGACAGAAACAATTAAAGGAAAATCTAAGAAACTACCGGGAAAATAGCAAAGACTTCTAGAGTCAATAGTAGACCTAAATTGGAAAATATGTAATTTTGTTATTGTAAGTTATTTTTGTCTTTCTATTAGGTACACGTGCAGAACAATCAACATAATATGTGAGGTTTAAACGATTTTTTATGTAATATATACAAGTAATTTCAGCAACCAACATGGTCCTTCGAGCCGGATAAAATCTTACCTAACTCCACCACAACTTTGTTAACGGGCGTGTACTCCGGTATGACCCAGGTGCCGTCTTCCCTCTGAATCTCTTTGACGAGGGACGCGTTTCCACGTCGCCACGGCTTATTGCCGGCCACGCGGGGGACAGCGGGAACGGGATCGCAGTAGCTGAATACGGGCGATACACCTGGAAAGTATTGAAACATGTATCATTTTGCATTTTACTCTACCTGTTTTTCTTGTCAGTTAAAAGAGTCTTAAACGAGTGGAAGGGCAAAACTGACAATTCAAAAATGTTTAAATTAAGTTAATTTGAATGAAGATTATTTCATTTCATGGTAAAGCAAACGCTGTGCTTAGTTTAGAATCTAAACTGAACTTATCTAATCTAAACTTTAGATGAGATATGCTAATATGTATACGTAGTTATGTAACGTAGTTATATAATATGTATACGCACTTATGACAATTTTTTTCTCGTTTCTATGACGTAATACTACTTACCTGTGATCCTACTGGTAGAACCACGGACAATGTAATTTGCCCGTAGTCCTATTGGTAGGGCCGAACGGCCAACAAAGTTTTTATGATTTTTATAAAAACCTATCAATGGGACAGACATATCATTTTCGAAAACTTAATGTAGGTGATAGGCTGGCATGGTCTTAGGGGTGATTGCGAACCCAACCCCCCGTGACCAATGGCGGCCTGGAGGGCAAGTACTAGGAGTTTTAGTTGGTAGTATCCAAACCCCATCGAGTCTGGGGGCTTGGTGGGGGGGGGGGGGGGGGGAGAAGCGGGTGTGTCCCCCGTGACTCCATCCACCCAATAAGAATAAGAGTTAGCAAACAAGCAAAAATTAAGCCAATCAGAATAAAGAATATCCAATGTTACTAAAGCAACCCGTATTTTTGCAAAAACCCTATCTTTATTCAGTAAGATTGAGAAAGGTCAACACTATTGTCTAATTATCCTTGTTTTTGCAATATCCCTAGGATTTTTGCGAAAATTCTATTTATCAAATTATCCTACGACATTTATACATTTAGCTTTCACGCTGCACCATTAATGTTCTGCCAACCCCTCATTGGATTTATGACGTGACAAGGGTGGCTTCGACAAGGGTGGCTTCGACAAGGGTCGATCTGCGTAAGATCGTAGGAAGTCGCTGTAAGCGGGCAGCTATAAACCGATCATCTTGGAGATCCTCGGGGGAGGCATGTGGCTTTAACGATGAAGATGAAGTAGTACTATTTTCTCACTATAAACAGCGCTGACGTCCAAAGGAAGTTGTGTAAGTTGGCGCAACTCCCGCCTGAGCCCGTCCAGCGCTTGCAGGGCTCGTACCGACGCTTCCTCGCACGGGGACTGGTACTGCTTGCGACGGACGAAGCTCTCCAGCTGGTCGGTGATGTGGAATGTGTCGGATGGTGGTATACCTGGATGATGATAAGAAATGACGATTAATAAGCAGTTGATTTTGATGTTGCGTGTAATTAATTGTTACGTTGCAATCAATATAATTATATCACGTTAAATATCTAATATCTATACATATGACTTATCTATACATATAATAAAACTGTAAAATCAAAATTTCTGCACATTGAATATATTTAAGTACTAAAAACTAATTGGAGACGACGTAAAATCAGTAATACTAAACGTTATGACCATTTTTTAGTTTTTGTCTGTCTGTTTACCTAAACACGCTAATTTCGAAAACTACTGAACGGATTTGAATAAAACTTTTTGTAGCATGTAGCAACTAGGTCTGGCCGTAACATAGGCTACAATTTATTTTGAAATCTGGAAAACCTGATGCAGGAAGCTTAGAGACCAGCTCAACTAACTATAAGAGATATGGAAATGGCGCCTTAGCAAAAGCTGTTTAGTGTGATGGGCATTTTCACTGGGAGTACGTCGACGAGTTCGATCTCAATGGATGCAAAAGCTGATACATTAAGTTCACTCGAACGAAGTCGCTGGCATCGACTAGTCAAAAATATGACGAGAATATTGTTAAGTCTCATTTCACTTCCAGTCACGCTGACTGTTAGAGAGGGCAGTAAACGCAACTCGTAAAAAAAAAAAATATTTTATATGACAGTTTGAATGAATTTTTCTTCAATTCTAATCCATCTTTCTTAAGGTGTTCTTATTTTTTTAAAGATTGTACAATGGTGAACAAATTTCCTCCTGCTAAAGTTTTAGCAGCATACGGATCGGTTCTTACCAAATTTCAAATCAAGGAGGTAGTCCACAATAGTCCTGGTGAGGGCCCGTCTATCGGCCAAGCAGTCGGCGGGCCACACGCACGCCTCCGTGATGGACCCGTCCTGGAACCGCCGCAGCTCCGACTTGTCGCCCCAGAACGCTCTGATCACCAAATGGAACCAATGATTAAACGCTGGTTCTTAGACTACTCTGGGTAAGTTTGTGGCGTCACTAGCGCCACCAACGTATACCTGTGACAACTGTGTATTCGTGTAACATATTACATGTATAATCTTTGTTTTGATATCTATGACAACCTGTTTGCAGGGGTACTAAACGCCAGAAGTCCGGTTCGACCCCCGGACAAGACAAATATTTGTGTGCATGAACATGTGGCCTGGGTGTTTAATATGTATATTATGTATGTATTCACAAAAAATATATATATAAGTATGTTTATCCGTAATCTAGTATCCATAACACAAGTTCTTAATGAAACTTAACGTGGGCTAGATAATAGGCATGATTGTATGAAATTTATTTATTTATTTGACATTACTACTGTCACTGTCACTAATCCTTTCATCCAATATGTCATTGTCCTGTCCTGCTCGTGTTACTAATTTCATGTTTTCTCTAGTGCTATCAACAATACCAGCATTTCAAAGTTAAGCCAGAGTTTTCAATTTCATCGAGTTCCAAAGCTCCATAAGTTCACTTCATCGGAGATCCTGTGTCACCCTTTGGGTAAACTAGGATCGAGAGCAAACCAATCCTACTCCTATAATAACATTATAAATGCGAAAGTGTGTTTGTATGTCCTTTCTTGACGCCCGAATTAAGCAACCGATCGAATTGAATTTTGGAATGGAGTTCGATGAAAGGGCGAAGAGTAACATAGGATACTTTTATCCCGATATTCCCACGGGAACGGGAACCACACGGGCGGCCGCTAGTTCAAAATAAAAATAAAATAAAAATATAAAAATATTTTTTTCACTCACACCAATTAACCTAGCCCCAAAGTAAGTACTGTAATTGTATTATGGGACACTAGAGTAACAGATATAAATACATATAATTATACATAAATAAGTATTTATGTGTAGAAATATATATAAACGTCCATGACTCAGGTACAAATGCTCGTATTCATCATAGAAACATTTGCCCCTACCGGGATTCGAACCCAGGACCTCAGAGTAGGCGACACGTTGAAACCGGTGTACGTACCACTCTACTACGGAGGTCGTCCATAAACCACGGAAAGCAAAATGTTAATACAATAATCATGCATGAGCGACGTTTGAGACAGTCTCAAAAAATCGACTGTATTCCGTGAACGACGTGGACGTTAGGCAGTAACACTGCGTAAGTTCTCACTCCTTTTCGTTCCTCATTCAATAAGCTAAATTGAATTGATTGTTTATGACAACGTCATATTAAATGAGTCATCATCATCAGCAGCCTGTGGACATCCACTGTTGGACATAGGCCTCTCCTAGCTCACGCCTATTGTGGCGTTCATAGGAGGTTATTAGCCTACTGCCACCACGCTGGCTAGACGAGTTGGTTTGTTTCGAGTTTTCCTTCTCTCGCACAGGTGATCAATGCGTCGAGCCTCTTAGTCGACTCTTACGACATCCCAGGCATGTAAGGGAGTGGTGACACTTGTGTTCTTAGGCCGTCACCACACGGCACTTAATTAAATGAGTACCTACTTTAAATTACTGCGTTAAACTACATTTAGCTATTTAAGAGTTATCTTTAACTAGCGGCCGCCAGCAGTTTCACCCGCGTGGTACCTGTTTCCATGCGAATATTGGGATAAAAAGTAGACTATGTTATAATGCAGGCTATCTTCTATCTGTGTGCTAAATTCCATCCAAATCGGTTCAGTAGTTTCGTGTGAAAGAGTAACAAATAAACGAACAAACGAACAAACAAAGTGACATACGAAATTACCAATGACTTTCGCATTTATAATAATAATAGGTTAGATCTGTGTGCTAAATTCCATTCAAATCGGTTCAGTAAATTGTGCGTTAAAGAGTAACAAATAAACAAACAAACGAACAAACAAAGTGACATACGAAATTACCAATGACTTTCGCATTTATAATAATAATAGGTTAGATCTGTGTGCTAAATTCCATTCAAATCGGTTCAGTAAATTGTGCGTTAAAGAGTAACAAATAAACAAACAAACGAACAAACAAACTGACATACGAAATTACCAATGACTTTCGCATTTATAATAATAATAGGTTAGATCTGTGTGCTAAATTCCATTCAAATCGGTTCAGTAGTTATTGCGTGAAAGAGTAACAAATAAACAAACAAACTGACATACGAAATTACTAATAACTTTCGCATTTATAATAGGTTAGCATTTATGACCGGATCAATAGTAAATAGACACGTAATAAAGAAGTAATAAAAGAAAATAGTAATTTGTAGATCACCTACCTAAACTCTTCAGCTTCTGGTAAATTAGCAGGTGGTCCTTTTTCCACTATATTCAGACAGTTCTCTGGATTTAATATAAAACCAAAAGAAAGTTCGTTTTTGTACCTGAAATAAACATAATTTTATTATACTTGTTAATTTTTCTTCGAATAACATAATAAACAAGTAGCAAGTGTTTAGTTCATTTAAAAAAAAAATTAGACGACATTTTGCCTGTATACTTTGATTAGTAATAAATTTTTGTTTTTATATTCAGGACATTTTACATTATATAAACACGCATGTTGAACATACAACTCCACAAATTTGTGAGTTATGGATTCGAACCACCTAGTAGTCATTTTTTTTAAATATTTTCATCAATCACAACAACAAGAGAAACGAACACGAGACTTTGTTGATTTAAACTAAACACTTAACAGTCACGTCCAGACGTGTTTAGTTCGTGTTTAGAGCAAGTGAGGGGTGAAGGCGGGACGCGCGGGAGGTGCTACTCGCAGAAAAAATAGAACGCGCTGTAAATACTGTACTTCGCTAAGCACTATACACTTCACACTAAACAGAAACTGTCCGAACGTGTTTCTTGCTAAACACTTAACATTAAACATGCCACTCGCACTAATCACTAATCAAAGTGTATACCAGCCATGAATGAATGTTTAATTGTACTAAATCACATGATTGTATCTGTTATTTTTAGTGTTTGAAAAAAACAATTTTTAATCAAGATTTCCTATATAACTACAAGAATTTGTTTCTTATATAAGTTATAATACTTAAAAAAACATGTACATACATTTTCTTTTTTTCCAACGATTTACTAACATTTTGTTGTATTTGCTCAGTTACAGAGCTCCTCCTCCGCCACAGTTAAAGCCGAAACGGCTTTTGTAGCGGTGTGTAAATTAAATATCATAATATGTCTACTTTCGGTCAATAAATGAAAAAAAAATACTATCAAGGCAAAAAAAATCGCACCTTTAAAAAAAATCTTTAGCTTAATAACACTTTACATATGCCTGCCCAACAAATATTAGCATTGTTTGAAAACCCAATAAATAAACTTAATAAACAACATTTCATTGCATTAAAAACGGATAACACAATGTGACCTTTAAAACAATTGCAATTTTTTTCCTTCTAAGAGCCGCTGTTTGAGCAATTGTGCTACAATTTGTGTTTGTTATACAACATTTCCCTCTTATATTGCTTCCAAATAAGGTTTAATTAAGTTTAAAAGTGGAATTTTTAAAAGGTGCGATTTTTCTGATGTGTGTGTAGTCAAAAGACAAGAGAAAAAATCTTGTAATCGATTTTGAACTTAACATCTTAAGATTTTAGGCTCAAAGTCAAGTGAAAATATTTTACAAATATCTACAATCTGGTGGACAATTCATTACAACAAATGAAGAAGCAAATGATTCTTTATTCTTAAGACCTTTTAAATTTATACATTCAACTGAGTGTATAAATACAACTAGTTGTGTGCTCCCAAATCCTGACATTTTCACATGGTTCAGTAACAATCATCCCAACTTCCACAAATTTATCATTAGTAAGATTATGATAAAACATCTTACCCCTCCTTCATAGCCTTTTCAACACTCTTCTTTACCGGCCATGAGAAATCCGCTTCAACCAACTGTAATATCAGCTCTACTCGTGAACCCAGTCCTTTTACCAACAGCGCATACAGTGTATTTGTGACTAAAGACAATTCCTCCACTCCATAGTTTACTTGAACTGACTTTGGGACTTTAGCCATTACTGTCTTTATTAGTTGCTTAACATTTTTGAACCTGGAAATTATTGATTGTGATTAAGTTTTTGAAATCAATTAAAAAAAAAAAAGTACTAAAAATGGTAAGTAACTTGTTATAAATGTATAACTGTAACTTTATAAATGTGTAACAGAAATGTTCCTTGCCAATAATGGCAGAATATGTTGCACAAATATGACCTGTAGACAAACATTTTGTAACAATTTTCAAAGCAATAAATTACTGAATCAGAATTGATATGATGTTAACCTCGAATGGTTCAGGTTTACTTAACCTTTCCGCGGTCACTAAACTGCTATAGCACTCATAACAATAAAAATTCTATAGTGTCTCATTCAGTGTCCGCGAATATGTTAATATAACAACATACCTCAATATGTGATCAAACTGCAATAAGGGTTTGATAGGCACCATGAAAAGTGGTAGAAAACTGTTAATATTTCCATTGTCCAGTATCTCTACAGCCAAAGTGCTCTCTCTTTTTAGTGCCAAATATGTGCCTTTGCACATTTGCCAACAGATATTGTAGTACCCAGTGGTATCCAGAAAAACTACAGCAAAATGTTGTTGAAACTCTTCTATGGAAGGTGAATCATCACCTTTATGTAAAGATATCCCTTTTACATCCCACTCTGATGTTTCTGTAATGATAGAGAAAATAATATGAATGAAAGCTTTCTTTCAATTTTGATGTCTTCCCAAAATACAGTTTGGGAAATAAGGAGTTTGGAATTAGATGTGATGCTATCACAACTGTGGTGCACTACAGCGAATTGTTGTAAATATTTCTAGTTTTATTTTAATGATAATTAAGTTTAGATAAATTATTCTTAGGAAAATCGACAATAGTACAAATTGCTAGCTTAGCGTTTTAAAAATATAATTCTAGCTTTAACCACACCACACTTTTTTGACAAGCTGTAATTATTGATAACAATACTTACTCAAAGCTATCCAGACGTTCCTTACAATCTGATAACTGCTCATTATATTGTTGATCCTCCTACTTTGGACTAAATATACTATAAGCATATTAACTATGAAACCAGAAACCTGAAGATTTCTTTGCCTTAGCCATATTTTGAGCAATACAATAGCTTGTTTTAAGTTTTCACTCCTCAATAATATTCCTTTTAATAAATTTAAGTTTTCTGTGGCAGTTAGATCACAGAGCACACTACTGTTGTAATAAGGTGTAGGGGGACCAACTTCTGTAGCGTTTTCAGTACTTTCCGATAGCATCCAAGTTTCCCTCAAGTTATTGCGAGATGGACTAAACCTATGCAACTTATAAGCCTCAGATTGACATTTTAAGTTTATCCGAACTGTCAGATGTTTTCCCAACTTTCCTGCAGGTGTTAAATCTAATACAGGCTTTGTTTCACACCCATTCAACCATGAATAAGTTAAGTTTTCTACACCATCATAACCCTTTAAGTGAGCAGCAATGTAAGCCAAGTGAGCTGCCCTCTTTTTGTGATATCTGTAGTTGATTGAATCATTTTTTGTATAAGTATCAGCAGGTACAGTTATCTGCACATCAACTCGAAGTTTGGAATTTATTGAACATCCTAAGCAATAAGAACCAACTATGTCAACTTCATCAAACTTATAGAACTTAAAAATGCATTTTGTCTTTGCTAGTTTGGAACCAACTGGTAATTTGACTTTAAGTTTTTTTACTAAAGTTTGCTCAGTTAGATCATACTCCACTTCATCCTGTGCTATTGAAAGTAAATGATTCTTAAGCTCGGTAAACCATTCCTGAAACTTTTTCTCCGTTTTCTCTTTAACCTTCACCTCTTGCAATATTTCTTCTACTTGAAGACGGAATAAGTTAGAGTTAAATAAGTTTTCCGTTTCTTGTAGCCTGTTCAGCTCGTTGACGGTCGGTTGGCGGTACAAGTCGCGAGCTTTCGATCTCTTCTTCGGAATTTTGGAAAGAGATTCCTGTTCTTTTCCTCTCTCGACGTCAATTTTTGTTTCCAATTCATCTTCAGATATCAAATTTTCTGCAATCTTGGAAATGACGAAATTATTAGAATTATTCGAATTATTAGTTACTAAGTTCATGTGTATTCAATGTTATTCCACTAGTTTTATTTATAAATCGTAATGAAATGTAGTAGCCAAGGAACTCACCCTTTTTACCATGTTTTCAATTTTGTGAAATTGTCATTTGAACGCAAATATAATAAAAAATATATATTTTAAATTGAGGTTTGAGGTTAGGAAATTGTAAACAACATGCGAATTGCGAGCGAGCGAACTGTCTCCACGTGACATTGACAGTGACAGACTGACTTTTTTTTATACTTTTATTTGTAATGATGACAAATGAATTGTGTTAAGGAGCCAAAGGATTTTAAAAGTCTATTCAATAAATATATCGCACCTCCATTCGTAAACTGACCCAATCCAAAATTTTGGTGAATTGAGTTAAGTATACAGACCGATTTAAAAAAGCGCGCTCTATCGCCTAGTAAATCAGAAACTGCCCTATTAAGGCTAGACAAGGAGAAACCCAATCTTGAGTCTCTTTCTTATCAATGAATCCTGCGCCTTTCGTCATTACAATAGTGACGTATTTAGTATTGCGTAACAAGCCGACAGAATTACATGCAGCGCAATAAGTAGAGAAGTGGTATAAACCTTTATGTGTCACTGTAGTACAAACTTGGGGTAAGTTTACATTACATTCATTTTAAATAGTAAAGTGACCGAAGTTTGTTTTGGGTCACTTCATCACTGTAAACTGAGATATTTTTGTGACCTAAACCAAATAGGGTTCGTTTACTACTGAATATTTTATCAGAATATCCGGCTTTTTATATTTTCAGTCTGTATTTGATTGATAATTTTTTATAATGTTCTGGATTTATGGTGTTTAGGTCCGTTTCTGAATAAATATTACAAAAATTCTGATGTTGCATTTAGGCAAAGGTCAGTTTATTTCTATTTTTTTGCAATAAAACAGTGAACCCCTTAGGATTAGATTTAAATTAGCATAATGAAGAGAAGAGTTCACCATATTTTGGGAATGGTACTGACTACGCGAGAAGACGAGGTATGTTCCTACTGTGTTACAATTTTAACATATATGTTTTCTTTAATAAAATATCTACGACGTACCTTGTGTTGTCATTGCACCAGTATATTTAGTTAATTTGTTTACTTCTTTAAACGCAAATAAATCGGTTCCCCGAGTCTTTTCTGTTTAGTTTACACATTCTATAATTTTCACTACCTAGAATTTCACCTTTCACAGAATTACACAAGAAATAAAAGTCCATTATTCATCAGAGCAACACCAGGAAGAAAAATGCAGGCTGAAGTATGTGTTAAAACAACTGATATTTATTCTTACCTGAGGTTATTATTAATATAAAAAAAATATTTGTGCAGATTACTGAAAGAGATCCGTTCGTTAGTTCGTCTTTTATTGAAAATACGCCAGAGAGCCATATTTAATAAGGTGATAACGTTTGACTACCTATTTATGTAACAAAATTAGAATACTACATTCATACAATGATTTATTAGTACTCATTTATTTATAAAACAGATAACTATTTATGATGGTTAAGTACGTGTAATTTAATAATAACATCCAGTTTGCAGTGTGATCTTGAAGAATCTTAACTTGGAATATAATGGGTAAATAAGGAATGGGTATGACTTTTGGAAATTATTATTCCAATTTGATTTCCAGATTGTAAAGAATGTTGAAAAAGCTTGTAACAGTCCACTACCTATACTGGAAAACCAAATCTGTTGACATGACACAGACGCCCTAAATGCAAGTCTATACTAGTCAAATTGAGGTTATCTAATTCATTTTATGACACGTTTTACATTATTATAAGTGTTTAACAATTATGATTTTTAATCAACATCATCAGCCTTTTTATGTACCCGCTGCACAGGGGCTCTTATGGCCTTTATGGCCCTTATGGATGAAAAAGGACGGGCCGTATCACTCCACGCGGGCCGAGCGCGGATTGGAGGATGTTTACTGCATTTGCAACTGGGACCAACAGCATAAAGTGCCTTCCAAAGCACAGAGATTCCGATAGAAAGTAACCAGCCCATACGAACACTGCTTGACTGCAACGATTGCTGGCCGGCGCGCTAACCCACTATGTGATCAAGTTCTTTACTAATATGATTCTTACTTTTAGGTAAAAAAAAACCAGAAAAACTCAAAATGAACAAGAAATATCTTCTCCAATAGTTAAAGCTTCTATCAGATCAAGATCTACAACTTCGTCGTCATCCAGTTCTTCCTCATCCAGTTTTTCCTCATCCAGTTCATCGTCGACGAGTTCTAAGAGTTCATCAAGTTCAAACCAGTCAAGGCATGCTAATTCAGCTACACGTTCAGCAGCTCCTCTAAGCTATCAGTCAAAGTCAAAGATTTTACTCAAATAGACTTTTATATAAGTGCTTTCGAATCGTCCAATATTTTTTTCCTACCAGCCATTCAGGACATCTTTTAACTAATAAGAAGAACGGCTGCAAGAAACTTATCAGCTTTAACAGAAGCAACAACATTTACAAAGGTCCCATTGTAGTTTTGAATCTAATAGTAATGCCAAAAAATGTAGTTCTCTCAACTAACTCCACTACATCCCCATTCAAATTGATATGCATATCGACTTGCCCTACATTAGGTAATTAGAATTTAACAAACTTCGTTTTGGTAGGGTTAAGAGCCAAATTAAGTCGCACACTGGTTCAAGAGTAATTCTTAAACCAGTGTGCGACTTGAGGGAGAGCACTATTTACTTCGTCAGAACAACTGTTTCAACTATCAATTTAAAAAATTAAAGATGTATCATCTGCAAATAGTACTGTCTTACATAAACTACTCGCGTTGTTAGGGAGCTCGTTAATATATATTAAAAATAGCAGAGGGCCCAATATTGAACCTTGGTAGCAAATAATATTACGAACGTTGATTAATTAGGAAGTATATATCAACAGGTAATAAAAGAATGTGATTCGAATTTATGTTTTATTCCTCATACCTTCGAAATATTTTAGTACATAACTGCATCATTGAATATTCCACCGCATAAAAATATTGAAGCTAAGAATTAAAGGGAACTATTTGTAAATAAGTCATCCAATAATATTTAGTGCTTAGAAATAAAGAGACATAGTTGTACAAGAGTCAAACGTTCAAAAATGTTTGTATTGCTAAACTGACTCTTTATTGGAAGTTTTTTTTTCAGCGTCTATTTACTCCTATATTATAAAATATTTGAAAGATTTTTTTATCCGTATCAGTAGTCTTTAGACTAAATAACCTGTAGAACTTTGAATTTTGTAAATAGCTCGTTATTTCATTAAGTTATAGTGTAATATACTAAAAACTGCCGAGGACCGAAACACGTTTTCTGCATTTCCCAAAAAACATTCATTTTGGATTGAGCCGCTTTACGACTGGAGGTGCGATATGCACAGTTATCATTCCAAAGCTTAGTTAGCGTAGCGGGTCGGTCCCACTATTTCCATTGAGAATAACCATTTGGTAATAGTGGCACTTACTTATTCACATAACCCATTACGTTTTATAAGGGTTTTTTAAACGCGCTAGTATACTGGGCGCCGCGCGCCAAAGCGTTTATTATATTGTAAAATATAGGTAAGGTTAAATAGTAACTTTTTATCTTAATTAAAACTCTTTAGTAAACTCTCCGGGACATACTTTATCTGCAAATATAGATAAATATGTATACACTAGGCAATGTAAAATATTATTTTTAAATAGCTCATTCAATTAAACAAGTTAGGTACTTACTTTTTGATGCTATTTTACTGAACGAAGTGTAAATTGCTGAAATTTCCACTACATTTTCACAGTAAAATTATCCAAATGTATCTAATAAGACTAAGTAATGTCACTCTGATAAAAAAAACCTTCTTACGAAGACTGCGGCAAGCGGTAGGCCGTCACACGTTTATTAAACGCCGCAAATGGTTATTCTGATAGGTACACGACGATCGCATGTAAAATAATTCCCACTATTTCCATCGGTCAATTATTATCTCAATGGGTATAACTACTGGGACTGTTGACAAAAAAAGTGAAGTCCCAGTCACCACTGCACTGCAATGGGTAATGGGTATAGTGGGAGGGACCACAGTGGGACCGACCCGGCGGCGTAGCAGGCTTGGCTCATTAGACAAATTGCAGAATCATAGATTTTTTGGTTCTAACCTTTATCGCTCGTTAAAGATTAGACACTAGAGCAAATAACTGCAGCCAAGAGAAGAGATATTTGGTTAGGTACTGAATAAAAATCCAGATATTTTATTTAAATACTTATATAGTCAAAAGTTATCTACAATGTTTTTTTATTTATAATTATCAAATTTTGTACCAATAAACAAGTTCTAGTCTTTCATAAATACGTCTCTATATAACATACATAGAACATTTCTCTTAGCTAATTATAAAGCAATTTTAATATAAGTAGGTAATTTTTATGTATATGCATGTTTATAGAGAGAAATAAATATTTACAAAATAACTGTCGGTAAGTAGGTAGGTATACGGTAAAATATCAACCAGCGATCTACGTTAATCAATACATTATTTTTTCGATAACAAGCTTTGGTGTAAAACAAACTTAACAAAAACAATACGTCATCTTGGCGTCATTGCTTAGCAAAATACTGTTCAATTTTCGAGTTGCCTATCTTATATAAGCGCGCGTCTAACACGGTAACAGCATTCTCACTTGTAATAAAACGCTATACAAATAGCAATTCTATTTCAATACATTTAAAGTTTAATTTAGTTTGGAGATGATAGCGTTGGTGTACTCGCTGCATTTGCCGGTGCCTCCCAGATCGCCCGTGAGGCTCTTGCCTTCTCGCAGGACCGTGTAGCAAGCGTTCTGTACAAGATCTGCATGATCGTTCAGCTGCAGATGTCTCAACATCATTATGGCAGAAAGCAGGAGAGCGGTGGGGTTAGCCATGTCCTTGCCCGCGAGATCGGGAGCGGTGCCGTGTACCTGTAATTAAAATAGGTAGAGTTTGAGCTATATACATATATACTAAGTACTTATATTAAGAGCAAATTAAACGAATATCTACAGATTATTTAAACGTTACTTTTGCTATGCTAACCTACTCTACTCATGTGCGACACACCAGGTAAACTTTTAAAGTTGCCAAGTATAAAAAGTTAATTTTATGAAAGGTGATAAAATCGTACAATCTATAAACACTAATGGGTAATTAAATAGCTGTCATAGAAACCTTTATTAATATTTTCTGCTCCAACTTGAATTAGATTTCCATTCATTGGTATGGTAACCAAAGTCACAAATTATATAGTAATGTACAAGTAACCAAAGTTGCTCAGTACGAGTTGACATTTACTGTCAACGTTTTTGACAACTATCGGATGCTCTCGGAGTTTCACCCCGAGTTCTTTTCGTAATAACACGTGTTGTGAGGCTCCATTATTAACTCAATATACCGTACAATTTCTATATAATTATTACAAAATATTTTTACTTGACATTGAAAAAAATCGCGTATTTAACGCGAGCACGCCATTAATTAAGAAAGAAGAAGAAGGATTCTCTCTACTCATGTCAGTAAAGTCTGTCCTATGGATATAAAAGAGACAAAGCTTTCAAAAGACGATTCTATATAGTTTGCCAAACTCCTAAGGGCTCTGGTGTTCATCCGGTGCGAAGGACCATTTTAGAGTTTCGAGAAGGAGTCGTATTTTTTAATCACTCGAAATACATTCGCATGCGTTCCTTTGTTTAACACCGCAATTCACATGCGAACATGGCGATCCCGTATGCGAATGTAGAGTGATTCAAAAATACGGCTTAAGTATTGCCAAATCTCGATATTTCAAGGTGCCACTTGACGCCATAAAGATTTCAGCCGTTTCGATTTTTATGTATCGCAAGTACATTTTCAAACATCAGTTATAATCTTATAAAGCACCGTTTCCTTTTAGTACATTCTTAATATTTGCAGTCTTTGTACTTATGCAGTTACGATTGTATTTAAATGAAACCTTTTAGTTAGCTACTTTTATATAGTAGTGCCGTGTGGTGAAGGCCTAAGAATACACGTGTCACCACTCCCTTACATGCCTGGGATGTCGTCAGAGTCGACTAAGAGGCTCGACGCATTGAACACCTGTGCGAGAGAAGGAAAACTTGAAACAAACCCTCTACCAACCCGTCTGGCCAGCGTGGTAGCAGTAGACTTATAGCCTCCTATGAACGCTCACGCCTATTGTAGGCGTGAGCTTGGAGAGGCCTATGTCCACTAGTGGACGTCCACAAGCTGATGATGATGATGATTTAGTATTTAGAGTACTTTCCCTACAGGTGAAGGTCAACAATTAATTCCATCGCCTCTGTCCTGTCTATAAGTAGGTACTTACGAACGCTAAGTTAAATGAACCTGTAAGAAGTAAGTAAATAAAACAGAATATCATTTTCGTACGTTTTTATTCGGTCTCGTATTTCCATAAATAAATTAAATCATTAAAAAATTCGTGTAATATCGCAATTCATGGTATAAAACAAAAACACATGACATCCTAAAGATTTATTCAGATTATATCTGTATAAATAATAATATTAGGCTGTGTATAGTGCCGCTTACAACTGGGTCGGCAAGGTTATACGAACTAGTCATAAACATCACTACAAAACTAGCCTTACTTTTAAATAAAAATACAATCACAAAATAGAGGAACTAATACAATACAATAACTATCACGTATACTTCATGATTTTCTATTTGAATACTGCTTGAAAAGGTGGAAACTCAATGGCAAATACTGGTAACATAGTTCAGCATTTTCATAATCACGCGTTCAATTGATGACAATACTTTGAAAGTAGTCAATTTATATTTTCTAAAATATCAATGATGATAACTACTAAAATTAAATTCGTTTAATTAAATAATGATTTCACTAATTTCATCCATTGCTGATATTTTTATCAACATGGTTATACAATAACATATTTAACACACAAAAAGGCGAGTTAACTCGTTAACAGAAATGTTGCTACATGCGATTACAATAAGAATAGGACTGGGCGTGCGCCATCCATTTTGTTACGTCATCCTGCTAAAGCAACCTCACAACAGTGCGGCGTGCAATAAAATCCCTCCTGTAAGCCCATGATGAGCACCGTGACTAAATTTTCTCGACACTTATTTCGGGTGGGCTCATTTGACAGTTAAATGACCATATAAGGTATTTCTATGAGCTTCAACTGTCAAATGAAGCCCATATCCATGCCCATATTTTTTACGCGATACGGGGGCAGGGCCCGTATCCGCTATGACCACTTACCGATTCCTTGCTCAAACCACGGAAATGACGTATTTGGTTTTGACATTTTCAAAATTAGTTTTCTCTATGACACTTACAAGTTTTAAAGTTATTTTACTTGTTTAATAATTATACTATTTGTGACTTTCACGTAATAATAACAATAACTCTATAACTTGGGAGTATCATGAAGAAAACGACTTTTGAAAATGTCAAAACCAAGTACGACATTGGCGTGGTTTGAGCAAGGAATCGCTAAGTGGTCATAGTGAATAAGGGCCCTTATATGAGCGCTACAGACAGCGTGAGATAAACGTCGACAAATAGTCACGGCGTTCAACATAGATACCAACCAACGAGATAACTCGTCTGAAAAACATACTTATCGGGAGTGCTCCTAGGTTTTTATGAATACGTCATTCTAAATTAAGTATCTCCGCATTTTATAAAAATCCTACTATAAGTTAGGCACAAATACAATAATATATTGAACCAAACACTCAACACTGGGTCTAGGATAAAAATTTGTTGGTTTGTACTTACCTAGTGTACCTGTGTTTAACAACTATTGTGTGTGAATCACTCATGTGTTTTTTTTTGTTTTTATGAACGACGAGGAGAAAAAATAAAAAATACATAAAAAAGCATTAAATATTGCGTGACCACTACAAACAATTTAAAAAAAAAAAACAGATTTTATACAAAGTTCCTTTGTAAATTTTATGTCAGAGTAATTCACACACGAGATACAAATGAAATATGAAAAATCACAGATCTATTCACTATTCTAATGTGGAATGTATTAATAGTGAGAACGATACTGATGTTTTAAACTTCTTTGGCAGCGACTCCACGCAGATCGCGAATCACATTCGTTCAAATAAATAAGCGCTATTTCTTAAGAGAAAATCTAACGTTACGAAAATGTTAATTCATAGTCAACAATTTGATCTATCAATTTACCTAATATCAATCAATTTTGCTTCGGAAATTGTCCTCGGGCCACTTTCCTAACGGAAAAAGAATAGTAAGTGATGCTAAGAAAATTAATTAAGGAATGCACAAACGATGAGAATATGTGCAGTTTTATAAGAAAGTCAAACTTTTTAGAACTTTGGTTATTTGTGGCGATTGATTCGCACAGAATGGACTTTTAGGATTGATCCTAAAAGTCCATTCTACCTAAACCACTATATTTTTAATAAATAAATTGAAATATATAATTTTTCACCGTTGATTTTGAGAAACCTTTTCGTAACCGAATGCATGTGATGACAAAAATCATTCGTTCAAATAATGAGGCGGCAAAAAGTATCTCTCGGCCGCAAGTTATCAAATAAAGCCGGGTATTCATTAAGAAACATTTGTTGCTAAACTGTTTATGAATTTGATCGTCATGTTTAGAAACAAGTTTACCGTAAACACTGTTTCTGAAACTTGGCAGTCACATTCATCACACACACATTTGTTAGTTTTTGGCAGAGGCTGAAAAGCCGACGCTGACGCAGCTTCGTAAGGTGCGTCGAACCGTTGTCCATCGAACCCAAACATGCGAGGTGCAACCTATGGCGAGAAAAAATGACCCTACCTGCTCCTTACGTCCTCATTACTGAAAGCGTCCCCCCTGGTCATGACCTACTACGGCCGATCTGAAAGTCTTTAAATAGGCTTCGGACTCAGACCAGCCGGAGCAAAGAAAACATGGTCAGGTGGCGCTTTTCGGCTGGTTCCGCATATTGCCTTTGCGGTGCAGTGCAGGCGATGGCCCACCTAACATCGTGGACCTCATGACAGCATCCGACAGGGCTGTCAAAGTGGCTGAATTCTGAGCCTGAATACTTTAGTGTCTGCCATCAACACGTTAAGAAGTTGTTGCTAGGATGTCGCCCGAGGAGGTAGTGATGCTCTGACACAACTTCCATATTTATAAACTTGCGCAACATACGTCCACACCTGTCATCTTTTGTTTATAAACTAGATGTTTCGTCTTGCTCTCCACACAAGGTGGGGAACACGGCAACATGTTTACAGAAACGATGTTTCATCACCTTTGTATAATTATAAACTGTTTATAGACATGATGAAACATAGAGAAACACTGTTTATAAACAAATGTTGCGTAATGAATACCCGGCTTAATTCCAGCCTGCAAGAACATCAGAAGAACAATTTATTGTCTTTTCATATCCTACTAAATGTAATTACCTACAACTGTAGCCCTAGTATGACACTCGTAACTCGATAACATATCACTGTCCTGTTCACATGTTAGCGGGGTAAGCAAGACAGCATCATGCGCCATTTCATATTGCGTGTTACAGTTATAAAAATGTTCATGCTGGAGGGCTGGCAACTCTACTTATGACATCTGGCAACCCCAGGCCCGAAGACAATCCCAACGATTTAATTTAAATACTTGATAATTTCGGCGGTGTAAGCGCTGCACGTGCTTTTGCCTCCGAGGTCTTCTGTGAGGACTTTTCCTTCTTTAAGTACTGTGAAGCATGCATTCTCTATTTTGTCGGCGTATTCTTGGAGTTTCAGGTGACGCAGCATCATGACAGCTGAGAGCAGAAGCGCGGTGGGATTCGCCTTGTCCTTGCCGGCGATCGCAGGGGCTGTTCCGTGCACCTAGAAGGTGAAAAAGTTAGATTTACTATGGTCAGTGGAGGTAGGTAGTGTGAGGAAAGTGCCGTAGGGGAGTCAAAACATTTGCTTTAGTTAAAAGCGTACGTACAGTTGTATTGGTGAGAAAACGATATAAAATATGATTTATTGGTTAGACAGATGTAAAAAGGAGAATGGGCCACTAAGTATGAAAAAAATCTAGACGAAGTTTTCGTAAAAATATTTGCGCATCCAATGAGGGGTTAATATCTACCAGTTGACATAACCGGCACTTTAGTTCGCTCTGGGCCCATTCTGCCCATGCTGCAGGCCCAAAATGTCCTCTATAAATTTTAATATGATTAATGCTATTGCTTCTATTACTTGAGGCCTAAACTAAAACAACAACATTTCAAGTTTCGTAGTAAAGTGAAAGTCTTAGAAGTTGTTTCTGAGAACGACAGTCAACATTTCCGAAAGATAATCGGCGATAAATAAATAGATCAGCACTTTCCTCATCACAACAGCATGCTTAACGCAAACACAAAGAAAGTTGTTCAGTCAATATTTAATGATTTTGTTTAACAGATGGATGAAAATTACAAACATAAACAATGCTGTTAGAAGACATTAAAGTTTAGATTAATAAAAGTTTTTCATTTTTTTTAAGCTATTGCATAGCTTTTTTCGCGGGCTTTGAGCGCGGCGACCGAATCAAGAAATTCTGTAACGAAAATAAAACCTAACACCCCCCACTCCGTCTACCATGTAGCTCGGCCTAGCGTTTTAATCTACTCTTTGGGTTGAAGTGACATTTGACATTGACATTTTCGAAAATCGTGATTTTTTGGGGTTGTAATACTGCATAAATAAAAAATAAATAAATAATTTTAATTGCATAAATTGATAAAAAATGCTATGCAATAGCTTTACCGCGGCAGTCCCCGAGTGCCACACGTATTTTTCTCTTTTTTTTTTCTTTTCAATGACATAGATGCAGCATTTAAAATGCTTTATATGACGACAGACAACAAGACAAAGTTGTTGTGTAATGTTTTGTAGAAATTAATGTAATGATTACACAGATTTTAGTATAACATGTGAGGACATGCACATCTGGGACATAACATGTTTTAGTAGTCACAAGAAGACCCACACCTTGGTTAGTTCATTCTTAAACTTTACGTCAAAATAGACTTACATAAGGCGTACGTAGTTCTGATGATTTGTTCACAACTTTTTTTTTGTTGTCTCACTCAACACAAATACAAATAATAAAATAATACTTCAAATATAAAAGTTAGTATTTGCAAGAGAGATAAAATGTGAGAACATTGTCTCACTCAACACAAATACAAATAATAAAATAATACTTCAAATATAAAAGTTAGTATTTGCAAGAGAGATAAAATGTGAAAACATATAGTACTACATTATTTTTATTTGTAACCGACTTAACGAGTTTATAGCAATTGCAGATAAACTAAATAAATATCAATCGATAACATTTCCTTTTCAAATGTACTACTATTCTCTATGGTTTTAACAGTACATAAAATTTAAAGTGACTTAGCGAAATAAAATAACATTACTAACATGGCTGGTACGATGTATACGTTACGACATCGAAAGTATTTTGAAGGAAACTCTTGTCACTTTTTAACTAACTAACGCTTGGTAATTCGACATCATAAATTACGAACATCACAAGACATGTTACTATTGCACTTAACTAAAACATGAAACAATGTATGGCAACCACCTCTGGTAATATATATTATAGTTTCTTTACGCCCTCTTCTAGCACTCAAAGTATATTGAATTTAAAATGGAATTCCGTCACCAAATCAAAATGTCAAGCTTTCTTCTGAAAATAAATGCAAAAACAGGTTGGACCTTCAGGCTTCAGGACTTCAGTCTCAGGACTTGAGAGCCAAGCTCAGGAGCCGAATTTTTTAATCACTCGAATTACATTCGCATACGTAATCACAATATTCGCAGATGAATGTAATTCGAGTGATTCAAAAACACGGCTTCAGGTGTTTGGCATGGCACTGTTGTAATTCCTCTAATAACAACTATGTATTTAACGTTTTTTCGTTGCGAAAGAAAGCTAGATATTTTAGTTATTATGGACTTCAGTCGGTTGACATTTAAATAGCGTATCGGTATAGTGCGACCGCTGAGAGAATGCGCTCTTAACAGGTCGTGCTGGCTCTCTATATCAAGTAAATTAAGCTTGTTTTCAAATATCTCACTTTTCTGACTGGACGAGAGCGCTTTTTAACATTCACTTCTCTACCTCAAGAGCTCAAAAAATGTTAAGTTAAAAATGGTTCTTATGTGCCCTTAGGCCACTGATAGTGCTGTATTGCTCGCCTAGTTATGGTCCTCACTAATATAAAAGCGCCTGTCCACCGAACGTCGTCGCCCGAGCGCCGTCTCACCGAGCGTGGGGTGGGGCGGCTATTTACAGTATTTTTCAACTAAAAAAGAAGTAGGTATATTAGCATAAAGCACAATAAAATATACTCACGGACTCGAAGAGCGCGCCGTTCTTGCCGATGTTGCCGGACGGCGTGAGGCCCAGCCCGCCCACCAGCCCCGAGCACATGTCCGACATTATGTCGCCGTACAAGTTGGGCATCACCTGAAACAATTATTTATTTTTTATGATTTTGTAATTTTTGCATTTTTCAATGCTATTTTTATACTTATGGT
Source organism: Chrysoteuchia culmella (assembly GCA_910589605.1). NCBI lineage: Eukaryota > Metazoa > Arthropoda > Insecta > Lepidoptera > Crambidae > Chrysoteuchia > Chrysoteuchia culmella. The sequence continues at coordinate 19,682,642 of OU342655.1, read as the reverse complement.
AAATTTTAAATAGAAAAATATTGGAAAAAATTAACCCGCGACCTTTGGAAATCCGGTCCAATGCTCTTGCTCTTGCTCTTCAAGAGCATTGGACCGGATTTCCAAAGGTCGTGGGTTCGACACCCATCTGAGAATTCTCTTGTGGCAGAGTTGATTTTTTTATTTTTTTTTCTACTTAAAATTTATCATAAGTATAAAAACAGCATTGAAAAATGCAAAAAATTAAAAAAAAAAAACAAAAGGATGTTATTTGTTACCCATCTGAAACCAAGTGAGACTTATCTTCTATCTCTATCGTTCAGCGTTCTTTTTACATGATGCGAGGAGTAAAGAGGTATTGATGTTAAAGTCACAGTCAATATCATTTATTCAGTATAGGCTGTTACAAGCACGTATGAACGTCAAAGAAGCTACACCATCGGTTCACAAACCCTACGGCGGGAGATCTTGTAACGAGAAGAACCGGCAAGAATCTCGTCAAGGGCTATTATTTTCTCCCTGTTTTATTTCATACAGAGTCATCAAATTGTAAAGTGATCTTAACATATATCTGTAAAGTCAATTTATCCATCATAAAAAGAAAATACTTACTAATTATAATATTACATTTTATGGTTATTGTAACCGTAAGCAATTTTCAACTGGCAAAGAAAGACTTATCTATCATACATTACAACATTTCTCGCATTACAAGATTACTGTACTGCAAGTTGTGAAGTACATTTAGGTAAAATTATATAAAATAAAAATATTTAAGCTTTAAGCACAACATTAAGATAAGCAGAGTGAAGTAGACCCATTTCCGCTGACGGCACCCGTTCACGAGCATGACATATGGCAGGTCTCAGTCTCAAAGTAAAGGAGCGTAAGAGTATTCAGGCGCAAGTATGGCGTAGCTTCTTTGACGATCATAAGTGCTTGTAACAGCCTAGACTGAATAAATAATATTGAATTGAATTATGTTTAGACTGTGACTTTACTATACTATGTGTAATTTTGGTTGGTGCTAGGACTTGTTGTAAGTCCGCCTGGATAGCTACCACCATCTAACCGTCTGACGCCATAACAACATTGTTTTCAGCATTATTGTGTTCCGGCAGTTAGAGATAAGATAGCCAGTTCCTAAGTGATTGAGGATTCCGGGAGAGGCTCACTTCCATCTTCAGCCTTATCAATACTTAACATCAGGTATGATGTAGGCTAAGAGCCTCCCATAAAAAAGTATGCCTTACCAGGACGTCGAACTTGGAGGGGTCCTGCACCATGTTGAGGCAGACGGTATCGAGGTAGCGCTCCTCGAACTTGATGTCCGGGTACTTGGTCGCCAGCTCGCGGCAGCACCGCAGGAACAGACCGTCAGACATACGCCTGCAAGAAGCAATCGGTGTGTAGGGTACGGAAAAATATAAAAATACATTTTTCCAAATGATCCTCGATCTGTTTAGCGAGACGTTAATATTATAGAAGAGACTACAGCCCGCAGAATCCGCTGGCTAGGTCATTTAAAAAGAATGGGCAAAGATCGGTAGGCCGTCCCCTATATCGATGATGTGATGTGGTAGATGCAGATCTTCGTGAGCTTCAAAGTAAAAGTCAAATCATTTATACTTAGCACTCATGTGGTTCAAGCTAGCGACTGGCAAGAAACCGCACAGGGCCCTTATTCCCTATGACCACTTAGCGATTCCTTGCACAAACCACGCCAATGTCGTACTTGGTTTTGACATGTTCGAAAGTCGTTTTCTCCATGATACTCCCAAATTATAAAATTATTGTACAAGTACATGAAAGTCACAAGTTGTTTTATTATTAAACAAGTAAAATAACTTTAAAATTTGTAAGTGTCATAGAGAAAACGAATTTTGAAAATGTCGAAATCAAATACGACATTCGCGTGGTTTGAGCAAGGAATCGGTAAGTGGTCATAGTGAATACGGGCCCAGGACGGGGACAAGTGGCGTTATTTCGTATCGTAGGGCCAAGACACTATGGGTCGCTGAGCCAACGTAGTAAGTATTCAAAATGTTGGTTGGTGGTAGGACTTGTTGTAAGTCCGCCTGGCTAGCTACCACCATCTTATCTAAGTCTGGCGCCATAACAATAATGTTTTCAGCATTGTTGTGTTCCGGCAGTTAGAGATAAGATAGCCAGTTCCTCAGTGATTGAGGATTCTGGGAGAGGCTCGCTTCCATCTTCAGCCTTATCAATACTTAACATCAGGTATGATGAAGGCTGAGTCTCCCCGTACTTAATAAAAAAAAGAGTAATAATTAAGGGTTGGTTTCAATATCTTAGGCCCGTATTCCAGAACGTGACTTAAGCAGTGATCTATTTACTTAAGAACAGTTCGAAAGGGACGCGCCCATTCATCGCATGTAGCGACGTACCTTTCTAACTGTACTCAACGGCTTGAGACACATTCTGGAATACGGACCTTAATCCTCAGTAAAGGATCTTCAACATCTTTGTTGTCAAGTGTTGTTAATCAGGCCAAATTAACAATTGTTTCTAGTAATTTAAATTTAATATTGACTTGAAGGCCATAATTATCTACTTTATTTCTATTTTATTTGTAAAGTGTTTTTAATATAAGTATTTTTTCTTTTTATCGTCGTCATCTTTGTTGTTTGTAATTTGTGTAATATGGCCTTTTTTGCCAATTTTTTTTTTCTCTCTCTCTCTTTAATTTAAGCTAGTTAGCCCTATCTCTTACTAGAGATAGGTTATTGTAAGTGGCCGTTAGTAATAAAACACTTTTGACTTTTGACGTTTTCCTTTTTTAACCGACAGGAAGAATGGGCGCAACTTATAAAAACAATATTTATGAAAATAATAATAAAAGAAAGTAATGTAGACTGAATCTAAGGGATGCCAGGCATTTGTAGTCCAAGACCACTGACCAAATTAGACAAACCAACCTCCAAAATTAAATAACAATGTTTATGCGACAAAATACTTTCAAAACATTAACTATTTTAAAATTGTTTTAAACTAATTTAAGTAATTGAAGTCACATTTTAGGAGCACAATTGAAATGTAAAGTATGATTGTATGCTATTTTTACCTTTAACCTACAGTAACTTAAGGCTCACTTTCGAGTACTTTTGTAAGTCGTGAATATATATGTTGCCTGAAGCAATTGTTTTGAATGCTAACTACTCGGAAAGGCAATGTAAGCGACACCAATAATTAGCATCCAAGTGTCATGTGATATGCGGGGCTACGATGCGAGTACAGTACAGTGACAAGCACATTATCACAATTTACCATTCCTTTAATTCAGTTCATAAATTTCTCTATTCCTACGATTGTCTATACTGCAAAATTATTATGGTTTAACATAATGTAAATCTAAATGGTTGGACTTGGACTTCTAAATGATTGAATCATTATGAAGGGCGGGCTTGTTGTAAAAAAAAAATATAGTAAGACCCTATTTCAAAATAATGTAGGGTCCCCCAATAGATCAATAATCTTAAGAACATTTTAAATTTTAATCTGTATAAAAAAATATATATATTTATTAAGTAACAACACTTTGCCATTAATTAAATGGTGATTGGAGCCTCCATTTAAGCGAATATAGCCTATGTTTGGGGGCTCCGCTCTTCCTTAGCTAATTATTTTAGAAAAACAAAGAGGCGATATGGTTAATTCTTGTACAAGTTTATAACACCGATATTACCAGTTCACCCAGCCCTACGATAAGGAACTTTCTATCAAATCTTAGGATCAGAACATCATTATAAAAGACATATAATAGTCTGCTGGGTGAACACAACATGACAGAAAATATTCTTAGATTTTGACATTAGTCTGACGGGACACGGACAGGCCAGTTAGGGTTGGACCACATCTATGAGCACGATAGCGTGCTCATAGATGTGGTCCAACCCTTTTTCCATCGCCCTATCCTTTTCTGTCGCTCAGAACCATCACTTTCAATGCGAGAAATACTGACGGAACGCGATCGCACCGCCGATGCTGACGCATGCTATAGCATTCTGTGATAGGTATTTCACCTACCAACTTCAATTCCCGACGTATCGGCCAACTTGAATTGGCCGTGGTCACAGGCCGACTGGAGATGCGATGTTACGTCTCGTCGTCAGTATACGGTATGCGCGTTTAATAACCGTTTTATGTTACTATAATAAGGTACACCGCCAGTTACATACTCGTATATACATAATATTATCCTTGTGTGACCTTCTTGTTATTGTTCTCCCGGGCAAACATGAAGGCGAACTCCGTGATTAGCTTGATGGACTGGTGAGTATCATACCCACACAATCGAGTTTTATATGCACACAATCAAGTTTTATATGCACATAATCGAGTTTTATACACACACCACAGAGTTCCATATGCACACAACTAAGTTTCATACTCACACAATCGAGTTTCATACTGAATGTGTTCTTCATTAAATGAAATGTGCATGCAAAAATTTAAGATGTGCTTACATAATGTTAGCCTTGTGTACAGCGGTGACCTTCTTCCTCTTGTTCTCCCGGGCAAATATGAAGGCGAACTCAGCCACCCTGCTGCTGGCCTCCTCGGTGATCAGCTTGATGGACTGCACCACTCCGTCCACGATCTCGTGCTCAATGCCGGAGTACTCGCCCTCGGTGTTCTCTCTGATGGTGATCACGTCCACGTTGTCGTATAGGGTTTTGATTCTGTTGAAGTAAGTCTTATTAGTTAGCCGTCATCAGCCATTTTATTGTCCCCGTTGTTGGGGCACTGCTGACTTATGGATGGATAAGGAGTAAGGGCGATGACCTACCACGCGACGCGGGTCCAATGCGATTGGTGCTAACGACTGAAAATAAAGTTTAACATGCCCTCCGAAGCTGGACATAATAATTTTTTGGACACCCATCCCTTGATCGACCATAATGAAAGTTGCTTAACCACTACAATATTGTGTGCTCATTTAAATCAAAGTATGTGCCGATAGTTGGCTATTGAACATTTTTTAAGAGAACCCTAAATAGAGCATAATAAGTATTTATATTAATATGGGCTTTTCCAATCAAATATGACAATGTTTTAGCATGAAGAGATAATGTTGAGTGAAGGATTAAGATACATATCGTAATGTTGGTATGTGCCAAGTGGCGTACAAATTACAAGGCAGATAAAAGATAAAATTAATATATAGGCTGTCAAACACAATCCGACTTTTCGATATTTGTATACAAATAGCTGCAACTTCAAATAAGACTTACAATTGCTTTGAATAGATTCTTGTGCCTTGACATTTCATATTATGTGGGTCAGTTTTCAGCAATTTATATGAACCAGCAGATTTTTCAAATAGAACAACAAGAAGATAGGAAAAATGACTATTATCACTTTTTATTTACTTAATACTTTATTTAGAGTATGTACTTTATTATATAAATTGTTAGTAATAATGATGATGCATAAAATAAGTGTTGTTTAAGCATCTTTCAAGTTAAATCTATATTACTTGATTTATCAAATATCTTTCGTTTTGAATTTCTCTCATCTGGTCGACCAGAATGTTTCCCAACTGTACATGTGCAAATTGAGCGCATACTATATCATGCAATAATAATAATAATAATAATAAAGCATTTTATTTCAAAACAATTTCTTTATGATGCATGACTTATTTAATAAATATATTTTACTTTAAAAGGTTTGAACCCATTTGGGTATACGTGGCCATACGTGGTCTTTCCACAGCACGTTTTCCTTGTGGGCCTTTCCACTCAGACGCTTTAAGGGTCCATCTATCGTCAGTGTAGCGCGCAACATGTCCTGCCCATTGCCACTTTGATTTGAGACCATGCTCCAGGGCGTCTGCTATTTTGGTCCAATATATATCATGCAAAGGAGAAGGAAAAAACTAACTTTTTGAGTGATTTTAATAACTGGTTTTAGCTCACATGATTAATCAGATTTCGCGATAGCTTATCGCGAAAGACGTGCGCCATTCAGATTGATTGTAAATGTCAACAATTTATATTGATTTAAATTGAGTAGATAAATATAATCAGAACATTAATCAACTCAATGAATATCACCTATTTGTTGGCCATGTTTGTATTATGAAATAGTTATGAAAGATAATAATTGATATAAACTTTTTGTAATCACATGATTCATAATAAATTAAAATAAATAATAATGAAATTCAAAGAAGCTTACATCATAAGTACTTAATTCAAATTGTTATCTGGAAATCATTGAGAAAAACCAAAAAGAAACTTATCAATGGCTATTTTTATTTTTTTATAACCAACGTAGTTTACCTTGTGTAATTTACGTTTACATAGTTATTAATCTTTAAAATTTTTGTTGAGTTAAATAATTGTGTCATTGATAAATAATTATAATGTTTTATTAAGATTTTAGAGATGATGTAAAACCTCGATTTAACAGATTAAACTTTAAATGTCCCAAACATTTTCCTCAAAAGTTTTTTCTGTATGATTAAGATAAACAGGTTTTTTTAATACATTCATACATACCCTTCTAAGCTCTTGCAAGGCCTTACATTGGCATACAGGTCAAATTCTTTCCTCAGGGCCAGATTGAGTGATCGGTAGCCCTTTCCAATGGGTGTCATCAGGGGACCCTTCAAGCCAATTTTGTTGGCATTCACAGAGTCAATAGCCTTCTGAGGAATACCCATTTTACCATCTGGGCCCTAAAATGAAAAATAGTTTTTGTTTTAGTTAGAACTTTAATGTTTAGTACTTAGACATGAAGCTCAAATTAGCTTTAACAAAATTATTTAAAATACATAACAATGAATGACACACATGAATAACTTAAAAGTGTTTAATCAATAGCAATGAAATTACTGTTTGAAATCACATAATTACAAATTCTTAAACTTTTTAATAGTTTAAATGACATGTGATTGTTATATATAAAATAGGCCTGTCCAGCTGGTCAGAGTCGACTAAACATAGAATTGTTTTTTACATAGTATTGTGCTGAACCAACTTGTAATATGTTTTCTAGATAAGAAATAAGAATGGCATAAGTCTTAATCACTTCAGTTGTCTGGTGTTGGTAGCTCAGTGGTTAGAGCATTGGACCGGATTTCCAAAGGTCGTGGGTTCGAGTCCCATCTGAGTATTCTCTTGTGGCCGAGTTGATTTTGTCCAATATTTTTCTATTTAAAATTTATCACTTCAGTTGATATAATAAATTAAGAATGACAGTACTAAAGCTTATTAAAATATAAAATAGCTGTCTTATTGTACTGTAAGCGGTACTTACCCTAACAGCTGTGACGTCCACCTCATCCCATTCAATTGGCACCTTGGCAGCTTCAAAGATCTTTTGCACCGCAACTGTAATCTCAGGCCCTATCCCGTGACCAGGGATCAGTGTCACCTTCCGCACTCCAGTGCTGTACTGGGCAACACCACTCCGAGTCGCCGGGACCTTAGCAATAACAAAAAAAATCAACTATATATAACCTCAAACTAGATCACCAAAAAATGATAATAAAATAGTGTTAACCTCATTTTTACCGCTCGAAACCCCTCCAGAATCAACGATTCCAGCAGTCTCGAACAACTTTAGGAAGCTTCCCCCTACTTTACTCTCACGAAAAGGCTTCAAAAGCTGCTTTATGTAATTCCTCGACATAACTATAGACGTCTATTTTTGGATTGTGAGAATAATAAGCGTAGATCTTTTACAGGAAAAATATGTCAAATTGCATGCAGCGGGGAAACACTCGTATATATTTAACACTGATTTATTAACTTACGATTTTCCTGATTAATCTTGCTGCCATTTCTTTAAAATTTTTGCAACACGACGACGGACGAAATTCCGCGGTGAGGGGTGAGGGGCGGAGTGGCGGCGGAGGGAGAGGGACGAAGGATGTTGCGGGTGCAACTACGACGCATGACCGGAAATTATATTCAAGGTTTTTCTTCACTAAGAAAATTAATTCAATAATAATTCTTTTGTTTCACAAAATTATAGCTCCAATAAATCTTATCAATAATCATAATAGTTTAATCAAATAATTATTATTTTCTCTGAAAACTCCTTAATTAAATAGGTACAAGTTATTACGATTGATTGTCCTAAAAGCTATTGGGCCAGGGCTGCAATCAAACCAAAGAGTAAAGTAATTTTAATCAAACTCTGGCTACAAGTACTAGATGCATTCCAAAATTTATTTCTTGCAAACTTTTTTTTTCTTTTCACTTTTATGATTCTATATTTCTGCTTATTAGATTACAATAGTTTATTAAACGTTGCTTATGCGTTGCGCGATTAGTGAGAATCGACTCAGTATTTTTCTACAAACAGCAAATTAATCAATGCACGTGTCTTAAATAATAAAAAAAATCGTCGTGTCAATAAGACATTGACACTCGATAATGACATAGGTTGTCATGACAATTGATTGTTGACTGTTTGAAAAAACAGCTGTGCTGTGTAATAACCTATATAATTTGTGGCTGTGTGTTTGGAATGGATGGAAGAAATGACACCATTAAAGTGGAATTTGAATCTATAACAAATTTGCAATTGTTCCATTAGTCAACTGCTAAGCATGGATCATCCATTGTTAATGAAACTGGGTTCTCTCAGTCTTATTTCACAATGTAAATTACAGGCGATTCTTGCAGTATGTGGGGATAAGAAAGATTTGATTATAGACCCCTCTTTGATTAAACCGCTCGAGAGGATCTGCGGTGTGACTTGGCTAAGGTATAAATATGTTTTAACCAAATTTACTTGACTAGTTGAAAATAATTGCCACTGGGCAATTAAACAATATCTCATCTTTTACATTGCCTTATTTTCTTACAGACAACATGGTATCGACAAAATCTATAAAATGGATCCACAGCTCAGTTCAACTGCCAATACAAATAAAGTATACTTTATACCAGCATGTATTGTAAAGTACAGATGTGTTCTGGATCAAATAGCATCAATGCTGAGCCAGAATCCTGCTCTAGGAGACCTTGGATGCTTTCACATCATAATTGTACCCAAAGTTCTCAACTCATACGAGTCTATTCTGGAAAGTAGAGGCCTGTTTGGTATTGTCAAATTACATTCCTTTGCTTGGGAACTGATGGCACTAGATGAGCAGTTGCTAAGTCTGGAGCTACCATTCCTATATAAGCAATTGTTTGTGGAACAAAATCAGTCTTTGCTATCAAGTGTTGCTATGTCACTTTGGAGTTTATTTCATGTAACTGCAAAGCCAAAAGCTATGTTTTCAGTAGGAAAGCTGTCAGCTAGTGTTTTAGATATGTTGGAAGTCTACAATGAAACATATGATAGAGATTTCACAGGCTCTGATACAACACATGAAATAAGTGCTCTCATATTAATAGACAGAAACCAAGACTACCACGCAAGTCTCCTTACTCCAGCGACATACAGTGGCTTGCTTAGTGAAATATTTGATATTAACTGTGGTCATTTAGATCTCAATGTAAAAGAGACTAAATATAAGAAAGGGAAGCTGGATTTTGGGCTGGAGGAGAAAAAACCGGCTGATAAAAATGCAGTCATGACTTTAGATAGCTCAATAGACAATTTATATGGAGAAATTAAACACAGACATTTTTCTGAAGTGCTGAGTGTGCTCAGCTCCAAGGCAAAATTATTGAAAAATGAAGACATTAAGGCATTAGGTATACAAGAGATGAAACATTATGTAGCAACCAAGTTGCAGCAGGTTACATTATACAAGCAGAACTTAGTCAACCATGTTCAAGCATGTGAAACAATTATATCGGAGATGAGTAACAAATTTGAGAATTTAAAAATGACTGAAAATGACATGCTGAATAATAGGAATAAGAAATCTAACTTCACCTTTATTGATGAACATTTTGGCACAGACATCCACATTTATAACAGTTTACGCCTCATGTGTTTATTAAGTTTAACTCAAGGTTTATCTTATGAGGAATACAATACTTTAGTTACTAAATATCTTTTAGCTTTTGGTTACAAGTTTTTATATGTATTTAATAATTTAGTCAATGCAGGGTTATTAATTCAGCCATCAAGTGTGAAGCTATCTTTAAATATTTCGACTTTAGGCAATTTGAGTGACAGGCTACCTAAGTGGCAGAGTGGCTTTCAAGCTGCAGCAAATAAGTTAAGACAATTGCCGTCGCAACCAGAGAAAGAAGGGAATTCCTCACCAAGTTATGTATTTAACGGTGGATATGTGCCACTGGTTGCAGTACTCTGTAATATTATCTTAACTTCAGAATCACTGGCAGATACGCTAACTAAATTGGCTGCTTTGAATGACTTTAAAGTGGGTGGTAATGTAGCTGCTTTGTTAAAAGATGGGATGGGAACACTCAATGAAAAGTTGTCTAACATGAAACTTCAAAGTGATTTAGAGTTTGGTTGTAAAGATGCAAAAGGTTTAGCTAAAGTTGTGAAGAGTGATCCCAACTTTGGTAATGTTTTTCCACTAAAACCTAAATCTGTGTTAGTTTACGTAGTGGGAGGTGTGAACTATGCTGAAATTGCAGCCTGTGATGTTATCCAGAAAACAACAGGCAGTAAAATTTATATAGCCAGTGATTGTGTTATGAATGGCGCCGATCTTATTTTTGCCAACACTTGAGAATAAGTCTGTATTCAACAGTGATATCCATCTCATAAATTTTATTATAAAGAATTATTTAAGTAATGTCTAGGTATGTAATAGTACATTACTGCAGCGGCTAGCAACAGAGGCATTGATGGACGAACGTGTAAATACATATGTAAGTCCATCAATGCCTAGTTGTGGCCAAGGCTTGTATAGTACTTTTCTCAAATAATGCGCGGAAATGCTACTTTTCGAAATCAGACGAACAACGAACAACAATACTTTTCCTGCCTAAAGTGTTCATTTGTTTTTTCTTTTTTTTTCTAAAATAGCTTTCTATTTGCAAGCCACTTCGAAATTTAAATAAAACCTTTGATAAGTTACCTCCTTGGTTGGCATATTTTTAATTACACGACAGTTAAGAGTTTCCTTTGTAATTTATTTGGCTGCTAAACACGACAGATATGGGTTTTCATACAATTTTTGCCGGCCGCTGCTCGCATGTATGTGGCCAGTACAGCAATATCGTTTTATCTCGGAGAAGGTTGTCAAAATAATGCTCATATTTCCAAGCATGTTTGGGTTATAGTACATTACTACAGCAGCGGCCAGCAGAAGAGGTGTCGATGGACGAACGTGTAAATATATACGTAAGTCCTTCAATGCCTAGTTGTGGCCAAGGCTTATAGTCTCTAATAATGTGAAATTAAAACTACATTTCAAAATCAGACGAACAACAACAATACTTTTTCCTACGTTAGTGTTCATTTGTTGTTTTTCTATTTGCAAGCCAGTTCAGGTTACCTCCTTGGTTGTCATATTAGAGAGTAAAAGATCGTTCCATTTTTAAATTACACGACAGATATGAGTTTACTATGTAACTTATTTGGCCGCTAAACACGACAGATATGGATTTTCATACTTTTGCCGGCCGCTGCTCGCATGTATGTGGAGCTCTGTAATATCGATTTATCTCGAAGAAGGTTGTCAAAATAATGCTCACATTTCCAAGCATGTTTGAGAAAGTAGTATATAGGTATTGTATTGTACCTAGCTACAAATAAAATTAAAAAAAAAACTGATTGGTTGCTATTCTCTCATTCATCTGGCAATGATGATTTTGGCGCCACTTGTATCATTATTTTGGGACATTCTAGCTTAGTTCAAGATGAACGATATAGCAAAACTTAGACGCCGAAGTCAAAATATGCTTTTCAATGCTGCTGCTACTTTTAAGTAAATTAAATTATTTTTATTTTTTTATACTGAACTTTGGAATATTTAAAAATGTATTTTTATAAAATAAAAGCACGTTATTATTGGAAATATATTTTAATTACATTCAGACACATAGTAAATACGTAAATATCACAGTACAAGATTTTAGTTTTTATATAAGTATTTGATTGATGAGCTAAGATAAGAAGCAGTAATTGAAAATATCGATTTCCTTATTTTCATTCTGCTTCATCTAATTATAATATTATGTAGTTATTACATATCGATTATGGTAGAAACAGAAACAGAGGAAAAATAAATATTTAAAACAAAAACATCAAGCCATATCACCTATGACATTTAAATACCAAAATATTTTGAAAATTTGATAAATTAACACTTTAAAAGTGTAAAACCAATAATTCCTACATCTCTACCTATTAAAAATCAACAACATTCTGTCAATGCGTATTACCATGTATTACAATTCAAGAAATATTAGTAAATAGTCGGTAGTGCAGTACTCTCGCTATTGAACCATAAGTAGTTGTAATATTGTTGTTATGTGTTCCCTGTATTACTGTACTGTACAAGAACTAATACTAGCCCATACTAGTAAAGAAAAAAATGGGTGGTACAGTATACTCGATATTGAACCATAAGTAGTTGCAATAAGGCTGTTATTTGCGCCAGTACTGAGCAAATTTGTGGAAGTGTTCTACGAGAACCGCCATCACTGCCGTCACAGACATGTCTAGAAGGTTCTGGAGGTAGTGCACTGCTTCTTCATCGCCGAGATCCAACCTGGAAAAAATAATAAAATCAATAAAACAATAGACCTTATTACAGTTTGTATAAGAAGACCTTCGATGAGCGACTTAAAGTCATTGATGTGGAACAAGAAGAGTAGTGGACTCAGCACACTGCCCTGTGGAACTCTATATATTACATGCCTTAATTTTTGATTGATAAGATGCCTCGGTTTTTGTTTTATTTGCGTTACTTGAAATCTTTTAAATATGACTAAATAATATTATAAACATTACCCCTTATTCTAGTTATACAATGTAATCTCTATCTCTATATATAGTTAAGGCCCGTGTTATCTATTCTAATGTTCCCTCCAGCGCCATGAGTATAACACCTACAGCCTTCACTAATAGCTTCAAATAGCTTCAAAAATCACAAAAAAAATGTAGACGGTCGGAAAAATATATATATTTTTTTAAATTGACCTTATCAGAAAAACTTGAAAAATCTGACGGATTGCACACGTGCGCGCTTAAGTCTAGTTAATAATATTAGTCAAAGGCTTTTGACATGCCCATGTACAAAGCAGCAAATGGCAGTCTAGAGTTTAACGTTTTTAAAAAATTAAATTAAATGATTGCTAGTATATCAGATATCGTATCTAATTGTTCAGCTTCGTAACTTTAGAATGGGGAGGCACCAGTGAGAACTAATAGCGCAACAACAGACGGGGGCCACCGCGTAAAAAATATGGATATGGACTTTATTTGACAGTTCAATGACCATCTATGTAATTTTATAAGCTTCAACTGTCATATGAAGCCAATGGATATCCATATTTTTTTACGCGGTAGCGGACTTGGTATACTTGTTATTTAAACAACTAATTGACCTGTACAATATACCACGCAGTTTACGTAGCGAACGCACACTTTAGATTTATGATGAAGATAATATATTGAAGTTATGTTGATAGAGTAATTACCGAAAATAGTTAAGTTGTTCGGAAGATAAAGAAAGCTCCGTGAACATTAAGTATAGATGTTATTGTCACAAAGTTTGTAACGATGATTGCAGTACTAATATTTACATAAACTTATATTAAAAAGGTACATAACGCGTAAAGTAAAACGCAGCTATTGTATAGAACAAATGTATATATATATATATTCAATCAACATATTTTTGGCACCAGCGGAGGTGGCGCCATTTGCTTTAAGTGTCTTCCCATTGAATATTTTTTAAGCTATAACAATTACCTCAATTTGTCTTGCACTTTCTTGACCGCTTTATCGGGCTCCAGCGCGATGTCGGGCACGGACGCGTCCACCATCAGCGAGAACAGGTTTAGCATCAGGTTGGCGTGCCTAAAATAAAACAAGGAACTGTTTTTTTTCTAACTCGATACAGAAATATAAAACTAAACTTTTGCGCCTCGCGCGTGGGTTCATATTATGTTCTTTGGTTCCTTAGTACAGTCACGAGGAATGACATGTATATGTCGCAAGATAATTAGATACATTGTTTTTTTGCGAAAATCCTAGGGATATTGCGAAAACACGGATAATTAGACTCCTTTTTCAATCCTACTAAAGAAAGATAGGGTTTTGGTTGGCTTAGTTAGATTGCGAAATTAATAGCTGGCTATTATGAAATAAGAACACTGATTGGCTGGTCGGACCGTCCAATACAATTGGTTGACTTGACGGTTCAAATGTCAAACCATTCCATGTGTAGTTAACTTTCTGTGAACCAATCAGAATAAGAGTTAGCAAGCAAGCAAAAATTAAACCAATTGGAGTTAAGAATATCAAATGTTACTAAAGCAACCCGTATTTATGTAAAAACCCTAAAAAACTTTTTTCAGTAAGATTGAGAAATGTCAACACCGTCGTCTGATTATCCGTGTTTTCACAATATACCTAGAATTATTGCGAAAATTCTATTTAACAAATCATCTTACGACATATACACTTTACGTCCTTATCGCATTAACACACACGGAAACAAATATCTCTCTATCCACGAGTGTCATTCAATATTGCAATGCGGCAAGGTTGCTTAATGTTCCTATGTCAATGCACCTGACTGTACTAAGCTAGGTAAGCTCCGCCCAATGACCCGTTGTAAGCGCCCCAGGGGCTAACGGGAATCGAGGACCATCGGACCGTCTGAGATACGTATATGGATGGGATATATCGTCGAATATATCCCATCCATATACGTGTCACGTTAGATGCAAGAAGCCGGTAAGGGATTGGGGTAACGCTCTAAAATGTAGGGAGTTACCTAAACGAAACTGCACTATCGATAACTTTCTTATTTTCTTCCCAAATACGGAGGGTCCTCAAATACAAGAAGGAAAAGAAAGGAGTACCCACCTAAAAGAAACTGCACCACAGGAAATGCTCCGTGTGTCTATCTATGTTCCTATCCTACAATGTAATTGAAAGCTGTATATAGCACTGCTTTCTAAATTCGTAGTTGTGTTCCGAGTGGACTCCCCCCGTGGCTTCCACCATCTCCTTGCTCAGCTTCATGGGTGGCGGAAATGTCTTAGGGTTACATCCTAAGATGAAAAACTACACCACCGGTATATCACCCTACATTTTCTATAATATTCGAACCTCCTTAGATGCAAGAAGGCGGTATATTAGTGTTCGGAATGGACTCCTCCATGGCTTCCACCATCTAATTACTTAATATCAGGCTTTAAGATGTAGGAAGAAATCAAGAGGAACTACACTATCGGAAATTATTTCTGTTTTTCTCCCTGTATTTACTATCTATGTTCTTACCTCATTAGATGCAAAAAGGCGGTACAGCACTGCTTCCTGAACTCGTGATACCTAGTGTTCGGGATGTATTCCCCCTATGGCTTCCACCATTTTCTTGCTTAGGGTCGCCCTAAGATGTGGAGAGTACTTAAAAGCAATTTCTCCACGTCTTATTTCCATGCATTATCATCATACCTACCTTCGTAGATGCAAGAAGGCGGTATAGCACTACTTCCTGAACTCGTGGTAGTGTACAAAATGGCTTTCATCATCTAATTACTAAATATCAGGGTTTAAGTTGTAGGAAGAACCCAAGAGGAACTAAACTATCGGAAATTTTCCTGTTTTGCTCCCTGCATTCTAATTACTAAATATCAGGGTTTAAGTTGTAGGAAGAACCCAAGAGGAACTAAACTATCGGAAATTTTCCTGTTTTGCTCCCTGCATTTACTATGTTCCTACCTTCTCAGATGCAAGAAGGCGGTATAGCACTGCTTCCTGAACTCGTGGTAGTGTTCCGAGTGGACTCCCCCCATGGCCTCCACCATTTCTTTGCTGAGTTTCATTGGAGGCGGCAACGGCTTGGGATCACGTCCTAGGATGTAGCCGAAGTCGATGTGGAATAGCGCTCCGGCTTTTGTGAGGAGAAGGTTGTCTAGGTGACGGTCACCCACGCCTGAAAAGACCATTATTAGACTCTCAATTTACAATGCGGTAGAATGAAATGGTAAAAAAAATAAAAAACTTGAGAGGTGCCAAGGGACACCCGGATGGAACAAAGTTCTCGCTTTCTATGAGAGAGAGAGACACAGACAGGGAAACACGCGCACGCCGCACGGCTTACAATTATAGCAAAAAGTGTCGTTACAACTTTTGGTCTTAATTTTTTCCGTCTAGCCCCCTTTCGCAATGCGCGATAAGGAACTTTGTTACAAAAAAAAAACTTTCACTGCTAGGTTTTGAACTTCCGACTTGACGCTAATTGAAGTTTAGACAATCCGTAGAAGAGAAGAAAGAAAAATAAAACTTGCAAGTTCGAGGTTTGAACCTCCGACTCGAATCACAGCCTTTAAAGTTTATACACAGCCCGCAGGCGCTAGCCGCTCGCTGATTCATATGACATAATAGAACGTATGTGCGTGCTTTGTTCAAAAGTAGGTCAATGACACAAAAAGTGTCGTTACAACTTTTGGTCTTAATTTTTTTCCGTCTAGCCCCCTATCGCAACGCGCGATAAGGAACTTCGTTCCAAAAACTGTCGCGTATTCTCAAGCATTTTGGCTTCTATCTAATTTGAACGCTAACACAAATGACATAAAACTCATTATTGTTTGTTATTATGTCATGTCATATTGATATATTATTTCAAAAATAGGCAGATCGGCAGCATCTGTTGATAAACAGAGAACCCCACCCCACAGAAGTCAAGATCGAATTTAGGAGCATGTGTAAGCATTTAGTTCAATAGTAAAGTAAGTAGTTGGTACTATAGTTTATCAAATCTAAGAAGTACCGTTTGACAGCTTTGACAGATTGAAAAATACGGATGGGTCTAAGCTATATTATCCGATTCATGCTAGTGTTGCCTCGAAAACATTCAAGTTGCCAGGACAGTAGTACAAAACGGACAAACTATACGCAAGTTAAAGTAAAAACAAAACTCACCAAGCAAATAAGTGATGACGCAGTACCCCGCACAGCTCCTTATATAAGTATCCATAGTTTCCGGCTTCATTCCATAGGGGGCGCCTTCACAAGGATTGTGTTTCCTAAAGAAATTCTGAATACTGCCTTCCGTAGCTAGCGCTTCAGCCACCGTCACAGACTCTATAAACTGAAGAAACCCGTGCTTAGAACTAGTCGCCAATACTTTATATGGAGTCAACTTCAAGTCCAAATTTTCTCTTCGAAGCAACTTGTCCATTAACGTAATCATTTGGAGGATCAACTGGTCTTGGCGTAAGTCATCTCCGTGTTTGAATATAGCTTCATACTCCATCCCTTCGGTGGTCAAGAAGGTTAATTTTGAAGGCATCAAAGCAGATTTAAAGAGACTAGCCTTCTTGGCTACTATGCCTTTGATTGTTACGTTAGGGTCTAATGGAAAAGGCATAGGTTCGAAGTTCGTGAAGTTGAATTTGAAGGCGTCTGGGTCTGCCAGGAGCTGTTGGAGTCGTTCTGCCTTCTTGTTCCTGTTGCCAGATTCTCTGGTGACCGTTTTGACTAGCTTCACTAGTTTGTCTATGAACACTTGTTGGCGTGCGAGGAAGGAACGAGTCCGCTGGAGATCGGTGTTACCTGGGAAAGAAAGTTTTGTAAGTTAGTGCGGTTATCATACAACTAGCTGTGCCCGCAACTTCGTTCGCGTGAGAACCGGAACATCGTTTGCAATCCTTCCCGACTTAATTTGGTAAAGCGGTCTTTTTAACCAACTTCAAAAAAGGAAGAGGCTATTAACTTATCATAGTACAAGGTTTGCTTAGTTTGGGGCTAGATAATGTTATTGTAAGAATGTCCGATTTTTTTGCGCTCATTCTTGTCGGTTTAAAAAGTCTCAAATGGGTTGAAGGACACTTTAGACGATTCAAACTAGCTTAATAACCAAGCATCATCAGCCTGTGGACGTCCACTGCTGGACATAGGCCTCTCCTAGCTCACGCCTATTGTGGCGTTCATGGGAGGCTATTACCCTACTGCTACCGCGCCAGACGGGTTGGTAGAGGGTTTGCCAATTATGTTACGCGCTTGGGGACAGCTGTGTTTATTCAACACCCACTGCCTCCAAGATGCGGTCTGCTCAGCTAGCTCAGATGGGCACGAGACTCATGGGAGTGTGCGTGGGTTCTACCTTGATGGCTGTTACACTCGGAAAGAAAATATTGAGATTAGTTCACTAAAAGGTTCTAATTCTTACTTCTAAAGAGAACTCAAACAAAGTGATACATTTCTGACAAAAAATTGAGGTATATTTATGCTAAACCACTGTCATTATTTAAAATTACAAACAATTCCTTCTAAACATTATTACCAGAAAACATGGGCACTGTTAATACAAGAATTAAAAGTTAAAGTTAATAACCAAGAGTTGTTTTTTTTACCATTTTTGTTTTTTTTTTAACTGGGGATTACTCACCTTGTGCCAACCGTTGCGAGTAAGTCCTCATCACCTTCAGGTACATGTGGCGAGCGTCGTGCGCGGGCGCGTCCTCGCACTCCACCAGCAAGTACCAGTACAGGTAGTTTCCTACTACGCTGTTTCCGCATGCGCGTTCGATTAGGAAGGACGCTAGGCTTAGATGCTCTTCTGATTGGTCTGTGGAACTGTAGCAATAAATAAAAAAAAACTAGCGGGCTAAAGAATGAATATTTAATGTTAGTTAATAAACCGCCGCTGTGGTCTAGTAACAACCATCGGTATGAGACCCAGGGTTCCCGGGTTGGATTCTCAGCGGGATAACATATTGTATTCGGTTTGGTTGGTGGTAGGACTTGTGTATTTTTCATCATATTTCACCATCTTATCTAAGTCTGACTAGAGATGGGTTTCTACCCGGTAAATACCCAAAGTACCCAAAATCAAGGTATTTACCCGGGTAAATACCCAAAAGATGGGTATTTACTCTTCAACTATTTCTAAAATTCCTTATTACTCTCTTATACTATTTAAATGCTGCTTGGTCTACCATGGATGTGTGGGGCATCTGGCATGTTTGCTAAAACAGGTTCAACGACTTTTTTACTCTGTAATGTGATTAATTTGGGCAAATTTTGACAAGACTGTTTATCAGCAATAACGCTATCATTATTTATGACTGTTCCTAACTACCATTACAATATCCCTTTTTTAAATTATGTTGTAAAGTAATTCAATTCATTATTTAATTTACTTTTTTTTTAACTACAACGATAAAATTACTTAATTACTTTTTATGCAAGAAATCTACACGGTTTCTGCACAGCTAATAGTTTCCCACTAATAATCAATCTACAAATTGCACGTACTTTACATTTTTTTACTATGTCGTAGTTCGAAATCCCTAAATATTACTTTAATCTTTAATAGAATAAGTCCTAAGTATTTGAATATTCCCTCAGGACATGGCAAATATAAAAAAAATAAAAGGTAAAGTTCCAATAAATATGGTATTGAGTGAGTGAGACGAAGAATTGAAACGGTAAATTAGGCAAACTCGCGCTATTTCTGCACCATTTTACAATACATGAAGGCATTTATTATAATTTTTCGTGACCTGTTTGACACACATTCAATGACGTTGCTTTAGCCATGAGACAGACCAAAGTGATCTGGGAAATACGAGAGTTTTTAAAGGTGGAGGAAAACTTTTCGTGGTGTCATTTTCTAGAGTCAGAAATGCTTCCATGTTTTATATGTTTGCAGGTGTAAATATTGTGAAAAATTGTATGCTTTTGCAAATGTTAACAAATTAGAGAAACATCTACAAACATGTTTTAAATGTCCTCAGAAGGTAAAAGATCAATCGAAAAAAAAAATTACGGAACAAAGGCAATCACAGCATAATGTAGAGAATACAGAAAATTCACAGCCATCAGGAAAATCTTCATCGTCTCAAAGTATTACCAAAGAACGAAAAAATATCTTGTTTTATTAATAGCTAAGGCTATTTTTGTCGCTCGTACACCAATGTCAATTGTAGAACATCCTCTGTAGATACACTTTTTTGAAGAGCTGCAACCGCTTTATAAACTACCAAGCAGAAAAGTTATTGCAACTACGCACTTAGAATCCATATACAAGGAAATGTAACAATAGATACAAGAAGAACTAAACTCTGCAAGTAGTCTGCATTTACAGTGTGATGGTTGGAGCAATCAACGCACTGAAGAAATTTTCAACTTTGTGATTGCTAAACCTGAACCTATTTTTGTGAAAATCCTTAACACTCTCGCATACCGCCATACCAGCCAATATTTGAGTGAAGAAATTCTGAAAGTTATAAACGTTTATGGTGCAAACAAATTTAGCACCCTTAAGGTGGTACGACTTCTATACAAACAAACATTACACAATTATTGGTTCATCATACCTAAATAATACATAAATATATGCGCAACTAACTCGTTTCAGTTATTTGTTTGCGCAAAATAATTAAAAAAATGTACATTCATACATAAAACACGAGTAAACTAATATCTTTTAATTTCAATAATTCGACGTATGTGTGTGTGACCCATCGCATTTATATAGCTCATGTATGAAAGTACATTTTTTAATAATTTCGCGCAAACAAATAAGTGAAACGAGTTAGTTGCACATGTATTTATGAATTATTAATGTATGATGAACCAATTAATGTGCAATGTTTGTTTGTATAGAAGTCATACCACCTTAAAGGAGATAATGCAAACAATATTCAAAAAGCATTTGATTTAGTGCGAAATGAACACCCTCATATAGTGCCATTACGATGCGTGGCCCACACACTAAATTTGCTGTGTAAAGATTTTTTAAAACCCGAACAAATAAATGCATTTATAAATTATTTATAAAATGGCTGTTGAATTGCCTGTAAAGCACATTGGGGAAGTTATTTAAGTGCGCTCAAAAGTTTGCAGCACAGTAGAGTTGCTTTACAAACTTTAGCAGTGCATGAGGATGCGAGAATGCCAAGAGAAGATAAAGCTCATTTAGTAGATGAAGGATTTTGGAATATGATTGAAGAATGCATCAAAATATTACAACCAGTAACAGAAAAAATATTCAAGCTAGAAAGTAACAACATAATTATGGTAAATTTTAAATAGAAAAATATTGGAAAAAATTGACTCGGCCACAAGTGAATTCTCAGACGGGAATCGAACCCGCGACCTTTGGAAATCCGGTCCAATGCTCTAACCGCTGAGCTACCGAGACTTCTCGAGAAGTCTTTACCATAAGTATAAAAAAAGCATTGAAAAATGCAAAAATTACAAAATCATAAAGTAACAACATAAGTTTACACGCGTCTTAAGGATATTAAGTCGTCACTTCATTTCATACTCTCAGATTTGCAACTACTAGGGGACGATGAGAAAACTTACCTTTTGAACTTTATAAACAAATGGTTGCAGAATTGTATAAAACCAATTCACTTAGCTGCTTACATGATTATAGTTATAGGATCATCATACGCCTTGAGTTATAGGATCATAACTCAAGGCGTGGAATTGATTAGAATTTTTGTGCAGAATGGGGCAGAGTTTAAATATTGACTTATTTCCAGATTTAGCAAACTATAGGGCAAAAGAAGGTTTTTGGGGTAAATCATTTGTATGGGAAAGTGTTTCAGAAATAGTGTGGTGGAAAGGAATTTGTAGGTCTAAATATCTGAGCAAAGTCGCAATTCGAATACTAACCGCACCATGTAGCTCAGCTGCAACTGAACGGTCGTTTAGTACCTTTGGCCATATTCATTATAAATAATAATAATAAATAATTGCATACAAACACACCAATTATCTAGCCCACGTTAAGTTTCATCAAGAGCTTGTGTTATGGATACTAGATAACGGATAAACATACTTGCGATACTTGTTTTTTGTAAATATTTCCATACAATCACACCAATTATCTAGCCCACGTTAAGTATCATGAAGAACTTGTGTTATGGATACTAGATAACGGATAAACATACTTATATACTTTTTTTTTTTGTAAATACATACATAATATACATATTAAACACCCAGACCAAGACAAATAGACATGTTCATGCACACAAATATTTGTCTTGTCCGGGGATCGAACCCGGGACCTCTGGCGCAGAAGGTGGGGTTAGTACCCTTGCGCCAAACAGGTCGTCATACATACATACTATACATATTAACACCCAGACACCAAGACAAATAGACATGTTCATGCACACAAATATTTGTCTTGTCCTGGGATCGAACCCGGGACCTCTGGCGCAAAAGGCGGGCTTAGTACCACTGCGCCAAACAGGTCGTCAATAATGCCAATAGAAACAGACTCGCCACAGAAAGGGCAGCAAAAATATCATATACCTATTTCTTATAATTGGAATCTAAAGAAACAATGAATTTGAATTTCACGACGTAACAACATTGAACGACAATAATGATTCAGATAGTGACTGATGGTTTGTAATAATGCTTTGAAATTATATGCAATAATTTTTATCTCTTTTGTTGATAATTGTTGATTTTTAATAATTATTTGATTATTATGTTATTTGATATTACTAATAACTCTTCTTTTATGCACATGCTCTTGTCATAACGTAGAACATGTTTTGTTGTTTTTAAATAAATAATTAGATTTTTTTATCACTATTATCACAACTAACCAAATAGACGGAGATGAAAATCATCTTACTAGTTTAGTCAACAATCAAGATACCTAATATTAATTATTAACGTACAACTTCAATGAATAGAAAGAAAGACGAAAAGAAAAAATACTTTTCAACCACAACGTGCTTATTGTTTTTACCCATGCTTTTAGGTATTTACCCAGTATATACCCGGTAAATACTCAAATTGGGTATTTACCCAGTAAATACCCATCGGGTATTTACCCACCGCCCATCTCTAAGTCTGACACCATAACAACATTTTTGTTTTCAGCATTTTCGTGTGCCGGCAGTTAGAGATAAGATAGCCAGTCCCTCAGTAGTTGAGGGTTCCGGGAGAGGCTCGCTTTCATCTTCAGCCTTATCAATCCTAAACAACAGGTAAGATGAAAGCTATGAGTTCCTCGTCTTAAAAAAAACTCTTGGCGTTGTAATTCTAGTACAGTGGCAAAAGGCCAGCGTCTGGACAGTGAAATAGACAGCGCCCGATTAATATGGATCCACTTGCAAGGCAGCTTGTAAGCCAAGTTGCCTCGCCACTGACCGATCGTTTACACCACTGTACTTACCAACTACGCTAAAGACTTGACCCGTGTAAATCGGGCATTACCTATGTCAAGTGATAATCGAATTGCCTATTAGCATAGTTTTTTTAAAGCACCTAGCTGTCAATGCTCTTAGAACAATGCAATAATTCACAGAAAATAATAATTATAAGAAATCAAACAAGCTACAAAAAAAAATTAACAAGTACTTATAAGCAGTGTCAACGTAACTCGTTTGAAATTTTTGTTATTTTTTTCTCAACGAGTGACACTATCACCCTATGGGATTTTGTTCCTCCAATAAGGTACAGTGTGAGTGTGATACGGCCTTAATTTAAATCTTTATTAAACCTTTTCAGATATTTTTAGATGCGGTATGTACAGTATATTGTTGTATATACCTCAGTATGTTGTTGTCGCTATCTGTCGTCGGCGTGTCGTCAGCAGTCGGTTCATCACGAGCGTCCATCGACCGACGACTGGTGATCGACCCAGTCATGTCGCTAGTGGACAGCACTGAAGATAGGACCGTTTGTTAGAAAAATACATGTATTTAAACCTTCTTATGATCACACCAATTATTATCTAGCCCAAGATAAGGTAGATTATTTATTACTTTTTAATTTAGTATTTCACAATGCTATTTTTATGTGATAAATATTAAACAAGAAAATATAAAAGAAAAAAGCAACTTGTCACAAGTCTCTGTCTCGATAGTCAAACATTTGTAAAAATGATTTTTTCGAATGCGAGGATATTTCTCTCATTGATGAAACGACGGTGGTCAACACCGTAGAAAGGTGAACTAGAAAAAATCGACGTGTCCTCATAGGTCTCTGTAGCATAATTGGTTAGTGCATTGGGCCGGACTCCCAAGGATGCGGGTTCGAATCCCGTCAGGGCGACATGAGACTAGTTGCTTTTTTCTAGTATATTTTCTTGTTTAATATTTATCACATAAGAAGAAGAAGTCAGAAACGCATTGTTCGGTCGGTCTTTAACGGTATTGAGCAACGTACCCGATGCGGACAGCAGGCTGGCGTGGGAGCCCCGCGAGCCTCGCGCGTCGTCCGGCCACGACGGAGCCTCTTTACCGCACACGCGAGCGTACTCTATCGAACAACGCCTTTATGTTCACTTACGGCCGGTTCCAATAATCTATCCCTAACAAGAGATTGGCCTATCTTGGTTACGCTACTTAGTAGCCGCTGTTATTTTGGTAATTTTGGGCTGATCAACAAAAATATCTAGGCAACAAAGCTCTAGTAAGCCTATCTTTTCCTGTAGATAGGTTATTGAAACCGACTGTTAACGGTGTCAATTCAATGAGATTTTTATAGCACATCATACAGAACTTAACATCCGATTTTGCGACGCAATCGGATCCGAGCGTCCGACAAAATACCGGATCCGGTTCAGTGGCAATAGCACTTTAATACATGCGTTCACAAGCAGATCCGATTTGCCGGATCCCATTCCTGCAGGACCGACAGATCCGAATCTTAAAATGGAATGCTGCGTGAACAGAGTAGGTTTTCTGTCAGATCCTGAAAAAATCGTACATACATACATAAAGTGACGCCTTTATCCCGGAGGGGTAGGCAGAGATTACGGACCTCCACGTGTCACGTTCCCGACATACTTCCCTAGCTTCCCGAACATCCATCAGATCATTGGAAAAATCAGGGGTGCGATTGCGTAAGGTAATCGTATTCATTTGACAGTTCATATCGTATTCAATCGGCAGCAATTTGTATGGAATGACATTTAGTCAAATGAGTACGATTGACTTTACGCAATCGCCTAGCAGGTCCGGCAAAATAGATATCTGTGAGAATATCGCGTAAAACGAACATTGTTGTTTATGATGTTATCTATCTTTTTTCGATCATTTCTTTCGATCATTAGCTAGCTGATTGAGTGGTCGCAAATACCGCAGAAGAATTCTTACAATCTTGTAGTAGAAGGGAAGGTCGGTATGTCCCTACGATATTCGAGGATCTGTTCTGTATATAGGAGTGGTGTAAGTAAGTTATTAATTATTAAAGAGAGAGAGAGAGAGAGAGAGCAAATTAGTTTATCTACCTTCGTGTATCTCCGTGTAGTCTTCATACTTGAGCGCCTGCACAAGCTGCAGCAAGTACAAGAGCAAGTCGTCATCGGGCGCTTGCTTCAGCCGAGATATCGCGTACCTGACATTGAGGAGATACACGGGTATAATGATAATAAACAATATAAGTTTTTTATAATCACACGAATTATCAAACCATAGACCGTAAAAGCTCAAACTATATATAAGTTCTCAATATAAGTCATTCATAATAACTACAGCGATTTAATTATTTATCCGTTGAAGACATACTTGATTTACAATCTTGGCCGAATAAACCATGCTTTATTCGTCCAACTATACACAAATGACACTAATTTAACCAGCAGATATCTCTCAACTACATAGGCTACCAGTGATGAAAGCCTTGTCGAGAGTCTCTTGTCGAGCATATGAAGCTGGCACTTCAGACCGCCTCCGATTGGGGCAACGCCAATCTTGTCATTTTCAGTGCCACTAAAACACAGGCTTGTTTATATTCACCGTAATACGGAGTCCCTTCCACTTTCCACTGACTTCGACTTTCCAAGGTGTATCCTTGACGATAACCAAAAATCTGCAACTTCTTGGCCTGAACCTATCCTCAACCAGGCCTGTTTCACTCCCCGTGTATGCTCGAAAACATACCTACGCGCGGCGGCCCCTCCGGCGGGGCCAATCTAGTAGGGACGAGCGAGCGAGCAGTGACGCACGCGCGATTTTTGTTTGTCACCTACTTTCCGTAGTTAACTAGGTACCTTAAAATAAGTTAAATTTAAAATGGCAACACGTAAAAAAAAGCTCGTAAATATTGTGCAGTGTTCAACTGTTTAAACACGAATCGCGATCCAAAGTTAACTTTTTTTACGCTCCCTAAGGACGATGAAAGGCAAGTTCTACTTTAAAGTGGTTATTATTATTATGAAATTCTCATTCATGTTAGGTTTATTACGTAGGTAGGTACCTACCTACTTAGGTTACGAAAATAAGTAGGAACGTAGGTTGGTGTAACAATCTTTCGCGAGTTTGATAGAATTAAACGAATTTCTGATGTTTGAGACTAACGCTCTGTTTTGTCGTTATAGGTTAAAGGTAGGTTTGTTATTTTTTTTAAACTTTTGGTAGGTACTTATTAACCTTTAATATATCTACCTTTTGATTATACTATGCATGCTATGTATGCCGACACAAAGTCTACCTATAAATAAATGAATCACAAAGAGGCAACCCTAGCTGCGTCAGAAAGAATACGAGTTACGCGATAGAAAGAGACGCAGAATGTAGGTGAATATAATGCTAGGCATTAAGCGCAGCGCGACGTGAATTGGACTTTATTGCGTCGTGAGCTAGACTAGCAATTTATTTGATTGAAGTTGCGTAGTGAACCTTCTGTACTTGTACTATTAAGTATTCTGTGCCTCAACCTGAACTTTGTGCTGCAAAGAAACTGGGCGTCCTCTCTAACGCTAGGTGGTACTTCTCCCCGAATCAGCTGCTCCTTTTATACAAAGAACAGATTCGGCCGTGCATGGAGTACTGCTGTCACCTGTGGAATGGTTCTGCTAAGTATCAGCTGGAGCTTCTGAAATCGGTTAGAAACCGTGCCAGGAAACTCAGCACGGCGGAACTTCAGAGGCTCAGTTACCGCAGCAAAGTTACATGTTTATCGGTCTTTTCTAGGTTACCTTTTGGAGGGTGCGAAAGAACTGTACGACCTTGTTCCTCCAGCCCCTTTCCACCATCGTGGTACCAGACGCAGGTTAGCTTATCACCTGTACGTCGTTGAAATTGAAACGATCCGTACCAAACGCTTTGCTGACGCATTTCATATGCGAACCGCTAAAGAGTGGAATGCGTTGCCTGCTCATGTGTTACCCGATTCCTACAACTTTGGTCTGTTCAAGGCGAGAGTGAATAGGCATTTCCTGGGTAAGCATGTCACACCTTAGACCACATCCTGTTTATTAAGCACGATGGTTGTCAAATGCCTGCTCAATAACTAGTAAAAAAAAATACCTCAAGAACGGCTAGACCGATTTCGGTGTTTAGCACACATATAGTTTATAGCCTGGTTTGGAACGTAGGATACATTTTATTCCGTTGTTCATAAGGCTGAAACCAACAGTATTTATATGATTGTTTTCTTATCGTGAGTTGCTCTTTCTTCCTAAAGTTTGCCTAGTAGCTTTTACCGTGATAAATAAAATGGTTTTGTTATGTATTTCGTACAATAAACAAATAAATTAAAGGTTCCTACTTCCTGACAGCCGGGTGTGTGAACTTAGGTGTGAGCAGTTCCAAGGCATCTTCGACATCCATGGGCGTCCACTGCTTCATCATGGCCAGGGCTTGCCGCACCTCGCCTAAAACAAACAAGGCATTTTGAACCTTATAAAGTTGACATTGAGTTGCATATCCCTTTTACTGTTATTTCATTTACCATGTTGGAGTTTGATCCTTATGCCATAAAAGTACAGATTGTTATTATTTTGTATTTTAGCTGGTTCGATAAAAGTGTGCAAGCGCATTTTCATAGATTAAAAAAGAAATATTTTTAAATGTAAAGCAATGTTTTTTTTGAGTAAAATTTGACTTCTCCTGTATTTACAATAGTTTCCTTCAGGTGAAGTCAAAGAATATTGATATGTTATTTAAAAAAGAAACATACTAATATGCCGTCATTTCATACGGGTTTGTCTACTTAAATAGTGTTATTATATAATACTGGTAACTACTATACTTTTCCATTGACATCCGAGTCAAGTCAAAGCAGGTCAAGTCAGCAGGGTTTTTCTAGGAATAGGAGCTCAAAGTAGTATGTCTTGGCTGACACCGACTCCAAAAAACTTATTTTTGCTTTTTAGTTTTTGAAGTCGGTTTTTTAACGCAGGTTTTTTTGATATCCATTCTAATAAAACAATACCGTGACTGACTGACAGACAACGCCCAACCCAAACAGCTGAACCCATTAAGCTGAAATTTTTGATACAGGATCCTTTAACGATGTTAGGCGAGCACTAAGAAAGGTATTTTTCTATATTCCCACGGGATAGGGAATAAAATGGGATTATATTGTAACCTTATTCTTCGCGGACGAAGTCGCGGGCGGAAGGCTAGTCTATAATATTTGTAACAGCTCTGTTGTGTCTGATATCCGTGACAGAAAAGCTAAGCTACTTAAAGTCTTTAGTTCTAGTTTCTAGTATTTTGATAATGAATATAAAGTTTGTCACTCACCTGGTCTGTTCCAGTTGACGCATTCTAAGAATTTGGTGAGCGCACGCTTGTGTGACGACAGGTAAAATCTGAAAAACAACGAAACTGCAAGTGAGGTAAACTTTTTAACAGCTATTAATATTGACATTTTAAATATAAAAAGCTGTTGTATCAACAGAGTATATTCAAAACTAACAGCATATTAATAATAAATTGATTATCTGCAAGGAATTGCCGTCTGTGTATGGCTGGCAGGCAAAGTTCGACTTGGCGATTTCTGTCTGACGTTCCTCAAACATTATAACAGTTGGAATTCATAATTTGGCGGGGACTTAAAATGTTATTAAAATAATGACAGAAAGGGGCGGAACTGGGTGCTCTGCCCTTTCTGACAAGTTTTTAAGCTCATTTGTTTTGAGTAATTTGGAATTCAAAGCTTGGCAGAGTCTTAACATGTTATTAAAAACTTGTCAGAAAGAGGCGGAACTGGGTGCTCCGCCCCTTTCTGTCAAGTTTTAAGCTTATTTGTTTCGAGTAACTTTTGGCTACTTACCTGAACTTCCACAGCAAGTCCTGCTCAGCAGCAGTAAGCGGGTTTGCCGGCGGGGCAGCAACTATAGCGGACAGTTGGTCGCGCTCACTGGCGGTGGGCTTGGCATCGCGCCCGCCCGCGCCCGACCGCAGCGAGCGCGCCAGCCGGTGCTGCTTGCTCTCCACCAAGTTCTCCTACGAGTGTGTGTACGTTAGCGGATAGTTGGCCTCCTACGAGTCACTTATACATTACTAGAAAAGGGCCCGTTACTGCACTAAGTGCAGTAATATCTAGCAGCATTTATACTATCAATTAAACTAAAATAATGAAAAAAAAAGAGTCCTACACAGACTAGGTTCTTCGCTTATATAGTAGAAGATAGCGGACAGTTGGTCGAGCTCACTGGCGGTAGGCTTGGCGTCGCCACTGAGCGCGCCAGCCGGGCAGCTTGCTCTACACCAAGTTCTCCTACGAGTCATGTGTGTACGTTAGCGGATAGTTGGCCTCCTTCAAGTCACTTATACACTATAGCGGACAGTTGGTCGAGCTCACTAGCGGTGGGCTTGGCGTCGCCAGTGAGCGCGCCAGCCGATGCTACCTGCTCTACACCAAGTTCTTCTACGAGTTATTTGTGTATACTATAGCGGACACTTGGTCTTCTACGAGTCAAGGTGTATACGATAACTAACAGTTGGTCTCCTACGAGTCACGTGTATATACTATAGCGGACACTTGGTCTTCTACGAGTCAAGGTGTATACGATAGCGAACAGTTGGTCTCCTACGAGTCACGTGTACACGATAGCGGAATGATGGGTCTCCTACGAGTCACGGGTAAACGATAGGGACAGTTAGTCTTCTACTACGAGTTACGTGTATACGACGCCGCGAGTTGGTCTCGAGTCTCTTAACTGCCTCTATGGTCTAGTGGCAACACCCAATGGTATTTATTTATTTATTTATTTATTTATTTCATAACAATGTTCATTGTGTCGAAATTCATGGTTACATAAATAAAAATTAGTTAACAATTAAACAACAAAAAATTATATAATTAAATTGACACATTTACACATAATATTGTGGACATACACGCATTCGAGATGTTCGATATTAAAAATTTTACGTCAACTTATGATATAATAATAATGTCAACTTACGATATTATAATAATGTCAACATAATTTGTTTATTAATTTTTAAGTCCAATGCATAATAATAAAACTTAAGGAAATACAATACAATACACATAAATACTACTGGCTATTCAAAAAATCATTTATTGAATAGAAGCATTCCTTCAACAAGAATGACTTCAATTTATTTTTAAAATTTGACTCGTACACTGCGCTTTTTAACTCATTTGGCAGTTTATTGAATAAATTCACTGACTGATATTTGGGACAATGCTTGACCAAATCTATTGTGGGAACGATTTTCTGCTTAAACGCTTGTCTTCTCGTTGCAGCCCTAATAATTTTCTCATCGGGATTCTCATATTCTGTTACAGTTTTAGCGAAATGAGAAAGTATAACTAGAATATATAAACTAGGAACAGTTAGTATACCTAGTTTCCTAAAATGCTCCCGACAAGACTCTTGTTGGGGTATGCGTACCATTGTCCTAATTGCTCTTTTTTGTAATATGAAAGCCTTATTAACATTGTAGTCATATCTCCTACCCCAGCAGAATATACTATAACGGAACCTCGATTCTACCAAGGCATAGTATACTAGTTTCAAATGCTTTATGTCTGCTTCATCTCTAAGACTTCGTAGAACGTAGCAGGCTGAACTGATCTTACTCTCAATGTCTTCCAATTCCTGCCTCCAATTTAGTTGGTCATCAAATTTAACTCCTAAAAATTGTGTTGTTTTTACCGATTGAACCAATTCACCACTAAGATTGACATTTAAGGTACTGTGATCCCTAGCGTGAGTTTTGAACAACATGACATTAGTTTTTAGGCTGTTTATCATTAAACCATTTACAGTAAACCAATTTTTCATTGATAGTACTATTTGATTTACTGTTCTTTCTAAATCTATTAAGTTGTTATCAGATATCACTGCATTTGTATCATCTGCAAATAGAATTAGTTTCACCGATTTATGAGCTGTTGTAATGTAAGTTATCAAGTCATTCATAAAAACTATAAACAGTATAGGTCCCAAAATGGAACCTTGTGGCACACCTATTTCAATATCAATTAGTTTGGATCTGGATACAACTTCACACAAGCAGTCATTTATAGTTTTAATTTCTACATACATTTTTCTATTTCGTAAGTATGACTGGAATAGCTTTAATGCTCTTCCTCGAACACCATAGAACTGCAGCTTCTCTAGGAGTAATTCGTGATTTATTGTATCAAATGCTGAGCTCAAATCGAGGAAAACCGCAGCCACCTTTAATTTTGCGTTAATTTTTTCGGTTACATCATTTAGCAATGCGATAACGGCATCCTGTGTGCCAACCCTATTCCGATAGCCAAATTGATTCTGATGGAGAATTGCGTTTTTTCTTAGGTGGGTGACCAATCTTGCCTTAATGAGTTTCTCAAAAATCTTCGATTTTGTTACTAATAAGGATATTGGTCTATATTAGATCAAGAGGCCCTGTGTTCGATTCCCAGTGGGGGTATATTGTATTCGTATGGTTGGTGGTGGACTTGTTCTGAGTCCGCTTGGCTAACTACCACCATCCTAATCTTCCTACTAATGTTATAAATATGAAAGTTTGGACGTAGGAGTTTAGGATGTTTGCTCAATCACGCAATAACGGCTGAAAGGAATTGGATAAAATCTGACACAGACAGTTTGTAGCCTAGATTTAAACGTAAGATAAGTACATTTCATCCCTATATTCAACGGGAAAGAGAGCAACGTGTCAATCACGCAGGTGATAAATATCAGTAACGAACCAACAACTTTTTGGGATTTTCACCCTAAATAAACTTACCTGCAATATTTCGTAGTCAGGCACTGTGACTATATCAGCCTGGGCTTTGAACTGGTACATCTCATCGCCGTCTTGCTCGTAATAAACCACGGCGTGCTACAAAAAGAAAGAAATAATTATTACTTTTCAATTTTGCATTTTATCATGCAATTTTTATGTGGTAAATATTAAACAAGAAAATATACTAGCAAAAAGCAAATAGTCTCATGTCGCATGTCGCCCTGACGGGATGCAATGAAACGGATTCCCAAGGATGCGGGTTCGTATCCCGTCTGGGCAACATGAGACAAGTTGCTTTATTTCTAGTATATTTTCTTGTTTAATATTCACCACAAAGAAAGAATTTTCATCTACAAGACAAATATTCAAGAAATTATTGTACAGTCATACACAATGTACAATCATACATAACATCTTCAAGTTTAACGAAAACAGCTCCTATTACGTATGCGATAAGGTTGCATTTAAGGGCAAAATGTTAAACTGGATAGGTAATTCGATTAATATTGTCTGAAGTTGAACTACAACCAACGTCAAAAAAATCACACCTTATAAAAAAATGCTTAAGCGTTATTAACACTTTACAAACGCGTGTACGGCGTGTACCCCAACCAATATTATTTACCCAATAAATAAACTAAATAAACAACATTTCTTTGCATAAAAAAGCATAATAACACAAATGTGATATTAAAAAAATGCAATTTCGTTCCTTATAAGGGCCGCTGGTTGAGCAATTGCGCTACAATTTGTGGGCGTTAAAGGGTCAATGCAGGTTTAATAGGGAGTGATTCGTTATCTAACCGTTAAAAAAAAGTAAGTAAAGTTTAAATAATAAATAAATAAATAAATAATAAATTTGTTTATTTGCTTAAAACACGGTATTACAAGTTGATACAATAAATTATAGTCCACATGTTTCGCTAATAACGAATATAGCATGCAAATATTAATAATACAATTCATGTCAAAAATTAATACGGAAATAATAACAATATGAATGTCAGTACAAATAAGAAATGTCAATACAAATTTGATAATTAATTATTTTTGTTAAAGAAAGAATTTATGTCATAAAAATTATTTTGGTTAATCCATTCGTACAATTTTTGTTTGAACATATATATATTGAGCATTTTTAACTCTTTAGGAATCTTGTTATAGACCCTTACACACATACAAAGGCAACTTTTTGCATACTTATCCGACTTCGGAATATTATCAAAAATCATCCTATGTGGATCTCTCAATCTATAATTATTTACCTTTTTAAACAAATTAGTATTTTTGTGAACAAAAACGGCAACTTCATAAACGTAAAGCGAAGGAAGTGGCAATAATCCTAGACTTTTAAATAGTCCCTTGCAAGACACGTCAGGTAATACGCCACAAATAGCCCTAATGCACTTTTTTTGAGCAATAAAAGCTCTATTTTTTTCCGTGCTGTTTCCCCATAATATGATACCGTAGCGCAGAATCGACTCTATATATGCACGATAGGACACTATGGCAGTTTTTTTATCGGTTACGTTTCTGACACGTCTAAGGGCATAGACGAATTTGTTTATTTTGGCACATAATTCGTTTACATGTTTTTTCCAATCCAAGTCCTCATCTATAGTTATTCCTAAAAATTTAAAATAATGTGATTCATTCATTTTTGGCACATTAAGAGCAAAGTTATATTGTTTATGTTTTGATTTATTAAATTGAATAAAATAAGATTTGTCAAGATTTATGTTTAAATTATTCGCCTTAAGCCAGTCAATTATTATGTCAATAGTCCGATTAACCTCCAATTCATGCTTACGTATAGCGTCATTGCATTTAGAATTATTCGAAGTCACAATTATAGATATATCGTCAGCATACAGGGTACATTTATGATTTGTTATATCAGTTATGTCATTTATATAAAGGAGAAATAAAATTGGACCCAATACACTTCCCTGTGGTACGCCAGCGTCATTTTCTTCGAATTCTGATGAAAAGGTGATTTTTTTGTTTTCAATTATTTTATTAATAACAACTTTTTGTTGACGACCACTTATGTAAGATTCTATCCATGCTAATGTGGGTCCCCTGATTCCAAGGAATTCGAGTTTCTTTAGGAGAATCTCGTGTGAGACAAAATCGAATACTTTCGACAGGTCAATAAAAAGACCAGTTGTTAAATAGTCTTTGTTTAAATTTGTCAAAATATTATTTATTAGATTAAAAATTGCTAATGTCGTTGATTTTTCTTTTTGAAAGCCAAATTGTTCTTTTTTAATAATATTAAACTTTGTACAAAAATTCATAAGCCTTTTTAACATACATTTTTCGAACACTTTTGATAGGATTGGTATCAATGTAATGGGACGATAATTGACTGGG
Source organism: Chrysoteuchia culmella (assembly GCA_910589605.1). Classification (NCBI taxonomy): domain Eukaryota; kingdom Metazoa; phylum Arthropoda; class Insecta; order Lepidoptera; family Crambidae; genus Chrysoteuchia; species Chrysoteuchia culmella. Next base: position 19,648,260 of record OU342655.1, on the reverse strand, counting down.
TTTTCTTTATCTCCTTTTTTGTATAGTGGTTTGACCAATGACAACTTTAATTTATCTGGAAAAACACCAGCGGCGAACGACAAGTTAATGAGGTAAGTCACAATAGGAGCTAGTTCAGTCACGCAAACTTTTATTATTTTGGTCGATATGTTGTCGTATCCTTCCGCGGCAGTATTATTTAGGCTCATAATTTCCTTTTTCACTTCTTCAACTGTCATAGGTTCCAAATAAATTGTGTTAGCTAACGTAGCTGACTTTGGGTTGAGTTTCAAAGCTTTTGTTGAACCAGTGTTAGATGCACCAATATAATATTTATTAAATGCAGTAGCTATATCAGTGGGGTGAGTTAAGGTATCATTGTTTATTTTCAGCATTTCTATATCGTCATCTATTGTGTTATTAGCTATTTCACTTTTTATAACTGTCCAAGCAGCTTTGCATTTGTTTTTACTGTGATTAATAAATTTGATATTAGACTTTTTTTGTGAATTATAAATGCATTTTTTTAGTAATTTAGAATAGTTTAAGTATTTTTCTTTATTAGTTGCTGACTTGTCATTGTAATATCTAAACCGTAGGCCTCTTTTTGTTTTGCAACTTATTTTTAGACCACGGCTTATCCATTTTTGTTTTTTTGTTTTAGTATTATTTATTTTAATCTTCAAATTCGGGAAACATAAATTATAAAATAGGGTCAAAGTATCATGAAATTTCTGAAACGCTACGTTAGGATCAAATTCGTCATAAACTTCAGACCATGATAGATTTTTTACGCAGTCTTTAAACTTATTTATATTTTCAAAGCAATAGTCCCTCTTGAAGATGAAATGGAATTTTGGTATCTTTATTGTTTCTTTTATGGCAAAACTTAAAAGCTGGGCTGTTTCATGGTCGGATAAGTATAGTGGTAATACGGTAGCAGTAGCATCTTTAATGTTGCTTAAGATATGATCTATGCATGATTTTTTACGTGTGGGAGTGTTAATGTGCAATTTTAAGTTATGATTGTTACATAAGTCTGTTAAATAGGTACTATATTTACCTGGTCTTAACGTATCGATATTGAAATCACCTGTAATAACTATTTTTGTATCTTTCTTATAGCGTCTATGAATATCATTCAAAAGCACGTCTAATTTATTTAGAAATAAGTTAGGGTCTGATTTCGGTATTCTGTAAATACAGATTATTAACATCTTGAGTGACGGGATGTTAATTCCACAGACTTCAAATATTTTTTGGGTTGCATGGTTCTTTAGGAAATTTAACTCTTCATAAATGAAATCTGGTTTTATAAGAATACAAGTTCCGCCTCTTTGTTGATCTCTACTATAAGCTGATGCTAGCTCATAATGGGCAACATTTACATAACTTTTATGTGCGGAAGTCAAAAACGTTTCTGAGAAACAGAGAACATCTGGATTAGTATTTGACGTAATTAATTCCTCAAGTGTCATTTCTAGTAGCTCTTGCTTGGCAAGAATACTAGCTATATTTTGATGAAAAATAGTAAATGAGCTACGAGTTTGGGATCCGAAAAAAATCTTTCTTTTTAGTTGTAGGGAAGTAAATTGTTTTAATACAAAAAGCATAATTTAAGGAGTGTTATTGTTTTGTATACTTTATCTTTTTTTTGTTCTATTGCAATTAAAATAAAATAAAAAAACAACTCTGGGAGTGCCGGCAGACGATGAATACCGCTTAAACGAAAATAAAGATCAAAATCCAATATATCTTGACCACAACTTCATAAAACGTTGATGAAAACGGAGACCAACTTGATTTGGCAGGTAAATCGATCAAAACTGACCTGGCATGAATATGAAAGTTGGTTGTAATGAGAGATCTTGTAATATAATGGTTGTTATTAACTAATATACGTAGATTTTTCAAGTGTGAGACTTTGTATAATTTGAAATAGGTCAACGGTAAATGGTCTTACGAATTTTCGACCAGGGTCACGTGTCCTGACGCAACTTTAAAATTTTTACCCATCCCAAAAAGTGCTTAACGCCGCGTCGTCGCTAAAGAAGTTTTCACTTGAAAAAGTTGAGTTGTTTTGGGTAGGAGTACTTACCCAAAACAACTCAACTTTTTCAAGCTACCTTTCAAAATGATATCCAACATTTCCCTCAAATTGATTTCCCTCAAAGGTTTAATTAAGTTCAAAAGTGGTTTTTTTAAAAGGTGCGATTTTTCTGAAGGTCAATGTAGTATCTACTAATATTATAAATGTGAAAATTAATACGTTTGGATGTTTGTTACAAACATAGTTAAACGAATCAGGATATATGGGCAGATTGCCAATAATAATATGGGACAAAGATACTTTATCAAAGGATAATTTTACAGATAGATTGGAGTCCTAAAGTAATTTCAACCAGTAGACCTAGCACGAATAACTTTCGAGTAAGTATTGTGAAAGTAAAGTTAAAAAATGTATGACATATTGAGCAGAGTTCCTTTCGGACGTAAAAGGAACTACATTTTACTATACATTTTTTTGACATTACGTGCTCTATACTTACTCGATACTATTTCGATTCGAACTGCAACTTCTCGTAGGCCGGGATTCTAGACACAATAGAAAATCAATTGTGTCTCGCGTGGATCTACGTTCCGGCATACAAAGGGTTAATGTTAGTAGCATAGGTAATTTGAATTAAGTAAGGCAAGTTAAGGTAAGTTGGATACTCACGTTGATACAATCAATCTGCACAGTGGGAAACTCTATCATGAGATACATGTAATCGGAGCTTCGTTTCTCCTTCTCGTTGATCATCTCTATCTCCCTGAAAGTGAGTCTGTCCAACCAGTCAACCTGGGAACAATCGAGTGTATTCAGTAACCGAAATCTATTCGTCATCAGCCATTTTTAATGTCCCCACTGCTGGGGCACTGGCCTTCCTTATGGATGGATAAGTTGAACGGGCCATGAGACACCATGCGGGCCCAATGCGGATTGGTGGGTTTTAACGACTGCAAATGCAGCAGAGACCAACGGCTTAACGCGCCTTCCGAAGCACGGAGGAGCTCAAGATAGTAAATTTTTGGTCACCCATCCCGTGACCAACCATTGCGAAAGTTGATTAACCTCAACAATCGCAGGCCGACCGCGCAAACCACTGCGCCACGGGCTCCTCGAACCTCGAACGGGCGAACCGAAATCTATTGTAACTTTTTAATTTTGCATTTTACAATGTTATATTTATGTGATAATTTTTAAAGAAGTAAATATACTAGAAAAAAGCAACTTGTCTCAAGTCGCCCTGACGGGACTCGCACCCGCATCCTTGGGAATCCGTCCCAATTCACTGACCAATTATTTATTATTAAGAATAATTAAACGGGTATAAACCCAATTACATAATTATCTTAAACAAAGATCATAATTTACATGATAAATATTAAACAAGAAAATATACTAGAAAAAAGCAACTAGTCTCATGTCGCCCTGAGGTGATGACTAGTTGCTTTTTTCTAGTATATGTTCTTGTTTAATATTTATCACATAAAAATAGCATTGTAAAATGCAAAATTAAAAAGTTTTAATCATAATTTACATTTATAAAAACAAAAAAAGATACAATAAGATAGTTAAATTCTATTACTAATACTTTTAGAATTATCAAAAAATATATCAGTTTCTGGAAAAGTTACCAGGAGCGTGTTTAGTGCTTCATGCATACGACACAATGGTGATTGCGCGCGCGCCACCGAACGACACGGCGGAGGCGCGAACAACCGATGTCTACGACTTGAACGTATTTTTAAATGGTTTTCCGGAACATAAAATCGACACAACTCTTCAACACATTCAGGTGAATCAATAGCACCCCGTAAGATCGCCACAGCCGTTGCAATGTCCGCACGAGCTCTGATGCATTCTAAAGAGTCCATCCCCATACCTAGAAAAGCCTTCTGAACCATTTCCAGCATTAAGGCATATTTGGCTTCGTGTGGGTTCCAAATACATGAGCTAGACTCCAGCGAGCTCCTCACAAGACCAATGAACAGAAGCTTTATGACCTCAAGGTTCTGAAAATCACGTGAATTGCGTAAAATAAAGCCTAGACGACTGAAGCAGCCACGAGTAATTATGGAAATGTGTTCATTGAACGTCAGAGAAGGGTCAAACATAACGCCCAGGTCTTTCATTGAGTCTGTGCGACGTATAATGTCACTGCCCAGCTTATAATTGTACTGGGTGGGACTGTGCTGGCGACTAAAAGACATAACAGAACACATATCACAATTGAACTCCAAACCATTGTCGTTACTCCACTTGAGAATGGCATTAATATCCCTCTGAATGAGTTCACAGTCCTCTTCGTCGTTTATCTGTACATATAATTTTAAATCATCAGCATAAAGAAGGCACTGTGTAAATTTAAGAACTTTAACAATTATGCTACAGAGCCCTAGAGGTATTATGCCAGAGGTCTCTGTAGCATAATTGGTCAGTGAATTGGGATGCGGGTTCGAGTCCCCTCCGGGCGACATGAGACAAGATGCTTTTTTCTAGCATATTAACTTGTTTGAAAATTATCGAAATCTATTGCCCTAGCAATTTAGCGGCGTTTATCGACACTAATAGCTAGATAGCATGTTGCTGTCCCGCTCACATGTTATCTGGGTAAACAAGACAGTATCATGCGCCATGTCAAACGCATGATATAACAGTGGACATGCTTGGACGCCTGCAGGGCTAAGATGAGCGAAGCGACCAGGGCTTGTTTATCCGGTTAATTTTTCAAACCGATACTATAGCGAGTACATAGAAATCGCTTTATTAAACCAAATTGTTTTTATGAATAACGGTGACACTCTTAGGATTCATCATACCTGATGTAAGGTATTGATAAGGCCGAAGATGGAAGCGAGCCGCTCCCGGAATCCTCATCACTGAAGAATCTTATCTTTAACTGCCGGAACACAACAATGCTGAATACAATGTTGTTATGGCGTCAGGCTTAGATAAGATGGTGGTAGCTAGCCAGATGGACTTACAACAAGTCGTACTACCAACCAAAGACGGTTTCATGAAAGAACAAAATTAAAAGGGTTTTTTCGGCTCTTTATACTTATAAGCACAATGGGACAACGAGAGTGCGCGAGTGGCAAAGCGAAAAGCGACTTTTCGCACGTAGACATATGCTCGCTAATTGCCTGAAATACCGCTCTGCCAACGTGAGCGCGCGTGGTAAATCGACTATCGAGCTTATGTCTACACACAGAAGGTCGCTATTAGCCTGATCGCACATTACATTTCGAATTGTTTAGATTAAACCGGTTTATTTAGGTTTTGGAAGCGCTCTCAATATGTCGGAAGCGGTTTTTGTAAAATTCTTAATAAAAAACCTCAATTAACCGCTCTTTTTCAAACCGGTTACAAGCCCTGGCCGCGACTATTTGTCGAAATTTATCTCGCGATGTCTGGCGCGCTCCTATCAGTGCGGTGTGAGCGGGACAGACAGTGCGCTTACGCGACATAAGCGTCGAGAAACTTTTGTCGCGGTGTTCATCATATGCCTACTGGTACTCACATACACACACACAAGTAGGACTTCAGATTGCTTTTTCAAGTTCGAAAACAATTCCTGTGTTGAATTTAAGAATTTAGGTATATCAGTCATTTTAAAAGCACTATGACCACACCACTTCTTTGTATCATTCAAGTGCAGACTATCAGCATCCTGGCCAGGTTTAAGTATATAAATATGCAGTTAAACCTTAAGGAGCCTCAGTATCAATAGTTCAATGGGCTGAGCAGTATCACGCCTTCAAGTTTTGAACAGTAGTAAAAAGAAAAACGTGATGACCCTATCTTAACTCTTGAGCTAGATTGGGACCAAGAGCAAACCCATTCAAGATAAACAAACTAAAAAACGGTGTCTTTCGCGTTTACAATGCTATTTAGATCTGGTGGTAAGTCCCAACTCTTAACAAAAAAAAACAATATTAAATAATAAAAAAAAATAAAAAAAAAAAAATCTTTCTTTCTCTTTTCCAGTGTAAACTCTCTCCTTATCCATGCGTAAGGAAATAAAATTCAATAAAGCAAAAGCTTACCTTGGGCATATGCCCGTTCCTATGTTTCTTCGCTAGCTTGGCCAACCGCTGCATCTGCTCCTTGCCTCTGTCAGGCGCTTTGCCAGGCGTCTTCTCGGTGCCCTCCACTCCCGGCCACACACGCAAATCGAACATTCCCTTTTTGACAACAAAACGAACCTTCTTTATCTTCTGCGATAAGGACATATAGAACCTTTTCCACAAACAGCTGGGTGAATTACCCATGTTTTTAAATGTGGAACAATCTTTTATGTTTTTATTTCAAAGTAATAGCACTTGCTTCATTAAACCATATTGTAGAATTTTAAAAAAGTTTTCGTTTCTATTATAAAATGTTGATTATGTTCACATTGCGGCGAGTTCCAGAGTGGACTGATCTGGGGGAGTGGCAATTTCCAGATGACGTAGGTAGGTAGGTAGGTAGGATGGTTTATAATGTATTGATAAGTTGTTTCTGTAGAAGGGCATTCGCATAAGCTGTTAAGTAAACATATTGGTAAGATATGGAAGACAGACACATTACAATTAGGTCGTTGAATAAAAAAGATGTGTATCTAGTGATTGCAGAAACGGGTCAATGCTGGTATTGGTACTGTATCAATGACCTATAGAAAAAGTTGTGTACCTACTATAGAAATTTTGGTATTCAGTGTTATTTTCAAATGATTAATAATTATTAAAAAAATAATAATGCTATGCAAAACTTCGAAATGATTTTCAATTTTGCAGTGAGAGACTTGGTGTCTCCGAACAGCTAAAATTTCGGGAGTTCGATTTGCTGCACTTCTCCATATCGCTCAGACGGCCGGAGACCGTTCAGGTCTCAGACAGTGCGATTTTGATAGGAAAAATGTTGGTTGACATAATTAAAGGGTATTTATCTTTATAAATACATAGGTAGTTGTAGACCGATAACTTAAACAAAGTTTGTAAACAAGAAGTGAATGTCACATTGAAATCAATTACTATTCTGATAATTAATTTATCACACAATAATAAAATCTAGTTTAATGTCTATATCAACCGCGTTTCGAAAACCGCCGTTTTAGCGAGCGACATAAGAGCGCTTTTAATATCTAAATGGAAAGTTTGATCTATTATGGCTCTTACACACATGCCGGCAGCACGTACCGCTGGCACTTGCCGTAGAAACTTGCACCACAAAGCCACCAAGCATCATTCCAGTTCTGACAGTCGTGTAGAATGCTCGAGAAGTGCAAACTTTGTGGTTGGTTATCGATTACGATATTGTCATAGCAGCTGCAATTGACGCCGGGCGGCTCCTTCGTGCGGCAAAGCCGGTGGCTTATAAGCCGCCGGGGGGCACCGCGCTTTGCCCGGGCGGGGCGGTAAGAACGCCGCCGGCACTGTGTGTAGGACGCTTTGAGGCAAATAAAATTAGGGTCGAGCTACTTGGTGATGTCTGACGAGTCCCGTACCGCGTGCTGGTACAGGCTTTTAAATACACTTCCTCCATTCGTCTTTTCGCCATAGGCCGTCGCATGATAGTGCACTCAAACATAATGAATTACGCTTTTGAACTAAAAGTAAATTTTTTTTGTCCTCCCCTCATATGAAACAATCATTGAAAACAATAGTAAATATTTATATTGCAAGATATGCGCTTATTCAAGATTCCGTGCCGCTGAGTGTATGTAAAACCTTTACAATATTATAAATTAATATTGTAAAGGTCTTCATTTAGTAACATTACAAATCAGTTTTCATTTAGTTACTTTTCTTTATTATTTCTTATATTAACTACTAGTAGGTAGTAGGTATTGATAGACCTTTTAATTTAACACTACAAAAACATTATGAAAAAAAAAAAAAAGTAGAAAGTCTTAAACATAAAGAAAGTAAACGTTAACGGAATTGAAGAAACAATGTAAACATTTTCAGGTTTTTTTAAACCGTGGGAACTCCTTTCGGAACCGGTCCTGTTTATACCGTCAAAGAACCGGGTATACCCGGTTCTGACGGAACCGGGTAGAACCGGGTGCATGCCCTATTTAGAATGGCCCATGGTAGTAAATACTAACAGGACTGAGTTTAACTGAGTACTCACAGCTGAAAAGCGAGCCGAAGCGAGATATGTAATACAGAGGCCCTGTGTCCCTTTCTAATAGGGTGACCACAATTTTTTTGTTACGTGGGAAAAATATTTTAATACTTATACGGAACCTAATGAATTTATATTTAGTTTTAATTTAGAATTAAATTAAATAATTAAGTAAGGTGTGTTCTTGTAAGTTAAAATTTTGGCAGTACTAAATTCTGTTTGTATATTACGTCCATGGAATGACAGTTCTATCTGTCATTTTACTGCATCTAATTACAAGTCCGAGTATAGATCGCACGTCGAGAGCCTACCCACGGAGCGTTGTACTGTGCGCGGTCGCCATTACAGAACCTTTCCGTCCCAACGGCCATCACTTCTTCTCGCTGATGATTGTACAGGAGTGTAATTAAATGCATGAACTGGAAATATTCTGTTCCTACCTGTCTCAGCATACCATGTTTTCCAAACAATGATATTGTGGTCCCACCAACCACCATCAGCTTCCCTGGCCCGGCACAATCATATATTGTCATAGCAAGCGTGGCATTCCTGGGCAGATCACTGAAGAACACTGGCAGTGTTACCCACTCATTCCAGCTATGAAGAAACATTAAATTTATATTATGGTTTAATGGGTTTTATAATACAGGATGGTGAAAGTAATGAAAGGAGATGGACCAAAAAGTATAGACCAAACTGTGTGGTCAGAGATTCCTAAGAATTACCTCACTAAATGGACCTAAGTTGCAACTTCCTAATCCATGGGGTATCGGAGCTATGGGCTGTCAAAATATCCGAAAAATTCAATTTTTTACTTGGGTCTTGGGTGGTTGTCACTGCTAAGTGCAATGCAAAAAATTGCATATTTTTTATATTTTGATAGCCCATAGAACCGATATCCCATTGATTAGGATATTGGAACGTGGGCATATTTAGTTAAGTAGTTCTAAGGAATCCTTGGGCATACGGTTTCACCTGATCGATTGCACTTAGCTGTGAAAAAATCCAAGTACAAAATTGCATATTATGGATACTTTGACAGCCCATAACTCTGATACACCATTGAATAGGATGTTGCAACTTGTGCACATGTAGTTCTAGGGAATCCTGGGGCACACTGTTTGGCCTGATCGATTGCACTTAGCTGTGAAAAAATTCAAGTCCAATATTGCATTTTTGGATACTTTGACACCCCATAGCTCTGAATGGATTAGGATGTTGTAACTTGGGCACATTTACTTTAGTAGTTCTAAGGAATCCTTGGGCTTACAGTTAGACCTGATCAATTGCACTTAGTTGTTTGACCTGATCGATTGCACTTAGATTTTTGAGTGAATTATGGACTGTCTCCTTTCATAGGTAAATAATATTTGTGTTAATGTTAATCTACAAATTGTAAGGTCATTAGGCTTTTTTTAACCCATCAAAACATCTTTTGTTCTTTGTTTTTTTCTTAGCATAAATAAAATCGGCTCTAAGCAATAAATCAATTTGAAATTTAGAATTTGAATTTTTACAATAGACTTTAAAATTGTGTAGTGCATAAACTCAAGCGCAGTCACCAGAGACCGCTTAGTGGTAACTTGATTAATATGTATTAATCAAAAGGTTACAAATATAACAAATGTTACTTCTCTTTAAATTAGGGAGTTATGTTATTTTATCAGTCTTTGAAACTAAGGTCTTGTAAGTTTCAGGTTTTTTCAGCCTTACACAGAGTAATTAATATAAGTAATGTATGTTCAACTCACTTCCATCTATTAGTGAATGCTTTATAAGACGTAGTGACTGGCAGAGCTAGGGGCACTCCATCGCTGAGGATCTGACATGTCACATACAAATCGGAGCATCCTTCTTGGTACAGCCCAGAAAACTTCAGCATCGGGTCGGAAAGCAACTTGTCATATTCAGGTTTGGCACGTTTACCTTCTAATGTACCACTGAAACAATGAAGCAGCGATATTGAGAAAAAAGGTCAGAGTATAAGGTAGGATCCTTTGTTAGAAAATAATAACCTTGTCTGTGTTGAGTGCTACTAATGAATAACTAAATATTAAAAGAATGAGCACTTTAACCAGCAGTCTAAGTGTTTAGCTATTGTGTTTTTGTATTAGAATAGAATGATATAAACTGTTTTGTACTTACATTTTAATTTCTACCTTATGATCCAAAGAAGAACTGTATACATAGTAAAACTTATCGTCAATCTCGTTCATGGTGACTAAATTTAAATGAAAATTAGCATTATCTAAAGAAATCTGGAAATAAATACAGCGTTTTTTTTGTGTTGTTTGCTTTGCAACAATCTGACTGACAGCTGATACTGATTGTGACATTGACATTGACAATAGTCAGCAGTCCATGTAATTTTGACACGAAGATATTTTTTTGTTCCTTCCTGAGAACAGGCTAAGGTCATAGACCATGCTGCCTTTTCATTGGTGGTAACTTTTCCTCATTGTTTTTTTAAGTTTAATTCATGAGTAAAGTTTTCTTCATAAACAGTTTAAAAATTGTTTAATTCATTCGTTTATTTTGAGATGAAGATAGATGGCATTTTATTTTTAAATGTCCGAATCCAATGTAAGTAAACAAGAAGGACTTTCAATGAGATTTTAAAAATATATTACACATATAAAATTAATTACGTGTGAATAAAATCATAACCAAACCAAAATACATATTTCAAAACAATAAAAGAGGATTCAGGTGTCAAACTTGTGTCAAAACTTGTAACCATTTCTTTCACGGTTTAAGTTGGACAGATTTCATTAAATTTGAACTAAAATATGGCTGAACATAATGAAGAATCTGTTCCAGACTCATTGGAAGAAGCAGGAGCACTCGAAGCTGATGTTGGGGCTCGTTTGTAAGTGAACAAAATATCATAATGGACATTCATGATTCATGATAAGGGGTTTAGGCACAGCACCAGGGATAGGCACTCTAACATTAATTTAACCCATGGTTAGTGCATAAAAAAGTAGCACTAACTCTGGGTTAAATGTGTTATCCTAGCTTGGTGCAAGTCGGCCTTAGGCGTTATAAATGTCGTAGGATAATTTGATAAATCGAATTTTCGCGAAAATCCTATCCTAAATATTGCGAAAACACGGATAATAAGACAATATGGTGACGACATTTCTCAATCTTACTAGGGTTATTGTGAACGCAAGTATTGCATTAGTAATATTGAATACTTATCCTTAACTCCGATAGGCTTGATTTTTGCTTGCTGGTCAAATCTTGTTCTGATTGGTTCCTAGTTTTAAAACTCTGAAGCATTATATTATATCATAAATATATCAATCAATCAGAATAAGAGTTAGCCAGCAAGCGAAAATCAAGCCAATCAGAGTGAAGGATATTCAATGTTACTAACGTAATTCGTGTTTTTAACCGACTTCAAAAAAAGGAGGAGGTTCTCAATTCGACAGAATCTTCTTTTTTTTTGTATGTTACTCGATTACTCGAAGACAGCTGGACCGATTTGAGTACTTAATTATTTTTTTGTTCGAAAGGGTATACTTCCCATGTAGTCCCATTTTCATCATGTCAGGATCTGATGATGGGATCCTGGAGAAATCCAGGGAACTCTTCAAATATTATAGGCACTTCTATAGCGATTATATGACCTCTATGCGTCAAAGCATACTTCCTGTGACCCAATTTTTATTGGATATGTCAGGAAGTATTCTCAAATGTTTAGAAATGTTTGTGTAGCTGCTAAGGCGATGTTCTTTTCAAATAAAATCAAATTAGCGGATAATAAATTAAAGGCTACTTGGAATATTATTAATCAAACAACTGGTAAAACTAAAAATAATGTGACAAATTAATTGAATCTGACGTTGAGGTTGCCCGTGTTTTTGAAGATTTCTTCTCTCGGGTACCCTTAGAAACTACCAGTAAATTAAATTCCTGTCCAAACGTTGCTGCTGCCCTCTTGGAGTCGTGTGTTGATAAGTGTAATAAAGTTTTCAATTTTAAGCATATCAATAGTGAAGACATTTTAAAAGCTTTCAAGTCTATAAATATTAAAAAGACTGAAGATCTATGGGGCATATCAACCAACATTATTAAATCAATTATTGATACAATAGCTCCATATTTAGCTTTCATTTTTAATCAATGCATAGATGAAGGTACTTTTCCCGATTTAATGAAGTGTAGTAAGCTTATTCCTCTTTTTAAATCGGGTGACAAAAGTGACCCCACAAATTTTAGGCCGATATCTATACTACCGGCACTTAGTAAAATTTTTGAAAAAATTATATACTCGCAATTATTAGACTATTTAACAATAAATCAAATCCTTCATAACAATCAGTTCGGCTTTTCTAAAGGTAAAAATACTACTGATGCTGGCATTGCACTCCTTAAACATATTTTTGAGGCTTGGGAGGGCAAGCAAGACGTAATTGGTATATTCTGTGACCTGTCTAAAGCTTTCGATTGCGTTGATCACGTTACACTTTTAAAGAAGCTAGAACATTATGGTGTCTCTAAAAAATCGGTTAGCCTTTTGCAGTCATACTTGCATAATAGAAATCAAAAAGTAATTGTCAATAATACTGCTTCTACTGGAGCCCCCATTATTATGGGCGTGCCCCAAGGTTCAATATTGGGCCCTTTGCTGTTTTTAATTTATATTAACGATCTCCCTTACTACACGAGTAAATTATGTGAGACAGTACTATTTGCAGATGATACATCTTTAATTTTTAAAATTGATAGAGGAAACAATTGTTCTGACGAAGTAAATAGTGCTCTCTCTCAAGCCGCACACTGGTTCAACATTAATAATTTGTCTCTTAACCCTACTAAAACCAAGTTTGTTAAATTCTCATTACCTAATGTAGTGCAGGTCGATATGCTTATCAATTTGAATGGGGATGTAGTAGAGTTAGTTGAGAGTACAAAATTTCTTGGTATTACATTGGATTCAAAACTGCAATGGGATCCACATATTGAAGCCTTGTCGAGTAGACTTAGTTCTGCGGCTTTCGCAATAAGGAAAATAAGGCTCTTAACTGATATTGAAACGGCAAGACTGGTTTACTTTAGTTATTTTCATAGTGTAATGTCCTATGGCGTGTTGTTGTGGGGCTCAGCAGCTAATATAGAAAATGTTTTTATACTTCAAAAAAGAGCTGTGCGCGCCATTTACAAACTTCGACGTAGAGATTCTCTTAAGGATTTGTTTAAAGAGATTAATATACTAACTTTGGCGGGACAATACATCTATGATAATTTAGTATATGTAAGGAAACATCATGATTTATTAATAAAGCATAGCGATGTTCATAATTTTAATACTAGAAACAAGAATAAGCTTGCTGTTCCAAAATTTCGGCTTGAAAAATGTAGACGCTCGTTTTTGGGGAAAGGCATAGCCTTTTTTAATAAAGTTCCACAACGAGTTATTGAGCTGCCTTTGCATAAATTTAAAATATATGTTAAAAAAACGCTCTTAAGCAAAGGTTATTACAAGGTAGATGACTATTTAAAAGACCAAAATGCATGGATGTGATACCAACATTAAACATACTATTGTAAATAGTGTAAGAGGAAAATATTCTAATATGAGTATGAGAAAATTTTCTTCTTTTATTAAATATATTTCAAGATTGTAGATTTGTGTTTGGCAACAACATGTTCCATTGTAAATGTTGTTGTTTCTGCTAAGGCTGTTAAGTTTCTTGCGGCCGTTCTTCTTATCAGTTAAAAGATGTCCTGAATGGCTGGTAGGTAAAAAAATGTTGGACTATTCGAAAGTACTTATCTATTTGAATAAAAATCTTTGACTTTGACTTTGACTTTGATTTCAGTGTTATCTATAGTAACTTATGCATATGCTCCCGGAAAGCACCATTTAGTGAAGTGGAACACAAATGGTCATCGGAACTATTAAATACTTAGCATTTCACGGAAGCTATACGATTACTTCAATGTGGTTCATAAGCAATTTATGCTCGACTCAATGCATGTGATGAAGTGGAGCTGGTGATGAAGTATCGGGAGAACTCCTCAATAAGTAACGTCCCTGCGCCGGGAAAAGCAGAATTTTGTAAAAGGTGATCAGGAGTTGACATAAGGTTATTAGCGTAGGCACAGGACCGCTTCTACCTTTAAAAATTGTGAAATAAAAAACTTTTTATAAAAAATAAAAAAAAGGCATTATTTGCGGTCCTACTATTTTATTTCTTTTGACTTGGCTGGCACCGACTCCAAATGGTTTATTTTTTGCTTTTTAGTTTTTTGAAGTCGGTTTTCTTTTTTTTTATAATGTCGTTACCATTGTCTAATTGTCCGTGTTTTCGCAAAATCCCTAGGATTTTTGCGAAAATTCGATTTAATTTTATCAAATTATCCTACGACATAACTTATTCGGAAGGCCTACTTTTCTATAACGTTTGGGTGATACCGTTGACCAGAGTGAGATTCTTCCGCTACCGCCCTCGGTTGTTCATCCACCTTTGAAGACCACCAACACACCAACACCAACCCAATAAAGTTAAACCGTGCCATGCTGCCTCTGTTCAACGGCTGTTTTAATATTATTTAGATAGCTAGTATTTGGTTGAGGTAACTAATAGTTAACAAGTACGGTTCGACGGTAAATTAATAAATCCGATTGTTTGTAAATAATTGAGTGTAGGTATTTTTAAACTGCCGAATTATTTTAAACAGGCCGTTCGATTTGCAATAAGTCAGATAATTTTTCGTTTATTTATAAATAATCATTGTCCAGCGGTCAGTAAATACCTAAACAAACGATTTCAGCAGCGTTTAGTTGTGATTTGAACGAACTCGTATCCACCAATCGCGGCACGGTGTACAATTACCCGTAAGTTACCCTATACGTGTTATTGTACGCAGTCACCTGATTGGCCCATGGCTTGGCAGAACGGGTGTTAAATCTTTTTTCATCAACAAAGAAAGAGTTATTTAGCACTGGTTGATAATTTAAGTATTTCTTTGCCCGCAGGCTCCGTTTGACTAAGTTTTCATGATATTTAGCACTTAAAACACTCCCGAGCACACGTTGTTTACCTTGTTGCGTATTTCAACTTTCAACCAATCGGGGCGAAGCATGCTTTTCGTTACACGCCTACATACACAGATCTCGATATAGGTCTGTGTACAATATATCGAAGAGATACTGATTATTCATAAATCATAGAAAAATTATCCGTTTTATTGCAAATCCAATTGTTAGTTTACAATTATTCGACGGTTTATAATATACCCTCGATTAAAATAATCTTATATTTGTGTGCACGAACATGTCTATTTGTCTTGGTCTGGTCTGGGTGTTTATATAAGTATATTATGTATGTATCTACAAAAAAAGTATTTATGTAGTAAGTACGTAAGTATGTTTTATAGCTGTGCTGTCTAAAGCACATGCTACACGTTAAAAATTTTTCGCAATATTTGGATTACAATCTAGAATTTTCATATTTATTGATTGTGAGATGAATAAATGATACAGTTTTGGTAACCAATCCCGTGACCGACCATTGCGAAAATTGCTTAACCGCCTCAATCATTGGCGCTTGAATCACTGCGCCTGCGAGCTCCTCAGAACATTATTACCTCAGGGTTATTCGATTTTTTTGACGATGCTCACTAATAAACAATATCGAGATCCCCACAGAACATTAAAAGAGGTCTAGACCTATATTCCTTGTTCTGTGGAGATCCCTTTGCCTGCCCTTGATTGAACAGTATAGTCGTAATTACATTCCGTCCCTTGCAGCATTCAATACGTACAAGTAATCAGAATCTGTAAATTGAAAATACGACCTAATAAATAAATACCTTCTCGATCTCCCGCAAGAAGCAAAGCTTTGCCCTTCTTAATTTTATTTAAATATTATGGGAAGGGAAAGAAAGAAAACAACTTTGTTGGAAAAGGGTACGTTAAAAAAAGTACTTTTTAGATTTTATCTGTACATTACGTTATGTGGTGCACGTGTAGTCAACAGTAATGTGTTTAACAAAATATGCTTCCTGCCTGAATTTTATTGCTAAAAGAAAAGTAGTAGGCGTTATAACAACACAAGATTTTTTGATAGTTGACCTTTTAAGCGAAACATTCAAAGTACTTAGAGGGCTTAAATTCTCAAGGGAACGTGAACCATGCGGGTGAAACAGCGGGCGGAAGCTAGTTTAAAATAAATCATTTTAAAAATAAAACACTGTTACGGATTTCTGATTTCTGATTACGGATTTGTTTATATTAACTTCATTGAACGAAAACAAAAGTCGATTTTTCGGCCAACCGAGCGGTTTGACCCAAACGGTTTGACTCAAACTAGTAGTTGCCTACACTACTAGTTTAAAAATTGTGAAATAAAAACTTTTTACATTTTTATATTTGATGTCGATTTTTTTTATAAAACTTTTTGATGTGAATAAGTAGGTAGCAGTGGCGGCGAGGGGTCGAAATAAGTCATAACTGGACCAAATTTATCTCCAAAAATTCTCTTAACTGTATGGTTGATCGGTGGGGTGAGATTTTCTAAAAGGAAAGCCGATGGGAATCGATGTATGTGGACCCTTCGCCACCGATAATTAGGGTTTACTTTCACGTTTAAGGCTTTCAAATGTATGGGATTTGGAAGTGTGTAAACTTTACCCCACACTTACCGAAGTTACTGTTGGAAATACCATACCGTATGTATTCTTCCCTTTCCTAGTATCCCGTATTGTCCTTTACACAACGATTATTCTTTGTTCCTCCACCAAAAAGTAACATGGTGCAATCCATACTTACCTAGGTTCCTTGGAAAATACCATACCGTAGGTATTCTTCCCGTCGGATACTAATCTGGTCTCGTCCCATAAACGGCGCTTATTCGTTACTTCTCCCGAAAAACGTAAAAATCCTTTCATCTTGTCCAGCGACCAGCAGCTTGCCAACATCGACCCCAGGCTGAAGGTGTATATGGACCCGTTCGCGCACCGCGACCTGCGCCCGGAGATGATGTCCATTAGAGAGGAGCTCAGGCAGGCCAAGTGGCAGACCCTGGCGGTAAGTACTGCTAGACACATACAAACATATTACTGTTGGATACATACAATACAAACATGTGCTTTCGAGATAATAGCCATCCGCAAGGAGCTGAGGTAGGTCAAGAGGCAGACGTTGGTGGTAGGTACTGGATTTCTTAGAATGAATTACTTAATACTTTATTTACTCAATACATTGAATATTTTTTTGCATACAATTATTGCTAGACACATTACAAGCATTGCCCCGAGATGATGATCATCCGGTAGGAACTGAGGCAATCGCAAGTAGCGAACCCTAGCGGTAAGTACTGCCAGACACATACATACCAGCAGCTGGCCAGCATCGATCTGAGGCTGAAGGACCGCGACATTAGAGAGAAGCTCAGGCAGGTCAAGTGGCAGACCCTGGCGGTAAATACTGCTAGACACATGCAAACATATAACTGATAGATTCATAATACATACAAACATGTACCTACTCTTGAGATGATAGCCATCCGGTAGGAGCCGAAGGTAGGTGAAGTGGCAGACCCTGACTGTAAGTACTGCCAGACACGTTACAAGAATCTTCCAAACATTGACCCAAAGCATTGCCTCGAGAGGATCGCCATCCGATAGGAGCCGAGGCAATCGAAGTAGCAGACCCTGGCGGTGAGTCCTGCCAGACACCTATTCATACATGCAACTGGCCAACATCGTCACCAGGCTGCAAGCAAGGCTGATTCGGTTGGTGGGAGGACTTGTTGTAAGTCCGCCTGGATAGCTACCACCATCTTATCTAAGTTTGACGCCATAACTACAATGTTTTCAGCATTTTTGCGTTCTGGCAGTTAGAGATAGATAGCCAGTTCCTCAGTGATTGAGGATTCCGGAAGAGGCTCGCTTCGATCTTCAGCCTGATCAATACGTAATATCAGGTATAATGAAGTCTCCCCGTTATTCACAAAAAAGTGTGTATGATCCCGTTGCGAACCATGAGTGATTTCCATTAGAGAGAGATGGAAATCGTCTTCGGGCGCTGGTAGACTAAGTGACAGACTCTTACAGTTAGTACTGCCAAACACGTAGCTGGTCAACATATGCTCCAGTCATTACCCCGAGATGATGTCCGTTAGAGGAGAGCTGAGGCAGGCTAAGTGGCAAACGCTGGCGGTATATAGTTACTGCCAGACACATACACACATGTAGCTAGCAATCATCGACTCCAGGCATCGCCCGAAAATTAGGAGTTGTGGTAGACGAAGTGGCAGATGCTGGCGGTGACGGTGAGTACCACCTACTGCCAGACACATAAACATAGTACCTACTGCCAGACACATACACATATTCAGTTGGTTAACATCGACCAGGTATCGCCAGAAAATGATGTCCGTTAAAGAGAGGACCTGGAGTAGGCGGCCTACCCCAAGTACAGACGCTGAGGTGGTGAGTATGGTACTGAAAAAAGCTATAAAACACACTAAGTACTTGCATGATACAGTGACTTGTCGCGGTACGAAGTATCGGTTAAAAACTATCGTATTTGAACATTTCAAATTTCAATACATCTCGGTATCATGACTTGTTGTAAATATGAGAATAGCGATTCCAGTCAACCTCTTCGCAATGAGCAATTAGTCAAACGTGACATATTAAATTTCAACTCGGACACAAAGTCCATTTTAGTTTGATGCATGAATTTTCATCAAAATGCAAATTCGCTTTCGTTCGCAACTGTCTCAGTGAAGTGGGACCATAGACACCTTATCCATACATATTGCTATAGCGTTGACAAGCAATCTCCTACAAGGCCTATGTAGCAAACTGTTTGTTTAGATCTAATCTAGGGCAAGCAATAAATTATATATACAAAAAATTGTGTTTCTAAATTTAGCTAAGCTGTGCTTTGCTAGTGAGTTTTGTCTCTCTAGAGAACAAATAAGAAATTATTACGATGTGTCAAAGGTTTGTCGAGTCGAGTTGATTTTACGAGTTTTAAACGGAGTTTTCGTAGTAATGCAAACGTCAATCATTTCACTCTTGACTATGACTAATAAATAATTGAATAAAATATCGTACCTATATTTATTTTTTTACTTATTATGTAATAGTTATTTGTTATGCAAGGCTGGAAAGTTGGTTATTTAGCGGCGAGTTACCTCTATTGAAATCTGAGCAAGTGAAGGATTCTAGGATTGTTCAAAGATTGAATCCTGAGCGAAGCGAGGATTTCAAAGGTACAATACGCTAAAAACTTTTCTGCCGAGCGCAACACACAATTTTTCACCTCACAACAGCGAGGAACATTTTATGGTTGTTTCTGCGGTCAACTTTCGGTAAAAAATTCTTTAAACATAAAGTTTTATCCAAATATACCTTATTCTCGTTGTTTGGATATGATATAAAAAACTAAAATAATAAAAAAGGGAGTATTATAGTTAATTCAAAGTTATTTAAAGTAGGAATATATTGTTACTTATTAATAGGAATAAAAACGATTCCGTAAATGTTGACACTGACATGTGGTACAAGACAAAGACAATTTAAAAATAAAGATTTATGTCACAGTCCGAAATCCAATTATAGGTTGTGAAATCTCACCCAGCCTAATATAAAATTCTTATAACAAATGTTTAATCTTATTGTTATTGTTTTTATGATTCAATGAACTAAAATAATATAATTAAAGCAAAACGGAGTATTATAATTAATTTAAAGCTATTTAAAATAAGAATCAAATATATCAAAAAAGTCGTCGTGTGAAAGGCGCCGTTCTTGTTTAGGTATTAAATTAAAAAAGTACTTTGCCGCGCTAGGCCGCAAAAAGCGATTAATACTTATTTACAATTTTCTACGCCTAAACTGATTGACAAAACCTCCTTTTCAGAGCGTGTGAGGTGAAAACAATTTTAAAGACTCCAATGAATTACGAATTTTTTAGATTAAGTTAAATTGCGATACCCTAGCAGGGTTCTTGTTATGGTACTGGCTTTATATTATATACCACCATTGTAACCACATGATTGCAATAAACTCTTTGAATTAAATTGTATTGAATTGAATGTCCTAGTCACAGCATTGGTTTGACATTCCTAAGCAAAGCATAACATCACATATTGATCATAGATTTATGGTTGGTCTCCGCGTTGATAGCAACGCCTACCAATCATAGATTTATTATTGGTCTCCGCGTTGGTAGCAACGCCAACCAATCATATATTTATTATTGGTTGGTTGGCGTTGGAGATTGGTAGCAACGCCAACCAATAATAAATCTATGCATTACGTGTTGAGTTTTTTTGATATTGAAAACTTGAGTACGAGTATTAAGACGGCTTAGCTTGGCCTACCCAAAAGGTATTATAAGAACAGTGTGTTAGGAGTTCGAGCGGTACTTGCTAAAGCTCAGCTGGGTAAATTCACGTCATGCCGTTATTATGACGGCGGCGTTCAAACCGCCCGTCAACATATAAAGTGTCATGCATAAGTGCGAAATAATAAAGGTTATGCTGCTAAACGCTACTCGTCTGGGACCTATATTAGTAACTGGGACACGAGGACAAAATTTTATTACTCTAAAAATATGAAAATATGTTGAGGACAATGACGGCGTTCAAAACACCCGTAGATTCACCCAGCGTAATGCGATTAGTCAGACGAACGGCCAGGGATGTCGTAAGTATGTAAGATAACATTTCACAAATCGTATCTTATTATTCGCATTAGGAAGTACTAATAGAAATATGCTGTCGGTGTCCTATTGGACATGACCAAAGCTTGTGACAAAGTCCAACATAATATATTATTACAAAAACTTTATGATATTGGTATAAGAGGTCTTGCGCATAAATGGTTCACTTCATACTTAAAAGATAGAGAACAATATGTTGAAATAAAATACTTTGACGAAATCACGCAAGAAATGCAGCTTGTTCGATCGGATAGCAAAATAGTAAACTCATCTATTCCTCAGGGCAGTACAGTAGGATGTTTACTATTTTTAGTTTATATTAACGAATTACCTAAAATAATCAATGATCCATGCGTTTTATTTGCAGACGATATTTCCTTGCTTGTACCATGTAAAAATAACATAAACTTAAATTCAAAACTTACAGATCTATTCAGTAGCATATCTACCTGGATGACACAGCATAATTTAGAAATCAATTTCCTTAAAACAAAACTAATTACATTTCATCCGCGTCAAAAAGATAATTTGGAAGTAGAATTTTCTTATAACGGTGTAAAAATCGAAAACGTCACTGAATGTAAACTGCTCGGCCTGGTCATAGATTCACATTTGTGTTGGAAAGGCCATATAGCTAAAATAAAAACTAAACTTTCAAGTTTTACATACGCGCTAAGCGAAACTAAAAGAACCACTAATTTAGAAACCGCAAAAGCTGCTTATTACGCCTATGCACATGCGTGGCTTAACTACGGTCTAATATTATGGGGTTGTAGCTCAGATGCAGTCTCAGTTTTCACATCACAAAAAAAGTTAGTTCGCATTTTAGTAAACATTGATCAAACAGACAGTTGCAGACCATACTTTAAAGAACTCGAAATTTTACCTTTACCCTGTATTTATATATTAGAAATTTGTAAATTTATACATAAGAACCCAACATACTTTACAAAAAGGCAGGATATTCTATCACGATATACCTCACGACACGGCCACAAGTTAATGATACCCGTTAATAGGCTCCGAATGAACTCCTCTAGTCCATTAGACATGTCGGTAAAAATATATAATAAACTTCCAAAAGAAATAGCTACAGAAAATAGTTACAATATATATATAAAAAAGGTAAAAACACTGCTCTTAGAAAAGTGCTATTATAGTGTTTCAGAATATTTAAATGATAAGGATTTAAAATTTTAAGAAATATATACTTAATTGTAAAAAAGAATAAGTCGTCCTCTATAAAAAAAAAACCTATTTGCTGTGCCCTATCAGGGTCCACAATGTACTTACCATCTTTATGTTACCATCTTGTTACCATTTGTGGATTGCAATAAATTGAAATTGAAATTGAAATTGAAATACTTACTATAGGAAGTAGAGCTAGTATCAAATGCATAATATCTTTAAATGCCTCTGTGGTCACTTGAACAACCACTAGTTCGAACGGTGGCGAACCGAATCGAAATTGCGTGGGTTTAACTGAGGGAACATTAATATGAAAAAATGAAAATGAAAAAATATTTTTCATCCCATCTATTCGAAAAACGCTGATTGATTCGCCTATAAGTGCGAACAAAGTAAGTCTTTTCTCCAGAGACTTTTTCATGGGGCAGTAATGTGATTTGAATTTCGAACATTAACATCGTCCCTTAGTGACCAAAGAGATCACACGAAAATATTGTATGAAAATGTCACTGGCCGATTATTATGTGACCGGCGCGTACAGACTGCAGAGCGCCGCAAAAGAAAAAAGAAAAAGCGCGAACTACGTATTACCCTTGTATATTGGACTTTATTGGAGTAAACAGTGTTTTGTGATATTTACAGTGCAATAACTGCGAAAACTTAGTTCCACAAGCAGCGACAGTATTTTTTTTTTTAACTATGACTAATATAAATGTTTCAAATACTTATTAACACATTGAATGCCACCTACGCAATATTACGTAATTGGTCACCATGCCTGAGGCCAACTACGCATTACTACGTACCTCTTTCCTATGAATTATAAAGGGGTTTTGTATATTTGGCCTCCTGGATTGGACATGTTTATGTTCTCTGGCATCTCAAATAAAACACGTTCTAAAAAAAAAGTTACTTTATTAAATCAAAATCTTTCAAATCACATTTTTTGTTAGGCAATTTTGGAAAATTGTTGCAGTAATCTAATGAGATCTACAGTACTTATTACTAATTATTTTTGGGAAAAACAATAGGATATCTTATAAAATAAAGTAAAATACAAAAAATAATAATTCTCCTACACTAAAAAATTATGCGAAACGGGGATCGGTATGGTAAATTTTGAAACAGTCATTAATACATAATGCAGGCCTTTCAGGACAGATAGCACACACAAAAGAGGATTCCTTGCGCTTTTTATTTTTGGTGCAGACACGGCATGGTTTAGCTGGAACAGCTTTCTTTGCAGTAGGTGGAAGCCTTTCTAAATAATGAAAATTATCCAATGGGACACGAGCATTTTCATTATTTGAGGTTTGGGCAACATTAGCCAATGATGGCGGCACGAGAGGCTCTTGCAACAAAGGCGATGACAAAGGCAAGTTTTGGTTTTCTTGGTCCTGTTGCTGCTGTTCTGGCACTACGGGTAACCCAAAAGTCGAACTATTGTCGGAATTGTGTCCTAACAGATGTTTTACATAATCTTCACGAAACTTGAGTAGTCTCATTTTAGAAGTTCGGTCTTGAATTAGAAGTAAGCGGTGAGCGTTTTGTATATAAACTTCAAAAATATGTAGGGCTAATTTTTTATGCCATCTAAGAGTCTTTCTAAGGCAAGAGTAATACGAGACCATTTGATCGCCTCTGTCTACTAAGTTATAGTCTGCGACAATGTTTGGCTTCAATGAAATTTTTCCATTCCTGTTTCTAACATTGACCAGCTGAAATTTGTGTTTGTTTGAAATAGGTTTATAGAATTTATTCTCATAAAAACACAAAGTTTACTTAAAATGAGAAAACAAGTATTACATATTATGATTATTTTCTTAGTGGCTATATGTAAACATCGGATACTCGGCACACATACCAATAACAAACTTGAAAACATGAAAATAAGACTCAAAAAATTTATGTTATTTAAAAAATCTATATAAATTAAGTTATAATTGATAAGTTGCATTAATTTCTAACAATCGCTTATTAATTAAATACCAATAAAGGGCAGCCGAAACAATTAAAACTGAGACAAGGTTGAGGTTTTTAAATAGACATAACAACAATAAGCACAGTCACACACCCTAAAACAGATATCGTTAGATAAAACTAAGTTAAGTCGGTTACACCATTTATAAATCAAGAACGATTTAACCGGTTTTGATGAAATTTGGCACACAGTTAGTCTTGTCTAGATTGATACAAATGATACATTCTATTCCGATATTCCTGCGACTGTAATAAGGTTACAAATAAAGTACAAAATTCTTTAGTTTATTCTTGAACATATTTTTGCTATTGCATTCCTTTATGTCGTTCGGCAGTTTGTTAAACAGCTGTACTCCCTCAAAAAGTACTGTCTTTTTTCCGTAGTTAGTGCGCGCGTTAGTGAGTTGCAGTTTGTTCGCGTTCCTTAAATTGTGTTTGTTTACTTTTTTATGTATTAATATATTGGATTGTATGGAACCTGTACATATATTTTTAACAAGAATGCATGTGTAGTATATATATAGTTGTTTAAGATTAAATAATTTGGTTCGATCATATAATTGTTTTGTTGGGGTTAGATAATTGTAACGGAACAGGATTTTAATTATTTTATTTTGTAGTCTCTGCAACGGGTTTATATGAGTTGCAGCAGCCGATCCCCATATTTCAATTAAATATTCCAAATGTGATTTTATCAAGGAGTTGTAAATGATGGTTCTTACTTTGTTTGGAATGTAATTAGCTATTTTACGTAATGCACCCAGTAATGACCGTAGTTTTGTTTTGATATGGTCAATGTGCCATTTCCACGTGAGTTGTTCGTCTAACCATAGTCCAAGATATTTTTCGCAGTGAGATCGTTGAATTATTACGTTGTTTATGGTTAGTGGGGTGAAATCAGGTATGTGTTTATTTTTAGGGCAAAATATAATGTAGGAAGTTTTAGACGCATTTATCGTTAGCAAGTTATATTTAAACCATAACGTCACCATAACGTCACGTTTATCCTTCCATTTACAAACAGTCATGTCATTGCATACTTTTACAGCCACTTCTCCGCGCTTCAACTTGGCGGTCGTTCGTTACATCCTTAGGGAGATGCAGGCGGTTCTTTCGAATTGTACCACATATGTACGTTTTTCTTTGGTTTAGACGTCTTGTCAAATCTGGTGAGTTAAAAAAATTATCAGCATATATCACGTGACCTTTGTCTAGATATCCTTCCATCAAATTTAATACAACTTCGGTGCTATGGAGAGTTCCAGGTGGAGGCTTTTCACTCTTACCTTTATAAACACGTATTTTCATTACTACTCCAGAGGATTCACATAGTTCATATAGTTTTACACCATACTTATGCCTTTTATTTTTAATATACTGGCGGAAAATCAATCGTCCTCTCCACAAAACCATCGACTCATCAATGCTAAGACCAACTTGTGGGTAATATAAATGGGGCATCATATCGATGAATCGGTCCAATATGGGTTGTATTTTATGCAATCTTGACTTAGCTGTATCATCGTTTTCAGAGAAGTGAAAATTACGTAGTAATAGCTGGAACCGATTTCTGCTCATCAGTTTTCTAAAAAGTGGCAAATTGTACAGGTGATCTAATTTCCAGTAATGACTTATAGAAGGTAATTTGACCAAACCCATGTAAAGCAACATGCCAATAAACTTGCGCATTTCATCAATGGTTGTGTCTTTCCAATACCTAAACCGAGCATGCTTTTGTACAGGACCTGCTGTGCGATGTGCGTAGTTATTTGTTGCCTTTACCAAAGTATCCAAAAAATCGCTTGAAAAAAATATATCAGCCAAAGCAGCTGGCGATGGAGAAAAAAATATCTTTATACCTGGCTCCCCTAAAAATGCAAATTGCTGTGGTCTTGTTGAACCTATTTTCCACTGGTATTCTGGATCACATGACGATATGTCACCCCCGGGTTCCTGCTGCGTTGGCTGTGGCGGTGATTCATCATCATCAGACGTAGTAGAAGAAGATTCATTGCTTTCCGATTCTGCTTCCGACGGAACGTAATTGTCATCTGATCCTGAAGAAAAGTCACCGTCGTCTGAAGAGTCCACTTCATGAAGAACTCTAGAAACTTCATTTTGACCTAAGGGTTGTCGTGACGATAAGAATGTACGACGACCTCGCAAAATTCGGCGGTTCGCTCTGCTCCCACGCGGCATCGCGATAAAATCCTGTACTCACGTCAATCCCACTGCGCGGGCGGCGCGACACTGACCGTTACGTATTTACTGCACCGACAACTGCACGAAAGAGATAGCTAGAGTATTATGGAAGGGAGATAGCTAGAAATTTTATCAAGGTGCCAAGGATTCGTAATAATGCGTATACGTAATATTACGTAGCTAAGCACCCTAAATAGATTATATTTCAGAGTGGCCTACTACGTAATATTGCGTATGCGCAATATTACGTACTCTGGCATAATTTATAAATGTGTTTGGTTGTGGTGCCTACTACGAAATAATACGTAGAAGACCATTTGTATGGTGGCCACCGGTTTTAGTCTGATGCTTACCTTCGGCATTCAATGTGTTAATATTAATTTTTAAGCTGTTACTTTATGATTTTATTATCATTATAACATTATAGGTATTGGTGTTAAATATTTTTTTTATAAATACATTCATTTGTTGTATCTAGAAACGCCTCTTATTTCTTTTTCTCATAGACGGGGATGAAAAGTAGAGTGTATCACACGGCCGCGAAATATATTTTTGGCTCGGGCGACGTACTTTGAATCTACTGACCTTGACCTACTTCGCTCTGGATTCAAAAAAGAGCCCTCGCCGTAAAAATATTATTTTGCTCCCTTATGGTACAATCTACTATAATGCAACATTCACCAAAATTACAATTTAATGTAGCCCTGCCCTTTGAAAAAAGTAAACTTGTGTTACAAAATATCTACACATAAATAATTTTGCCAAAATCATTCTCAAAGGAATATTCGAGGAATACATATATGATATAAATGTGCTTGTATTTGAAGTAGTGGAAGCATTTCTTTGACGAAATTCGGAATACGGATAGACGAAAATACGATAATACAATAGATTTATTGTAGAACCTCTTCGATAAGCACATCTTATGTTTCTTCGCGAACTCATCATTGAATTAAAACAACTTTTACGGATTACAATGCACACTACTCTTCCGATATTTAATGGTACACCCACTCTGGTACAACACCCTGTATTGTATTGTTTTTTTTTGGTTTTCCCGACGTATCGGCGCCTTTTCAGCTGCCGTGGTCACGGGTGACTGACTACTTATAAGTCTACCCTTTTAAGTCTAAGTAAACTTTCGAGGGTAGACTTATAAGTAGCCAGTCACCCGTAGACAGCTGAAAAGTCGGGAAAACCAAAAAAACCCATACAATATAAGTACCACTAAATATCGAAAAAGTAATATGTAGTGTGCAAAAAAGTGTTAAAATCCCCGATATATAAATAAAAGTTAAACCTATCATAGGACCTGCAGTGTTGTGGGGTACACTGCATAGGTTTAGCTAGCATAAGAGACGCAAATAAGTTAATCTTACTCTTATTATTCTTATAACTAACACTGCCTGTCTGCCGATTACCTTTTCGCGTCAAAACTACCACACCATTTAGATGTTGACCTTGGAGAAAGACAAGCTTCTACTGGTATAGTCGTACTCGTGGGACATTCTATATAAGCGCATCCCACGCGGACAAAGTCATTGACGTAGCTGTCCTACCTACCTATCCTACTAATATTATTAATGCGAAAGTAGGTATGTCAGTTTGTTTGTTCGTTTGTATGTTTGTTACTCTTTCACGCAAAAACTACTGAAAGAATTTGGATGAAATTTGGCACACATAGTAGATAGCCTGGATTAAAACATAGGGTAGGTAGTTTTTATCCCGATATTCCCACGGGAACGAGAACCACGCCGGTGAAACCGCGGGCGGCCGCTAGTTTTTCATAAATCTTTCAGAACCTATGAGGCCCTGACACATTGACATTTTCCAGGTCAGACGCACTGCCTTAAAGAAACTGCTCTTGCATGACCTGATGCAGGAAGACTGTGAACTGGAGAACATCGGTATCTCGTATGCTCCACCTGACCCATAAATTATGGAGCCAATTAAATAAATAATAATTATATTATTATTCAATGCCGTTTTTCTTTGAAAGTTGCAAGTTTTACATGAAATTTTTTGAAAGGCTCTCTATGAAAATTATATTTCCATGATAAACTTAAAATATGGAGCCAGTAAAATAAATATTTTACTTTATAATTCAATGCTGTATTCTCTGAAAAATGTTCATGGAAAGACTTCCAAAAAAATCCTTGTGATAGAATTGCTGCCAATAAGCAAAATTAATTATAAAAAAATAAAACCAACTTCAAAAATAGGGGTAAACGTTACTCGCGTCCGTTGGATATCCCATCTTTCTTATGACACAACCTACACGTGCCTCCTGGGTGGTGCCAAAGAGTAACGACGCCGAGTTTTGGGCGGCGGTAAATACCCGATCTAGCAAACCTAACACGTTTGTCTGTTGGAGGTAGGAAATGACCCCAGCGACTCAGTCCTTGCGGTTATGTCTCGTAAGGCTGAAGGTTTGAGCTTCATTGTTTGCGAGGAAGAATACCTCAATAAACAATCACCCTAATCCCAGTGGTGAAGACTGTGCCTAAGGGATGAATGGCTGGAGAAATTTAAATGAAGGAATTTAAATTTCCTACAGTGACCTACAGGACTAAGACAGCAGAAGTACAACAGATTCTTTGTTTATTCTCAGTAGACCTATTCAACATAAAAAAAATATTTTCCAACGAAAAAACATACAAAAACATTGTCAGCTGAGCGAGCTATCTGACGTCATATTTGTTTAGGTGACATCAGAGCCCCATTGGCAAAATTTAAATAACTAAATTTAAATCACCTGCCGGAATTCACATCAGCCATCTTTAATGGGCTAGCTTACAATCAGCCAACTAGAATTTTTACTGATTTCGTACACCTTGGAAACCTTCGAGCCAACATGTTGCAGCGGACAGCCAGCGATCTGCGTTCCTTTCTATGTCACAGTAATCTGTCATATCATCGGTGACACAGTGGCCCAAATATTTAAATTTATCAACCATACGCAGAGGTGTGCCACATAATAAGACTTCCGGTATATTGCTGTAACTCTTAGATCCCGATTTAAAAATCATTTAGCTCATGTGAAAAAAACAACTAGTCTCATGTCGCCCTGACGGGATTCAAACCCGCATCCATGGGAGTCCGGCATAATGCACTAACCAATTATGCTACAGAGACCTATGAGGACAAGTAAATTTTTTCTAGTAAGTATATTCACCGTTCTACGGTGTTGGCCACCGTCGCTTCATCAATGAGAGAACTATCCTCGCATTCGAAAGAACTTACAATCAGCCAACATCTTCATGTAGCTCACTTTTATTGTTTTTTTTTTATGAAAGACGGTGACATTCTTAACCTTCATCATAACCTGATGTTAAGTATTGATAAGGTTGAAAATGGATGCAAGAATATATTGACATTATATTTGAGCCCATGGGCCACCGTATGATTCACATATTTCCAAAAGCCAAATTAAATCAGACACAATAGTCAAGGAAATCGCTCAAAGTTTTCTTGTTGAATGTACAAACTTACTTGTTATTTCTTAATTTAGCTCGGCTATTTGCTTTGATACTTTGCCGGAGCAAAATCACAGATTAGAAATTATATCCGTGAGCGTGACAAAATTAACGCCAAGTTTTCTCCCTACAAAAAGTATTTTTAACATTTTGTGCTTATTTGGGGAAAGTTTATCGGTATTTTATTTAGAGATTCAAGATCATTAAAATGGTTTGTATGGTGGTATTTAGGTTTCATTAAGTATATTGTTAAGATTGTCGCCGTTTTGAAAGGTTGTGACACTGGAGCCCGATTCTCGCGCCTTCGACATCTCTAATTCGACATTTTTTGGAGTCAAAAATCTGTATTAAACGCTCACTGTAAGCAATCTTCGACATTAAAGGATTATCAAAGATAATTAAAATTTAACCATTTTGACAGTAGTAGAGATTTTACTTACATTTTTAATAAAGAAATTGAGGATATAAAAATGTCGAATTTGAGATGTCGAAGACGCGAGAATCGGGCCCCTGGTCATGTCTCTATTGCAGTTTCGTAATTTTTACTAATAGACCGGACAAATAGAGTTGACTCGACAGTAATTTTGTTCAACTCATACTTAAACCACCACTTACGAGAAACAAATGTTTAATCTCCACTTTTTTTCTAAGTTTTATTCCCCTCGTGTCCAACTCGACATATTTTCTCTCAGTCGTCAGTAAACTCGCCAGGTTTGCAACTCGATAGATTTTCAAGTCGTCACATTTTCAAGTCGTAGTTATATGTACAGTTGATAACACATTTTTGCACGACCTACGTGGAAGCATATTTTAATAACTATTATAAACCTCATAGTTGAAAACCTATATACTTACATGTATAAATTTTCATGTACAAACTTTTTGCTGAAATATTGACATATCCTCGTTATGGCTTACGATTAACTTATTTCAAATGAATAGTGAATTAGTGTTTGTCACTAGCCAGAGGAAGTAGAGGAACTGTTTTTTATGACTTTTCTTTTCCGTTGTCTTTTGTGACAATATCATGACAGTATGTCTAATTTCAAAACAGCAAGTTGGAAATCACCCCTTTATTCTACCACTTTTCTGGCATGAAAACACACATTCATGTCAAATTACAGTTTTCTATAGTCTGATTCTATAATTCGACGGAATTCTGACAGATGTAATTTGGCATCTTCACCATTACAAACCTTTTTCTCGGAGTTTAACCCGAGTTCTTTTCGTAATAACACGTGTTGTGAGGCTCCATTTTTAACTCAATCTACCGTATAATTTCTATATAATACAAAATACACTCATTTGCAAAAAAAACGGGCGGTTTTGATTTTCATTCATCTTTAAAAAGATACAATACCAAAAAGGTTTCAATCGTTTGTACACGTTACTGGCCGGTTTTAAAAATGCTGTGGTATTTAAAAAAGTACGTTCTAAATTCAAATTTTCATTTGATGCTCATTTTTACAGAAAACCCCTTTTTATCCTACATTTTTGGCGCGAAGTTCCAGAAGTTAACATCGACTTTCATAACTTTTATTCAATTTTTATCGATTAACTTCATATCCTTGACTGTCAAAGCTTTATTTATTGCTGTTTGGCTGTATCAAAAATGGTAGATAAAGTGGTAAAAGCTACCAAAATTATCGCGCTGCTTGAAGATGGTTGCAGCCAATGTTTCGTGGCTAGGAGGCTAAATGTTAGTCGCTCGACAGTCCAAAGGACCTGGCAGCGATATCAGGAGACTGGTTCCGTCGAGAGAAGGCCTGGTTCTGGAAGAAAACCATGTACCCAACAACCACGGGATGATCGTTTTCTTGTGAGTCGCGCATTGAGAAATCGCAAATCTTCGTATGGGGATCTTAAGAACAACCTCCAAGAAGTAAGAAATGTGCATATTAGTCTATGGACGGTCAGGAGGAGGATTCTCGCTACCAATATACACAGTCACCGCCCGGCCCGCGGCCCCAAATTACTCCGTGAGCACAGAGTTCACAGGCTTAGGTTCGCTAGAAATTGTGAATCATGAACTCAAGAAGATTGGAATAGGGTTTTGTTCTCTGATGAAGCCAGGATATCTCTGTTCGGTGAAGATCGATGTCGGCGAGTGCTAAGAAGACAAGGAGAACTCTTTGCAGAGGCATGTTTCGAAGAAATCACACCTTATGGTGGGGGCTCTGTTATGTTTTGGGCAGGAATAAATTCAATGGATCGTACAGAGTTAGTCTTCATTGAAAACGGCTCACTGACTGGGCATCAATACATAACGGAAGTTCTAATTCCTCATGCACAACCCGCATTGGCCGCTCTAGGTGAAGACTCGATTTTTATGGACGACAATGCTCGCGCCCACCGATCCCGCGATGTTCATGCGTATGTGCAAGAGGTCGGCATTCGTCGTTTGGATTGGCCAGCTCGAAGTCCCGACCTCAATCCCATAGAGCATGTCTGGGACATTCTGAAACGGCGTGTGAGATCAGTACACCCGGCTCCGCAGACCATCAGAGAGCTGAAGAATGTGATTACTGCGGAGTGGGAACGTATTCCGCAAGCAAGTATCCGGGATATACTTGCTAGCATGCCCAGACGAATTCAAGCTGTAATTTTAGCTAGAGGGGGGTCACACTCGATACTAAACATTTATCTGCTTTTACTTTATTAAAGAAAAACAAACAAAAAAACTTTTTTATTTTTACTTCATGAGTATATGTAATTTTATTTAATAATCATAACTGCATAATAAATGCGTATTCCTTTTTCAAAAATATGTGTAATGCTTTATATACAAACTCAATGGTGTAAAAAGATGAAATTCAGTACAATTTTCTTTCCCTGTTTTTAACAGATTAAAAATGACTATTGTTATGTTCGCTTTTTGTGGCATAGAATGTCACTTTTTTGAGCAAGTGGTACGAAAACAATCACATAAAAATAGCATTGTAAAATGCAAAATTAAAAAGTTATAATAATGTTTTTTTTTTATAAAGCTAAACGGGAAAAAAGTAGAAGAACATAATTTTCATAATAAATTTCTTAGCCAATCTTTCATTTCATCATCGTCGTCGTCATCATCATTATAAATACTTACAGTTTATTTGAAATAAATAAAAAACAACACATTAAAGAATTCCGTACCAAAGATTTGTAACCTGTGCATTGGGGTAATATAGTTAAATATTAAACAAGAAAATATACTAGAAAAAAGCAACTAGTATCCTGTCGCCCTGACGATGACGGGACAGCGACATAAGACTAGTTGCTTTTTTCTAGTATATTTTCTTGTTTAATATTTATCACATAAAAATAGCATTGTAAAATGCAAAATAAAAAGTTATAAGGTAATATAGTTGTCAGGGATTCCAGTAAAAGAAAAATAACTTCTGAAGAAATTTCAATAATTTGACATAAAAAATCGGATTACTATTTAAAATGTCAAGTAAGTCCGAGTTTTTCTAATTGAAATCTTTAATACCCCCTTTTTTGCATTCTGTCCCATATATGCACACTTTTGTTCTTTGCCAAAGATTTAATTGTACTAAAGTTTGAGTGATGGCAACATTATAAACCATAGACTAGATATATATTTTGACGTAAAGTAGCTGCATAATGTTGGCAAGCCTGATAGAAGAAGAAAAATTTGTTTGATTTCAACCGTACTTGTTGTACCGTAGAGCTACATACCGTACATAGAGCTGCTTGAAGCACCTTGATTTAAAGGTGAGCAGGTCTATGTTTAGATTAGAATTTCTCGGAATTCAACAAATATTTTTGCCTGTAAATATTTCTATGTACGTAAGCATCATGTGACTTTATAAACATAAGAAGCGTCCCTTGATTTTATTATTGATTGTAAAATTATTCTGCGACATTGTCGTGTGCAGATTCGGGACGACATGCAGAGTTGGCATACTTAAAAGTTGCTAGTTGCTGTTCATATACGAGACGGTGTGCAGATAGGGTAAATCTCCTACTGTTCATATAAGGCGCGTTATGCAGCTATATGCGTAAGGTGCAATTATTTGAGAATATATGCTAAAATTAGCATTACTTTATATATTTTCTGCACATGAATTCTTGAACGGGCTTCGTTCGCAGTCTAGTCTAGTATCGGGTTCGATTGCGATTGGCGTTGACTATTAAAATATTATTTAGAAATTTTTCGAATCGATATTTCAATGATCTAAGGACTTGGATTAATTAGAAATTTAAGTATTTAATTGTTTTTAGGAAGGAAAATGCTCAAAAAATTTTCAGCGTGGGTGCACAAAAAGTAACTAAAACTATAGGTAAACTAAGTAATTAAATACTGCATACGAAATCGCGAAATAAAAATTCTGCTGTAAAAAGTATAATCCTTACTCGACAAAAATGTAGGGAACAGCTGTATTTTTTAACGATTTCGTTGTTGTCATAGTCAAAGTTATTCATATTGATTAATACCATCACCCCCTTTATTTTTTCTAGTAATAAAAATTACGGTGTATAATATTCAAATATCAATGTTACACATAAAGCCATTGATTTTGATGATGCCCCCTATGCTGTATTTAATTAATAATGATTACCTTAAATTTGATATACTTTTTGTTTGCGCCCAGCCTGAGTTTATTTGTCATGCTTCATGAGCATCCTTTAATTATTATTTTTAAAAGACAATGATTGTAACTTAAAGAAATTTATATTTTAGGCTACTTTCGTAATATTTTTTCTTAATATGATTAAGATAAAACAACTTTTGCAGAATACTTAGTGCGATTTATTTATCCGAAATATATATTTGGTACTATAATTTTTCGGTTTATTTGAGGTTTTGGTTTCCCGACGTTTCGGCAGCTTTTCAGTTGCCGTGGTCACGGGTTGACTAGCTACTTATAAGTCTACCTTCACAAGGTTGATTTATTATTGCGTTCGGAAACGGTTAAGATAATTACTAATTAAAAGTTAATAATTTTTACCCTACACCCAGCAGTGGGTGGGTGTCATGTGGCTGAGACGACGAATTTTTACTATGGCATCAATATTGAGTGAGATTAATATTTTGATTTGTTTGCTATTTCAATTATTTATTATTAACAAAAGAAACAACTAACTATTCTACTGACAGGTCACAAATTGGGAGGACTTTCGAAGAAAGATACTGCCAAGAAAACTTCTAAAGAAGGCCGACCTCCATCTTTAGGTTTGTTATTTATCTACAAAATGAGCTAATCGTATCTTTAGGTCTTGCAGTGTGTGATTTAAGTTAAGAATTTAATTTATGGATAATAGGGTCCCAAACTGGTGGTATCTTCCAACCATCATCTCTATTGAAATTTGGATATTTGGTGATTTCAATAGCTTCGCGTAGCATTCTGGGGACGTATTTTTATTCCCTGGCGAGGATCTGTGGCTTATCAAACCTGATGTAGTGGTTGGGTCCTTCAAAAGCATGTTCACACACTGCTGACTAGTTTTCGCGCCTATTTTTAACGTCAGCTACATGTTCTATAATGCGTCCCTATGCTTCTCATTATTTGCCCGATGTATGAGAGGCCACAGTAACAATCCAGTTTGTAGACACCTGCTGCTTGAAGGCGTATGTTGCACTTGACTAGTGGTAGGAATTGGTTGATCTCAAAGCAGAGGGAAATGTAACGGAAAGAGATTTGCTCAGTGCGTTAATTTTATCAACCCCAGGACCCGAGCTATAAGACAGAATAGATATTCCATTATTCTCAGGACATTAATGTCCTGCTAGAAAATGATAAAAAAATGAAACATATTTTTTCAATATAAATCCCGGGATTTCAGAAACTTTCGATACATCTCGGAAACGGCTACAATGCCGTAGCTCAAAAATAATATATTTTCGTCCCCCTACTTTACCTACAAACCCTCCTCTCAAAATTAATTGACATAAAAAAAACCAAAAAAAAAACATGTGCTCATTTTTTTCAGTCGCGTTTCCTTATTAATTTCCCTCGAACACAAAAATGCTGAAAACATTATTGTTATGGCGTCAGACTTAGATAAGATGGTGGTAGCTAGCCAGGCGGACTTACAACAAATTCTACCACCAACCAAACCGAATACAATATTATGTACCCCCGCTTGGAATCGAACCCGCGACCCCTGAGTCTGATCCCGGTGGTTGTACTACTAGACCACAGAGGTTGCTTACAGCGAGAGGAGGGAGACGTCATTTACATAGTCTAATTAAAACCTTAAAGTTATGGGCTAAAAACACGTTGAATAAATAAATGATTTCGCAAAACTGATTTTATTCTGTGGAGCAAATAGGTTTTACAGAAATACCTACTTCCAAAAAATATAAATCTAAAAAAATCAGAAAAAATTTATAAAGTTATTTTTTTTTAATACCGGTATCCCGTTATTGTGAAAAAACTTTGGGTATTGAGAAAATCCGGTATCACCATCCCCTAAAGGTTTATTAGAAAACTTAAGATAACTATTAATATTTTATTAGCTTATTAGGTATATTTTAAACCACAACTTACATTACAACCAGTTGCATATTGTCCCATTTTTGGTACAAACATTTTTTGTAATCAATAATGCATGACGTACTACACGACCAAGACAATTAGGCGCATGACAGAATGCGGTTTTGCAGTTTTCGCACCTGCAGCCCATTTCCTATCACCGTACTTCTCTTACTATCATGATTTAATAGCGCTACAGTAATTAACTGATTGATTACCGCTTCTTGAAATTTTGGTTTTTAGTTAGATTTTTTAAGTTTTCTCAGCTGTCATGCGCCTAATTGTCTTGGTCAGATAGTACAATATATGCATTTTTTTATTTTCGTGAATAAAAAAATCAAAAATACTTTTACACATTTTTATTTTTTTTATGGGTTTCTCAAACTTAATAGTTAGGTAGAGGTACTAAATTATATTTTTGTCGGGCAATGCTTTATAACTATATGTTTTATAACGGGCAAATAACTATTGTTTAACCCCTTTTTGCATGGCATTTTGTAAATGCCATGCAAAAAGGGGTTAAACAATAGTAATAGTGTTATTTGTTATGCAAGGCTGGAAAGTTGGTTATTTAGCGGCGAGTTACCTCTATTGAAATCTGAGCAAGTGAAGGATTCTAGGATTGAGCGTACAAGCGTAGCGAGTGGTTCAAAGATTAAACCTGAGCGAAGCGAGGATTTCAAAGGTACAAGACGCTAAAAACTTTTCTGCTGAGCGTAACATACAATTTTTCACCTCACAACAGCGAGGAACATTTTATGGTTGTTTCCGCGGTCAACTTCCGGTAAAAAATTCTTTAAACATAAAGTTTAATCTAATACCTTATTCTTGTTGTTTTAATGATATAAAAAACTAAAATAATAAAAAGGGAGTATTATAGTTAATTCAAAGTTATTTAAAGTAGGAATATATTGTTTCTTATTAAAAAGAATAAAAACGATTCCGTAAATGTTGACACTGACATGAGGTACAAGACAAAGACAATTTAAAAATAAAGATTTATGTCACAGTCCGAAATCCAATTATAGGTTGTGTAATCTCACCCAGCCTAATATAAAATTCTTATAACAAATTGTTTAATCTTATTGTTATTGTTTTTATGATTCAATGAACTAAAATAATATAATTAAAGCAAAACGGAGTATTATCATTAATTTAAATCTATTTAAAATAAGAATCAAATATAACAAAAAAGTCAATAGAGCGAAATAGAAATTATTTATTTGCTCAATACAGTGTGATTCATTGAGATGGATGACAATGTGTGTTTACTGTGGTCTACTGTATTCTACCTTAAATATTGTAGGCATGCAAAAATTATATATTCATTTAAATTGTACAATGTCAGATTATTAAATATTAATTAAATTCCAACTCGTGATAGTGTCAGTATATGAAAAAAAGAAATGAATACAATATAATTACATTATAGTTACATTTTTATGGTCGGATCGGAACTCATTATGACATATTTTTAGGTATTAAATTAAAAAAGTACTTTGCCGCGCTAGGCCGCAAAAAGCGATTTTCTACGCCTAAACTGATTGACAAAACCTCCTTTTCAGAGCGTGTGAGGTGAAAAGTATTTTTTTTATTTCGTTTAAAAAATTTGTTCAAATGTGTCTTGGCGGGAACATTTTTTCAATGGCCACACTTCAGAACTGTCGGAATTCCGTCGAATTAAAATCAGACTATAGATAGGTAAGTGTATATTTTCTTTGCTCTAAAGGTAACGTCTGAGCTAAGCCGCGGACAGACGTATGCGTGGCATCCCTTGTTGACTTAACTACGGAACCCTAAAAATATGTTCAACTTTTACGTTAATTACAGAAAAAAACTATTACCATTATGGTATCAAACTTTTCGGGGCTTTGACAAAATCCATTTTATTTCTCCGTAGCAATTAACTTACCTACTGTTGGAATTCGCTGAAGATTGATTTTGAAACTTCCTTTAGAACAGGGATTTTCAAAGTGGTTGATATCGGTTTTCCAGGGCAGGGGTCGACATTAAACGAAAACTGATAACTAATTACACGTGATATTTACTAAATCTTTTATTAATTTATTTACTTACATATTTTGATTTTGATGAGAAAACTATGTCAAGTTTACTCACTTAACCAACTGCAAAGTTTTTAATTAGTAGATAAGTATTTTGCATCAATAGGAAACAACTAGAGATAGATTGTTTAAAGTAATTTGGCTATGGGAGAGGGGGCGCTGGTCTGACGTATCAGTTCAGCTTGAAAAGGGGTCTCTTGCTCAAAATAGTTTGGGAATCCCTGCTTTAGAACAATGAGCCGTCGATTTTGTGCGACCTCCAAGTTTCAAAGTTTAGCGATAAACTCTATCGGTATTGTTTTATTAAGAACTTATTTGAATTTTAGATGCTGAAAGAGAACGGTAATAAACTGTGATTTGAACGGAATTTAAGATTATACTTTAGGGATGACAGAAGATAAGCGTAGCCTACGCTTCTTTTTAAAGAAAGATTATCCTTTTGTGGAACCAACTTGAGATCTTTATTTGGCTTAAAGCAGAGGGAAATGAAACGGAGAGAGATTTGCTCCGTGTGTTATTCTTATAAACCCCAAGACCCGAGCTATGGGACAGAATATTCCATTATTCTCTGGACACTGGTGTCCTGCTAGAAAATGATGAAACAATTATACATATTTTTCAATCTAAATCCCGGGATTCCAGAAACTTTCGATATATCTCATCTCGGAAACGGCTACAATACCGTAGCTCAGAAATAAGACCCACAAACTCTCGTCTCAGAATTCATTGACATAATAAATAGACCAAAAACTTAAGCTCATTTTTCCCAGTCGCGTCCCGATAGCCCTCCCCCCCTCTGGCGCCGGAGGGGGGAGGCTAAAGTCGGGCGGCTTCATTCCAATAATATAACTGTCCATGTTTAGCTAATAGTGTCATGTTTGGTGTCATTTTCATATAAATCGATGACGAATAATACATTTCTCGTCGTTCCTTAAAACTTAGACAATATTCCATATTTATTTTAAGTCAGTTTTTATTTGCAAACAAGAAATTGAAAAGTAATGCCTATTTAATGTACTTATAAATAAATATAACATACAAGTACATTCGCCAACAATAAGTTTGTAACGGTTCTAAAAACCGCACACTCCTTAATCTTAATCTATTACTTACTTTCAACTAAATTAAATCAATAACCATTCACTTCACCATTCTAACTTGTTTGTTTACTTTATTTTGTTTTGATAAAACTTCATGATGGTAGTTAATTGACAAAATATTCCTGCGTACCCTCGATATTGCTAACTTCACGGCCGGGAGATTTTGTATTTCGGCCAAGTAAATTAGACTACAAAAATTAACCTATTTCTATTTAACTATTTATATATAGAAAAAAATCTACATATTTTTCTATGTATATCTATTGTTTTTGCATACTTTAATATTCCTTAATTCTTTGGCCATAGACAAAACACCGTGTGTCGATCGGACTTACAATCCTTATGTTGTCTATGCTAATGAAAAACATTATTCGCCTATAGAATTGGAGAATCATCTCCCACTTTAATTTTTTACTAAAGAACGTTCTAGAAAGAATTGAGTATATATTTCGCAACTCCAGCGAAATCTGCCTCTTTTTCTTCATACTACTGCCTTAAAGTCATTCTGTTTTACTCTATTTGTGAAATCGCGATCCCCGTACTAGGGGTCGTATCCACGGGCAGCTGCAGCATACACCTGCTTCGTGGCCTTCAACCACCTCGGCACCTACCTGCCGAGCGCTCGCCTGTTCCGGCCTACCCCGGAGCAACTCCACTCCGTGCGCATCACCACACCGAGCCCACCCTCCGTGCTTCCGAGGCTGAACATACCGCTCCGCTGCAAACGTAGTCCGTGACGCTGGACCTTCGCTTCTGCCTCCTCTAGGCAGTTCTAAAGCTAAGTCCCCATTCTTACCCTCGCGAGAACCACCAATCGAAGATTCCCAGGAACCCACACCCGAGCTTGTAACATCTTTTATTTTATAATTATACTTGTTAACCACTTATAGTGTTTCTTTTCTATCTTTTCTGCACATGTCAAGTTCCGAAAAAACATTGTGAACTCCATCAATTTATTTTTAACGGTTACAACCGAAGAGCGTGTAAGAATATTATTTTTTTAGTTTAAATTTATTTGTCAATTACTGCTTGTAAAGTCGTTAAATTTATATTATAATACATATTCATTAACATTCTGCTATTCTACTGTTAAAAAAGTGATTTGATTATCTGATAAAGAGGACCATTTTAAGTTAGTTATTTCCTGTATAGTAGATAAATTAATAATTATTATGAAAATTTAGTATCCATTTTATTATATTATTGAAGCTTATCGATATTGGTTTATCAAAATATTAAAAGCGTTAATTATTAAAACACTAAAATGCTAAAAAGATGTGTTTTGACCAGACGATTGTCAAATGATCAGGTTTCCGTTTACTTCCTGTTATTTCCTTAATCATGTTTGTAATAAAAATATTGAACATGTATTGTTACTTGATAAATAAAGTTCTAAATAATCTTAATAATATTTATATTATAGTTAGTACAAATAGTTTATTATTTTTAGTATGTTATTTTCCTAAAAATTGTGATTTGACCTGTTGGCGTCACTGTAGCAAATTTATTATTTTTACGAATTAGTTGTTACAAATGGCGGGAGAATCCCCTCCTCTTTTGGCTCTCTTTGACTCTTTGACCATGGAGGACACATTTTGGGATCAGCCTTGTGTGGTCTGTCGAGCAGAGCGGTCTAAAAGCTAAGTACTTTAATTAATACTGTCCTATTCTACCGTTTTGCCTTGATTAATTTTTTAGAGATCTAACGAGCCAAGTGCTTTAACACTGTTTTATTCTTCCGTAATAGTTACGGTTTTATTCTCGAGTAATTTTCTTTGAAGTTACACTTGATGTTCTCTGTTAAGGGTAAAGATTATGTTATTTAAATGTGTTCTGTGTTTAAAGTTGTGTTTTAAATAATCATTATAATTGAAATAACATTTATAATTGTCGTTTTTATTTATATATATATAATAATAAATTCCAGTAATTGTTGAAAGACTTCTAAGGTTTTATGTCTTTATTCCTCGTTGAACAATAGTTTTATTTAACTACAATTGTAGCTATTTAACATTTCCATTAGAATTTTAATTAAATATCCATTGATACTTGTACTTATGGTCCTAATTTCTAACAAGCGCATTCTGGGAGTCAGTCCGAAACGATTTTTTGACGGATTTAACATATGGGGTGTGTGTATGTAGCTGGGTGGGTCGGTGCTTTGACCGGGCCCCGGAGGCTACCGATCTCATCCGGCTTATTTTTACCCAGGGAACGACTGTGCCAAGTTTCATCATAATCGTTTTGGATAGACCCACAAAATGCGCTCTTCTACCAGACTTCTACCTTTTTTTATACCAGATATGAAATCCTTGTCGATTTATACGAAAATGATACCAAACTTGACCTGTTAACTTAACATGGACAGTTATAATTTTTTGAATCAAGCCGGGCGGAGCTGTGCTTTGGCATCCCCCCTCCGGTGCCAGAGGGGGTTACTGGTGGCTACCGAGCTTAATCGGCTTATTTTTACCCGGGAAACAACTGTACCAAGTTTCAAACTTGTGGAAGGGTAATGCACTAAACTCCTCTACTTTCATAGATGGCTGATGACGAACCCTAAATTATCAGAATAAACTATAAATCAATCATCATCATTAGCATAGTATCAGCCGCAACGCACCCACTGCTGGGTATAGGCATCCCCAAACAATCTCCACGACGATCGGTCTTGCGCTGTCCGCATCCACCTTTGACGAAGCTATAAATTCATAAATCAATCAATATTATTACACTTTTCACTACAAAACAACATTAAATGCAATGGAAACTAATAGTATTTAAACTACAATACAAAAACCATGCTGCTGTGTAGTGTCGGCTTGGAATAGCACTACCCCCTCTCATCCCGTGGGTGTCGTAAAAGGCGACCAAGGGACTCAGCCTTCAGGAGATGGGCAGCAGCGTCTCCTACAAACTTGGCCATACTGCGATCGCCAACCCGCCTGCCAAGCGTGGCGATTATGGCAAAACCCCCCTTATGGGGGAGGCCTATACCCAGCAGTGGGTGTTATGTGGCTGAGACGACGACAAAAACCATACACACAAATTTTACTTACGTGAGTAGTCGCCCAGCGCGACACAGCGACCTTAATCATTGCCTCCTTCGGTTATCTGTGCATCGATTTCCTTCTAAATTATAAAACGTGTAGGTGAAGAATAGGACCGCAACTACTGAGATGCTTGACCTCGACAAATGCATCGTGTGCAAAATAACACGAATTATTGCCGCGGCGAGACGGGCATTTGCGGGCAGCAAAATGCTTATAGCGCGAGCACTCTAGGGCTACTCGACTGAAGTAGATAGCAGCAATCCACGCAATGGGTGTTTAAAGAGGACGACATGCCCAGAAAAGTTGTTCGCGGTCGGAGTGTTAACAAAAAAATAACCGCTGAAATTCTTTGACGGCCTCGTCTGCAGTGCAAAATTTTCGCCCACGAAGCATTTTTTTTACCGTGGGAAATAAAAAAAAACGCATGGGCTAACATTTGTACCCCCGAA
The DNA here is from genome assembly GCA_910589605.1 of Chrysoteuchia culmella. Classification (NCBI taxonomy): domain Eukaryota; kingdom Metazoa; phylum Arthropoda; class Insecta; order Lepidoptera; family Crambidae; genus Chrysoteuchia; species Chrysoteuchia culmella. The sequence goes on along the minus strand of OU342655.1, from coordinate 19,605,439 downwards.
GTTGTCAAATAGTCCATGGTTATAGCGGATATATAGCTACGATCCTCTCTCGGAGCAGCAATCCACGCAATGGGTGTTTAAAGAGGACGATTTGCCATTGTTCGCGGTCAGAGCGTTAGTAAAAAAATTATAGCGGTTTTTTTGCGACGCAGTGGACCAGTAGCAGTAATTCCGCTAGAAGACCGTAGAACAGTTACTAGTGAATGGTATAGCGAAGTTTGTCTGCCTCAAGCTTTCGGAGAGTTGGATAAGCGAGCGCCCAAGGACCGGCGTCCGTGGCAATCGTGGCATTCTTTTTCACCAAGATAACGCGCCCGCTCACACAACTGCTATAAGTCAGTTGTAAGAATGTAGGATACGTTTTGTGATATGTCTATTCTCTCGCAATAGCCACTCTACCCTGATGATGTTTTCATGTGTTACTGCAATTGGTGGTCGGCCGGGTCTTGGGTCATCGTTTAAGTCTCTCGACCACGTTTAAAGTTCAAGAAACCAAAAAGTAATTGTTGCTAACGCAGGAGCAGACTCCCCAAAAGCAGCATGTAAATTTTCTTGAGATTCCTTGAAGGTTAACCCTCGTTTATAATCATAGAAAATCATAGCACGAAAAGCTTCCCGCGAGACATCCATTGTTGCAAACAAAAGAAGAGCTACAGATAAACTTTAAGGTGATTCGTCACGGTCAGCTAGGCAGTGCCGCGCCAACAGATGGCGTTAATGTCCTGATAGAGCGTATTTATTTATTTTTACAACGAAATAGTTCAAATTTTTAGGATGTAAAGAAATTACCGGTAAAAGCGTAATATTTGTAATGCACCTAACATTACTTATATGGTATTTTAAGTATTAAAGTCACTTTATTTGTGCATCGAAGTGGCGCGCGAATGATTCGCACACACATACATAGATTTTGCTGTCAACTGAAGCGTTAGTAAATTTCGGCGACTATTTAAAGGTAAACTTTGACTATGCGCGTAAGCGTCTCAATTTGATCACGTAAGACACCGGGTTCAAATCTCTGAGCGCTCTACTTTTTTTAACTTTTAATTTGTTTTATTTTTGTAAATTTATGCAAAGGAGATCATTCAGGGTCCATACATTTTTGGGCCCATTCAGAAAGTGCCGGCCAAGAAAAAAAAATCTAATCTTTGAACTTGTATACCTTATCTTACAACTTTTATGCTCCAAATGACCAGTTCTTTACGTAATTTTTTTGTTTCTTTGTTGGGCGATACTTTTAGAGACGGGCCCAAAAAAAAAAATTATCTCCTTTTATGAAATTATTTTAGTTGTGAAATATATTTTGTCATTTTGCGCGAGTTCAAAATTAAAATCAGGTGTTTACTATTGCACAGTTTTTTATTTATTTTTTGTAAAACTAAAAGACAAACATTTATGATAGAAAGACAATTATTGATATAATGGTAATTCATGGTATTTGTGCTACCACAATGAAATATCTATACAGTTTTGATTATTTTGAACTCTTCGAAGTACCACCTCCGGCAAAACGGATTTTTTATAAAATGATACCAATTTGTGTAACATGTTCGAAATAAAAATTTCGTCACGCTCGATTTCCAGTACAGTAATTTCATGAGCTGGAGAAATATAGCCCACAAAGCATTCATTTTGGAAACCCGTAGGATCTGTAACAAGAATAGATAGGTGTGAAAATGTATCCAATGAAGCACACTGTTCGTTTACTGCATGTAACAACAGCATGTAATTGGTACTAACCTGATAGTAATAGTTGTGTTTTTTATTGATTTGTAAACTCCCATTGCTATCAATATAGAGCGGGAAGTTTTTTCTGTCTTTGGCAGCAGAATTCATATCTTGATTGTTGCGAGCCAATGAGGGGAAACATTTGATTTCCAAAAGAGATTTTTCTTCTTCTATAACTCCTGAAATTCATTGATTGCAATAAATAATAATGTTTTCATAAGTAATTTGGACAGAACAACAATGATTTGTAATCAATTACTGCCACATACCATCTGGACTAACACCTAAAAATCCGAACTCTTTGTTAATGAAGAGCCCTGCTGGTCGCACATTTTTATAAATTTTTTTAGAGAACAATGTCCTTGCCACCGACTCGTTGCATTGACCATATGACATATCTTTGGTAAGAACATTGTTTTTATATAAAATTGTTTTTACTTGGTTGTGGCAGGGTGTTGTCGATTCTCGTTTATATAGATATGTATATGTAACAGAGGCAAAATTGAGCATGCTACTTTGCGGTATATCACAAAAATGGGGTATACCTAATTGAATCAACCCTTTGAAAGACTTTACCATTCCAAACTGACTTGCAGTTAGCCTCTGTGTGTCTTATACACATCATTTTCGTGTTGTCCTATGGTTAGGTGTTCAATGTCTTGAATTTTCCTGACCAATTTTTTGAAACTCTCTTAGTTTTAAGAGACATGCTTTTTTCAGGTCTGTTTCTACAATTGGCTCATTTGCCTCTTGTGCCTTTGGGCCATAATTCCGGTCAGGTTTACATTTGGGGACGAAAAGCCGTGTACGTGTGTAGTTTTTTCGTCTTTCTTGAGATTTTCCTTTTTGAGCAATATATTTTTTTACTGTTTGCCCTCGGCTTTGTGCTGTGTGGTTTTTCCATGCACTTGCATGCTAGTTTTCACCACTATTCTTGAACCAGAATATTGGTGATTTTTATAGTCTTTTCGCGAAGTTCTTGGCTCCATATTTATTGTCTGTTCACTAACACGAACGGATAACCTCTAAATTATAATATTTCTAATATTGCAATTTTAATTACTATTATAATCATATAAAAATGTATCGAACGAAAGAAAAACACTTGTATAATGTGACGCCTCATGTAATGTCATAACGTCAAGACATGAACCATTGCAAACCGAGATCTAGAATGCAAGAAGCACAAGTTTTCAAAAATAGGGCAAAATACTCTGTAGGAAATAAAATCATAATATTATTTAAGTATCGGACTTATTTAAAAAACATCTCTGTATTCGTTGACAGTGCATAAATAGCTATGTTTAGTATAATTTGATAGATGGATAAATTAGTTACATTATGAAAAAAAGGTATTTTTTAATAACTAAAATAAAAATCTACTCTTTCTGGATGGTTTTTCTTTAATCTTAAATCTTTTCTACAGCAAAATAAATAAATATAATACCAAACTAAAATATCTTAAGGTTTTGTATTTCGTCATCTTTCGCGATATTTTACATGCTCATATTGCTCATTGGAGATAGTTCTCCTACAAAAAAAATCTATAACTTTATAACGCTAGACATAGTGCTAAGTTGTAATATAAATAATTTGAATGGAATAAAATAATGGGAAGAGCGGCAACAGTGTACGGATCGAGGGATAATCGAGCTGGCAACGCAGCCACGCACACGCCAACTAAACTCTCAACTTTAGCGTACGATACTGTCGGTGTGCACTCACACATTAACAAAATTGAACAAAATTTTTGACTGATTTATGCGATTATTATACTGTTTTTATCTGGTAAATATAATTTACCGCAAATAAACATCATAATAAATACCAAAGGATATCATTTAAGTTTATGATTATGCTTCATTCGCCCGTGAATGGAAAAATGCTTTACTATGGAAAACGAACCACCTTAAACATAAATAATAAAAAAACTACACATAGGTGGCAAGTGATTTTCACAAAGGGGGTTTGTGTTGAAATTAGCCGTCAATTCAAAATAGTTTCATGAAAGAAGAGGTTGTATTTATTCTGTGGCTATCAATTTTCGGAATAACTTAGGTCTATGTAAGGTGTTAATTTATCATGTGCCGATCGAGCAGGTCAACGATATACGCAACTTTGTCAATTTTTTATTTTTTTATTTTAATTATTAAATTTTCTGATTTCCACCGCTGACTCAAATAGCTAAATCACCCATTTCCTTGGTTACTTACTTAAAACAAATTTTGTTTTACGTTTGGTTTTACTTATGCTGAATATTCAATATGTATCAATGCTTAAATTCTAAAACATTATTTAAAAAAAATGTATAAAATTATGTTCTATATCGTTGACCTGAGCAGCCCCTGCTCGATCGGCACTTGATTAATTGACACCTTTTATAGAGCTACAGCTCCTAGGTCTTAGTAGCAACACTTTACACAGGCTACCGCAACCGCAGTACTCAATAAGAATATTATATAAAAATGAACCGCAGTACTCAATAAGAATATTATATAAAAATGAAACTCTATTATAAACTAGGTCTAGGTGTAAAATATTATGCGTCCTCAAGATCAACAAAGTTATACTGCATGCGCTGTCGATTGTACGTACACTCCCGAGCAAAAATATATAAACACAATTTTTTATTTATTTACGACTTGGAGGCTCTTAGCCTCCATCATACCTGATGTAGTATTGATAAGGTTGAAGATGGATATTTTAATCTCTAACTGCCGGAACACAACAATGCTGATAACACGTTACGTCACCACACGACGTTATGACGTCAGACTTAGATAAAATGGTAGTAGCTAGCCAGGCGGACTCACAACAAGTCCTACCAACAACCATACCAAATAACTTGGGAATCGAACCCAGGACCCCTTATAACATTGAAACACAAGGAAACAAAGCTCTGTGTGTCCACAGGAGACATTATAATTATCATAGTTAGTGTGACATGGTTGTAAAGTGTTTACATACGATAAATTTTAAATAGAAAAATATTGGTAAAATCAACTCGGCCACAAGTGAATTCTCAGATGGGACTTGAACCCACGACCTTTGGAAATCCGGCCTAATGCTCTAACCACTGAGCTTCCGAGACTGAGAATTCACTTGTGGCCAAGTTGTTTTTTTCCAATATTTTTCTATTTAAAATTAATCATAAGTACCTATAAAATAGCATTGAAAAATGATAAAAAAGTGTTTACATATTATTGCCCGTATCGTGAGTCGTGTCGTGACTGTACTTGGCTGAAATGACGTCATTTCATTTTTGTAATACGATTGTAACCACATTGAAATGTCATCAAGGGGTCATTGAAAAACTTGTAACAATGGTTTGACGATAATCTTGTGTCTGGACGTCGAGGTGTTTCAATGTACCTACATCACATCAGTTTCCATTTCAAGGACTAAAACACGTGTTTATTTATTTAAATTACTATCATAACTACAATGTTTTTTTATCCTACGAATGTGAACGATCTAAGTCAAGCAATAATGGCGAAACCATGTTAATATTACAAGCTATAATATAAAAATGCATAAAATAAACAATAAAAAAATGCTTCAAAAAATTTAATATTTCAAATTTCGGCTTCAATTTCGGCGGCGGCGGTGGTCACGGTTGTGACCTGACCACGGCTATTAGCCCGATCAACGAAGCTTTTGTAACCCGAATAATTCCCCAGTCCATGAAACTTGGCACATGATTAAAATAGGTATCACACATTATAGATATACAATAATCCAACAACGTGTATTTACTAGATTTTAATATTAATAGTTGTTTGCCTGTGATATTTGTTATTAAACTAAACGTGTACTTACTAGGTTTTAATATTAAAAGTTGATTGCCTGTGATATTTAATATTTGAATTAAACATATTCTTACTATATTTATTTGTTTGGTTAAACTGATTTTGTTAAATAAACAAAAAAATATTTTCACAACTAAAAATTTTTTATTGACTGTACCTTATATCTACAAACTTGTTTTGGTATTCGTTTAAAAAGTGGTATCCGCTCGGAATAGAAAATAATAAAGATTTAAAACAAATACCATTGGTATTAGATGTTGGTATTAGACCGGAATAGATCACTTTTATTACGCGAAGTTAGGTGTTTTTACCTAAACATGGGAATCGTGTATAACTCTCTGTGAAAAATTTCTCAGCCCGAAATTATTTTTGTATACGTACCTATGTACTACTTAGAATATGCATGTAAAAGAATCCAACATTTTTTCGATTTCAAAGATACCCAAAATGTAACTTTTAACATTTTGCTCTATAACTTGTACTGAAAAATTGCTCCGTCGATTTTTATTTTTTTATGCTTTTATATGTTCAAATACATAGCTTTTCTCAGTTATCCAAAAGATTTTCCTATAGAATATCATAAATTTCATTTTTACTTAATTACGTCGTGTGAAAAATTGCTCAGGGTAATTAATTACGTTTCTTAGTTAGGGGTCGCTCTAATGTAATAGATTTTTCAATAATCCAATAGAAATTCCACTAAATACAATTTTTTTTACTACCTCTAAGTATTGCCGCGGCGCTAGGGCCGGCCGCGTAGCCGCCTCCACGCAACCCGCGCTGCCGCTGCCACACCACTGTCGCGGCGATTAGGGAAACAGCGACCTTGCACGTGTGGACATAAGCTCCTATTCACTTTACCACCCGCGCGCTCGCATTGCATTGGGAAGCGGGATTTCAGACTAATATTGAATCTAACGTGCGCGCGGTCGTAAAATAGTCTAAAGGATGTATCGAGTACCTACCTCATATCAATAAATGTATAGGAAAATGTAGTTCCGTTTACTTCCGGTAGGAACTTTTTACTTTACCTCCTCGATAGGAAGTATTTTTTTCTCCATCATTATTTATGTATGAATATATACTTACTTTTTATCTTATTTCACTTTCTTTTTGCACCCTTTCTCCTACTATCCTTTATCTATACTCTCTGTCAGCCAAGGTTGCCTGGAAGAGATTGCTATGTAGCAATAAGGCCGCCTATTGTGTGTTTACTGTCTTGTTTTGTGTCTCCTTTGTATTGTATTTCTTTGTAACTATGTGCAATAAAGTTTATTTTATTATTATTATTTTATTGTTTTTCGTGCTAGGTCTACTGATCGCCTCGCCACTCGCGCGAATGTGAAGAACTTGCTTGCACAGCTCCTATCTCGTTAAATTATATTGTTAATTACTTTATAATGTGGGCGGTTCTATCAGTAGGCACCTACTGAGTAAATCAACTATTCGTGCGTGTACCTGAACAGCTCAATAAAAAAGAATTTTGAAAAGAAAAGTGTCAATTAAATCCAAATTTTACCTAAGAATATCGAACATCAAAGGCAAGCTATCAGCAGCCCAAGTTATAAAAATTCAGTTTTTTTTAACTATTTCAAAATAACGATTTAGTGTCGTCATGTTTTACGTCCCCTGAGTTGCTTGTTATTAATGTTTTTTTAAGAAATTATATTTAGAAAGAAAATCAGCTAACAAGTTAGTTATAGGAAGAGGAATTAAGAGGAGTTTAGTTTTGTGAAGTCTGTTTTGACATAAACCTCAAATCACTTATGTACTATCTAGACTTAACCTTGGGGTTGGACAAATAATACTTGATCGACCCACTTGCATCGTTAAATGAAACGGTTCACTATCTATTTGCAATAAAATTTAAATCCTAAAATATCTTGAAACAAGAAAGTTGATAGGTATATTTCGAAATAAAACACCTTATTAGTTTAGGTAGGATAACTTTCTTTAAATCAATTATAAGTATTTGGATAAAGGTACTAAGATAGAGAGAGTGCCTTTGATAATTGACATAATATTACTTATTTTTTTTCATTTTTTCCATACAAAAGCATGTGCTTACAATAATTTTTAATTACAACTTAATCGACTAGGTATAATCATTATAATAAAATTATATACATTATAATTTTTATTTGGTTCTGTATTTTCATTTAACAAAACATATTTAGGTACAGTCGTTAGACAAGCAGTATTACCTCTAGCACAAACAACTTTCGTCTTCGTATCGAGTACGTATCGTAAAAACATGTACGGTCAACGGCATCTTAGGTTTATACAAAATGTTAAATTTCTACAGAAAATCCGAACTCAACGGCTTACGTCTTTGAGTTCAAAGTCGATTGAAGCAATTTGACAGATGTGTAGTCGTAGGTACTGTTGACTGTACATATTGAGCAGCGTTCCTCCCTGCCGTATACGGATCTAAATTTTACCGGATACCGGACCTATACAGTTTTTGACGTCTCGATTCGAATACTTAAGAAGAATGAAGAATTACGAAGATGAAAGTTTTTCGTGCTAGAGGTACGTAGTAAGTGGTATCTAATGTTAAGTTTAGACGTTTCATTTCTCGGTCAATGATTAACTGACTGATGAAATAACTGAAATGAACTAGAAGGATTGAATCCTTCTCGTTCATTTCAGTTATTTTACCAATCAGGGGAAGGAAAGGTATATCACGTTGCGTCGTTGACTAGTCAAGGAACTAAGATGAACGATAAGAAATGAACGCTGCTTAACTCAAATAATCAACTATATTTAGTATGCGGGGGGCTGATTATCTTACTAAAATCACCTAGCAACTAGTAATCGTCCTTATCATTACTGTCATTTTTTTTATACTGTAGGTATGGCAGCTATGAAGGTAACTAACTAAACTCATCGAGTTATTTATTATACGTAATACGATGATTGTTCATTTAGTTATTTTATTTAATTTTTTATAGCTATATTTATTATGCTTATATAAATTATAGTTTGTTACCATAATGCGTTTTGCTGATTATGCTGAATGTATTTATGCTTAAAACACACCCTAAAATATTATGCGTTGGTACAAACTTACGCACGCTTAGTACCTAAACCATAATGCCAAGATATTTTAGGGATTAAATTTTATTGGAAATAGATAGTGAACCGTTTCATTTAACGATGCAAGTGGGTCGATCAAGTATTATTTGTCCAACCCCAAGGTTAAGTCTAGATAGTACATACATAAGTGATTTGAGATTTATGTCAAAACAGACTTTACAAAACTAAACTATCATAATTCCTCTTCCTATAACTAACTTGTTAGCTGATTTGGTTTCCAAATGCAATTGCTTAAAAACCATTAACAACAAGCAACTCAGGGGACGTAAAACATGACGAACTGACGACACTAAATCGTTATTTTGAAATATTAAAAAAACCTTAATTTTTATAACTTGCGCTGCTGTTAGCTTGCTTTTGATTTTCAATTTTCTTGCTGTCGATAACTTAGGTAGTTCTATTTAATATTTTTTTATTGAGCTGTTTGGGTCGCCGATTAGTTGATTTACTCAAAATAGGTATGTGCCTACTGACAGAGTCGCACACACACTATAGAGTAATTTTAAAATACAATTTTACGAAACAGGAGCCGTGCGCGAAACTTCTACACATTCGCGCGATTGGCGATGGCGATCCGTAGGCCTAGCACGAAAACTTTCCTATCGAGGAAGTAAAGTCAAAAGTGTCTACCGGACGTAAACACAACTGCATTTTGCTATACATTTTTTACATTAGGTAAGTAGTCGATACTTTACGGCACTATACTATACTGGTTAATAATTATAAATTACTAAGGAGCGTCGTAGAAATGAGAAGACTCACGCACGGTTATATCCACGATTAAATTGAACAGTGCATACACACTAACTCGATTACAAGTCTCAATAGTTTATAATATAAGAAAGTATCTGTTAGTATACATCGAAATCATACCCGGCACAATACGTTCTCGATACTATTGCGATAGTTTTTCATGCTAGCCCCACAGGCTAATGGTGACCGCGCCGCGCGTACGTTAATTCAATATTAGTCTGAAATTCTGAATAGAAATCCCGCTTCCCAATGCTACGCGAGCGCGCGGGTGGTAAAGTGAATAGGAGCTTATGCCCACACGTGCAAGGTCGCTATTTCCATAATCGCCGCGACAGTGGCGTCGTCGCAGCGGGTGGCGCGGGTTGTGTGGAAGCGGCTGCGCGGGTTGTGTGGATGCGGCTGCGCGGCCGGCCCTAGCGCCACGGCAATACTTAAAGGTGGTAATAAAAATTGTATTTATCGGATTTTCTATTGGATTATTGAAAAATCTATTACAATAGGGCGACCCCTAACTAAGAAACGTAACTAATTTCCCTGAGCAATTTTTCACACGACGTAATTACGAAAAAATTAGATTTATGATATTGTATAGGAAAATCTTTTGGATAACTGAGAAAAGCTATGTATTTGAACATATAAAAGCATATAAAAAAATAAAAATCGACGGAGCAATTTTTCAGTACAAGTTATAGAGCAAAATGTTAAAAGTTAAATTTTGGGTATCTTTAAAATCGAAAAAATGTTGAATTTTTCACAGAGAGTTATACACGATTTCCATGTTTAGGTAAAAATACCTAACTTCGCGTAATAAAAGTTGTTGGATTATTGTATATCTATAATGTGTGATACCTATTTTAATCATGTGCCAAGTTTCATGGACTGAGGAATTATTCGGAAGTCTCCATACAACGAATCTCCTCGTTGATCGGACTATTGCAACATAGCCAAAACTAAGTACATAGTTGTACTACACAACAAATATCGCGTTTTAGTCCCGTTGTTTTAATTTATAATTATAATAGAACGCGAAAGTTTAAAATCTTAAATAAAAAGTTTGTCAAGAATTTCATACTGTTTTTCATTTGGTAAAACCAACAAAACAGGAATATTTAAAACTAGATCTTTGCGTATCTTGTTAATTGATTGTAAATGTGAATGTTACTTATTTTTTCGCCTTAATATTCGAAATTAAACCGTATCTTTGCGTATCGATGCGATATATAATATATATCGCATCGATACGCAAAGATACGGAAACTCTTTTCAAGTTTTCGTAAATCTGGATTTAAATATTATTTAAATCCAGATTTACGAAAACTTGAAAAGAGTTTCATCGAACTTACGAGATAGCAAATAAATATATTTCTATAGTTCTAGTTCTGAAGTAGGTATCATTTATTTAACAGTAGGTAACTAATATAAAAAAATATATTTTTATCGAATTCAAGAATTTATTACAAAAGACTTATCTGCTATTACCTTAAATAAATAAGGGCTAATGGAGGCTATTTCAAGCAGTTCTTACATTAGTTTATTCAATTTGACTTTGAAACAAAACATAGTCATAGCACGAAAATCTATCGAAATAGTAATCTATCGAGTAAGTATCGAGCACGTAATGTCAAAAAATTTATAGAAAATGTAGTTCCGTTTACGTCCGGTAGGAACGCTGCTCAATATCTCATACATTTTTTTACTTTACTTCCTCGATACTTTCTCGAAAGTTATTCGTGCTAGGCCTAGACTAAGCATGTATAAGTAATATGACTAATATGTTATAATAAAAATATTAATTTCGTATATTATATGTGTGTATGTCACGACAAAACTTATCTGCGAAACATTTGTAAATAAAATAAATTGCTTTTATTGCATTTTCAGTCTTTAACATACGTGTTTAGGTATGTGTTGCAGATATATTTTGGACGCCGTGATCATATAATTTTACTAGAGATTTTATAATTTCACTGTAAGTATATTTTTATTATTTAATAATAATACAAATATACAGTGAAATTATAAAATCTTTCGTGTCGTTCATTTTTTGGCTTTAGATTTTGTTAGAACAGTATTACTGTATATTGTAATCTACCTATACTCAATGATATTATAGTTTAAAACATCATGGACTAAACTAGTGTTTTTGTAATTTCACTAGTAACAATTACCTTAGGCGCTGCGCAAACGTAGACATTTTTTCTTATCGATACGGCACACCTTTATTTTGCGAGGAAAAGTATTGTATTAGACATAAGTGATTTTTTAATAAAATAAAATTAAATTACAGGAAACCGATAATGTTGATTTAAGATTTTGTCGACTTTAAGTTTTCAGTAACACACGGCGGCGCTCAGCAAACACGTGTTTTGCATGAGACACAACAGAAGCAACACTTTCCTTCCCATACAAAATGTATGAATCAGAAGTGTGCCTAGACGGTAAAATAAAAAGTGTCCGGTTACCGCCACTGGACACAGCAACAACTGATTTCATACATATTAGTTGCTTGTTTCCCACACAAGACACACGTTTGCACAGATAGTACGACTTCGAGGACATGTTTAACCTCGTAGTCATACTGGCCCCTTATTCACTATGAGCACTTAGCGATTCCTTGCTCAAACCACGCCAAATGTCGTATTTGGTTTTGACATTTTCAAAATTGGTTTTCTCCATAGATTAAGAATTTTTTCGCTCCGTGTTGTTGCTCGGTTTTCTCCATGATACATACAAATTATAGTTTTATTATTATTTGGTACATGACACTCACACATTGTATAGTTATTAAGTAAACAAGTAAAATAACTTTAAAATTTGTAAGTGACATAGAGAAAACAAATTTTGAAAATGTCCCAACCAAATACCTGATTGGCGTGGTTTGACCAAGGAAACGGTAATGGTTATAGTGAATACGGGCCCTGTGGGCCTACCATGAGTTTTCCGTTCCGTTTACTGTACAGTAAACGGGATACATTTTGTATGCGAATCTGAACAGCGCCTCTAGTGGGCAGTAGCAGAACTACAGATTCTCATACAAAATGTCTTCCGTTTACTGTACAGTAAACGGAAAGACAAACTCATGGTAGGCCCACTGGTGTGATAAACTCCTTTCTGCCGCGTACGTAACCGTAGTTTCGTAACTGATTTCAAGTAAGGATTTATTCTTCCATGAGAAACCAGTATCGATGGCAGAATTATTATTCTTTTGAAATTAAAGTGTCTGCGTCTGCGCAGGAAGTGACTTATTTCATATTTAATAGTTATAGTAAAATAAAATAGTTAAATAAGTTTTCACTAGTATCTACAAAAAAAATAATAAATAAAACTCATTCGACTAAAACACGCTCATAAAATTAATAAACATAATCGATACAAAATAAGAAAAAAACATATTTAGTCTAAAGACTAAAAATTGTCACAACAAGTGTGACGCCGATTTCCAGGCGGAGCCCGGAACAAATACATAATAATAATAATAATAAAAAAAATAGATAGCTAGTTTGTAATCGCACATTAGCCACAAGTTTTCACACTAGAAGATTATCAAAATTTGCAGTCCCGTTCAATATACTGTTGCTTCTCTCGCATATTCTTGTCAGATGGCAGCAAAATTGACTGTGCGTGCCTCAGAAAATATACGCAAAGATTTCAGCATTAAAGTTTAAAAGAAGAAAAATAATTCTAATTGTCATCACAAATTACATTGACCGATCTAACAATTAAGGCCATAGTGTTGGGATTACCCTAACCAGAGGCTGCCTGTGCATTAGAGCGGAGAGGGACAAACTTTTCACCCCACAGAACGTGTTTCACCCTCATTCCTCCCCGTACCACCAACTTTTGCCATTGGTGGCACATACATTTGGCTGTAGAGCTGACTGCTTCTACTGGCAAATGTATAAAACTGTTCCTCTACGCTGTATTGGACAGGCAACCTAAGCACCTTTTATCTTCGATCACAGATTGATTAACTTAATTCATACGTTCATCCCATTGGAAATAACTACAATCCTCGTTTTTCCCTTTTCCTCGTCAGCAGTGATTTTTAACGTCCCCACAACACGGGCTCTCACCGGGTATGCAACCGTGGTGGCGCAACTAGTGGCGCGCCGGTGTCCTAATGAAGGTGGCCCTTAGTTATTCTCTACTTGGAATTTCAAATCATAGTGGTCCTCTGCTTGGACGTCCGACGCCGCCTTACGTACTTTGCGTTGAAGATTTATTTTATTTCCCGTACGTCTTATTTTTAATAATCTATCTTATTAGCTAACCATTCTTCTTGTTCAGGTCCGCAGATATTTCCAATAGGTCGTAAGTACTAGTTCTACAAAACAATACTGTACTACCTACATGTACTGTCTCTACCGTCCCACTGGGCATTCCACCACGTCCTTAAATCACCATAGACACTCGGTTTCATCTTCTCTTCATCGTTGAGAGCTTTGCACAGATCACAAACGTCTTTTTCTAACGAATAATCGTATTTATAATGATTTCTCCATCTGAAGTAATCGTAGAACTTCTCCTTGTCTGTGATGATTTCATTCATTTTCTGGAGAAGAGCTTTGGGCCCGAGCTCGCGAGCGTTGAGGTAGCTCCCCGGTGGAAGGAATCTGAAAAATAACAGTCACCATTTATTACTAGACTAGCCTTCCGCCAGCGACTTCGTCCGCGAAGAAGTTGGTTCTCGCGCGGACTTAGGATGTCGCGTGGTGGTCCCATTTATCAGGATAAAAAGTAGGTATTCTATGTCCATCTATTACACATTTTCAATCGTCAGCCTAAGTACAATATTTGAAGACCCTAACACTTTTACTTTAAAACTAAATTACTGTTCTTATACAACTTCATCCTCCTATTCAACCCTTTGGAGGGTAGAATTTTCAAAAACGCAGACACAGGTCAATGTTTATATTATTTAATCTTCAACCTAAATACAAACTTTGAAGATCCTATCTTCAAAACTGACGGACTTTCATACAAACTTTCATCCCCTATTTCACCCTCCTAAAGGTTGAATTTCGAAAAATCCTTTCATACGGAACCTTCCTATGTGTCGAATTTGGAGTCTCTAGACCTAACGATTTGGGCTGTGCGTTGATATATCAGTCAGTCATGTCATTATGTCAGTCAGGACAGTGAATTTTATACCGAAATATATACAGAATGGAATGAGTGAGCAAGTTTTACTCAACGGAAACATTTCTTCATTTTCAAAAGTAAAATAATCTGCACCGGGAATCGAACCGGCGGAATGAGAAAAATAACATTGTGTTCTTTTATGGTACCAATCGATAGTGTTAATCATAAAGATCAATTTAGTGTGAGTAGAATAGTATCTAAAAAAAACATTTTATAAAAAAAACAAACCGACTTCAAAAAGTAAAAAATAAAACTTTTGGAGTCGGTGCCAGCCAAAGCATTCTACATTGCACTTCTATTAACTATATTTTTTTTGGCCTTAGCTAACTAGCACCGACTCCAAAAGTTTTATTTTTTACTTTTTGAAGTCAGTTTGTTTTTTTTTATAAAATGTTTTTATTTCAGATTTTTTTGTTACATTATGTGCCGTTACTTACACTAAAAATCAGCCCATACACAACAATGATGTCATCTAGGTATACGACTACTTGCCAAAAGGTGATTGATATTTTTCAGGATTATGAAAAAACTACTAGCCAGATCTTCGTAAAAATTATATGGGACCACACATAAACCATTTTCTTCCAGATAAAAAAAGAATTTTAAAAATCTGTTAACAACTGGCGAAGTTATGGTGGAAAATACATAAAAAAAAATAAAAAATACAGTCGACTTGAGAACCTCCTCCTTTTTCTGAAGTCGGTTAATAAAATAAAAACTTAAAAAACCTATTTAAAAACTTATTCATCGATTGAACTCGCGCCTCGTCGCCTTTAGAATGGAATTATGGTGAATATAAGTAAAAAAAGTTATCAACCTAAAAATTAAAATCAGTGTATTGCTGCATTAAAGTTCATATTTCGAGCTACTATCGTTTGTAGAGCGTACTGCTCGTATCGAGCACGGTCAAGTTTTTGTTTGAATATTGGTAAATGAAATAAAACTTTCAGTCAATATAATAATACTATTTCAAACCAATTTGTATCAACGAAATAGAGATCACCGTTTCGGTCTAACTGCAACAATATGCAGATTATGATAAATTTTAAATAGAAAAATATTGGAAAAAATCAACTCGGCCACAAGTGAATTCTCAGATGGGACTCGAACCCACGACCTTTAGAAATCTAGTCCAATGCTACCAAGACTTGCGGACCATTTTATATTATTAATACGCTGCTGTAGGCCAGCGTTGTCACATCAACAAAGATGACAAAACACCTGAAAAGATGGTTCTTTCGAATGCAAGGATATTCATAGCATTGATGTGTTCCTGAGCGGTCCGCAAGTCTCGGTAGCTCAGTGGTTAGAGTATTGGACCGGATTTCCATAGGTCAGTTCGAGTCCCATCTGAGAATTCACTTGTGGCCGGGTTGATTTTTTCCAATATTTTTCTATTTCAAATTTATCATAAGTATAAAAATAGCATTAAAATTAACAAGTCATAAAAATATGCAGTTTATTTACATATAGTAGTTACAAGCGAAAGTTTCTAGATTTGGTAAATAACTCTAAGCAAGCAGTTACGAAGTGAAACCATTTAAACTTTTGTTAACAAGTTCAGTATTGTTGAATATAGCTTAACTGAGAGTTTTCAAGAGAGCTACATTTTGACAAGCGCTTCTCATAAAGTTACAGTCTGGTAAAGAGTTGATGCGAAATAACGAGGATATGCTGGAACGATACCTGCTGACCTAGAGTAACTTGGCATGCGATTTTGTAGTCTAACTAGTAGTTTGTGCAAATAAAGTATCTGCTTAGCGCAGGGGTACTAAACCCGCCTTCTGCGCCAGAGGTCCCGGGTTCGATCCCCGGACAAGACAAATATTTGTGTGCATTAACATGTCTATTTATCTTGGTCTGGCTGTTTAATATGTATATTATGTATAACTATATTTACAAAAAAAGTATATAAGTATGTTTATCCGTTAACTAGTATCCATAACACAAGTTCTTGATGAAATTTAACGTATGAGCCTAGCATGACCGCCCAAAACATGATATATATTGCATGGTATAGCGATTTATCAACATTCAAACGTCAAAACCCATTGTCTCTTGACAGTTAAAAGGGATAAAGTGCTATATCATATCGCATTTTGTTCGTCATGCTAGGGGGGGTGGGCTAGATAATTGGTGCGTTGTATGCAATTATTTATTATTAAAAGTATGCAGTCGTTACTAAAGCATTAATCGTTGAATAACATTGATATCCCGTCCGGGTAACTTGTGAGACTTTATTTTTAATTATGTATAGGTTAGCGCTTGACCGCTATCTCGCCTGATGGTAAGCGATGATGCGATCTAGGCTTGGACGAATTAACTTCGTCCAAGGATCTAGGATGAAACGCGCTTGCCTAGAAGATACCTATTCACACGCGACGTATAGATTTTTTTCTAGTATTTTTCTACTAAAATATATCTGATAGAATCAGGTGTTACTTACGGAAATCCATATCCACTATCTAAGTAAATAACAATTTACCTTACCTACTTTAGCTCAAGAAACATTTTTCTTACGAAATAAAATCTGAAATACCTAAATGTACGTGTTGACCCTGTGTGTTGACCTGTATGCACGTCACAACTTGCAGTACAGTAACCTTGTAATGCTAGAAATTTTATGATGTAAGTTCTTCCTTGCGAGTTGAAAATTGTTTACGGTTAGGATAACCATAAAATGTAATGTATTTAGGTACTATTTTCTTTTTGTGATGGAAATTGACCTTACTGATATGTTAAGGTCACTTTTCAATTTGACGACTCTGTATGAAATAAAACAGGGAGAAAAAAAATAGCCCTTGACGATTTCTTGCCGGTTCTTCTCGTTACAAGGGTTTGTGAACCTATGGCGTAGATTCTTTTACTGTCTGTGCTTGTAACAACCTAGACTGAATAAATGATATTGAATTGAATTGAATTAAACACTCTATACAACTTCAACAACGTCTTTGAAACGTGAATCAACGTAGTAAAGTAAAAAAAAACCGGCCAAGTGCGAGTCGGACTCGCGCACAGAGGGTTCCGTTTAAAATTTTCAAAAATATTTTTTATTATATGATGTAACAAAACATTTACGGCTTTCGCAATTTTTCCTTTATCTGTACTATAAGACGTTACTTCGTACCAAATTTCAAGATTCTAAGTTCACGGGAAGTAACCTGTAGGTTTTGATTCCCGTGCGAGTTTCGAAAATTTGCGGCATAAACGGCTGTATCTTTTGATTGCCTTTGCTTAGAAGTTAATTTTTTCACAGCTCCAAGGGACAGTAGACCTAAGTATTAGATATAAAGTTTGATACCTCCACGCGTTCCTGAGAAAAACGGTCTTGATTGACAGACGGACGGACGGACGGTCGGACGGACAACGAAGTGATCCTATAAGGGTTCCGTTTTTCCCTTTTGAGGTACGGAACCCAAAAAAACAACTTTTCCATACAAAAACGTAGTTTTGCCCAATGAATTAATTTGGAACAGTAAAAAGAGGTTATGATTTGGAAAAATATATATAGGTATGCCATTTGAATCACCTATATTTCACCATTTGAAGTACCTATATATATAAGAACTAAAAATAAAAATAAAGTAATTATTTATAAATAGTAAGTACCTATTTATAAATTTTAAATTTTGCCAAAATGAATTTAAAAGCAACTATCTTTTTTTGCAATGCGTTGTCCATAAATAGTTTTGAGGTTCTTAGTAAAGATAACATAACTTTGTACAAATAGTAGTGCACAGCGGAATAGAGGTTCCGCTCTATTGCAATCAGACAGATAAGCTATCTATGTCGTGAGTGATTGTTTGGTGTTGCCGAAGTACTTATCAAAACTGTCCAGTATTATGGCACGACTATTGCAATTTTACTACATCATCATCCATCATCAGCCTGTGGACGTCCACTGCTGGACATAGGCCTCTCCTAGCTCACGCCTATTGTGGCGTTCACAGGAGGCTATTAGCCTACTGCTACCACGCTGGCCAGACGGGTTGGTAGAGGGTTTGTTTCAAGTTTTCCTTCTCTCGCACAGGTGTTCAATGCGTCGAGCCTCTTAGTCGATTCTTACGACATCCCAGGCATGTAAGAGAGTGGTGACACTTGTGTTCTTAGGCCGTCACCACACGGCATTTTACAATCACCACCCGGGCGGCCAATACGGCCGCCCGGGCGTCACACGCGTGGATCCCATTCCGGTCGCAATATTGGGATAAAATGTATCCTACAATTATGTTATCTACGAGTATATACCTAAATTCGGCCATTATTGCGTGATGGAGTAACAACACCCAAAATATTCAAACATGTAAACTGGATATTTAGAGCTATATTAGTATAGTAGGATAAATTGGCATGGATTTAGCATAATTTTGCTTCTTTATAAATTTTATTATAGACGCTTATCTTTTACTAGCGGATCCTCGCGGTTTTACTCGCGTGGTGCCCGTTCCCATTGGAATTTCGGGATAAAATATAGCCTATATCACTCGGGAGAAATGTAACTTTCTAATGGTCTAAGAATTTTCTAAATCGGTCCAGTAGTTCCTGAGATTAGCGCGTTCAAACAAACAAACTCTTCAGCTTTATAATATTAGTATAGATTACGCTGTTTGTTTGTATACTCGTATTTTGTCATCTGTACGAAGCTAACTAATCTTAATCTGACTGAAAGTAAGTAGTCATGATTATCTATTTACCTCAACCATTATTACTTTTAAAGCAAATAAATCAAGTGCACATTAGTAAAATGCACATTTTAAGTTACACAAGTCTCGGATTTTCTATTCGTAAACTTACTTACTCCTAAATAATATTTATTGCTTAAGTATAATAAATCTTATTTAGAACTAGCAGTTTATGTTTTAATATGTGATTGCGTGAATAGTACGTCAGACCCCCGTCATCCCGTCAGGGCGACATGAGACTAGTTGCTTTTTCCTAGTATATTTTCTTGTTTAATATTTAGTACGTCAGTATTTTGTTTTACCTATGTACCTATAGATTCTGTTGCTAAAAATAGCAATTTGTAATTTCTAAAAACATAGGATTTTCTAATGAAATGTTGTCAATTGTGAAACTTGGTTAGTTTGTGAAAATTTTCACAATGCAATTTACACATTTGCAGTTAAAAGGAATACAATCTACATCGATCGTGTGTCATAACTCATAACATTATTGACCATTGTTTAATAAATAGTTTGTACTAATATCAGTTGTTCATTATACTCGTATGCCTTTGTGTTAGTCATGTGCCATTTTGTTTTAAAATGGTTTGTTAAAATACATCGACCAATGATGGCGGAATAAATAATCTGTTCTGTGGTTTTGTTATTAATAAAAGGAAAAACGTCCTAATAAATACATAATATTTACCTAATTATTTTTTGAGGCAAAATGCAAATGTGAATACTTTAGAGTTAAAATAAGTAGCTGATCGCCAATGCTTCGGCCATCGTAACTGGTTGTGTTGATCGAAGTACCAATGCGTATTAAGATTAATGTTCTTTTCATTTAACTTTTTGATTAACATAAATTAATTTTATTGTTAGTCTTGTGTAGTCAAGAAAATTATAGCTTTTCGATACTGCACGTAAGTATACCAACCTACATACAAGAAATATCTAAGTAAATAACAAATACATTTAAAATTAATTATGTTATTCGGTTTTTAGTAAAGAGAAGTCGGAGTGATAACATCAGATTTACAAGAGTTGTAACTTTAGTCCTCGTTGATAAAAAATGGGTTAAAATTTTTGTCACCGTTAAAATTAGACTGCAATCCAGCCTTAGTGTGCGATTCACAAACCTACTCGTATATCAAGATAGACGGTAAAAATGTACCTACCATGCCTTAAAAGCTTTGATCCCGGTCAAAGTTTTTCGACCTAAGTCAGTCCGCTTGTGACCATTGACGTAAAAACACGCGTCTCTCAGATACAAAAAACGGTTGATTGTGGAATGCTTTCTTGCAAGAGCTCGTCAATAAAATGTCCACATCACTAAATCTCGCTCATGACGTTATGGTACATACGAAAATGTCGACACGCTAGGTTCTCATACAGTTTGAAGCGCTCTTTTCATCTATCTCGATATAAATAAATAAATAAATAAATATTTCCATACAATCACACCAATTATCTAGCCCACGTTAAGTATCATGAAGAACTTGTGTTATGGATACTAGAAAACGGATAAACATAATTATATACTTTTTTTGTAAATACATACATAATATACATATTAAACATCCAGACCAAGACAAATAGACATGTTCATGCACACAAATATTTGTCTTGTCCGGGGATCGAACCCGGGACCTCTGGCGCAGAAGGCGGGGTTAGTACCCCTGCGCCAAACAGGTCGATATAGGTCTGTAGTGCGATTGATGCACATATACGATACGTCAAACTGAAAGGGAAAGTGGTAGCTACCTTGTCTATGATCATAGACAAGGTATCATTAGATCGCTGACAACAACGGTGACAGTCAATGGTGTGTACCGCATACTGTTTCGGTATCAGTATATTATGGCAGATGACAATAGTTATAAGCTAGTGGATATTCTGATATCAGCCTTAGTTAATTTGAGGTCTAAAGGATGACTTAAGGTACAAGTCCGAACCCGCCCGCAGAGAGCAACCGCATGCTGCGCTACACTCCAAATTGAACTGCAACTTTAAGCGTAAAAGGCTCTATTTGCAGTGAAAGGAAAAGTGTCGCGACCGCATAGCGACACTTGTGGCGCACACTTTAAATTGTGCCTTTTAAAAACACCATTACGGTTTAATTTGGAGTGTAGCGGCGGCTGCTGCTGCTGCGCTGCGTGCGGTCGACTACGAACTCGTACCTTTACTGACAGTACACCGTGCGCAGCAGGTCCGATCCGAGCCCGAGCCGATATACTTTGTACTAGCGGCCGCCTGCTATTTCACCCGCGTGATTCCCGTGGGAATATCGGGATAAAAACTATCCTATGTCTATCCTATGTTTGATCCACCTATCTACTATATCTGTGCCAAATTTAATTCGAATGCGTTCAACAGTTTTTGCGTGAAGTTGGAACACATAAACAAACTGACATACTTCCGCATTTATAATATTAGTAGGATGGACAACTCGGCCTACAACACCGTATTCGAGTAAAATGGATTGGTGAAACCTCAGTTTGGGCTTGGCCTGGGCCCGGCCCGGCACGGTCGTTGTAGCGTGAGTCATTCTTTAATTTGAGACTTTACCAACTGATTTACTGACCGACTAAAACACGTAATCTGCATTCCAGTCACTTGTTTGAAGTTTCAAGGGACAGATGGCTTAGATTATCACAACGACAGCTGGTAAGTTGGCTCTAGTCATTATTAACTTCTTATAAAGAGGTGAAGTTTCCGAGGTTTTTCGTTTAGTCCGAAAATGCCCTATTCTGGAAATGGACATACGTACGGTATTAAACTGACTTATTCTAGAAATAACTTTTTTTAATAATAATAATAATAATCTTTATTTATTTCTTCACAAACAAACAATAAGTATATGGAAAGTAACTACACAATAGCTTACTTAATGACACAAACATGTAGTATTAGTTAATTTAAGTAAGATTTAAACAATTTTTTTGTATTTTTTATTTGTGAAGACTGGTGCTTGAAATAGGTTGTATGAAAACACCCCGTAATACAAGACACCAGGTCTCCACCTCTAGGACATTTGTACAATGTACTAATCTTAAAACTAACAAAATAGGTACTAAGTTCTTTCAGATAATTATCTCCGAGTTTAAGTAATGTAGGTAGTTGTAGTTATAAATAATAAAATTATATAAAAATTGAATTTCGCGATGCATGCGTGTATATCTAATACTTTGTATCTGTATATTTAATAGTTTGTATTTTGTATAGGCAAGGTAGGTATATATATATATATTTATATATGTTTGTATATTATGGAAATTGAGCGGAAGTAAACTGCATAAACTTGTAATTAAATATGTTTTTTTTATGTTACTACTAGCAAAAGTCGGTCAGTATCATGCTGTGATAATTGGAATATATAATTATTTAACGGTCTTTTAATTTGGTAATTGTTGTAGAGCTTAAGATTAATTTTATTTTGTAGAATATTATATACTTTGGGCCCTAGAAAGCAAAATGATCGTTGTGCGAAACTGGTTTTGCAAAATGGTACAATATAACGTTGTAGTCTTCTACCAGTAAGGGTTGTAGTAGCAGAAGTACGATGGAATCTACGAGTGAGTTGGTATATATATAGTTTTCGTACGCTTAGTGTTTTGGTTTTGTCGTATAATAGACTAGTTGGATGACGCATCGGTAGGGACATGAGTACCTTTAGAACAGCTTTTTGGGCTCTTTCTAATTGAAGGAAATGTGCCTGGGCAGCACCACCCCAAACACAAATACAATAGCAGAGGATGGATTCACATAGTGCCTTGTAGATTTTAATGAGTAGCTGAACATTTGCAACATTACGAAGATTTTTAAATACAAAAATTAATTTTCTAATTCTACCAGATGTAAGAGACAAGTGTGGTTCCCAGTTAAGATGTTCATCTATTAAGACCCCTAAATACTTCATAGTGTTGGTGCGCTTGAGGATTGGGCAGTCGCAATCTAGAGATGCTTCCGACTTTATATTACAAGGGTAAGTATGAATAGGTAGCGTAAACGAATCATCGGGCTTGGCAAAGTTATTAATACTAAAGCACATATATTTAGTTTTTGAGGTGTTGAGTGATAGTAAACTTTTTTCTAACCAAGAAGTAACCTCTGATAGGCCAAGTTCAGCACACCCTCTGACTTGTTCCCAGTTTGATCCTTGAAAAATGAGAACTTTGACTTGGGGTGATTTCCTATGGAAGTTGCAACTTCTCCTTTTTCTATATTAGCTGCTGAGCCCCACAACAACAGGCCATAGGACATTACACTATGAAAATAGCTAAAGTAAACTAGTCTTGCCGTTTCAATATCAGTTAAGAGCCTTATTTTCTTTATTGCGAAAGCCGCAGAACTAAGCAGAACATTTTCGAAATACTTAAGGCATTTTCGGACTAAGCGTTTTTTTGTAGGAAATAATCTCTGGAAATTCTAAACCTATTGTGAAAATTCTTTCACCAGCAGAAAGTTATTTCAAAGTAAATTGACAAGTAAAAATAATAAAAAAGGATTCGGATGAAATTTTGAACACAGATGGTAGATAGCCTAGATTAAAATATAGGCTTCTTTTTATCTAGAATGTTCCTTTTTTTCATTTTTTTTTTTATGAACGACGGGGAGACTTGGCGTTCATCATACCTGATGTTAAATATTGATAAGGCTGAAGGTGGAAGCGAGTCTCTCCCGGAATCCTCAATCTGAGGAACTGGCTATCTTATCTCTAACTTATGATTTTGTAATTTTTGCATTTTTCAATGCTATTTTTATACTTATGGTAAATTTTAAATAGAAAAATATTGGAAAAAATTAACTCGGCCACAAGTGAATTCTCAGACTGGAACTCTATCTCTAACTGCCGGAACACAACAATGCTGAAAACATTGTTATTATGGCGTCAGACTTAGACAACATGGTGGTAGCTAGCCAGGCGGACTTATAACGAGTCCTTCCACCAACCAAACCGAATACAATATGAATCGAACCCGGGACCCCTTGGTCTGATACCGGTGGTTGTACCACTAGACCACAGAAGCGGTTAAAATACTCATACGTTAAGTGGACTATTGAGAATTTCTCAGCTTGAAATTCAGAATTAAGAACCCTAACAAATAAAAACCGACGAAGATATTATAAGTATATTAATTATGTAAACATAATACGAAAATATTAATTCTGTTTGCCATAATCGCCACGCTTGGCAGGCTGGTTGGCAATCGCAGTAGGCCCAAGTTTCTTTAAAAGACGCTGCTGCCCGTCTTTTGACCCTCCCGACCAGCTCTCGGCCACCCTGAACCGCCTTTTGCTGGCTCAGCAGGCCGAAGCCACAACTGCCCGCCAGTCTTGACCCCAGGTCAACCTCCCGTCCTCTCATATGGCTTAAGTACCCTTCTGGGATGATTCCACTCTGGGAGCCTGTCACTTTTCACTAAGATTCCGGCCGGCGCCGGCGCCCCGTCTAGGTGTCGGACGTATTTGTACTTCTACCTATGCGCACTTCACTTAGGTGAGTGACGCTCGCGCCACAGATTACTATAATAATTATAAATAGTTGCTCGCGCCCGTATCCCTTCCCACGGGTACGGTCGAATCCGATGATCAATCCCTTTCCGGGGAATCCAGCCATTAGGTGGTTTTTAGTCAGTAAGAGTCGACATAACCCTCGTCACAGTCGGCTGTGGGGTATCCAATGCAGAATTCACCACCTCCCTCCCCCGCGTAGGGGGTAGTGCTTGGTATTATTATTTATTTATTATGTTCATTATTCTGCCGTGTGGTGACGGCCTGAGAATACAAGTGTCACCACTCCCTTACATGCCTGGGATGTCGTAAGAGTCGACTAAGAGGCTCGACGCATTGAACACCTGTGCGAGAGAAGGAAAACTTGAAACAAATCCTCTACCAACCCGTCTGGCCAGCGTGGTAACAGTAGGCTAATAGCCTCCTATGAACGCCACAATAGGCGTGAGCTAGGAGAGGCTTATGTCCAGCAGTGGACATCCACAGGCTGATGATGGATGTTCATTATTAGATGAATATTCGTCCCGGGTCAAGCCCACGACCTCCGACTAATATACTAGTAGGCCTGGGGGCTTACCGATATCTCTTAGCGCAGTATTGTTTCAATCTTACCATGCTATTACGTACTGCGAATCTCTTAAAGTAGGTAGGCTTGTTTTTTAACAGAAGTTTTGTGACATCATCGCGTCCCAAGTGTAAAGTGTGTCAAAATGTGACAACTTCAAATAAAAAACAAAACGTAAACAAAACGTTCTTATAACATGATGGTTTCTAAAAGATGATGGTAGGCCCGCTGGCCGTATCACTGCGTCACCGTTATCAACGAAAGATAAAATGACAATTTTAATTACTGTATAATTGATTAAAATAAAATCAACCCAATCATTTAACTTCTTATTTGTTTAGGACATAAAATAATAATTAGATTTAAACAACATGCTTTATATTGCGTTTTATTAGGTTTCGTAGCCTAAAGGCAAAAAACGAAACCCTTATAGATTCGGCCAAATCGATGTATGTCACAGCCACGTTATTCCAAAACTATGAGGATTACACAGTTGAAACTTGGTAGGTAGATGTATTCTGTAAACTGTGTTTTAAATGACACTTCGTTTGACACTTCTCCATACATTTGAAAGATATTTTCACACAAGTCACTTTGCTTAGACAGTTCAATTTTGTTCATTCAATACCTTTCAAAGCGCGTCCCGATCACAATCCCTATCAAATGTCAAATAGTGTCGACCTGAAGTATGTAAATATCTTTCAAATGACGAATTTATAGGGACTGTGATAGATTTTAAAATTAGACAATTAGCCCCCAGGTATTATCAGTTTGAATAAAATGTTGCTCATTCGATACCTACATAGATGATTGGATTGTAAGAACAACACATGACACATAGTAGGTATTATTGCCCCAGATACGGCCAGCTGTTATCCAAGTATTATAAAACTCAAATACTCAACAGCAACGAATTGCAACCTTATTTACAATGCGATACAGTTTGTTTCAACTCAATATTGATAGATAACACGTTAGGTACCACAAAGCAATAAAAACTTACCTAGAGTAATTGGCACCTCCATACACTACAGGTATGGCGTAATGGTTTAAAGCGGTCAGCAACTTTTCCGTCACATAGTCCTCCGCAAAAGAGTTCTCGAACGAGAAATAAAAGTGGTAGTCCTGTTCCACCATTTTGAAACACTCCGCCTCGTTGCTGCGCGTGCACTTGAGGGGCCCACACGAACCGTACATGTCCACACGCCAGTGGTAATTCAAAGTACTTAATTCCCTTTGCATCTCGTGATAGAAATCTTCTCGTTTCCCAGGAGTCCTACAATTCGACACGAACCACGCGGCCCCTTTACTTTTTCGGTCCAACTTCTGCTTCAAGTCGTCACCAATCGAGGACAGTTCCGGCCATTTCATGTGGTCCTTCGGCCCAACGAAGTTTCCATCCAAATCGTATATTTTGATGTAACCCCATCGGAAGTCTGAATCTATTCTGTAAGTCCAAGTCCAATTGAAGAAGTTGTCGTACATTCTGTCACACACGCGGTAGTAGTGCGCCGATTCGGTTGCGGCGAAGATGTACTTCTGGTACGGCGCTCTCTCGTCAGGCAGCTGGATGGGCTGCGTCAACTCCTTACCGCTGAAAGCTATCGCGTCGAAGTCCGTGAGATGGGGCATGACTTTCTTGTCAGCTGTCACGAAGCAATTGACGTACTCGCAGCTGTGCGAGAGGAAGCCGTCGAACCCTTCCTCTATGAGGTTGAAGGGCGAGTTCCGTGGCGTCCATTGCAGAATATACTTGATGGTGGGACGTGCGTCAGGCACCTGCACCCGCGGCGTAATGGCGGGCATCGATACGTACATGAACCAAACGACCGCGACTCCGGCGACGCAATAGAGTTTAACGCGAGCCGTCATTACGGGTGATATTGAGTTGGCGCGCGTGGTGGGACTGGCGGCGAATTGCGATCCCGCACCCGCCGTTGATAACACTATCTAATCTATGCGCTAACATCGATGGGTATTTTGTCCTTTTTTTATTTTACACTTCTCGTGTCTGAACGGCTTGTAAGTCGACGTGTTACTGACCGGTGACTATTTTCCGGTTTTTAATTGTTGGTTACAGTAAGACACGTGAACGATGCCCACACGCACTGGGGCTCTTGAAAGTGAAATCTTGAGTTGTGACACTATTTTCCGCGAATGCAGGATTTTCACTTGTTTCCACGGAGTTCACGGCCATCTTTGTGAGGGGTGACGATTCGTTTACCTCACTTTTGTTTGTGCACTTCCTATAATTGTTATTTATATACATGGACATTAGTCAGAAAATAGGCAGAATTCCTTCTGAAATCAAACGTCCGATTGATTATTATGATACCTACTTTACGAGTTTCAAGGTCTAGGTGCAAGCGTCTGGCTTGCATAATACAATTTAAGATTAGATAATGCAAATATTACCAATTATCTTGAGTAAAATAAAAAAAAACGAGGTGCCATAATTTTATTTTAATGCGGAAATGATTAAGTGCATGGCCTTCAGGTGACTTACATTGATAGCTTATAGTTATACGACAATTTATCTGATTATTTTTTTCATTCCCATAATAAGAAATTGATAACTATTTAATAATTTGTATGCCTATCTGGCTGAACGTGCTGTGTCGTGGAAGGAAGTTGCTATCGCACGTTAATTTTAATGATTAGCATATTATTATGTCCTTGAAGCATGACACAACACAACCGGTACCTAGTAGTTGGAGCAACAAAAATGTCAGAATGTAGAAAAAACTACGTGAATCTAAATATAGCAGACAGACCGCGTGTCGTATTTTTGTATCACTCGAATTACATTCGCGTACGGAATTGCAACATTCGCATGTGTTAGAATTTTTTTTTTTTTGTTTAAATTTATTTGTCAACTACTGCTTATAAAGTCGTTAAATTAATATTAGAATACATATTCTTTAACATTTTCCTTAATTTAAACCAGATTCTGTTAAAAAATGTGATTTGATTATCTATTCTTAAGTTAGTTATTTCCTGTTTAATAGATCTACTAAACAGCCCCCTAATTGTCTAATTTCAGAATCTATCACAATCCCTTTCAAAGGTATTGTGATAGTGATTTATGGAATTGTGTTGTAACATATAGTCGCAATCCTTTTCGGAATGGATGATGTTTTAAATAACACTTCTCCATACATTTGAAAGATATTTTCGTGTGTCACTATGCTTAGACAGTTCAATTTCGTTCATTCAATATCTTTCAAAATGCGTCCCGATCACAATCCCTTTCAAATGTCGAATAGTGACGCCCTGAAGTACCTATGTAAATATCTTTCAAATGACGAATTGGAAGGGATTGATAGATTTTAAAATTAGACCCAGATTCTGTTAAAAATGTAATTTGATTATCTATTTTTAAGTTAGTTATTTCCTGTTTAGTAGATCTACTAAACAGGAAATAACTAACTTACTTCATAATAATTATTAATTTAATATCTATATTAAATAATAATTATTATGAAAATTTAGTATTCAATTCATTATATTATTGAAGCTTATCGATATTGGTTTATCAAAATATTAAAAGCTATAGTTATTAACAGTAAAATACTAAAAAGTATGTTTTGACCAGACGATTGATAAATGGTCAGGTTTCCCGTTTACTTCCTGTTATGTACTTAATATTTTTTGTAATAATTGAACATGTATTGTATCTTGTTAAATTAAGTTATAAATAATGTTAATAATATTTTTATTATAGTTAGTACCAATAGTTTATTTAAAGTATGTTATTTTCTTAAAAAAAAGTTATTTGACCTGTTGGCACCACTGTAGCAAATTTATTATTTTCACGGATGAGTTGTTAAAATTGGCGGGAGAAGCTTGGCCCCCTCTGAACATGGAGGACACATTTTGGGGGCAGTAGGTCGAGCAGAGCGGTCTAAAAGCTAAGTACTTTAATACTAAACAAGAAAATATACTAGAAAACAACAACCAGTCTCATGTCCCCTGACGAAATTGTTTTTTTCTAGTATATTTTCTTGTTTAATATTACATAAAAATAGCATTGTAAAATGCAAAATTAAAAAGTTATAATTCTTTAATAGGTAGGTTTAATTCTACTCTATTCTACTTAAATATTGTTTTATTCTATTTTAATTTAATACTGTTTTATCTTGATTCATTTTTATTTAGAGGTCTAACTAGCGAAGTGCTTAATACTGTTTTATTCTACCCTAATATTGACTGTTTTCTTCCGTAATACTTAGTTAGTTACTGTTTTATTCTATTTTAATACGGTGTTATTCTCTATTAATTTTCTTTGAAGTTTTACTTGATGTTCTCTGGTAAGGGTAAAGATTACGTTAATTAAATGTGTCGTGTGTTTAAAGTTGTGTTTTAAGTAATCATTATAATTGAAAGAATATTTTTAAATTGTCGTTTTTATTTAATAAATTCCAGTAATTATTGAAAGATTTCTAAGGTTTTGTTCCTCGTAGGACAATCGTTATATTTAACTACAATTGAATCTATTTTCGAAATTCCAGGGGCCTTACCATCAACTGTAATGCAATTCATTGTAGGTTGTGAGAGTGGGATGCTGCCATATGGCGCGTCTAGCGGCGTCCCGCACTTACTTCCTCAAAGTAACCTAAAATGAATCGCATTACAGTTGATGGTAGGCCCCCTGTTCGTATTCGAATCTGCAACGAGTGGTCCCGACCACTCTATTTTGATTCGAGCGATTGAAAGTTTGACTGTTAGCACTTAGTCATTTTCAAATTGACACTGATAGTTTGACAACTTAAAAACGTTTCGTTTCACATTCAGTATCGGTTTTCGAAAATCTATGGAGGTTAGTCTCCGGTTTTACAATATCGTAAAATGAAATAATGTCAAGGTAGTTTAAGAAAACGGCAACACCGTATTCGAGTAATTAAAAAATGAGACAAAATTGAAGTCGATGAAATTCGATTCTCATGCGAATTGAATTCGCATGAGAATTTCGAATGACTCAAAAATACGTCTCCAGAAGTTGTATTTTTTAATCAGTCAAATTACATTCGCATATGAATTCGCATGAGAATTCCTTTGTTTGACATCGCATTCGCATGCGAATCGTGCAAGATCGCACGCGAATATAATTAGAATGATTCAAAAATACGACTCCAGACAGTCAACATGATTACGTGTAGCACACAAATAAACCCTGACGTAATAATGAAGGTTATAAATAATAGTACCAACTACGGCGCCGACGGGCTCCGAATTCGAATAGGTATCTGAATTTCCGTCATGATGGTGGCGTGATTAAATAGATCGCGCGGAAGTTTTAAAAGATATTTTACTAATTTAGATTATCTTATCAAAATTTTAATAATCCTCGTCTATATCTGTGCGTAGGCAGGATGAAGTCATTGAAATAATTTTCTTTTTTACTATTGTTCTAATTATATAGTTGTAAGTTTTGTTTTTGTTTTATTGAAGGTGCTTATGTGAAAGTGAAAACTTCTTTGGCGGCGTTGTGCACATCAGTTTTAAATTTTTGGGATTAAAGTCGCGTCAGGACACGTGACCCTGATCGAAAATTTGTAAGACCATTTACCATTGACCTATTTCAAATTACATAAAGTCTCACACTTGAAAGATCTTCGTATATTAGTTAATAACAATCATTATATAAAGATCTCTCATTACTACCAACATTCATATTGATGCCAGGTCAGTTTTAATGGATTTACCTTTTTTTTTTTTTTTTTTTTTTTTTTTTTTTTTCCGAGGGGAAATGCGCCTTATGCATACCCTATCGCTGGTGGGCCATTGGGTTATGTGGGGCTCTCCTTTGGTAGGCATACCCACTAAAACCCCCCCGGTTTCCGGCTGCATATCGCCAGGATTGTATAAATGTGGGGCCGTTGTTGCAATCTCCACCACAATCCTGGGCGACCTTTCCCGGCCGAAGCCAGGCTACCCTGCGGGGATCCTTCCCAGTCCGACGCGTCCCGACTCGCTCTCCCTAGAGAGGGATGGGGAGCCCAGTCGACCGTCTACTCTAGGAGTAAATGGCATCGCCGTTCTCCGAATCGCACCACCTCCTAAAGGGGAATGAGGTGCGCATAAAGCCGTCTCCTTCGCCCAAGCCTCCTTCGTCGGAGCCGATTCGCATGAGCGTTGGCTTCGCGGATCCGCTCCGATTCCTCCTTCTGCGAGATTATGTCTTCGCAAAAGGAGACTGCAGCATCCCAGGATCTATCGGTGGTGAGCATGGCCCGCACCATGCTCAGCAGCGAGAGATCCCTTCCCACCACAGTGACCAGATCCCTACGCTGCGAGGACCAGGCAGGGCACACCTGTAAAGTGTGCTCCGCGCTGTCCACCGCCGCGCCACAATGATGGCACTGTGCAGTCGCCTCCCTTCTTATCCGACACAGATACCTTCCGAAACATCCATGTCCGGAAAGAATCTGCGTCAGCCTAAAGGTCAGCGACCCATACCTCCGTCCACACCACTCTCTGAGAAGAGGGCGAACGGCATCGATCGTCCGCCTCCCGGCCTGGTCCACATCCAGTCTCTCTTCCCAGGTGCGCATCAGCGACTCCTCGGCCCTGCACCGTACCGCCCCTCTCTCTTCTGGGGTCACTCTATCGCCCCTGGTCAGCACCGCTCGTCGCTCCAGGTACACCTCCCTGAGTACCTGAGCATCTAGCTCCCAAGGAGGTGTACCCGCCAATACACACGCCGCCGTAAAAGACATGGTCCGATATCCACGGACTATTCTTATAGCAATGGCCCTTTGTGGCCTACGGAGAAGACGACGATTTGCGACGTTCAACTTGTCGGCCCACACTGGTGCCCCGTAAAGGGCCATGCTCCTGAGTTAATGGATTTACCTACCAAATCAAGTTGGTCTCCGTTTTCATCAACTTTTTATGAAGTTGTGGTCAAGATATAGTGGATTTTGATAGTCATTTTCGTATAAGCGGTTTTCACTTCAGGCGGCACTCCCAGAGTGCAACCCGTTGTATTTTTTTTAGTTGGATTTTACCCTCAAGACCATTTTATTTTGCCTTGTGTCACATTGTGCTGAAACGCATCATTTAAATCGACCAATACGTTGAAAATTTTCTCTTAAAGTCTACCTAGTAGGTATAGTATTGTCTAAAAAGGAATTCTCTTTGGACCTATATTTTCTTTTTGCTGTTTTAGTCGAGCATACGGAGAGGTTTAAAGAACTGCATACAGATCACAAGTTGATGACAATAATATCAATATAAACCAAAAAGTGCCGTGTGGTGACGGCCTAAGAATACAAGTGTCACCACTCCCTTACATGCCTGGGATGTCGTAAGAGTCGACTAAGAGGCTCGACGCATTGAAAACTTGTGCGAGAGAAGGAAAACTTGAAACAAACCCTCTACCAACCCGTCTGGCCAGCGTGGTAGCAGTAGGCTAATAGCCTCCTGTAACGCCACAATAGGCGTGAGCTAGGAGAGGCCTATGTCCAGCAGTGTACGTCCACAGGCTAAAGATGATGATGAAACAAAAACTATTATTATGTTATTCTACAGTCTAGTGTTAATTATGGTTAATATCCCAACAACTTACACTAAACGTTTTACGTCAAATTGTATCATCCGTACTGCCAGAGAATGGAATTCTTTGCCTGAGTCTGTTTGCTGATAGGTACTTACAATTTGGGGGCCTTCAAGTCGCGTGTGAATCTTAAGTATCTTCTAAACTCCAGCCAAATCCGATGACGAATAAATGTAAACAAACCAATTTAGGGTCATCACAAGTGAGTTTAATTTTTTTTCTAAAGGTCGTATTTCTGACTAGATTACTGCACATTATGTAATAATACTTTAAGTAGTATATTTTATCTGCAATATATCACTATAAACACTCGAAAAACGTTAATATTTTAGTAATAGAACAAAAAAATAAATAAAGCATAAAATATTTTTAGTAGACAGCCTTAACCAAAAAGAACTCATGTGTTATGAACATTTTCGCACTTATGTACTAATCTTGGTACATAAGTGTAGTACTTATGTACTACTATTGTACTAAAATTGGCAATCACTTTCTTTCGTGTTCCTTTACCCTGATTAATGTTGAAATTGGTCGCGTAATATTGCACTATAACCCGAACGCGTTTGGAAGTCCTACGTTTCGTTTCACTATTTTACACGAGATACACTTTTATTTTTTCTTTACCCTACTTATGTTTCCGAAGCAATATAGCATTTTGAATTTATTGCGTTGTTTTAAATAACAAGTTTATGAATAACTGTTTAATTATTTAACGAAATTATATTAATAATATCGCGTCTTTAATAAAATGTATTTTACTGCTAAATTTTTTATGAAAAATTTTATACTGTTGTCTGTTAGAAAAAGGTTGGTATTATATGCCTGTACGTGGTTGCTAGGCAACGTTTTGTTAGTAAACATTCTTCATCGGATTTGGCTAGAGTACAGGCAAGCGCGTTTCATTCTAGATCGCATCATCGCTTACTATCAGGCGAGAGAGGAGTCAAGCGCTAAACTATACATAAATTATAAAAAAAAGAGGAGAGTACTTACCTAAGTCATGTAAGTAGGTATTTATTTAAGTACCAAACGATTTCATGTTCCAACAAAGTTGCGGTTGTAACATCGCAGGCGTTATTGAAATGCTTAGCAGTTTCATTTATTAGAACTAATGACCGCATGGTTAAGGGATGTAATAAAATCCAGGGTGTGTGCCAAATTAAATCCAAATCCCTTCAGCGGTTTGTGCGGTGAAAGTGAAAACAAATCGCCGCTAGTAATAAATAAAAATACGGACAATTACAACTTAGTTCGTGAAATAAAGCGCGTTTGATATCCGTAAAAGTTTATTTTTTATTTATTTATTTAATTAAAAGAAACATACAGCTCTTATAATACAGATATAATAATTATTTTTTATTTTATTTTTTTATTTTGTTTATTGAAAACCAACAGTGTTATAAATATAATTAACAAAAATTGTGTACACTATAATAGTAAGACCAATCACAGGTTTCCTTAAAAAATTAAGCCAATAACTCAAATAGAACAAAAACAACGACACAAAAATATCAGCCTAGCTAGTAAACATTGTGTGTATGTGTGTGTACGTGTATGTATGTGAGTGTGTGTATGGCTGGATGTATTTCGTAATAGATTTAAATATTTAACGTAACATAATATGTTAATAGCATAATATTCGTAATTATGCTATTAACATATTATTATAACTATAAGTAATTCATTAGCCAAAATAGTTTTCAACGATGATAATTAGTACATAGCGAAGACTATAATGATTTTTTTTTTAAAAGATAACACAAAAAAAGAAAAGTAAAAAGCCTAAATAATGGATGCCATTCCAACAACTAAAGTTAAGGAATTATGTAAGTAAAGCGGTACAATAGTATAAAAAATTTGGCTGAAGCAGAGAATACTGTGATTATTTATTACACACTTTTAACTTTTTTCACGGCTGATATAATAAGCATTTAGTTTGAATAAATCAATATGACAGTATCTTTTATTATGTATATTGCAAGCTCGGAACAATAATCGATTTTTAGAATAATTAGTTCTGCATGAGGGAACTGAGAAAAAAGAAAGATGTTTTATTTCAATGAAAGAGACAGTCAAGTTTGTTTGCCAAACTCGTAATAAGCCTACTGTGTGCCAAAATTTCCCGCAAATACATATGTTCAGCAGTTTTCGCGTGATTGAGTAGCAAACGTATAAACATTTAAACTTTCCTTCATATTTAATCACTAGCGGATCCTCGCGGTTTTACCCGCGTGGTGCCCGTTCCCGTGGGAATATCGTCATAAAATATAGCCTATATCACTCGGGAGAAATGTAGCTTTCTAATGGTCTAAGTATTTTCTAAATCAGTCCAGTAGTTCCCGAGATTAGCGCGTTCAAACAAACAAACTCTTCAGCTTTATAGTATAAGCAGTAGAACCCGATTAAGACGATTTCTCAGGGTACCAAAAACCAAAAACGCGTCTTAAGCGAGAAAGCGTATTATGCGGGATAGGGAAAATAAAACGTACGTACAAATTATTATGTATTTTGTTCTAATTTTGGTGTAAATAGGTATTAAATTATACATTTATAAATTACATTAAATACGTAGTGTAATTATAATCACATTATTTAAAATAATCACTTATTTTGGTTTGACAGAAAGATTTTGATGCATTAGCAATTAAAAGATTTTCACCATAATTCAACTTTTCCAGTGCGTCTTCGCTTTGATCCAAAGAAGCTACATAGCGTCTTAAATCATTAACAGCTGGTAATGACTGGGCGTTTGACAAAACCGGAGTTGACTCATCTTCGTCTTCATCATTATCACTTAAGACGTTAGAGCGCTCGTTTAGACCTCTCGGCTCGGGGCTCGGGCGTACGGGCGTATTAAACGGGATGACGAATCGTATTAACCGTTAAGAAATGTATGAAAAAATGTCTGAAGTTGCAGGGACTGGCGTAAAGTGGCGTATTATGCGAGAAATCGTATTAAGCGTGATCGTCTTCAACGGGTTCTACTGTATAGACATAACAGCAAACTTACTGTGAAAATTATAACAGTTTATTTCTTACTAGCGGCCGCTCGCGGTTTCACTCGCGTGGTTCCCATTCCCGTGGGAATATCGGTATAAAAAGTATCATATGTTCATGTCCAGGCTATCTACTACCTGTGTACCAAATTTATCCAAATCCGTTCAGTACTTTCGGAGCCTATTCAATGCAAACAAACAATGAAATGTCTCCTCTTTATAGGGGTTAAAGTATGAAATTGCCGATTTTTTTCTTACACTTCTAGAGAACCTCACTACTTCTGTGATTAAAAGGTACATCTATTGCTTGATTTTATATTAAATAAGATCATAATGATCAATAATAATTTCATGGTTATTATTTTCGTTTCTTATACGATAAAAAAATACCTCCAAAGGTTCTCCTTTTTTTGGTAGCAAAATTTACCACTTCATTAATTAATATAATTTATAAATTATTCAGATTTTTTTAAATAAAAATATTTGCTTAGTCTTCAAACAATGATTGTAGGTACATAAAAAAATTGTGGCATTAGCACTTGCGGTATCAACGATAACAAAAATTGTAAGTATGGAAAACGAACTTTCTTTGAAAATCTGCATACAAATCGGCAATTTCATAGTTAAAGACCTAATATTAGTATAGATAATTATAATATTATATTTATTTTTATAATCCGCGACATATTGCAACTCATATTAGATACTTTAGGAGATTTGAACTCCTTACTAGGGTACGTTTTACATTTTTACGTTTTCTTACGTTGCTTTGTAAAACCTTTTTTTTATGCATTATGGGGACACTTAGCCATCATACTTACCTGATCTTAAGTATTGATAAGGCCGAAGATGGAAGCGAGCCTCTCTCGGAATCCTCAACACTGAGGAACTGGCTATCTTATCTCTAACTGCCGGAACACAACAATGCTGAATACAATGTTGTTATGGTGTCAAACTTAGATATGGTATGGTATGATATAATATGGTGATATGGAGATGGTGGTAGCTAGCCAGACGGACTTACAAGTCCTACCAACCAAACCGAATACAATATGTACCCCCGCTGGGAATCGAACCCGGGACCCCTGGGTCTGATACCGGTGGTTGTTACCACTAGACCAAAAAGCGGTTAAGAAATGAAACAAGGACAGTAGACAAACATTTTTTTATTAACAATTTAGAAATTACAGAAATTATATACAATGGGGTTTAAAACTTTTGGCTTCATCCCCGGTTCGCCATTGTGATTTTTTCAAAATGGCTTCGCACGATAATACCAATATAAATAGATAGGGAAAGTAAAGATGAACAAAATATATTATGGAACATAATATATTTGAACTTTTTTGTATGGCGGCTGGCCTCGTCCAAGTCCGTAGTACGAGACGCCATTTTATTTTCTATATGACGTCGCACGATAATACCTGTGTAAATGAACAGGGGACAGACAAAAGAACAAAAAATGTTATGTTATATATTGCCCTAAAGTGTCACGTTAGCCAGATAATTAGAGTTAAAAATGAATAATGCCGACCAAAAGTATCACCTTTGTATCTTTAACTCCAATTATCTCACTAACCTGACACTTTAGGGCATTATATAACATAACATTTTTTGTTCTTTTGTCTGTCCCCTGTTCATTTACATGGGTATTATCGTGCGACGTCATATAGAAAAAAAATGGCGTCTCGTACTACGGACTTGGACGAGGCCAGCCGCCATACAAAAAAGTTCAAATCCCTTTTGGAATGTGTGGAAATAGTTAGAGCTAATATAAGTACAACTTTTCCATCAACTAAAACTGTTTTTATGATAAATTTTAAATAGAAAAATATTAGAAAAAAGCAACTCGGCCACAAGTGAATTCTCAGATGGGACTCGAACCCACGACCTTTGGAAATCCGGTCCAATGCTCTAACCGCTGAGCTACCGAGACTTGCGAACCACCGTCGAAATCCTCCAATACTTTTATATTTTCAATATGCTGTATGAAATAATGCTGAAAATCCTTGCATTCGAAAGAAACATCTTTTCAGGTGTTTAACGATCGATTAAGATGCAACAGCCAATGCAAAATTTCAAAAATCATAAAACTGTTTTGTCGACTTGTGCACTTCTCGCGATTTCTACACAACTAAACCGGTTAGTCGGTGGAAAAGTCGGGTTTTTTGTCGAACAACTATGGAGTTGATAGTATGCGCGCTTCAATATATTCATATAAACATTATGATTCACAACAAAATTTTTGTTCAACTAAGTTGTATTTAAGCGCTAGCCATTCATGCATAAAAACATTATAATTACAACGAAGTGCCTTAACCTATGTCAATTACATATATGGCCTGCGCAGACGACGGACATTGAAAGACTTTTTGTCCGCGACACGACCTTATTACTAAGAACATAAAGTTGAATAAATAACGAGGACTATCGCGTACTTTTCGCGGATATACGCGGTCTAAATTGAATCTTATTATGTTAACAATAAAGACGTGTCGCGGACAAAAAGTCCATGGTTATCCGTCGTCTGCGCTAGCTCTTAGGACAAGAATTAAATACTTATAGGGGGGCTAATTGTCTTATATTAAAATCTATCGCAATCCCTTTCAATTCAATATTTTTCTATTTAAAATGTATCATAACCCTTTCAATTCGGCATTTGAAAGATATTCAGGCCGTCACTATTTGACATTTGAAAGGGATTGTGATCGGGACGCATTTTAAAAGGTATGGGAATAAACGAAATTGAACTGTCTAAGCAATATGACAGACGAAAATATCACAATCACAATACCTCTGAAAGGGATTGTGATAGATTTTGAAATTAGACAATTAGGAGGGTTAAGGGGTAATAAAAACCTCATATTGAATTTATAAAGCATATCAATTTAAGAGCTATTGTAATCGTTCACATAGCTTTGGGATAGCGCATATAAAAGACTTTCCATTTAGTAAACTGTTTTGTCGAGTTGTGTACTTCTCGCGATTTCCACACAACTAAACCGCGCAATGCCACATATTGCTCCTAGTCTTTGGTAAGTTTTCATTTGTGTCAAAAAGAAGCAGCAATATGTCACATCCATCTGTCAAATGAAGTCGATGTCTATGCCGACGACACTTGCGCGGTAGGGGCCCAGTTAGTTGGTGAAAAAGTCGATCATCGACTTTTTTGTCGAACAACTATCGAGTTGATAGTATGCGCCTCCTTATACTTATTCCTATAGAAATATGATGCACAACTAAATAGTTCTTCAACTATTTAGTTGTAGCTTATTACTTATTATCCACAAAAATTGACGAAACATGGGCCGTACCGCAAGTGGCGTCGGCATCGAAATCGGCTTCATTTGATAGATGGATGTGACACATTGCTTCTACTTTTTGACACAAATGAAAACTTACCAAAGACTAGGAGCAATATGTCACATCCATCTGTCAAATGAAGTCGATATCGATGCCGACGACACCTGCACAGTAGGGCCGCATAATAATTGAATGACAGACTGCTGAATTGAAGAAAATGTCAGGAAGCATGTTCTCTTTTGGAAGGTTCTGGTGGTTAGGTAACTTAAAATCCAACATTGACGTGTTCGATACGTGACGTAAGACGCGTTCGATTCAACATTATTATAATTAGGTACTTATTTCATTAAAATTACACCGCAAATACAAAAACTAAACTACATTAAAACAGCCTCATCGTTTTCAAGTTCTCTTTTGCCGTTGAGCAAGACACAGTCCACATGTAACTAGTAACCTACGTCAATCAGCAAGCACTCAACACCACTCACAATTAAAGAGCAGCACCAATGATAAACGATCAATCCACCATCACTTTTCAAAACCATCATCACAGATTAAAGTCTTATTAAAAGTACTACTTATTATTTTCCACGTAATGTATCTTCTGCACCACATAATTCCACCAAAATTGTACATTTGAATTGACTACTACTTACTTATTGTAAAAGTGCAACCAAACTTTGTCTGGTGACATCGATCTATCAATTGAAATACATAGAATAATTTCCAAAATAAAGCCGGATTTACATTGATCCAGTAGCAGGCGCCAGTTACTGACTCGAAGAGTAGGGAGCCGTTCTACCCCAGTCCAGCGGCCATGCCAGATTTGCCAGGCGCAGCGACCGGTTTTTAAGGGTTACACATTTTCACATTTTCTATCGCCCTATCTTTTTCTGTCCCTCAGAGAAAGATAAATCAAGCGAATAACCCGAATATCCCCCAATGGTGGTCAACTGGCAACTTCCGCGACTCTACCACCTACCACAGCCTAAACAGTATTTTCACTGCATACAAACGGCTGAAATGCTGCACTCACACAGATACGCGTGCGCTCGCTATGTTTTAGGCTCGGACTATAGTAAGGGCCGACTTTGTAGCGTGTATCGTGTGTGAGTGCCTCAAATCAGCCGAGTGCAACGACTTTTTATTACTTATTTAGGTACACCAACAGCATAACATGTACATTCATTGTTATAATAAGCGGATCCTTATGGTGCCCGTTCCTGTGGGAATATCGGGATAAAATATAGCCTATGTCACTCGGGAGAAATGTAGCTTTCTAATGGTCTAAGAATTTTCTAAATCGGTCCAGTAGTTCCTGAGATTAGCGCGTTCAAACAAACAAACTCTTCAGCTTTATAATATTAAGTATAGATTATAGCCAGTGGTACAATTATTATTCTTACATGCATGCCAATAATAAGTATACACAACATTGATTGAATATGGGTTTAAAATAAGTAATAATACTCAACTAAAGGTTCTTAAAAATTACGTTAGCTTAGTCTTCCAAAACTATGATTTTTATCAAACATGTTTCAGCAGCTTTTGTTTAAACTGTGACTTAACATTGGTATTAAACAGACACTCGAGCAGCCTGTATCACATCGAAGTTCCTGATCACGCGGTGCTGAAGAGTCTCGTACTATATGGACGCAGGCGTCAACTTGTCTCTATGGTACTCGTGGAGCACGCGGCAACGTTCGTGCTGCGCGCAGAGTAACCTCGGGGGCGGATGTCAGGCGGGCGTGCGGATCGACCGCTGCAAGTCGTGCCGTTCCGGGACGATCGTCAGCGAGGTTTCTGCGAACCTCACCCCGAGACGAGTACGAATGCATGCGTTCTGTTGATTAGAAAAAGAAAAAAAAAACAATGAAAATTTAATTTGTAACTAAGAAAAGGTCCACCACGGTAAGTCCAAGTTTTCAGTGTGGTTGCATCACAGCAGCTGCAGTCTCAAATCTCAAAGTGAGCTAGGAGATATACTACTCTAACTGTTGTTACACTGGAACTTAAGAAGTTGGCACTAAAACTTAGCTTGCGGTTTGTCTAGACTAAAGAAAAATGTTAATGGTATTCTGGATAGACTTTGCTTTTTCTCAGCTTTTTTTGTAAGTAACTTTTTGTCATCCTGTTAATTAGTAGTTGCTGATTTTTTTTCGTTCGTGTTTGTGTCATTAAACATGTATTTAAAAGCGAATGATTAAGCAAGAGTGTATTTAAACTTCAAATTATGTAATGCAAAATAAGTTGCTTATTTGCTGTAAAATCGGGTTGCTTTACATAATTAATAAACCTATATATATATATATATATATACATTTTGTTTAATGTACAATGGGGAGAGACTGAAGATCGAAGCGAGCCTCTCCCGGAATCCTCATCACTAAGGAACTGGTTGTTATGGCATCAGGCTTAGATAAGATGGTGGTAGCTAGCCAGGCGGACTTACAACAAGTCCTACCACCAACAAAACCGAATACAAATTGTACCCCCGCTGGGAATCAAAACCGAGACCTCTGGGTCTAATACCGGTGGTCGTTACCACAAGACCACAGAGGCGGTTAAGACCATAATAAGGTAAATGCAGGTATTGTATTATCGAGGGTGGCTAAGCAACATTTGAAATTGGCAGTAAAAAAGTACATAAAAATATTTTTGCTCAGAAGTTTATTAAATTCTCTATCTATTAATACTAAGCTTAATGTACTTATCTTTTGAACTGTTTTTTTTTCTTTTTTTTAAATCAGAAACCAACTGCAGGTAATACCGAGGGTCCCCACATGCCGATCAGCTAATACCGAGGGTAGGCACTCGCATATACTCGGTGGTAGCTTCCCATAGTAAGCGAATTCCGAGTGACGAAGAAATTTTATTCACTCGGTGATAAAGCAATGCATTAACTATGAGCATGTTTTACCGACCCATATCAATCGGTAATAAGGTTCTCATACGTGCTTTTAACGAGGGTTGTTAATTTTTTCGGTCGGTAATAGCTTCGGTAACAGGATTTGCTTTCTTCTTATACCGACCCACAAATTAATGTCAGTTGTGTTATATAAAATCTAAAATGGAAACAGAAATGTCTATTCTAAAATCTGAGATAAATGTCGCAGTAAAATTAGTAGAAATAACCATTATTTTTGCAATGCAAAAAGTCCTTTTTGTTTAAGAACTTTGAAGAAATTATATTTTTATGCTTGATGTTTCTTATTAAGATTTCTAGCTGATAAACTGTACCACGGAAATGGCTCAAAACTATTTAAAGTATCATGGCACTGTTTTTATTGACAAATAATACCGTATTCTAGAATAAAAATTAAGTAAACTCCGCTTTACCGCGGGTACCACGGTAAATAGCAGCAACTGCCAAATCCTAGAAGCTATCACCGCGGCAATATATTTATTGATTTTATTTTAAGCAAACATACAAGATACGTGCTTCTTTTGTATTTGAAAGATAGAAGTAAGCAACGACTTTGTCAAATAGGCGTTGGCATAAATATCATAAAATGATAAAAAACTCGTAAGAAAAAGATGTGTGTGTGTGCTTACGTTCGGCGAGAACGCTTTCTATGGCTAAAGCACTTGCTGCGCGGGGGCGGCGCACAAACAAACCGTTTTTGTGGGGTTGCCAGAGTGGAACATTATACAATTATGGGACAAATAATCATTATTACTGTATATTTGTTTGTATAAAACTAAACTTTGTTTATAGTTAAATTCAAGAAATAAATTATACCTCGGTAATACCCGCAGATTTTGGGGGAGTCGTTAATACCTGCATTTACCTTAATAATAAAATAACAGGACATGAAAAGTCTTTATTATTCTCCGTATAAAGTATAACTTTAAGGCTTCCCAGTTGTCCTTAATCATTATGCGTAATCTGAATAAATTACTGCGAGAATTCAATGAGAACGACACCGACGACAAATCTCAAATGGAAACTTTAATAATTAATCCCGGAGAGGGTTACCACACCGACTCTTAAAAGTCTGGATAAAAATTTTCAAGCAAAGACTGCAGACTTGTACGAATTAAAATTATATTTAGGAAACCCGTTAATATGACAACAAACAGACTGAAGCTGAAGCAAAAACTCTATTCGTAATGGCACAAATAACCTAATCTGAGATAACGTTAAAGAGTATTAAAATATATTTGCGAAAGTTGTTCAAATGAGTAATATTTATAAAAAATTTAAATAATTGGAATAAATCAACTCGGCCACAAGTGAATTCTCAGATGGGACTTGAACCCACGACCTTTGGAAATCCGGTCCAATTCTCTAACCATTGAGCTACCGAGACTTTCTCTGAAAGTCTTTTTCTCGAAAAAGATTTCCAAAGGTCGTAGGGTTTGAGCCCCATCTGAGAATCCACTTGTGGCCGAGTTGATTTTTCCAATATTTTTTCTATTTCAAATTTATCATAAGTATGAAAATAGCATAAGGAAACTAAAAAAATAATGAGTCCCATTATTCGATTAAATACTAGTTTGGTTACACTCCATTGAAGCGTCAGGGTTGGATGTGTTGGCACTCGTGTTAACGTAAACCTTCATGTCCCGAACACGAATAAACCTTCGTGTTCGGGAACAAAATAAAAAAAAAAAGATTTCATCGTAGATATACCTTACATTTAGCCGTTCTCCTAAGTGACATTTATAAATATACAGCGAAGACAGAACTTTTTAACCGACTATTCAAAAAAAGGAGGAGGTTCTCAATTCGACGGAATC
Organism: Chrysoteuchia culmella; assembly: GCA_910589605.1. NCBI lineage: Eukaryota > Metazoa > Arthropoda > Insecta > Lepidoptera > Crambidae > Chrysoteuchia > Chrysoteuchia culmella. Next base: position 19,561,565 of record OU342655.1, on the reverse strand, counting down.
TCTTTTTTTTTTCGGGTTTTTCATGTCATGACATGATACGCCTGCTGGAAAAATGGACATTGAAATGGATCATTTTGACGAGTCTCTATAATACTGATAATAAAATAGGTATTAAACGCGTACAACGTTTGATAGGCATTTCACCTACTTAAAATTCCAGACGCGACGTTTTGACCAAGTTACAGTGGTCACGGGCAACAGTATTTTTTTGAGCCACATTTTGGGACATTCTTATATTATTGTATGAGAAATAAAGAATGATGTCACAATTCAAACACAAAAACTCCCGAAATTCTAACTATTACAGTTTTGATGCTATTGCAATTTATCTAAAAACCCGGAATATTACAATAAACTGTGTGTTTTATGTTATTTATTGTTTTGTTTAAACTATTAATAACGACCTTAATTAGAGACTGATCAGATAGGCATCATAAAGCACTTTTAAAATTTAAAAAAAAATCTTGAATGCAGTTTTGTTTCTTTAAAAAAAGAAAGGAATGTTTCCTTTCAGTAAAATGAGCTAACCAAAGGATTTTAGGTAGTTCCCCTCCAGGGCCCATAGATTTTTTCCACCCTGTATATCGTCGGTATAGAGTTGCAACGTATACGTGGCGGATCTTGGGTGCGATTGCGTAAGATAATCGTATTCATTTGACAGTTCATATCGTATTCAATCGGCTGCGATTTGTATGGAATGACATTTAATATGATACAATGTGAACTGTCAAATGAATACAATTGACTTTACGCAATCGCCTAGCTGGTCTGTTACTCCTTTAATTTAAGCCATACTTATAGGCCGGTTGTCTTTTAACTTCAGCAGACTTCAGGATGCTTAGATTTGCAATTTTAGGTAGGTGAAATACGTTGTGCGCGTTTAATACCCGTTTTATTATCAGTATTTTAATACGCAACGCGAAAATTTCAAAGTGTATATAAATTTGTCCCTATAAGTTTCTCAAAAGCTCAATTAGGAGAGCAGTGAAAGACAAAGATAGTCCAAGGGGTCCAAGTCCATTCTAAGCGATTTAGAGTTTTTTTCTAGTATATATAAAACTTATAAAGATTGCATTGTGATTGCAAAATGATGATTTATTATTATTAGTCTAGTGTGGATTAGCGACGTTTTTATCTTGGCATAGTTGAGTTACTGTTTTCGCATAGTTATACGGTTCAGTGTCGTGAAATGGGTATTTCATCTGCGGCCCGACCGCCTAACGGTATAGCGTGTGGTATTGCTATGGCTATCAAACTTCAAACTCTCATAAAACCCTTCAATGATAGGGTTTTTGGCTAATTCCTACATATTTCTATACATCTATTGGATTCACTATTGCATTTTTAGTATGAAATTAATAGCGTCAGCGAGAGCCCTTGTAGGGGGTTTGAAAAATCGATAGCTATAGCATTAGCACAAGCTATACCGTTAGGCGGTCGGGGTGCTGTTCACGTAACATTACCTTTAAAGGAGTGACGAGAGGCGTTTCAGGGTTGATGTTCTTTTTGGTGGAACTTGAGCCGGAATTTCCTGAAAAAAAAAGCCTTTTCATCGAAATTTCGCAATATGGACTACATGGTTTGTGGAACTCTCCAATAAGGTTCCTTTTACAGATTGTCGGAGGAAAAGATTGTGGAGGATGATTTTATATTTTAGTAACAATATTAATAAATGCGGAGCTATATCGGTTCGGTGACTGAAATTTGTAAAGGATTTTTCACAAAGCGACAGAGTTCGATGCTTGGATTATTTACAATCAACAGATTGAATATTTTTTCCTTTTGTGGGAATACAGTAAAATAAACATGACTTACAATATACACAAATAGTTTATGATGGGTATTTTTATTAAATTTACAATGATATAATTATTGAATTGTAGATTTTCAATTTTCGTTTGAAATAATAGAGAGGTACAGTACAGCACAGTCGATAATGTAGTTAAAGTTTCGTCAAATATTGGACGGAACAGAAGAATTTTTCTAAAATTTTCTAACCTAAATAGTATAAAACTTCAGTAGTGGGTAAACTTGGCTAAATTCAGCATTTGAATTTAGCAGTTTAGCAGTACATACCTTTTTTTGAGTTCATTTGTAGCAAGTGATGCAATCAAAACCAGCAATGTACTGGTAAACTACTAAATTCAGATGCTGAATTTTGCCCCTTAAAAGTAGGTTACGCGAACATAAGTACGAGTAGTAGGTATTCCAACACACGTTTCCCAATATTTCTTGACCAACTTGTTACCTTAAATTAAATCCCTAACTAGTTGAGCTTGAGTATAGCGTGTGGGGCCTAGAAGCAGGGATAATATTCATCATTATGGTCCTAACTAATTAAAACCAAATCTTTACTTTTTTATTTTTCTAACAAACTAAATCGTAAATTTAAGGTAATGCAAACAATAGTTCCGCTTAACTATATAATTTGTGGCTCAACTCTTTCGGAGCTACTCGGAACGTCTTTTTGACAATTTATGTGTCGGCTGATAGAAAAATAATACTGTTTTTCTATCGCTCTTCATAAATCCACGTAGATATTGTTTTTTACTGGAGTGTTTTTTTGCACTCAAAGCCATTTTCACATCTAATTACAAATTGGGTAAATTTTGTCCAAACAGAAACCAAAGAATATTCTATGACAATATTCTGACTTTACTAATCAAAATTATTCTTTTAATTTACACTCTTTTTACACTATGATCTGCTTTTTAAAAAAGTCGAAATGTAAAAAGCGTCGAATCCATGGAATTAATAGGTACTACGTACTAGTACTTATAATTCCATAGAGAATCTACTTGTTACAAAGAGTATACTTGGTATTGATTGAAATGACGTCATGCATAAAGGATAAAATTGTAAACAAATAACTGTCATTGCGATATTTAATAATAAACTACAGATATTAATTACTTTTTGAAACAGAGATTTTAAGCTGTGGGAAGTAGCTGGGGCTGTTGCTATTCAAGGAGTTATAGGTAAATTATGTAATGGATAATTTGCGGTAAGTTTTTTATTGTCCCCTGTACCACGTTAAGTTCGCAACGTTAGCGATAATATCGTTTTGCAATAATACACTGATTATGAATCGTAACTTTAAATTCCTATCTTGAGAAATGCATACTTATACTCTAGAGTAGGGGTCACCAAATGGCGGACCGCGGTCCGCATCCGGACCGCCAACCTATTTTGTGCGGACCCAGAAGAATATCACTATTTTCTTCTTTTTTTTATTTAATGCCGGTACTCTTTTGGATTTCACCAGTATCCAGTTTTTATAAATTAAAATTATAGAAATTGCTACCACACAATTTCTATAATTTTAATTTATATTGAGTTAAAATGCAGTCCCACAATACGTGTTGTTGCGAAAAGAACTCGGGTGAAACCTCCTATTAGTATCAAAATGTGTGATAATTCAATTTAGTCCGCCGCGCTTTGTCTTGACTCTGCAAACAAACGAACAAACTGACATACTTTCCCATTTAGAATATTAGTATGAATTTAAGTTTTGGTTGCTAGTTATTAGCATAAACCAAACGGACCCCGATAGAGTTATATTGTTACAAACGGACCCGCAATGAAACTAATTGGTGACCTCTGCTCTAGAAAGTCTCTATTTTCAATATTTTCCCCGGTTCTAGGCCCCACACGGTATAGTGAACAGCAAACTAGACAGGAAGGAAAAAAAATATAGGGAAGAAGAATAATGGAAGTTTAGGGAATTCGGATGTTTAAGTTCGAGGATTTGGAACAAAGGCAAAAATTTCAATCAATCAGAAGCCGGTTTTACATTTAACTGGCGCCAGTAGTTACTGATACGAATAGTAGGCAGCCATCCTACGCCATGCCACCGGTCTGATACCGGTGGTAGTATCCAGGGGTCCGGAAACCGCGGGCGGTCGCAATTTTCCAATAAAAGAATTCTTAGTTGACATGAATTTATCACCTAGAATAGCTTTGTCCCGTTTTTCATAATTTACGTTAATTATGAAAAAGAGATGCCACAGCAGACACCGTATACATGACCAAAAGGCTTGTTCAAGCTATGATGAAGGGAGCGGCGGCAGCAGACGTGCAGCGCATATGACCCGTACAACAGCAGGTTCATGCACGAGTTGGTCACCGCCATTGCAAATAGCGGTCTTGCCGGTCTTGCTATAAGAATTTTGAATTGAAATATTTGAATTTTGTTCCTTCAGGACCATTAAGTTGGATTCCTATTAGTTTGTTGAAGTCTCTAAAAGTTGGATAACATGATGTTGAATTCCCATTATGTTAAATTCTTATTATGTAATTCTCTGAACGCTTTTTAACCGTGGATCCACTTCTTGCTTGGACGAATTCGTCCAAGACTTCTTGGTATACAAAATATAGAATATTATTAAACGAAAAGTACCAGGGCAGCATAACCAACTAGGAGTTATACCTACTTAAAATAGCTGCTGCTTGGACGACAAGAGCTGCTGCCTATAAAAAACTCGAAAATTTAAAATAGCTCCTGATTAGCTTTGCGACCCTGGTACATTTAGCTAATAATATTTTAATATAATAAGTGAATCCAACTTTCATAAAATTAAATATAACGGGAGTTCAACTTAATGGTCCTGAAGGCTTTTGTTTTACACAGCATTTATAGCTAGACCTGCTATTTACAATAGCGGGACCCAACTCGTGCAAGCACCTGATGGTATGCGGATCATAGGGTCATAGGTCTAACGCCACCTCTTAAAAAAGTCTTACCTCGAAGGGTTTTTCTCACCTATGGTGTCAGAAGCAGCGCTGGAACGGCGTCCCCACAGAAAGCGCAGCGGCGCGCGCGTGCGTGCAGCGTGTAGGAGCCATACACCAGCGGTTTCATGCACGAGTTGGACACCGCCATTGCAAATAGCAGGTCTTATCATAACTATTTTTTTTTATGAATTTGAAATTTTTGCATTTTTCAATGCTATTTTTATGCTTATGATAAATTTTAAATAGAAAAATATTGGAAAAAATTAACTAGGCCACAAGTGAATTCTCAGATGGGAAACGCACCCACGACCTTTGGATGCCGATTAACTCCAATGCTCCCATCTGAGAAATCACTTGTGGGCGAGTTAATTTTTTCCAATATTTTTCTATTTAAAATATTTTTTGTTATTTAGTCTTATCCTCATGGGTTGTCTTACCTATAGTGTCGGAAGCGGCGCTGGACCGGCAGCACGCGCGGAGCCACATACGCTGCAGCGGCGCGCGTACATGCAGCGTGTATGAGCCATACACCAGCGGATTCATACACGAGTTCGACACCGCCATTGCGAACAGCAGGTCTTGGACGCGCACCGACACGCGTGAGGCGGATGGCCGGTCTATCATGTACCTGATAAATAGTTAGATATAATCTTTATATTTAGACTAGTCGCTAGAGTAAAATCAAGTCGCTAAATTGCTTAGACGCTCATAAAGAATTCGAGTTGCCTTATCAAAAAATATGGAGATTGATTTAGATGATTCAGTTTTCTTGAACAGATAAATAAATATCAAACAACATCCACATAAATAGGATAAAAGGAAAATATTCTAATAATTGAATATAGGAAAATTTTCCTCTTATATTAAATATATTTCAAAATTGAAAATTTGTGTTTGGCAACAACATGTTTCATTGTAAATGTTGTTGTTTCTGTTAAAGCTGATAAGTTTCTTGCGGCCGTTCTTCTTATCAGTTAAAAGATGTCCTGAATGGCTGGTAGGAAAAAAAATGATGGACTATTCGAAAGTCCGTCATTTTTTTTTCCTACCACTTATCTATAAGCCTATTTGAATAAAAATCTTTGACTTTGACATCACGTAATCTGATTATCATAAATCTGATTCCGAGCTACACAACACGGAAAAAATAGGTTGGCCCTGGATTGCTTCCAAGTATTTTACGCAAAGGACATCAGGCATTCTGGTCCAAAAAAAAAAGTGAGCGGCCAGACCCGAGATTAACTTTAATAGATAGTTCCTATTAAGGCCTAAAAAAAAATATATGGATTTAACCCTGTCACCGCATGAACTGAGTAGCTATTTCGAGTTAAAAATTGTGGACAAATAAAAGTGAGCGGCCAGACCCAAGATTATTTCCAATAGGTAGTTAATACTAAGGCCTAAAAAAAAGTATATGGACCTAACCCTGTCACCACTTGAACTGAGTAGCTGTTTAAAGTAAAAAATCTGGACAAAAATAAAAAAAAAGCGGCCAGACCCAAGATTATTTACAAAAGGTAGTTAATACTAAGGCCTAAAAATATATATATGGACCTAACCCTGTTACCACATAAACTAAGTAGATACTTCAAGTTAAAAAATCTAGACAAAAAAAAAGTGAGCGGCCAGACCCCAGATTATTTCCAATAGGTAGTTAATACTAAGGCCTAAAAAAAAATATATGGACCTAACCCTGTCACCACATGAACTGAGTAGCTATTACAAGTTAAAAAATCTGGACAAAAAAAAGTGAGCGGCCAGACTCGAGATTATTTTCAATAGGTAGTTTCTATTAAGGCCTAAAAAATTTTATGGACTTAACCCTGTCACCGCATGAACTGAGAAGCTATTTCAAGTTAAAAAATCTGGACAAAAAAAAAGTGACCGGCCAGACCCAAGATTATTTCTAATAGGTAGTTAATACTAAGGCCTATAAAATTATATGGGCCTAACCCTGTCACCACATGAACTGAGTAGCTTTTTACTTGAAATAGCAACTCTCTTCATGCGGTGACAGTGTTAAGTTCATATAATTTTTTTTAGGCCTTAGTATGAACTACCTATTGCAAATAATCTTGGGTCTGGCCGCTCACTTTTTTTTGTCCAGATTTTTTCAATCGAAATAGCTACTTAGTTCATGCGGTGACAGGGTTAAGTACATATCATTTTTCTTAGGCCTTTATTTGAACTACCTATTGAAAATAATCTTGGGTCTGGCCGCTCACTTTTTTTCTCGAGATTTTTTTGACTTGAAATAGCAACTCTCCTCATGCGGTGACAGGGTTTGGTTCATATAATTTTTTTTAGGCCTTAATATGAACTACCTATTAGAAATAATCTTGGGTCTGGCCGCTCACTTTTTTTCTCGAGATTTTTTTGACTTGAAATAGCAACTCTCCTCATGCGGTGACAGGGTTTGGTTCATATAATTTTTTTTAGGCCTTAATATGAACTACCTATTAGAAATGATCTTGGGTCTGGCCGCTCACTTTTATTTTGTACAGATTTTGTAAATCGAAATAGCGACTCAGTTCATGCGGTGACAGGGTTAAGTTCGTATAATTTTTCTTAGGCCTTTATTTGAACTACCTATTGAAAATAATCTGGGGTCTGGCCGCTCACTTTTTTTTGTCCAGATTTTTTTGACTTGAAATAGCAACTCTCCTCATGCGGTAACAGGGTTAAGTCCATATATTTTTTTTAGGTCTTTATAGGAACTACCTATTAAAAATAATCCCGGGTCTGTCCGCCTAATGTTATTTGTGTTTTTGCCCAGAATGCCTTATCTTACGTTGACTGACGACCTGTTTGGCGCAGGGGTACTAAGCCTGCCTTCTGCGCCAGAGGTCCCGGGTTCGATCCCCGGACAAGACGAATATTTGTGTCTTGGTCTGGGTGTTTAATATGTATATTATGTATTTATTTACAAAAAAAAAGTATATAAGTATCTTTATCCGTTATCTAGTAACCATAACACAAGTTCTTAATGAAACTTAACGTGGGCTAGCTAATTGGTGTGTTTGTATGCAATTATTTATTTATTTTTATTTTATTTTTTTTATCTTAAATAGCTTCTCAGTTCACTCGGTTACAGGGTTAAGTCCATATATTTTTTTTAAGGTCCTAATATGAACTACCTATTAGAAATAATCTTGGGTCTGGCCGCTCACTTTTTTTTCTCCAGATTTTTTTGACTTGAAATAGCAACTCTCCTCATGCGGTGACAGGGTTTGGTTCATATAATTTTTTTTAGGCCTTAATATGAACTACCTATTAGAAATGATCTTGGGTCTGGCCGCTCACTTTTATTTTGTACAGATTTTGTAAATCTAAATAGCGACTCAGTTCATGCGGTGACAGGGTTAAGTTCGTATAATTTTTCTTAAGCCTTTATTTGAACTACCTATTGAAAATAATCTGGGGTCTGGCCGCTCACTTTTTTTTGTCCAGATTTTTTTGACTTGAAATAGCAACTCTCCTCATGCGGTAACAGGGTTAAGTTCATATAATTTTTTTTAGGCCTTAGTATGAACTACCTATTAGAAATAATCTTAGGTCTGGCCGCTCACTTTTATTTTGTACAGATTTTGTAAATCGAAATAGCGACTCAGTTCATGCGGTGACAGGGTTAAGTCCGTATAATTTTTCTTAGGCCTTTATTTGAACTACCTATTGAAAATAATCTTGGGTCTGGCCGCTCACTTTTTTTTGTCCAGATTTTTTTGACTTGAAATAGCAACTCTCCTCATGCGGTGACAGGGTTAAGTTCATATATTTTTTTTAGGCCTTAGTATGAACCACCTATTAGAAATATTCTTGGGTCTGGCCGCTCACTTTTTTTTTGTCCTGTTTTTTGAACTCGAAATAGCAACTCGGTTCATGCGGTGACAGGGTTAAGTCCATATATTTTTTTTTAGGTCTTTATAGGAACTACCTATTAAAAATAATCCCGGGTCTGTCCGCCTAATGTTATTTGTGGTTTTGCCCAGAATGCCTTATCTTAAATAGCTTCTCAGTTCACGCGGTTACAGGGTTAAGTCCATATATTTTTTTTTAGGTCCTAATATGAACTACCTATTAGAAATAATCTTGGGTCTGGCCGCTCACTTTTTTTTTTTGGACCAACTTTGTATGAATATTGCCTGATGTCCTTTGCTTACTTTAAAACAAATAATATAATGAATAAGTGCCGTTTTTCGTAAATTTTTACATGAGCTTCCGAAACAAGCAATTTGAAATACTCACCTGGATATTATAATGAAGTATAATTCCAGCAGATTATAAGTATATAACGTCGCTCCGGTCCGAAACTTTATTGGTAATTCACGTTCTATACTTAGAACAACGTAGGCGGGCGTTTATGGACGTCGCATAATTTTCCAGACTTCATTCCCAGTAGCTGGTCGATAGCCTGTCATTACTTGAACAAGATGATAAACATGCCCACGAGCTTTCACACGAGCTTTTAAGTAAATTTTCAACCTTATTTTGTAAGTGGAACGTGTTATTCCAGACAAGTAGTGTTTTTGCGATGTCGTGTCTGAGTCAACATTGTTTGAAAAGTTTTCCAAGATGCTTTTAGCTATAAGCACTCGTACTGCACTTACTTTGATCATAAAATCGGCCAAGTGCTAGTCGAACTCGCCCATGAAGGGTTTCGCCTCTCACCCAAGGTTGCCTGGAAGAGCCTGCTATCTAGCTATAAGGCCGCCTATTGGGTGTTCCTTTTTTTGACATTTTCTCTGTATGTGTTTTTTTTGTATCGTGTGCAATAAAGTTTCTATTATTATTATTGCCAAAATGCCATTATAATTTTTCGTCTGCAAAAATAAGTTTGTTTTTCACAGTGTTTGTATGAATGACAAAGTTATATTTGCGTTTGAAAATGTGCTATAGGTCTGTACTAAATAAATTTCGTTCAAACCAATTTTCGTTAAAAGTTTTTATAATGATCTACATGATATATATTTTTTTGACTTTTCACTTTCTTATTTTAAAAGTTAGAGGGGGGGACACACATTTTTCCACTTTGGAAGTGTATAACTTTCAAACGGTTGACTTTGAGAAAAAACTGTTTTAGAAGCCTCAATGTAATTTTTAAAGATCTATCTAATGATATCTAAAACGTATAGCCATCCCATAATTCATATATTTTTTTATTTTTGTGTAAAAACCGTAAAGCGGTTTACAGAATACATCTACCTACAAAGTTTTAACTGTGTAATCCTCATAGTTTTGGAATAAAAAGGGTGTGCGCTGCGGTGGTGTCGTGTGAGGCGGGTCGCTACGTTCCCTAAAATATGGTTGAGCGAAGCGATGGCTGGTTCATGCGTCATGCTCGTGAACGGGTGCCGCCAGCGGGATGGGTCTGCTCATGTCTGCTTGTGTTAAAATGTGTTGAGATATAAATTTTTGTTTTGATTTTATGTTAATTATGTTTTTTTAAGTTAAGACGCGTGGCACTGCTTGATCAGAATAAATAAAAATAAATAATGTTTTCAAATTATTCCAATTATATAAAAGTATTCTTTTTTGTTAACTTACTTTAAATATGCTTTGTGATTATGACCCAGCTGATGCGTCTTCTACTAACATTTTATGTTGTGTCTTACATTAATGCACTTTTATCTTTCTTTTTATTGCTGTTGTTATTATTATTTTTTTATATATATTTATACAGATTAACATAAGTACCTGAAGTACGTCATGCTCACTCAAACGTTTCTTCGGCGGTGTCGTGTGAGGCGGGTCGTTACGTTCCCTAAAATATGGTTGAGCGAAGCGATGGCTGGTTCATGCGTCATGCTCGTGAACGGGTGCCGCCAGCGGAAATGGGTCTACTTCAGTCTGCTTATCTTAATCTTGTGCTTAAAGGTTAAATATTTTTTTTTCTAAAATAAATTGATACTGACCTGTATGTTCCTCACAACTTGCAGTACAGTAATCTTGTAATGCGAGAAATGTTGTAATGTATGATAGATAAGTCTTTCTTTGCCAGTTGAAAATTGTTTACGGTTACAATAACCATAAAATGTAATATTATAATTAGTATTTATTTTTGTGATGGAAATTGACCTTACTGATATGTTAAGGTTATTTTTCAATTTGACGACTCTGTATGAAATAAAACAGGGAGAAAAAAACAGCCCTTGACGAGTTTCTTGCCGGTTCTTCTCGTTACAAGGTCTCCCGCCGTAGGGTTTGTGAACCGATGGCATAGCTTCTTTGACGTTCATAAGTGCTTGTAACAGCCTAGACTGAATAAATGATATTGACTTGACTTTGACTTTGTGACATACATCGGTTTGGCCGAATCTTTAAGGGTTTCGTTTTTTGCCTTTAGGCTACGAAACCCTAATAAAAAGTGGCATGGAAACTGCAAAAATATTACTTAGCGAAGGGACGGATTTTGAATTGCCGTCCCATGCTTATATGTCATCGTCATCAGCCCTTTTTAATGACCACTGCTGGGGTACTGGCCTAGGCTTCTTTATGGATAAGGAGAATGGGCCAGGACCCACAATGCGGGCCCAACGCGGATTGGTTAGTTTTTACGATGGCAGATGCAGCCAGATCCAACGGCGTAACGTGTCTTCCGAAGCATGGAGGAGCTAGATAGCAAATATTTGGTCCCCCATCCGGTCACCGACTGTTGCGAAAGTTGGTTATCCTCAACAATCGCAGGCCGAGAAAAAAACTGATTGAATGAAACTGAAAATTATGGGTGAAATATAATACGATTGTATTATCAGTCTCTCTGCGTGGCGGAGAATAAATTATTTCGCAAATACCTGATTTCCATTATTACGTTGCTAATTCAGCGCTTATTTTACTTCATATAATTTAAACGCAAAATACTTAGATTATCAGTTGCAAATATAAAAAAATAACAACGGTTTGTATTTCATAATGTTGCTTTTGTAGATATGTCTATCGCAGCAGATATTATTTATCGCCTTCTATTTTGGGCTGTAAAATGAATAATTTGTGTTACATATAGATAAGACCTCTTGTTTATTTTATTTAGGTACTTTGTTAAACGCATAGTATCCCTTCTAATATTACGTTATGTTTGGATGTTTTATATTCACGCAAAAAACGGTTCAATGAAATTAATTTAAATGTGGCATAAAGGCCGCACGCGGTTTTACTGCATGTGATGTGATGTCTGATATTTATTTATTACAAATGTACCCGGCATCCGTTGCAATGCCACGTAAAGTACCTATAAATATATTATAGTTTTTTTGGGCTAGGGACCCCCACGGTGCCCTATTAAAGTTTCATCACAATCTGATCAATGGTTTCGGAACGCATTGAGGAAAACATACAAACATAGATTTTTATTTATAGATATAGATATCCATGGCTACAGCTTTTTCCATAGTTACCACATAGTCATTGTGGCGTATGGCAGCCAACAGAGCGCGAACACGGAGACGATGGTGACGGTCATACGCAGCGTGCGTCGCCGTGCACGCTGCAGCACGCGCCGCCCCGACCGGCGCAAGCGCACGTGCGCTATGCCGTGGTGCGTGCATTTCTCTGGAAGAAAATATCATAGTACAGCCTTACGCCACGTCCCTTAAGAGGTTGATCTTATTATGTCTTGATTACTGTCTTTATTTTAATTTGTAGGTACACCGTTTATGGGAAAACATGTTTGAATCTCTTATTATAAATGAACATTGAGGATTTTTGAATTTTTGCAATTTTTAATGCTATTTTTATACTTATGATAAATTTGAACCCATGACCTTTGGAAATCTTTGGAATGCTCTTGAGCATTGGACCGGATTTCCAAAGGTCATGGGTTCGATTCCCATCTGAGAATTCACTTGTGGCCGAGTTAATTTTTTCCAATATTTTTCTATTTAAAATTTATCATAAGTATAAATGAACATCTTTGTTACACATGTTATGAACAAATAAATTATCTTTAGCTTTTTGATTGGTGAATGAATAGTTATTGAAGTTAATGAGGCATCTTGTGTCATCTATCTAAACGGCTGCATCTGAAAACCAGATGAGGCTGTTCAGCAAAAAAATGTACTACTTATTTACTTATCTATTTTAACCGTCTCTGTGGTCTAGTGGTACAACCACCGGCGTCAGACCCAGGGGTCCCGGGTTCGATTTCAAGCGGGGGTACCTACATATTAAAAACGTTTATATTATAAATAAATAAATATTGTATTCGGTTTGGTAAGTGGTAGTTTAGAGATAAGATAGCAAGTTCCTCAGGAATTGAGGATTCCAGGAGACGCTCGCTTCCATCTTCAACCCTATCAATACAACATCCGGTACGACAAAGGGTAAGAGTCTCCCCGTCGTTTTAAAAAAAATCTTTGTTTTCTTTTTTTTGTAAACTATTTTTCCTTATCAGTTATATCATACAAAACATGCATAAGTATGTAATGTAATTTTAGAGCCAACATTATTGAACAATTATCACACCAATTAACCTAGCCCCAAAGTAAGCACTGTAAGACTTGTGTTATGGGATACTAGGGTAACGGATATAAATACAGATTATACATACCTATATAAGTATTTATGATTAGAAATATATATAAACGTCCATGACTCAATCAACATACAACGACAAATGCTCGTATTCATTATACAAACATTTGACCCTACCGGGATTCGAACCCGGGACCTCAGGTTAAGCGACACCTTGAAACCGGTGTACGTACCACTTTCACTTTCGATCTCCTTGCTTTTGTTATGAGATAAAAAGTGTTTGACTTAATTACTACTTAGATGTCTTCATAAGAAAGACCGTTATTTTTTACTATGATAATGTAATAAAAGCTCGTTTCTAAGTATGGAAATTTAATATTTCTATCTCAGAGTGGTCAAAAAGCTCAGTTTTTAACTGAGCTTTTCAGGAAGCTTTACAAGTCTCGTCAGTCTTCATAAAGTTAGTGAAATGGATGGACTGGAACTTTTAAAGGAGCTTTCCTTGAATTTATTCAACTAATTATAACTTTTTAATTTTGCATTTTACAATACTATTTTTTGCTTGCTTTTTTCTAGTATATTTTCTTGTTAAATATTATTTTGTTCAACTAATCTAGAGAACTTGAGATAGTTACTTCAGCAGTTACCGATATGAATAGAATATGAAATCCTTTGATCAAAACTTATAATAGGTTCGAAAATGGAAAATAGAACTTAATATTGGTTTTGTTGTTGCAACGATTACCTTATTGATTGCTGCTGGCTTTATTTTATATTCATTATTCATATAAAAAGAGACACTAGAGAACTTCAATAAACGGAACATTTTCGGACTCAGAAAGTAACAACAATATTACACTTAATATTTTCTAAACATATATATTTAAAACAGAGCAATCTCTTTTATTGTTATTTGCTAAATGTAGTATAGGTTCATATTAAAACAATTTTTCCCCATCTAGGATAAAATTACCGACTAGTTCATTTACCATCTCTTCTTTATCCCACCGCACCGTCAACTTAAAGTAACAGTTTCTGGGAAAATTATGTTTCAAGAAATTATGATTTGAAAAGAAAATTCTTCAAACATATTTCGAGAGAAAAGAAATTATGATTCCAAGTAAATTCCTCAATAAAAACAAGTGAGTAATAAAGTTTCGTGATTTTGCGGTTTAAAGCAAGTGCTAAGTGCCTTTATGTTTTGTTGGAACTGACCTACTTCAGTCAACAACAATGTTAACAATACTGAAGGTAAAGAACTTTAATAAGCCGACCCTGAGTTTTCAGTTTCACTGTTTTTATTGGCGTCCTTACGCACATTCAATAGCAACTACGACTTAAACAAAACCTGGAATGCTCCAAACAAATCCGAACTCACCGGCTTACGTCTTAAGGTTCAAAGTCGATTGGAAAACTTTGACAGTTTTGAAAAGCCTTACCTGGTGTTGACTGTACAATAACCCTCAGCAGCGCCCGCCGCTGATCCGATTACTGGTCATTACGGTAACATTAGGATCTTGGCGACCGCGGCACGCGACCGTGACCACGTTCGCGGTGTCTTGCCGCGCGACCCACTGCGTTGCATGAATTTATATGAAACACTAAACAATGCAAGCGACCGGTGGCCGTAGCCAGGACGCGACCACGGTCGCGGCGACCCTAATGCTTCGAAAGCAGTGCCGCCAGCCCAGTCAATTAACACGTCATAATGTTGTCATTTACTGCCGTTGATGACGAATTATTAATAGATTTAGTGTAATAACCCGTATATATTTGATTCGATATTTTGCTCTTTGATCCGAAAGCAAAACCAACAAAATGAGTTTATTATAATTTTTTTCTTCCTTTAGACAACAGCTGACAGCTCTTTTCTTTGTTATGGTGTAGGTAGACTGTACCTACGTTAAAATTATACTGAGCGCTATCTAGAACATAACCGTTTATAATAAAAACTGCGTACAGTCAGTCGCGCCGGTCGCGGTCGTAAGCATCGGAATGATACCGGTCGCGGCACGACAGGCGACCGCGGCACGAGCGGCCTCGTAACCTAAGATAAGTAACCTTTTACCCGCCTCTGTGGTCTAGTGGTACAACCACCGGATCAGACCTAGGGGTCCCGGGTTCGATTCCCAGCGGGGGTACGTATTGTGTTCGGTTTGGTTGGTGAAGCCATAACAACAATGTTTTCAGCATTGTTGTGTTACGGCAGTTAGAAATAAGATAGCCAGTTCCTCAGTGATTAAGGATTCCGGGAGAGGCTCGCAGCCTTATCAAAACTTGACATCAGGTATGATGAAGGCTAATAAGAGTCCCCCGTCGTTTATAAAAAAAGGCGCGGCAAGGTCGCGCGACCCAAGATCCAAATTATACCTTTACACACAGAGCCCGATCCGTGCCGCCGATATGATCTGACGATCAATCGGAATGCATGAGTTCAGTTCGCATTGGTTGGTAAGCCATTAGTTACAGAGACCGCATGCGTCGAGATCGGCGGCACGGATCGGTCCCTTTGTGTAATGGCCAGTCAGAAAAACGGTCGGTTGTTGTCTGGTAACTTTACCGTTTTCCTGACTGTAAATTTAACGTTCATAACTGGATACATGAAAGGTAAATGTTTTTATTGCCTCGTTATTGAAAAAAAAAACTTTATTTTCCGGCGTTGTTATTAATGAACAGTTTAATGGTTCAAAAATCCGTTTACATATTATTGAAAATATTTTCAGTACTTAGTTTGCCTACTTCATCAAGTTTTTTATACTTATGATAAATTTTATATAGAAAAATATTGGAAAAAAAAATAACTCGGCCACAAGTGAATTCTCAGATGGGACTCGAACCCACGACCTTTGGAAATCCGGTCCAATGCTATAACCACTGAGCTACCGAGATTTTTTTAATTATAACAATTATTTACATCCCTTTTTAGGGTTCCGTACCAAAATGGTAAAAAGGAACCCTTATGGTGCGACTCAGTCTGTCTGTCTGTCACAGTTGGATATATCTCAAGAACTACTAATGCTATGAACTTGAAATTTGGAATAGTTTTAGATGACTTTTGCTCCATTATTTTGCAATTAAGAGAGTAACAAATATATATATTATTTTTACAACAGGGACTAAGTATGGCTACTAGGTGATGAAAATTGTGATGTGATGAAAAAATTTGTGATGAAAATGGTTATAGAAAAATCTGTAAAATCTTAGAAATTTATGTAAAAATTACAAGAAAATAAAACGATGTCTTTAAATAGCACACTTTTTTTTTGAAATCTTAAAAAAAGTGATTTTATACTTATTTCCCTTTGGTTTCGTATTTCGTTGTATGGGGACAATATATGAGGAAACGGAACCCTCGGTGCGCGAGCCCAACTCGCTCTTGATCAGTTTTTATTTGTCTTTCGTTTCGTAATCCTTCGTTCAAATGAAAGCCGAGTTTCAATTAGTTTGCATGATTTTTTTTTATCGCATGAACGACGATTTTTCCTCGTTACGTAACTTCCATTTCAATAAATTGCAATTAAAAGTGTGTACCTATATACAGAATTGCTTTTACAATAAAATAACACACACCA
The DNA here is from genome assembly GCA_910589605.1 of Chrysoteuchia culmella. NCBI lineage: Eukaryota > Metazoa > Arthropoda > Insecta > Lepidoptera > Crambidae > Chrysoteuchia > Chrysoteuchia culmella. The sequence goes on along the minus strand of OU342655.1, from coordinate 19,544,793 downwards.
TTCATAAACACACGCACACACACACACACACACCCGCAAACACACACACACACATACACACTTGCACACACACTTCTTTTCATGAAGCTATACATATTATAACTATAGTAGAAAGTAAATGTTTAGTTTAAATTTTAAATTAATCTAGTATTGTTAAAAATACCTATAAATGTAGCACAGTTAAAGTATAAATATGTAATGGAAGAGTGGAGTCATCTGGTACAGGCAAAAATTGCTTAAAATATGACTTCGTTCACAAACTGTTGTATAAACTTGCCTTAAAATTAAATAAACTTTTTATTTGTTATTTATTTTATTATTATATCTTACTACGATTCTAATTATCTTACTCTAAGTAGAGTAAGATAATTACTTACTCTACTAATAAGCTTTAAATGAAAAACATATTCAAAATTTGTATACATTTCACGGGTTTAAGGGTTGTGTTGTGAAATAACATTGATGTCTTATTGTACTATAGTACATTTCACCGCAATTTGAAATTGCGACAAAATTTAATAGCGTCCATCGGTGACACGTGCCAGCACTTTGTTTGCGAAGTGTTTGTTTGAATTCGCTCGAGCGAGAAGCTTCGGAGTTTATACTACTGCTGGCTGCTGCGAAGCATTTTTGCCAGAAAAGTTATACAGAGGTTTCAGCGTTAAGGCGGTACCCTGACCGAAAGTGGCGCCGCGTTGAATTTTATTTATTATCGTAATTCTAATTCACAATTTTAATAAAACTTTACGTGGAATTTTTAGAGCCCATTGTCTAGTATTTTTAAGACGGTATCATTACATTCCCTCGTAGTCACTGCTAGAAGTAGATAGCAAATGTGTCAAAAACGGCCACTTTTAGCAGTTTTTGCTATCTACTTCTAGCAGTGACTACGAGGGAATGTAATGATACTGTAGCGTAGCTTTATAAGATTTAATTATAAATAAATAATTCGATTTATATAATTAAATCTCTTCATTTATGTTATTTGTCAATACTTTATTTGTGTTACAAGTGTAATAATTACAACTAACTTATATCTATAATTTATTTATGTATAAAATATTAATTATAATGTTAAAAGTTAAGAAAGTGAAATTTAAATTATTGTTAACTTTAAAAAATTGATATACGCGCGGACAAACTTATTCTGTTTGTGATTAGAGAATTTACGCGCTCGCAAGGACCGGCCGGCCCCCAAGGTCAACCGGTTCGGTGCGAGACGACGCGCCTGCGCAGCGCATAGCCAGTTCGATTCTCTCGCCCAGATCGAATGCATGTTGTATGCGCTCCGGCAAAACGTCTTCGCTTGTTTACATTCATTTTAGTTACGTAGGAAAAATAGTAGTTGTTTAGTGTTGTGTTAGTGTTTGTCTAGTATACCTAAGCTTCAACTGTGTTTGTAACTGTTCTCGTCCACTCCTTCTGTATTGTACTGTTTCGTGTGTTGCATAAACTGTGTGTAAAGGAATACCTTCTTTGATTTACAACAAACCCACTTCACTGGTGACCCCGATAGAGCACGAAAAAAAATGATGAGTGAGAACGCCAAGTCATCGTCCGCTAGCGGAAATTCAAATCCGCCCAGCGGCAGCGACGTTAGCCGAGTCGGCGTGCGGGTACCCCCATTCTACCCAGAAAAACCGGCGCTGTGGTTCGCACAGCTGGAAAGTCAATTTTTCCTGGCGAACATCACCACCGATTCCACCAAGTTCCACTACGCCGTGAGTCAATTGGATCCGGTATTCGCTGCAGAGGTTGAGGACATTATCGACTCCCCACCTGCCCCTAATAAGTACGAGAAATTACGGTCGGAGCTGATCAAGCGGTTGTCTGCTTCGAGGGAGAGGAAAGTCAAGCAGCTGCTGGACCATGAAGAGCTGGGGGACAGAAAACCCTCACAATTTCTTCGGCACCTGCAGCATCTCGCCGGTCCCAACATCCCTGAGGAGTTTTTGAAGACCATATGGACGAGTCGACTTCCCAGCAGCACGCAAACTATTATTGCGTCGCAATCCAAGGCGTCGTTGGAGGAGGTAGCAGAGCTGGCGGATAGAATCCACGATGTCGTTCCACCGTCACCACAGGTAGCAGCAGCGTCCGTGCGTCCGGGAAGCTCAGCTGACACAGGTAGCCAGATAGCTGAGTTGACGCGACAGATCAAATCGCTTCACTCGAAGGTAGAAAGAATGTCGCGAGACCGCCGAAGATCGAACTCCAAGGGCCGCTATTCTCGTGATAATTCCCGTTCCCGCTCAAACCGGTCGCAGTCGAACTATAAAAAATTTCCACTGTGTTGGTATCACGCAAAATACGGTAGCGGAGCTCATAAGTGCATTAAACCGTGCGATTACGCGGGAAAAGTGTAGGGCAGTCTGTTATGGCGACCGACGCCTGTCCCAATTCTGGTCGCTTATTTGTTACAGACAGTAACAGCAAAATAAACTTTTTAGTAGATACTGGTAGTGACATTTGTGTGTTTCCTAAAAGCCTTGTGAATGATCAGCGACATAAAACTAATTATGAATTGTGTGCCGCTAACGGCTCGACAATAAACACCTACGGCTATATTCATTTTGTGCTTAATATAGGCTTACGCCGCGACTTTGCTTGGCGCTTTATTGTTGCAGATGTAACGCGGGCGATAATAGGTGTTGATTTTTTATCCTATTATAATTTAATAGTTGATGTTCGCAATCGACGCTTATTAGATGCACATACTATGCTTAGTGCCCCTGCTTCGCTTGCTAAAAATTCTGCCGTGTGTTCGGTTAAAGTGATGTCTGGTGATACGGTATACCATCGCATACTAGCCGAGTACCCCGACATTACTCGTCCCTCTGGCCTTCATAACAAAATCATGCATAACACCGTACACCATATACGCACTACACCTGGACCACCCGCAGCTTGTTCACCTCGCAGGTTGGCGCCTGATAAGCTTAAAATTGCCAAAGCCGAATTCGAAGCTATGTTACAGATAGGTACTTGTCGCCCGTCGGAATCAGCGTGGTCGTCACCTTTACATCTAGCGCCCAAGAAGGGCAACGGCTGGCGACCATGTGGCGACTACCGTATGCTGAACGCTAGGACAGTCCCTGACAGGTACTCAATCCGGCACATTCAGGATTTCGATTATAATCTTTGTGGATGTACGGTCTTTTCAACAATAGACCTAGTAAAAGCATATAACCAGGTCCCTGTAAACCCTGCTGATATTGAGAAGACTGCCATCACCACTCCGTTCGGCCTTTACGAGTTTCCTTACATGACGTTCGGACTTCGTAACGCCGGGCAGACTTTCCAGCGTTTCGTCGATGAGGTGCTACGGGGCCTTGATTTTGCATATGCCTACATTGACGATATTTTGGTCTATTCGAAAGACCAAAAGACCCATGAAGACCATCTCCGTCAGGTTTTCGAGCGACTAAAAAGGTATGGCATGGTAGTAAATACTGCTAAATGTGTGTTTGGGGCGTCGGAAGTCTCTTTTTTAGGCTACAACGTCTCAACAGCGGGTGTGAAACCTCCATCAGAGAAGGTATCAGCCATTAAGGACTTTCCCGTCCCTAAAACTGTTCGAGAGCTGCGTAGGTTTCTCGGGATGGTTAATTTTTACCGCAGGTTTATCCCGCAGGCAGCTCAACACCAAGCTCCACTGAACGCTCTTTTAGGCGGATCGGTAAAGGGCTCACATCCGGTAAGCCTATCAGCCCATGAACTATGTGCATTTAACGCGTGTAAGGAGGATCTGTGCCAGGCCGCGATGTTAGTGCACCCTGATAGCAATGCAAAGCTTTCTTTAGTTACGGATGCCTCAGACACCGCTATTGGCGCAGTATTGCAGCAGCTCCAGGACAACGCGTGGCAACCACTCGGTTTCTTCTCGCGTAAGTTGTCCCCAGCCCAAGCAAAATACTCTCCTTACGACCGAGAGCTTTTGGCCATATACGAGGCCATCAAGCACTTTCGGCACATGGTGGAGGCTCGTGATTTCGTCATTTATACTGACCATAAGCCTCTTACATTCGCATTCCACTCCAGGAAGGAGAACTGTTCGCCCAGGCAGTTTCGTCATTTAGATTTGATATCCCAATTTTCCACCGACATCAGACATATTTCGGGGAAAAATAATGTCGTGGCCGATACGTTATCGCGGATAGACGAAATAGTGCAACCCGTCGACCTTGATGAATTGTCAGTTTCGCAGAAGTCCGATAAGGAACTCCATCGTCTTCTGAACGGGGAGACATCACTTTGTTTGGAAAAAGTAAAACTGCCTGGATCGAACATGGACTTGTATTGCGATGTAAGAGGTGAAGTAAAACGTCCTTTTGTCACAGAGGCACTGCGCCGCCAAGTGTTCGAAAGTTTGCACTCGCTTAATCACCCTGGTGCCAGCGCTACTGTCAAGCTCATCAGTAGCAAATACGTATGGCCAGGCATTCGACGCGACTGTAGGGAGTGGGCTCGTTCTTGCATTGCTTGCCAGAAGTCCAAGGTAACCCGACACGTCTCGGCGCCCATTGGGACGTACGCATTACCGTCTGCCCGGTTTAGGGAACTCCACATCGATCTTGTAGGACCATTACCTCTTTCACAGGGCTACCGTTATTGTCTCACAGCTGTGGATCGTTTCACACGATGGCCAGAGGCAATACCGCTGCAGGAAATAACGGCAGAGGCGGTTGCAAAGGCCTTACTCAGTGGGTGGATCTCACGTTTCGGCTGTCCTATAAAAATAGTAACCGATCGCGGCAGACAGTTTGAATCAGCTCTATTCAAGCGCCTTGCTGAAATTGCTGGTTTCCAACACAAAAGGACTACTGCATATCATCCTGCATGCAATGGATTAGTGGAGAGGTTCCACAGGCAACTTAAAGCTGCCATAACCTGCCATGCCGATAGCAGTTGGGTTGAGTCCCTTCCCCTGGTTTTATTAGGCGTACGAAGTACATTTAAAGAGGACCTGAAGTCATCTTCCGCAGAATTAGTTTACGGTGAGCCATTGCGTTTGCCTGGAGACTTTTTTCAGCCGATTGATCCTGACGCTGTTGATTTAACCGAGTACATTTCTCGACTTCGGAGTTTTGTCAGGAACTTGCAGCCATCTCCAGCTTCACGTCACGGCACTAGTCGATCACCTTTTATATTTAAAGATTTGGGCACAGCCTCTCATGTCTTCCTCCGAGATGACACAGGGACTGGCTCCTTTAGACCTGCGTATACTGGTCCACATGAGGTTTTACAAAGAGGCGATAAGGTTTTTAAAGTGGTACGTAAGGGCAAACCAGTCACTGTGTCAATTGACAGATTAAAACCTGCCTACATTTTCAGTGATCCAGACACCATATCCACTACACCAATTCCTCATACAAACCAATCATACACACGTTCATACACTCCCAATCATTCATCACACACAAACACAAATACTACACAAAGAGTGTGCGGTGATATACCCGTTTCCGATGATGTCCTTTCCAAAGATAAAATAATTACCAAATCTGGGCGTAGGGTAAGATTTCCCGATTATTATCGCCCGTAGGACGGTCTCTGGAGGGGGGTGGTGTAGCGTAGCTTTATAAGATTTAATTATAAATAAATAATTCGATTTATATAATTAAATCTCTTCATTTATGTTATTTGTCAATACTTTATTTGTGTTACAAGTGTAATAATTACAACTAACTTATATCTATAATTTATTTATGTATAAAATATTAATTATAATGTTAAAAGTTAAGAAAGTGAAATTTAAATTATTGTTAACTTTAAAAAATTGATATACGCGCGGACAAACTTATTCTGTTTGTGATTAGAGAATTTACGCGCTCGCAAGGACCGGCCGGCCCCCAAGGTCAACCGGTTCGGTGCGAGACGACGCGCCTGCGCAGCGCATAGCCAGTTCGATTCTCTCGCCCAGATCGAATGCATGTTGTATGCGCTCCGGCAAAACGTCTTCGCTTGTTTACATTCATTTTAGTTACGTAGGAAAAATAGTAGTTGTTTAGTGTTGTGTTAGTGTTTGTCTAGTATACCTAAGCTTCAACTGTGTTTGTAACTGTTCTCGTCCACTCCTTCTGTATTGTACTGTTTCGTGTGTTGCATAAACTGTGTGTAAAGGAATACCTTCTTTGATTTACAACAAACCCACTTCAATACCGTCTAAAAATACTTACGTAAAGTTTTATTAAAATTGTGAATTAGAATTACGATATTAAATAAAATTCAACGCGGCGCCACTTTCGGTCAGGGTACCGCCTTAATGGTGCTGCGAAGCGTGAGGGCCGATTTCACAACCAAAAGTTATGTTCTAGATAGCTTATCTCTTTACGCCTGAGTGATAGGATAAATTTATGAAAATGTTGGTACAGATTGTTATAATATGACATCGTCTTACTTTTCATCGCAACAGTAAATCTTGGAGACGTGAAATAGGGAAATATTTATTTTTCTGCAACAAATAACCAATAAATAAAATTGAGGATAAAATAAAATACTCGCGGGTTCCTACCAAGTATTTATTGTAAACACTTTAAGCCATAAGAACCTAGTTATTAAGCTTCCACTCGTGTTAAATGCTAGTTGCACTTCTGTTAAAAATAAATTAACTTGACAATAATTTTCAGAGAAATTCTGTTATTCTTTTAAATTTAACTAGAAGTTAAGTCAACTGGTCTGGGAAATGCGACTTGATTATTCTACTTGTTGTCATAACATAGTTACCTATTATTATTGTTGTAGAATACTTTTTTGTCAAGGAAATTATTTACTGTGAAGACTCCTAAGCATTTACCACCAACCTCAGAGGTTTAATAAAATGCCATTAATGTAAAAATATATAATTAAGTTTTTAAAATTATAAATAAATGAAAAAAAGTGCAACTGGCGGCACCACAGAATAAATAATAGTACCCAGCACTGATAATTTTAATTACTTGCTCTTCCAATTTCCGTGCTGCTTGGATTAATTAACCTTGTGTAAATTGTTCCGTTAAGTTAAAATTAAAATTATGTAGTAGGTAGGACTTCTCTTAACATATTGTTAGTATATATGATTGTTTCTATATAATTGTAGTATTAGGTGGACCGATTGCGAGGAGCCGATGGCTGCAAGACGGTCACAGTCGCTCTGTATACGCTCTAAAGAGGAGGCCTATGTCCAGCACAGGACTTATAATGGTCTGCGACATATTCATTTCGAGGTTGACTGAAAAATCTATAACACCACTTTCACAGCCACTACTCAACGACGCCACATTTAAATTCATATCATTTATTCAGTCTAAGCGCTGTTACTAACACTAGTGAATGCCAAAGAAGCTACACTGTTCACAAACACCATGGCTGGAGATATTGTAACCTTGTTGACTATTGATTTGGAATTGGTTGGGTGTTCGGTATAAAAGTTGAAAGAAAGAAAGAAAGAAAAATTGTTTAATGGTTATTTTGCGTTGAATTACAGTAGGAACATTACATAATTACATTTCACTAGAAAATAACCAAATTGGTCGCTACTCAGGTATGCTATGACCTGACACAAGGCCACAGCTCTGGTCTTCCGTAGCGCCAACGTGTGCCAGTGACAATTTTGCGGCACATGCATGGCATAAAGATTATTATAGTTATACCTAAAATTAGTATTTAAGCTGTATCAAAAGTAAATATATAATAACAATATTAAAGTTATATGCGTATTAAAAAATATCAAAATTGTGTATCTTAAATCAACATATTAGTGAAGTTAACAGTTGCACCATTACGATATCAATAAAATCACCAATTGTGTGTGTCCCATTTAGGAAATTTTAAACATTTTGAGAAACTGCTAGTTACAACCGCAACAAATCAGATGTACAAAATACCGAATGTACGAAATACAGATGTAAGTACGAAAGTACGAGACGGCCACCTATGTGTTACATTTCTGCAAATGAAGTAAATGCTTTTCAAGTTGATTTTTGAAAGAATTAACTGTTTTGTTGATGGTCTGATTGATCTGATCTGATCTGATCAGTTGATGGTCTTACCGATGAGCTCGTAGCTGCTGCGTCAGATCTCGCAGAAAATGCACACGTAGCAGACAGTGATGACGACCAGCGACACGAAGTACATGGCGCACAGGCAGAACACCGTGTAGGCGACTTCCTGCCGCTCGTTGCTGAACGCGTCGAAGGACACGCACTGCTCGAAGCCACACAACAACGAGGCTGACGCCAAATTTGGTATTGGTTAAGTCTAAGATGTTGTTCGGAATATATAGAAGTTGATGGTCTTACCGACGAGCTCGTTGCTGCTGCGTCGGATCTCGCAGAAGATGCACACGTAGCAGACAGTGATGACGACCAGCGGCACGAAGTACATGGCACACAGGCAGAACACCGTGTAGGCGACCTCCTGCCGCTCGCTGCTGAACGCGTCGAAGGACACGCACTGCTCGAAGCCCGCCACGCGAGGGTGACGCTTCACGCGGAATACTATGCTCTGGGAACAACGAAAATGGCTTTTAACATAAATTATACCCTGACGCCGAATATGACGAGCTCTATGGCGCAGTGGCGTAACTTCCACTTGAGCCCCCAATTTGGACCCCTTGGAGGGTCTACAGATACTCACTATTATATTTGAACCCCCAACCAGGGGTTCAATAATATGGTACGCCTACTAATCCAGGGGTCGAGTCCCACTGACGCGCTCCGGCCGTGTTATGCATGACCAGGATGCAGAAAAGATGATAAATGAAAAGACTATAATGTGGTTAACAAGTTTACTAGATCCCAATAGCGAGTACAACGAGCGAGGTTGCGAGGTTTTCGACTTAGCATGCAGTTTATGTAATGCTATTTTAGTCCATTCAATGTATTGTCTAGGTCTATCGATATCCATGTATCTAGGTATATGTACGTACTAGCCGCCCGCCCGCGACTTGGTCCGCGAGGAATTAGGTTATCGCGCGGATTTAGGGTGCCATTTCGTCGTCTCAGCCACATAACTCCCACTGCTGGGTAAAGGCCTACCCCAAGGATCTCCACGATGATCGGTCCTGCCTACCCGCAACCTTCGGCTTTCCGCAACCTTCACCAGTTCGTCGGTCCACCTTGTCGGGCTACTACTCACGGAACGTCGGCCGGTGGGCGGTCGCCATTCCAGAACTTTTCTGCCCCAACGGCTATTGATTCTTCTCGCTATGAGTCCCGCCCACTGCCACTTCAGCTGGGCAATCCTTGGTTCGATGTCGGTTACTTTAGTTCTCCTACGGGTCTCGTCATTTCCCTTTTCGAACATAGCCTCCTATCTCCATTGCACGCTGGGGGACCTTCAGCCTTCTTATCAGACCCATAGTTAGCGACTACGTTTCACTACCGTAAGTGTGCCATTTATCAGCATTTATCAGTGTAAAATGTATTTTATGTCTAACTCTTCGGGTCAAGTTATGTCCATATCAAATTTCACTAAAATCAACTCAGCGGTTTACGCGTGAAAAGGACCAGCCAGACAGTGCAGTCTTTCTGACAGCATTTATAATATAAGCAAATGGAAAGGCGTGAATGGAAAAGTAGTAGAAAATGCTCCAAAGCTATCGCGATCAAAGTCTTTATGTCTAGAGAATGTCTATTTTACATTACTTATCTATACAAATTTTTAACCCTTTTCTTAAACCATTAAGGGTTGATTCATGTCCACCGCATCGGATTTCAAAATTGATGACATTTTTGCAATCAACATCTCATAAAACCTCAATAAGGACACCCATATCGATTTTAATTTTTTTTACCCCTTTTTAACCCCGTAGTGGTTGATTTTTCAAGAGGGGGATTTTATTTAAGTTCCAACCATAAGCCTTATAAAAAATAAGTTTCTTGCTCAACTTCATCCCCCTTTCACCCCTTTAGAGTAAATTTTCAAAAACGCTGAGAGAGGTAAAAGTTTTGTTTCAATCGTCAACCTTAATACAAAATTTGAAGTCTTTAACACTTTTACTTTGAAAATAAAGGACTTTTCTTATACCATTTCATCCCCCCCTTTCACCCCTTTGGAGGTAGAATTTTCGAAAACGTCGAGATAGGTCAATGTTCATTTTAAATCGACAACCTAAATACAAAATTTGAAGATTCTATCTTCAAAACTTACAGGCTTTCATACAAACTTTCATCCCCTATTTCACCCTCCTAAAGGTTGAATTTCGAAAAATCCTTTCTTAGTACACCCCTGCGCTTTATAAGGAGCCTATGTGCCAAATTTGGAGTTTCTAGACCTAACGGTTTGGGCTGTGCGTTGATTATCAGTCAGTCAGTCAAACAGGACATTGAATTTTATATAATAAGATAGATTAGTATATTTGTAATACCATCATTGATGATTCTGATACCATCCGTAACACAAGTGCTTAAGCTACTTATCTCGGAATTAAGATCCCTTGTGGAGTTGGTAGAGCTTCTAAGATACTTAAAGATTTAAAAAACAAAATGTACCGAAAGATTCATAATCAGTCAAGGAAAAGTAATACATAAAGGTAAGTAATACATACACGGAAATTTCATAAAATATCGTTAGTCGGAAAATTTAATGACAAAAATTGAATAACAAAACCTCCTTTTACGAGCGTGTGAGGTGAAAACTATATTCTCATAGTACATACGATACCTAACGTAACTCTTTAGTAAAATAATCTCTCAAATGGAATAAAAATAATAACTAATTAACAAACGAAGCTTACTGTTATAAAAATACAATGATTGCTGATTAATTGAATGCTGATTTCCCTCAGGCAATCAAAATATTTATTTATACTCGTAATAAAATGGATCAGTTTATTGACAATGGCATATTTAGAATGTTTCAACATTCCACACTGTTACGCTTGCAAAGTTATGCTTTTTTCTTTTTTTTATATAATTACTAGTCGTTACATTGAGATTGAAAAAAAAACTTTGATATCTATGGTGGTATGGTGGCGGGTATTTTGAAGTTAATTTTTTTTTGTCCTTTCCGTGAAGCGGACAGGCAACCCTCCGGACGCAGGGGAGGTAGGGGGTGACTCCTTCATTAGATAGTCCACAGCCGGCTGTGAGAGTTATGTCAAACTCCTACTGACTAAACACCACCTGAATATTGCTGTTACTTGGAAAAGTAATTCAGTTATTTCTAAGGCGACCATGCATAGGTACTAAGGTTTTAATAGTTTGTTCGCTGAAACGAGTTAGTTCTGAAAGAAGCCGCTCGCACGTGATTGGCTGAAGATCACTAGTAAAAAAGTCGCCTATGCAGCGTTCGCATTTTGCATTACTACTTGAAAAGGAATGTCGTCTCTAAAATTATGTTATTATTTTCAATAATTTATTAAAATTATGCTTCATTTCATTTTTTTAGAAACAACTTCTTTATTGATAATACTAACCTATAACTACTAACAAGTGTTTAATGGTGTTACGAAAATAAAAGCTCTGTGATGATAAAAATAAAATGTTAATCTAAATATGTTTAATCTCTCAGTATCCTCGCATCTGGGCAAAATAAACAGTCTGTATTTTCCTGTTTTCGTTGTAACAGGAAAATTCATTGTTTTAAATATTATTATTCCTATCCAAGTAATTAAGTAAGTGTAGTCGTATAGGTATAATAGAATAAAAAGGGTGTGACATACATCGGTTTGGCTGAATCTATAAGGGTTTCGTTTTTGCCTTTAGGCTACGAAACCCTAAAACGGAGAATCTTTTCTTTTTGAAATTAATTTTCGTATTGTAACTTTTTAGTAAAGATATCTTTTGACGAACTCCGTGGTAGAGTGGTACGTACACCGGTTTCAAGGTGTCGTCGCCTACTCTGAGATCCTGGGTTCGAATCCCGGTGGGGTAAATGTTTGTATGATGAATTCACGCATTTATACCTGAGTCATGGACGTGTATATATATATATATATATATATATATATATATATATATATATATATATATATGTATTTCTACACAAAAATACTTATAGATATATGTATAATTATATGTATTTATATCCGTTACCCTAGTATCCCTTAACATGGGGCTAGGTTAATTGGGTGTGAGTGTAAGAAATATTTATTATTAATTTATTTATATCTAATCTATTTTATTGAAAGTCGCAAAAATCCTGAGGTTTCCGTAATTCCGAAAAGAGTGTTTTGAGATATCAGAACAAATCCTGATACCACATTATCTGCGTTTGCGTAGCCTGTTTTTGCAAAGATGGCTGAATCCACGAATTCAGCGATATGATTGTATTATATCCCACAAAATCTGTCACAATTGATGAATGACGGTCGGCAGACAAATGAGCTGCAAAGGGAGAAATGATATAATAATAGGTTTTTGTATATGTTTCGTGCCGTTTCCTGTTTACTCTGCCACACCCTAAAAGAAACGATCTTGTTGTATCATCTATATATATAATACGGCAGTGAAGCCGCTTCTCCTCCTAAACTAAAAGTCGCACAATCAAGTGCAATACACCGTTAGAAAGGTATTTGTATGAAGTGGTCGGATAAGTCGAGAAATTTAGCAAAAACTCAAATAAAAAAAAAAAAAAAAAAACAAAAAAAAATTTTTTTTACGGAAAATAGAAAAAATTGACTGTACCTTCCGGCGCAAAAATAATTCTTTTGTACTTAGTGGTAACTGAGAATGTGAGGAGGTCCGCTCTTTCCCGAATAAAGATTTATAAGTGGAAAAGTATGAGGGTAATTAAAGGAAATGAAATCAAAGCTAGAATGTTAATTTAAATGGCGAATTATTGTACCGTAATTATAAATGATTAAGTACATAACTAACATAACTAAATAAGTAATTACTTGGTACATTGATCCTCAGGATTGATGAGTCTGTAAAGTTAACCATTGCCAGCTGGTAACATGACACTTATATCGGGGTCACGCTGAGGTTAAAGGGTTCTTTCGACATCTAAGACCTGCCCTCTTACTCTGGATGGAATCGAGTTCACATTAGTCGAATTAACGTCAAAAATCTGTTATTTAGGTACTTTAAAAACTGTTGCTATGGTTTCCATGGTACCGTTTGGACGTTGATTCGATTCTAATATGAACTCGATTCCGCCTAGAGTAAGGGGGATGTATTGTACTTTACCATGTTTCTAGTAAATGGTACAGCCAGGGTAGCATGAGCGCCTCGACTCGTTGTCGACCCTTTTCTCGCGATGTCTGTCCCGCTCATATCATTACGGTGCGAGCGTGGCAGACACTGCGCTTGCTCGAGAAAAGTCCCGACAAAGCTTTGTCGAGGTGCGCATGCTACGCCTGCAGGTGTCAAGACGTACTAGATAGCTGGAGAGTCTTGGATCACATTGGAACTCGAGCAATAGGCAAGGACCACCACATACAAGAAAGAGGTAAGAAGAGCTTTGTCACGTAATTTAGTACTGTACTCGTAGAACCCAACATGAAAAGGCGAAGTTGCATGTAGAACTTATAAAAAAGGGTACTCCTGTTGCTGATGACGACGGTCGCTAATTTGGGAGCCGTCGCTATCGGGTGTAATAAAGGGGTGCAGGATTTTACCTTTTTTTCTTTATTTTTTTTCACAAAATGACGAAAGACGGCTTTCATAAGCGGGGAGGAAAAAGATACGAAAGTTATCTCTAGGTTAGGTTAGAACTATATCCAAAAAAAACGTGAACCGAGCGTGCCTCGGCAGTGGCCGGCGAAGCGCCTGAGACGATATTTTTTAGAAGTAACTACAGATCCACGGGTCCCGGGATTAGATTGAATTGGAAACCGATCCCACCAATTTGTCTCCGCGGATCCCGGGACACGACATACTCTTAATGAGCTGAACATGAGTATTTGACCCTTTGAACTTGTCAATCCTCTTTTGCCGGTTGCCCTTTCGGGTACCGGCAGCGCCTACGGCTACGGTAGGGTATCACTACTGGTTCCCAACGGCGATATTTTTGGGAGTCGGCGTCGGCGCGGGCGCAGCGCAGGCACTCCCTAAATAAAAACGTTAACTAGTTTGAGAAAGGCGGAGACCTTTGAGTTTCTGTCTTACTTGGCAACCACTGCAAAATTTTTAAGTTTTGCTTTATGTCAACATGACACTTTCCTGAAATTGGGAAATTCTTAGAATATTATCAATAAAAACATCAGTTTCTAAGTTCTATGAGTAAAAGGAAATAGTCCGTATTAAATGACCAATAAATTATCGTAATTTAAACGAAACTCTCCGTTACCTACTTGGTACCGTGCCGGTGTCACGTATCTCTGTGGATGAAAGATTTATGCTTTTGGGTTAAATAAAATACGAGATATTCCATAATGATTTGTGTATTCGCATATTTATTTATATTATAGGTATATTTTTAGGTTATTTCGTGTTTTAAGGTTACGTATGGCAACACAAAACAGTTTGAAAAAACTGATGCCTAATCTAAGTATTCACAAACTAAGTATCACGAATCGGAAAATGGAGGGTATACGCGCAAGAGAGTACCCCGCTTGCGTTTACGCTTTAATAGAACGTTAGTGATTACGTATACTCTTTGGTTTACGCCAGCCACTATGTTATCGTACCTTCACATCATAGTGACCCCACTGCTGGGGCACTTGCCTTCCTTATGGATGGACAAGTAGAAGGAGCCACCACGTTGGTCCAAGGAGGATTGGTTTTCAACGGATGCCAATACAGGCGAGACAAGCACAGAAGAGGCGTGAGATCTACTACAATACAATGATGTGTTACCGGTCAGGCTCACATCATGCATAGTAGGTACGATGAGGTGGCTATCGGGGAAATATAAATTGTATTTAAGGAAAATATTCTAATAACTGAGTATGAGAAAATTTTCCTCTTATATTAAATATATTTCAAGATTGTAGATTTGTGTTTGGCAACAACATGTTCCATTGTAATGTTGTTGTTTCGTTAAAGCTGATAAGTTTCTTGCGGCCGTTCTTCTTATCAGTTAAAAGATGCCCTGAATGGCTGGTAGGGAAAAAAAATATTGGACTATTCGAAAGTAGTTATCTACAAGTCTATTTGAATAAAAATCTTTAACTTTGACTTCGAATAGTCCATCGATAAAATGGGTCTTGAATGTAAAGAAGATAGACGCAATGTTTAATTAACTTCACGGACATTGCTAAAGGGTTTCTAATCTAAAATCCTTTGGGTTCGGTGGCGAGATTTCGACGAGAATCGACAAAAATTTAGCGAAGCTTTTTTGATTCGCTGAAGCCGAAACTTTCCGTCTGAAAATTGAAAACCTAGTTGCATTTTTCCATATTTTGGAATCGCTCGACCGTAACGAGTGCCGTCCCCACTCGTTGCAGGCGAGCGAAATAAAGCTACTTAGCGAGACGGGTGACTTAAGTCGCCTGCGTCAACGCTATGTCATACGAGCGATTCAAAACTAGAGCTTCAGACCCAGCCCCCTAATTGTCTAATTTCTAAATCTATCACAATCCCTTTCTATTCTGATTGTGATAGTGATTTAAGAAATTGTGTAACTTATAGTCGCAATCCCTTTCAGAACGAATGATGTTTTAAATGACACTTCATTTGACACTTCTCCATACATTTGAAAGATAATTTCATCTGTCACTTTGCATAGACAGTTCAATTTCGTTCATTCAATACCTTTCAAAACGCGTCTCGATCACAATCCCTTTCAAATGTCAAATAGTGACGGCCTGAAGTATGTTAATATCTTTCAAATGACGAATTGAAAGGGATTGCGATAGATTTTAAACTTAGATTTTTAAATTAGCCCCCAGAACAGTAAAGTGTAATTTTAAAATTTGAATTTTGTATATGTATAATCGGGGAATTTCCCGGTCGACTAGTAAAGTATTTTTTAGAAACATATACTTATTCGAAAAGTGTTTAGGTTAAAGAAATCATTTTATCCTACTAATATTATGCATCGCTCTCATAGAGCCACGAGTTTGCGGCGCTTGCAGTAGAGACAATGGGCCCTTGGTCGTCTGACACAAAAAGTTTATAAAAGATTATAACTTTTTAATTTTGCATTTGACAATGCTATTTTTAAATGATAAAAATAGCATTGTAAAATAGCATTGTAAAATGCAAAATTAAAAAGTTATAATTAGATGGCTGTTTCATCTTGATCGATAGTCAAACATCTGTAAAGATGTTTCTTTCGAATGCGAGGATGTTTCTCTCATTGATGAAGCGACGGTGGCCAAAACCGTAGAACGGTGAATATACTAGAAAAAATTCGACGTGTCCTCATAGGTCTCTGTAGCATAATTGGTTAGTGCATTGGGCCGGACTCCCAAGGATGCGGGTTCGAATCCCGTCAGGGCGACATGAGACTAGTTGCTTTTTTCTAGTATATTTTCTTGTTTAATATGTATTTATAAAAGATATTTCCACAACACTGGTCCACGCCTCAGAAGACCTGAAGGCTGGTGCCTATCTTGCCCAGCGGCTGAGTCTATGTATTCAGCGGGGCAACAGCGCCAGTGTTCTCGGTACTATGCTACGCGGCTGCGAGTTGGACGGCGTTTTCTTGTTATAGTATATAGTGTAGTATGCTTATATGTTTATTTTTAATTTATTTGTTTGATATTAAAAATGCGAATGTTTCTGAGGATGTTTGCATGTTAAGATGTTTGGACGTTTGTTACTCTGTCATGCAAAAACTACGATTTGAATGAAATTTGGTACACAGATAGAAGATAGTGTTGCCGATGCAAACCTTTTTATGAATTTTACTCTTTTTTACTTTTTGATTGTTTACGTCTATTCATTGTTTGCTGTCTGTCAAAGAAGAAAAATGTTAGTTACGTTGGTAGTCAAAAAGTAAAAAAGAGTAAAATTCATAAAAAAGGTTTGCGTCGGCAACAGATGGGCTATTTTGATCCCGATATACCCACGGGAACGGGAACCACGCGGGCGAAACCGCGGGAGGCAGCTAGTTTATTATATCTTATTCAAATTGTATTACTCCAACTGTATAATGGGAGTTAAATATCATCAGATTTTCATCTGTTTCAATGCAAATCCATTCTAATAAGGCCCGTGTTATCCATTCTAATGTTCCCTCCAGCGCCATGAGTATAACACCTACAGCCTTCACGAATAGCTTCAAAAATCACAAAAAATGGAGACGGCCGGTATTTTTTTTAAATTGACCTTATCAAGGTCAAAGGTCAGAAAAACTTTTTTCTCAAGTGAAAAATGCACTCTTAACTTTTTTCTTAAAGTGAATTTAACTTTTAAATGCACTCTCTGTTTTTTTACTGACAGCTAGAATTTTACATGGTCCGATTTTACTGGCATCATAGGTCAAACATAAGCTCTTATCGACGGATTGCACACGTGCGTAGCACGCGCTTAAGTCTATAGTGTCTAATAAATAGCGCTTTGTTTAAAATGTATCAAATAACGCTTGGTGTTTCGAAACTGTTCATTAGTTGTCTATTGGTACTATAAATGGAGGCTTTTACGCTTTGGGTTGGGATTTAGTTAACCTCGCGTACGGTCACTGCTGTTAATGACTACTTACGCCCGAAATTAATAACCTATCTGTAGTATGAATGGGGCTGTCTGAGATAGTTGCCTAGATATTTTTGTTAATATAACCAAAATAAAGACGGCTGCTAGGCAACGTAGCCAGTATCCTATGCAACTCTTTTTTTTTTTTTTTTTTTTTTATATTTAGATCGGAGCATATGACTCTACCTCCACCTGATGTTAAGTGGAGTTAGAGTCCAGACGCGAAGATAGCTGGTGCAGCAGATCAAACTGCCACATCAGCCACCTTCACCTTGCCGGCCTGCTAAATGCTTCTTCACGCCTCGTTTAAAGGACCCCGGGTTGTAAGAAGGAGGGAATACGTGCGCAGGCAAACAATTCCATTTGCGGATAGTGCGACAAAGAAATGAGCTACCAAATTTCTTTGTTCGCGTTGGAATCGCTGCCACAGTAAACCGGTGGCAACGCAAGCCAGCGCGCGTGGTCCTATGAAGGAAAGGAGAAGGTGGGATAAGGGAAAATAATTCTTCAGAGCACTCGCCGTGGTATAGGCGGTAGAACGCGCTTAATGAAGCGACATCGCGGCGTAATTGTAGGGGCTCCAGGAATTTTGTTACCTCTACATCGCCGATGATGCGAATTGCGCGGCGCTGCAACCTGTCCAGTGCATCGAGCAAGTACTTAGCGGAGGCATCCCAGAGGTGTGAGCAATATTCTACGCAGGACCGTACTTGCGTTTTATATAACAAGCACAAAATAGATATATATCTGAGATAGCCCTATCCATATCTATAGATGGGTTATTAATTTCGGCCGTTAGTAAACTAAATACACTCGCGAGCAAAAATAAGTAGTCCAGTACAAAAATCAACGTAAAGATATTGCACAGCGATTTCTTCAGCCATCATCGTTACTCTACATCATACAGTATGATGAACGATAATACGATACCTTGTGAGTTGAAAATTGTTTACGGTTACAATAACCATAAAATGTAATACCTATTATAATAAGTTTTTTTTTGTGATGGAAAATAGACCTTACTGATATGTAAGCTCACTTTTCAATTTGACGACTCTGTATGAAATAAAACAGGGAGAAAAAAATAGCCCTTGACGAGTTTCTTGCCGGTTCTTCTCGTTTCAAGGTCTCCCGCCGTAGGGTTTGTGAACCGATGGCGTAGCTTCTTTGACGTTCATAGGTGCTTGTAACAGCCTTGACTGAATAAATGATATTGAATTGAATTGAATTGATAATGAACAAAACAGATCAGTTGGAATTGAAAATTAGTGATGGGTCAGTTTCAGTTATACCTACGGAGATATGAGAATTCCTCTTTATGTATGGTATTGTTTCAAGGTTCTGAAGAAATCTTCTAATAAGGAAGCCTAATAAGGAGGCTCAAGGTAACTCAGCGTGCAATCGAGAGAGCTATGCTTGGCGTTTCCCTGCGTGATCGAATCAGAAATGAGGAGAGCCGCAGGAGAACTAAAGTTACTGACATCGCTCGAAGGATTGCTCAGCTGAAGTGGCAGAGGGCGGGACACATAGCGAGAAGAACCGATGGCCGTTGGAGCGGAATGGTTCTGGAATGGCGACCGCGTACAGGACGCTAGGCCCCCGACAAGGTGGACCGACGATCTGGTGAAGGTCGCGGGAAGCCGCTGGATGCGGGCAGCGCTGGACCGATCGTCGTAGAGATCCTTGGGGGAGGCCTATACCCAGCAGTGGGTGTCATGTGGCTGCGACGACGAATAAATCTTCACTAAGTCTAACGACGCCATAACAACAATGTTTTTTAGCATTATAAGATTTTAAACTTTCGCGTTCCATTATAATTATAAATTAAAAAGTAAAAAAATTACCTTTTGTTGGAGTCGGTGCCAGCCAAGGAATTTTACATTCTACTTTTTTTTTTTTCTTAACTTGGCTGGACCGACTCCGGATGGAAATGGAAATAAAAGGAAAACTAAAAAGTTATAAAAAAGGAAAACTGTCTGAAAATAAGAGGTCATAATAGGGCAGGAAGTTTTGTTTTCCGACTAGTCTCATGTATCTTATTATAATAGAAAAATTATTTACATGTAACATCAAAGGAGCATCAAAGCCTTGCATAGTCAACACGAACGAAGCTTCAGCCAACGGCTATATTAAAATCATTTTTATTTTTTTTAGCTGCCCGTCTAAGTGGTACATTTCAGCCTTTTGATCTTTCTTTCCTTATTATAAAACAATGCAACATGAAAGTAAAAAAAACTTTAATTTTGTAAAAAAAAAATGCATTAAATAAGAAGAAACGGAATTCTTCAGTATAAAATAACGCCAGATGAAACGAATTTAATTTTGTAAAAAATAACCTAATTTGCAATAAAATTAGAAGCGGAAGTGTTTATTTAATCAGTAGGCCTAGAATAACTATCGAGGAAGTAATAGTAGATTATGCACTAAGGGGATAAAGCAGTGTCTTATGTCACGGGCAGCATATTGAATCCTGAGCGAAATGAAGGATTCTGTAGTCAACAATCCGCATTCTCCCATACTTGAAATCCAGTTTTCAGTATCTCTGTGACTCTCATGACCGCCATTTTCGCTCTGCTAATACTCTTGCGCTCACTTCCTCTCTCTTTCATTCTGGCTATTTGTCTGACTGACTCCTTCACTCTGCAAGCTTTGTGATTCTGGAAACATCTCCCTGACGGTGTCAGAAAATCTCCCAGCAAATATTCCTTTAAAAGAGATATTCGTGCTTTTCTTTTGAATGGGTTTATTTTCCCGTACATATAACACACACCTTTCCTATACCTGGCCTGTCTCACTTCCATACAAGCGGCGCAAAGTCCCCGAGATATTTACCTACTATTCTGGAAACCAACCTAATTTCAACCTTTTGCATTGCGTATAGCTTTCATAGTACAATAACTGTCTGCCGTCTCGCTTCAATCTGCTAGGGCTGTCTATTGAGACTAGTCCGGTGACCGGACGCTTGCGTTTATAATACCTAAACTCGGGAGTGAAATTTCTGTACCGTAAGGTACTAATATATATTCTGTGCCTATACTACAGAAGCACGCGTGTTGCTTTTATCGCAAATACGCCATGATGTCCCAAATACACAACTTTTTGTCCCTTATTTGTTTATGCTTTGCACGTCCACCGCTATAAGTTCAAAATAACGCTATTACATTAATAAATATTCCTATGAATATTGATGGGTTAAATAAACTACTGATTTACGAAGTCTATTTCAACCTAAATTGGGTTCGTATTACCTACTCAATTTTGTTATAATAATTATTATTGAATAAAAGCTATGTGAACTATCTGAAACGGTTTTAATATTAAAATAACACACCTACGATAATTTGGTAGGTAACAAGGAGCTACATAATATCAAATTTACTTTAATTGTGTGGCGTCATCAGCCATTTTTAGGTCCATATTCCAGAACGTGGCTCAAGCAGTGTTCTGTGCTTGAGAACAGTTAAAAAGGGATGTCGCTACATGCGATGAATAAGCGCCTCCCTTTCTAACTGTTCTCAAATAGAGATCACTGCTTAAATCACGTTCTAGAATACGGGTCTTAATGTCCCCACTGCTGGGGCACTGGCCTTCCTTATGAATGGATAAGGAGAATGGGTCATGACCCACTACGCGGGCTCCGTGCGGTTTAGTGAGTTTTAACGACTGCAAATGAAACCGGGACCAACGGCTTAACGTCCCTTTCGAAGCACGGAGAAGCTCGAGATAGTATATTTTTGGTCACCCATCCCGTGACCGACCATTGCGAAAGTTGCTTAACTACTTGAACCACTGCGCCACGGGCTCCTCAATTCATCATCATCGGCTATTTTAAAATGTCTCTACTGCTGGCGGGCACTGGCCTTATGGATGGATAAGGAGAAAATGAAGCCACGGGGGCCCAATGGTGTTCTTCGTCGTCGTCTCAGCCACAATGACATGACACCCACTGCTGGGTATAGGCCTCCCCCAAGGATCTCCACGATGATCGGTCATGCGCTGCCCGCATCCAGCGGCTTCCCACGACCTTTACTAGATCATCGGTTCACCTTGTCGGGGCCTACCCAGCCACGTAGCTTCGTCCGGTTCGCGGTCGCCATTCCAGAACCTTTCCGCCCCAACGGCCACCGGTTCTTCTCGCTATGTGTCCCACCTACTGCCACTTCGGCTGAGCAACCTTTGAGCGATGTCGGTTACCTTAGTTCTTCTACGGATCTCCTCATTTCTGATTCGATCACGTAGGGAAACGCCTTGCATAGCTCTCCGTCTATACTATACTTTTACCTAGAGACCCAATTACAGAGAGACATTATATAGATTAAAATTCAATGTTTCTCTTCTACAGCATATATGGGTGAATTTTGAGTCTTCTTATCAGACCCATAATTAGCGACCACGTTTCACTGCCATAAGTCATCACTGGCATAGTCATTGACTTTCGTCTTGAGACACTGAGGTAAGTTGGACGCAAAAATTGTACGGAGCTTCCCGAATGCTGCCCATCTGAGTAGGATTCGGCGAGAGATCTCTTTCTCGAAGTTGGACTTACCGAACCAATAATGGTGTCAACATATGCAAATTGCACACCCATCCCATGACCGACGACTGTGAATATTGTATAACTAGCACAATCGCAGGCCGAACACGTAAATATAGCATCAATGAACTGCTCATCCTTACGCTCAGCTTTACGGGAAAAATCTGCAAATCTTTTCAAACATTGTTTTGCCGAGATACTTACCTACTTCTTTCAAATGTTGACAAATATGATGGATGGGAAAAGGTATTAGGTGTTTGTACAGTCGAACGAAAACACAACATCTTTGATTTATTGGCTCCGTAAAATTATATTATTCAGATACCTACATACATACACTCACGCGCATTTAAGGCGATACTTGAAAAAAATATGCTAGAGCGAGATAGCAATGAGAAAACGACGCGCACGGGAGCGAGACCGATTTTGCAGATTAGGCAATAAAAACACAAAATCACTTCGTAATAAAAAACTACAGCGATTTAAAATAAAAAAAACGAATTTGATACTTTTATACGATCCTAAATATTATTGATGTCCACTTATTAAACCATTTTCCTATAGTGTAAGTAACCCCATTTAAGAATAATCTTGAATTTTCGTATTTTTTAGAGGTCTTTTCGAAAAGAAAAAGTGTCGAGGCAAAATCATAAAATCGTGTTTTTGAAACTATACGAATCTAGATAAAAGTATGAAGAAATATATATGTTATTACCAGATTTGTAACAACTGTAACCGTGCTATAGTTTTATATCAAAAAGTCTATTCTTTTTCCGAGTAGCGCCTTAAACACATACACGCACACGTATTTTTAAATAAACTAAACAAGATAATATTTGCCAGATTATAGTGTGATAGATACTTATCTTAGAGTTATGTTTAAACCGCCTCTGTGGTCTAGTGGTACAACCACCGGTATCAGACCCAGGGGTCCCGGGTTCGATTCCCAGGGGGATACATATTGTATTCGGTTTGGTTGGTGGTAGGACTTGTTGTAAGCCCGCCTGGCTAGCTACCACTATCTTATTAAGCCTGACGCCATAACAACAATGTTTTCAGCATTGTTGTGTTCCGGCAGTTCGAGATAAGATAACCAGTTTCTCAGTGGCTGAGGATTCTGGGAGAGGCTCAATTCTTTCTTGCTCTTTCAAATTGCCTACCTACTAAAAACAAGGTTAATGTAGGTAAGTCTTTGTTTTAGTTGTGCAATATCTTCAATAGGGGGTGTCCTGGCAGTCCGTAATACAGGTTTACCTAGCTGGGATGCCTGCCTACCTAAGCAAGCACATTACTGATATCAGAACCAATAAATCATAAAAATATGTAACGGCCAAAAGCCGAACTGTTCACTTTTATCTCAGTTTTAGCCGGCTAGTGCTAGCCTTGGTGCAGGGGCGAGGTTAAGCAGACACAGGTGGTTAGTTAGGTTTGGTGTTTTTAAGTACATTGTAATATAACTACCAGATATAAAAAAAATATAAAACTGATAGATTAATCACGCTTTACCCGGAATCTTCATCCTATCGAGTGAGGATCTGGCTATCTTGTTTTGTAACTGCCGGAACCCACCAAATCTGAAAACATTGTTGTTATAGACAGATTTAGATAAGATGTTGGTAGCTAACCAGACGGACTTAAAACAAGTCCTACCAACCAACCATATATGTGTTAATAAAATATTACTCTGTCTCTCTCTCTCTCTCTCTCAACCAACCAAACCGAATACAATATGTAATCCAACTGGGAATCGAACTCGGGATCCATGGATGTGATACCGGTGGTACTAGACCAGCAGAAGTGGCCAAATATTTTGCCAGCTTTAATAGACTAAACAGATTTATTCCGCTTGCGACCACATGTGCACTGAATGATGGTAAACTTCGCAAATTGGGCAAATGATTCTAATTGCCCATGCCACATTTGCAGTAACGAGCCAATGAAATGAAAAGTCATTAACATTTCTGTGCAAATTTCAACGGTGTGTTAGCTTAGCACAATTACATTTTACCGGTAACAAAATGTCTAGTTTGTGACCGCTGGAGAACTGTGTCCTTACCTAAAACTCTTTTATGAAGTCTACGAACAGCCAAGGCCGCCAAATTATTTTCGTAAACTTATAAAAAATTTAGTAGGTGAAAAAAATGTGTAGTAATTCCTAAAAAGTACCTAGCTAATATAATACTATATGTATACTCACAGAACACAAGAAAGAGATTAGAATGCATGGCCGTCGACGCATTGGCAGATGGCTGGTTTAGTGCCTAGAGGGTCTAGGGTCTAGGCTAGGCCCTAGCGAGTCACCTAGAGAATAGCTAAGGTAAAACGAACGTTCTCGGATTTTGACGACCGGCCGCACTGCGTGCTTGGCGCCTAGGTAGGCACCTATTGGGCGCTTAGCGCTTTGTATCCAAGTAAGCAAACCTAACGACTCACCACGCAGTGCCCGCACCGTGTGTCTAGCAAATAGCCAGGATTCAAGGCACTAGCCCCTAGACGCTAATATGACAGCTATTAGCGTCTAGCGCCAAGTGCCTTGGTTGCTAGGATACGGTGTTTGTTGTTTGGATACACGCCAGGCGCCTAGCTAGGAAGAACTTTCGTTTTACCTAGCTACTCACTAGGTAGCTCATTAGGCGGCGGCCTAACGCTGCAAACGAATAGGCACGCGCCTTGCTTAGCGCCTAGACTAGAGCCAAGTGACCGCATCTAGGCTAGTTGCTAGGATACACGGTGAGGACACAGCCGCGCGTCTGTCTAAAATCCATTTTTAGTAGGTACCTACTTTTTAGACAGACATGAATTTTTCGTAATTTTTAAAATATTTTGACGACTCTAAAGTCAGTTCACGAAAAGAGGAATATCTAAGCTTATTTTATTGGTACTTGAATTTTAAAGTACCTGAAAAAGAGTAAAATTATTTTTGAAACTCTATCAAGGACTGGAACAAAAGTTCTGACCGGTTGTTAATTATAAAGTACTAGCGGCCGTGCGCGGTTCCCGTTCCCGTGGGAATTTTGGGATCATTTATAGCAAATTCTCTATACCAAATTTTGTCAAAATCGGTCCAGTAGTTATTGAGTTTGTTCGTTACATACAAAAATACAAATCTTTCTTTTTTATAATATTAGTATAGACTAGCGGCCGCCCGCGGTCTCACTCGCGTGGTTTCCGTTCCCGTGAAAATATCGGGATAAAAAGTAGCCTATGTGTTATTCCACTCTTTGAAGTCCCTAAATACCAAATTTCATCCAAATCTGTTCACTAGTTTTTGCGTGAAAGAGGAACAAACTAACAAATAAACAAACGGACATACATTCGCATTTATAATATTAGTAGGATTATTAAAAGCAACTCTTCAGAGTAGTTATTTTTAAATAGCAAGCTATGCGCTGAGACGCGACAGACACGCGCAAGAAAATATTAAATTGTAAAAAATATACACGACCTTATTCTTTCTTAGTGGTGAATAAAAGAAATTCGAGAGTGTTTTATTAAACAAACGCGTCGTTCCTTGGGAATATCATGGTTAACCGCCTCTCTGGTCTAGTGGTAACAACCACTGGTATCAGACCCAGGGGTCCCGTGTTCGATTCCCAGCGGGTTAGGATTTGTTGTAAGTCAGTCTGGCTAGCTACCACCATCTCATCTAAGCCTGACGCCATAACAACAATGTTTTCAGCATTGTTGTGTTCCGGCAATTACAGATAAGATTTATTTATTTCTTAATTTATTTAATAAGGCTTACCAACTAAATACATAAAGGCAAATGCCATTAAGTTTACAGCACTTAGCAAAATATGTATTTTATATGCATTTAACTTAAAGGAATGCACATCATTGTTATATGTATAAGACGTTTTCTTTTATGTTTTATTGTTAGACTAATCAATAATAATACTTAGAGAGAAAAAAAATACGATAATGAAAAAATACAATGCAGAAATTAAATATTATCCATACAACAATCCAAAATTGTTTTTTTTAACGGATAGCCATGCAGTTCGTCAGTGATGAGGATTCCGGGAGAAACTCTCTTCCACCTTCGGCCTTATCAATACTTAACATCAGATATGATGAAGGCTAAGAGACTCTCCGTTGTTCATAAAAAACAAACAAGGTTCAGGCGGGAATTGAATCTTTTCCCAGCTGTTATTATTAGCTAAGCCTCTTTTCATATTCTCTGGGGAAAGTGATAGGTAACATTTATCTGTCTTTATCCGACCGTAAATAAGTAAGTTCTTAAAACGAGTTTACTTTTGTGGCGGGTTTACAAAAACCCCGCAAAACGACATTGTAACGTAACAGACGTTACAATGTCGTTTTGCGGGGTTTTTGTAAACCCGCCACAAAAGGAAACTCGTCACGTTTTGAAAAGTGCCAGACATTGAAAGTAAATTCGCCCTTAGGTACTATCATTAAATCGTGTTTTTGAAACATTACGAACCAAATAAATAAATAAATATTTCCATACAATCACACCAATTATCTAGCCCACATTAAGTATCGTGAAGAACTTGTGTTATGGACACTAGATAACGGAAAACATACTTGTATACTTTTTTTTTTGTAAATACATACATAATATACATATTAAACACCCAGACCAACACAAATAGACATGTTCATGCACACAAATACTTGTCTTGTCCGGGGATCGAACCCGGGACCCCTGGCGCAGAAGGCGGCGTTAGTACCTCTGCGCCAAACAGGTCGTCATGGAATGGATATGTAAATTTGTAAAAAAAGTATATAGTATGTTTATCTTTTATCTAGTATCCATAACACAAGTTTTTCATGATACTTAACGTGGGCTAGATAATTGGTGTGATTGTATGGTAATATTTATTTATTTATTATTTATTTAAATTTATGGAATGGGTGTGTAAATTCGACACAGGTCACAAAGCAAATTCATTTTTAAAATGCTATCTGTAGCGAGGCATACACGTTACGACTAAAGCACAGAATAATAAATATTTTAAAGTTATTTTTCTCAAACATGCTTGGAACTTAGAGCATTACTTTGACAACCTTCTTCGAGATAAATCGGTATTGCTGTACTGGCCACATACATGCGAGCAGCGGCCGGCAAAAGTTGTATGAAAATCCATATCATTCTGTCGTGTTTAGCGGCCAAATAAGTTACATAGTAAACTCATATCTGTAGTGTAATTTAAAAATGGAATGATATTTTACTCCGAGTCCGAAATATGGCAACCAAGGAGGTAACTTATCAAAGGTTTTATTTAAATTTCGAACTGGCTTGCAAATAAAAAGCTGTTTTAGAAAAAAAAAACAACAAATGAACACTTTAACGCGGGAAAAAATATCGTTGTTCGTTGTTCGTCTGATTTCGAAAAGTATTTTTAATTTCCGCGCATTATTTGAGAAAAGTTGTACAAGCCTTGGCCACAACTAGGCATTGCTGGACTTACGTATGTGTGCCTCGGCTTCGCTTCGGCCCACATTCGTCTATCAATGCCTATTTTGCTGGCCGCTGCAGGAATGTACTATAATTGCCATATATATATATATTGCCATATATATATATGTCGGAGAAACACCATTCTCCTCGACATCGTCGTTAGTGGTCACGGGTCTAGTGGGCGCCATCGGGGTTAAATGCGAGCACAAAACTAAATAGTCACTGTTTCGTACAATTTTATTTACACTTTAACAATGTTTTATCAACAAACAAGAATCACTTGAACTTAACTGATTAAAATTAACTTTCTAAATGACAATTTAATAAGTAAAACCGAGCAGCGGGTTCGAAGCACCGATCTAACTTTAATGAACTAAAAAATGATCCACCTCGATCAATCGACACAACAGTAATGCGCGCCAACACTCAATGCGCGGCAAAAACAGTGAAAACAACAAGATGGCGCCTCGACCCCGCTCGAGGCGCGCCCTCTGCTCTGAGCCGTTTAGTGATTATTAAAAATTAATAATTTCTTACGTGATAACAAAAAATGGAGAAAACCAAATTAAATTAAATTAAGATTTTACAAAAATATTGAAAGTGTAACAATCAAAAAAACTCGCATTATGCAACCAACAAACAACTCGACTAGTCACTTCCTCCGACACGGCCGTCCTGACGTGTCACACGTCCTCGTGTGATGTTGAAGGGTGGGCATCATCGTTAACTGAAATAAAGAAAACAAAGTTTTGGATAAAATGCTTCGGCCACTCCTGACGAAGCAAAACACGTTCGTTATTTCATTACTTAAAGTAGATAACTCGTAATAATACTTTATTTATGGGGAGTAAATTCTAATAGCCTCCACGCTGTGTACTAAAACTTTTACATACTATGGGAACAGCCACCTCGCCGTTTATTATTTAATCAGCCACCTCGCTGTTCAGATTGCCCTTATTAGCGGTCAGCACCTCGTCTCTTATTCAATCATATTTACAATTTCTAAATGGCCACCTCGCCTGTTAGACAACAAACTATAACAGCTCCCAAGACAGGGTATCTTACATACATACAGCTCAGCCACCACGCTGTTAAATTACATGTTTCAAACACCATAGATACACACATTATTCAGAATTATGATCTACGGTCAAAGCCTGTATAAAAAAAAACCGGACCTCGTCATCTTTTGGTAACTACGCTTGCGATAAGAAAATGCCATAAGTTCACGTTGCATCTTACAGCGGCTAGTGTTTCTTCAGAAAAAATACTGCGTTGCAACCGGGTTCGATTTGCCCCAGGTGTGCAAGTATCACAGATACTATCATTTCTTCCTTGCCTAAATTATTCCAACGTGACATGAGTGAAGTAAATAAACAGCTTGCATAAGCAGCAAGACATTCACCTTCTTGAGGTTTACCGGTAAACATCTTTAAAACAGTCGCTGCACATGTTTCTAACGTATCAAAACGAGAAAGAAAAATTTCTTTAAATTTCACCCACTTCATACTAGGGAAAGCTATCTGAGAAAACCATGCTGCGGCTGAGTCTCTCATGGCCTTACTATGTATCAGAATAAGGGTACTTCCCTGTATATCACGATCCGATAGGCAGATGTCGGCAGTTGCTAGCCAGGCCCGGGCGTCGGTGTCTGCATTTTCAGGTTGAAATTCAGGAAGCGTAATGTTCTTGTCCTCGATAACCGGGGGCTGTAGCGGGTTCGGTAATGCCTCCACGAGTAGTCGTTTAATAGTAGTTTTGTTGCGCCTCGAACAAAGCACACCAACCGTCGTCTGATCCAATCGATTTGTTCCCGTCATGTGCCTGCACCGATCCCACTTCTGATGTCGGAGAAACACCATTCTCCTCGACATCGTCGTTAGTGGTCACGGGTCTAGTGGGCGCCATCGGGGTTAAATGCGAGCACAAAACTAAATAGTCACTGTTTCGTACAATTTTATTTACACTTTAACAATGTTTTATCAACAAACAAGAATCACTTGAACTTAACTGATTAAAATTAACTTTCTAAATGACAATTTAATAAGTAAAACCGAGCAGCGGGTTCGAAGCACCGATCTAACTTTAATGAACTAAAAAATGATCCACCTCGATCAATCGACACAACAGTAATGCGCGCCAACACTCAATGCGCGGCAAAAACAGTGAAAACAACAAGATGGCGCCTCGACCCCGCTCGAGGCGCGCCCTCTGCTCTGAGCCGTTTAGTGATTATTAAAAATTAATAATTTCTTACGTGATAACAAAAAATGGAGAAAACCAAATTAAATTAAATTAAGATTTTACAAAAATATTGAAAGTGTAACAATCAAAAAAACTCGCATTATGCAACCAACAAACAACTCGACTAGTCACTTCCTCCGACATATATATATATATATATATATATATTACAGACGCATGTTTTAGTATAATACTTGTTTTGTTTTATTTTAATAAAAAGTAGCTCGCCGCGTGTGAAAAAAAATGTAAATATTTTTACAAATGTGTCAATTTTTTTTATTTTTTTTCGATATTTGTAATGTGGTTAAAATAACTAATAAGTTAATTTTGTATTTTATTAAAATGCTTTTTTTAATTTATTGTTGTTCATCTCCTTGGCTCATCATTATTTGATTTGAAAATTATTTTATTATTAATGAATTATTTGTTGAATCTTTTTATGTGAAATGCAAAATTAAAATGTTAGAATCATTTTAAAATTAATAACAGGGCGTCCGATTTTTTTAATGCGTCTCTCGCGGTTTTCTACGGGTGAAAGCTGAAAACCAGGCAACCTTCGCCTTCGGGGCAAAAATATACGCTGAGCTTTTGCCTCTTTGCATCGCAATGACAAACATGCACAGATATACTTATGAAATTAAACAATAGTTTAATTTCGTGGGTAGGTCTCTGTACGAACTTATGTGCTCGCTCACTTTTGTCAGTCCGTAAGTAGTTTGTTTATTTTTCTTTTCTTTTCTTTTGTTTATGTGCATGTATGTTTGTGATGAAGATCAACAACTGTCTTAAACATAAATAGCACTAGAAATAACATCAAGAAGTCATTTATATTCGGTAAAATAACATACCACTTACATAATGTAGAGGGTTTGATTAAAAAAAACCCTATGAAACTTGAATGTTCTCTTATCTCTAGGCATCTACAAAAAGAATTGTGACAGTATATACATATTATCTGAAGTCGCTGCATATTATCTAATGTAACTGAATTTTTGGAAAATCGTTTACCGTCATTTATCGTGACATTTTCTTATTAAAAAAGAGACTTTATATCCCGTCTCTTTACGTATGCAGCGACCTCACAGTGAGCCACTGACTGTTAGCCTCTGGTACGCCTCCCAATATATTTTAAACGGAGTGTCCTACAGCGCGTACTTTACACAGTTTGCGGCGTTTCGCTTGCAGTGAGTGGCTGATACGTAGCGAAGGATGCTCGCGGCTGGCCTCAGTCAGCTTACTACGCTAGCGAGCTGCGCGTCGTTACGCGACAGCGGATAGTCAGGCTGCAGGCGAGCGCGGTTGCCCACGCGCAGCACAGCATATGCTGGCTCCTCCGGCGTGCAGCCGTCACGCGCAGTGGGTAAGCACCGCGAAGTTAGGAGTATGTCCTTGTAACTAAGTACCTGTGGTAAGCTGCATGCGAGCGCGGCTGCCCAAGCGCAGTACAGCATCTGCTGGCTCCTCCGCCGTGCAGCCGGCACGCGCAGCGGGTACAGCACCGCGAAGAACCTGCAATTGGTTTTGCTGTTAAAAAACTTATTATAAAGACCTCGGACTTGCGGTGCCCATAATGTATTTTAGTTTCTTAAATCATTATAAAAGCAATGAATGATGGAGTATTGATTATTTGGGCTCTTTTGTATGATCGAATTCAATGTATTGCTTATGCACACTACAAATTGTGGGAGTAAAGTAAAAATACTTTTTCCCTTTATCTCGCTTCGTTTTTTTTGAACTTGCGGTCGCACTGTGAACGGCAGTATAATATACGGAGAAAACTAGCAGGACAGAAATATCGTAACAAAACAAAGTAGCTTGGTTTTTGCGTAGGAATGCCCATTAGAAAACTTTTTATAAAAAAAATTAAAACCAACTTCAAAAAACTAAAAAGCAAAAGATAAACCTTTAGAAGTCAGTGCCAGCCAAGGCAAGAAAAATAAATTGTATTACCGCATTTTTTTTGAAGTTGGTTTTAATTTTTTATAAAAAGTTTTTATTTTACAATTTTTAAAGGTAGAGAAAAAAAAACCTTTAAAAATTTTAAAATAAAAACTTTTTATAAAAAATTAAAACCAACTTCAATAACCTTATGTCAACTCCTCATCACCTTTAACAAAATGCTGCTTTTCCCGGTGCATGGACGTTTTTTATTGAGGAGTTCTCCCGATACTTCATTATCAGCTCCACTTCATCACATGAGTTGAGTCGAGCATAAATTGCTTATGAACCACATTAAATTAATCGTATCGCTTCCATGAAATGCTAAGTATTCAATAGTTCCGATGACCATTTGTGGTCTTCATCATCAATACCACTTCACCAAATGGTGCTTTCCGGTAGCATATGCATAAGTTTCTATAGAAAATACCGAAATCGCTATAGGAGTGCCTATAATATTTGAAGAGTTCCCTGGATTTCTATAGGATCCCATCATCAGATCCTGACATGATGACAATGGGACTACATGGGAAGTATACCCTTTTGAACAAAAAAAGAATTACTCAAATCGGAGTAATCGAGTAACATACAAAAAATAAAAAGATTCTGTTGAATTGAGAACAAGGAGGTTCTCAATTCAACTGAATCTTTGTTTTTATTTTTTTGGAAGTCGGTAAAAAATAAGGACAACCTTTTCTGTGTAATCCATTTTGTTTCAAAAAGTGTGTCACATCATCTCACCACACAGGTATCAACACAATTTCTACCATGATATATTTATGAGGGCGAGTCACCTGTCGATGGATATGTAGACGAGTATGTTGGAGGACAGGTACATCCCGAAGGCCCGCATTACCAGCAGCAGCTTTGACAGCAGGTTGCCCATTAGCTACGCGTTCTATAATATATTTGTGAAGGCAAGTCACCTGTCGCTGGATATGCAGACGAGTTAGTTGGAGGAGAGGTACAACCCCAAGGCGCGCACTATCAGCAGCAGCTTGCATACAAAATCAACTATGTGTTCTACCATGACATAGTTGTGGGGGCGAATCATCTGTCCATGGATATGCAGAAGACTATATTGGCGGAGGCATTTTAAACAGCAGTTTGCCACCAACTACCAACGTGTTTTACCATGATATACTTGTGATGGCTACTCACCTGCCGTTGGATATGCAGACCAGTATGTTGAAGGAGAGATACAGCCCGAAGGCCCGTACCACCAACAGCAGCTTGCATAGCAAGTTGCCCGCCAGCCATGCGTTTTATTATTATGTATTTGTAATGAGATGTCACCTGTCGTTGGATATGCAGACCAGTATGTTGGAGGAGAGGTACAGCCCGAAGGCGCGCACCACCAGCAGCAGCTTGCACAGCAAGTTGCCCGCTAGCCATGCGTTTTATTATAATGTATTTGTGATGAGATGTCACCTGTCGATGGATATGCAGACGAGTATGTTGGAGGAGAGGTACAGCCCGAAGGCGCGCACCACCAGCAGCAGCTTGCACAGCAAGTTGCCCACCAGCCACGCGTTCGTGTACTTCCACCCGATCTGAGGACGAAGACACTCATTAAGAACTGCCAACTGAACAAGTAAAAAAAATCTTTTCATTCTGAGCAATGTTGTGGGACTGATGTTGAGTGGGTGGCGACTGCCGCCAAAAAAAAGATGATTGGACCGATTTTGACAGGACCTGCATTGACTGAATCTGTCTCTAAGGAGTCACAATGAGGCTACTTTTATTTCAGTAGTCTCATAGTGACTCCGTAAAGACTGATACAGTCAATGTAAGTTAAGTGGAGATTTTCCGTCTTTGAAAAAAAAATATATCTAAAAAACCCGCATCCATTAAAAGTCAAGTCAACTGAAAAGATGGAAACAAGATCAAATATAAAAGGCAAAAATAATTTTTATTTGTTCCACATAATATCATGTTTGCGGACTTTTTTTTTGAACAAAATATGTTTGGTTGTTATGAGGTAATAAAGAATATTACATAAAAACAGACAAACATACATACATACATACATACAAAATACGTTGCAGTCGGGTAAAAAGGATTTATCTCATTACAAACAGACACTCCAGATTTATTTTATTTATTTATTGCTTTCGTCGACTTTAGAAGATTTCAATTAGTCTGCAGTGTTTAATTGTATGTTAGTGTGATTTATCCAAATCCCGTTTCGTTAACTTTTAATAGGGTCGAACCGAATAGCATCGTATCGCACTCAAACGGTGTATTGTATCTGTCAAAGTAAATTAAGGGTTTTCAGCATCTGGCTTCGACACACTCTAAGCAGATTAAATGCTCTCATTTAGGCTGTTACATAGGTATTTGCCCAGGAAATGCCTATTAATTCTCGCCTTGAATAGTCCAGGGTTATAGAGATCGGGAACACATGAGCAGGCAGCGTATTCCATTCTTTAGCGGTCCGCATAAAATATGTATTAGCAAAGTGCTTGGTACGGATCGTGGAATGTCTACGATACGTACGGTTGATACGGTAGCCATCCGAAAAGCGCAAAAATTAGGATTAAGTTTTTTTTTAGTTTTGAATATTTAGAAGGACATGTTAAGCTTCAAGAAAATGGATGACGTCATTCTGTCTCCTTTGGGCAACTCAAGATATTCAATACTTGCGGCCGCCCCCGGTTTCACTCGCGTGGTTTTCGTTCCCGTAGTAATATCGGTATAAAATGTGTCCTATGTTTTAATTAAGGAAATAAACTATTTGGGTACCAAATTTCATCTAAATACATTAAGCCGTTTTTACGTGATTAAGTAAAAACTTGCAAAATATCGGGATTAAATGTATACTATGTTTCGGTTTTCTCAGTTCGGGCTTTAAGCTATCTGTGTCTCAAATTTCACCCAAATCTTTTATGCAGTTATTACGTGATTGAGTAAGAAACGTCTTAAGTGGTCGCCCAAGGTTTTACTCGAATAGCTTCTGTTCCCGGGGGAATAAATTAGGCTTAACTCTTTGACATTGAGAGCACCCTTTTTAGGGTTCCGTAGCCTAATGGCAAATAACGGCCCCCTTATAGATTCGTCATGTCTGCCTGTCAGTCTGTCCGTCCGTCGTATGTCACAGCCACTTTATTCTGAAACTATTAAGATTACACGGTTGAAACTTGGTAGGTAGATGTGTTTTGTATACAGCTTTACGATTTTCATACAAAAAAAAACAAAAGATTAAGGGGGGGCTTCCTATACATGTACAATACATCAAACGGGGTGTCGGGGTGCGGTGTGTTTATACATAGGATATTAAAAATTACATTGAGATTCCTAAAACGATTTTTCTCAAAGTCAACCGTTTGAAAAATGTACACACTCCCAAAGTGGTAAAACTTTTAAAATAAGAAAGTGAAAAATCTAAAAGTACATACTTATGCTATAAATCTTAATAATAACAGCTTTCAACAAAAAATTTTTAAACGAAATATAGCTAGCAGTGTTAAAGATATAGCACATTTTCCGTAACCGCAAATATTTGTTATTGATACAAACACTAAAAAAAACAAAGTTATTTTTGCAGACAAAAATGTTAGTGGTATTTTGACTACGGAACCCTATACCGCGCCGGGCCCGACACGCACTTGGCCTTTTTTTCTTTTTATTGAGCGAAGGCTTTCGTAGTGAGTGAAATTGAAACTCCTAACGCACTGTTGACTGTAGAGTCATAACATTTATTAATTTTAAATCTTGCATTTCAATGCTATGCGTTTTTAAACTAGGGATTCTTTTCATAAGAATTGAATTTATTTGAAAACATCGATGTTTTGCTTTCTGTTCTTTCAACGGATACTCATAACAATTGGAAGAGCGCAGTAGACCGGATTTCCAATAGTTGCGGGTTCAAGTCCCGCCTGAGAACAATTTGTGAGTTGAGTCAGGCCTCCGTCACTCGCCTATAACTACCGCGAAAAGCACCTACAGCGCGCTACAACTTGAAGTTGTAAATCACTCAGGGCCGCCCCGCGCTTGTTAGTACACGCGTGCAGTTCGAAACGAATTTTACAAAACATTAATACTTACTTACGAAACATTAATTTAAACATTAACTGCACCATTTTAATGTTTTCCGATACAATACCTTTTAAAATTGTTCGATTTCGAATTTTCGCAACACCTAGAGTTTAAGTATTTTAGAGATTGTAAGAAATACATACAACATTACATTAAAGTAAAACAATTGTAAGTACAAAAGTGCTTCATAAAATTATGTTGTTATATAATTTACTTCGCTTGTACAATCCTGACGCTTGAGCTGTGTCGTAGGTAAATTCTGAACACAAAGGTGTTAATAAATTTTTATTTTAGACAAAAACCAAACTTTATGCTATATGAAGAGCAGAGTCTTCTGATACAAGTATTTTTATGCTTAAAAGAAGACTGGCCACTTGCTGTTGTTGTAAATTATATTTGAAAGTAAATAAATATTTTTGATTTTTTTTGATTTTTTTTTATTTTGAATAAATGGTTTCTATTCTATTCTAAAGGAATTGCGCTCTTGTGGGCCTAAGCAATTATGAGTGCACCAGCTGCGTTGGATATTTTGTAAGCTATTAAAATGTCGGCTTTCTTCGAGATCAAAGGAATTCCAATCATAGAATATATAATAGTAACTTCTGTTACTATTTTATATTCTGTGGTCGAGTCTTAGTCGTAGATTATGTATACTGTTCTATTAAAATTCAACACCTAAAATTATCATAACTATTGCTGTGTATCCATTAATATCCAAACCGTGGCGCGTAGTGGTAAGCCATAGAGAATTAACCACAGGCTTGGCTGCAGTTGTCCATTATGTCATTTTAATGCGAAGTGTTCATTACTTAACTGGATATTATCTAAATGTCAATTACAGTCGCTTGCAGGGAGCTTGTAAATGAGAATTATTAAACAGAATTACAAAGTGGTTTAGTTCAACTGATCATCAAACTAACGAAACCTAACTGACAAAAAAAACTATAAATAATTTGACAGTGCCAAATTACACATAGTTTTGTTTGTTTATTTTCACACATTGTTGAATTTCCACTTTACAGCTTTGAGTAAGTGGACGGCCGGCGACGGGAGTCGAATTCGCGACCCCGTATCGACACTATGGCCCTACCGTAAGCGGCGTAAGTGGCGTAAGTGCGTAAGTGTCGTCGACGTTGTTGACTTGTCGAATTGCTGATGCTATAGCGCTGTCTCGGCCGCACACTGAGTCGAGAATTAAGGCGATACTCGAAAAAAATATGCTGAAGCGAGATAGCAATGAGAAAACCACGCGCACGGGAGCGAGACCGATTTTGCAGATTAGGCAAAAAAACACAAAATCACTTCGTATTAATAAACTGAGCGATTTAAAAAAAATGCTTCTATACGATCCTAAATATTATTGGTGTCCACCTATTAAACCAATTTCCAATAGTGTAAGTAACCCCATTTAAGTATTATCTTGAATTTTCGTATATTTTAGAGGTCTTTTCCAAAAGAAAAAGTGACGAGGCAAAGTCATAAAATCGTGTTTTTGAAACTATACAAATCTATATAAAGGTATGAATAAATATATATGTTATTACCAGATTTGTAACAACTGTAACCGTGCTATAGTTTTATATCAAAAAGTCCATACTTTTTCCGAGTAGCGCCTTACCTGACTATGGAAAGGGAATCTTATTATTAGGACAATAACGTTGAAGTAGCGTTGTACGAAAACGCCGTCGGCTGTCAAAGTGAAGTTGACAGCGATGCCGACGGCAGTTACGCTGTAGGACTGTACCCCTATTACGAGTTTGCTTAACATGACATTTACAGGACTCGTGAGCGTAGACTATCGGATACACTGCTCATGTCGGTAAAACAGTCGCTAAATATGAAAGAGACAGAGCTACATTTTACATTAACGTTTACTGTAACGTCGAGTTTGCCAAACTCGTAATAAGCCTACTGGTAACTATATCACACGGATACTGGATCCAGCAGCTAACGTGCTATTATTAGTGCAGAACTACCACAAAACGTGACATTGACGTATTTACATGTCTTTAGATTTAATATTGTGTTTTTATTTGGGTTTCCCAAACGTTTGCAAAGTGTACATTTTCACTTTGCTGCAACACTTTGAAGAATAACTTTTACGTAAAATACTAATTTAATTTAATATCCCATTGTTTAGCTTTCAACTAGACTCCCTAGCCCGCAGCGAGCTACCTACTTGATATTTTTATAATAACCCTACCTAAGTAACAAAACTTTTAGAAGATCACTTCGTTTGTTACTAATTTATATAGGTCATCTCAGTACGAAAACAAACAAAAGATACGATATAAAAAATAATTTAGGACCTAAAAATTAGGAAAAAACTCTCTGCTAAAATACGAACATTAACTTATGATTAATTTATTAATGTAAACCTAAAATTAGTCTAACTTATAACTTTTTAATTTTGCATAGTTTTGACGACGGCCCGTAGACAAAGTAACATCGTTATGTGGCGAAACGATAATTCGATTCGTTATTGTCTGTATTCACCAATTAGCTAGCGGTAAGACCACGTGATTTAGAGCTGCCTTGCCAATCCGCCAATCCCATACATTTAATTATTTTCGAACTTCGTTATCGTTTTTGAATTGTTACTTTGGCTAAGGGCCCTGTGTCTGTGCCTGTGCCCCTGTCCGTTAAAAGGTTTTTACTATCTGTACTAGATAGTCTAGATAGCTAGGAGCTTGAACTTTTTTTAAATTTTTTTTATGACCTACGGTGAGACTCTTAGCCTTCATTATACCAGGGGGTCTAAAACGGTAACATTTAATGAAACGTTTCTAACATGTTTCATTTAATGAATTGTAGGAGAAATACTTTTGACGCCTTAAAATTGTAACATTAATATATGAAACATCTGCATTTCATTTAATATATGAACCATATTGGAAGTAGACGTTGCTCTATCAAAAAAATAGAGGGACGTGCCGAACCGTAACTTTACGGTTGTAAGTTAATCTCAGTTTTTTCATATTTACGACAATAAATATGATCCCAAATATTATATTTTAATAATTATGTGTAATTTCTGGTAAAGAAATCATAAGAAAGCATAAATTTACTAATAATTTTGTTAAATTCTTATATTTTTTCAAATATGGCAATGTAACGGGCGTCAGTCACATCAGTCAACTTGACTATTTGTGACCTTGACGCCTATATCCAAAACAAAACACAAACGTGACAAAAAATCTTAAAAGCATTTCTGTGAATTATATTGAAGATTCAAGTGTTTAGTTTCTACGTTATCGGGTGATATGAAACTTTTAACGAATGTGTTTCTACTTCACAAGCAATATGTTGTAAGTGATTAACTCCAACTACAAATTTTTGAAGAACTTTAGAGCTCCAAGTATTTGCTTTGCCCCAGGAAAGTTGTGAAGATAAAATTGGTAAGTGTTATAAACATTCATAGTGGAAGTAGTTATTTACTTTATCAATTATTATGTCTGACATTCTTGTTTTATAGAAATGGAGCGAAGGTCGAAAAGAGTTTCTGTCTCTCAATGGGACATAGCACTAGATTTCTTCCAAGAACATAAAAATCCAGTTTGAGGCTACAACAACAGTTCCAGAGCTCGAGAATTTTCGCAACGGCTGTGGCGGCGGGAGCTTGCAGAGTTGCTAAACGCTGAAGGTTCAGACCCCCAAAGACTGAGCAACTGTAAGTACAATAATTAAACAAAGCACTATGTAAATTAAATATTATGTTGCTATCACAGATGTTAACTAAATAAAAAATTATTGTATTTTAAATTGACATTAACATAATATTTAGATGTTCTTCCAAGGGCGGGACATATTGATCTAACTATCCTATATTACCAACCTTAACAAACTATGTTCCAAGGAATAAACATTTTAATTTTTTTATGTGTTACTTAGTGCTTAAAGAGTGCTTTATATTTTGTTACAGTATTTCAACAATTTCAACAATAAGCAATATTGCTAATTACTAAGATATATATTTTTGATAATAAAGAACATCTGTTATTTACATTCTTATTTATTTTCAGGAAACTGTAACAGTACAGCAGAATTACCCAACCTCCTGATGCAGAACTACTCCAAAACGCGGAACTCGTGGAAGTATTCCAGGAAGTAAAAATAAAGTAAGTCAATGTACTTATTATACGACAATCTGTCTGGCGAAGGGGAAAGAAGCCTTCTGCGCAAGAGTCCGGATTAAATTTTAAGTACATTATAAGTGGGTCTTAGCTCGACCTATGGCGCCTCACAGAATATTGTCCCAGGTGGAAATGCAACGAGCAACAGCGGATGCAGAACAAGCTCGTGCACTCCACCTGATTGGGCAGAATTTAGGACGATTGGCAGATGTGGTGGAGAGATTATCTTGCCAATCACTAAAATACACAATGACAGGTGATTGAAATTTCATTAACTATTTACTCTACAGTTTTTAAAATAGAATGCTATGTTAAAAATATCTTAATACTAAGTATGTTAAACTAAAATTAACTTAAACGTGCTGACCAAAGTCTTTCAATCCATAATAGTCTGGTTGTCTGCCCAGCAGCCAATTGGCTATTTTTTGGCCCCAGCTGTTAAAGCGGTGACTGAATGCACCTGTCTTATCTGAAACAAACAATTTTCTTTTCTGTAATCTGTCACAGCTAATTAACAAACATATTAAAATATAGGTAGTGGTAAAAAGTGCAGTACATAAATATATTTAAACTAAAAAGTGACGCACATGCATCGGTGCTTCAATATGTTCCTCATGTTGTGTGAGCTCTGTAACTGGCAATCTAGCACCGTTGACTATGTTGTGTAGTACTACACATGCGTTTGTGATGTAGCCAGCTATTACAGGATGGTAGTGGAGTTGTCTATCATCCACTAAAAGACAACGCCATCGTGACTTCAAAACGCCGATGCACCTCTCAACGCTGTTTCTAACTTTGCAGTGCAAGTCAGTATAATAGCGCTCAGTATTCACTATTGGCGTCAATAAAGTAGCACGTAGAGGATAAACAGAGTCTCCTGAAAAAAATATTCTTAAATGTAGATTTTTTATTTAAGAATTTAATTTTTTAAAGTAATTGTATTGCTTTCCAATTACCTAATAACCATAACGTTTCATTTTCAGACGCGTCATGATGTTGCAGAAATAATTTTATGGTATGATTATTCCACACATGAGTCGTGACTTGGTGCACCATGGCTGGCATCGACACTCAATATATTAAAATCTGAATCACAAACCTAAAAGTTATGGATATTGCTTTAGTATAGAATTTTACAATGCCAATTTTGATTACTGTTGCACTGTTACGGCCGCTGTGACACCACTGTTAGCCAATGGGGTAGTCCGCTACTTGAAATCCCTACATACCAAATTTCATCCAAATCTGTTCAGTAGTTTTTGCGTGAAACAGAAACAAACAAACAAACTGACATATTTTTACATTTATAATATTAGTAGGATATATCATTTCTAGATTATAAATAAGCTTGTGTAAAATATGTGTATGTATTTAGTTGATAAGCCGTTTCTAATGAATAAATAAAAATAAACTAAATACATGGTTTTATTATTTACTTTATGTATTATGCTTTACATTTAAGACACATGTAGACTGTACCTACAGTTTTTTTTTAATCTTAAGCTTATAAGGTACACATGCGAGTTCTATTTAAAATTATACATATTATGTCTATTTTTATTATAGAATAAATTACTTACTTTATGAGTATTTATTGAGTGGTATCTTTTTCTATTAAAATACCTCTCTTCATATTCTGAAGGCCTCACAATTGCAACATGAGTGCCATACACACAACCAAGTATGCCTGGGAAAGTAAACTTCTGATAAAACCTGAAATATAACTAAAAAAAATGACTTTTTCTCGGTTTAAGTTGCTAGTCAAAACAAACACATACATTAATAACATTTCGTTCTTGCCTGTTTTGAGGAAAACGGATGTATTTATTCCTGAAATGATAGAGCCAGTGTCACTGCCCGAATGCAATTTGACACACTGACTTGGTGCATTTTATGGTGTGCATTAACTCCTATAAATCTCTTATAGGAACCAGAGGCGTAAAAACTCAAGGCTGTTAGAACCTAAAAAATAAGGATCATTACTAAAGAAAAATTTTGATTGTGATATCATACCAAAACATGAATTAAGATAATTATTATGATAATAATGAAAAAGGAACATATCTGAATCTATAATATCATACTTACTTTTGACACGGTGGATAAGGCTTCCTTTCTTCCTTTTATGTACGGTTCTAATTCTAATATTAAGTTTTGGGCTAAATGCTTATCAAGTCTATATAAACCTATAAAGTCTGGGTCGCATTTCAAAGGCCATCTCCATCTCCATATTTCTCAACTCTGCGTAACGTCTTCTAAACGTGCATGTTCCAAAATATTTTCTTACAATCCCAAGTCTGCCATTATTGTCTTAAAAACTTATATTTCCACATAACACACTTTTATAATAATAAATACGAAAACAATGAAACGCAAGATGTTGGTCACCTAGCAACATCTAATAAGACACCAATTTGACATTAATAGCAATTCATAAAAGTGTACCGTTTTACGCATTCTCTTACAAAACTGTCAAATAAAATGATTCATATATTTCAATTCATTTATGATCATTTGATGTTTCATCAAATAACTTGTCATTTTAAGAATTGAAAAATGAAACATATTATGAAGACAATATGGAACATAAAATGTTACCGTTTTAGACCCCCTGGGGCCCAATTTTTGTTTCAATGGTAGTGTTGTTTTACACAGTTCTTGTTACAACAGTGTAAATTAACACTACTATTTAAACACCATTGAGAGACGATAATGACAAAAAATTAGCAGAATTGACCCCCTGATGTTAAGCATTGATAAGGCTGAAGATGAAAGCGAGCCTCTCCCGGAATCCTCAATCGCTGAGGAACTGGTTATCTTAACTCTCTGCCGGAACACAACAATGCTGAAAACATTGTTGTTATGGCGTCAGACTTAGATATGATGGTGGTAGCTAGCCAGGCGGACTTACAACAAGTCCTACCACCAACCGAACTTCTGTTTGGCACAGGGGTACTAAGCCTGCCTTCTGCGCCAGAGGTCCCGGGTTCGATCCCCGGACAAGACAAATATTTGTGTGCATGAACATGTCTATTTGTCTTGGTCTGGGTGTTTAATATGTATATCATGTATGTATTTACAAGAAAAAAGTATATAAGTATGTTTGTTATAAGTTCTTTATGAAACAGAATAAAGTATTAGTGTGTTTGTATGCAATTAATATTATTAGTTTTAATCCTAATCCTCAGTAATAACTTAACTAATAATAATATTATTAATGCGATAGTGTGTTTGTTTGTTCTTTCTTCACGCACTTACTAAGCAACCATCCGACTTATTACCGTTACCGTGGGAACATTATATTTTATATAATATTCCCACGGTAACGGGAACCACGCGAGCGAAAGCTAATACAAAATGAACAGAAGCAATAACTTTTCCATTCCAAAATTATCATCAAAATTAGTCGGCATATTTCCAGAACTTGGAAATGTTAGCAATAGCTTTTCCATTCCAAAATTATTATCAAAATTAGTCGGCATATTTCCAGAACTTGGAAATGTTACGGAAAGTTTTCGTACCCGCCAACTCAATATTAGATTATATGCTTATTTTCCGACAGTAAATCTAATTTCTAAGTTATATTCTCGAATTATTTTTACCATTTCTGTGGCTAACCTGCAATCTCACACAGGAAACGCAATAAAAGAACTCACTAAACGGAATACTGTTAGTAAACTTGGTTACCGTGCTGAGAAATGTATTTAGGAAATCGGAAATCTTCTAGATGCACCTGTTTTCCCGTAACAACCGTATGATTAAATAAACGCGCGTCGGAATGAGAGACAAATTGGCAAAGAGGTTTTGTATGTACAGTCAACAGCACGCTCGGCTTTACATTTTGACCTTGAGAGCGCCATTACGTCTCGTTCGTGATAGCGGGGGGCGCGGCGGTGCGGTTTTTAACCGACTTCAAAAAAAACATTTTATAAAAAAAATCAAACCGACTTCAAAAAGTAAAAAATAAAACTTTTGGAGTCGGTGCCAGCCAAAGCATTCTACATTGCACTTCTATTAACTATGTTTTTTTGCCCTTAGCTAACTAGCACCGACTCCAAAAGTTTTATTTTTTACTTTTTGAAGTCGGTTTGATTTTTTTTATAAAATGTTTTTATTTCAGATTTTTTTGTTACATTATGTGCCGTTACTTACACTAAAAATCAGCCCATACACAACAATGATGTCATCTAGGTATACGACTACTTGCCAAAAGGTGATTGATATTTTTCAGGATTATGAAAAAACTACTAGCCAGATCTTCGTAAAAATTATATGGGACCACACATAAACCATTTTCTTACAGATAAAAAAAGAATTATAAAAATCTGTTAACAACTGGCTAAGTTATGGTGGAACATACATAAAAAAAATGAAAAAATACAGTCGACTTGAGAACCTCCTCCTTTTTTTGAAGTCGGTTAAAAAGGAGGAGGTTCTCAATTAATCAATCAAATTTTTTTTATGTATGTACACCGATTACGCCGAGATTTCTGAACCGATTTCCATGATTCATTGCCAATTGGCCCCATAAAAATTTGGTTTCGTTTGACCCAGTACTTTTTATGTTATGAGCATTTTTATATATTTCATTTCATTGTTGACTTGGACGATGTA
Organism: Chrysoteuchia culmella; assembly: GCA_910589605.1. Taxonomy (NCBI): domain Eukaryota; kingdom Metazoa; phylum Arthropoda; class Insecta; order Lepidoptera; family Crambidae; genus Chrysoteuchia; species Chrysoteuchia culmella. The sequence continues at coordinate 19,500,363 of OU342655.1, read as the reverse complement.
GTATTTACGATAATTTTGTTTATAATTAACATGAAACCTTATCTAATCTAAAAAAACCCTGCTGTAGTTTATAAAACAGCCTATTACAGACACTAAAAAGCAAAAAATAAGCCTTTTGGAGTCGGTGCCAGCCAAGGCAAGAAAAATAAAAGAATAGGAGCTTAAAGTAGAATGTCTTGGCTGCCACCGACTCCAATAGGCTTATTTTTTGCTTTTTAGTTTTTGAAGTCGGTTTTTTAACGCAGTTTTTTCGTAGTGCAAATATAAAGCCGTACGTGCTGTTGACTGTACCTTCACGCGGGCGCGGGACAGGCTACCTATCGTTGTGAAAATCTTGAGGAGGGTAAAGTACGGGATGAAAATTTGTGAACCCATTTTTCAAGTAAGGGATACGATCACCATAGTATATATTTATATGTTAGTCAAAGTCAAAGTCAAAGTCAATATCATTTATTCAGTCTAGGCTGTTACAAGCACTTATGAACGTCAAAGAAGCTACGCCATCGGTTCACAAACCCTACGGCGGGAGACCTTGTAACGAGAAGAACCGGCAAGAAACTCGTCAAGGGCTGTTTTTTTCTCCCTGTTTTATTTCATACAGAGTCGTCAAATTGAAAAGTGACCTTAACATATCAGTAAGGTCAATTTCCATCACAAAAGGAAAATACTAATTAAAATATTACATTTTATGGTTTTAACTGGCAAAGAAAGACTTGTCTATCATACATTACAACATTTCCCGCACCACAAGACTACTACACTGCAAGTTGTGAGGTACATACAGGTCAGTATCAATTTATTTTAGATAAAAATATTTAGGCTTTAAGCACAGCATTAAGATAAGTAGACTGAGGTAGACCCATTTCCGCTGGCGGCACCCGTTCACGAGCATGACGCTCCCATCAAAGCGAAAGCATTTTTTTTTATTGATTTGTGGTAAATATTCTATCATTGTTGACTTGTTGAGTTTTAACTTTAAAATTTTAGCAGGAAGGTCAATGATATATGTGTGTACTTGAAGTACGTCAATATAAATAAGTCTCTGGTCAAGATCATGGTCATGGTCGTCTTTTGTATCACAGTTCCACAGTGTGAAATTTGACCTTAGTTGCGGCTTAGTTTATTTTATTTTTCGATAGATACCTCTTTATAAACATAATTATCTAATAAAACTCCCGTAAATTTATCTGTAATAGTTTTGGAGAAAAAAAATAATCGAGAAATTTCCATAGAAACTATAGGAAACGCTTTTCCTTAATTTGTTTTAATCCTCTCTGATAAAATGCTTTTTAAAATGATAAGCGAGGTTTAGCTATCAAATAATAATCCAGAGAAACTTGAACAAAAACGGCTTACTGACCCACTACACTCATAATTGTGATAATTTTATATACTTATATTTTTTTTCTACCTAATTTTGAAACGGTCGCATTTTTAGTAGGTAAACACATATAACTTATTCGCATCAATAACTTGGACGAATTAACCAAGGTAAATAACTATCCTATGTTCATAACCAGGCTATCTACTACCTATGTACAAAATTTCATCCAAATCGGTTTAGTAGTATCGGAGCCTATTTAATGCAAACAAACAAACAATTAAATCTTTCCTCCTTATAATTTTACTATAGACAATATGTCTGCTTGCCAATGCAAGGGTGTGTAAGGTTTAATAGCTATGCTCTAAGAACTTATAATTTGCAGCTTGCTGTTTGTTAAAAAAAATACCAACGCACAGATTATATTATGATCTACACTACACATACCGGTAATGGTAACCAAAGGTAAACTAATGGTGGATTGCGCATCTAACTTTAACGATTAACTATAACGTTAACGGTGGAAAAATGTATGGGATTTGACAGCTTTGACAACCATATATCGGTTAAAGTTAACTGGTACAACTCAGCCTTAGTGGGGTATTCCTCGAAGCGCACCTATTTTCAAGCGCACCAAAATTTTTCCGCAAAGCGCACCCATAGGGAAGAGCATGAAGGAAACGTAATATATGATATCGACAGAAGTTTAGATACTCATTTGTGCTAATTGTTATTTAGAGGGGTGTTACGAATACTTATTACTTAATTAAAATATTTTGGGTCGAAAGTACCACGGTTGCATAAGTAACCAGGAGTTACTTAAGATGTTTTGAGAAGTTCTGATTTTATATTTAGGCATTTTTTTTTATTTATTTATGTAGGCAGCAGCTTTTCATGTAAGTATACCTAATAATAACTCCTAGTTGGTTATGCTGCTCTGGTACTTTTTGTTAAATATTTTGATATTTTACTAGTAATACTCTATCGTAGTGGGAAACGGGCAGTAGGTTTTTCTAAAAAAAAAATTGCTTTAAAGGTGGCCGAAACGTCATCAACTCATAATATTTGCAATTTCTAAAAAAACGCATTACTTGATAAATTTATTTTAATTTATTTTCAGTTAGTACCCATCACTATTCAAAATTTGAACATAGGTGCGCTTCGAGGAATAATTTAGATGCGCTTCGAGGAATACCTTAACTTAGCGACGTTAGTTTAGTAGTGACCTACATACACTGTTTTTTTTTCCTGACCTAACTAATCAAAGAATAACTCTAGAATAATCTAAGTAGTAATAGTAGATATATCAGATGACACCTGATGATTAGTTAGGTCAGGAAAAAAAAAACAGTGTATGTAGGTCACTACTAAACTAACGTCCCTCGCTAAGTTAAGGTATTCCTCGAAGCGCATTTATATCTATTAGCTAGACTTTCTTTGTATAAAAAATACGAAGTAAGTTATTAAAACTTGTGCAAGTACTCAAGAAAAATTTTAAATACTAAGAAATTAAGTGTGTTACTTTACATGATAATATTTGATTAGATTGTAGAAACAATGGTGTTTAGATGGTCATACTTGTCGTAGTGTGTACATAAGTAAGTGTTAATTATCACGAATAGGCATTACAAAGCTATTTAAGGGGCCATACAAAGCCAAATACACATTTTTGATCAAGGATTTCACATAGTATTACTAGATTTATCGCCCCCAAAAAAATACTGTAGAAAGTAGACTATAGTACTCAGTTATGTGATTGACAGAAACATGATTGCTAAAACTTTTCTCGATAGAAAAAAATCGTAAAGTTACTTCCAATTTTGTAGTTTTTCAATGCTGTGCCAACCGCTATTAAACCTTTAGTCTTGAAACTATTATTAAAAAATACCGTAGCTAGTTCTCTAGTTTTGTGATTGACAGTTTTTCAAAATTTTAAATAGTTCATTAATAATAAATTAAAAACGATAATGTCGCTTACGTTGATATTTTTAAAACAGACACCAGTGTTTGCATCTCTATCGCATGCGTTATTTCATCGTATTTCTGTCTAATTCGCTCCTCGCTCTTCAGTCGTGAGTGCTCCATTGAGACGTGTGGACTGCGCTTGCCTTACGCTCCGCGACGATTTCGCACGTAGATTATTTAAAAAGTCTATTTGTTAATCATAACCTAGGTATAGGTAATTATAGCAAACAGAGATAAAAAATAAGCTTTTGTAGACATTTTTAGAAAGTAGACAAGTATTCGACGAGCAGCATATTAAGATACAAAACTGTCAAATATCTGTCAGAAATCAGTGCCAATTTAAATGTTTGATATTGATTAAAGATATTATTTGACTGTACTTTTTAGATAAAAGTAGTAATTTATTATAAGTAAATACATAGTATACTATTTTTAGTATCAGGCACAAACAAAAGGGGGGGGATAACAGCCGTTGCCCCCCTCCCCCCGGCACACAGTTTTACGCAAAGTTTTTAAGCAAAATGTTTGCAATTATGATATAACCTCCCTGAACCAAAACATGAATATTCTATGTAAGTTCCGAACAAGACCAATTTGGTACCTCGTTGGTCACATCGAGGAACCAAAATATTGCTCGGCACTTACTTATAGTAATGCAAAGTTTAGATGACGGAATTATTGAGACGGAATGATCAGAATTTCTTTCCTTTATTTCCTCGGGCTGTACCTGTTTCCGGTTTTTATTTCAGAGAAGAGTCTAGTAGTAACAGCATTGTAACAGGTAGCTCAATGTTCAATTCTGATATGACGGTGCAGGAAGCTACGAATGTCGAATGTATTAATCCCAAATGGTATCTTAAAATACCCAATACCTTAAAAGTGCTTTGGTGCATGACAAAACAAAACAGTTATAAAATGTATAATTTTTCGGTTTTTTAGAATCGTATTGGCAGATCTTACAAACATAATTCCTGATGTTACTTCTACTTTCATTAATGATGAGCAGCAACAACATTTAGATAATGACAATGTGAGGGCTAAAATGTAAGTAAGTTTGCAGACAGTGGTACCAGTATCGAGCGTAATAAAAGACTTAGACTTAGACGGAAGGTAGATCTATTCGTGTGCCCGCATAACATCAACCCGCAACAATCAACAGTTCTTCCGTGACCATGGCGCATGCAAATATCGGAGTCTCAAATATAAACAGGTACATGGTGTAAATCCAGTCCTAGTTTATTCTAGTAACTTCAATAACCATGGAAATTTAAAAGAAGATAAGCTTGTAAAATTAATAATACTTATATTGTCGAAGACATTATACAACCCTACATGTTTTTATTGTTAGACACAAATACATGTTATTGTCTCTTTTTCAGATCTGAGCATAGAAGTAGTTCAATGTCCAATTTTGATCTGACGTTGCAAGAAAAAAATACGGATGGCGAATGTTGTCATCCCAAAAGGTTTTTAAAAATACCCTTATTGTTTTGTACTGTGTGTGTATGAAAATTTAGAAAATTTAAAGAGACGACAAACTTTGGGAGACCTTTATGCTACCGAAACTAAAAGACTTTTATATGCAACATGTTTTGCCAGAATTAGTGGATCCTCGTCAGACTCGAAATATGCCCTTAAGGTGGTACGACTTCCATACAAACAAACATTGCACATTGATTAGTTCATCATACCTTAATAATTCATAAATACATGCGCAACTAACTCGTTTCAGTTATTTGTTTGCGTGAAATAATAAAAAAAATGTACTTTCATACATAAATCACGAAAAACCTAACATCTTATAATTTCAATAATTCTATGTATGTGTGTGTGACTCATCGCATTTATATACCTCATGTATGAAAGTACATTTTTTTAATAATTTCGCGCTAACAAATAACTAAAACGAGTTAGTTGCACATGTATTTATGAATTATTAATGTATGATGAACCAATTAATGTGCAATGTTTGTTAGTATGGAAGTCGTACCACCTTAAGCAGTCCGCTAGTAAATGTAAGCAAATATAAACGAAAAGGAGCAATATCAATGAGTATTGAAGCTAAACGTAAGAAAATGTAAATAAAAAATTGGTTGCTTGTTGAATAGTTTATTATTTTTCACGCTTCCTTCTTAGATGGGTTTTGGGTATATTATAATATTTTTTTGCATTTCTATACTAAAATCAAGAATTAATAAGAAAAGGATCTTTGTGTTGAGTGTATTAATTAATATAGTAATTAATTATTATTGAGAGACGTACTGAACCCCTGTCAGAACGTGTAAATTGCGTTTTTTTTTTCATATAAATTTCACGTAAGCAAACAAAACTCACACTAGGCATACAGACCAATGGATCCCAAGATGGTTATTTACATAAGTAAAACGAATAATAATGCGGGAGGTTCACCAAACCACATTACAATACAAAATGTAATGTCGCACATTTTTTATATATTTATTTCTTGTATGTTTATTATTAATCCTCAGGTTACCTAAGGATTACCATAATAAAAAGTACTCGTCTCCTGTTTTTAATCGAGCTACACTGTTGCCAATCTGAAACAGAAAAAACATTATAAATATGATTAAAAACGTAATTTATAAAATAAACAATTAACAGTACTCACCAGGAATATCTATTTGAATGCATTAAGTATGTGTCTATACATGCGACACTTGTCTCTATTTTCTTCATTACACTGTGCACGTAAACTCAAGCTAACTTTGTTCTCGGCCTGCGATAACGACACGCGCGGAGCTAGTCGACAGCGGCATAGGGTGCGGGACGCGCGGGGGAAATCCTTATTTCTTCTAGCTTTGTATGGCCCCTTAACATAGTCTACGTTAAATAGGTCGGTATAGTAAATAAATATGTCCAGTGTGAATAAATCTTAAAAGGAAATAAAATATTTCTATGAGATTTCGACGAATAGCTATAGTATATAGATATGCACAATTTACACCACCTATTTACACTGCAAGCAAAGAGGAGGAAAGACATTTTTTTAAACGAAATTATAGATAGCATATTGAGTTTTATGTCAATAAAAGTTCAAATTAGATAGTAGCAATTTGTCTGAAAACAACAAAATAATTTTTTTTTTCATGATAGCCACTTCCTGTCTGTGGCAATCGCATCCTTACAAAAGAATGCACAAAAAACATTACTAAAATTTCGCGCCGGGACTTGGACTTTTCTGAGTGATCTAAGAACTATTCAAAATATTCGAATAAGCAAAGCCTCAATGTATTTTTTCCGCTTTATTGTATTAGTACTTAGGCAACTATTAATTTTATTAATAAACATCATTATAATAATAATTATTGTAAAAAAAAAATACCTGAGTCAGACAACCCACATCGCAATAGTTCCGATAACATATTGCTGCAGTTGGTTTTGTGGTAATGAAAAAGATAACATTATTTTTAGCAATGAAATCGCAAGCATTATTTTTAGTAAGTATCCTGTATTTATATGATAGAATCAGGCGTTACTTGGCGGAAATCCATATCTTAGTAGAAAACGAAAAATATGTCGCGTAATTCCGCAAGAAAAAATGCAGATGCAGCCCAGTGACACACCTTGCACCTTCACCGACTACTCTACACGTGTTTCGCCCACACACGGCACCGAGTGCTGAGATTGGCACGGTCTAACAACTCCTGAGGATGCTCCGTGTGTGGGCGAAACACGTGTAGAGTAGTCGGTGAAGGTGCAAGGTGTGTCACTGGGCTGCATCTGCATTTTTTCTTGCGGAATTACGCGACATATTTTTCGTTTTCTCCTGTATTTATTTTTCAATATTAAGTGAAAATGAGCTACGAGTAATAATCAGTGTATAAATAAGTTACCTGTAGCATGGGAAGGTGGAAAAGATAAGTTATCTATCACAGTATTATCAACGTATCTGATAAACTTCACATTACAATATGAAATTGGTTACATTTGTTGTAACTTTACTCAACCAACTTGTAACCAACTTACCTCAGTGTCTCAAGACGAAAGTCTACGACCAGTGTGTGTTGCCAGTGATGACTTACGACAGTGAATCGTGGGCGCTAACTATGGGTCTGATAAGGAGGCTCAAGGTGACTCAGCGTGCAATGGAGATCTAAAGTTACTGACATCGCTCGAAGGATTGCTCAGCTGAAGTGGCAGTGGTCGGGACACATAGCGAGAAGAACCGATGGCCGTTGGGGCGGAAAGGTTCTGGAATGGCGACCGCGTACCGGACGACGCTCCGTGGGTAGGCCCCCCACAAGGTGGACCGACGATCTGGTGAAGGTCGCGGGAAGCCGCTGGATGCGGGCAGCGCAGGACCGATCGTCGTGGAGATCCTTGGGGGAGGCCTATACCCAGCAGTGGGTGTCATGTGGCTGAGACGACGACGACGACGTTGTAACTTTAAAGAATTCCTGAATACAGGGAAAAAGTATGCAATATTTACAAAGACGAAAGTAAGTAACTCCTTTCGTGTTTTCTATATTCACGTGACGTCTAAACCAATTATTATTCAATTTGGTAAGTAAATCCAGTGAGTTTGGAAAAAGTTATTAAGTATAATGGTTGACCTGGACGACCTGTTTGGCGCAGGGGTACTAACCCCGCCTTCTGCACCAGAGGTCCCAGGTTCGATCCCCAGACAAGACAAATATTTGTGTGCATGAACTTGTCTATTTGTCTTGGTCTAGGTGTTTAATACGTATACTGAGTATATATTTACAAAAAAAGGAATATATAAGTACGTTTATTTAGTATCTAGTATCCATAACACAAGTTCTTCATGAAACTTAACGTGGGCTAGATAATTGGTGTGATTGTATTGCATACACACATATTGACACATATTTATTTAATGGTGCAAAGATTTTGACGACTCTGTATGCAATAAAACAGGAAGAAAAAAAACCCTTGACGAGTTTCTCTCGTTACAAGGTCTCCCCCGGTGGGGTTTGTGAACCGATGGCGTAGCTTCTTTGACGTTCATAAGTGCCTAGACTGAATAAATGATATTGAATTTTGATATGGACGGTCAGCTTCTCTGAAAAAATATATTTTTAATATTGTAAAACATTAATTATTTATTGAATATAACGATAATAACAATCCAAGCGAGTGCTTATTTACATCTTGAATTACACCCCCGCTACACAGTAGGGACAAAAGAACATATCTGGACACACCCTAGGGTGGACCTGACAGATTCTCGTAAATCACTATAAAAGCAGTTCGTTGTAGCCTCTCACTACGTCCCACGCTCGGGTATACCACATTGCTCCGGTAATAAATGGAGATGAAGCTTTAAAAAAACAATTGTGTGAGCTAAGCCTATCAATGTTCATGCAATATAATTAAATGCTAAAGATATTCATTTTATATGCGATTTATTATTTCAATAGCTTGTTTTAATATTATGTTGCAAATTATTGAAAATAAAAAATTCAATGCATCACACAAATAATATGCAACTTTTTTTTTATGTTTACTCAAAAAATACTCAAAATCAGCCTAAACTGAAGGACCAAAAGGGGGTAATATAGGGGATTAAAATTTGTATGAAAACTAATTTTAATCCCCTATTTTGAGAATTCTGAAAAGTCCTTTCTTAATGCTCATCTACACCATAAAAAGTACTTTCATACAAACTTTCATCCCCTATGTTTACAAACACCATGGTGTTACTAACACCATGTACTGTAATAATTGTCTGATAATAAATAATAATAATAATGTATAATAATGATTTTACCCTATTATGGGTTTAATTTTGAAAAATCCCTTCTTAGTGCGCATCTTCAAGATATCTACCCTCCAAAAATGGTGTCTCTACTTTCAGCCGTTTGGGCTACACAAACATGACAAGAATCAATCAATGAATCAATTTAGAGTTTTTAGTTCACAACTTCAACCCTTTTTTCCCCTTTCGGGGTTGGAATTGTCAAATCCCCTGAGACACATAAATATTAATATTAAACCGACATCCTATACACAAAATTTGAAGATCCTAACTTCGAAACAGCGGATTTTCATACAAACTTTCATCCCCTATTTTACCCTCTAGGGATTGAATTTTGAAAAATCCTTTCTTAGTGCTCAACTACACCATGAAAGGTATCTACCCTCCAAAAATGGTTTCTCTACTTTCAGCCGATGGGCTCTACTCTCATGACAAAAATCAATCAATTAAGAAATTTTAATATATAGATAAGCAGGCTTACACTTACATTTGTCCTAAAGATATCAGAACCACCAAAGGCATAAAAAAAATATATGGAAGATAATAACACCCACACACAAAACAAATCCAAATTTTATTAAAAATAATGTTCCGGACGGAACCCATAAACGTTACAGTAATCAAAGAAGATATTGCCACAAGAGATTCTACAGCACATCAAAAGTTTACAACTGAGTCTTAAATGATTAGTGATAGGACTTATACCTACTCCAAAAATAACGTTTCCTTATGGCCGGTTTAGTGTAGGCCTGCCTGAAATTCGATAGTCCATCGACAGTATCGGGAGTGCAATACTGCATAATACTATCGATTACACTCACCATCAGAAAAATCGCACCATCTAAAAAATCCACTATAACACTAATTCAAACCTCATTGACATTCCAAGTGACATTTCCCTCATAAATTGATTCCTATCATTTATGAGGGAAATGTCACTTGGAAATGTTGGATATCCTAAGAAAAGTCAGGGCTCCGTCACTCCATGCACTTGCGCGCTTTAATTACCTACCGCCCGGTCGAGCGTTCTCGGGCCGTGTGCGGACCAAATTCAGTACGGTTTTCGCAAGCGAAGCGCAAGTACATTGTTCAATTTTAATCGTTACCATTTTAAAGCATTCAAAGAGAAATTGAGACTATGTTTCTTAATAATTTTGAAAAGAATATGAAACAGAGGCCGGGTAGTATCTTTATGAACTCTGATTTTTTGATGAAATTTTAAATAACATACATTTTGATTCTCCCTGCCCTTATTTCCCAAAACAATATCTAATGAAACTTTTTATCAGATTCAGTATTTTTTCTACCCTAAAATTTTTAAAAATTTATATAAAAATAAAACACATGTAACTTAAAAGATTTTTTTATTTTACCTACACGCTGACCTCTATAATTATGTCTTATCTAGATGTATTGCACAGTCAGCACAAATTTATAAAAAAAAAATCGTGTGGCACTCGGGGACTGCCGCGGTAAGTAAAGCTATTGCATAGCATATTTTTATAATGATTTTGGTTGCTTAGTTACGATTGTGAATAACAAAATTCCGCGACAACTGGATAAAATGCGGTACCAGATTTTAAAAACAAATTTCATTTTCACACAAATTTTCATACAGTTTTTTTTCATCATTGACCATTTTGTTATTCACAATCGTAACTAAGCAACCAAAATCTATGACACGGAGTGGGGTGTGTTAGGTTTTATTATCGTTACGGAATTTCTTGATTCGGTCGCAGCGCTCAAAGCCCGCGATAAAAGCTATGCAATAGCTTAAAAAATATTTTATAAACGATACAATTTTAAACTACCACCTATAGTCAGAACATGTTCACAGTTCTCAATAATATAGACACAAAAAGTTATGTTAATTTAATTTTATTGAAGAGGCAGCCCTGCGATTGCTGTGGGATCGCGCGGTGCGAAGCAATCACAACTGTACGCTTGAGCATTTAGACACATTTTAGCATGCAGCGGTTTCTGACGCGACGGAGTAGGCTATTATAGCAGTAGGTGTTGGAAATTTTCTACTGAGTGAAGTATCTGTTACGTATTATTAACTATTTAGTAATCTGTGGAAAAGTGGAAAAGGAGTACCCAAAACAATTCAACTTTTTATTTTTATTTATTATTTTTAACTAGCGGCGCTAGAACATAATTTCCTTTTTTTATGTCACATTTGTGTCATATGCTTTTTTTATGGAATGAAATGTTGTTTATAAAATTTATGTATTGGTATTTAAAACAAGCCCAATATTGGTGGGGGTACCCGCCGTACACACCGGAGGAGGTGCGATTTTTTGAGTGTTTATGAGAGCGATAGTATTATGCGATAGTATCGGGCTATCGGCGTAGATGGTGTTGCAGAATCGATAGTATTTGTAAAGTTTTCGCTATCGATACAATTATGAAATTACGTCGATAGTATCGATATTATCGATAGTACTCGTTTGAGTGATTTTCGATGGGAGCTGTCGATTAATAGATATTCGATTCTTCTACAACACTAAACTAGTTAGTGGTGCCGTAAAACAAGGCATTATTCTTCAATTAATGGATTGTGAAACTCAGTGGTTTTGCAAATTGTGCTGTGGACTGTTAAAACAGCCCGTCTGAATTTTATTGATACTTATGACTGTAGTAATGAGATACAGCTGTGGAGTTGTTGATTTTGAGCTATGAGTTTAGAGAGTCAAGCATTGCAATTTGTTACTAAGGTCATTTTTTACAGAACATTTTTATATTTCTTTCGTGTGCCATAAGTGAAATTGAATTGTATTAATACTAAGGTTAAAAATTATGAATTCTCTTTTACTGACTATTTAAGTACCAAATACTACTTTTAAAATATAAGATAGTATTAGAAACACTGATTCTGTGCCTATAAAGGAAAGAAAGATCTTAAGTACATAGTTACCGTATGAAAATACTCATAGGCGGAATTAACCCGCTATAGTATTATATTGCCAACAGCACTCTTTTTGGAATTAGGTCCTTAGTTTGTAAAATTATAAGAAGTTACTGTAATTTCTAAGATTTATCATTTCACAATAAAAAATGCTTTCACGCGTTTCCTTAATTTTATATTTTATTTTCCAGGTTCCAAATTTAGGTAGGCGTTATTTGACATCTGTACCTACCTTACTTTTTGATATAAAACTATATATACTTACATGCTACAAATCTGGTAATAAGATATACATTTCTTCATACCTTTATCTAGATTCGTAAAGTTCCAGAAACACGATTATATTATTTTGCCGCGACACTTTTTCTTGTAGACGTGACCCCTTAAAAATTCGAAATTTCAAGGTTATTCTGAAATGGGATTACATACTCATATACTAGTGGTAATAGTTACCAATAATATTTAGCATCGTATACTTAGTTTGCATTACTCTATAATTTTTACAACCTACAACCTACAACCTTGGCCTCTTCAAGGCGACAGTGAATAGGAATTTCCTGGGCAAGCATGCAACAACACCTTAGACCACATCCAGGGCCCTTAGCCAAAGTAACAATTCGAAAACGATAACGAAGTTCGAAGAATAATAAATGTATGGGATTGGCGGATTGGCATACGCCGCGCTAAATCACGTGGTCTTACCGCTAGTTAATTGGCGAATATAGACTATAACGAATCGAATTATCGTTTCGCTACATAACGATGTTACTTTGTCTAGGGGCCCTGTTTATTAAGCACGATGGTGGTCAAATACCTGCCCACTTATTATAAAAAAAATAAAAAATATCGCTATAGTTAGGGAGGTCAGCTCAAAGAGGCCACCTTGACTTTGATTTAAACAAAAATACACTTTAGAATCGATTTTTAAAAAGTATTTTATGTCAATGGATAGGGAATTTAATAAACTTTTATAAAGTGTAAACACATTTTGCAAAAATTTTGAAAAGCCTGCTATTATACTATTATTTGCAAATTACAACAACTTGTCAAAAAACCGCTTTGCCCGAGTAAGCGCCTAAAGCGTCCATAAGGGCAAAGTGGTCAAGTCATATATCATTATAAGCAATTTTAATTAACAAAAATACCAAAACTAAATTATATTTTACTTTATTTACGATAAAAAAAGGAATAGTATAAAGTAAAGTTTCAAATTAACCAATAATTTCAGTTTCCATTTTGGTCATACGTCATTACTTAAATCTAAGTACCAAAAATTCTTCTACATAAAGTAACATAATCAACAGATATACTCGGTTTATTAAGCATTACATCCGAATGTAATAAGAACAGGTTTATTCACTATTGTGAATACGGCATAGCGCTGTTTTTACACCATTTTGTTCTAAAAAAATCAATTCAGCTCTCATTATTTATCCCATGTCGGAACAAATAATAAATAAATAAAGCCAAATACATGAGTAACAATAGGCTTATAGGCAATAAACACATTGAATTCTAAAGAGGTTTGATCAAAACAGGTAAAACTTACAATGAGCATGAACTTGAGTATGTCATGCTCTCTTTAATTGAGCGAAGCGATGGCTGGTTCATGCGTCATGCTCGTGAACGGGTGCCGCCAGCGGAAATGCTGCGAGAAATGTTGTAATGTATGATAGATAAGTCTTTCTTTGCCAGTTGAAAATTGTTTACGGTTACAATAACCATAAAATGTAATATTATAATTAGTATTTTTTTTGTGATGGAAATTAACCTTACTGATATGTTAAGGTAACTTTTCAATTTGACGACTCTGTATGAAATAAAACAGGGAGAAAAAACAGCCCTTGACGAGTTTCTTGCCGGTTCTTCTCGTTACAAGATCTCCCGCCGTAGGGTTTGTGAACCGATGGCATAGCTTCTTTGACGTTCATAAGTGCTTGTAACAGCCTAGACTGAATAAATGATATTGACTTTGACTTTGAAAATGGATTCTAACTAATTCTGACAAAAAGCTCAAAACCTTGCACACATCGCCGCGGCCACGGGTTTGCTCCTATCACCACCGAATAACTGCTGGATGCAAAACGGGAGGTTGATTATAGGGCAGAATGGCTAAAGTGGCGCTATCGTTTTTGGTTACCATAAAAACATGGTGTGGCCGCTTTGCCCCCTATGCATTGAACTGACTTCCCTTAATTCCATTAAGATAAAATTTTCGTATAATTATTGTAATATCAAAGTAAATTGTTCATTATTTGTTTTATTGTCTTTTTTTTGTTAGTTATCGGTATTTGTGTAATTAGTTTAAGTAAAAGTGATATACCTTACTTTATGATGGTACTACCAGTAGTGTACGATTCCGTGAGGTGGGAACCTGGTGACCAGTAATACAGGTCTTACCTAGTACAGGCACCAGTCTCCCAAAATAGATTTAAGTTATACTACTGTACCTAGTTCTTATTAAACTGCTCTATTTTGTAAAGATAATAAAGTATTTTTTTTACTACGAAGTAATTTTATAGTTTTTTCGCCTAGTCGGCAAAATCGGTTTCGCATTTTCTCATTGCTATCTTGCTTCAGTTGTAAAGACGCAATTTTTCGAACTAAAAAGTTTGTTAGCCATGTGCTTACGCTATTTTATCTTTAGGTAAGGAAGCGCCCTTGAAATCGCGAAAGAGAATCGATTACATAGTAACTTCCAAGAATCTAGGAAACAGCAGATATTCTCAGTTATAGAAATGGATGTGACGTTTTGAGATAATAACGGCGAACTAATATATTCCTTTCCGTTCCGAAGCGATCAGAATGACAATATCGAGCAATAACTTGCTACAAAACCACTGTGAAATGTATAGTCTACTAATATATATTTTTAAATAAATATAGGAAAGTTGTCCTGCTAGGCTTGTTGTAACGTTTAAATTGCGTAGTCAGCACTTTTACATCTATATAAATAAAAACCAGCCAAAGACAGATGGCAATGGCGAAACTATAAGAGTTCTTTGTTGACTTGACGACGGAACCCTAAAATTTAATCGCCTAATTGTATGCTTGCCCTACGTATACCTAACTTCAGAATGACAAGGTTATTAAATAGGTTAAATAGGTATAAAAAAGTAAACAAAAAGGTTTTTAAAACTTCACGTGGAGCGTGGTCTAAAATACACGTGCCTCGTTATAGGTCAGTCCGTGAACCTTTTTAAACCGTTTTTCAAAACATTCTAATGTTTTCTATACTAAAATTATATAGAGGAAAGATTTGATTGTTTGTTTGTTGTTTGCATTGAATAGGCTCCGAGACTACTGAATGGATTTAGATAAAATTTGGTACACAGATAGTAGATAGATTGGTTATGAACATAACTCTTTAAACTAGTATTCTCTAGTAACTATTCCCATATAACCGTTTTTCAAAACATTCTAATGTCTTCTATACTACTATTATAAGAGGAAATATTTGATTGTTTGTTTGCATTGAATAGGCTTCGAAACTACTGAACGGATTTGGATGAAATTTGGTACACAGGTAGTAGATAGCCTGGTTACGAACTTAGGATACTTTTATCCCGATATTCCCGCGGGAAAGGGAACCACACGGGCGAAACCGCGAGCAGCCGCTAGTCTTTAATAAAAATAACAGACTGCTACGAGTAACTCTCGGGATTATCGAGCGAACGTATTTACCTCAGTGTCTATGACAGACAAAGTGTGTGTGTATTGCCAGTTATGACTAGTGAATCGTAGTCTAACTTTTGGTATCAATCATGGCGGCTCACCACACCACGAGAAGCGCAATTCCAGATTCAGCTTTATCATTACAAAGCGAAGGCTAAGCATTTCCAAGTTCTGAAAAAAAAATACAAAAAACAATCATAGGTCGCAACTTATACTAACAAAACCACGAAGTAAACTCAATAACATAGATGTACGAGTATATGCAATGATCATTTCAAGTTTGTAATAAAACGGCAGGTTTATTTATGGCCGTCATTTATATTCTAAACGAGTTGGCCGATTATTCTTGGCAGATTTATGCGTCCAGAAACCAGCAAAGGTTTCTGAGCTGATTCTGGCTTACTGTTGGCAGATACTAAGTATAGAAAATAGATACTTAATACGCATAGCTCTTTCGAAGTTCACATTTATGTTAAATCACTGTCTGCAACAATTCACTCTGGTACAGTTACACATAAAATTTCAGCGTAGCTTTATAAAAGAAGCACCGCCGATCGATTGCAATGCTTCCCAATGCTCGCACTCGCACCCAAACTGACGACCAGTTTGGCGCAGGGGTACTAAGCCCTCCTTCTGCGCCAAAGGTCCCGGGTTCGATCCCCGGACAAGACAAATATTTGTGTGCATGAACATGTCTCTTTGTCTGAGAGTCTGATATGTATATTATGTATGTATTTATAAAAAAAGTATATAAGTATGTTTATCCGTTATCTAGTATCCATAACACAAGTTCTTCGTGAAACTTAACGTGGGCTAGATAATTGGTGTGATTGTATGCAATTATTTAAAACTCGCTGAGAGCTTACCACAGGGCCATAGTTTCCCTTAGCCGCCTTGGAGGTCATTAAATAGACTACGAAACCAAGTTGGCCGCTACAAAGAAAACCTGTGCCGATAGGATTATGGCTCCAGCAACACCTTTGCCCTTTCTTTTCGTCTATCTCGATATAGGTCTGTGGTATCGTCGTCGTCGTCGTCTCAGCCACATGACACCCACTGCTGGGTATAGGCCTCCCCCAAGGATCTCCACAACGATCGGTCCTGCGCAGTCCGCATCCAGCGGCTTCCCGCGACCTTCACCAGATCGTCGGTCCACCTTGTCGGGGGCCTACCCACGGAGCGTCGTCCTGTGCGCGGTCGCCATTCTAGAACCTTTCCGCCCCAACGGCCATCGGTTCTTCTCGCTATGTGTCCCGCCCACTGCCACATCAGCTGAGCAATCCTTCGAGCGATCTGTGGTATAAACTGATATTATATATTGTCCTTTAATTCTCATCCTTTACATTTATTTTCACTACAAAACATAGGAGATAATAGGGGATAGACAACAAAATGGACAATGGAATGAACACCATTGTCCTTTCTTGATTCCTCCGAATAATTAGCAATACCTACATCTAGAAAATCTAAGGTGCATGTTGATCCGACATACCTTCAGCTTTACCCATATAGATAACATTTGCGCACTACCTATAATATAGATTCGGCTTAGGCGTTAATGAAGACGAATTGTCATCCTATGGACGGTGATTTTAAGAAATATCTCCTACATTATTTGGAAACATTACCTTATTAATATCTCTGAAGGGCTTAGTTCAACAATTTTAAATGTGAAGGTAATTAATAATTACAATATTTAAGGCTTATTCTACACGAATCCAAAAGTCCAGACGGTATGTAAGTCGAAAAAAAAATGTTATTTCGCTAATCAGTATAATACCTGTGGGTACAAAATGATGGGCCACTAATACACGACTGCGGTTGGTCGTTACGATCGGTCTCTTGCTTGTGACGGATCGTAACGACCGATCGTACCGTATATGGCCCTTAAGGTAAGAAGCATTTGATAGAATCAGTCGTTACTTGGAGAAAATTCTTATCTAAACTAAAGAAAAATATTTAGCTGCAATACCTCGGTGCTTGGTATTACATGGTCTGACTCACAGAACAGACTCCTGAGGATGCTCCCTGGGGGTGACACAACGTGTTGAGTAGGCGATGAAGGTGCAAGGTGTGTCACTGTTTTGCGTTGGCATTTATTTCCATCTTGCATGTGTTTTTTTTTGCGGAAATAAACAAGATCTAATTTGTTTTATGTCAGGGTAAGAAGTGTTTGAGTATTCAAAAATCACGTTTGTTGTATGGGTATTGTACAACTTAAATATTTATTTTATTCAGTTTTCTAGTATTTATTGTTATAGCGGCAACAGATATCATCTGTGTAAATTTTAACTGTCTAACTATCACAGTTCATGAGATACAGCCTGTTGACAGACGGACGGACGGACGGACAGCGGAGTCTTAGTAATAAGGTTCCGTTTTAGCCTTTGGGTACGGAACCCTACAAACCAGATCAAAATCATGCAATACAAAACATCACACGTCGATTTTCTTCTTCGTAAAATGTCAACGTTCTCGAAGAGGAAGGAATATTAACAATGAATGCGTAAAATGGCATTCTCGGCCTAATTACCGTCACCATTTTCGTTTTTCGCTTAATATACTTGAAAACACTAAAATATGAAGTCAAAGTCAAAGATTTTTATTCAAATAGACTTATAGATAAGTGCTTTCTTTTTTTTTTTTACCAGCCATTCAGGACATCTTTTAACTGATAAGAAGAATGGCCGCAAGAAACTTATCAGCTTTAACAGAAGCAACAACATTTACAAAGGAAAATGTCGTTGCCAAACACAAATCTAAAATCTTGAAACATATTTAATATAAGAGGAAAATTTTCTTATACTCAGTTATTAGAATATTTTCCTTTTATACAATTACAATAGTCATGTTTTATGTTATTATCACTTCCATGCATTTTGGTCTTTCAAATAATCATCTACCTTGTAATAACCTTTGCTTAAGAGCGTTTTTTTAAAATGTATTTTAAATTTATGCAAAGGCAGCTCAATCACTTGTTGTGGAACTTTATTAAAAAAGGCTATGCCTTTCCCCAAAAACGAGCGACTGCATTTTGAATATTTAATTAAGATGCAAATTAGCAATAAAAATGGCGTTACACAAATATAAGCGTTTCTTGAGATATATTTTATGAGTACGGTAATAAGATAAGTGTCAAACTTGATGTACCTAACGGTTATCATAAAATAATATTAAATCTATGCAAAATAAAAAAAATACTCTTATATGATTCTTAATTACTATGTTTCACACATATCAGGAATTAAAAATGATGCTCAGCTGTACTAAACGAAAAAAACCTTTTGAAAAAGAACTTGGTCAGTTTATCATTGCATTTATTCATTATTAGAAAGCACTATTACATATTTTTTATTAAAACAATTGTACTGATAAAGCTATAAACTTAAAAAACTTGTAATTAAAACTATTTAGTCACTGCTTAATTTTTTTAAAGATCTGTTTCATCATCATCATCATATAAGCCACATGTCACCAACTGTTGGGTATAGACCTCTCCAAGGAACTCCACGACGGTCGATCCTGCGCTACCAGCATCCAGCGGTTACCCGCGACCTTCACCAGATCGTCGATCTTTCTTGTGGGGGCCAACCCACGGAACATCGTCCGGTACGTGGTTGCCATTCCAGAACCTTTCCGCCCCAACGGTCATCGGTTCTTCTCGCCATGAGTCTCGCCCACTACAACTTCAGCTGAATCCTCGGGGGAGGCCTTTACCCAGCATGGGTGTTATGTGGCTGAAACGACGAATTGCCACCACCACGCGACATCCTAAATCCGCGCGATAACCTAATACCTCGCGGACGTATCATTTCTCGGAAACAGTAGATGGCTTAAAGCAAACTACAAAACACTTATTGTTATAGAACCTCTTCAGCTCACACGCTCGGAAGAGGAGGTTTTGTCATTCAGTTTCGTCGTAGAAAATCGCTTTTTGCGGCCTAGCGCGGTAAAGTACTTTTTTAATTTAATACCTAAAAATATGTCATAATGCGATCCGAATCGCACTATTGACTTTTTGTTACATTTTATTCTTATTTTAAATAGTTTTTAATTAATTATAATACTCCGTTTTGGTTTTATTTTATCATTTTACTCCATTGAGTCATAAAAACAATAACAATAAGATTAAACTATTTGTTATAAGAATTTATATTAGGCTGGATGAGATTGTACAACCTATGATTGGATTTCGGAACGTGACATAAATCTTTATTTTTAAATCGCCTTTGTCTTGATCCTTATGTCAGTGTCAACACTTACGGAATCGTTTTATTGTTATCTAAAAGTAACAATATATTCCTACTTCAAACAACTTTGAATTAACTATAATACTCCCTTTTTTATTATTTATGTTTTTTATATCATTAAAACAACGAGAATAAGGTATATTTAGATTATACTTTATGTTTAAAGATTTTTTACCAGAAGTTGACCGCTTAAACAACGATAAAATGTTCTCGCTGTTGTGAGGTGAAAAATTGTGTGTTGAGCTCGGCAGAAAAGTTTTTAGCGTCTTGTACCTTTGAAATCCTCGCTTCGCTCAGAATTCAATCCTAGAATCCTTCACTTGCTCAGCTTTCAATAGAGGTAACTCGCCGTTAAATAACCAACTTTCCAGCCTTGCATAACAAATAACTATTTTTGATGCCTTGGAATATGGAAATGGAAACTGAATGATTGCTCTTACATAAGAATCGGTGTTTTCTATTGTTCTTAGATAAAGAACTCGTTGAGTGGCAATTTATAAAGTTTTTGGTTGAAATTATTATCTTTGTAGATTATGTTACGAAATCCTCATATTTTATAACTTCGAAACGTCTGAAATTTGTAAAGTGGTACGTATTAAAAATACATCAATCTTTTCAGAACTTTTGAGAGCGAGGAATTTGCGAGAACGTGTAAATAATAAGTCATTAAAATATCAACACTCATCAATCAGAAGAAACCTATTCATTTGTTATTTGAAGACCCCCTGTAAATACCGGCGATCGTGCCGTGACCGAAAGGATGACTTACTCACGTGCGAGGCGAGGTTTTTGCTCGGCCACCACTCGGTTGCCCTACGGTGAAGCATGATGTTGTTCATCTATACTATATACTAATATTATAAAGCTGAAGAGTTTGTTTGTTTGAACGCGCTAATCTCAGGAACTAATTAAGAAAATTCTTAGACCATTAGAAAGCTACATTTCTCTCGAGTGAAATAGGCTATATTTTTAACCGACTTCAAAAAAAAGGAGGAGGTTCTCAATTCGCCGGTTTTTTTTTTTTTTATGTATGTTACTCTATTACTCGAAGACGGCGGGACCGATTTGAGTAATTCTTTTTTTGTTCGAAAGGGTATTCTTCACATGTGGTCCCATTGTCATCATGTCAGGATCTGATGATGGAATCCTGGAGAAATCCAGGGAACTCTTCAAATATTATAGGCACTCCAATAGCGATTTCGGTGTTTTCTATAGTAACTTATGCATATGCTTCCGGAATGCACCATTTGGTGAAGTAGAACTGATGATGAAGACCACAAATGGTCATTGGAACTATTAAATACTTAGCATTGCACGGCAGCTATACAATTACTTTAATGTAGTTCATAAGAAATTTATGCTCGACTCAATGCATGTGATGAAGTGCAGCTGTTGATGAAGTATTGGGAGAACTCCTCAATAAGTAACGTCGTCACCGGAAAAACGCAGCATTTTGTGAAAGGTAATGAGGAGTTGTCATAAGGTTATCAGCGTAGGCACAGGACCTCTTCTACCTTTAAAAATTGTGAAATAAAAACTTTTTATAAAAAAATTAAAACCGACTTCAAAAAACTAAAAAGCAAAAATTAAACCTTTTGAAGTCGGTGCCAGCCAAAGCAAGAATAATAAAATAGTAGCACCGCAAAGTAGAATGCCGTGGCTGACACCGACTCCAAAAGGTATATTTTTTGCTTTTTAGTTTTTGAAGTCGGTTTTAATTTTGATTATAATATCCCTATATTTCCACGGGAACGGGTACCACGCGGGTAAAACAGCGAGGATCTGCTAGTAATAATATTATAAAGCTGAAGAGTTTGTTTGTTTGAACGCGCTAATCTCAGGAACTACTGGACCGATTTAGAAAATTCTTAGACCATTAGAAAGCTACATTTCTCCCGAGTGACATAGGCTATATTTTATCCCGATATTTCCACGGGAACGGGCACTACGCGGGTAAAACCGCGAGGATCCGCTAGTATAAAATATAAGGGACATTTAGATAACCGTGCTACGGGCGAGACTCGGCTGGGGCTCAGCGTAGAGTCGGACCTAACGGTGTTCCGTGAGCCATCCTACACAGGTTCGACGCGGCACAATCGTTTCTGCAGTAATGAATTAACGCTTTCACAAGAGATCTCCTGTTTTTCTCTCATCTCAATGCCTACATACAGACACTATAATGTGTGTGTTTTGTGAGCTAATGTGAGTCAATAATGTGTTTTCTTTTCTTTCTTTCTTTAATGCGCCACGAGCGTCGCCCGCGTGAAATTGTTTAGACAGCAACTGTATTGCATTTCATTTGAAAAGATACTAAGGGAACGTAGACTCAGGCAACGAGTTTAACATAAAACTATTTACTTATTTGAAATGAGGTTGAAAAGATGAGCGTGTCCAAACAAAATGAAAATCTTTTCATTTTTCACTGATAAGACTTATGATTTTTTAATTTTTGCATTTTTCAATGCTATTTTATACTTATGATAAATTTTAAATAGAAAAATATTGGAAAAACAAGTTAATTCTCCAATGGGATTAAAAATGCAAAACATCAAAAATCATAAATTATTGGCTGTTGCATCTTAATTGATCGTTAAACACCTGAATAGATGTTTCTTTCGAACGCAAGGATATTCCTAGCATTGCTGTGACAACGCTGGCCTACAGCGTATTAAACAAATATAAAAGTATTGGAGAATTTCGACGGTGTGGTCCGGAAGTCCCGGTAGCTCAGTGGTTAGTGCATTGGGCCGAATTTCCAAAGGTCGTGTCCCATCTAAGAATTCACTTGTGGCCGAGTTTACCTTTTCTAATATTTTTCTATTTAAAATTTATCTTAGATATTTCATTGTGTTCTGGACACCGGTGTCCTACTAGCAAATGACGAATTAAATCCTGTAGTTTTAAATCACACTAGCGGATCCTCGCGATTTTACCCGTAAGGTGTCCGTTCCCGTGGGAATATCGGGATAAAATATAGCCTATGTCACTCGGGAGAAATATAGCTTTTTATAGTCCAAGAATTTTCTAAATCAGTTCAGAAGTTCCTGAGATTAGCGCGTTCAAACAAACAAATTCTCCAGCTTTATAAAGGGGTGATAATAATGATGACTACTTATTATACATTACTAGCTTCCGCCCGCGGTTTCACCCGCGTTTTCCCGTTCCCGAGGGAATATCGGGATAAAAGTAGTATTGTTACTCTCCGTCCTTTCAAGGAACTCTATGCCAAATCAAATGGATTGGTTGCTAAGTTAGGGCGTGAAGAAAGGACAAAAATACACACTTCCGCATTTATAATATCAATATAGTTAAGATTTTACGTGACATAAGCTTATGTCCTGACATTTCTGGGAAGTCGAATCGGCCGACCTCTATTAGAAGCTATTTCTTCGGCGGTGTCGTGTGGGGCGGGTACGTTCCCTAAATATGGTTGAGCGAAGCGATGGCTGGTTCATGCGTCATGCTCGTAAACGGGTCTACTTCAGTCTGCTTATCTTAATGTTGTGCTTAAAGCTTAAATATTTTTTTCTAAAATAAATTGATACTGACCTGTATGTTCCTCACAACTTGCAGTACAGTAATCTTGTAATGCGAGAAATGTTCTTATGTATGAAAATTGTTTATAATTAGTATTTTCTTTTTGTGATGGAAATTGACCTTACTGATATGTTAAGGTCACTTTTCATTTTGACGACTCTGTATGAAATAAAACAGGGAGAAAAAAACAGCCCTTGACGCCATAGGGCTTGTGAACCGATGGCGTAGCTTCTTTGACGTTCATAAGTGCTTGTAACAGCCTAGACTGAATAAATGATATTGACTTTGACTTTGAATTATTAATAACAGAACAGGCCACGTCGACAAAGTAACATCGTTATGTAGCGTAACGATAATTCGATTCGTTATTGTCTATATTCGCCAATTAACTTGCGGTAAGACCACGTGATTTAGCGCGGCCTATGCCAATCCGCCAATCCCATACATTTAATTCTTTACAAAGATCGTTATCGTTATTGAATTGTTACTTTACCGTAGTTAAACCTATGTAATTTTAACGTAGAAAATAATTCGAAGCTCACCACTTAAAGCAATAATTAATTACTGGTGTTTCATAGAAAGCCTAGATAGTAGGTACCTAGTATTTGATTTTCGTTCAATATTGAAATTCTGGGGGAAACCAAAAGTTTTAATCATGTCGAACAATTTCAAATCAAATAAAGCTTTACCTATGTAACAAGTTACTCCGAACTGTGAACCTGGCAAATAAATTCCGATTGGGGAAAACATTGAACTGGAGGATTATCGGTTCGCGTGTATGACAAATTGTTTTTTTTTATATATTGAACACGGAGCTTGGTGATGGTCTAACGTTCAAGTTATATAATTTCATTTGACATATTTTCATTTGATATAATTAATAGCTTGGCGTAATAAACATTTAGTATACGAGTGATGCTGTAAACGATCTTATGCAATTTGTGGTCTCCGCCATGGATGAGAGAAAGAAATGCATTGTTGTCTTCCTTGACCTGGCCAGGGCGTTCGGTACGGTCTCCACACCCCTGCTACTCGCTAAGTTAAAAGCTTACGGCACTAGGGGTCTTCAGAAAGCAATTTGATCTCTGACCTCCTTTCAAATAGAACACACAGTATCAAGATTGAACAGTGGACCAGTGCAGATTCACCCAGCATCACCTATGGTGTCCTTCAGGGCTACATCAACGCACTGTGTCAGCTTCAGCTGGATGGAGGGAAAATGTTTACCTTTGCTGACGATATCCGCTTGTCAAATCATTCTGTAAACTTACGGTCTCAAAGCACCTAATTAGACTAGACTATGATGCCACTGAAATTTTATTTTGTCCTACGAGATAATTAATGCTCTCCTCCTGATTTATAAAGTTACCTGCATGTTAATAACTAACTAAAGTTTTTGGCTCTCTGCCCTTTCACAGAATATTGCTATTTCATACACACACACACTAAACATCTCACTACTATGCATATTCGTCGAAGCATTTCACCGATTTAATCTTAAATACACACCCCCTCTCACACCCCTTAGACGCGTACATTTTAAATACCAAGTTTAGTCATGTTTATTTTATTGTTTCTCTTTTTTGCTATTGTTTTATTTGTCCTTATCACTCGTCTGATGTAAGCCCTGAATCTTGTATTTACTTACCTTTTGTCCTTGGGTGGGCCTGGCGAACTGTAGCTCAGGTTTCTACTGCTGGAACCTATTTCAGGCACCAGGTATATGATATGAGTTATACATACCTACCTGCTTAGCACTAGTTGATTGTAAGAACCCTATTTGTGATGGAAAAATAAAGTATTTTTTTAGTATAATTTTAGTTTTTTTTATGAACGACGTTGAGACTAACAGGTGCAATCAATAGCATTTTTAAATTGTCTTAATTTGTTTTTAGTTATTTTTTCGTGTAATGAAGAAAACGTGTCCTTGATATTCATATTTCAACAGAAAATGCCCAAACAAATTTGCTAGGCTAGACGCCATTTCCAATCTCCTAAATTGGGTTATAATACCCTTGATTCTAATTTAACCATAAACTATAAACAGGAAATACCCATCACGTTAAACAACTAGTTTAGAGATCATTTTATATCATAGAGATAATTTTACAGTTATATTATATGTATAGATATAGATGAACACAAAAATTACTAACCAAGTACCTAATGCTCGTAATCATAAAAGAAATGCCTAATGTCATTCGAGCAAATAATATTTGGGATTAATATGTGACATTCGTATTTGTCGGACGCTTCACTGCGCTGACATGTAAATGCTTCAATGGACTGGCGGCAATGGATTACGCTCCACTAGATTTTATTAGAATTGGATTTCAAATTCGTAGTTTGGTGGTCCTCAATGTTGGACGATTAATGGAAAATTTAATTGGGATAGAATTCGTATCAGCGGATTTTGTTAGAATCGTAAAAAATATTGCGGTTCAAATATCATTTCTAAAGTAAAACAAGTAGATTAAATAAAATTGTTAAGGCGATACTCGAAAAAAATATGCTGAAGCGAGATAGCAATGAGAAAACGACGCGCACGGGAGCGAGACCGATTTTGCAGATTAGGCAAAAAATACACAAAATCTACAGCGATTAAAAAAAAATGCTTCTATACGATCCTAAATATTATTGATGTCCACTTATGAAACTTATTTCCAGTAGTGTAAGTAACCCCATTTAAGAATAATCTTGAATTTTTCATATTTTTAGAGGTCTTTTCGAAAACAAAAAGTGTCGAGCTAAAATCATAAAATCGTGTTTTTGAAACTATACGAATCTAGATAAAGGTATGAAGAAATATTTATGTTATTACCAGATTTGTAAGAACTGTAACCGTGCTATAGTTTTATATCAAAAGTCCATACTTTTTCCGAGTAGCGCCTTAAATGGGAAATGTGGCCAGAGGAATAATTGTGCCGTCGACTCGCAAATTTTACAGTAAATGGCGTATAATTATGCCAATCTTTATTTAACAGATTGTTAATTATGACACCTTTGTTCCGGTGGGGTAAACAGAGATTACGGATCTCCACGTGCCACGTTCCTGAATCTCTAGCTTCATTAACATTGATCAGTATATCTACAAAGTTCGTTTATCTTGGTACTTCTCACCTAACCTTTTTTCAGAACATTCCAGATCGCGGATGTTCTTTAAATTGGCTATGTTAATTTATGACTTTGTCATATTTGGCCTTCGGGCTCTCCTGCGGGGTATCCGCTGGACTGTGTCCTGGGTACTTGGTCCTGGGTCCCTGTCAATCGCAAACCCCTGCCCAGGGTTGCGAGTGAAGTCCTTAACAGTGGCCTACAGCGAGATGTGTCAGCGGATGAGGCACCGTGTGGGTACCGCAAGCGACAGTAGGGTCCAACCTGAACAAGTCGGCAACTCATGCAACCGCATCAGCTCCCCTCATATTGACTACTCACTTCTGGGGATGCAGTCGAGGAGGTCGAGAGAAGACCACGGATACTGGGCAATTTTTTCTTTAACCACTCAGGCCACGACTTATGAGACTCAATAGATATTCCATTGTTCTCTGGACACCAGTGTCCTGCTAGCAAATGACGGATTGATCTCTTTTTTAATTACATAAGTAGTTGATTTAGAGAGGAAAATACTAAACAAATCACGAGTTTACTGCTTTACGAAAGCAATGATTTGAGATACAAAAGCAAAATATAATGGAGGCACGTAGAAATTACGTTAATTTAGCAAAGAAGCGGGCCCGAAGCAATCGGGCGTACAACTATTACTCCGCTATCTATTTTCTTTCATTCAATTAGCCTGTGTCTTGGGCAACTCCACAAGTAGCTGTATTTCTATTACCGAAATCAGCTGAGCGGAATGTATCACGATCAATTACATTACAATGAGTAAGGATACCTATTTTATTTTCCCCTACTGCGTAAAAAATATGGATATAGACATGGGCTTCATTTGACAGTTTAATGACCATGTAAGGTAATAATGAGCTTCAACTGTCAAATGAAGCCCATATCCATATCGACGACCAACGACCAACACAATGATGATGTTTGTACATTTTTATTTACTCTCAAACTTCAAATTGATACTCTGTAAGTCAATCCCAAGGGATATAAATTGGCGTAAAGATTTGTCAATTAATAAAACAACTTTTCCGGATTATTACTTTTTAATTTTGCATTTTACAATGCTATTTTTATGTGATAAATAATAAACAAAAAAATATACTAGCAAAAATCCCGTCAGGGCGACATGCGTCAAGTTGTAGTATACTCATTGACTTATATATTGAGTATACTCGTATTTCCTTGTTTAATGATTCCGGATTTTAACGCTTTAGATTTTAAATTGCGTGAATTTTACGGGTTTTTAGGATTTTAGACGTTTCCGACACCTTTCAGTAGACCTAACACAAATAATTTTCGCACAAGTATCGAGGAAGTAAAGTAAAAAAAAAATAGATATTGAGCGGTGTTCCAGTAGGATCGCCGCAGAACGTCAAGTAGGACGTAAACGGAACCGCTACTATTTCTTAGTTTTTCGTGCTAACACGGGTCGTGGTCACGGGATGACTCACACCCATATTCTAAGTCGTTCCTCCAAAACTTACTCGTCCTCGACTTAACGAAACCTCATTGAAGACCTCTTCGAAATACTCCTCGAAATCGGTATTCTAAGTCATAACTCCGTAAGGACCTGGAGGAGCCAAAGAGTACGTAGCCACTTCGTGTTAGGCCTAGCGCACACTACAATTTTTACCCACGACGAGGTTGAGTGGAGTGTAAAAAGTTTTGGAGGAACGACTTAAAATATGGGGGTTAGTAGCCACTTATATATTTTTTTTATTATTATTTTTATGCTATTATATTATGTCATGTATTTTTTGTAGGAATGTTGTGTTATGTTAAGTGTTATGAATTTCTGTTTAACTAGTAGCTGCCTACAACACTTTTCCACGTAGTAACCAACACTTAAAGCAGCTGAATATTCTGAAAAACGCAAATGCATGTGAACCACTCAATGATCCACTCGATTCATAAGGAACAATTATTAATAACTAGCTTCCATCCGCGGTTTAACTTGCGTGGGTCACGTTCTTTTTTTTGTTTACGACGGGGAGACTCTTAGCCTTCATCATACCTGATGTTAAGTATTGATAAGGCTGAAGATGGAAGCGAGCCACTCCCGGAACCCTCAACCACTGAGGGACTGGCTATCTTATCAGTAACTGCCGGAACACAACAATGCTGAAAACATTGTTGTTATGGCGTCAGACTTAGATAAGATGGTGGTAGCTAGCCAGGCGGGCTTAGAACAAGTCCTAACAGCAACCAAACCGAATACAATATGTACCCCCGCTGGGAATCGAACCCGGGACCCCTACTGGGTCTGATACCGGTGGTTGTTACCACTAGACCACAGAGACGGTTCCCGAGGGAATATCGGGATAAAAATTAGCATATTGTTACTCAAGTCGATTGGTTGCTATGTTAGAGCGTGAAGGAAACAAACAAACACACTTTTGTATTTATAATATTAGTTAGGGTTAAATAAGTAATAGTTAATTCCATATTGATTTTATTATGTCTATTTGTCTTGGTCTGGGTGTTTAATATGTATACTAAGTAAGTATTTACAAAAAAAAAAGTATATAAGTATATTTATCCGTTACCTAGTATCCATAACACAAGTTCTTCATGAAACTTAACGTGGGCTAGATAATTGGTGTGATTGTATGCAAATATTGTTTTTTTATTTTTTTATTATAACTTTTTAGTTTTGCATTTTACAATGCTATTTTTATGTGATAAATATTAAACAAGATAATATACTAGAAAAAAACAACTAGTCTCATGTCGCCCTGACGGGATTCGAACCCGCATCCTTGGGAGTCCGGCCCAATGCACTAACCAATTATGCTCCAGAGACCTATAAGGACACGTCGACTTTTTCTAGTATATTCACCGTTCTACGGTGTTGGCCACCGTCGCTTCATCAATGAGAGAAATATTCCTCTCATTCGAAAGAATCATCTTTATAGATGTTTGACTATCGATTATGATGAAACAGCCATCTAATTATAACTTTTTAATTTTGCATTTTTATTTAACTATTTAAAAAATTATGAAAACAATATTATTACGGAGTTAATAAAACATTATTCTCATTAAAAGAGCAGCATTGATTCTCATCAATTCAACGTTGATTGGATCAAAGGCATTAGTAATTATTATTAGCTATTATTAACAATTGACTTGGCAATTATATAGAAGATAAATCAAAGAGATTAATATAATAATTAATCAATGTAAGTACAGTCGTGGTTTTCAAATTATTTTCCTTACAAACATTAAACTTATTTTAATATAGGTACTTGTGTAGATTGATTATCGCGACAATAACTATCTTTTACCAAAACTAACATTGTTTTAGTTTTAGTAGTTTAGGTTAGATATATAGGTACAGTCAACAGCGCGTACGGTTTTACATTAGCACTACGAAAACTGCCGCTATTACGAGCGACGTAGGCGCTCTCAAGGTCAAAGTGTAGAACCGTAGCCGCTGTTGACTGTACATAAAATTACGTTATAACTTTTTAATTTTGCGATAATTATTTTGTGTGATAAATATTAAACAAAAAATATACTAGAAAAAAGCAACTTGTCTCATGTCCCGTCATATTTTTCACATAAAATTACGTGCTAAACTTTTGAACGGCCTCTGTGCTGTTTTCTATTGGTAACACAACCGGTATCAGACCCAGAGGTCCCGGGTTCGATTCTCAGTGTGGGTATACATATTGTATTCGGTTTGGTTGGTGGTAGGACTTGTTGTATGTCCGGTTGGCTAGCTAGCTATAGCTACCACCATTTTATCTAAGTCTGACGCCATTACAGCTGTTTTACAGCAGTTAGAGATAATATAGCCAGTTCCTCAGTGGTTGAAGATTCCGGAAGAGGCGCGCTTCTATCTTTAGTTCATAAAGAAAACTTTTCGTTATTCAATTTCGTATGCAATAAAATATAAAATTATAATATTATGATTCATAATAAAGTAGTATTTATCTAGTACGCGCACTCTGTATTTGGCCTAATGCATTCAAGTTCAAATGAATGCATTAGGCCAAATTTGACTGGAATTTTATATTGGGGAAAAAATTCAATAGGTGAAAATACCTTTTAGTATCCAAAACGACAATTCATGATTATGGAGAAAAATATTTTAGGAAATTGTTCAATTGGTAAAAGTGAAGTTTGGGGTATAATGCGAATGGAACTTTCGAATCAAAAATTTTTTCGGGGATTTTTTTATTAACAACGGGGAGGCTCTTAGCCTTCATCATACCTGATGTTAAGTATTGATAAGGCTGAAGATAGAAGCGGGCCTCTCCCGGAATCTTCAATCACTGAAAACTGGGAATCCTCCTCTACAGTCGATATTCCATCATTTCATTATTTTAAGTTCTTTGCAACAGCCTAATTTTATACCTATAGTTTGACACAAACAAAAATAGGTCAGGCGATAAAAAAATCAGCACTTAGTACACGTTAATATATAAATCCTATTTAAAAAAATATAGAGTGCATGAGCAAAATTTACTAGATAAACTAAAGTATAGGGTTTTCCAATAATGACGGGTCGATTTTCAAATATAATAAAATTAGCTGTGTGTGGGGTATTAACAATTTTTTTAATGGCAATTACAAAATTTAAATATCCGCCGCCACTTCCTCTAACTGGGCCTTCAAGAGCTTGGGCAAAAATACAAGTTTCACGCGAAAAATCATATTTAGTGATAAGATGCTTTTTTTGACGAATGGCTGCATTAATAAGCAAAATTGTTATATGTGGGACGATGTCAACTCACACTAGATTCACCTGGTGATAGTGCATCCAAAAAAAGTTACTGTTTAGTGTGTGAATTTTGGGCCGGAGGCGTAATTGGTCCTTATTTTTCGTTAACGACGTTGGTGAGGCCATCACTGTCAATGGCGATCGCTACAGTTCGGTGATTTTCAGGCTCACACTTAACAATATAGATGTATACGATCTGTGGTCCAAACAGGATGGTCCTGTGTGCCCTGCTGTGTGCCATACATACAACATAAGCCACAATGGAAATTCTGCATAAACGATATGGGGGAACGTTATTTTTTTCAATAGTGTAGTGAATCTTGCCATCAAGATTAGACCCCGCCGGACTTTTTTGTGGAGTTTGCTGATATCGTAGGTCTATACCAATAAGTCACAATCGACTGATTCAATACCCTCAAAGTCAACATAACCCATTCCATCGATCAAATTTAGTCAGATTTATGCGGCAAAGTTAGGTATCGAAAATTAGACCTCTCGGATCTATGCCAACGTGGGAAGTCGCGGCGGAAATTTGAGCGAAGTCATATTCCACATAAATTGCTATATACTTACAGGGTCATTTTATTCTATGTGCCAACACTTAAGGGGGACGTTGTGTTATGTGTTTAGTACAAATTGAAGCTATTTTTTTTACTTTAATAGTTTTTTTGTCGTCATAGCGCTGCGATAAGCTGATAGCCCTGAGCCGAGCTTGGTGCACGCTCAATAGTTATTTTTACTATTACTGATATTATTTTAAGTTTGTTTTCTCTGTTTTTCATTGCTTAGGTAGGTTTAATATCCAAATAAATGACGCTAATACTTGATAAAACAAAAAAAAGATTTTGAAAAAAAAAAATGTTTTTTTTTTCATAATTCTGTTTTAAACACGTAACACTACCTCCACCTTAACTTGGGCACAAAGAAAAAAAAACACGGTATGTAGGATTTTCGAAAAATTGCCATATACTTACAGGCCATTTCAAATAAAAAAAAAGAAAATCGTTAATATCTCACACTTAACTTAGTTTATTCCATTTCAACATCGACCCGGTCTTATTGGAAAACTCTATAGTATACTTACTCCACTAAGCTTAAAAAAGTCGACATTTTGTACCAGACAATATTTCAAAGCGTTTAGAATTTAATATTCCCACAATATTTTGTGTATTTTCCTCAAAACCTCGATATAAATGCTGCTATTGTTATAAATTGTATATTGGATATTGAGACTATTTGAAGCTTTCGGTCAAGGCCTACTTAGCTGCAGTTAATAAATTATTAACAAAAAACTTCATAAATTCATTATGCTTTTTAATAAAACATCAAAGCTAAAAAATCAAATGCAATAATATATTATAACAACTGTTAGTGAAAGAAAGTTTTTAGTGCACACGTTAATGATCTTTTTTTTTACATTCTCAATGCGATTATTAAACTACTTCAGGTTCTCAATTCGATACTTAGCATATTTAAGTATTTTTCATTGGGTGTTCGCGCAGGTGTTCGCACATAACTTCCATTTCTGTGGAGATACCGGGGAAGAGGTTTACGATAGTGTTCAGAACGTGTTGGCAGCAGTTAGTATTTGGCTTCGATATAACTTACGCTTATTATCGCAAAAACGAAATACATTGCGTTTGCCCATAGATCTCATTCTCTAACGAACGAAGAACGAAGTATTATAATTAATTCAAAGTAATTTATAATAAGAGTAAAATGTAACAAAAAAGTCAATAGTGCTATTCGGAAGGCATTATGACGAATTTTTTGTTCTAAATTAAAAAAGTACTTTACTACTAAGCGGCAAAATCCACGCAGATTGTCAAAACCTCCAGTATAGAAGTGTATACACCTAGAATGCACCATCGTTGGTGGCCTAAGAGGGTATTATAATCTGTGGTATTATAAGAATTTTCTTTTTAAGAATTTAATTTTTATATAATCTACGAGTGTCTGATATGTAGAAAAAAAAGACTGTAAGATAGATAGAAGGTGTAAGATCAGTAAAACCTCGCTTCTTTTCAATTTAGAGCCTTCTCAATAAAAAAATATATGGTCATGTTGTTTACTGCTCACGTCGTTACGGCCTCGTAATGGGTGGACAGCGGTTCACGGAGAACCACTTTTCTACGGTGTATGTTTGAGTAGTAACCGCCTGTTACCTGTTACTCGCCCAAACCACAGATTTTTTTATAATGAATTTTGGTAGAGGAACTGGGCAGTTTTTGTAGTAAAATTTTTAAATGATCCGAAACGCGATCTGTTTCTTCGCCGCTACCACAACGCGAAAGGCGTTCAGTCAGTTCAGTCAATCTTGATTGAGATCATCCGGAAAAATACCAAAGTGATGGAAATGATAAAGTTTGTCAATGTAGCAAGCTGAAGTGGCAGTAGGTCGGGCACATCAGTTGCAGCACTGGAGTAGATGTGACGAGTTCTCGAATGGAGAACGTTTCGGCAAACGGGGTGTCGGATAAGCCCCTGCTACATGGACTGACACCCTGAGGAAGGTGGCAGGGAGTAACTGAATGAAAAAGGTGGGAGATCGTGACTTATGGCGCACTCTTGGGGAGGCTTACATTCAGCAATTGACTGCGAAAGGCTGAATGACAAAGAGAGCGATGTAACCGAAATACATGCAGACCAAGTTGCGAGCGGTCAAACGGCTTAAGTTGAAACTACAAAATGTAACTGACAGTTTATTTTACATTAATAATATTATTTGTTAATTAAATTTCATTGAAATTGAAATGACAGCTGGGATATTGAAATAACTTTATGCAAATATGCAAAACAATATCAGCCCGAAATTGATGTTGGATATACAATTTAAACTTGATTTTTAATCTTTTTACCGAGGTAACATGTTTTCATTTCATATCAGATACAGGCGCCAAAATTATATTGACTCGGGGGCGGGGTACCTATCGATTGTCAAATATTACAAGAGCAATATGACAAAGAGCTTTATTTAAAAGGACATAGGGCGTTTAAGACCCAATAGTGTATTCAGTTACCAATAAAGACGGTGTGTTATTAGAATCATAAAACAGTACGTAAATGGTAAATTTAATAATTGCTTCAATATTTTTACACCATTTTGATTGCTTACGCACATACAAAAAAACATTGTCATGAAAACTTACGTGACATTGACACTGTTCACAGCCAAAAATGAGTTCAACTTTATGATTTTTGAATTCTTGCATTTTTAAATGCTATTTTTATGCTTATGAAATATTTTAAATAGAAAAATATTGGAAAAAGTCAACTCGGCCACAAGTCTCGGTAGCTCAGTGGTTAGAGCATTGGACCGGATTTCCAAAGGTCGCGGGATCGAGTCCCATCTGAGAATTCACTTGTGACGGCGTTGACTTTTTCCAATATTTAAAACTTTTCCATGAGTTCAACTGTCACTGTTTCGTACGACCTTTTCCCTTTCGCCTTTTCTTTTAAAGCGGACATTAAGTATACTATAGCACAATCGTAAGGTACATAAAATAACGCAGCCATTTTTACGAAATATTGAATTTAATAAAATCAGTTTCGGCTCTTACATTAGCACATTATTCTCTGTCACAATCACAAGCAGCTAACGAAACGCCTTGTACAACAAATCAGTACCCCTATTACGAATTTGCTTAACATGACATTTACAGGACTCGTGAGCGTAGACTATCGGATACACTGCTCATGTCCGTAAAACAGTCCCTAAATAGACAGAGCTACATTTTACATTAACGTTTACTGTAACGTCGAGTTTGCCACACTCGTAATAAGCCTACTGTTCATGAAAACGAGCTAGTAGCTAGATTGGCTGAAAATAAGGTGCATTGCCTATGCGCGTTACCTTCAGACAATAATGAGTGAGTGGATTGCCTATGCGACTTATTTTCAGCCAATCAAGAGCGAGCAAATTCTCTCAGTACTAGCCCGTTTCAGTAACCAGACTGTATTAATTCATTGTGTGAATAGGCTTTGAGAAATATTTTTTAAGACAAATAAGAGGTCAATGGATTTAAAACATAGTATGTGCTCCCAATGTTACCTGGAAAACTCAGTTTTGTTCGAGTACAAAGGCAAATATTGATTTAGTCTGATAATGTAGATTCCCTTCGGATTACAAAGCAAATTGAGTTTGTATTTATTTAAAGGGCACAGTGTGCCGCTATCGTTGTCTAAACTGTTTTTTTTAATTCTTTTGTGTCTTGGGAAGCTTCCTTTATAATTAAGTGAACTCGATTCTCTTCTTGTACTCGCTTAACAGAAGGGCTTGCAAAATATAAGTAACCTCATGGCTATTACAGCTAAAGTTTAACGAAACTGAAAATCTATTGTTAGCTATGGCATAACTGCACCCATACAAACATACGCGCCCAGATTCAAAAACGCATACATACTCGCTCGCGCACGTTCTGTGTATACACACGGACCACGACCTTTGGAAATACGGTCCAATGCTCCAATGATTTCCAAAGGTCGTGGGTTCGAGTCCCATCTGAGAATTCACTTGTGGACGAGTTGTTAAGCTATTGCATAGCTTTTATCGCGGGCTTTGAGCGCGACGACCGAATCAAGATATTCCGTAACGAAAAAAACCTAACACCCCCACTCCGTGTCATAGATTTTGGTTGCTTAGTTACGATTGTGAATAACAATTTATTTTTAAAATAAATATATTTTTTTTTACAGTTTTTTTCATCATTGACCATTTTGTTAATCACAATCGTAACTAAGCAACCAACATTTAAGATAAAAAATTCTATGCAATAGCTTTACCGCGGCAGTCCCCGAGTGCCACACGTATTTTTTTTCCAATATTTTTCTATTTAAAATTTATCATAAGTATAAAAATAGCATTAAAAATGCAAAGTTTAATAAATCCAAATAATTTGTTCAAAACTTGTAGTTATATTACAATTTTCTCTAGCCAGGTAGGACAGCCAGCTACAGCTAGTCATATGAAACTTCTGTTATACAAAAATGACATAGATGACGGAATCGTTCCTGTCCTTATATTTTATTTAATTTGTCACGTCACAGTACTAAAGAGCTTATGATTTTCAACGACCGACTGTACTTAGAAGCTTTACCCTTTACGACCATTTGCAGCGATTTAGTCGCGATGCAGCATTGATACGGTCGCAAAACTAATACCTTTACACACACGCGCTTCTCAAAGTCACATTTCAGTAGGTCGTTAGCTGCCTAGATGAAGTGCAGTAATACAGTCGCGATACAGTGCCCCTAGCACAAAAAATTATGTATCATCAATAATAATGACATATTGAGTATACGGAACTACATTTTCGCTACACTACGTCTAGCTCTATTATACAGGGTGAAAATTTAAAACGGGGTAGTAAGAGCAGATATTATACCGTTGACGCTACATGAAAACGTTCTTAGGAAACCAAAAAAAAACACTCGGAAGGAAAATGGGCAGTTCTCGGAATAATTTTTTTTTTAAATTCCGGGAATGCTGTTCAATATAGCTCAAATAATTAAGGATGGTTTCCTAAGAACGTTTTCATGTAGCACCAACGGCTAAGGTACCTGCCTTTCATGCCCCGTTTTAAATTTCCACCCTGTATAAATATATTCTGTGGTTACACATTCACACATATTTTGTTCTTGCTAGAGGTACATGAGGCGTGGGGCCGATTCTCGTGGTGAGATTGACATTTGTCTATCCATAATTTCTTCAAATGTTAATGAAATCTCTACTACTTACTGCCCAAATTATTTATAGTTTCAACGATCTTTGACAATCCTCTTAAGTAAAATATTGTTTACAGTGAATTTTTCATACAGATTTGTGGCTTCAAAAATGTCGCAGCGCGTGAATTCTGCACGGCTTTCACATTATTCTATGATTATGATTTCTCTGATTATTCTACTTGTTGTCATATCATAGTTAACTACCTATTATTATTGTTGTAGAATACTTTCTTGTCACGGAAATTATTTACTGTGTAGACTCCTAAGCATTTACCACAAACCTCAGAGGTTTAATAAAATGCTACTAATGTAAAAATATATAATTAAGTTTTTAAAATGATAAATAAATGAAAAAAAAAAACATCTCCATTTTTTGAAGCCAAAAATCAGTTTAAAATCTCACTGAAAACAATATCTATATATAAGGCCCGTGTTATCCATTCTAATGTTCCCTCCAGCGCCATGAGTATAACACCTACAGCCTTCACTAATAGCTTCAAAAATCACAAAAAAATGTAGGCGATCGGAAAAATATATTTTTTTTTTAAATTGACCTTATCAAGGTCAAAGGACAGAAAAACTTTTTTACATAGTCCGATTTTACTGGCTTCATAGGTCTAACATAAGCACTTATCGACGGATCTTTGATATTATAGGATTGTGTA
This sequence comes from Chrysoteuchia culmella, assembly GCA_910589605.1. NCBI lineage: Eukaryota > Metazoa > Arthropoda > Insecta > Lepidoptera > Crambidae > Chrysoteuchia > Chrysoteuchia culmella. Next base: position 19,462,729 of record OU342655.1, on the reverse strand, counting down.
ATATCATTGAAACTAAAGTAGACAATTTCAGCGCGAGAATCGCCCTACTGTTCTCATACATACTCGCCAGACATTTTTTGGAGCTTAAAATGTATATCAAAAACTGACTGAGAATAATTATTTTTAACAATCATCAACATCATAGGTTCCTCAAAGATCTTTTTTTAACAAGTAACTTTTTTATAAGTAACTGGGCACACATTTGACCACCATCGTGCTTAGGAAACAGGATGTGGTCTTAGGTGTAACATGCTTGCCCAGTAAATGCCTATTCACTCTCGCCTTGAAGAGACCAAGGTTGTAGAAATCGGGGAACACATGAGCAGGCAGCGCATTCCATTATTTGGCGGTTCGCATTAGATATGTGTCTGCAAAGCGCTTGGTATGGATCACTGGAATGTCTACGATGTACGGGTGATAAGCTAACCTGCGTCTGATACCCCGATGGTGGAAAGGGGCTAGAGGTCGTGCAGTGCTCTCGCACATTCTTCAAGGTATATCCTGGTAAATACCGATAAACATGCAACTTTGCGGCGGTGACTGAGGCTCTGAAGTTCCACCGTGGCCAATGCTGAGTTTCCAATGAGTTTCCTCGCACGGTTTCAATCGATTCCAGAAGATCTAGCTGATACTTAGCAGAACCATCCCACAGACGACAGCAGTACTCCATGCACGGCCGAATCTGCGCTTTGTATAAAAGAAGCAGCTGATTCCAAGAGAAGTACTTACGCACTTAGCAATGGAGTCGATATACACCCTGGAAAGTCGGAGTCAAGGACGCCGTTTTGCGGTGAATAAAGAAGCCTGTTTATAATTTTTAAATTTTGCATTTTACAATGCTATTTTTATATGGTGTGCAGCCTGAAGTGCCAGATTCGTATGCTCGACAAGGGACTCTCGACAAGACTGGATTATATCACTGAGACTGATTCATTTTAGTAGTAAAGATCTTACTTATGTATAATTTTAATACAGATTTCTGTCTTCAAAAAATGCCAAATTTAATATGTCAGAGCGCGACAATAGGCCCCCACAGCTAGTAGCTAGTTAGTTGTAGATAAGGGTCCAAACAGACGAGTTCGCGGGCAACTATTAGATTCTAAATTAAAGAATAACTTCCTTTGAGTCGCCGTGGCGGTTTTGATTTTGAACAATGACAAGATTTCGGCTTGAAAAATGCAGTCGCTCGTTTTTGGGGAAAGGCATAACCTTTTTTAATAAAGTTCCTCAACAAGTGATTGAGCTGCCTTTGCATAAATTTAAAATACATGTTAAAAAAACGCTCTTAAGCAAAGGTTATTACAAGGTAGATGATTATTTGAAAGACCAAAATGCATGGAAGTGATACTAACATAAAACATGACTATTGTAATTGTATAAAAGGAAAATATTCTAATAACTGAGTATAAGAAAATTTTCCTCTTATATTAAATATGTTTCAAGATTGTAGATTTGTGTTTGGCAACGACATGTTCTTTTGTAAATGTTGTTGCTTCTGTTAAAGCTGATAAGTTTCTTGCGGCCGTTCTTCTTATCAGTTAAAAGATGTCCTGAATGGCTGGTAGGAAAAAAAATTGGACGATTCGAAAGCACTTATCTATAAGTCTATTTGAATAAAAATCTTTGACTTTGACTTTGAACTAGCTTTTCACTCAAGTGCATTGCCGGTGCCTTGTTGCTGCAATATTAAACAACGGGACAAAGGAATTAGTTTTCTGTGAAATTCAGGCAATTCAGGCCACTAAAAGTGATGAAACATAGGGAAATATTTCAATCAGGAAAGTTTAAGCAAATATTTAACTTACTTAAGAAGCATTTTCGTGTTCGTATTGCATGTGATCTATGACCTTTTTTATCTACAGCGAAAAAACACTTTTACGATAAGGCTGAATTGAAAGCTTCTCCTGAAATCCTTAAACACACAAGAACTGCTAATACATTGTTGTTATGACGACAGACTTAGATAAGATGGTGATAGCTAGCCAGGCGGGCTTAGAACAAGTTCTACCACAAACCAAACCGAATACAATCCTCTGGATCTATTACCGAACGAGCCTTCCAAAGCATGGATCAATTCAGGATAATAAATAATTGAACACCCATCCGTGACCCTGCGACAGTTGCATAACCGCAAACATCACAAGCAACGCGCGAATCACTGCGCCACCGAGCTCTTGACTTTGTATCCATACAATTTATCCGTTTGTTTCCAACGAGTCACACCAAATCTGTCACACTGTTACTCATCGGGAAAAAAAGCCCATTGACTCAAGTGTTACTCGTTGGGAGAACAATTCACACCCGAAAGTAGGTTATTAGGTGTTAGGGAAAAATCTTCTCGACCTTTTACATATTAGCAATGAGTTCACGATTTCCAAAAGTTTTTGTTTAGACTGTAACAGGTTGAGAAGATTTTTTCCCTAACGCCTAATATCGTACCTCCCGGTCTGACTCGCTATGAATATTTTTTATAAATTGTCCTCCCAACGAGCAATATTGTGCATCGATGGGATTATTTTTTTCCCAACTAGTAACAACGTGACAGGATTTGGTGTGACTCGTCGGGAATAAACTAAATTATCTTATATAATTCTATAAACTTAATGAAACAGCTAGAAGGCAAAACGTCAGAGCGGTGGGCGCCGGAAGCCGGATGTATTTAACTTTGCACGGTTGACCGGGGTAAACTAATTTATGGGTTAGTTAATGGATTGCATAATTGTTATAAATGATTAGGGGAATGGATTTACAGCTGAAAACAGTTCGTTAATATAATTTAACGAGCTTTACAGTGCAGATTTTTTTTACTATCTGCCTAGCCTCAATTTTCAGTTTAAATTTATTTGCATTCCAAAATGTTACAAGGTTTGTAGGTATATTAAATAGAGATAAAATTTTGGACCCTGTTGGGCAAAGCAAAGTAGAAGAGTAGAAAGAAAGGATGACGTATCTTTGATAAGTGTTCAGTTACACACTTTATTTCTTAATAATAATAACTTTAATATTTTTATTATTATACTTATATAAATTATATTATATTGTTGCAATTTTCTGGATAGTTTAATTATCAAATCTTTTGACAGTTTGTTATATGTAAAAACGACAAAGTTATATGCCACATCTATAACTTATCAGTAGTTGGTGAAACCGACCCTTAATGTAATACTTACATTCCGATTCATTATTATCCTTTTAAAGTACTGAGGCCTGTCTTATTAAGAACAAAAATGACGGCCATGTCAAAAATCCATTTACAAAAAATACGCCAGAGTTGGCGCCAGTGTGCTACTAACCTACCTAAGTAGTTAAAGTTAAGGTCAATCATTATTAAGTTTATGTAATTTTAAAGGCAGCGAAATCGTCAGTTTTCAAGATTTTCTGAAAACCACTGTAGGTACGGTATGAGGTGCAGTGGCTCGCGAGCTCGGCCCACGATTTAGTTTCGCAATGGTCGGTCATGGGATAGGTGACCAATAACTTACTATCTCTTCCGTACCTCGGAAGGCACGTCAAACCGTTGGTCCTAGCTGTATTTACGGTCATGAAAACCCACCAATCCGCATTCACATTCAAAAAACACCTAAGGAACCATCTCTTGATGATACAAAAGACGCAAACCAAATGAATATTTTTTTTACCAACTTACCGCTGTTTTTTTCACATCAGGTTTGTACGTCATGTCCGGCTACCGTGGGGCGGGTTCTAATCTCCAGCGGTTATTCTGGAATGAGCACCATCCGCGGCACGTAACCGAATTGCTTGCATGTGTTTGATTACGTTTTGTAAAGTTGTAAACTCGATTGAAAAAACTATCCATGTGGCACATTTTTTAAGTCGTGGCAATTCTGACGTGTCCAACATCTGTCACTGTCAGTTGTCAGTCAAACAAATATTTTTTGCTGCATCATGTGACAAAGTGCTGAGAGCGTTCTGCTTATCGAAAATATCGATCGTAGTATATATGTATTGTAGTATTTAGTTTTATAAGTTTATGTATTATTGTGTTTTTTAAGTATTCTCGTCGTCTGTATATATCTTATTTATTCTTCTCTTGTCATCTTCCTTTCTGACAAACCCTGTCAGAATAACAGCGCCTCTGTGTTCATTCGGCCCACCTGTGAATGACACAGAGGCAAAACGCTGAGATAGGGTTTTATTGACCCCACACAATTCTTCCTATTAGTTATATTTTGTTGTGTTTATTAATTTTATACTTTTTTTATACTTTCTATTTTTATTGTCTGTATCGTATGTGTGTGTGTGTCAATAAATGTGTTTCTTTCTTTCTTTCTTTCATTGGGCCCGCGTGGCGGATTATGGTCCATTCTCCTTATTTTATGACTTATTCTTCCATAAGGAAGGCCAGTGCCCCGGCAGTGGGGACATAAAAAAACTTTAATGATGACTGTTCAATCTTGTTCATAGATACTGAAAATAAAACTTGTGTAATAACGTTAGATTTAGTATATTACGAAAACCGCATCTAAAATTAACGACACAAAGTATAAAGCCTGACCTGCTGTTGACTAGTTAAAAATACCACTTGTATTCGGGACACATTGATAAACTCCTCCTTTTTTTGAAGTCGCTTAAAAATTTATAAAAGTTATTAAGTCGTTATTTCTAAAACTAAATCTTTTAGAAATAACGACAAAATATACACACAACGCCATCTTTCATGCACGCCATACCGCTAAAGTAATAAAAAAATCGGCCAAGTGCAAGTCGAACTCGCATGAAGGGTATCGCCTCTCACCCAAGGTTGCCTGGAAGAGACTGCTACGCAGCTATAAGGCCGCCTATTCTGTGTTCCTCTTTTTTGACATTTTCTCTGTATGTGTTTGTTTTTGTATCGTGTGCAATAAAGTTTCTATTCTTATTATTTCCAAAATTCCATTTTAATTTTTTTGTCTGCAAAAAATAGTTTGTTTTTCATAGTGTTTGTATGAATGACAAAGTTATATTTGCGGTTTGGAAGTGTATAACTTTCAAACGGTTGACTTTGAGAAAAAACTGTTTTAGAAGCCTGTGTAATTTTTAAAGATCTATCTAATGATATCCCACACGTATAGGTTTGATGAAAAAACAATACATCTACTGACCAAGTTTCAACTGTGTGATCCTTATAGTTTTGGAATAAAGTGGCTGTGACATCTTACCACTTTGGAAGTGTATATTTTTCAAACGGTTGATTTTGAGAAAAAACTGTAATAGAAACTTCAATGTAATTTTTAAAGACCTATCTATAGATACGCCTCAAGTATAGGTTTGATGAAAAAAAAAATGATTTTTCAAATCCCTTTCGGGAAAATTGCTATATTTCTAAACCTGACAACCATATTTCGTTCAAACCAATTTTGTTGATTTTTCACTTTCTTATTTCAAAAGTTAGAGGGGGGGTGACACATTTTACGATTTTGGAAGTGTACATCTTTCAAACGGTTGACCTTGAGAAAAAATCGTTTTATTATTAAACATTTATTTCAGATAAATTAATCCATACATTTAATATTATTAAAATTATTACTAAAATTTTATTTTTTTTTAATTAAATTATAGTGTTAGTAATAACTTAAGAACTATGTTAGTGAGACTAGATTTTAAAAATATTTTAAAAAGATCGTACGTTTTGTGGCACTGGCATATGTAGTGACTGCCAGTGCCTCAAAAAAGGACCATCCGCACGACCTGCGACCACTGCCAAGAGACTGTTTCGGCTGGCCCGTATCCGCTGCGCCATCGAGGCAGCTCTTTTGCGCATGATAGCGTGGAAGCCGTCAACCCCGGCCTCCGCAAACATCCCAGATGCGCTGCAGAAGCGGGGCAGCCGCAACAGTACCCTGAACGCATCGTTATATTGAACACGTAGGGAGTCAAATATTTGCAGCGTGTGTCTAACCCACAGGCTGCACGTGTAGAAGGATGTACAGTAGGACCTAAAAAGTGTCACCTTTACTGGTGGTTTTAGAAACCTCAATGCAATTTTTAAAGATCTATCTATAGATACCCCACACGTATAGGTTTGATGTAAAAAAAAATTCAGTGTCAGTTCCATGTATGGGGAGCCCTTAATTCATATTTTTTTTTATTTTTGTCTAAAAACCGTAAAGCGGTTTACAGAATACATCTTCCTACCAAGTTTCAACTGTGTAATGCTCATAGTATTGAAATAAAAAGGGTGTGACATACATCGGTTTGGCCGAATCTATAAGGGTTTCGTTTTTTGCCTTTAGGCTACGAAACCCTAATAAAAAGCAGCAAAAAGGGTGTAGTTAGTTACGTCAAAATCAACATCAACAAAGAATTAAAATCAACAACTGTTGCTAAGCAACCAAAACCTGAACGACGCGTAAACTCCATCTCTGATTTCTGCATACGCGCGTCACAATATAAATTTCTCCGTCCGTCCTCTCTTTAAAATGTAATTACTTTTGATAGAGTTGACCGATTTTGATGAAATAAAGCCTATACGGTAAGTTGAGACACGGACTTATATATAAACAATTCTGTGGGCTTAGATCAGAGGTTTTGGGGTGATGCTCATATAAACACACAGACAGACGGACAGACAAAAATTCAAAAAGCGATAGATATTAGTTCTGCTGCTTATTCTGAGTATCCCTATCCATTTTCTTTTGCAAATCCAAGCAATGTACAAATACGCTGAACTTTGATTCTTATTATAAGTACAGATTATTATTTTCATCTTTGTAATATTTTTCCATGACCTAATAAAATTCGGATTCGGGTTGAATAATCCACAAAGCGTAGAACACAATGTTTAACGAAATTTTGTGATTTAAGAAACTTGACGATAAAGACATTTGTTATGAAATAAAAATCATGGTAAGTAACTTTATTTCATAAGAAAAAAAATCCCTTGCGGAATTAAGGCGCTGTACGACTGAAGCAAGCAATAGTAATGAGAAGAGTACGCGCGCGGGAGCGAGACCGATTTTGTAGATTAGGCGAAAAAACCACAAACAAAGAGAAATGAAACAATATGATGCGAAATATTATTGGTGTCCACTAATTAAACCAATTTCCAATTGAGATACTTAAATATTAAACAAGAAAATGTACTAGAAAAAAGCAACTTATCTCATGTCGCCCTGACGGGATAAAATGCAAAATTAAAAAAATTAAAAATATTTATTCAGTAATATCAAATTTTTACAAAACAATTACACTGAGATCTCCTTTTAAGTATTAATATACTTGTGCCAAGAGACCTCGCTCTTCCACATCGTACATTACAAAAGAATAAACACTTTTGAAGTTGCATTTTTAGAGGTACTACAAGAATATCTTAAGACTATTAACTAACGCTATAAGTGTGTGCGCGTGTGTGTGTGTGTGTGTGTGTGTGTGTGTGTGTGTGTGTGTGTGTGTGTGTGTGTGTATGTGTGTGAGAGAGAGACAAAGTATAAGTTATTATTTTATAAGTTTTTCAATTTCGTTGTAATCTTTATCTTTTAGCCAATTGGTAATGAGTATTTTACATTCTTTGATAGTTTTAGGATAAATATTTAACTGGTTATTCAAGTGGTTATATACATAGCAAGATTGATTTGACTGTTGCCGCCTGGCAAAAGCAGTTTTAACGCCTACACTTTTAACGATATTTCAATTTCTTCTACTGTTTTCACAATTAGGGTTATATTCAAGGGACTTATGTAATTTAAGAGTCAAATTCAATACATACAACTTGCGGACAGAGAGAAGCTGACATAGTAAATACAGATCTTGTGTTGGAAATCTGTAAGGTTAAATTAAAAGGTTACAATTTCCAATTGTTGTGGATATCAGATCCAGCGAAGGTAATAAGTAGGCACAGTATAGACATAGATAACACCCATACATAAAACAAACACAAAAGTTCATCTTATGAAAATCTTCGGTAATCGAACCTTTGACCCTTTCGTATGACAATCTAATAGAAATTTATTTTAATATTTGGGGGGCTTACAGCTAACATTACAAGGTAGATACATAAATTATGCTACTAAGAGTCATTTACAAGCCTCCACAGATAGCAATTAGTTAAATAACTGTTTTACGCTTACTTTCGGTATACAGCTAATTAATCCATATTAATGTTATATACCTAATTAAAATATAATTAAAAAAAAAACATAAATTCACACACATTCAAAAAATAATAGAACAGACATTAATCTAAAAGGAGTTAGGAAATCTTGTGTTTCAGGCAAGCGTTGCTAACTATGGTAATCAAACCCTTTCGACCCATACCAACTGCGTCATTGATTCATGTAAACCATTGTGATTTTCCACGACAATAAAGAACCTTATTAAACCAGCAATGAATAGACATTTTACTTTTGAAAATATTAGACATTATAGTTTCCATTGAAGTCAATAGAAAATTTATGATCTAGTGTGACTTTAATAATACATTCTAAGGATTCTTTTATGAATAATTACTAAACACCTGGCTTTTCATAAGTACTTGGAAAATGTATCATCAGCAACCGAGTAAATAAGAATTTTCGAATATTAAAGCCTTAAGAGAAAACACAATGGGCGAGGCAAATACCACATAAAACTGCTTTATTTGGAAATAATATTTATGGATTTGCTCCTAAAATGTATAAGCTTCCGAAAGACATACAATGCATTGATAATTTAATAAAATTCAAATTGGCACTTAAACTATTTTTTAGTAAATAAAACATATATTATACCTTGACCGAATACTTATGTGACCCTAACATGACCCTAAATTTAAATAATTGATTGTATTATATTATTAATGTATTTCATTTTTTTTATATACTAATGTTTTTAAATTTGATGGACTTTCTCTGTGAAAATTAATTTGCATACCCATTGGGTAAGATTACAGCGCTCAGATTTTGATACCACCAATTATTGTAAAACCTGTATTCTGCAAATAAATAAATTTGGATTTGGATTATAGAATCGATAAATTCTTATGAATAGTAGACAAAATCACCGATTCGTAGAAAAAAAATCACTGATTTCTTCTCCAAAACGTAACCGATTTAAGTACTTTTATTGTAAAAAATTGAAAAAAAGCCTTAAGCTGTGTTTCTATCATTTCTCTTTTTTCAGAAATTAATTATTAAAAGAGATTTGAACATTCAAAACCCTAAAAAAATGGCCAGATTTTCCGCTGTGTTCAAATATCCAGAAAACAAATTTGACTAGTTTATATTTAAAAAAAATCGGCAAAGTGCGAGTCGAACTCGCACATGAAGGGTTTCGCCTCTCACCCAAGGTTGCCTGGAAGAGACTGCTCCGTAGCTATAAGGCCGCCTATTGTGTGTTCCTCTTTTTTTACATTTTTTCTGTTTGTTTTTGTATCGTGTGCAATAAAGTTTATATTATTATTATTGCCAAAATGTCATTATAATTTGTCGTCTGCAAAAATAAGTTTGTTTTTCATAGTGTTTGCATTATTAGATCTTTATAAAAGTTTTTATAAAGATCTACATCATATTTTTTATTTTATTTTTTACTTTCTTATTTTAAAAGTTAGAGGGGGGGGGGGCACATTTTTCCGCTTTTGAAGTGTATAACTTTCTAACGGTTGATTTTGAGAAAAATCTGTAGTAGAAACTTCAATGTAATTTTTAAAGACCTATCTATAGATACGCCTCAAGTATAGGTTTTATGTTTTTTTTTAAATTCTTTCGGGTAAAATGCTATATTTCTAAAACTGACAACCATATTTCGTTCAAACCAATTTTCGTTGAAAGTTTTTATTAAGATCTACAGCATATATATTTTTTTATTTTTCACTCTCTTCTTTCAAAAGTTAGAGGGACACACATTTTACCACTTTGGAAGTGTACATCTTTCAAACGGTTGACTTTGAGAAAAAATCGTTTTAGAAACCTCTATGCAATTTTTAAAGACCTATCTATAGATAACACGTATAGGTTTAATGAAAAAAAAAACAGTGTCAGTTCCATGTATGGGGAGCCCCCCCTTAATTCATATATTTTTTTTATTTTTGTGTAAAAACCTAACAAGTTTCAACTGTGTAATTCCTTATAGTTTTGGAATAAAAAGGATGTGATATACATCGGTTTGGCCGAATCTATAAGGGTTTCGTTTTTTGCCTTTAGGCTACGAAACCCTAAAAATGAACCCAGCTCAAACATTTTTTAAATTTTTATGAAAAAATCTACTTTCATTGGTTAAGTTTTAGATAAGGAATCAGGGGACTACGAATCGGTGATTTTGTCTACTTTTCACAAGAATTTATCGATTCTCTCGCCCATGGGGTTTCCTCTCAAGGCTTTAATATTAGAAGATTCTTATTTACTCGGTTGCTGATGATATATTTTCCAAGTACTTATAAAACGCCAGGTGTTTAGTAATTATTCATAAAAGGAACAAGACCAATAAAATTTCATATGAACTAGGTTCCTTGGAATGTATTATTAAAGTAACACTAGATCATAAATTTTCCATTGACTTCAATGGAAGCTATAATGCCTACATAGAATAAATAATAAATAAATATTTGCATATAATCACACCAATTATCTAGCCCACGTTAAGTTTCATGACGAACTTGTGTTATGGATACTAGATAACGGATAAACATACTTATATACAATTTTTTTTTGTAAATACATACTTAATATACATTTTAAACACCCAGACCAAGACAAATAGACATGTTCATGCACACAAATATTTGTCTTGTCCGGGGATCGAACCCGGGACCTCTGGCGCAAAGGCGTGGTTTATACCCCTGCGCCAAACAGGTCGTCAAATAGAATAGACCCCGTGTTTGCATGTTTGAAACAAAATATCCAAATAACTGTCTATTTAAACCCAATAAAAAAAATTACAATGACGAACGAATATCTAAAACAGTTTTAATTGAATGAAATTGCATAATCCACTTTTAAGAAAAACTCCCTAATTCAGTATTTTCAGTCATAAATTGCTAATTTTTTCTAAATCCGCTCAAGCTTTTTATTAAGTTATAACTACAAAACGAAAGGTCTTAATGATGCGAATAATTGTAATAGAGAGTTTTATATTCGCTAGTTATTTTTAGTGATTTCGTGGGTTTTTTCGCCTAATCTGAAAAATCGGTCTCGATGCGCGCGCGTCGTTTTGTCATTGCTATCTCGCTTCAGTCACTTGGCGCCTAAAGTACTTTACAATTAATATTGAATGCAAAATATTTTTTTTTTACAGGTCTAAGCATTAACTCTTTTCCAATTATAGTCTTTAACGGATTCTTGTTCTGTCAGGGATGTCTTACCCCCATATCTTAAGTCGTTCCTCCAAAACTTTTTACACTCCACTCAACCTCGTCGTGGGTAAAAATGGTAGTGTGCGCTAGGCCTAACACGGAGTGGCTACGTACTCTTTGGCTCCTCCAGGTCCTTACGGAGTTATGACTTAGAATACCGATTTCGAGGAGTATTTCGAAGAGGTTTTCAATGAGGTTTCGTTAAGTCGAGGAATATGGGTGTTAGTACTTATAAATTGTGATTTAAAATGTTATTTATCTAAATAAAAAAACTAGATAATACTTAGAAAATAGAAATTAGAATAGTTAAGTAGCTTTGGTTGTCAAAAGATTTTCAAAATATCTTTGAAACCTCAAAGGTTTCTTGTCATTCATGGAACGCTAGCTTTCCATGAATAAATAAAGTAAAGAAAGTTTCGTCAAGCTTTCTCATGTCTCGGTGGCTGGAAAACTATGGGTTTACAATGCCATATCGAATGGCCAATTGATTGGCAACCGAAAACCTGATTTGATCTCGTTAAGTCAATAGGCCAAAAGCTAGTTATATCGATACTTTAAAAGATCGAATTGCAAATCGAATGCCTAGTTGATCGATGTGTCAATTACTCGAAGGCAGGATTTTTTTAAGAAAAAACTAATGTAAAGTTAAATTTTTATACCTCACCCCAGGCTACGCAAACCGAAATCCTAAAGAAATCTCTTCAAATTAGCACTCATCTTAACATTTATGACTAAAAACAAGTACCTACATACGGGTTCAAGACCCGCCTGGGAACTGCTAAGGTGATATGTTTTCTAGGTCTTTTGATATCCATTTACTTTGGCTTTGTAAAACATTAATACAAATACGCCGGAACAATATCGCGGTGAAGAAATAATGTTATGAGCGACAATAGAGGAAAGTATGAGCGACAATAGTTTGTCCGCCCTCTCCCGAAAGTCACTAATCCAACTCATCCCAATCAATTTCGTCCTATTTCAATCCTTCCCTTCATGTCTAAAGTGCTTGAGGCCTGTGTTCATAAACAATTCTCTCACTTTATCCATCATAATTCCCTTCTAAGTCCCTTCCAATCCGGGTTTCGACCCGGTCACAGCACCGTTACTGCCCTCCTTAAAGTGACTAGTGATATTAGGTCAGCGGTTGAGGACGGTAAAGTGACTGCCCTGGCACTTATTGACTTCTCCAATGCTTTTAATACCGTAAGTCACGACATCCTTCTTTCCATATTGTCCCATCTTATGGTCTCTGATGAGGTACTGGAATGGTTTTCATCTTATCTTCGGCAGCGTCAGCAAGCAGTGCAGTCAGATGAATCAACCTCATCCTGGCGTAATTTAGATACTGGCGTTCCCCAAGGCGGCATACTTTCACCTCTTCTTTTCTCAATTTTTATTAACTCTATCACACATAAACTTCAGTGTTCGTATCATCTTTATGCTGATGACTTGCAGATGTATGCTCAGGGAACTGTTGATACATTAAATGACACCATCAATGCGTTGAACAGGGACCTAGACAATATTAAGTCCTGGTCTGACTGTTTTGGTGTCGCCGTTAACCCGGGTAAATGTCAAGCTGTTTTGGTGGGTAGCCCTCATATGATGTCCAGAGTCGACTTAACTTATCTGCGTCCCATTATCTTCGATGGCACTCCTATTCTACTCAGCCCGAGTGTGAAAGATCTGGGTCTACACGTTGACTCAAGGTTGAACTGGCAGACCCAAGTTTCAAGTATTTGTCAGAAGGTCAATGGAATTTTAAAATATCTTTACCGCCTCAAAAACTTTCTACCAGACAATATCAAGGCATTGCTTGTGCAGACCTTAATTTTCCCTATAATCGACTATGGTGATGTGTGCTACCTCGACCTGAATGCAGATCTACTTAATAAGCTCGACCGCCTTCTGAATAACTGCATTCGATTCGTCTGTGATCTTCGTAAGTATGATCATGTGTCCGCACACCGAGCTACGCTGAAATGGTTGCCCATTCGGCAGCGCAGAAGTATGCGGGCCTTGACCACCCTATTTTCTTTATTAAGCTCCCCTAATGCCCCCCCTTATCTTACTTCGCGCTTCCAGTACCTTCATAATTCTCATGATAGAAATCTCCGTTCCTCTTCTAACCGTCTTCTAATCTGTCCCGTTCATCACTCTGATATTATTCATTCATCATTTCTCGTACATCCTATTCTTCTCTGGAATTCCCTTCCTTTGGATATCAGAATGTCCACTAGTCGGTACGCGTTCAAAACTAAGTTGCGCAAATATCTCACTGAGCAAGCATATCAATCTTGATAATCGTCAATAACTTTGTTTGTTTCTACCTATTTTACATTATATTTATATGTATGTATATATCAATATAAAAATATATAAGTATGTATAAATACAATTTTAGTTTTTGTTAGTATTTATGTATATAGTTGTTTTGTTTTATATATAAATACATATATTATTATTTTCAGTTAGTTTTTACACTGGTTGTGCGTGCACCCTACCTCTTACTAGTCTCCACATCACCCTAAGGTTGACTGGTAGAAAATGCTTATAGCATTAAGTCCGCCTATGTACATCCAATTTGTGCATGAAGTATTAAATAAATAAAATAAATAAATAAAAGTATGATTTGCCCTTTTTAACCGACTTCAAAAAAAGGAGGAGGTTTTCAAGTCGACTGTATATTTTTTTTAAGTTTGTTTTAATATAACGTCGTCAGTTGTCAACCAATTTTATTTATTTTATGATACAATTGCACAACCGTATGAGTTTCCTACTATAGATTTTTTAAATTCTGTTTTTGGTAGCAATGTTTATTTATAAAATAACAGCTATTTTAACAAAACTCTACTGGGCTACCGGGAATTTCCTCGATTAGTACACGTACAAAGCTTCATTCCAGTTCAGTTTGGTTAGAAATGTACGTAAGGTAAGATCCGTTATGGCCACATTATACACCCACAATATGGTTCTAAATCCGGTCAGGTAGAACTGAAGGCCAAACTGCCCGTATACCTTTAAGAAAATTGACCCGCTGCCTGGCGCCGGTACTTTCTACATAGGCGTCTTGATGCAGTTTTTCATTAAGTATACAAAGAGAAAGGAATGGCATTGTAACAATTCAAACACCTTGCCCGCTGTGTGTTTAATCTTTATAGTTTCGCTATGCCCATCCGTCTGTCCGCAGCTTAGCTCAGAGTGCCTTAAAAGGCGCTCAGTTTCATCTTTAATTCCAACTGCATTGAAACTTGAACTTGTATTCTTATAAAACCAGATTTCATTTATGAAGAGTTAAATTTCCTAAAGAACCATGCAACCCAAAAAATATTTGAAGTCTGTGGAATTAACATCCCGTCACTCAAGATGTTAATAATCTGTATTTACAGAATACCGAAATCAGACCCTAACTTATTTCTAAATAAATTAGACGTGTTTTTGAATGATATTCATAGACGCTATAAGAAAGATACAAAAATAGTTATTACAGGTGATTTCAATATCGATACGTTAAGACCAGGTAAATATAGTACCTATTTAACAGACTTATGTAACAATCATAACTTAAAATTGCACATTAACACTCCCACACGTAAAAAATCATGCATAGATCATATCTTAAGCAACATTAAAGATGCTACTGCTACCGTATTACCACTATACTTATCCGACCATGAAACAGCCCAGCTTTTAAGTTTTGCCATAAAAGAAACAATAAAGATACCAAAATTCCATTTCATCTTCAAGAGGGACTATTGCTTTGAAAATATAAATAAGTTTAAAGACTGCGTAAAAAATCTATCATGGTCTGAAGTTTATGACGAATTTGATCCTAACGTAGCGTTTCAGAAATTTCATGATACTTTGACCCTATTTTATAATTTATGTTTCCCGAATTTGAAGATTAAAATAAATAATACTAAAACAAAAAAACAAAAATGGATAAGCCGTGGTCTAAAAATAAGTTGCAAAACAAAAAGAGGCCTACGGTTTAGATATTACAATGACAAGTCAGCAACTAATAAAGAAAAATACTTAAACTATTCTAAATTACTAAAAAAATGCATTTATAATTCACAAAAAAAGTCTAATATCAAATTTATTAATCACAGTAAAAACAAATGCAAAGCTGCTTGGACAGTTATAAAAAGTGAAATAGCTAATAACACAATTGATGACGATATAGAAATGCTGAAAATAAACAATGATACCTTAACTCACCCCACCGATATAGCTACTGCATTTAATAAATATTATATTGGTGCATCTAACACTGGTTCAACAAAAGCTTTGAAACACAACCCAAAGTCAGCTACGTTAGCTAACACAATTTATTTGGAACCTATGACAGTTGAAGAAGTGAAAAAGGAAATTATGAGCCTAAATAATACTGCCGCGGAAGGATACGACAACATATCGACCAAAATAATAAAAGTTTGCGTGACTGAACTAGCTCCTATTGTGACTTACCTCATTAACTTGTCGTTCGCCGCTGGTGTTTTTCCAGATAAATTAAAGTTGTCATTGGTCAAACCACTATACAAAAAAGGAGATAAAGAAAACCCAGTCAATTATCGTCCCATTACATTGATACCAATCCTATCAAAAGTGTTCGAGAAATGTATGTTAAAAAGGCTTATGAATTTTTGTACAAAGTTTAATATTATTAAAAAAGAACAATTTGGCTTTCAAAAAGAAAAATCAACGACATTAGCAATTTTTAATCTAATAAATAATATTTTGACAAATTTAAACAAAGACTATTTAACAACTGGTCTTTTTATTGACCTGTCGAAAGCATTCGATTTTGTCTCACACGAGATTCTCCTAAAGAAACTCGAATTCCTTGGAATCCGGGGACCCACATTAGCATGGATAGAATCTTACATAAGTGGTCGTCAACAAAAAGTTGTTATTAATAAAATAATTGAAAACAAAAAAATCACCTTTTCATCAGAATTCGAAGAAAATGACGCTGGCGTACCACAGGGAAGTGTATTGGGTCCAATTTTATTTCTCCTTTATATAAATGACATAACTGATATAACAAATCATAAATGTACCCTGTATGCTGACGATATATCTATAATTGTGACTTCGAATAATTCTAAATGCAATGACGCTATACGTAAGCATGAATTGGAGGTTAATCGGACTATTGACATAATAATTGACTGGCTTAAGGCGAATAATTTAAACATAAATCTTGACAAATCTTATTTTATTCAATTTAATAAATCAAAACATAAACAATATAACTTTGCTCTTAATGTGCCAAAAATGAATGAATCACATTATTTAAAATTTTTAGGAATAACTATAGATGAGGACTTGGATTGGAAAAAACATGTAAACGAATTATGTGCCAAAATAAACAAATTCGTCTATGCCCTTAGACGTGTCAGAAACGTAACCGATAAAAAAACTGCCATAGTGTCCTATCGTGCATATATAGAGTCGATTCTGCGCTACGGTATCATATTATGGGGAAACAGCACGGAAAAAAATAGAGCTTTTATTGCTCAAAAAAAGTGCATTAGGGCTATTTGTGGCGTATTACCTGACGTGTCTTGCAAGGGACTATTTAAAAGTCTAGGATTATTGCCACTTCCTTCGCTTTACGTTTATGAAGTTGCCGTTTTTGTTCACAAAAATACTAATTTGTTTAAAAAGGTAAATAATTATAGATTGAGAGATCCACATAGGATGATTTTTGATAATATTCCGAAGTCGGATAAGTATGCAAAAAGTTGCCTTTGTATGTGTGTAAGGGTCTATAACAAGATTCCTAAAGAGTTAAAAATGCTCAATATATATATGTTCAAACAAAAATTGTACGAATGGATTAACCAAAATAATTTTTATGACATAAATTCTTTCTTTAACAAAAATAATTAATTATCAAATTTGTATTGACATTTCTTATTTGTACTGACATTCATATTGTTATTATTTCCGTATTAATTTTTGACATGAATTGTATTATTAATATTTGCATGCTATATTCGTTATTAGCGAAACATGTGGACTATAATTTATTGTATCAACTTGTAATACCGTGTTTTAAGCAAATAAACAAATTTATTATTATTATTATTATTATTATTGAATGCACTCTCGCATCGATGCACTCAACTGCCAGGTCAGTGTCGAGTAAATATGCACGAGATCGCAATTTCCTTAAACATCTGAACAGATGAGATTGCATTTGTATACAAAGGCATCAGTTTCCGGCCTTGTATTTTATAACAATCAATATGAGAGCGAAGCTTTATGCGGCTTTATAACGACGTATGTTCTCACATAGGTCGTGATAAAGCCGTTTAAACGAACGGAACGGACGCGAGAGCAACTACAGACTGACATGAACCCGGATATTAATAGTTATTTGTTATGCAAGGCTGGAAAGTTGGTTATTTAGCGGCAAGTTACCTCTATTGAATCCTGAGCGAAGCGAGGATTTCAAAGGTACACCGTACAAGACGCTAAAAACTTTTCTGCCGAGCGCAACACACAATTTTTCACCTCACAGTAGCGAGGAACATTTTATGGTTGTTTTCGGGGTCAACTTCCGGTAAAAAATTCTTTAAACATAAAGTTTAATCTAAATACACCTTATTCTCGTTGTTTTAATGATATAAAAAACTAAAATAATAAAAAAGGGAGTATTATAGTTAATTCAAAGTTATTTAAAGTAGGAATATATTGTTATCTATTAATAAGAATAAAAACGATTCTGTAAATGTTGACACTGACATGAGGTACAAGACAAAGACAATTTAAAAATAAAGATTTATGTCACAGTCCGAAATCCAATTATAGGTTGTGAAATCTCACTCAGCCAAATATAAAATTCTTATAACAAATAGTTTTATCTTATTGTTATTGTTTTTATGATTCAATGAACTAAAATATATAATAAAACCAAAACGGAGTATTATAATTAATTTAAAGCTATTTAAAATAAGAATCAAATATAACAAAAGTCAATAGTCCGATTCAGAACGCATTATGACATATTTTTAGGTGTTATAATAAAAAAGTACTTTGCCGCGCTAGGCCGCAAAAAGCGATTTTCTACGCCTAAACTGATTAACAAAACCTCCTTTTCAGAGCGTGTGAGGTGAAAACGTTATTTATAGCATTCAGAATGGCACATGCCATTCTAGACGAGACGAGTAGTTAGTCTACAACTGTCAGTGACAGGCTTGATAAGCAGTCCCTATAAACTATGCGTGTATTTCTATGTCTAGTATCTTTACCTGTTATTGATAAGTCACTTTTGAAAATAAACGGGTGCTCAGGCTATTGTCTTTGCTTTCGGTAGTCCATTCCTATTGAATTAATTATATTTGGTCCTTCGAGCCAACCACAACCACATCTCCTTCTCTATAACCTGTGGTAGTTCTTCCCGCTGGTTTTCTATGCAGCGTGGGCAAGTACTCCTTCATTCATTTTGTCCAGAAATTATTATAGTCCGTGCCAGATAAATCTGCATAAAGAAGTTCATTCACCTTATTTGTACCAAGAATTTTCAAAACTTAGCGACAGCTATCGATCTCCGTACGAAACTATCGCTAACACATTATCGTTCGTGTTTCATAGTACAACAGTAAAAATGCAGCACATGTGCAATCATCATATTTTTTTTATTATTCATTATTCCTATTAAATTTTAATATTGCCAATAAAAATTAACCAAAATTACACATTAAAATGACACTTATAAGGTTTATTGTATGGTATGTGTGGACTAACATTGTATCGTTACTAATTATCTAGGATAACAACGCGGCATTGAAATGTAAGTTCGGGCGGAGATACAATATTCAGCAACAGCTTTACGCAGCCTGTTTATTTTAAGTGTGGGCGCTGTGGATAATAAAGTACTGATTGCTAATTTTATGAACAAAGAAAATGAAGCAACTCTTCGACGATGAGAGAGACTATGGAGCTTATTCACCAGCTTATCATCCCCAACGAGTTTCCTGGCTCTGCTTTCCACCAAATTGAGTGCGGCTAGCTGGTATTTTGCTAAACCATTCCAATGGTGGGAGCAGTATTCCATGCACGGATGGATTTCCAACTCAATTTTGTCGTCGAAGTTGTCTCTGATGACAACTTTATGCCAAGAAGTTCAAGATTGTCGGTGATTTGTGCAGTTGTCAAACGATTATTCCTACTTTCTTATAAGTTTTTAAGATTATATAATATTTTGTCATAATAGTTTTATGGTTTTTACTATTGGTAGTACATAATAATTTACCAAGCATAACACTGTATGTCCTCTTATATTAAATATATTTCAAGATTGTAGATTTGTGTTTGGCAACGACATGTTACATTGTAAATGTTGTTATTTCTGTTAAAGCTGATAAGTTTCATGCAGTTCTTCTTAGCAGTTAAAAGATGTCCAGAATGGCTGGTAGAGAATTTGAATAAAAATCTTTGATTCTTGACTCTTTTATCGGAGTTTTTTAAATTACTTCAAATTTATGTAAGGAAATCAAAAAAGTTGATCTCTTAATGTGCCAATTCTTCATCTAGAGTAGTTTTGTTATCAAGAAAAAAAAATGTTAAATAAAACTTTGGTTACGGTAATTCAGATAAAGTCCAAACACCATACATTTTATCACAAAATTGTCTCTACTGTAAAATTATGCTTACGGTGTAATGCTTCTCAGGTCCAGAAATATATCCGCCCGCGTTTTCATCCGCGTGGTTCCCGTTCCCGTGGGAATACCGGGATAAAAAGTATCCTACGTTGCTCTTCGCCCTTTCAACTAACTCTATGTTAAAAATCAAGTCTATTGGTTGCTTAGTTAAACCGTGAAGGAAGGACAAACAAACACACTTTTACCTTTATAATTTTTGATAGGATTAGGATAAGTACTTTTGAATCGTCTAATTTTATTCCCTACCAGCCAGTCCTTTTTGTATCTGACAAGAATAACGGCCGCAAGAACTTATCAACTTTAACAGAAGCAACGTTTTTAACAAAATATGCATGCCGTTAACAAACAACATTCGCTCATACGGATATCAAACGCGCTATATTTCCACGAACTAAGTTGTAATTGTCCGTATTTTTTGGTTTTTTGTAAAGGTGCCGAAACGTCGGGAAAATCAAAAAACCCCTAAAAAACCTAAAAATACGGACAATTACAACTTAGTTCGTGGAAATATAGCGCGTTTGATATCCGTAAAAGTTGTTTTATTTCAATGCACAGTGCGCGCCAAAACATAAGATGTACGTATAAAATTCGCTCATTTTACTTGAATAAATAAAATAAAAAATAGGAATTGTTCTCATAGAAACAAGCTTTGACCCTTCTTTTATCAGATTTTTTTTATCTGACAAAGGTAGCCTTTGTACTTCTCCAAGACGCAATTTGTCTGCGCAAAGTTGAGAGGACAGTTTAGAAATTTTAGCTAAAATGACGGTACAATTTTTTCATGTAAGAAAAACCAACAATTACTTTACTGGAAGACATTATTTTTCATTCTGAATATTTTCTCTATCTAAATAATAGAGTTGTGAGTAAAGGTGTAAATTTATTGTTTTTGTATCTACAAAACGAAACACTTTCAAGTAGGTATCGAGAACGTGTCGTCAAAAAATGTATGACATATTGAGAAGCATTCCTTCCGGACGTAAACGGAACTACATTTTCCTACACATTTGTTGACAATACGTCCTCGATACTATTTCGAAAGTTTTCGTGGTAGCCCTGTCGGTGGCCGTGGCGCTGTGGTTCGCACGCTCGGTCTTCATCATACCTGATGTTAAGTACTGATAAGGCTGAAGATGGAAACGAGCTACTCCTGGAATCCTCAATCAGTGAGGAACTGGCTATTTTATCTCTACCTGCCGGTACGCAACAATTCTGAACACTTTGTTGTTGTGGCATCAGACTGAGATAAGATGGATAAACAAGTCGTACCACCAACCAAACCGAATACATTATGTATCCTCGTCGGAATCAAACCCGGGACCTCTGGGTCTGATACGGGTGGTTGTTAATGTTGTTACCAAGAGAACGGCGGTCAACGTTAGGCTTGGTTCCAGTTTTTATTTGGTTTTAAGATCTTTGGATATTCTTTACCCAATCACATAAAAACGGCTGAATAGAATTGGGTGTTTAGCACACAGTTAGTTTGGATACATTTATGGTGGCGGCGACTATTATATTCATAAATATCTCTTCCTTCTGGCAAAGTCAAAGTCAAAGATTTTTATTTAAATAGACTTGTAGATAAGTGCTTTCAAATCGTCAATTTTTGTCCCTACTAGCCATTCAGGACATCTTTTAACTGATAAGAAGAATGGCCGCAAGAAACTTTTCAGCTTTAACAGAAGCTACAACATTTACAAAGGAAAATGTTGTTGAAACACAAATCTTGAAACATATATTTTAATACTAGTATTTAATAAAAGAGGAAATTTTTCTCATACTGTCTGTAGAGAACGACAGCTATTCCAAAACACTGAACGTTACACTTCGTTGTATATACATTTTTCTTTAGGTAGGTAACGTTTTATTATAATTTAGTAAGTCAAAAATCTTCAGCGGGTCTACCATCATCTATTAGAAACCATCATGTCATAAGATTGTGCCGTGTGGTGACGGCCTAAAAATACAAGTGTCACCACTCCCTTACATGCCTGGTATGTCGTAAGAGTCGACTAAGAGGCTCAACGCATTGAACACCTGTGCGAGAGAAGGAAAACTTCAAACAAACCCTCTATCAACCCGTCTGGCCAGCGTGGTAGCAAACCTTCTATGAACGCCACAATAGACGTGAGCTAGGAGAGGCTTATGTCCAGCAGTGGACGTCGACAGGGATGATGTATGTCATAAGAACGTTTTGTATTTTGACACACTTCACACTTTGGAGGCGATGATTGAGCGAATTCACAAAACTTCCGTCAAAAAACAAGCTTACTTTAAAAGGTTCGTAGTACGAAAAAGCTTGGTAAGATTGAAACAATATTGCGCTAAGAGATGGCGGTAAGCCCCCTGGTTGTGAAGAAGCCAGCTAAAGATAAGAGCCACTTCAGTCAAGTCAGCACATGGCTCTTCAGACAAATCTAATCTCTACTACATAAAATCCCCTTGTGGGGCTTTTAGGTGATCCTTATATGTTTTGAAATAAGTTGCCGCAATATGGAATCCCACTTAACGCAAAGTGACATAAAAGGCTTTTTATTACTTATATAGGTACTTACTATACTATTATAGGTACTCGTATATCATCGTCTTGGTCATTTGGAAATGATAAATCCTCAGCGGGTAAGAGGAATATAAACAGTACCTACCTAAAAGCAAAATATAAAAATCGGTAAATACTAAAGAAAAGAAAAGACAACTCTTCTATATTCTGTGCATGATTGCGTGATGTTCCCCGGACCGACAAAATTGGCGGGTACTATTGCTGTTTGAGTAATTGGAGACAAAGATTATGTTTAAATGACGTAGGTATGAAATATTTCGGGCAAAAGAGTGGCGAGCTAATTACTTTTAACTTGTTTCTTATTGTGGTAGCTTTTCTATTCTTAGGAATTAAAGTTTACTACCATTGTTACATAAATAGGAGTCAATTGTCATATTAATAGTTTTCTAACACCAACTCCATAACTTTAGAGCTTCGTTAGCAGACTGCGCTAATGATGCGAACTGGCATCGAACAATAACACACGTCACAAACTTAAATGCTTAAATATAATTGATTTGGATCTGGTTGTAGCAATAAGGATTAAGTATTATGATATTAATGAAATACTTAAGTAGTTATTAGAAAGAAAAAAATACGTTACCTGCAAGCAAAAAATATTAGAGCATATCCCGTCAGGGCGACATGAGACTAGTTGCTTTTTTCTAGTATATTTTCTTGTTTAATATTTATCACAATATTTAAGCATTTAACCATCGGGTTTTTAACGTCTCTTAAAAAATATTATTCGCGTGGAATTCCAATTCGGTAAAATCTCCTAAAATTTTCGTCATAGAAATGGCTGATGTCATTTTTCAAGGTCAAACCTATCTTTGTCAAACAAGCAAAATTACAACAGTGCATTCATGATGGATGTACATTATGTTGGTGTTCAACTAAATAAATAAATAAACTTTCACATTCATAATACTACATAATACTAAAAAATATTATATACAATTTATTTCTTGTCATACAATTTATCTATTTCTAATAAAATAGCGATTATAATAATTATTTGTACATGATTGTAATAGATTCACATAAGTACTAATAAAAATCTAAGACTATATAAAACATAACTATTATTAAATATTATAAGGATTAACTGACTGCATTTCAATACATCCTAATAACTTTAAAAAAATTATTCATGATTACTTATTTAAAACTAAGAAATCTTTAAAAAGATAAAAGATCATGCATCTACTTATTCAATTCGACATGAGTAACGCTTCTTATATTTCTCATAACCTTTAAAACATCATAAAGTTTCCTGATCCTTAAAAGAATTTGTAATTGACAGCATCGATACCATTATCTTGATATTCTTTGCTCGTCATCCAAAACCCTTTGAGATGGTCCAGCGAAGCCGTCACTGATGCGCCACCCCACTGAGCGAACTCTCTGGACGGCAAATCATCAACTTGTACATTAACACCTGGTAGACGCATCTTCAGATCACGAGTCAGACGAGATACGAGTCCTCGGAACAAGCTAGAACCTCCGGAAGGCACCAAGTTGCTATACAAAACAGGCCGAACATCTATGTCACATTTTGAAATACTAGAACAAATTAGATCTACTAGCCCTGGGCAATCCAAACCTTCTATGGATGGACGGAATATACATTCAGGACATTGGAAGCGTTCGTCTCCCAGCACCACCTGTTCACCGTCAGGTAGAGTGTACCTTTCTACCACACCTCCATTCGCAGCCGTCATCTCCATTTCTGCGGGATAATCTTGGGCCACATAACACAACTCGGCCTGTCAAGAAAAATTACGTCATTTATAAGCTAATTACTATATGAAATAATAAAGTGTTTTTTAGGGCCACTTGCGCCAAGCTAGGGATAAACATTTAAACCAGAGTTAGTGCATACAAAAGTAGCACTCTGGGTTAAATGTTTAACCTAGTTTGGTGCAAGTGGGCCTTAGATTAACAAAAGAGTAATATAAACGTTTCCCGACAATGGGAAAGTTTGCATCAAAATCATCAATCATCAAAAAAAGGTATGTAAACCTTACTTTAATATTTTCCAAAGTTGTTATCAATCTTGGAGTTTTAAAGGTATACCCGATCTTTTCCACCATTCGTTCGAGTAAATCCGTCAAAAAATCTCCGGTTATGGGGGAGCTCATCGCGGCATGCTCTAAATGAAAGCCTTCAAATATTGGAGTGACACAGGAAGACGCGCTACCGTTCTCCCATACCACTCCTGTAGTTCTACCACTGGCGTACAGAACTGCCACTGAAGTTTTCAACATATAAAGAGCCTGCACTGTGAATGTCTCGAACATTATTTCTGCCATCGTTTCCCTGCAAAGATAACATAAGGATAATAAAAACTAGTGCACGTTCGGTGTTGTCTGATAAGCGAATAGTTTCACGCCAGTTACGTATGAGAATCGCACATCGAATTAATACTTCAATTATTGTTATTAATAGTTGATGTTCCTCGGGCTTAAACACGGGGACGAAATTTTGTCCCCGTGTTCAAGTCGGGGAGGAACGAACGGAATTATCACTTAAATATATAAATAACATATCATAGTAGGTACTTGTCTTTTCTCGGCATCAGGGCATTAACTGTATGCATAAGACTAGATTCTTCGGGCGGTACTTTGAGTTCGCTGTAGTAAAGGTGATGCCAGAACTTCTCCATTTCGTCCCAGTCGCTGATGACGCCATTCTGCACTGGGCGCACCAGATTTAATATCCCTTGCCGAGTCACAGCGTCATTCCCACAGCATATGATGGGAATCCCATCATGTAGGGATCCTTGACGAAACCTATTTGAATGGAATTAGTTACAGAAGAATAATTATTAAGTACATAGGTACTTCAATTTTATAAAATTGGAATGAAATCAATCTGTTTATTTAAATTTGCAGAATATTTGGAAATCTGATACGAGTATCTTAAAACGTAAACTTAGATTTAGTATTTTTTATCACCCAAGGTCTATAAAAGGGAGATTGCCATTGGCACTATTCAGGCCGCCAGCAGTGAAGCCAACATTACGATAGAATGCTGACCACCTTCTAATAGACTTATGACATTCATGGGAGGAGGAATTTGTGCGATGCGAGCACTGGAATTCCTATAAGATACTGTAAGGGAGATTCCACAAGACGTACCTTCCCACTGTTGTATAAATCACAGATCTTGGAGCACTTTCAAATGCAAATCCTGATTTAGTAGAATGAGATCCGGCGTCTATAACGACACGCATTGTATCATCGAGGGACGACATTTTCACTGATTCAATAATTCACTGATATGAATCTGTCACAGCTTGGCCTACTCGATTTAGTTATTTGTTATATCTATTGTTTTTATAAATTGTGTTTCTATGTAGTGATGACCTTGTAAAGTTTGTTTGTTTGAACAAGCCGGCACTACCAACCAAGTCAAGGTCAAGTCTTTAGGATGATTATTTCACGACTCTGGGTGGCGTCCACGCGAACAATGTCAAATCAAAATCAAATCAATATCATTTATTCAGTCTAGGCTGTTACAAGCACTTATGAACGTCAAAGAAGCTACACCATCGGTTCACAAACCCTACGGCGGGAGACCTTGTAACGAGAAGAACCGGCAAGAAACTCGTCAAGGGCTATTTTTTTCTCCCTGTTTTATTTCATACAGAGTCGTCAAATTGAAAAATGAGCTTAACATATCAGTAAGGTCAATTTCCATCACAAAAGAAAATACTAATTATAATATTACATTTTATGGTTATCCTAACCGTAAGCAATTTTCAACTCGTAAGGAAGGACTTACATTTAACATTTCTCGCATTACAAGGGTACTGCAAGTTGTGAGTTGTGTGTCGTAAACGAATGCTAGGAATTCATGATTATAGCAACCAAATCAACCAATTATACTGTACTGGTGGCCGCCCGCTTCACCGTTTCACCCGCGTGGATCTCGTGAGAACGTCGAGATAAAAAGGCTATCTACTTTCTGTGTGCTAAATTTCATTCAAATGCATTCCGTATTTTTTCATAAAATTAATCTCGTTTGTAATATTTCCGCGTAAACAACGTAGTCATGATGCTCACCGCGACCTGGCATATGAAGGAGCAAATATTTATTTCATGCTTTTTGGAGATTTTTTCTTGGAAACGAAGACAGGGCAGGAGCCCCCTTTGTAGTCACTTTAAGGGTATTAAGGGTTTCGTAGCCTAATAATAATATAAAACGAGCAAAAAACGAAACCCTTATAAATTCGTAATGTCCGATTGTATGTCACAGCCACTTTATTCCAAAACTATGAGGATTACACAGTTGAAACTTGGTAGGTAGATGTATTCTGTAAACCGCTTTACGGTTTTTATACAAAAATAAAAAAATATATGAAAATGGAAATGAAAAATTTTTTTTTCATCAAACCTATACGTGTGTGGTATCTATAGATAGGTCTTTAAATATTGCATAGAGGTTTCTAAAACGATTTTTTCTCAAAGTCAACCGTTTGAATGATATACACTTTCAAAGTAAAAAAATGTGTGTCCCCCCCCTCTAACTTTTAAAATAAGAAAGTGAAAAATCTCTGAAAAAAATATATGCTGTAGACCTTTATAAAAACTTTCAACTAAAATTAGTTTGAACGAAATATATTACGCAGTTTCAGAGCTATATCACATTTGCCAAAACCGCAAATATAACTTTGATTTATAATAATATAAACTTTATTGCACACGATACAAAAACAAACACATACAGAGAAAATGACAAATAAGAGGAACACACAATAGGCGGTCTTATTGCTACATAGCAATCTCTTCCAGGCAACCTTGGGTGAGAGACGAAACCTTGACGAAAATTTTTTTCCTTTTCAGCGCTTAGTGTTTGATGACCTTAGACTAATAAGAATGGAATATCTAGAATTATCGAGAATTTATCTAAATTTCACGATACAGCTTTAAAATAGGTATAAAAAAAGACAAAAGGGTTCCAAAAGCAAGGGTTGTGGCCACTTTGCATGGGTATAATGGCCATACTGTTCGCATGGATTGTGGCCACTTTGATAAAATAAGTATATTTTATTCTTGAACTTAAATTTAATTAGTATCTTAGACGATTTCTAGACTAAACATAATTAATTTTCAACTAGGTATTCGTAAACATCTGTAAAGTACATAAATAGTGGACCGTTTGACGAAGCCGAATAGACCACTATTTGCTCGATAGGTCGCTCGGCAAACAACGCCTCCCCCAGGCTTTAGAATGAATGAGTCAATTAACTAATAATTAGCAACTAATGGCACTTATTAACATAACGACTTTGATTTCTTTTATAAGCCAATTCCCCAAACTTCACAGATAAATATTAACCGAAGAATTTGCATATAACTTTAACAAGATTCATTTTTAAATCAGTTTTGTCATAATCAAAGAACTTTTGTAATTGAATTTGTAAATTGTATGTAATTAAGTAAATGGTTCGTATATTTTTTATAACTATGTGCTTCCTCATCACTCTTTGGTCAACCAAATTTAGTCTAGCCATAAAAAGTATTGATTGATCTATGTCTATATTCTCTGATTTTTCAGATTTCCTTCCTTTTCTGCTTTGTGTGTAATTTGCAATTCTGTAAAATTTTTTCAGTCGTTAAATATAACCCACTGAACCGCATTGGTAAGACGGCCTAGCTATCACCATCTTATCTGTCTGACACCATAAAAACAATCTTTTCAGCATTGTTGTGTTCCGCCAGTTAGAGATAAGATAGCCAATTTCTCAGTGATTGATTGAGGATTCCAGGAGAGGCTCGCTTCCATCTTCAGCTTTATCAATGGCATATAATAAGCCGATCGACTACAATACTAGGTTTGGTTGCAGAAAATATAGGTTTAGGTTAGGTTAGATTGGTGTTTAAGACGCTCACAAACCTAGTATTTTTGTCGGTAAAAAAGTATTTTAGTCGATCGGTTAATTTATTACTACCCCTTATCAATACTCAACATCAGGTATAATGAAGGCGAAGAGTCTCCGCGTAGTTCATTTAAAAAAAAAAAAAAAACCCGCCTCTGTGGTCTAGTGGTAACAACCACCGGTATCAGATCCAAGGGTCCCGGGTTCGATTCCCAGCGGGGGTACAATTTGTATTCGGTTTAGTTGGTGGTAGGACTTGTTGTAAGTCCATATATCAATACTTAACGTCAGGTATGATGAAGGCTAAGAGTCTCCCCGTTTTTCATTAAAAAAATCCAGCGATATGTTAGTTCGGCGAAGCATTCGCGATAAGACCCGCAGCCCACACTCGCTTGATATAGCGGACACAAACATTAAAATATTAAAAATATTTAAAAATATAAAAGTATTTTAGAATATCGACGGCGGTTCGCAAGTCTCGGTAGCTCAGTGATTAGAGCATTGGACTGGATTTCCAAAGGTCGTGGGTCCGAGTCCCATCTGAGAATTCACTTGTGGCCGAGTTGCTTTTTTCCAATATTTTTCTATTTAAAATTTATCATAAGTAATAAATTATTTATTTCACTTTATTGCTTCTCGAAAAAGCGTTTCTCGTGGTTTCCCACAAAACGCTACTGCCGGGAAGTTCCCCGATGTATAATAAACAAGGGGATGGCTGCGTGAAATAAGCCATGCAACTGTCTGTTACGCGAGTATCTTTGCATACACGATACACGCGTAAACATTTGAACCGATTTTAGTGTAATTTTGTATGGAGATTGCTAGAACCCTGGAAATGGTCATAGAATACTTTTTATTCTGATAGATGGCGCAACCACGCGGTAAGCCTATTTCCACGTAGACGAAGTCACGGGCTGAGGGTTAGTTAGTAAAATTGAAAAGTATTGGAACATCCACAGAAAACGAAGCAGTTACTCAGTTCAATTCAATTTATTCTGAACAATTCACATTGTATTGAATATTACATTATAAGTACATATTCATTATTATTATATCATGTCATTACATTTTATACTATTAGTTAATATATTCACACATTACATTACAAAGCATTTATATTACAATTCAGTCAAATAATTAATTAATAAATCGATGTCAAAGTTAAAATATACAATTAAATATTGATGATAAATTTTAAATAGAAAAATATTGGAAAAAATTAACTCGGCCACAAGTGAATTCTCAGATGGGAATCGAACCCATGACCTTTGGAAATCCGGTCCAATGCTCCAATGCTCCAATACCGGATTTCCAATGGGTTCGATTCCCATCTAAGAATTCACTTGTGGCCGAGTTAATTATTTCCAATATTTTTCTATTTAAAATTTATCACGAGTATAAAAATAGCTTTGAAAAATGCAAAAATTAAAAAAATCACAAATTAAATATTGGTTATTAAATTAGATATGAATATATCACACAAAACATACACAAGAGTATCATACTACCACAAAGTCATCAATGGAATAGCAGCACTTATTCAACAAATAGGCGGGGAGTATATTTTTGAAAATTTTCCAGTTGCTAACTATTTTAAGGTCATTTGGTAATTTATTAACAAGCTTTACAGCTTGGAACCTAGAGCCATGTTTAACTACTTCTAATTTAGGGATAATGCCATAGTTCAAATGCATCCTCCTTGTTTTTTCGCGTAATTGTCTGTTTTTAGCTAATTCATTTTGCGTATGCACTTTTCTAAATTCAGACAGAAAAACCAGTATATATAAACTGGGTACCGTAAGTATTTTGTACTTTGCAAAATAATCTCTACAAGACTGCCGTTGTGGTATAAAGTTTGTGGTATATATGGTTATACATTGTGGTATACATGGTTATACATAGTCTACGAAACAAAGTGTAACCAGTGTTTTTTGTTTATTTTGGCCCCCAGCACGAACACCGCTATATCTTTAACCGCCTCTGTGGTCTAGTGGTAACAACCACCGGTATCAGACCCAGGGGTCCTGGGTTCGATTCCCAGACGGGTAGATATTGTATGCGGTTTGGTTGGTGGTAGGACTTGGTGTGAGTCCGCCTGACTAGCTACCACCATCTTATCTAAGCCTGACGCCATAACAACAATGTTTTCAGCATTGTTGTGTTCCGGCAGTTAGAGATAAGATAGATAGTTCCTCAGTGGTTGAGGATTCCGGGAGAGTTTCGCTTCCATCTTCAGCCTTATCAATACTTAACATCAGTTATGATGAAAGCTTAAGTCTCCCCGTCGTGAAAAAAAAATAAAAATAAAACCGCTATACCCCCCTTTTTTTATTATTTTTTTATTCATGATTCTGTCTTGTTTGCACCGCTGCTATGAGCGGGTACAGTGACACATTATCGAGGTACGAGTGTCGATAAAAACCGATCATATACTAGGGCTGCAAGTTAAGTTAAAAGAGCGAGCGAAGCGAGCATACCTACCTACGCTAGCGAAGCTAGAACAGAGGTTATATTATTATAAGTATAAAAATAGCATTGAAAAATGCAAAAATTACAAAATCATAAAAAAAAAGAGGTTATATTAGTTAAGTATTGATTTTTTTATATAGGTATTTATTTATTAACACAAACACAATATCATGACAGGACATATCCCAATTCGATAAAGTGTTCCATATTGATTATAATATATAATTTATAATTATATTTTGGAAAATTCACTCAGAGAACACGAAAAAATATCAGTCATTTGGGAAATTTCGTTGTGAGTGCAGAGCGCGCGTGATCGGGGCTTTACTAAGCAAATTAGTCCTGCCTCGTGGTACCACCAGCAGCCGTGGCTGGCGCCTCCTCCCCACATAATTGTCAGGTGCCTGCAACATCACGTCCTTTAGCAATTCCGTATTTGAAATTTTACCCTGCAATAATTTAAATAAATATACTACAAGTGCCAGGTCCATTCTAGCCGCCAATTTATTATACCCAACCATACACAGAACAAATAGGGTTGGGTACATTAACGGATAGTAGGGATATACACCATAAAGTTTTAGGTACAAATAATGCACAAATTTGTTTGGTATTTTCTCCAACATGTTACTATATTTAGTTTCATTCCTATTGACTCCTATGAGAATTATATAATGCCGTAATGGCCTTTATGCTTGTGAAACTTTGTGCTCGTCTCAATATAAATTCTAAACTTCTATAAGCTTTTTTACAAACAGTAACTATGTGATTACGGAATGTCAACTCGGTGTCCATAAGCACACCCAAGTCCCGAACTTTTTCAGTTCACTCCATCACTTCTTCAGCCAATTGGTATTTATATTGTTGTGGCTGTTTAATTTTAGTAAATGTTATTGTTGAACACTTTGAAGCATTGAAAAGCAGTTTATTTTTTCTACTCCAGTCTACCACTCTGTTTATATCTCGTTGCAGCCTCTCATTATTATCTTTTATAGCGAGCAGCAGTATCAAATGACAGCAAATAATAAATAGGTAGCACTCTCAATGACCTCCGTTAAGTCATTTATCATTATAATGAAATTAAATGGACATAAGTCACTTCCCTGACTTACGCCGGATCTTGTAAAATAAGCATCGGATCAATGACCAGCAAACTCCACAAACTGTTGCCTGTCCTGTTCATATATAAGCGAAAAAATGTAGTAATTTAGGAGTGCAACCGACGACCGCGCCAATTTTTCCAGTAATATGTCGTTATCAACCATGTCGAATGCTTTTTTGAAGTCGAAGGTGCATATTTGCACCTTCGACTTGCACTCCCGCATCGACTTGGGGGACAAAATATAGGACATACAATTTAATAGATTGCTGGTCGTGCTGCGAGCCAGCCTGAATCCGTGTCACAAAGTTGAGCGGAAACTTGCTCAAATACACAAACTATGTAGGATCGATTCAAATACTTTAGCCGGTGTCGACAGTACGTCAACCGGTCTGTGGCCACTAACCATTGTAATTTGTATTGAATTGTAATGAAAGTATCTCAATTATCATGGTAATTAGTTTTTAGTAAACAATAGGTGTGCCGTGTGGTGACGGCCTAAGAATACAAGTGTCACCACTCCCTTTCATGCCTGGGATGTCGTAAGAGTCGACTAAGAGGCTCGACGCATTGAACACCTGTGCGAGAGAAGGAAAACTTGATACAAACCCTCCACCAACCCGTCTGGCCAGCGTGGTAGCAGTAGGCTAATAGCCTCCTATGAACGCCACAATAGGCGTGAGCTAGAAGAGGCCTATGCCCAGCAGTGGACGTCCACAGGCTGATGATGTGATGTGATGTGAAACAATAGGTACCTATATGAAACGAAGACTAGCTACAGATACTAGATATGCGCTTCATCTGAGTACATAATGAAATGTATGACGAATCAAATAATAAGAGCATAATTTGTAATTTATTAATCTTAATTATTTCACCGAATTTAACTCCTTCGAGGAATTTCAATTCGGTGAAATAAGGTGAGATCACTTTTCTGAGAATAGTGAAATTGGGTGAAATTAATTAAACAAAAAAAATTACGGCTCAAAGCAAACTTGTAGGTACCTACGAGTATTACGCAAGTCATTAAAATAATGAACATGATTCGCTTAAAAAATTACTTTAGACGTACAATACAATAACCTTTACTCTTAAAAATATAGGCAGGCTTGTTATTTATTAATACCTACTTAAGTTCAAATTATTATGGAAATGTTAAACAAAACACATAAGTATATGATAACGCTAGTCTACGTTAGAAGATACCAACTACTCAGTAAAGTAGATACCTACAATAATTTTTCATGCAATCCTAGTTATATTTTTTTAAATAAATAATTGCATACAATCACACTAATTATCTAGCCCACGTTAAGTTTTGTGAAGAACTTGTGTTATGGATACTAGATAACGGATAAACATACTTATAATTTTTTTTTTTGTAAATACATACTTAGTATACATATTAAACACCCAGACCAAGACAAATAGACATGTTTATGCACACAAATATTTGTCTTGTCCGGGGATCGAACCCGGGACCTGTGACGCAGAAGGCGGGCTTAGTATATCTTACAACACAAAGAGTTTCTTGTGTAGATAGAAATTAAGACAATTTTCCCTAAAAGTTGTAATTTCTCAAATTAAAACTTCTGAAGACAGCATATTGATAAGTGTTTGGCATAAGTACTTACTTACAGGCAGATTCTTTCGCTAAACTGGATCGTTCCTAATTATTTCTGATAAAACACCCGTATCGTCGGCTTTTTTTATGTTTCCACTAGAATATCGGCCTCCACTAGGGTTATGGAGAGACTGAGCCATGACCTCCCATGGCCCAGTCTCTAATGGCTATAATGCAGATTGGCGAGTGTTGCACGACCGCAAATGCATCCGAGACCAGCTTGGCGTGCCTTTTAAAGCACGGAGGGGCTCGATATAATATCTACAGTCTATTGCGAATGAAAACTTAAATAAAATTCTAACTTGGCTCAAAAACAATAATTAAAACGTGAATACACAAAAAACAAAATTCATTAATTTCAAAACTCATACGAAGACTGTTAACAATATTAATATCAAATGCGAAAATGACAAAATTGAAGAAGTAAAGGATACACATTTTTTAGGTTTAATAATAGACGACATGTGTACATGGAAATCTCATATTGACATACTAGTGACAAAATTAGAAAGATATGTTTATGTTCTCAACAGACTTACGAATATTACTTCTAAAGAAACAGCATTAATGGCATATCACGGTTACGTCTCGTCAATATTTAGGTACGGACTAATATTGTGAGGGAATTCTGTTGATATGCCCAGAGCATTTAGAGTGCAAAAGAAATGCATTCGGTCTATCTGTGGTGCAGCCTATTTGGACAGCTGTAAGCCATTATTTAAAGTATTAAATATATTGCCTCTTCCATGTTTGTACATTTTTGAAGTGTTAATTTTTGTTAAAAAATACAACCAATTGTTTGAGTTAAAAAACAACAGTACATACAGAGGAAGAAAAAAAGAAAAATCTGTGTGTACCAAAGCAAACACTAAAATTGTATTCCAGGAATATACATTGCATGGCAATTCGACTGTTTAATAAACTACCTGATAAATTTAAAACATTGACATTTTATAAATTTAAGCACAAATTATTTAATTTTTTACTGACCAATTTGGTCAGTAAAATGTCAGATGACTATTTGAAAGATAAAGACATGTAGTTTTTTTATTTATATATATTACTAGAGGCCGGGCGCGGTTTCACCCGCGTGGTTCCCGTTCCCGTGGGAATTTTGGGATCAAAGCTATCCTATCTCTTAAGTTGGACCAGACTGCTCACGGTGTGCCAAATCGGTTAAGTAGTTTAGGAGTCCATCGCGGACAAACATCGTTACAGGAGATTTATATATATTAAGATTATTTTAAAATAACTTTAATATTAAATTTGAGTTTTAAGGATTTCTAACTCATAATAGATATATCGAATGTTTCAGTCACAAAACAAGTAATTGTAAATGATTTGCACATCGTTTGACGATAGAATATGTTGGAAATAACTAATTTAAGATCAATATTGTAACCATATTCTTGCAAATAAATATTTTATTATTATTATTATTATATTATGAACATAATATGCATGCATCAAAATGGTCTCCGCTCAGCATATGTCTTGGCACTAACCAAGACGCTGGTCTTCCGCGGATGCCATCTCTTATAGTAAAACGAAATAAAGCTACTAATAAACATAAATCATGCCTGGAAGAAATCTCTTTTAGTGATAAGGCCGCCAATTGTATGTTTCTCTTTGTTTGTTTTTTTATCATTCTATGTTCTGTGTGTACAATAAAGTATAAATAAATAAATAAATTAAATAAAATTATTTAGGCTTTATGGTGCTGCTAGCCAAACGATGCTATAATATAGCATCGTTTGGCTTCTATAATTTATGAATATAAGAATAATATAATTTGTTCTACTGTGATTTCATGACTTCTGAACACTTAAATTTATTTTTTGAGTTCTGTTTTAAATGTTTTAATACTATTCGATTTTCTGATGGGGTGTGGTATTGTTATTCCAACAACCTGTCGCAACAGACTAAACGATCAGGTATTCGTGCTCGTTCAGTGAACTGCAATTTACCATATAGATGTGGTGGGCATTTATTCTTAATAACACTGAAGAGTAGTGAAGCAAAATGTAAAGTTCTTCTGGATCCCATATTAAGCATGTCATTTCTGTTTAAATAAGGGGCTATATGTGAGCTCTGCGAGGAATCGGGGAGCAGTATCTTGCACAAGAGTTGGACGCATTGTATCAGTTTTCTTGTGCGAGCTAATAATCAATGTCCTGTCACAACATCTGCATAGTTTAATTTAGATAAAGTTACAAATATAGATTCGCTTGTCTGTGCTTAGGTAATCGCGTATCTGATATAACACTTTCAGACGGTAATAACAATTCCTAACCGTTTCAAGAACATGCTTTCAAATTGTAGATTGCTGCCCATAATAAGATCCAGATTTTTAACCTCATTTCCTGAATCAGCTTCCCTTTTATTAAAATTTTTGGTGTGAGACTTTTCACTTTAGCTGTTTGTGCTTTCGTGCCCAGCACGAGATACTTCGTTTTTTCTGGGTTCAAAACTAGCCCATTAACTTCCAACCACCCAGCCACACTTTCTAGATCTTGATTCATTTGAATAACAGTGTCTTAAGTGTCTGTATATGTATGTATAGCTGTTATAGAAAGGGTATGCGCTGTTATTGATGGACATCACCAGGTCTGCGGTGTACAATAAAAATATCTATATCATACTTGGTTTCGACATTTTCAAAATTAGTTTTCTCCACTACACTTACAAATTATATAGTAATTGTACAAGTACTTACTTACAGGCAGACACTTACAAATTATATAATTATTTAATAAACAAATAAAATACCTAACAATTTGTGCGTGTCATAGAGAAAACGATTCTTGAAAATGTCGAAACCAAGTACGACATTGGCAAAGAATACCCTACACTGCTGTGTAGTGTCGGCTTAAAATAGCACAACCCCCTCTCATCCCGTGGGTGTCGTAAAAGGCGACTAAGGAGGACGACAGGAGACGGGCAGCAGCGTCTCCTTCAAAACTTGGCCGTACTGCGATCGCCAACCTGCCTGCCAAGCGTAGCGATTATGGCAAACCCCCCTTTTTGGGGGAGGCCTATACCCAGCAGTGGGTTTTATATGGCTGAGACGACGATATACCTACACTTACCCGAGCGATCATCGAACTAACTCAAAGACGGAAACAGCTACCACGAAAACTGTATGTCATGTATGATAGCCACTCAAACAATTTTATTCGGTTTAAACTAAAATATTTTTAAATAAGGTAACAAGAGAATTTTGGTTAATATTAAACAAGAAATCACATAAAAATTTATCACATAAAAATAGCATTGTAAAATGCAAAATTAAAAAGTTATAAAGAATTTTGGTTTTTTCATCTGAATCTGAATTTACAAAACTAGTTACTTATTTAACTAAAATGTTTTTAATTAGTTTTTCATTTGCTCAAAACTTACAAATCTACTTGGATTATACTTATTTTTTATTTGCTTAATGTTTAAAATTAATTATTATATTGCATTCAAAGTCTAGATGAGAGTTTTAAGATTTGCATATTAAAACAAACTTTTTTCTTTTTAATAATAACTGGGCAGGCATTTGACCACCATCGTGTTTAAAGCAGGATGTTGTCTAAGGTATTGCATGCTTGCCCAGGAAATGCTTATTCACTCTCGCCTTGAAGAGGCCAAGGTTGTAGGAAATGGGGAACACATGAGCAGGCAGCGCCTTCCATTCTTTAGCGGTGCGCATAAGAAATGTGTCAGTAAAGCGCTCGGTACGGAACGCTGGAATGTCAACGACGTACGGGTGATAAGCTAACCTGCGTCTGGTGGTGGAAAGGGGCTGGAGCAACAGTGTATAGCGATTACCGCAAGCAACTTTGCGGCGGTGAATAAGGCTCTGAAGTTCCGCCGTGGCCAATGCTAAGTTTCCAATGAGTTTCCTGACACGGTTTTCAATCGATTCCAGAAACTCTAGCTGATACTTAGCAGAACCATCCCACAGGTGACAGCAATACTCCATAGACGGCCGAATCTGCGCTTTGAATAAAAGGAGCAGCTGATTCGGAGAGAAGTATCGCCTAGCCTTATAAAGTAATCAAACGTGAGATACTTACAGAATGAATGCTCTCCATAACTTTGTAGCGGGGCTCTTGGTCCGGCAGCACTACAGTCGCCGGAACTTCGGAACCGCCGCACTCATTTAGTAATAGAAGATGAAATAAAAGTATTGTTCTACAGGCGACTTGTTTTATTTATAGTAATTAGAAAAAGGAACCCGATACACGGGTTCCTGATATAGTAGTAGTAATTATGAAGGGACAGCTTCCTTCATCCACAACTTTAGATAAATATGGTTATGTTAAAAGAGCTCTGTTCAGCTTGATGGTTTTTGTAAGATTAAGTCAAAATGAGCTGAACAGGAACGGAACATCGTGGAACGGAGAAAATTTTAATCTAGACAGAACAAATAAAAATATAATTTGATTTCCATAGAGTGAAACTACGGAGTTTCCAGCCATTATGGAGGTTTTATCCATCCATAAGGCTAGAACTAAATGGCATCGTTATATACAACTTTACAAAGATAAATAGATTGAGAACCAACTTGTTATTTACAAAAGGATCCGACTGCCTATTCTGTTCAAGCTGAGTTATAATTATTATTAAGTGTACCTATAGTGATTACAATAATAGTTAAACTAGCGGCCACCCGCGGTTTAACTCGCGTGTTTCCCGTTTCCATGGGAAAGTCGGGACAAGAAGTAGCCAATATGTTTGTCCACTGATGATATTTCAATGCTATTTTTATACTTATGATAAATTTTAAATAGAAAAATATTGGAAAAAATCAACTCCGCCACAAGTGAATTCTCAGATGGGACATTCACATTGGACCGGATTTCCAAAGGTCGTGGGTTTGTGTCCCATCTGAGAATTCACTTGTGGCCGAGTTGATTATTTCCAATATTTTTCTATTTAAAATTTATCATATGAGAGAGAGAGAGAGAGAGAGAGAGAGAGAGAAAGAGAAACATTTTATTGACCACAGACACTACACAATTATTAGAAACATAACAAAAATACAAAAAAAAAATTACGTGAAAGAGTAGAAAGCTTTTATAAAATTAGTTACTAGGATGGGGCCCAATTTTACATAAGTAGGTGAAATAAGAACACAGGACACAGAAAGTGTTTTTATACCTACTAACAGCCTTTTGCATAGTGTCAGCTTCAAAATTCTTCTAACCAACTTAAGTACACTAATTTTAACTCTAGTAGATTGTATTTATCTTATAAAACATAAATTGAACTACAAAGCTGAGAAAAGTAAAGTAACGGTCTCTACTCACTACTCAACGATCGCGCGCGGCATAACATGCTTCCGGGTTTGATGATTTCGCAATTCTGCAATTTTCCGCTTGCCGCGCTCACTGGACTTTTCATTATGATTTTTAAAAAACAGTAAATATTTAAGGGGAAAAAAGGATTGATTTGTAATAAAATCAACTGTTGACAATAAAATGAGTTCCGCACTTTTTTCACGATTAAAACAAAATAATAACGAAAAATTAACCCTTAAATTCAACCTTTATGTATTTCGCAAGCTAATTACTTGATTCCAGGAGGCAATGAACCGTGCGAGGGGGTCAAAATGCTTGCCTCCAAGAGGCAAAGAACCGTCGAGTATGTAACTAGTTAGATTGAAACATCAAAGGCTATAAATGATGGAACTCAAAGCTAAAATCAATATTCATACTAAGTAATTGATGCAAAATCAATGTCCATAAATTAATTATTAAAAGTAACACAATACTTATGATAAATTTTAAATTGAAAAATATGGGTAAAATTCAAGTCGGCCACAAGTGAATTCTCAGATAGAAATCGAACCCACGATCTTTGGAAATCCGGTCCAATGCTTTAACCACTGAGCTACCGAAATTTAAGTCTTAAGTCACGGTAGGTCTGAAAATTCACTAGTGGCCAAGTTGAATTTTTCCAATATTTTTCAATTTAAAGTTTATCATAAGTAAATATAAAAATTGCATTGAAAAATGCAATAATTCAAAAATCATAAAGGAACACCATAATACCTAACCTTCAACGATTTTGATTAATGTTGGTACTGTTGGTAACTTGGTACTAATAAGAAGTTCGTATTAATAGTTAAATGATTCACCTTGACAGTCCATTTTGCGAGTGGCTTGGATGTCTGCATTTTTAATTTTAATAATATTATTCAACAATGAAAAAAGCTCTTGATTGAAAAGCTATTGTGTGGTTAACAAAATTACTTTAATATTAAATCTGAAAAGGTCATGATAAATTATTATGTTACAACGCCCAAAAGGGATCTCCTTGCCGTGGGCAATAGTTATTTGCTATGCAAGGCTGGAAAGTTGGATTTTGCGGCGAGTTACCTCTATTGAAACTTGAGCAAGCGAAAGATTGAATCCTGAGCGTAACGAGGGTTTCAAAGGGGCATGTTCTAACCGTAGACCTCAAAGACCATGCAGACATGGACCGGGAGAGGAGGGCGCTGTCGGTAAGAGCAAATATGATCGCCCGCAGATTTGCACGTTGCTCAAAAGAGGTAAAGGAGATTTGCACGTTGCTCAAAAGAGGTAAAGGTTACGCTTTTCAGAGCATACTGCTCTACACATGTAGCTTGTGGGCTGATTGTAGTTACAGCGTCATCCGCGTCCAGTATAATAACGCATTTAGGGCAGTGATGGGGCTACCCTGATACTGCAGTGCGTCCGGTATGTTTGCGGAGGCAAATACCGACTGCTTTCACGCAACCATGCGCAAAAGATATTTTTCATTGTGACATTTTAATAATTTTATTTAAATTTAATAATAATGTAAAATTTATAATTAAGTATTTTATAATTTTATCCAATATTTTTAATATTTCTGTCAATGGGTGTAATTTGCCTGAATAAATGATATAAAAACGACGATAACAACACACAATTTTTTTTGTGACAGGATTTTTTTAGGTTGTTTCCGTGGTCAACTTCCGGTAAAAAGTCTGTTGTTTGTGACAGCCTAACGTCGTCTCAGCCACATAACACCCACTGCTGGGTATAGGCCTCCCCCAAAGGGGGG
Source organism: Chrysoteuchia culmella (assembly GCA_910589605.1). Taxonomy (NCBI): domain Eukaryota; kingdom Metazoa; phylum Arthropoda; class Insecta; order Lepidoptera; family Crambidae; genus Chrysoteuchia; species Chrysoteuchia culmella. The sequence continues at coordinate 19,422,114 of OU342655.1, read as the reverse complement.
GGGGGGGGGGGGGGTTGCCATAATCGCCACGCTTGGCAGGAGGGTTGGCGATCGCAGTATGGCCAAGTTTGCAGGAGACGCTGCTGCCCGTCTCCTGAAGGCTGAGTCCCTTAGTCGCCTTTTACGACACCCACGGGATGAGAGGGGGTAGTGCTATTCTAAGCCGACACTACACAGCTAACACTAACAGCCTAACGTAGCCTGGGGATTCTTCGCACCCCCTGCCCTGCTGTTACCATGGCCGCTGTCATGGCCAGGAATAGCAGGGCTGCCAGGAACTGGAGGCTGATTTTATTTTTATTGAGTCCCTTCAAAAGGAGGGGGAGGGGGGTTTGTAAGAAACGCTGCTGCCCGTCTCCTGAAGGCTGAGTCCCTTAGTCGCCTGTTACTACACCCACGGGTTAGTGCTATTCTAAGCCGACGCTACACAGCATATTCTGCCGCGATATGGAATGAAATGAAAGCGAATTTCTTAAACGAAATTCTACATAACTACCTACTTCAGTTTTTTATTAATTGTGTTAACTTTCTTGTTAGAAAGATGCCAAAAAGCATCCAGCATTTTTAAAGTTTGAATTTTTCAATGCTGTTTTGTACTGCATTCGTATGCTAATTTGTGTGATAAATGTTAAACAATAAACAATACAATAAAAACTCTTTTCATACCACTTGCTCAAAAAAGTGACATTCTATGCCACAAAAAGCGAACATAACGATAGTCATTTTTAATCTGTTAAAAACAGGGAAAGAAAATTGTACTGAATTTCATTCATTCTCTAGGGGGAGAATGTGATTTAAATTTGGAATACTTACCGAAATTTATACTGAACTACATCTGTGTTTACACCATTGAGTTTGTACATTACACATCTTTTTGAAAAAGGAATACGCATTTAATATGCAGTTATGATTATTAAATAAAATTACGAAAACCGACGAGGCCGTATGAGCTTGATGCCTTTGCTTTTCCGACAAAAAAATATTAGTCTAGGAATTTGCCGCGTTTTTGTTTTCTTCAAATACCTACATCTCATATTATTATTGTGTTAATTTTTTCGCAAATGGTACGAAAAGTAGAGTATTTTCCTAGGTGATAAAGCTCTCTTAGTCTTGGGTGAACTTAAATCCCTCGCTACACTCAGGACTCGTCTTAAATCCCTCGCTTCGCTTTTAGTTAGTTAGTTTAAGTTTTTAACACCCTACGCTACGCTCGGGAGTAAACCTCGAGTCCTTCGTTACGCTCGCGATTTAAATCGTCACCCGCGACAGAAGACACTGCTTTATCCCCTTGGTTAATAATCTACTATTTCATACTTTGGTCTGCGTGATATAAGCCATTTACTTTTTACCTCACACGCTCCTAAATGGAGGTTTTGTCATTCAATCTCTGCGTGGAAAATGGCATTTTGCGGCCTAGCGAGGTTAGTTACATTTTTTATTTAAAGCCTAAAAATATGTCATAATGCGTCCCGAATCCACTATTGACTTTATACGTTACATTTTGGTTTTTATTTAAATAACTTTGAATTATATAATACTTCGTCTTAGTTTTATTATATTATTTTAGTTCCTTGAATCATAAAAACAATAACAATAAGATTAAACTATTTGTTATTAAAAAAAATTTTTAGTCTGGGTGAGGTGTCACAACCTATGATGGATTTCAGACCGTCACATAAACCTTTATTTTTTCAATTGTCTGTGTCTTGTAACTCATCTCAATGTCAACATTTACCGAATAGTTTTATTGTTATTTTATGTAACAATTTATTCCTGTTTGAGTTTACTTTTAATTAACTATAAAAATCCCTTTTTATTTTTTTACATTAAAACAACAAGAATATTTAGATAAAAAAATTTGATTAAAAATTTTTTTACCGGAAGAAGACCGCGGTAACAACCTAAAAAATTTCCTTGCTGTTGTAAAGGGAAACAAATTGTGTTGTGCTTGGCAGAAAAGTTTCAGCGACTCGTACCTTTGAGACCCAAGCTACGCTCAGGATTTAATAGAGGTAACTCGCCCATAAGATCCAACTTTCGAGCCTTGCATAACAAATAACTATTTTTAGCAGTTACATTTTATTGTTAAAATTTAACCATATCATACAAAAAATGTCTGCTTTATAAAAAAAATCGTTTAAATATTGTAAATTTAACTCGTAATTTAATATCAAAACAAATTAAGAAATGAGATCAATTAATTTCATATTTTGAGAACAAAACACTGACCTACAATGAATAATTATCTGGCGAGGGCTGGTTCTGACCTTAATTAACATACCTTAACCCGAGCTTTCACAAATAAGCGATAAGTAAGATAACTAAGCTATCGTTTAGTTTCATAAATTTCATATTTTACATAAGCCAAAAACAATAAATAAACTAATCGACGTAAAAAAACGTATTTTTCTTCGAAGTATCACTAAACTTCAGTTCGAGAAACGATTACGATTTTAAAATTAACAAATTTTCTGACAATTTTAGCCCTAATCCAATTTTATATGTCTAAAAGCTCCCAAGATAATAACGTTTTTTTCACCTCATACGCTCTGAAAAGGAGGTTTTGTCAATCAGTTTAGGAGTAGAAAATCGCTTTTTGCGGCCTAGCGCGGCCGTTCCCCACCCAGGACAAATGTTTATGTGATAAACATTTGTGTGTGTGTGTCCTGTGTCTGGGTGTTATATAATTTGAAATAATTTCATGGGTTTTGATTTCTGTAACACAGTGCATATCGACGATGACGTGTGTGGCAATACCTCTAACAATTCTTTTTTAAGAAATCTTTCCTCCTCCTAACCAGGTACACTTTTTTAAAATGTGATAAACTTACAATTCAGTTTTGCGTTGACTAATGTTTCTTCTATCTGGAATTTCCCTTTCAAATAGCTATAAAACTCTGTGAAAAAGGCTGCTATATACATAAGAAAATATTTGCACGTTCATAATAATCATTCATAAAAATTGGTAGTTAGAAGGAATTGTCACTTCATCGACGATGCTACTTATTTCGGAATCATATCAAGTGTGTGATAACCCATTATTATTTATTAACTATAGCTTCCGCTCGCGGTTTCACCCGCGGTAGTACCCGTGGCTCTACCGCGTATGTGTCGTCAACGTCGTCGACTTGTCGAATATGTGCGCGAGTCTTCACACGCGAGCGCTGATGCTATAGCTCTATCTCGGACACACACAGTCTAGTATTAACTGACTATGGAAAAGGAATCTTATTATTAGGACGATAACGTTGAAGTTGCGTTGTACGAAAACGCCGTCGGCTGTCAAAGTGAAGTTGATACCGATGCCGACGGCTCTCACGCGGTAGGCCCACCGTTCCAGGAAAATGTCAGGATAATAAAAACATTTATAAAAAAAATTCAAACCGACTTCAAAAAGTAAAAAATAAAACTTTTGGAGTCGGTGCCAGCCAGGGCATTCTACATTGCACTTCTATTAACTATATATTTTTTTGGCTTTAGCTAGCTAGCACCGACTCCAAAAGTTTTATTTTTTACTTTTTGAAGTCGGTTTGAATTTTTTTTTATAAAATGTTTTTATTTCAGATTTTTTAGTTACATCATGTGCCGTTACTTAGACTAAAAATCAGCCCATACACAACAATGTCATCTAGGTAAACGACTACTTGCCAAAAGGTGATTAATATTTTTCAAGATTATGAAAAAAACTACTAGCCAGATCTTCGTAAAAATTATATGGGACCACACATAAACCATTTTCTTTCAGATAAAAAAGAATTGTAAAAATCTGTTAACAACTGGCGAAGTTATGGTGGAACATACATAAAAAAAATAAAAAATAAAAAAATACAGTCGACTTGAGAACCTCCTCCTTTTTTTGAAGTCGGTTAAAAAGCAGCATATGTTACTCTTCATCCTTTCAATCAAATTAATTGACTTGATATTTGGCATAGAGCTAATTATGCCAAATATCAAGTCGATTAATTGCTTAGTTAGTGCGTGAAGGAAGGACCAAGAAACACACTTTCACATTCATAATATTAGCTAGGACTAGCAGCCGCTTGCAGTTTCATCCTCGTGGTTCGTGTCCCGTGGGAATATCGAGATAAAATGTAACCTATGTTACGTATGTTTATAGCGCAGCTTCCCAACGGGGAAAGATCAGGGGGCCTACCGCCATCTCTTAACGCAATATTGTCAGTTTGTATCGGCGCAATGTTGTTATATGTCATATCGTACCGCGAACCTCTTAAAACAAGCTTGTCTTTTGACGGAAGTTTTGTGGCATCATCGCTCAATCATTCACTCAAACAAGATTTTTATCAATCAAACCTACTACGACGTCTTGTGTCAAATAAAGTCAAGCTTGTAATTTAAACAGTATTGAAACAAAAGGAAAACAAAACATTCTTACGACATGACGGTTTTAAAAAGATGGCGGTAGGCCTGCAGTTCAGTATAGTTTCGGAGCCCCTTCAATTCAAAGAAACAAACAATAAAATCTTTCCTCTTTATAATATTATTATTATTATAGCGTAGATTATAATTAGGTTTGAAATCAACTGCGTCTTGCTTATTTACTAAGTTCCTTGTCATCTCTGAAGCTAACAACTTCCAAGAATGCTGAATACTATTACTAAACGGTTCGTAAATGCGCTCACTACCCCTTATACAATTTACCTAATGACACAGCGTCAGCATATAGATATACCCATATTCTCTGTTTGAGTTTATAACTAGTTGGAACTTATGTAGCGTTTATAAAGATAGACTTGCGGCAGCGTATGGATGCGGTCTATGGTTCTAAAGCCTTTTCGGAACCCGGCTTGTTCGGGAGGTAGAAAGTTGTCGAGCCTGCGAGCGAGACGATTCGTGATGACTCTCGATAACAACTTATAGACATGGCTTAGAAGTGAGATGGGTCTGAAGTTCTTTGATCGGGTCTTGTCACCCTTTTTAAAGAAAATCACCTCACCATATTCCATGCTCTTGGCGTTTTGCCCTCGTCGATAACGGAATTGAACAGCTTCTGGAGGACTTTGAGTATCGGCTTACCGCCCGCACTCAGAAGTTCCGCAGTCCCGCCGCCTTGCTGTTTTTCAGTTGCCGGAGAGCCATACTAATCTCGTACAGGCTGACGTCCGGGATATCTTCGGTGAAGTGTCGGGTAAGCTTGGCTCTGGGGTCTTTAGCCTTGCTTTCAATAGGTGTTTACGTGGAATATAACTGCCCATAGAAACTCTCGATCTCCTTCAGGATTTCAGGTTTCGTAGAAATGATGCGACCGTCGTCAGATTGCATCTGGCTTTACCCAATAGACAGATCTCTGGCGAACACTTTGGAGCCTTTGTTACGCTCGATAGCCTCTTTAATACCGTTCGTATTAAATTGGCGAAGGTCGCTTAGAAATTTGTAGAACTCATCATTACGTTTTTTTGTAGAGATCAAATTGCGAAAAAAAAACATTGATTTTGCTTCCATACAAAAAGTTGTTCGTACCTAGTGATGAGTTTTATCATAGATAAGTAATGACTTACCATACTTTGCAAATGGTATTGAGGTAAACCTAGACTATAGAGATAAAATAACGTTGTTTAATTCCATATGAACATCTCACCTATTACTGGTTAGTCATTAAATGATTACCTATACTATAGCGGCCGCTCGCGCCGCTTCACTCCCGTGGTTCCCGTTCCCGTGGGAATATCGGGATAAAAAGTATCCTGTGTTCATAACCAGACTATCTACTATCTGTGTACCAAATTTTATCCAAATCATTTCAGTAGTTGCGGAGCCTCAATACAAACAAACAATCAAATCTTTCCTCCTTATAATATTAGTATAGATTATTAGCAAGTCTGGAAATGATGCATATTAGCAGGGTCTGTCGTCTGATAACAACGGCATGTCATCAGAAGTCCTTTGCGTACTAATTGCGCTCAGTCTCAGCCAGCCCGGATCTTGGCAAGATTGCCTAGATTATCTGAAATCAATAGATATAAACACTGTACAGGAGACAGCCCTTTTTTTTAGTGAGAGGAATGCATTTACGCATACCAAACAGGTTATGCTGGGCTCACCTGACGGCCCCCCATCCGCCCTCAAAAGGCTCGGTGGAAGGCCGGGAGGAGGTACTACCAGCTAAACCCCGCACTACTTGCTTTCTCACCGCCGTAAGGTCGTGGGGGACCATGGTGTCATCGCCCCTTTGACCCGGCGGCGGGCCCGTTTTCGGGGCCCTCTCTCGGCTGAGAGATGGCCGAGCAAGTGTCAAGTGAGTTAGTCCTTGAGTAATGGTAAAATAGGTAATATTGTATACGAGATGGCGAGATGACAGCCATGGAAAAAAATACATTATATTAAATTTACAATAATATTATATTTCACGTATGGACGGCGACGTGTTGTGCAACGCGGTGTCAGGTAACCGACCGCGGAACCGTCGGAACAAAACACCGTTCGGCCAAAAATCTTCACTCATGAAGGTCGCCAGAGTTCGGTCGGTGCCCTCACCACAAATGAGTTGAAATTCACATTGTGGCGTGACTCCAGCCGTTGCACCCTCAGCGTGTACTTTGACTTGATGCGTATATTATATTCCACGATGTCATCTGGTTTTGTGAAATAATGCAGTAATGTCCTCGGAATAGCCGGGCGCAGCAGGTGATTGTGTCCAGTCGCGGTTTCTTCTTTTTCTCTACTTTTATAAATCCGTCCTCGTCACACCCATCGTCCTGTCTCCGTGGTGCTGAAGCCTTGACAGGGTCGAGAAGATTTTCTCCCTCCTTTGTGACTTACGTTGTGATGTAGCGGGTTGATTCGAAATACTCGTATTTATCATACAAACATTTGGCCCTACGGGGATTTGAACCCAGAACCTCAGAGTAGGTGACACCTTGAAACAGGTGTGTCTACCCACTCTACCGTGGAGATCGTCATGATTATTATTTCTTTTTCTATATTGCTTACAAATATTACTGTTTAGTTAGGCTATTGAAGTATTTGAACTAAAGCTCAAATCAAAAATCAACGTTTGTTCCCAACGAGTCACACTGTTTATAACTTTTTTAATTTTGCGTTTTACAATGCTATTTATATGTGATAAATATTAAACAAGAAAATATACTAGACTAGAAAATAGCAACTTGTCTCATGTCGCTCTGACGGGATGCTGGAAAAAGCAACGGGTTGCACTCTGGGAGTGCCGGCAGAAGTGAAAACCGCTTAAACGAAAATAACGATCTTATAACCACTATATCTTGACCACAACTTCATAAAAACTTGATGAAAACGGAGACCAACTTAATTTGGCAGGTGAATGGCCATTAGAACTGACCTGGCGTTAATATAGAAGTTGGTACTGGTGGTTAGAACTGATATACGTAGACCTTTCAAGTGTGAGACTTTATGTAATTTGAAATAGTTCAACGGTAAATGGTCATACGAATTTTTTATCAGGGTCACGTGTCCTGACGCGACTTTAACATTTTTTACCCATCCCAAAAATTTAAAACTCTGATGTGCACAACGCCGCTAAAGAAATTTTAACTTCAAAAAATCCCATCGAGTCACAGTGTTACTTGTTGGAAGGAGAACAGGGGGCCTACCATCAACTGTAATGCGATTCATTTTAGGCTACTTTCAGGTAGTAAGTGCGGGACACCGCTAGACGCGCCATATGGCAGCATCCCACTCTCACAACCTACAATGATTTGCATTACAGTTGATGGTAAGGCCCCAGTTGATAAAAAACTATTCCCAACGAGTCACACCCTGAAGGTATAGAATACTTTAAGTTGAAAGTACCAAGGTCGCATAGCTAACTAGGAGTTTTTTTAGATGTTTTGAGGAGTTACTAAAAGTCCTTGTTCAGAGTGTAACAGGTTGGGAATTATTTTTAATAACATTCGATGGATTTTTTTTCCCAGCCAGATTTTTTTTTTTCAATAGGTAACAGTGTGAGTCGTTGTGGTGTGACTCGTTGAGACATGTTTGGGAACAAACGAAAATCAAGTATTTTAAATGTTACTTAAAACCACCGATTATAGTATAATCTTTAACTTAAGATTGGCCTGCTAAATGAGTTTTTAGTAAAAATCCTTAAAAAATCATAGAAGTATTCATTCTCTTACATATCGCAAATCATTGTAAATTTTTGATTTGTTTAAGCTAAGTATGTTAAATAAAAGCTATGAAGTTACCTTATAAAAATAAAACATTGGCTAAAAATCAATGTTGACTGTATTGTTATTAACATGTTTTACATGAGTGGCTTACATCACATTCTATACAGGGTGGTCCAAGCCTGGTGGATATATTTTTTTTTAGATAGTCGGCTAAGCGGCCTCTTTCGAACCGCAAAGGAAAAAACCCGTTGTCACTAAATTACGAGATAAGAAATCATGAAATATCTCAACCTTGTTCGAGTTTTAACCATTTTAGCCATTTTTTGTGGTATGTTTACCTGATAGATATTTAAAAAAGAATTAGGCTGATTGGTTGCTTTAGAAAGACAATTTTTTTGATTATTCAAAAAAAAAGTTTCTTCAAAGAAAAATTCCTTGCCATTCCTAATAGACCGCTTGGTCAACTATAAAAAAAAATATCTACCAGGCTTGAACCACCCTGTATAATTAACTACTCTACTTACTATACTATGATTTTGATTACCTATTAGTTTACACAAAAGTCACTATAATATAATATAAACTAATCAGTTAAAGGGAGCTTTTGTCTAATCATTTCAAATGAATCGTCTCGTTCGAAGGGTTCCGTACCATTATCTATAAAAGCGGCTAAAAATCACGTTTGTTGTATGGGAGCCCCCTTAAATATTTATTTTATTCAATTAAAGCGGCAACAGAAATACTTCATCTGTGAACATTTCAACTGTCTAACTATCATGGTCCATGAGATACAACCTGGTGACAGACGGACAGACGGACAGCGGAGTCTTAGTAATAGGGCCCGTTTTACCCTTTGGGTACGGAACCCTAAAAATTTTCGTATATGAGTATTACCATTACATGATACCAAAATTAATCAGAGTATTATAGAACGGTTGTATTTACATTCATTCCTTTGTACGGTTTCTTTTGCTGCAATTGATAAGGTAATTTGTAGTATTTTGTGGAAATAAAGTAAACAAAAAATGTTTTAATAATAGTAATAATATAATTAAGCTGTTAAATTTACTGGAACCAAGGAGTTACATTTTAATGTTCAATTTATTTTTTGTATTCGATATCCCATTTCTGTTTTTTAACATTAAAGAATATAATAACAATAACTATAAATGTTTAAAATTAAAATACAATGAAAAAAATATAATTTTGAAAACCACTTCTGACAGCAACGAAATAAAATTACGTTAATAATTAATTATTATTATTTTACGTTGTATCAGCTAGTTCTTCATTCAGTAGCGTATTTTCTTATTATTCCCATATATACGGATTCTTAATTATTATTTATTCTGTGGTACAGCCAAACAAATAGAGTAAATAAACATTTGTTTAAAAAAGAACGAATCATTTCATAACTAAAACTATATGTTACGGCACACACAGTTTCAGGACTTTTCAAAGGATAAAGGACAGTTATTGCCTCGAACTAAAATGGACTTAAATACCTTGAAAAGAAGGCTCGTATCAGTAAATGCGTAACGCGCCTTTGAAGTCACAGAGCTTGTGTTGTGCAAATATGAGATAAACGAGATTTAAGTCAATGTTGAGCTGATGTAAGTCGATCTTCTAGGAAGACAATATTAAATCTAAGTGCTTCTCTATGGCGTCGAGTTTGAAAGGCAATAGACGATATTCGCGAATTATTTTAATGGAAATATACATGCAAATATGTGTATAGGAATTTAATCTTATGTATCTTCAATATTCAGAAAATTTAATCATTAATCTTAATTATTCTGAAAATTCAAGGAACAAAGAAACCAAGTTAATCGTAAATGTTTCATTGAATTTGTCAGAAGGAGATACTTTCCTCGAATCCTACGTAATTTCGTTTTTCTTCTCGAAACTGAACCGCGACTTTGCCATATAGGTTTTTAACTGACTCGTATAAATTCGTTGCGTATATTTTCACCGATTACTTGAAGACTGCCAAAGCGATTGAAATGATTCAAACGTAATATTGGTCTTTTTTCCTAGTCAGTCTCAATTTTTGAAATTTTGAAATCGGTATAGCAGATTGTTTTCTAGAATTCTCGAAAATGCTGTTCACTTATTAAAATACAAAAAAAAAACGAATTAACTATTTTTCTTCTTTGCAATTGAGACGGACTCTTCAAGTTACTTATTGCCATGAATTTAAAATTTTCATCGGTAAAATATGATAAGAGATGGAATGCACTTTAGAATTTCTTTACATATGTACATATTAATTACAATATTTTTAAAACAATACCAAAATTACTAAGATCCAGACCCATGTTAAAAAGCAAATTATTGTATGTAAATTCTGTGATATGTTTAATAGTTAATTTAATAGATGATGAACCAAAATTAAACGTTTTTTTATAGGTGATGATTTAAATAGGAGCAATAAAAGTTTCCACAGCGTTCCTAGCAAATTCAAAAGGCGAGAGACCTTGAAATTTCATGTAACTTTTAGGCAAAATACGGTCTGTTGGGAAATAAAAATATAATTAAATTAATTAACTTTAACAACCTTTTTATTAATGAATCACTCGTAGCGAGTATTATACGCATGTAGAGTAAAACGCGAAAAGACGAACATATCGAAATAAGAGAGAGTCCTTAGGATTGAGAGATAAATATTTAATTAGTAAGTCGAATCCCGGCTGATTAAAGAGACGCTAATTATTGTATTATTTGCTGGGATGCTTTAGGTATAGGCCCTGATTAATGCTTGAGATAAGATAAGATAAAATTTATTTATTGCACAAAAAAGAGGATTACATTAAAAACAAATAAAAAAAAAGTAAAATCATTTGTGCATAGAAGAATGCAGATTACAATGCAATGACCAGAGGTTCCCAAACTAGGCTAAGCCTGTAACTTGGGTAACCAAACAAAATAATTGAAAATTCAGGAAATATTGCAAAGCAGTTAACATAAATTTTTACCTAGATCCATTCCATTAGTACTATTTTATTTGTGAGTTTAATTATATCTAACATGATTTCATAAATTCTTACATGATTTAAGACCAGGTAAGTAACCAGGCGACCAAAACCGCTTTCGCCTCAGACAGAACATGATTTTATGTTGCAAGAACCAACAACAGCATCGTAGACCCTTGCCATAATAGAAGCACCAAATTTTCTGGCAAAATGGGAGTTAACAGTTGGGATCGGGATTCTAAAGACTCGTTTTTTCAAAAGTGTGGAGTAGTCTTTGAAACGGATGTTATGCGAATGAGCAATGAGAACAATCCTTAGAATAAAAACCTGTCGGATTGACAAGACCTTGGCTATCCTATATAGGTCAGTTGTAGGATATCTAAATGGTAACTTTAGCATAATTTTAAGTAGAGATCTATTTGCCCGTTCGCCCAATATAAGTACGGTTTTAGCAGCGGCGCCCCACATTAATATACAGTAACTAGTAACAGATTGACATAAAGCTTTATGATTATAAGAATTTAAAAAATTTGCCGAATTCCTAAGTTTTCTGAAAATACCCGAAATTTTTCTAGTACGTTTTGCAAGGTTTTGGATGTGAAATTTGAAGTTCAGATATTTGTCGATAGTGATACCCAAGTATTTTATGAGGTCAGTGCGAGTTATTACGTTACAGTTACAGTGATTGGCGGAGACAAGCACCTGTGTATTTTAAGATGGCTAAATGCTGCAGAAGGCCTTGAGGCTGCTGTTTTATGGAATCAAATAAATTTGGTTTATGAGTAGTTCAGTGTAAGGAGGTTGTCTTTCAGCCAACTGTAGATGTTGGACATCTCGCTTTCTGCTTTTAGCATGGTGTCATTCCAGGTTTTACCCTTAAATAGTGCGACAGTATCATCCGCGTAACATACAACTTCGGCTACAGGTAGAATTTGACTATGTAAATCATTCATGTAGATGATGAAAAGAGTCGGACCGAGTATACTGCCCTGGGGTACTCTAAAGCTTATAGTACGGAGGTCACTTTTGAGTTCTGCTACTTTCGTCAACTGCTGTCTTTTGCAGAGGTAACTCCTGAACCAGTCAAGTGCAAGGCCTCTGATACTAAGGATCTCCAGCTTTCGTATGAGTACTTTTGTGGAAATCGTGTCGAAGGTTTTGGCTAAATCTAAGAATACACCAACTCACTTAAGGCCCTTATCAAGCGCACCGGAGATTTCCTCGACCTATAGCGCAACAGCGTCCGCCGTAGACTTCTTCTGCCTTAAACCAAATTGTCTTGAGGATAGTAAATCGTTTTGTTCTAAATACTTTGTTAGACGTTTTATTGAAAACACTGAGACTAATGAGATCGGTCTATAGTTTCCCGGGGAATCATTGGGCCCATCTTTGTGTATCTGGGTGGCAGAAGCGATTTTCCAAGCCGATGGTAAAACACCCGAATTTAAACTTAGGTTGTAGATGTGCACTAGGGGTTCACAGATCGACTTCTTAACAGATTTTATAAGGGCAGCATTGATCCCGTCTAAACCAGGTGCGCTGCTGGTTTTTACTGATCGGTAATACCACCAATTTCATATGAATCGGTAGGTTCCATTAAAAAAATTGCGCGGGTAAGTTACAGCATTAACTTTAGAGGCCAGGGTTTCTTCGGTTTCGTTAGATTGCAACAGTATGTTACTAGCTAAGTTTTGTCCCACTGTATTAAAGTATAAGTTACAACTATTTAAAGAAACTTTGGGACTCGCAGATGAAATCAGATCGTTAGATGGCTGAGGTGATTTATTATGACAGATTTGTTGACGGTTTTCCACAGTTGCTTTGGAAAATTCCTTTTTTTTTGTAACTCTTCGCTTTCATGGGCTAGTTTTGCTTTCCTGTAATGATGTCAATGTAAAAAATTCTGTACCGTCGATGCAAAACACGTGTAATTTCATCACTTGGGTTTTGTTTTGGTTTAGAGTGTAGCCTGTCTTTGTGTCTCGAACATCTAAGCAAGCCAGGGGTCATCTATGGTCTGATAATGTATTTAGATCTACTAATTTTAACCCTTCTTGAATTTTTCTCCGGAGCATTAATAATATTTTTGAATTCGTTCCCATGGTTGCTCTCACTGGAGTTGGTCTTAGCGGTAGTTTTGAGACCCGTTAGGGCCAACCGATGGTCGGTTATATCACAGTAATATACAACGCCGATTTTGGGGAATTTAGATTTAACGAATATAATTATGGTCCAAACAAGTATCTAATCGGGTAGGCTTCGTGATAGCAGGTTCGAACCTGCTTGTATGTATACTTGTCCATGCTCTGTGTTTAAACATAAGTATTCGCTAGAGTCGGAATGAAGAATGTCTATGTTTATGTCACCCGCTACAATATGAGACCTGTCTTTTAGGGTTAAGAGGATTGCGTCCAATGAGCTAACGTAGTTATATAGATTTTTAAAAGATGGAGATCTATAAATTCCCAATACGTTAATTTCGTTTCAAATATCAATGGATAGACAACAGGATTCGCTAAACTCTGGCTCAGACACAACCACGATCAACGAAGATTTAACTGAGGCTTCTACGCCACCATTTTGATTGATGTTTTTCTTTGTTGTGAAATGGTTATACCCAGGGATATCTTCTACAACTACCGAGTCACTTAGTCTACACTCTGTTAGAATAAGGAAGTCAAAAGTAGTGTTCATGCGTGTAAGTGAACAAAGAAAATATCAAAGTTTTTAAATATACTTCGCACATTCATAGTCAGTACCTTAAAGTTATATGATGACGTGATAATAGCGTTACAAGTGGCAGGATCTGCCATCTCATATCATTCAATTTCAGGAATCGAATCAATATCATTACTAACCTCAACAATATCCATACTTAGATTGTGAAGCCATATTTACAAGAGCCAATACGAGTAATTGGTAAGGTAGTTAATAACTGATTGATGCGAAAGCGAGTTTTGGTAAGGTACCAAAAACTCGAGACATGAGACATTCCAAAATATTCAAGAGTTTATTGATATGTTTCCAAGGTACAATATAAAAGAAGTTTAGCATATTCCTCAAGCCGTAGAGAGATATAACAATACAATTAAAGCATTAGCAATTTAAAATTAAAGGAGAACAACAAAAATTTGCATAACGGACAGGTTTTGATGCTGTATAATAAAGTACAACATAACTGTTTTTTTAGGCTGTGGAATAAAGGTTTATGAACAATAATATGAAAACAAGTGTCAGTAGAATATCAGCGTTACACTCGTGTGACACAAGCACCAAGATATAATATAACCAGCAAAACTGAAATGAAGATTAGCATAATTTACATGCCTTAAAGTAATCAAATAACACCAAAGAATAAAAGCAATTCAAAATTAATGGAGAAGGACATAACTTTACATAACAACCGCAATATAATAAAATAATATAATAACTATAGACAAAACATGACTGAAAATTGAAACTGACTGTGGTCAGCCCGTGACCACGGCCGATGTAACTTGGCCGAAACGTCGGGAAAATTAGGTAGGTGAAATATCAATCACATTTCTACGCGTTTAATACCCGTTTCAATTTTCAATATTTATAATGCAACGCGAAAGTTTAAAAGTGTATAAAACATGACTGAGCTTTTAAGGGTATAAGATGGAAGTTCATTAACAGTGTAAAAGCTATATCAATTAAATAAAAGCATTAAACTCCTGTATAGATATGCATTTTAGACATAAGCACATTTTTAACAACGTGAGGTTATTTAAAAACAGGCGTGGATTTGCAAGGTTAAGGGTTATTAAGTGTTTTTCAATTTCTAATCGAAAAAAATAGGCAAAATAACGAAGTATGTAAGAATTATGGTTTTAACATAATTGTTAGGAACAAATTTTTCAAGTCTTGACTTGCATTAGGGGGTTGCATGGGTGGTCTACTTTGGTTCTCAAATTTATTTAGGATTTCCTCGGAGGATACATGAAGGACGGAGCTTGTTTGGAACGCCGCGCCGCAAGAAATTGTTGCAGACATACTTGAAGTTGAGTGCATTTCTGACCCTTCTGGCCTTGCTAAAAAGTATTATGTTACTTTTCGTTAGGTGTTCATTAAGAAAGACTTGGCGCGTATTTCCTGGCAAATTTAACTTTTCCGTGGTTAGACCACGGTGCGCACGCGCGGCATGCAGCAATTCATCTCGCGGTGCGCGGCGCGTCATCTACTTTTATAGGGGACCTACTCGTCTGATGAGGTCTACATCGCGTGGATCTAGTTCTACACCCAGCGTTGAAGATATGGCGTTCACAATTTGATGGAGCTTTTCAGAAAAAAACTTTTTGATACCGGAGATCTCAACGTCTTTAAGAAAGCGATGCTGCTCCTGCGAGGCCAACTCTTTGCGCAGGTCGGCCACCTCTGCCCGCAGGCAAACCACTTCTGCCCGCAGGCCAACCACTTCTGCTTTGTACCTGTCCAGCTCCTTTAACTGCGTTTTCATATCAGTCAATTCTTTACGAAAAGTGGCAATATCTTCTGTGTTAAGCGAGTCTGTAAAATGCTTCGTTTCGTTTTTCATTGAAACGAAAATATTTTGGAGCTCAGTAATAGCCTTGGTAAATGTAGACACAGTCTGAGAAGGGATATCCAATGCCGCTAACAATTCCGTAGTAAGAATAAAATCGGATCCCACCGCCGCTTCTTGCTCCGGTACATTTTTACTTTGTAATTTGCATGACGAGCAAAGATACTGACTCTGCTTTGTTCTTATGGCCTTGTGGTCATCCCGCGATATATTATGGTTGGTGGTAGGACTTGTTGTAAGTCCGCCTGGCTAGCTACCACCATCTTATCTAAATCTGACGCCATAACAACAATGTTTTCAGCATTATTGTGTTCCGGCAGTTTGAGATAAGATAGCCAGTTCCTCATTCACTGAGGATTCCGGGAGAGGCTCGCTTCCATCTTCAGCCTTATCAATACTTAACATCAGGTATGATGAAGGCTAAGAGACTCACCTACGTTCGTAAAAAAAAATAAAAAAATAAGGTAGAATATGTAATAAACAAGAGGTCTACAGAAGTAGTCTTTACCACTGAGATTAGGACTACAGTGGGATTTTTTATTAACTTGTAAAAATAATACTGCTATGCGCCTAGTAATATTGAAGTTATGTACGTGGCTGGAAACATTAGTTGCTGAACTGCAACTGCAACTAGATGTGAGCAAATCGTGTTGTTGATCTGCGAAGTTACGGTATACGGATTACTTTTGGATCGTCTTAGATTTGTATTTTGTGAACGAGAGCAATCACTACAAGTTTGACCCTTATTTTGTTTAAAAGTCTACATAGGTAAGCCCTTTGGTTAATTCAAGCACGTAAAATTCGATTTAAAATTGGACTTCGTTGCTTTTGTTGTGCAAATAAAAGAACACTAAAATGACGAACAAACTCTAGGTACTGGTTGACCCAAGGGCTGATTATCAGTTTTCTGGGGGCCTACCATCAACTGTAATGCGGTTCATTTTACGTTACTTTTAGGTAGAAAGTGCGGGACGCCGCGCCGCTAGACGCGTCATAATAATATGGCAGCATCCCATTCTTAATGAATTGCATTACAGTTGATGGTAAGGCCCCTGGGCCAGGGTCAGGGCCTAATTGTCTAATTTTAAAATCTACCGCAATAACCTTCAAATCGCCATTTAAAAGATATTTACATACTTCAGGCCGTCTCTATTTGACATTTGATAGGGATTGTGATCGGGACGCGATTTGAAAGGTATTGAATGAAATAAATTAAACTGTCTAGGCAAAGTAACAGACGAAAAGATTTTTCAAATATATGCAGAAGTGTGGAGTTTCACCCGAGTTCTTTTCGTAATTATGAGGCTCCATTTTTACCTAACTCAATCTACCGTACAATTTCTTTATACTACAAAATATATTTACTTGACATTGGCAGCATTCCCAAATTTTATCGCGAGCAAGCCATTAATTAAGAAAGAAGAAGAAGAAGATGGAGAAGTGTCATTTAAAACATCATTCGTTCCGAAAGGGATTGCGATTATATGTTACACAATTCCATAAATCACTATCACAATCACAATATCTTTGAAAGGGATTGTGATAGATTTTGAAAATAGACAATTAGGGGGCTGTTTTGTCGCTGTCATACAGGTGAAAATATGTCAGTAATGACAGCGACGAAATAGGTTTCTAGATGATTTTAAGTTAGATAGTTAGCCTCTGGGAACCTCCTCGATTGTATGTACATACGAGTACAAGAGTAGAACGATATCAAACCTATTTTGAGATCTGAATATTACAAAAAAACGAAATATACATGTTACAAAAAAACTAACATGTTTCACATCAGCTACGCCAACACAACCCTTTCAAATTTAATGGCAGAACATTTAATCGGGTTCCGTGCACAAAGGCATAACCGCGGCTATGTCAAATCTGTTCAAAGGCCGTTTATTTTTTCACAGTTGATCGTTCCTTTGTTGGCTTTCAATTCGTTACAGGCAGCAAAAGCCTCTGAAAGTGTGGCTTTTCTCGAGTATCAATTTGAAACGTGACCTAAATCGATTAAATCAGAACTATATATAGTTCTAACCACTGACTGGACGGGATTATTTTTCTAATAAAAATAATCCCGTCCAGTCAGAGTGGTTAGATCGAGTTGCTTTTAGGGTTCCGTACCAAAATCGTAAAAACAAAATCCTATATGGTGATCCTATGAATGTGAAGTGAATCCTATCCTATGGTGCGACTGCCACAGCTGGATATCAAGAACTACTAATGCTATCAACTTGAAAGGAACAGCTTTAGGTGACGTTTGCCCAACTTTTGCAAATAAGAGAGAAATATAAAATTATATATATATATATGAATATATATGATTTTTTATTTCCCTGTATCCCTGTTGCATAAAAATTGATATGACATTCTCATTTTTTTTTTTAGGCCGCATATTCATATTCATTAATTCATTGTTACAGTACATAAGATGTTACATAGAGTTTATAAGATCAGTGTGACACCCCGTGAGGGCACAGCATAGTCTTCGACCTTTCATGAAATTTGAAAAAAATACTGTTCATATGATGAGGAAGCCTTGGTGCGCAAGCCAGACTTGCTCTTGACTGGTTTTTTACTATTATAATAGGTATTGGAAAAATAGTATTGTGAACATAAAAAATGAAGTGTTCGCTGACTTTTCCCCTGAAAGCTTTTCTAGTACATTTTTTATTTAAAATTTAATTAAACGAGATATTGAAGAGAGTGCAGTGACCTAGTTTAAAACACTATTAAAAAGAAGAAATTTAACGCTAAGAACTCATCTTGTCAGTTAAAAGACGTTTTAACCTCTCAGGCCTCGGGTTCACAATAGATATTTCATTTTTCTCTGGACACCGGTGTCCAGCTACCAATAGGCGCTACTCGGAAAAAGTATGGACTTTTTAATATAAAACTATAACACGGTACAGTTGTTACAAATCTGGTAATAACATAATATATTTCTTCATACCTTTATCTAGATTCGTATAGTTTCAAAAACACGATTTTATTATTTTGCCTCGACACTTTTTCTTTTCGAAAAGACCTCTAAAAAATACGAAAATTCAAGATTATTCTTTAATGGGGTTTCTTACACTATTGGAAATTTGTTTAATAAGTGGACACCAATAATATTTAGGATCGTATAGAAGATTTTTTTTTAAATCGCTGTAGTTTTTTAATACGAAGTGATTTTGTTTTTTGCCTAATCTGCAAAATCAGTCTCGCTCCCGTGCGCGTCGTTTTTTCATTGCTATCGCGCTTTAGCATATTTTTTTCGAGTATCGAGCGTCCGTGGGGAAACAATGATAAATTCAAAAGCACATTATTTTGTAAATATATTTGATTGGGCCGATTTTTCAATGCTCAGATAACTCACTGTTCCTCTGATAAGATATCATGCAGGCAAATTGAAGAACTGAAGTGTGTGCCACTGAGATGTAAATATTGCAAACTGCATTTGTTGGAGCAGGAGATTAGTTAAATGAGTTTGAAAGCTGTCATATTTATTTGATATATTGTACGTCAGTCGATGACAGTTACCTACGACGTTTTTGTCTGAACTTTAAGTCGCGTGGACATGGTCAAAGTCGGCGTGTTGGCTCAAGCCGTGTGGATATGATCAAAGTATGCTTTGACAAAGTAACTTTAATCAAAGTTTAGGTACGCAAACGTAACTCAACTCTTAACTCTTTATAACCTGTTGCATAAAAACGTAAAGTTATCATTAATTGTAACATTGGCTTTCAGTGGCATGCTTGATTTGTGGTTCTATCAAAGACAGTAGAAATAATACAGTAGGTTTTTGTCAGCGAAATCTTTACGGGATTCCTTTGCCTACCCTTTAAATTAAATGGGTCTCGGTTGTAAGAACCTTTGTTTCCGTTCACGGTTTAAAAATGTTAAGCATTTTAAGCTACCATGCTGTCGGTTATATATCTAAATTAATTTTTCCTTTTTTAACCGACTTTAAAAAGGAAGTTCTGAATGTGTTTATTTTTTGTAAGCTTGGACGAATTAACCACTGGACACGAAACCCGAGAAGAATGTATGAAAACACGATCAACCAATTCTTGCGGGGGTGAGGGGCGATTACTAATGTTAAATAATGACAGTAGTGCTTGAAGTAATCGATAATTTTTTTTATCGATAAGTAAGGAGTGAATGAATGAACCTATTGAGTTTAATAAATCATGTGTTTTAAAACAATAGTAAGTTAATTGTTTATTTCGTGGAAAAATAAATAGCACGATAGGTAAGGAGTGAATGAATGAACCTATTGAGATTAATAAAGCATGTGTGTTTTAAAGAAATAAGTAAGTTAATTGTTTATTTCGTGGAAAAATAAAAAGCACCTAATAATATGAAAATCTCATTAAAAAAATACCTCAAATTCATAAAAACTATACAATATGGTTTCCAAAGCGTTAGTGTTTGGGTTTTTTTTTGTGAAAAATGGGTAGATACATGCAACCTGATAATAGTACTGTACTGATAAGGCTTAAGGTGGAAGCGCGCCTCTCCCGGTATCCTCAATCTCTGAGGAACTAGCTATCTTACCTCTAACTGCCGGAACGGACTTGGATAAGATGGTAGTCGCTAGCCAGGCGGACTTACAAATTACTTACTAACACTTTTTAAGTGAGTAAAAAACATTAATATTTGGTTTATATAATAATATAATTCATTATTTACATTAACTTCTTCAATCACTCGAGCTTTTTTATATAAAACAAAATATGGGTAATTAGTTCATTACAGAACCATTGTATAGGACATCCACAATAGCAACCCCTCCATAAGTGTTTAATTTTATAATCGATTGCAATCCTTTTCAAAGGTCAAATAGTTGTGGCGCGATGCTCGTATAATATGTACCTTTAAATGAAAAATTTAAAGGGATTGTGATAGATTTAAAATTAGACAATTAGCCCCCTGTGTGCTTCTCGAGCTGTGACATCTCGTATTCGACATTTTCTTTGGAGCAAAAAATCTAAGTATACTAAAACTTACTAAAAATATTCATCGACATTATAGGATTGTCAAAGATCGTTGAGACTAAAACATTTTATTTTCTCTTTCATTTCTTACATTTAAGAAATATGCATATTTGTAAGAAAAAATATAAACTTGTTTTCACTTTATTAAAGATCTCAAAACTTACGCCACCGTATAAAATTAGCACAACCTAAACCCAAATTAGAAATAGTAGACTAGCATTTGGATAGTGTATGGTCCAGCATACGCTAGGACAGTTTTAAACAACAAACTCCCAGAAGTTATCAACCAAACATCGCATATAAATTACCTATATTTAAGAAAAAGCCAAGGCAGTTTCTTTCTAGCAACTACTAGCTGAAATACTAATTGCAAGAATATTTCAACCAATAGTTTATTGTAGTTTTAAGATTATTTTACTTGAATATAATAAAACGATATTTAAATTAAGATAATTAAAGATGAAAAAATAGTATAATATAGCTTACGTACATACATTATATAATATAAATATAATTAATTTTATTCTTGCTGTGACCTAACAAGGTCTATGTTAGAAACAAATAATAAATGTAACCACCATTTATGATAAATTTTAACAAGAAGAATATTGGAACAAATGAACTCGGCCACAAGTGAATTTTCAGATGGGACTTGAACCCACGACCTTTGGGAATCCGGCCCACTGCTCTAACCAATGAGCTACCGAGACTTGCGGACCACTGTCAAAATTCTCCGATACTTTTATACTTTTAATATGCTGTAAGAATATCCTTCCTTGCATTCGAAAGAGAAAAAAAACAAATGTTTAACGATCAAATTATGATGCAACAGCTAATAATTTATGATTTTTGAATTTTTGCGTTGTCAATGCTATTTTTATACTTATGATAAATGTTAAATGTTAATGTACAACACACTATGATAATGTACAACATAAGTCTAATACTAAAAAAGAATACCGTGACTGATTGATAGGCAACGCACAGCCCAAACGGCTAAACCAATTTAACTGAAATTTTGCATACAGGTTCCTTTAACGATATTTATTTATTTATTTATTAACATCAACAAGATTAACATTATATCATGCGTAATTGAATATTAGCTTAAACTTAAACTAAATGCAATCTTAATTATAGATGTTACACATAAGCAACATAAAAATTAAAAATATTGTTTTAACATGAACAAGACAAACAATGACGATAATATTTATAAGATTAAGATTCGAGGCAATAGAAAATAGATTTATTACATATAAAAAAAAATGAATAGCTAAACATTTAAATAGATTTGTCATTTAAAGCTATGTAAATTTTTAAAATCAAAATAATTTAATTAATACAAATTCAAAATAATAAAATATTGGAATTAGATTCATTTGGTAAAAAATAATAGTGATCACAAGAAATACATTAAATATATATTGGCGAGCACTAAGGAAGGATGTTTTGATATTACCACGGGAACGGGAACCATGCGGGTGAAAAAAGCACCCTTTTTTAAGTTTGAAGCTATATTTAAAATATAACGAGCTCAAAGTTCGTAGGGTTGCGTCGTATAATAATTACAGAGTTCCTATAGTTATCTTCTGGCTCCATCATCAGACCTTAGATGTTATCTAAGACCTGAGTCCTCGTCCATGTTATCTCCCTGCGTACCGGTTCCACCCAATTTCTTCTTGTTAGGGGTTCAACTGTAAATCTGAAATTAATTTGAATAGTTCCTACATTAAAATTGGATTCGTTCGTTCTTTTACATACATCGATATGTTTATCGATATGTTCAAGCCCTATACGACATAAAAATGACAATTGATTGAATGAGTGATACATTATAACCCAACCAAATTACTTATGCAATATCTTTGAAGAATTTACACGTACAATTATTACTTTTTGAAATGACGTATTACATTTTGTTTACATACCAAATTTTATTTATTTTACGAAAAATTGCTACTCTAATAGATTGAAATTATACTTACGCGTGAAAAGAAAAATGTTTTGATTGTCCGGTATGTTTTTTACAAATTAACTCAGCGTATTTACCCATTTTTGAGATAATGTTCCACTTCGAGATCTCGCGTCATACTGACAACGCCATATTGCTTACTGTGTCTAAAAGGCAGGGTAAGTGACAGAGGGGTAAAGGCGAACGCGGTCCTCGTTACGCGTCCAGTGGTTAATTCGTCCAAGTTTGTAAGATATGGATTTCCGCCAAGTAACGCCTGATTTTATCAAATACTGACAATCCTTGTTTTGTTTTTGTACGGAGATGGTATATGAATTTGGGGTATGAGAATGTTTGTTTGTTTGTGCAAACCAATGTTGCCCTTTACTTATCTCCAAAACTATAAGTCCGATTTTGATGCGGTTTTCAGGGTTGGGTTTGGGTTTGATTGGTGCATGTTCTAAGATAGGTGTTACGGCGACAACTCATCAGAGGATGCTGCAGTAAACATTTGTTTGTCATTGATGATGACAATGAGAGTCACAACGCTTAAAAAGAAAAAAGTTTTTTATTTGCTTTCATTATAGTTACGTCAATTCTTTCATTAGACTCTAATGCAATCGACATTAATAACCGAAAAACACATTTTTATGTGGTCCAAACCAATTAATAAAATTACTTACCTAGAAAGCTTAGTTTATAAGCAATGTAAAAGTAACTCTATGTGTCTCTCTGTTACCTTTTCACATCTAAACTACTAAAACAATGGACAACATTTCATTTTCTATAAAGCACTAAAATAAAAAAACCATTTCGAGATTTTAGTGTCATAAGCTCACAGTTTTTATTTTAGAATTTTCTGATCGGTAATTTGTGAGATATTTAATAAAAACTAAAATGTAGTCCAAATCGAGAAAGTCAGGCATTTGATCCAATCATTCCTTTTCATTTCTGTCTAATATAAAAAAAAATGGTTGTCTCTGGCTGCCCATAATGCCAATAAAACCTCATGAAAAAACAGTTTGTGATTGTTTTGAGTTTTTTGAAATACATTGTTTTTATGATTATTGCTGAATAGATTTACTTTTTATGTTTGCTAGGTAAACCACCACGCGACCCAGGTGGACCACGGGTCAGAAATTTGTGTGTGTTTAACGAAGTGGTTATTTTTTGTTCCACTAATGAAATACCAGACCTTAAATTTCAATATGGTTTGATATACATTTCAATTCTAAATACCCAAAATGTTTATATTGTTCATGAACGCGAATTTGTGCGTATAAATTTAAATTTATATTTTTTTTATTAAGTTTTTTTTATCTTAACCAAAGTGTTAATCTTTGAAACATGTTTTGGTTAAATAACGAAAATTACAACTTTTATGTAGTAATCGATATTTAAGTTCTACCACTGTCACATCACTACTAGAAACCATTACGTCAGTTTTTTTTTAAATCCGAAATAAGCAACAGCCTTACCAATTTAACTTCCTGAGAACGCACTTACGCTCTTTTAGAATGAGCAAGTTTTGAAATACGGATTTAAT
Organism: Chrysoteuchia culmella; assembly: GCA_910589605.1. NCBI lineage: Eukaryota > Metazoa > Arthropoda > Insecta > Lepidoptera > Crambidae > Chrysoteuchia > Chrysoteuchia culmella. The sequence goes on along the minus strand of OU342655.1, from coordinate 19,397,994 downwards.
ACACAAATATAATACTAATAATAAAAATAAAAAATACGTGTCTCGTATTTTAACATCTAGTTTTATTATGCATAGGAAAATTTGCATTATATATTTTTGAAATGTTGTCCATTAGCCGCGTACTGACTGAGCGAGCCGCCTCGCGAGGCAGCCTCGGACGTTTGCCGCGGTACGATTGCCGCGGTACGATTGCCGCGGCACGATTGCCGCGCGAGGCGACCTCGGTCTGTATCCGAGGCCGCCTCGCGCGGCAAGGCCGAGCCACGGTGAGGCTGGGCTGGGCCGGCAATCCGGCATCGACGCTCAGTTTAACTTGAAGTCGAACAGAGACCGCACGTGCGTATAGTTTGCTCAAGACTACCATGGCCGCACATTCGGAAAGCTGTCGCCACCACTGCATTTTTAATAAGTCTACGGCTTGCAAAAAAAAAAGAAAACAGAAACCTAAACGGTTTTGGGTTAAACCATTATACAAAAATAGATTAAGAGTTGTGCTTTGATGACTAAGAAAAAAAAATTCCCTTAGTCCTCAATCTGTGTAATCAGGACGTTGCGAATTCCAAATTCGTCTATATTTATAACTTTTTAATTTTGCCATTTACAATGCTATTTTTATGTGATAAATATTAAACAAGAAAATATACCAGAAAAAAGCAACTAGTCTCATGTCGCATCCCGTCAGGGCGACATGAGACTAGTTGCTTTTTTCTGGTATATTTTCTTGTTTAATATTTATCGTCTATATTTACTATACTTATAGTTGTATTAGTTTAAGGCACTGTTCTTTATCCATGACGCACAACTAACGCGTAACGAATAAGCGAGGCAAAACTACCGTCTTGAGTGAGCGCGGCAAACGTACTGAGGCGCCTTTAAGCATCGACGAAAACCGACAACGCTTGGCTCGGGCCGCGGCACGCTCAAGCGAGGCAGCGCGAGCGTTTGCCTCGGGCACGTCTTGACCGACCGAGGATTTGCCTCGCGCGGCTGCCTCGCGAGGCGGCTCGCTCAGTCAGTACGCGGCTATTCATGAGTTTGGCATAGTTTCCGCGATAAAGTTACCACGTTATATTTTTAAGCTATTGCATAGCTTTATCGCGGGCTTTGAGCGCGGCGACCGAATCAAGAAATTCCGTAATGAAAAAAACCTAACACGGAGTGGGCTCCGTGCTTGGACGAATTCGTCCAAGGCTCCGTGTCATAGATTTTGGTTGCTTAGTTACAAAATATAATTTCTTTTAAAATCTGGTACCTACCGCATAAATTCGGTACCAGATTTTAAAAAGAAATTATATTATCACACAAATTTCATACAGCTTTTTTTCATCATTGACAATTTTGCTATGCACAATCGTAACTAAGCAACCAAAATCTACGATAAAAAATGCTATGCAATAGCTTTACCGCGGCAGTCCCCGAGTGCCACACGTATTTTTTTTTTTATTTTAAATGGGTCTGCTCTTGATCCTAATTAAGGCGGTACCCCCACGGAAAGTGGCGCCGCGTTGAATTTTATTTAATATCGTAATTCTAATACACAATTTTAATAAAACTAAACGTGGAATAATTTTTAATCAAGTAAATATACTAGAAAAAAGCATGCGTGTGTCTACAGCTTCCTCATAAGACATAGAGAAATTCTAAGCATGCCATTTTTTTGTGCATATTAGGAGCAATCAAAGCGTGTTAGTGATATTTTAGGTGCAACCATAACTTCGTTACTAGGAGTTTTTTTTTGTGTGTTAGCTGGAGAAACGTGTCCCCAGCTGACACATGCCGTTTTAGGGCAAACCAGTGAGGTTAGGGCTTTAGACTATAGTCAGAAATTTAGTGCACAATAGGAGCAATGAGAACCAAAAAAACTAACCGTCACACTCAAATACTGTTGAAACTACGATCATTAAAGTGTGTGTTAGCTGGAGACCCGTGTCTCTGGCTTACACACACCTGTATCTTCGTAATTATTTGAGGTAGGATTATGTTTTACACTTCAAATTTTTGAGTCGAATTGGAGCAGTAAGCTCCAAATTTTTCTAATCTCTAGCTCGAATAGTTTTTAAGCTACGAACCGATAAGCATGTGTAAGCTGGAGACACGCTACACGTTTTGAATCACTGTAACCGTATAAGTTAGAGTCTCGTATTAAGAATCAAATGATACCTTATAAAGGTGCACACGGCATGCAAAATTTCAAATCACTGGGCTTCTTAGTTTCAAAATTATAGGCAAAAAACTGGTTTCCCGCCAAAAAATTCAAAATAAATGGCTCGGACGCAGCTATACCGCGGTTGCCTTTCCGTGCGCTACACTGCTGCAATCGACTTTGAACCTAACGGCTGGTATTAATTCGAGTCACTTTAGTTTGCGCTTTCGATCGTTTTAATTTCTGTTTTGAGAATTTCAGACCAGGAGCCGTCCGATATATCTACGCTAATTACAAACCATCTATGGTAGTTACTTATAATTGAACTATCTGATTCTCTTATGAAGTAGTTTTTAAATGTTAGTGTTAGAAAATTCACAACATTTGTTGATATAGGGCATGGATGATGGGCAATTTTCTATGGAACCTGGGCGTTAAACCAACAGAAATGGAACTACTATTTAGTACTTAGTACTAGAAAATATTTTCCTGTTTATTAACTATAATAAACTAAATAGACTCCAATCTGATTATAATTCTGTTAGTAAAAATAAGGAAATTGATATTTTTAGACTAAGTTTACCTATATTTAAAAAGAAATTGTCCTCATTAAGCTAAGTATAAGTATTTTAATTTATAGTCTGCCTGGCTGAACAAGGCACAGCTTCCTTTGTAATTCTACAAAAAAAAATATCTTGGCATATTCTTGTATTTACTAGCTTTAGTAAGATAATATTGTATTGTTTTTTTTAAGTTAAGGGACGCCTTACGCTCCCAACTGTTCTTTTGACAAGTTTGCTTTCCGTGGCAACCTTTAATAAAGGCAGCACCAACTCTTGTAACCACTAGCTGTAACTCCTAGCAATTAAGGTGTATGATCTTGTTGGTTGTCCAAATAAATAAATAAATAAACTATCATAAGCCCCCAGGTTTGCTTGAAAATAACCAGAGCGAAATACACTATTATAAATTCTGTACCTAACTATACTTTTTTCTCTCTTATTAATTCAGTGATCGGAATAGGCTGAGTATATTTACCTATAGTTCATAGAACAAAGACAAAAATCGATAATTAGGCGAACTTTAACACCTTATTATTAATATTTAAATTATAAATGCTTTTCGTTGTGACACAACTGCTCCAAAATAATTAGAATGTTTTCATGGTTTACGTGATTTTAATTTCCTAAAATTTTATTAATATTCACCATAACCAGTGATCAGATAAAGTAAATTTTTGGCTGAAAAATTGTGGAAGCAGCATCTTAAAACATTTTGTTTTTTTTTATATTAATCCCAGGATTCCAAAAATTTCGGGAATGCAAAAGTAGTCGATAACATAGTGTGGAAACAACGACTTTAGCATTATGGTACTTATTATAAAATAATCCGGGACTCGCGATCCAGGTGTTGCAAAAGGGGTTACATATTCGTATTTTAGTACTTTTATAAAAAAAACTGTCGTCTCTGGAATTTCGCCGGCCACTGCCGCGGCACACTCGCTTTTCTAGCTCGATTCGCGCCTCTTTTTGTCACAGTTCTAACCTAATCTAATCTAGAGGTACCTTAAGTACTGTGGAGATCATACATGTCTCCGCACTACAAGGAGGCCGCAACACCGCCGTTGCTGGCTGGTTTTGTTTTTAATAAAATTAAGCAAGAGAGGCCCGTCGTGCGTAGATATGAACAATTGCCATGTCAAATAAATATTTTAAAATATTGTAAAATAATAATATAATTGCTGAATATAAAAACGAAGTCCTCCGCTGCTCTTCTATATTTTTTTATATATCTCGGAAACGGTGCATCGTAGCACAAAAATAAGGTATTTTTCGACCCCCCTACGTAACCCATAAAACCCCCTTCCAGCATCAAATATAAATAATAATAATAATAATATCAATAATATCGATCGATTTTATATGGCAAGCGACTTATCCAAATTTTAGAGTGAAATTACTATGGAAACTGCCCCCTAATTGTCTAATTTCAAAATCTATCACAATCCCTTTCAGAGTTATTGTGATTGTGTTATTTTCTCTGCCATATTTGCTTAGACATTTCAATTTCGTTTATTCCATACCTTTCAAAACGCGTCCCGATCACAATCCCTTTCAAATGTTAAATAGTGATAGCCTGAAGTATTTAAATATCTTTGAAATGACGACGGCTACGAATCGTAAATCATGTACGATTTGTAGCACAAAAATAAGGAATTTTTTAACCCCAACCCCAGTTAATAAACAAGAAAATATTTTCTAGTACTAAGTACTAAATAGTAGTTCCACTTCTGTTGGTTTAACGCCCAGGTTTCATAGAAAATTGCCCATCATCCATGCCCTATATCAACAAATGTTGTGAATTTTCTAACACTAACATTTAAAAACTACTTCATAAGAGAATCAGATAGTTCAATTTTATGTAACTACCATAAATGGTTTGTAATCAGCGTGATATATCGGACGGCTCCTGGTCTGTAATTCACAAAACAGAAATTAAAACGATCGAAAGCGCAAACTAAAGTGACTCGAATTAATACCAGCCGTTAGGCTCAAAGTCGATTGCAACAGTGTAGCGCACGGAACGGCAACCGCGCTTTAGCTGCGTCTGAGCCATTTATTTTGAATTTTTTGGCGGGAACCCAGTTTTTTGCCTATAATTTTGAAACTAAGAAGCCCAGTGATTTGAAATTTTGCATGCCGTGTGCACCTTTTATAAGGTATCATTTGATTCTTAATACGAGACTCTAACTTATACGGTTACAGTGATTCAAAACGTGTAGCGTGTCTCCAGCTTACACATGCTTATCGGTTCGTAGCTTAAAAACTATTCGAGCTAGAGATTAGAAAAATTTGGAGCTTACTGCTCCAATTCGACTCAAAAATTTGAGGTATAAAACATAATCCTACCTCAAATAATTACGAAGATACAGGTGTGTGTAAGCCAGAGACACGGGTCTCCAGCTAACACACACTTTAATGATCGTAGTTTCAACAGTATTTGAGTGTGACGGTTAGTTTTTTTGGTTCTCATTGCTCCTATTGTGCACTAAATTTCTGACTATAGTCTAAAGCCCTAACCTCACTGGTTTGCCCTAAAACGGCATGTGTCAGCTGGGGACACGTTTCTCCAGCTAACACACAAAAAAAAACTCCTAGTAACGAAGTTATGGTTGCACCTAAAATATCACTGACACGTTTCTATTGCTCCTAATATGCACTAAAATATGACATGCTTAGAATTTCTCTATGTCTTATGAGGAAGCTGTAGACACACACACGAAAAAAGCAACTGGTCTCATGTCGTCCTGACGGGCGTCGCCCGTTATTATTTACTTGATTAAAAATTATCACATAAAAATAGCATTGTAAAATGCAAAATTAAAAAGTTATAAACGTGGACTTTTTAGAGCCCATAGTCTAGTATTTTTAGACGGTATCATTACATTCCCTCGTAGTCACTGCTAGAAGCACTGTCACTGTTTTTGACACATTTGCTATCTACTTCTACGAATGACTATGACGAGATGTAGCGATACCTTCTAAAAATACAAGACAATGTGCTCTAAAAATTCCACGTTTAGTTTTATTAAAATTGTGAATTAGAATTACGATATTAAATAAAATTCAACGCGGCGCCACTTTCGGTGGGGGTACCGCCTTAAGCCCAGGGCCTAAGAGAGTATCCACGATGGAGCGAGCTAACCCAGAAGGTGCCTATTCACTCTTGCTTTGACGGTGGTCGGGTTATAAGTACTCAGAAATACAGACGTAGGGAGACAGTTCCACTCCTTTGCTGTGCGCGATATAAAAGATGTTGAGTAGCGCTTGGTGCGACATTTAAGGGATATCAACCAAGAAGGGGTGGTAGCCCGCAGTGCGTCTGCATGTCTGATGGAAAAAGGGGGAAGGCGGTAGGAGCTCTACAGCTCCTGAGCACACTCCCAAGAATAGTCTGTAAAAGACCGACATACAGGCAACTTTGCGGCGGTGAGCTAGGGTGTGAACATTGCTCTTCACCAGTTCTTTGTTCCCAATTAGCCTTTCAGTTCTGCGTTGGTATAGAAATTCCAAGCAGGCGAGGAAGCGGGCACAAGCAACGAAAGTAATCATGTATTTTGAATAGTCTGTCTGTTCATTTTACGTGGCACCACCGCCGTCGTCGTCGTCGGTTCCATTTCATGAATTTTGTCATTGATAGACTTTGGATAGGAATATTAAGTTACTACTATAATATTCATGAAATTCCGACGAGAAACGGTATTCAATACTTAAGTATTAATCTTAGAAACAATTTTTGATGTCGGATTTACTTCAATAAAATAACTTTTGTACGAGTTGACAATCGTACATACATATTTTCTCTATTTAAACATAATATTTAGGTCGCGTCCTTTTCGCGCGTTTCGTAAACGCGTGCAATTTGTTAAATCATATATTTTTAACACTCGAACGGGACGGTTTTATTTATCATTCATCGATTATACTACCTTAACATATCAATTATCATATTCTATTTAATGTAAGAAGGCTTTGGACCCTTGACCCTTACATTCTTTTTTTGGTACTTCGAGACATTATTTTTTTGGTCTTTCAGCTTTTTTAAGTCTCGCGCATCAACCTAGTGTGGACTTTATCAAATTACGTAAAAGCGATTATTTTCTTACTCTCAGTTCTCTGTGCGAAAAGACAAAGTGAATTAACAGCGTGACTTTTATAGTGATACGTTTTGTGCACCTTTTATAATTTTTCGGCGGGCCAGGAGACTTGCTATTCCTATATCATCATTCGGCGGGCCAGAGGGCTTGTTATCTCTTTATCAACTCTCAGCGGGCCAGGAGGCTTGCTTTCTCTCTATCAAACTCAGCAGGCCAGGAGGCTTGCTTAAACTGTATCAGCACCCAGTGAGCCAGGAGGCTTGCTGTATCACCTTTTTATGTAACATGTGTGTCTATAGTTAATTAGGTATGTACCTAGAATTAAGTAATTTTAAGTGTGTTTTTGTCTAAACTTATGGAATTATGTCATTTTAAGTGTTTTTTTTGTGTCTGTTATGCCTTTTTATTTTTAATTATTTGTTGTAACTGTTCTCTGTGTGTCTGCTGCTGCTATCTATTTTTTACTGGCTCCACCTGAAAATCAGCGTCACACTTGTTGTGGCAATAGCTGAGGTTGGGGACCAATTCGACTAAATTGTGTGTATGTGTAATGTAAGTCATGTTTGTATCTTGTTTTTTTTAGTCGAATAAATTTTATTTCTTTCTTTCTTTCTCTTTGTTTCATCGCTTGGATCTCATCAGACAATAGTGGGCCAGGAGGTTCACTCGTGTTGCAGGTTATCAGCGTCGCATCGCAACTTCGCTTCAGCTTCTGATTGAAGTAAGATTGTTCCCTATTATTTTTTAATTAACTAATCACCACGGAAGATTTATTAGCACGTCAGAGCAATAGTATCGAATCTATCGTTTCTATCAAAACGAACTTCGGGAAGGATTCCGCGAGTAGGAAAACGCCGGAATACATACAACGGAGAATCAATGCACTTAATGAACTTTGGAAAGAAAACGAGCTTAATCATCAATGTTTATCACTGGACTATGAAGACAAGCATGTTGTCTATTATTCGGAAAAACATTTTTAAATAACCTATTCATGTTTTTATCATTTTTTATATCACCCAACATGCAACAAGGACAACAAGATTTTATTATCACGCCTGTAAATACTAAACAAAGTATTTATTTCGATAGAATATCAAACATTCAGCACATTCGAGATGAATGGAACCTTATCATATATTACAACATGAGTACCTATTGGGATGGTCTGTACTATACCCAAAAATGTCACTTCGTTACTTTCTCCTATGTTCTGACTATTATGTTGTATATATATATATATATATATATATATAATGAATAATAGATAGACTTACATTTTTTTTATTTCTTTGGTTGTGAAATTGAATAAATTTGGTCTATTTAACATTAACTATTAGGTTGTTATTCTTAGGCTGTGTGTGGCAAAATTTCATGAAAATAAGGTTAATAATTAATCTTTATTTTATAAGTTATCTGTTCTGTTTCAAATTTCTACTTTGTTATTTTAACTAGTAAATAAGAAAATAAAAAATGCTGTATTCACCTGTAAAGGCATGTCTTTTGGCCTAGTCAGGTTTTAATTTTTAAATCAAAATGTGTAAAGATATGTCGTTGGTGAATCTTTTTCAATAAATAAATAAAGTCAATTTGTAATATCGTCAGCAGCAGAATTTATATGATTATTAAAGGAGAATGCCGCTCTGGGAACCATCTTTCATATTCATATTTGCCACTTTGTCAAGACACAAATCAGCTAGCTTGTTTCAGGACAAAATCTCTGTAACTAAAAATTACAGAGGAAAATATCCTAATAAACTTGTACTGCCCCCAATTATTACTTCATTACAGAGTGACAGATGGTTCCCGATGGCAGTGCGTATTTATAACAGGCTGCCTGATGATGTAAAAAATTTAAAATAAGGAACTTCTTATTGATAAATGCTTCTATACAGTGTATGAATATCTTACTGATTGAATATGGTCTCCAATTTAAAGTTAATTCCAATAAAAAAAAAACCCTTAATTGAATATGATCTCCAATTTAAAGTTGAAATGCATAATTGAATATGATCTCCAATTTAAAGTTGAAATGCATAATTGAATTTGAAATTGTCCTTATTAATGTATAGTATTTTATTGACTGTTATTGGGTAAAATGAGAATAAATTTTGGAAATAATGTATTGTAATGAAATGAAATGCAAATGTATGTATATTATTAATATGTATAATACAAATTTTTTCATCGTTGACATTTGTATTTAAATAATTATTTGAGTATAATAAGAATGAATTGTAATCTATTGAATTGGAATGTAATGTATTTTTTAAATATTTGTATGTCTGCAAAGACTAATGTGATTTAACAATTTGAACCTTTTTACCACTTTTAGAGTAAATAAGTAAATGAATTTGAATCTGCTTTTGCATGATATTCTCGTGTCTCATTAATATGTTATACTCGGCCTCCATTAAATTCAAATTCAAATTCAATATCATTTATTCAGTCTAGGCTGTTACAAGCACTTATGAAAGTCAAAGAAGCTACGCCATCGGTTCACAAACCCTACGGCGGGAGACCTTGTAACGAGAAGAACCAGCAAGAAACTCGTCAAGGGCTATTTTTTTCTCCCTGTTTTATTTCATACAGAGTTGTCAAATTGAAAAGTGACCGTGACATATCGACATAAAGAAGTGACATATCAGTAAGGTCAATTACCATCACAAAAGGAAAATACTAATTATAATTACATTTTATGGTTATCCTAACCGTAAACAATTTTCAACTCGCAAGGAAGGACTTACATTATAACATTTCTCGCATTACGAGGTTACTGTACTGCAAGTTATGACGTACATACAGGTCAAAAGTAATTTATTTTAGATGAAAATTATTTAAGCTCTAAGCACAACGTTAAGACAAGCAGACTGAAGTAGCCCCATTTCCGCTGGCGGCACCCGTTCACGAGCATGACGCATGAACCAGCCATCGCTTCGCTTAACCATATTTTAGGGAATGTAACGACCCGCCTCACACAACACCGCCGAAGAAACATTTGAGTGAGCATGATGCACTTCAGGTACTGTATGTTAAAGTGTATAATTAAATAAGTTAAATATAGCTGGACCTTATTTTTTATTTGCTCTAAAAGTATTTTTTTATGAACTAGAACTAGTAATGCTATGATAACATCATATCATTAATAGCATACATCATTTTATCATTGCTTATTTTGTAATTTGCTTTGAATTTACATTATTATACATTTAGAATTATATGTAGTTTATTTTTTGTCTTTCGTGACTTATCACTTTATGTATCACTGCACATTCTCCTGGAGGCGCAGGATGTACGAGTTGGCAAACGTACATACATATTTTTTCTATATAAACATAATATTAAGGTCGCGTATTTTTCGGCGCGTTTCGTAAACGCGTGCAATTTGTTAAATCATATATTTTTATAATGCAATAAATCAGTGACATTTTTACACTCGAACGGTTTTATTTATCATTCATTGATCGTTCTACCTTATCATATCAATTATCATTTTCTATTTAATGTAAGAAGGCTTTAGCATTGGCCCTTACAGCTTTTAATAATCATAGGATCAATCTTATTGGTGTAAATCGGACATGTCCTTAGCAACACAGTAAGCTGTGTTACTTACCTTAGCTCGAGGGGAACCGTAGCTTACTTGTCGAGTTCAAAAAAGCGCGTATTACACTACAAGGTATTCAGGGCCAGGTGGCAAGGGTCGCACTAATAAGAGCGCTGCTTATTACTTATTACCACGGTGTAGTGGGCTATCGACCGGTCGAACGTACCCTAAAATAGTGTTGCCGAACGAGGTCAACTATCGATACTTTGACTATCGATAATTGACTTTGAAACGAAATTGATATTGTCACTAGGGAAATGAATAGAAATATATTAGAAAGATACTTATGATACTTAGTTTTTGTCGACTCGGCTCACAAGTTGACTGGACTCGAACCTACCAGTCGATTTTTTCTAATATTTTCCTTTAAAAAAATTATCGTTTAAGTATAAAAATAGCATTGAAAATGCAACAACAAAAAATCATTAACATAGATATAGATGCCTATTTCATTTGTAGAAATCTCTACTTATATTATAAAGCTGAAGAGTTTGTTTGTTTGAACGCGCTAACCTCAGGAACTACTGGGCCCCTAGCCAAAGTAACAATTCAAAAACGATAACGAAGTTCGAAAATAATTAAATGTATGGGATTGGCGGATTGGCGTAAGCCGCGCTAAATCACGTGGTCTTACCGCCACTTAATTGGCGAATATAGACAATAACGAATCGAATTATCGTTTCGCTACATAACGATGTTACTTTGTCTACGGGCCCTGGACCGATTTAGAAAATTCTTAGACCATTAGAAAGCTACATTTCTCCCGAGTGACATAGGCTAATATTTTATCCCGATATTTCCACGGGAACGGGAACCACGCGGGTAAAACCGCGAGGATCCGCTAGTATATAATAAAAGTCATGTCTCAGGTATCGAGTAAAATATTGATACTTTTGAAATTTTACGCATCAACTGTGCGCTCTAACGCCCTGAACGCTATTACACTGGTGGCAAAAGCCGGTCGACCGGGCCACGCCGGGCGGTGGTCACCCTACACTAACTATCTTTCTGTTATTACAAATTACACCACCCTGATTCAGAGAAAGACACCCGGTATACCGAGTGGTGTAATACGCTGACGCGCTTAAGGTTTTGTTACATAAGTACTTGTAGTAACACCTCCACACCACCGTTTTGTTTGAGTGAGGACACAATTGACTGAATCAAACAGTAGGACAACTTTTGAATGGATGGGTATAGTAACAGAAAATCTTTGACGATTCATAAATACTTATCTCTTAAGTTATTTAAATGGTTCCCGTTCCAGTGGGAATATCGAAAATTCTTGCTTAGTGCTCGACTATCAGCTCGACATCGTTGAAGGATCCTGTTTGCAAAATTTCAGGTTAATCAGTTCAGAGCGGTATTGTATTATTAGTACCTATAGACTATTCAGTTTTTAGGCTGTGCGGGAGACAAGATGAGAAAATATTGCGTACCTAAGTACCTAAGTACCATTTCATATTATTGTAAGAAATGGTAAAGTTACTTACTGCTTATAAAATCACTATGCCAAAGGATTAGTCCATGTCCAACTAGTGCGATCAAGCATGAAGTTTCCAATTGATCAGCGATTGATATTTGCAGATTACCGCGTAGTAGGCCCAATTCTGTTGTGTTTAAAATGTCAATCGTATCTAATTCGTGTTTCATTCGCTGTGCTCATTATACCTACTATATGATTTGTGCTATTACAAAAGTAATTAATCGTATACATCTTATTAGGTAGGAACAAATTTGAGGAACCTGTGGCACAGTGGGTCGCTCGCACGGCCTGCGATTGTTATGTTTAAGCAACTTCCACAATGGTCGGTCACGGTATGATTGGCCAGCAGAAATTTACTATCTCGACCTCCTCCGTGTTTCGGATGCCACGTTTGGCCGTTAGTCCTGGCTGCATTTGCACTCGTTAAAAGTCGTGGTGGGTACCAATTCGCCTTGTGCCCGCGTGGCGGGTCATGGCCCATTCTCCTTATCCATCCACAAGGAAGGCCAGTGCCCCAGCAGTGGGGATGGGGACATTAAAATGGCTGATGACAAAGTACAATTTATTCCAAGTAAATCGTTTTCGTTTTTATAATACACTAGAGGCCGGGCGCGGTTTCACCCGCGTGGTTCCCGTTCCCGTGGGAATTTTGGGATCATTTATAGCCTATGTTACTACTTGGGGTCTAAGGATTCTCTATACCAAATTTCGTCAAAATCGGTCCAGTAGTTTTTGAGTTTATTCGTTACATACAAAAATACAAATCTTTCCTCTTTATAATATTAGTATAGGTAATTTGATTAGAGTGAATCTTCCGATTATTCCTATTCCGACCATAGATTAATAAATGGTCTCGAAGCGGAGACCAATCATAAATCTAGGCCATCAAATACCAAATAAACAGACCGACCATTAAACGCTAAACGTCATTCAAAATGTACCGTGTCACCGTACTACTAGTAAATCAAAACTACGTTTAAATTCGTTGTTATTGTAACTGGAATCTGAACTATTAAATCTGCCGCTGAACACACATTGTTTTCAGAACTCGGCTCTTGATTAAAAATATTTGATGCACGGTGTTTTTTATGAACAAACAACAAATAAAAATGCCCTCTGTGTCGTGAAAAATATCCGTGTGTATCTTCGTCTATTTGTTTTAGTATAGCCTAGCAAGTGAAACGGTGTGGATTTTTGTATTGACACAACACGCCACGTTTTAAATGTGACGGTACACAGGTTTTGTCAATACATACATGTATATAAAATCCAGTATCATGTGGTGGCGGCCTAAGAATACAAGTGTCACCATTCCCTTACATGCCTGGGATGTCGTAAGATCGACTAAGAGGCTCGACTCGACGCATTGAACACCTGTGCGAGAGAAGGAAAACTTCAAAACAAACCCTCTACCAACCTGTCTGGCCAGCGCAGTGTGGTAGCTAATAGCCTCCTATGAACGCCACAACAGGCATGAGCTTGGAGAGGCCTATGTCCAGCAGTGGACGTCCACAGGCTATATATGAATATAAAATCCTTTTTTTTTTATTATTGGTAATAATAACGCAACCACTAAATAAGGAAACACGTTGAAAATACTTCCCAGTTTTATATTAAGCAAGTACCTAATATAAGCTGTTCAATATTGGAATGGTAAAGATAGATTAGATTTTTATGTAGGCATCCGTGAAAGCTTAACAGCGTAACAAAATAATTATTTCTAAAATAACAATATTATCAGTTAAACATTTATAAGAAAACCCTGGTACGGACATAGGTAAGGGATAAAAAGAAATAAGGAAATGGATTAATGGTGTAGAGGAGGAACCAATGTACGGCGCATGTAAGATAATAATATCGTAAATATGGTTATTTTTTTTTGCTATTTTTCAATGCTACTTATGAATTCTTTCAGCCTTCGCCTTTAAAATTGAATCGTTTCAAGTCCTGATTATATTTGTTATCTGATATGTTTTGTAATGTACCTAAGGGTATCAAAGTAAATTTGTGTTGGTAAAATAGAAGTGTCTTGAACTGAAACTGTTGAATGGTATTGTGACGCTACGAGCGAAATATTGTACAAAATATTCAACCAAAGCACCACTTGGACCGACGAATATTTTAAGGGTTTCATAAATTATAAAACGTTGACACGTTTAGTTGATACATTGGTCTCCAACATAAAGTGGAGCAGTTAAAATAACAAAATATGGTGCCACTTGCAGACTCTGGAGTAAAGTTTCCCTTAAAACAATTAGTTGATACATTGGTCTCCAACATAAAATGGAGCAGTTAAAATAACAAAATATGGTGCCACTTGCTGCCTCTGGAGTATAGTTTCACTTTAAATTATAATAAATAACAGAATTCGTGACACTAACATTTTTTCCATGACTTTTATCAAACAACAAACCCTCAAAGGGAACAGTGTTGAGGGCCAACTTAACAAGTGTAAACTTATCAGTGTTAATTGCTTTTGATTCTGAGAAGTATGATGTAAAACAAAAACTCTTAAGAAAGAAATATTGAAGGAGGTAGGGATGGCGAGAAACAACGACGGTGTCGGGAGAAGGTTCGGGGATTCGGGCTACGGCCACGATGACGATAGGTCATAACAAATATTTTAAATAAATTGTGTCTAGGTAGTGGTGGAGTTAGGAGTTAGGACTACTATTAATATCCTAAATGAAGTGTCATAGTTAGTGTTGGATTTAGGATTTCTATTAAAATGTGAGAGTAGGTAGAGTAGTTCTGGATCCGGATTGAGTAATTTAAATCCTAAACATTTAGGTGAGTTTATTATACACTCATTTGCAAAAAAAAACGGGCGGTTTTGATTTTCATTCATCTTTAAAAAGATACAATACCAAAAAGGTTTTAATCGTTTGTATACGTTACTGGCCGGTTTTATAAATGCTGTGGTATTTAAAAAAGTACGTTCTAAATTCAAATTTTCATTTGATGCTCATTTTTACAGAAAACCCCTTTTTATCCTAAATTTTTGGCGCGAAGTTCCAGAAGTTAACATCGACTTTCATAACTTTTATAAATTTTTTATCGATTAATTTCATATCCTTGACTGTCAAAGCTTTATTTATTGCTGTTTGGCTGTATCAAAAATGGTAGATAAAATGGTAAAAGCTACCAAAATTATCGCGCTACTTGAAGAGGGTTGCAGCCAATGTTTCGTGGCTAGGAGGCTAAATGTTAGTCGCTCGACAGTCCAAAGGACCTGGCAGCGATATCAGGAGACTGGTTCCGTCGAGAGAAGGCCTGGTTCTGGAAGAAAACCATGTACCCAACCACGGGATGATCGTTTTCTTGTGAGTCGCGCATTGAGAAATCGCAAATCTTCGTATGTGGATCTTAAGAACAACCTCCAAGAAGTAAGAAATGTGCATATTAGTCTATGGACGGTCAGGAGGAGGCTTCTCGCTGCCAATATACGCAGTCACCGCCCGGCCCGCGGCCCCAAATTACTCCGTGAGCACAGAGTTCACAGGCTTAGGTTCGCTAGAAATTGTGAATCATGGACTCAAGAAGATTGGAATAGGGTTTTGTTCTCTGATGAAGCCAGGATATCTCTGTTCGGTGAAGATCGACGTCGGCGAGTGCTAAGAAGACAAGGAGAACGCTTTGCAGAGGCATGTTTCGAAGAAATCACACCTTATGGTGGGGGCTCTGTTATGTTTTGGGCAGGAATAAATTCAATGGATCGTACAGAGTTAGTCTTCATTGAAAACGGCTCACTGACTGGGCATCGATACATAACGGAAGTTCTAATTCCTCATGCACAACCCCCAATGGCCGCTCTAGATGAAGACTCGATTTTTATGGACGACAATGCTCGCGCCCACCGATCCCGCGATGTTAATGCGTATGTGCAAGAGGTCGGCATTCGTCGTTTGGATTGGCCAGCTCGAAGTCCCGACCTTAATCCCATAGAGCATGTCTGGGACGTTCTGAAACGGCGTGTGAGATCAGTACACCCGGCTCCGCAGACCATCAGAGAGCTGAAGAATGTGATTATTGCGGAGTGGGAACGTATTCCGCAAGCAAGTATCTGGGATATACTCACTAGCATGCCCAGACGAATTCAAGCTGTGATTTTAGCTAGAGGGGGTCACACTTTTACTTTATTAAAGAAAAACAAACAAAAAAAATGAATATATGCACTACTAGCGAACATACACTACTAGCGAGGTTTAGCATTATTTCCCATAAATTGTATCAAAATTTTATGAAATACTGATGAAGACGATTATTTTCTTATTAATTTACCAAATTGTGAGGATAAAACTACCTATAATTATCAAACAAAGCAATATTAACATTTGAAATGGTTCATTGCTTAGGTGCCCGTTTTTTTGCAAATGAGTTTATTATTTATTGTTCATAAATAGCCAAATAAGCTTTTATTAGTTTCAATTTTTTGCAAATAATTTGTGCATTGGATAAGTATCAGGGTTTGTAAAGCTGTCGATAATTTTTGCCGTAAAATTTCTGAATTATCTGATTGGGAAAATTCTATGTTTCGTACTTCAAAAAATAAAACATATTTCGGGTTTATTAAGTTGGTCGAAATTTAAAACTAAAGCCATTTTTATTTATTTTAATGAATTTGTAGTAAGTTTTAAAAGTTCTTGTATTTGTTATATAATACATACTGTATACCTATACACACTGTATATTCACATAATATGTAATACACGGTGTATATTATAAATTCCGTAAAAGTTAAATTAAGGATTATTAGATTGGGATTAGTATCAAAGGAATAATAAAGAGATGAAGTGCCAAAAAAGAAGCCAATTAATATAGTAGGTAACTTGAGGAAGTTATTTTTTGAATTTGGGGATTAGTATAAATGGAATAATAAAGATATGTAAAATAAATGGAGGAGGTTGCTACACCGTCGTTAAGCCCCAAGTTCACGGGGCGGTGGGATTGGTAGTCTCTTCCGGCCTTTTGTAATTGCCGCTGGAGGCCGTTCGTTATTACGTTAGAAAAAAATGGTACAGCTACGACTGACCTTATTTTTGTCCCAGTTCGAGCACCATATTGCTGTAAATGCGGTTTCACAGTTTAGTCATTGTTTTTATTTAATAAAATAGAAAAACCTGTAGAAATTTACAGGTTTTCCTGTTTATAAAATTGATGCTGGATTATACAATATAATTTTAATTTATTTAATTTAAAATGTCAAAACAGATAAAATTTATTTTCTTCTTTTAATTTTTGACAAATAAGCCACAAAGGTTATTAGATTTAAAGTTTAAAAATATAGAATAGGTAGACAAGCTAGTTTGCAACGGCAACGTTACAGTATGATTTTTTTCATATTTTATTGTTAAGAAAAATATATTAAGGGCCCGCTATAGGTCAACGCAAATCAGACTGCTATACATGATCGACTGTAATATCAATATTAATGAAAAACTAAATTTCAAATTAAGATGCAGCAAACTACAGGACTAACACTAGTGCCTATGTTACTCAAAAACACGATTGCATAAAATTTTCTCGATAGAAAAAAATTGCGACGTTGCCTCCAAATCACTATAATTAATACGATACACTGCTAGTATTCAAGTAATACATTAAAATAAAGCTTGGGTCTTTTTAGTATAATTACACTATAGATAAGGCAGGGCTTATGTTATATTGAAATAAAACAACTTTTACGGTTATCAAACGCGCTATATTTCCACGAACTATGTTGTAATTGTCCGTAATTTTTAGGTTTTTTAGGGGTTTTTTGATTTTCCCGACGTTTCGGCACCTTTACAGCTGCCGTGGTCACGGGATGACTGGCTACTTATAAGTCTACCCTCGAAAAGTATACGACGACATAGACTGAATAAATGATATTGACTTTGACTTTGACTTTGACTATGTATATATATATTTATATTTATTTATTAATATTTATGTATTATTCGTTTATGTAGGTATGTATGCATTCATGTATGTATGTGTATATTTATCTATAATGTTGTTAGCTTTGTTAGTCACTGTCTTTTTATTGTTTTTTTTCCATTGCCGCCATGATCTCTACTTTAACATCCTTTCTGGTTGACTGGTAGAGAATGCCTAAGGGCATTAAGTCCGACATTTGCTGTATATGTGAAATAAAGAGTTAATAAACAAATAAAATAAATAATTCATCATCAAGACATCATAGACATCATAAATAGCCTGGATTGTGCCGAACTAGTGGCGGGTATGGCGCTTCGTACCCCGACTCGACGTACCCGTTAGTTAAGTAATAAACTTTGTTAAGTAGGCACTAAAATAAATTATTACTAAAATTTTTTATGGTATAGGTCATAAAAAATATACTTATACTAGTTTGCGCCCGCGGTTTCACCCGCGTGACTCCCGTTCCCGTGCGACTATAGAGATAAAAAGTTATGTTACTTTCCGTCCTTACAACTGACTCTATGCCAAAAATCAAATCAATTGGTTGCTTGGCTGCGGTGGGTGTCATGTGGCTGAGACTACGACGACGACGGTTGCTTAGTTGGGGCGTGACGGAAGGACAAACAAACACACTTTCGCATTTAAAATATTATTATTAGGTAGTTAGAATTAGAATAAATATGTTTCTCCGTTGTATTAGTATCCATAACACAAGGTCTTCATGAAACTTAACCTGGGCTAGATAATTGGTGTGATTGTATGCAATTATTATTATAGGATTTAGTAAACCTGAATGGGTTTTCTTATTGCTGAATTGAACTCGTTTTCAAGGGATTATGCGCTATAACTGGACTACCGGGAAAATCCGAGACTGTACAGGAGGCCCAACAAGTCTACACATCAGAAGTCTTGCTAAGTTCTCAACTTTGGAGGAATCGGTACGTTAGCTTCTAAGCGCACAGGTTTAAACGATAACCACACATCATATTTATTGTAATGTTTTTTTTCTTTTTTCTATTTTTATTTGTTTTAAGATGATTGGTATATGTTCTTATTGTTTTTTCTGTTATTTTTATGATATGTTTTGTGTATTTTTTTATTAGTATTGTGTAATTTCGTATGTGTGTAGTGTCTGTAAACGTGTTCCTGTGCCTGATATCACCACTGTACTCAGCAGAAGATCAGTGCAGCAAGCACGCGCGCTTGCAGCTTTTACTGAGCTAAGTAAGCACAATGTTGGCAACACATGACTTTCTCACAAATTCATTTGTTTCGTGTAGTTATTGGTACTTTTTATTGTTTGTCTGTGTTTATGTCATGTGCTACCAAAATATATGTTTCTTTCTTTCTTTCTTTTTTGTTCTTCATTATATTCGATCATACGAACAACGTTACTTACTGGGTTATTAGAAAAAAAAAACAAAAATAGTTAATTATAAATTTTTAATTTTGCATTTTACAGTGCTATTTTTATGTGATAAATATTAAACAAGAAAATATACTAGAAAAAAGCAACTAGTCTCATGTCGCCCTGACGAGACTCGAACCCGCAATCTTGGGATTCCGGCCTAGATGCTTGATGCCATGAGACTACGTAGTTGCTTTTTTCGAGTATATTTTCATGTTTAATATTTATCACAAAAAATTGTTAAATTACGTAGGTACGTAGCCTGCCTACAGAGAGGGTCCCGGGTTCGATCCCCGGACTAGACAAATATTTGTGTGCATGAACATATCTTTTTGTCTTTACTGGGTGTTTAATACGTAGATTATGTGTGTTTTTAATATATATATATATATATATATATTTAGAATCCAGAAGTGAAAATTCTTAAAAAAAACTTAAATTAGGAACACAACAGTTTAATCACAATTTATCTAAATCAAATACAATCACTAGAAAAACAAAACACCAATTTTATCAAACACAAAATGAAAACTCTAAAATAAAGAAAATAAGTTGTACGATACCACATGAGAAATAAACAGGTCACGACGACGAGAGTGATGTGCACGGTCCGAGCGCCAGCAAACAAATGAATCTTTTACAGCTCGCGCGCTGTTTTTATAGGTGTATGACGCAATAATGGCAACATGGTGGGGAGAATGCTAACTCGGCCTCTCCTGACGTGGAGTCGTCCTCGACGTGCGGCGGTTTCTTGGGTTTCTTTAATCCAGCTGCGGCATGCTTGGCAGTGCTGGTCTGCCATGTGGTGCCCACGACGGTCCAGCCCCTGGCTCGTCAGTTTCCCGCGCTGCTGATTCCAACCTTACATTAGAATCATCTATTTCATTATCTGTAATAAATGTTTTATTTTATTAAACACGCGTGTACTATTTTGCAGTAAACAAGGTAAAGTAAAAACCCTTTCATTCATCTCTCACATACACAAAATTAAATGAAACAGTTACTTAAAGGTAAAAATAAGATAGTAAAGTTAGAGAGCTCTCGTTTGTTACCTTCGCATTGGCTTACCATTACACAAGACAGAGGCATCAAGTCGGCGTGTCTTTAACATGAGACAGAGGCATAAAGTCCGCATGTCTTTATAACGAGACAGAGGCATAAAGTCCGCGTGTCTTTGACACAAGACAGAGGCATAAAGTCCGCGTGTCTTGGTCCAAGCACCGTCACACGTACACTGATAATAATTCAACCCGCCATTTTAATTTGGATAGTAAAATAACTAATATGTGCGAAGATATAGTCAGTGTAATTGTGTGTGAGTGTTACCTAGCCTACTGATGTTACCTAACCTATTTAGATGTGACTGCTAGTGTCATGAGACGGAAAGGGATAGAAATTATGGCAAGTTAAACTACGATCGTGCACTATGCGAGTGGTGCTATACAACTTACGCTCGAAGAAAGCAGCGCAAGAATCGGGGCACCACTCCCCACGCCATGGCACCATATACTGAGCTGCAGCCTGCGTGGTCTTCCCGTAAGACCCACTCAGCAGTCTCAACTCGTAACGATCGCTCGGTAGGCACTTCACGACTCGGTATGGCCCACGCATGCCAGGATCCAGCTTGCCTGTTGCCTGCGAATATTTAATCACAAACACCAAATCATTAGGAGAAAATTTGCGCGGGGCATGTCGCTCTCGATTGACACGCGCGTCTTGCTGTGCTTGATTTTTCTTCAGCAACTCGCTAGCCCTGGTTCTACAAGTTTCACGCCAAGCTTCCCGGTTCTGTAAGCTTTCTACAGCAACATCACGTATAATAGACCGAATCAGTGGAGTAGCAACGTCGATACCTACCAGCAGATTGATCGGGGAGACTTGCGTTGTCTTCTGTTTCGTCATGTTAATGACAAGCTGAAGTTTCCATAGCTGTTCCGACCAGGAAGCACCTCTATGATTAGCTTCGATTCTAATCATATTTAGAACAGTCCTAACATACCGTTCAACTTGTCCATTTGAGTTGTGCATTTCTGGGGTGATGTAATGAATATCACACCCAAGCTCGGAAACGAATGACGTAAATTCGGAGGACTCGAACATTCGCCCGCGGTCAGTTATAATAAGTTTTGGTACTCCAAATAAAGATATCGTGTTGTTAAAACAGCGCTTTAATTCACTCGCGTCTTGTCTCACAATCGGGTATAGTAGGCAAAATTTAGTAAATGCGTCAACAATTAAAAGAACAAACTTGTAACCGCTGGACTCTGGTAGGGGACCTAGTGCATCTAAATGCAGGGTATCAAACGGCGATGTAGGTTTTTCCCAAGATGAGATAGGTTGATGGGGTGCTCTTGGTACTCGTTTTTTTGATACGCACACCAGACAGTGAGATATGTACTTAGTCACAAAGTGACGAAGCCCCGGAAACCAAAAATGTTTTAAAATAAGGTCTACAGTTTTATCGGCCCCAATGTGCTCATGTTCGTCGTGGAATATTCTTAATAAGCTAAGTCTATGTCCCTTAGGGATGAAACATAAAAGTTTAGGCTCCTCACCGGTGCGCTCGTAACGATAGTACAAAACCTCATTCATTTGTACGTATCGTCTGGAGTCTAACTCCCCATCGCCTAACTTTTGAAGGAGACCTTGGGTCTCACTATCAGCAGATTGAGCTATTTGTGCCCAGTTACGAGGCTTTGTGATTTGATAAACCAGGGTGGATGGGTTTCGGCTAAGATAGTCGGCATGAGACATCATTATGCCTTTACGGTATTCGATAGTGAATGAAAAGTCTTGCATGTAGACCCACCAACGTGCCACGCGCGGAAGCAGGTCCTTTTTCCTCTCAGTGGCCTTGAGAGCATTACAGTCGGTTATTATTTTAAATGTCAAGCCGATCAAATAATGGCGAAAGTGCTGTAGTGCTCTCACGACCGCCAAAGTCTCCAACTCATAGGAGTGGTACCTGCTTTCGGCGCCCTGTGTGGTCTTACTGAAGTAACCTATCACTTGCTTGGTACCATCCGCCCTCGTTTGCATCAAAATAGCACCGAGGCCTATACTGCTAGCATCGGTGTGCAATTCCGTTGCAAGGAGGGGATCAAAGATGGAAAGTATTGGTTCGCTCGTTAATCGCGCTATGATCTCATTACGAACTCGTTCTTGCTCCGGTCCCCAACAAAACTTTACATCCTTTTTAGTTAAACGTGAGATACAAGTAGTCTTAGTTGCGTAATTTCCAATATAGCGGCGGAAATATCCGGCCAAACCTAAGAACTGTCTAACCTGCTTAACATTGTTTGGGACCGGGGCATTAACCAACGCCTCAACCTTCCTTGGACTCGGCCTCACCTGACCTTGACTAACTAAACGTCCTAGGTACTCAACTTCGGTGGAGAGAAAGGTGCACTTGCGCAAATTTATAGAAAAGCCAGCTTCAGTAAGAGTTTTCAGAACCTCGCGCAACGCCTTGATGCCTTCATCGATTGTTTTGCTCATAATAAGTACGTCATCGACGTATACAAGCACATTACCTGCCTCAATATGCTTGCGAAGGGTGTCATTTATAATGCGCTGATAGACTATGGGCGAATTCGTCAAACCATAAGGCATTCTGAGATATTCAAAATGCCCTTCTGGGGTGACGAATGCCGTTTTGTGGATTGACTTCTCATCCAAGGGGATCTGGTGAAAGCCCGTAGCCATATCAAGACTCGAAAAGTACTTGAAACTGCCCAGGCGATCCACATGATCATCGATCAATGGTAAGGGGTACCGGTCCCTTACAGTCAATCTATTCAGCGCACGATAATCGACACACATGCGATCACTACCATCCTTCTTCTTAACGAGGATGATAGGACTAGCATACTCTGAACTAGACTCACGGATAATGCCTTTGTCCTTGAGATCTTTAATAATCTGTCTAACTTTAAGTTTTTCGTCGTGGGAGAGTCTGTATGGACGATAAGCAACTGGGGTATCATCCGTGACTCTAATTGACATTTTGCCTGTATTGACAGTGGTCGTCGCAGTGCCAGAAATAAAGAATTTAAGAAACTCGCCGACCACTCTCAATACCGATTCACGTTGTTCGCCTATAAGAGGCGTATTAACATTGACAGATTCATCGACCGTGACGGTGTTAACCCTAGCCAACTTATTTACTAATGTATGAGTGAGGTATTGTCTGTCCTTAGTGCGCACATAGGTAACACCCTCACGGTTAAGAATATCCGTGCCTACTATGATTGGAAAGTTCATGCATGACCCGGGTACAACAATAAAATCGGCTTCGATCGAAAGACTTTCGAATTCGATAGTCAGTGTTACAAATGAATCAGCTTCTATAGTATTTTCAGTTATTCCCTTCAACGTGCACTTAGTAGGCTGCTTGGTACAAGAAAAATGTTTTAATACATCAGCGGATATTAATGAAATATTCAAAGCACCACTGTCAATGAGCACGTCGACAGGAACACCCTGAATAACAGCTGTTGTGATATCGCTATTTTTTAAACTGTCTGACGGTTCAGAGCACAGGTTAACATTCCGTTTATTACGGGTCTGCGATCGCTCTTTAGCGAAGCATACGTCTTCGCTGTGGCCAGGCTTTTTACAAAAGCTACAGGAATTATTATTTGTTTGGCTGCTATTGGTCGCATCAGAATTAGCAGCCGGTCGCTTAAACGATTGAGAGTCATATTTACTCTTAGACGGACAATTCGCGTGTTTGTGCCCAGTCCGCCCGCAGCCAAAACATTTCATATTACTGTAGGTATTGTTAGGTAAAACACGTTTCCTATGTTGCATTGATCGAAAATCTAGTTTACTGCGGACGGGCTTAGCATAAATAGAGAGGAAGGACACTATATCCTCCGTAGTTAGGTTCGCGTTTGCTGCTGCCGCTCGGACTTGGGGGTCGGTAATGCCTCTAATAACGATCAACACCATCAACTCGGCACTGAGGCCCTTTACAATCCTCAAGCGTAATATGGTACGGCGCGCGTACTCAGAGTATGACGTAAACTTATCGGAGGTGGTGTTCATAGTTTCAAAAAGAATATTGGCAAAATCTAATTTGCGTGGACACAATGGCTTAAATTCGTGAACAAAGTTTGACCAAGTACGGTCACTGGTAACCCATTCATTAAGCCAAGTACGCGCGTCGCCCCTAAGACAGTTCGAAACGCGAGAAAGGCATTCGGAGTCGTCCCAATTGTTCGTAAGTTTGACCCTTACTACCTCTTCGCACCATGCATCGATGTCGTGTATAGTGGGGTCGAAATTAGACACAAAATAACTTTGGGATCTGGAAGGATTTAGTGATCGAATCGCTTCAGCTAATAAACGGGTAGAATCAAACATTTCGCACTCGCGAGCGTGTCGTAAGGACGCATTATTATTAGTCTGTGGTGTCAATAATATTTCAGACGTACGTAAGCCGGGAGTGATTATTTCATTTGGTTGAACTGACTCCTCAATACGACTTGTAACCTCAGTGTCATCAAAACGAGACCCCATCTGGACTGCCCTAGCGTCAGTTGTTTCAGACGGATTCTCGTTGGATGTAGCCGCCAATTGACTTTGAATCATGCACTCATTATTAGTAACATTAGTTAACACCGAATTATTGTTCTCGAGAGCATTCAGCCGCGTTAATATCGATTGCAAGGCTTGCTGTATACCAGAATCCCCGTTGCGAGACACGGGTGGTGTTTGCGTGCGATTTCGTGACCTACTGCGGTCATGGCCATGTCTACGCGGTCGACTATTTCTACGCGACCTACTGCGAGATCTACGTGTGCCATCGCGACGACGCGACCTGTTATGAGGCGTCCGTGATCTATCGGACATTGTTACAGACAACAACTAAGTAAAACGCGTAAGCAAACAAGGATAAAAGTACCCACAAAATAAGTAACAAATTGGTGTCTTGTTTTCTCTTAAAATAATAATAAAATGGCGAAGCGAACGGATAATGGGTATGGATGCTTGAATAATCCCACTTCTGAATTTAGAATCCAGAAGTGAAAATTCTTAAAAAAAACTAAAATTAGGAACACAACAGTTTAATCACAATTTATCTAAATCAAATACAATCACTAGAAAAACAAAACACCAATTTTATCAAACACAAAATGAAAACTCTAAAATAAAGAAAATAAGTTGTACGATACCACATGAGAAATAAACAGGTCACGACGACGAGAGTGATGTGCACGGTCCGAGCGCCAGCAAACAAATGAATCTTTTACAGCTCGCGCGCTGTTTTTATAGGTGTATGACGCAATAATGGCAACATGGTGGGGAGAATGCTAACTATATATATATATTTACGTATGTTTATTCGTTATCTAGTATCCATAACACTAGTTCTTATGAAACTTACCTTGGGCTCTAGATAATTGGTGTGGTTGTATGAAACATATTTATTTACATTTTAAAATGTTTTAATAGGTATGTCGCGCATAGAGGCACAGCCAATATAGAGGCAAGATAGAAGGAAAAAGACCGAGAGGTAGTAGCCCAAAACGTTGGTCTGACTATCGGGGCGACAGCCCAACTCAAAGCTTTATGCGGTGCGCGTTTACAATCGGAAAGTAATGGCGTTGAATTCGAGCGACCGCCTAACTTTGTCGCGCGCTAGATGTGGCGAACGCTTTCCATGTGTCAGAAAATCTGAAGTCGATCAGTGAACGTCGCGTTACATCAAGCCGAATATCACAACAAGTGGAAGCACTCGGTACCAGACGTCCTTGCACGATGTCACGATAGTCATGATCCTCAACTATGAGGGAACGATTAAGGAGCAGGAGGAGATAATTTTTAGCAATTTAGCACGAAATTATTTTTTTAAAAAGAAACAAACAACAATTCCTAACTGATATTTATTTTAAACAATTTACAAAACTGACTCGACACTAAATCAAAATTAAATTGGGCAGCAATTTTACATGGAAAAATAACATGACCAGAGCTCTGTACACGACGACGACTAGCGAACAACAGGGCTCGATCGCACCCTTGCACCGGCTTTTATAGAAAAGTGGTGGGGGGGATGTTGCCATTTCCAACACGGCCTTTCCTGATGAGAGTCCGTCCTCGGGCTCTTCTTATTTTAGCAATTCGTTTTATTCAAGCAGCGGCATGGAGAGTCCAGGTTCAGCACGCACGGTAGCTCGGGATGTGCTGGGTTGTGGCTCTTCAACCGTCGGTGTCACGATATCTTCGTGTACATTTTGTGGTCGATCAGCCACTGAGAGGGACTCCTCGCTGTCTGTGTCTGCATCTTTATAACAAAAACAATAACAACCATAACATTAATTAAACATAAGTGTAGGTAATGTCACTTTGAATTAACAACTCTCGGAATCCCACAAATACCACGCAACGGCCATTACGTCATACAAAATAGGACACAGAAAGTTGCAAAAGAAAAATCAGGATTGAGACATAGGCACGACGTTAGCGTAACTCAATCCAAACGGTCGCTTGCAATTGTTGGTATAGAGGCACGACGTTAGCTTATCCAACAATTGCACCACTAGAAAGGAAGCACGACGTTAGCTATTTCTAGGACAACGGTAAGTCATAGGCACTACGTTAGCATAACTCAACCAAGCAGGTCAGAGGCACGACGTTAGCATGACAAACCACAATTGTTGGTATAGAGGCACGACGTTAGCTTATCCCAACAATTGCACACGCGTACACCTGAAGATAATCGCGACTTATCTACAGGTATACACGCAACTCACCATCAAAGTAAGCAGCACACACTTCAGGAGTCCACTCTCCACGCCATGGAACCATGTACTCCGCCGCTGCTTGTGTTGACTTCCCATAAGAGCCAGCCAGGAGTTGCAACTCGTATCGCCCATGCGGTAGGACCTTGGACACGCGGTACGGGCCCCGCATACCGGAGTCCAGTTTCCCAGTCGACTGCGCCTGCTTCTTAACAAACACAAAAGAATTAATATCGAAGGCTCGCGGTGCCTTTCTGCCTTGATTCACGTAGCTGTCCTGATCCTGCTGGTTTCGTCTAAGTCGTTCAGATGCTCGTTGTCTGCTCATCTCGCGAAGGGCCTCGCGGTTTGGGCTGGAGCCTTCCAGCGCTACGTCTCGCACCAGATTGCGAATAAGAGGTGTAGCCGCGTCGATCCCAATCAGCAGGTTCAGGGCTGAACACTGCGTCGTCCTATGCTTGGTGATATTAAGTACCAACTGAAGCTTCCACATGATACTAGGCCAACGCTGTTGTCGATGATTTGCTTCGATGCGAATCATATTTAAAACGGTCCGGCAGTAGCGCTCGACCTGTCCATTGGACTGGTGCATCTCCGGCGTGATGAAATGTGTACTACAGCCCATATCTTTTACCCAATTAAGAAAGTCGGCGCTTTGGAACATACGTCCTCTGTCGGCAACGATTAATTTAGGGGAACCAAATAGAGAGATAACGTTAGTCATATTTTGTTTTAATTCGGTAGTCTCTTGACGGTACATCGGGTAAAGAAGGCAAAACTTAGAAAAAGCATCCACAACTATAAGAACGTACCGATAGCCATCGACTTCTGGGAGCGGTCCCAGGACATCCATGTGGATCGTTTCAAAAGGCAGATCTGGTTTCTCCCACGAATGGATAGGTTGTAGTGGAGCACGGGGTATTTTCTTGTGAGAGAGACAAGTTAAGCAGTGTGTAACATATTTTTGCACGAAATTCCGTACACCCGGAAACCAAAAATGTTTTGTGACCAATTCATAGGTTTTATCAACACCCAAATGGTCATGTTCATCGTGGAACACGCGCAATAGACTAAGTCTATGTCCTTTAGGGATGTAGCACAATAAACGAGACGGCTCACCGGTAGGTGCAACTTTCACATATAAAAGATCATTTTTAACAATGTAACGGTTGGCGTCTAATTGACCATTTCTTAACTTTTGTATAAGCGACTGAGTCTCTTCATCGGAAGCCTGAGCAATCTGTGCCCAATTAAGCGGTTTTTGGACAGTGCAAACGTTAACTGGGTTTCGACTTAAGTAGTCGGCATGGGACATGGGTGAACCTTTGCGATAGTCTAAACCGAAATCAAAATCTTGAAGATATACCCACCAGCGGGCCACTCTAGGGAGTAGATCTTTTTTATGCTGAGTAAGCTTCAACGCATTACAGTCTGTAACTACTGTGAAACGTATACCCACTAGGTAATGCCTAAAATGCTGTAAGGCTCTAACTACAGCGAGCGTTTCAAGCTCATAAGAGTGGTACTTATTTTCTGCACCTTGCGTGAGCTTACTATAATAAGCGACAACTCGCTTGAAACCCTTATCGTGAATTTGTAACAAGAATGCCCCGTACCCAATAGAGCTTGCATCCGTATGCACCTCGATAGGTATAGAGGGGTCGTAAATTGCAAGCACCGGCTCTTTGGTAAGGGAATCGACAATTTCGTTACGGGCAGCCTGCTGTTCTGGTCCCCAGTTAAACTCAACCCCTTTTCGAGTCAAAGCTGCAATACAGGCTGTTTTTTGTGCGAATGAAGGAATGTATCGCCGGAAATAACTGGCTAAGCCCATGAACTGACGGACTTGTTTGAGATTTGTTGGTTCGGGTGCATCAAGTAACGCCTTTACCTTTTCCCTACTCGGCCACACCTGACCTTCACTAATAGTCCTACCCAGATATTCAATTTGGGAAGCGAGAAAAGAACATTTCTTCAAATTGATAGAAAATCCTGACTCAGTAAGTACTTTAAGGACCTTCTGTAAAAGTTCTAACCCACTATCTACAGTACGACTCATAATAAGCACATCATCGATGTAAACAAGGATATCACCAGATTCGATGAACTCCTTAAGTGTTTTTGCGATGATTCGCTGGTATACCACCGGAGCATTCGCGAGCCCATACGGCATTTTCAGATATTCAAAATGCCCTTCAGGCGTAACGAAGCCAGTTAGAGGAACTGACTCCTTATCAAGTAAAATCTGGTGAAATCCTGTCGCCATGTCGAGACTGGTGAAGTATTTGTTATGGCCCAAACGATCTATGTGGTCATCAATTCGAGGAAGCGGAAATCGGTCTTTTATAGTCAACTCGTTTAGTTTACGGAAATCCACACACATACGGTCTGTCCCATCCTTCTTTTTAACTAAAAGGACTGGACTCGCGTAACTCGATTCCGATTCCTGAATGATTCCCTTTCCTAACGAATCTCGAATAATATCACGAACGCGAAGCGTCTCCGCGTGAGACATCCGATAAGGTCGGTAATTAACAGGGGCGTCACTCCTCAATCTGATGGTCATCGTACCTGTATTTACAGTGGACATTGCAGTGCCCGATATGAAGTATCGAGAAAACTCATTTATAACGGCCAACAACTGCTGAAGCTCACCGTCAACAAGCGGTGTGTTAATAGGAAGAGACACATCAGATTGAACAGTCATTACCCTGTCCGGTGCCGTAGTTTCTCTAAAAAGTTGCTGAGAATCGCGAGTGCGAACGTAACGAACTCCCTCTCTGTTCAGAACATCCGTACCAACAATTACTGGTGTATTCATAAATTCCTGAGCTACTACAAACATATCTACTTCGAGAGTAATACCATCAAATTCAATAGGCAACGTAACAAAATAAGTACTCTCGATTTCCTGACTTCCCAGACCTTTCAATACACGAAACGCGGGTTTGCGTGCACAACAAAAATGTTTCAACAGAGAAGACGAAATGAGGGAAATAGACGAGCCACTATCAATTAAAACATCAATTGGTACGCCTTGAATAACTGCGACCACAACATCATTATTGCGGGTAGTCTGATTTTCCAAACAAAAATTCACATTGTTTTTATTACGAGTCTCGCTTTTTTGTTTAGCAAAGCAGCTTTCTACCTTATGCCCCGATTTCTTACAAAAAGAGCACACAATCGGGTTAGATGGCACAAAAACAGGTTTAGGCTCGGATTTACTTGATGAAGGAACCTCCGTTTCATTATTTTTAAATCTTTTATTGCAGTCTGCCTGTTTGTGCCCCAACTGACCACATTTAAAACACTTTCCTTCTTCAAAATGTCGTTTCCTTGGATTACA
The DNA here is from genome assembly GCA_910589605.1 of Chrysoteuchia culmella. NCBI lineage: Eukaryota > Metazoa > Arthropoda > Insecta > Lepidoptera > Crambidae > Chrysoteuchia > Chrysoteuchia culmella. The sequence continues at coordinate 19,367,677 of OU342655.1, read as the reverse complement.
ACTTAAAACACTTTTATTCCTTAAATGCAAATTATAACGAGAACCGACACGAGCAGCGTTGCCCTTCGGTGCATTAGGTTTTACATATATCGAAAAGAATTCGACTAAGTCGTTAGGCGAAAGTTTAGAGTTTGTGGCTGACGCCCTAATTTGCGGATCTGTTATTCCGCGAATCACAATTGCCGAAATTAACTCGTCACTAAGACCCCGAACAATACGTAAACGAAGGAGTGAACGACGAGCGTAGTCGGCGTATGTGGGATAGTTATCAGAATTTGTACTCATAACCTCAAACAAAATATTTGCCACATCAGGTGTTTTTGGGCATAAAGGCTTGAATTCTTTCTTAAAGCTACTCCAACTACGCTCCGTTGTCACCCATTCGTTCAACCAAGTCCTAGCATCGCCTTTAAGGCAATTACCGATGCGCGAGAGACACTCATAATCATTCCAATTATTTAAATTTTTAGCACGGTCAACCTCATCACACCAATCCTCTATGTTGTGTAAGCTAGGGTCAAAATTTGAAATGTAAAAAGGTTGACTAGACCTTGCTACTGTACCAATTGAACGAATGGCATCCACAATCCTGTCGGTCACCGTAGACGGTGCAATTATTTCACTAGGTACCTGTTCAATCTCAGTATCCGCCGCTCGATAGGTGTGTGCGGCACTCCGAGGCTGCGCCGGCGGCGGTGACGAAGGTGTCCTTGAACGGACTGCCCGACGCGTCGGCGACACAAACCTACCGGGCGACGGCGACATCACGCGCCTATTCAACTCGCGGCGCCTTGGCGTCGCCGGCGAGTCGGGACGTGCGGTTAATTGCGATGTATTATGCACTTGACTTTCTAACGTTTTAAGCCGGGCTAACATAACACTCATTTCACGTCTAACACTATCATCAGGAGAACGAACACGACCTCTAGCGCGACGGTGTTTTCTACTATCACGTTTCTTGCTACGATCGCGACTAGAGCGGTCAGACATTGTTGTTTCTTTCAACCTTTACACAAAAGACAAGAACAGAATGGCTAGCGAGATAGGATAACGTTGATCCTATCCCACTTCTGATTTTAGCAATTTAGCACGAAATTATTTTTTTAAAAAGAAACAAACAACAATTCCTAACTGATATTTATTTTAAACAATTTACAAAACTGACTCGACACTAAATCAAAATTAAATTGGGCAGCAATTTTACATGGAAAAATAACATGACCAGAGCTCTGTACACGACGACGACTAGCGAACAACAGGGCTCGATCGCACCCTTGCACCGGCTTTTATAGAAAAGTGGTGGGGGGGATGTTGCCATTTCCAACAATATGTAATATAATATAAGTACTCAAAAATCTCAGCTGTGTAATGTCGGCTTAGAATATCACACCTCTCATCCCGTGGGAGTCGTAAAAGGCGACTAAGGGACTCAGCCTTCAGGAGACGGGCAGCAGCGTCTCCTACAAACTTGGCCACACTGCGATCGCCAACCCGCCTGCCAAGCGTAGCGATTATGGCAACCCCTCCCTTTGGGGGAGGCCTATACCCAGCAGTGGGTGTTATGTGGCTTATACGACGATGACGACTCAAAAATCAACGTTAAAAGGTAAAAAAAAACGAAGAGTCGTTCAGTCAAGTGACAAACCTAGACAAGCACATTTTGATTATGAGGTCACCACTAAAACGTAGATTACCTTCTCCCTGGTCACTATCGCTGAAGCCCCAGGTTAGATCTCGACAGGAAGCAATGTTGAAAATATCTTTTCCATCGTATTGTCCCTAGGCGCTGGCGTTTTAATTCTACATACCAACTTGTAGCAATTTTAAATTATCAGTTTAATCTTTTATGACTACTTAGTTCGTAGTAGTTTTAAATAACTGTGCTATTAAATCCAAGGGTAAAAAAAAATTACTAACTTTAACTTATCTTAATGAGTAAAACATTTGCTAATTTTCGTTTATTTAAAAATGAAGCCCTAATGTTTTTGTATGCTTTTAAAAAAGAATACTTTAAATTCTTTCTTGATATTAATAATAACATTGTATCCATCATTTCTAATAGAGTGTTGGCATCCAATAATTCAATACGATTATGCCATGTACGCACGAACGTACAAAGGCGAACACGAACATCGAGCAATTTGTTCGCACGTGCAAACCACGAACGAACATCGAAGACGGTTCGATTTTTTAAATATTTTTTTCTGCATTTTACATTTGCTATTTAGTATGCTAAGTAGTTTGTCAAAATGTTTGTGGCGATAGAATTGTTTGTTCTGTGCAGACGCTGATCGAAATTTATACCTTACGAACAACGGTGTGTTCGAAATAAAAGTGCCAAAACGTCGGGAAAACCAAAAAAAAAAAAAATTAAAAACCCATACAATATCATCATCATCATCATCAGCCTGTCGCAGTCCACTGCTGGACATAGGCCTCTCCAAGTGCACGCCACTGAGATCTGTTTTCGGCTTCTTACTTATTAATATACTTATCACTAAATATCGGGTGATAATCAGTGTGCACTGAAATCCGTAAAAGTTGTTTTATTTCAATGATGAGATGAGTGCGCGAAGAAACTGAAGTTGTGCTAAGGTATGTTCGTTTTGTGCAAATTTGCGTCCGACCGTACGCACCAAATATTCGTGCGTACACGGTTTTACGTATGTAATAAACGTACGCATTTTCATAAACTTACGCAGAACAATTTACAAATGCGAATACTTCATAGATGTTGTTCACAAATTCATAAGCTTCTTATTAAACGTAAACAGTGTACAACACACATCTTGCCAACCTCAATTTTAATAATATTTTTCGGATATACATAATTTTCTCGAAATAGAACGCTTTTCACTTTATTATCTTTTTATTATTGTCGTTGTTGTTGACCGCATAATATACAGTGTGTGTGTGGGTCTTGATAATATGCACTAATTTAGACTTTAAAAATATATATATAAATATAAATAAATATATATTACAAAAACGAGGATTATTGTTATTTTTTGTTTTTTTTTATGAATGACGGGGATACTCTTAGCCTTCATCATACATGATGTTAAGTATTGATAAGGCTGAAGATGGAAGCGAGCCTCTCCCGGAATCCTCAACCACTGAGGAACTGGCTATCTTATCTCGATATGCCGTAACATAACAATGCTGAAAACATTGTTGTTATGGCGTCAGGCTTAGATAAGATGGTGGTAGCTAGCCAGGCGGGCTTACTACAAGTGCTACCACCAACCAAACCTAATACAATATGTACCCCCGCTGGGAATCGAACCCGGGACCCCTGGGTCTGATACCGGTGGTTGTACCACTAGACCACAGAGGCGGTTTAAGGATATAGGGACTATGCAGCTCCTGTCGGAACTGTAGTCACTGCGACCTTAAAGATCCATTGTAACTCGCCACCTGGTTCATTCATTCATCATCATACGTACGGTACGGTGGATACTGCGTTTGTGAATTAGGGGGCCACAGTCGCATCATAGGAGATGTTTTTCTCTCCAATCCGGAGTGATGGCAAACGTTTGTGTCACTCAACCTCATGTGAAATTGGTGCATGTTTAGTTTACAAGTTAAGGCTCTGGCCATCGCGCATATGTTAGCCCTGCTGAGCTCTAGAAGTTCAGCAGTTCGTTTTTGCAAATAGACTTCGATAAGGGATTTGGTGTGGACTAATCCTGTAGAATGATAGGTTCAATTTCATTTGTACAAATTATCAAAACTCACACATATGATCGAGTCAATGTTCGCATCTTGCGTATCAGCATTAATATTTCTCAATAATGTAGTTCTATTTGATTAACAAACCACCAAACACCCCAGGCACGAACAAACAAACATTTATATTGAAATTTGGGAACTTAAATAACACTAAACCACACGTCGTTTTACTCGGCTAAAACGTTCTCTATAATTAATCCTACAACAACTATAGTTAATTTTACTTTGATATTCTCGCTGGGAGCCTAAATGTTTTTGAAATTAGAACTTTTGAATTTTGCATTTTATGTAATTAATATAAATAAGAATAGTAGATTATGCACTAAGGGGATAAAGCAGTGTCTTATGTCACGGGCAGCATATTGAATCCTGAGCGAAATGAAGGATTCAAGTCTGCCCAAGGCTGGGGCAGCATATTGAATCCTGAGCGAAATTAAGGATTCAAGTCTGCCCAAGGCTCGGGCAGCATATTGAATCCTGAGCGAAATGAAGGATTCAAGTCTGCCCAAGGCTCTGGCAGCATATTGAATCCTGAGCGAAATGAAGGATTCAAGTCTGCCCAAGGCTAAGACACTTTTATCCCCGAGGAGCATACTCTAATTTATACACCTACTATGCCTACTGTGACGTTAAATAAAAAAGATATTATAGATAATAAAACTAATCAATGACAACAATTTAACAATTCGCGTAAAAAATCGAATCACCAATTTTTTATATATATTTAGTTCCGTAGGCAATGCAAAGACAATTTTCATTCCTGAGGGTTTGAGTCCCGTCTGAGCGACATGAGACCAGTGGTATTTTCTAGTATATTTGACGACCTGTTTGGCGCAGGGGTACTAAACCCGCCATCAGCGCCAGAGGTCCCGGATTCGATCCCTGGACAAGACAAATATTTGTGTGCATGAACATGTCTATTTGTTTATGATAAATTTGAAATTGAAAAATATTTAAAAAAACAATTAACTGTTGCATCTAAATCGGTCGTTGAACATCTGAATAGATGTTTTTTTCGAATGCAAGAATATTCCTAGCATTGATGTGACGACGCTGGCCTACAACGTATTCAAAATATAAAAGTATTGAAGAATTTCTACGGTGGTTCGCAAGTCTCGGTAGCTCAGTGGTTAGAGCATTAGACCGGATTTCCAAAGGTCGTGGGTTCGTGTCCCATCTGAGAATTCATTTGTGGGCGAGTTGTGTTCAAATTTATCATAAGTAATAAAAAATCGCATTGAAAAAAGCAAAAATTAAAAAATCATAAAAAAATTACTTTATATTATGTATGTATTTACAAAAAAAAGTATATAAATATGTTTATCCGTTATCTAGTATCCATAACACAAGTTCTTCGTGTAACTTAACGTGGGCTAGATAATTGATGTGATTGTATGCATTTATTATTATTATATTTTCTAATTTATATTGATGTTATCAAAAGTCACAGTAAGCAAACCCGAAGTCAGTAACTCTCTGTCACATATAAAGCAAAGGAAATAAATTATACTGACTAGCAAAAATAACTAAGCACGTCTGAAGTTTCTTCGCGCACTCCTAATTGAAATAATACATTGATTGCGGATTTTTAGTGCATTATATTTACCTGAAACATATACCTATCTGGTACTATGTTTTTGGGTTTTTTAGGGATTTTTGGTTTCACGACGTTCCGGTACCTTTTCAATAGCCGCGGTCACGAGTTGACTAGCTAGCGACTTAGTTATTTATTATTTATTTAAGGAAATAACTGTTGACTTACCACAGCCAGTACAACAAAGAAAGTAGTTTTTTTAGTTTTATAGAAATACAACATTATTTGATATGTTATTATTATTTTTACTGTTATAACTTTATTGCCGACACAGTAACTCCTACTTATTTACCAGTTGGCTGTGAGAGAATACCCTATGACATTAAGTCCGCTATTTGCAATAAAGATTAAATAAATAAATAACAATAGTATCACGTACCTGGGACATTAGTAAAACTGCATAAAACCCCTCATTCAATTGGCTTTAATGATTGTCAATGTTGTGGGTCAAACATAAGAACTGAGGTACCTAATTTAAATGTCAATCAACACTAGCCGAGCTAAGCAATTTAATTTTCGTATTGAAGTTCATAATAATAAATAAATAAATAATTGCATACAATCACACCAATTATCTAGCCCACGTTAAGTTTCATGAAGAACTTGTGTTATGGATACTAGATAACTGATAAACATACATAATATACATATTAAACACCCAGACCAAGACAAATATTTGTCTGTGGGGATCGAACCGCAAAAGGCGGGTTTAGGACCCCTGCGCCAAACAGGTCGTCAAATCAAATAATCGTGGTTTATATGTAGATACTTTCATAAATCCTTGATTTATGAATATAAAAAATTGTTTTATTTTACACATTTAAACTTTTTAGCGTGTAACGCCGTGCTATATTTTATTTATAATTTTAGACAGATGATTTAAATATATTTTTTGACAAAAAACTTACCTCTAAAGGAATGACCCCGCACGTGACACATACATCAGCGAGGACCAAATGCGTCATCAGCAAGTCTATCCTGGACTTCCTCCGCCTCGTCCTGGCCAAAGACACCAACACAACAATGTTACTGAACCCTCCTATAGCCAACAGGATTCCGTACGTCGCCAACACAGCCGCCTGGTCCCTTGGCAAAGTATCCTGCACTTCACTGACGTTCACACTATTCACGTACACAGAAGTACTGGACACTTCAAAATAATCCCAAAACTTCTTATCAATATCAGAAGTTGTTGCGCTAATCGCGTCCTCATAATCGTAACTTAACACCATTTTGAATTCAAATAAAAAACACGAATTAATTACATACACATTACAATCACAAGCAACTTTTTACATAGCACCTAATTAAAAAATTAACAAGTACCAAATTGCGTAGTCGTATTATAGAATGGAACGTAAAAAAGTTTCTCGAAACACGCATCAACGAGCTACGAGCGACGGCACGCGACTACGCAGACCCGCTACGAGGCTACGACTGACTACGAGAAGCTACGAGTTCGACAAGATTGTATACAAAACATGCGACTAGACTTTAGTGTCCAATTTCATCTTTCTAATTAATTTTTCACCTCACACGCTCTGAAAAGGAGGTTTTGTCAATCAGTTTAGGCGTAGAAAAGCGCTTTTTGCGGCCTAGCGCGACAAAGTACTTTTTTTTAATTAATACCTTAAAATTTGTCATAATGCGTTCCGAATCGCACTATTGACTTTTTTGTTACATTTTATTCTTATTTTAAACAGCTTTAAATTAATTATAATACTCCGTTTTGGTTTTATCATATTATTTTAGTTCGTTGAATCATAAAAACAATAACAATAAGATTAAACTATTTGTTTTAAGAATTTTATATTAGGCTGGGTGAGATTTCACAACCTATGATTGGATTTTTTTAAAACTTTATTTTTAAATTATCTTTGTCATGTACCTCATGTCAGTGTCAACATTTACGGAATCGTTTTTATTTTTATTTATAAGTAACAATATATTCCTACTTTAAATAACTTTGAATAAACGATAATACTCCCTTTTATATTATTTTAGTTTTTATATCATTAAAACAACAAGAATAAGGTATATTTAGATTAAACTTTTCGTTTAAAGAATTTTTACCGGAAGTTGACCGCGGAAACAACTATAAAATGTTCCACGCTGTTGTGAGGTGAAAAATTGTGTTGCGCTCGGCAGAAAAGTTTTTAGCGTCTTGTAACTTTGAAATCCTTCGGTTGCTCAGCTTTCAATACAGGTAACTCGCCGCTAAATAACCAACTTTCTAGCCTTGCATAACGAATAACTATTTCAACTCACACGCTCGGAAAAGGAGGTTTTCTCATTCAATTTCTACGTCAAAAAACGCATTTACTGGCTTACGCCGGTAAAGTATTTTTTTAATTCAGAAATACGTCACAATGCGTTCCGAATCGCACTATCGACTTTTTATGTTACATTTTATTCTTATTATAAACAATTTAGAATTACAATACTCCGTTTTGGTTCATATAATCATTTTAGTTCCTCAAATCAATATCAAAATGAGTCTCTATTTCCCTTGGTCATTGCATCACGCGTGAATGGATGGAACAATTTTACTAATTCTTAATCTGTTGTGTTTATTATTGTCAGGAGAAGGTTCTTATGAAAGAAAAAATCGAAGATATGGCACACTTGACAGCCCAGATTTGAGTAAACTTTGAATTAACTAATTCTAGTTAATTCAAAGTTAACTCAAATAGGAATAAATTGTTACATAAAATATAAATTATTAAATCCCTTTTTTATTATTTTAGTTTTTAATATCTTTAAAACAACAAGAATAAGGTATAATTAGATTAAACTTTTTGTTAAAATATTTTTTTACCAGAAGTTGACCGCAGAAACAACCTAAACATTTTCCTCGCTGTTGTGAGGTGAAAAATTGTGTGTTGCGCTCGGCAGATTTTTTTTTGCGTCTTGCAACTTTGTAACCCTCGTTACAGCTACGCTCAGGTTTCAATAGAGATAATTCGTCGATAAATTCCATCTATCCAGCCTTGCATAACAAATAACAATCGTTTGACATCTAAGTTGGCTCTTAGATTGACATAAGATATTTTGCTATTGTAATTTGTTAATATTTCTGTTTTTATAATAATTTCATCTGTCTTAATAATAATTATAACATATTGGTGTTTAGGGGCAACTGTAGACTCTATGCATGCTCTACAGTGTAGAGCATGCATATCGTCAGCATCTTGATCAATTGATAAATAAATATATAGTAGACTAGCGACCGCTCGCGGTTTCACCCGCGTGGTTCTCGTTCCCGTGGGAATTTTGGGATCATTTATAGCCTATGTTACCACTTGGGGTCTAAGGATTCTCTATACCAAATTTCGTCAAAATCGGTCCAGTAGTTTTTGAGTTTATTCGTTACATACAAAAATACAAATCTTTCCTCTTTATAATATTAAAAAATAATATTAGTATAGATAGGGTGTTTTGTTAGTTTGGAACCAACAACAATTGTGCACAGCATTGATCTATATAAGTTAATTAAAGAGCAGGTCAATTATATATTTATGTAAGTTATAACAACAAAAATTTATTTACGATTCATCAAACTTTGATTTTTTAGTTAAAAAATGAATACGAAAAAAAGTAATATGGGACTTATTTGGAAGACTTCAAATAAAAAAAATCAATTATATGTTGATATTATAGGCCCCTGGCGTGTACTTTGGCCTGTTGGTGCATTCATTGTGACTTGGCTTTGTGTATAGGACTTTGTGATCGATTGCTTTCTGACGACTTGGCGCTTGTGTACTGGACTTTTTAATTGCATTTTACGGATTTTGTAAATCTGTAAGATGTGAACAAACCATGGCAGACAGTTCTTATTCTGATTTTAATGCTCTTATAAGAAAAAAATGTCCTTTTCTTTCTTAGGAAATATAAGATTTTAACTTTCGCGTTCCATTATAATTGTAAACAAGAGTAACACAGCTTGACGCAGTCTGCTTGTAAGTACGTACATATAAATGTGCTACATAATAAATGTCGCGTTGAGCCCCGTTACTTTTGTTTACAAAGATTAAGTAATGTTTTAAATAATGCGATTCAAAATATTAACGCTCAAAAGTGGAAAAATTGTGTCAAACATGTACAAGAAATAAAAGAGCCAAATTAAATTATGTAAATATTTTATTTCTCTCGTTTTTTCCTTCACATTAAATACATTTATAAACACTTTTTTTTAAGGTCTAAGTCTTAGACCTTAAAAAAAAGTGTTAGTGTAAACATAGTTTCTTACTCTTGACACACATTTGTACATAAAAAATATTATTAGACAAGAAAATAAATAGACAGGTCAAGTTATATTTTTCTTGTGGCGGAAAATTAACGAGACGTAGATGCATGACATTGTTGGTCATCAGTCAACTTTTCAAATTTGGGTGTGTTCTCACTCAAGGCTATACGGAAGCAGGCTACCAAGTGCTCGTTTGTGAGGCGGGTACAGTATTTTGACTTGATTGTTTTCATCTGAGAAAACGCAGACTCGCACAAATACGTAGACGCGAAGAATGCGGTTATTTGAAGATTGACTTGTTTTAATAATGGATACTTTTTTTCTGGCATAGAAGACAAGTGAGTGTTGTCTGCAGCTCGGGCTTTTAAACTAATATCTGAATAAATATTAAACAAGAAAATATACTAGAAAAAAGGAACTAGTCTCATGTCGCCCTGACGGGATTCGAACCCGCATCCTTGGGAGTCCGGCCCAATGCACTGGGCCGGACAGATAATAATTTCAGATATTAGTTTAAACTAATATCTGAAATTAGTTTTAGTACTTCATTTTCAACCGTACATAGTTCCATATGGAATGTGTTGGCTATGCATGAAGAAACTCCTTGTATGTCCGAGCAATTAAAGGGGTATGCCAAAAAGGTGGAACCACCTGAATTTTTTGTAAGTCTTGAAAGCACTCTCTCACTCTATCGTAACTTTGGGCACTACGCACGCAGTCATAGCGTCGCCTGTCGACGTCGTCCGTCAGTCCGTCACATAAATAAATGAATTGAAACAAAAACGATCGGAATGCTCAGTAGGTAATTTATAAATTTTCGAAAATAAAATCTTGTACTTGCTTAACCTCTAAGATCGACCGTGAAACCTCTCGTGATCGACCGGTCGATCGCGATCGACCGTTTGGGCACCACTGGTCTAAGGATTTTCTACTAACCTAATTTTTCACTTATTTATTATATAACAAAGGCAAAGTAGTCGTCACACAACGGGAGCGCACGGCAATTCAGCGCGACCGCGCTCTGCGCAACCGCGGAACTTGCTTATCCCGCTTATCCATTATTTTTTTCCACCGACCGCACAAATTCAGATATAAGCTGGCACTTGTAACTTTTTTGAATATTTGCGTATACACTTCACTTTTAGGATTTGTTTGGAGTGATTAAACTGTTGCTAAGTATGTTAAGTTTAGATTTAATACACTTTGCACCATTTTAATGAAGGATAACTATATAAAGACAGTAATTTATAGGAAGCACGTACAAAGAGTTGCTTAATTAGCTGTTTTCAAAGACTAACTTTTAAATATTATAAAGTGAAAAGATTTGATTGTTTGTTTGCAAAAGAATAACTCAAAACTTCTGAATGGATCCGGATGAAATTTGTTACACAGATAGTAGATAGCCTGTTAATGAACATAGAATACATTTTATCCCGATATTCCCACGGGAACGGGATCCATGCGGGTGAAACTGCGAGCGGCCGCTAGTAGTTTAATTAAATTTTAACAATCGCTACTCCTTAATATCCTACTTCGTACTGTATGATAAATGTAGTTTTCTCAAACATGCATGGAAATTTTGTCATTATTTTCGAAAAAAGAACACGCGAAGTATCGAATTTACGGACAAAGAAAATCAAATCCATTGCAGGAGCGTTTTTTGAATGCACGCCGTTTCATACAGCATACAGCATTGCTGGAGCGCTGTAATGTTCCAAATTCAAAAAGACGCTCCTGCAATGAATTTGATTTTCTTTTAGTAATTATTAAATGTATAATATAAAATGTATGTTTTATTTCCCTGCATTGTTTTGAGAAAAGCACTATATTTGCCTCGGCGGAAATGGCAATTGCCTGTCTCGTATTAGTGAAGTCAAACTCTACCTGCAATTGCCTATTTCACGGCCTTTGCAATAATGTACTATTTTATCTTTGTTACGCAATCACTCCTAATCGGATTTGGATGTAATTTGCCACACAGATAATTTATAACCTAAATCAAAACATAGGACATTTTTTATAGTATTTCTCTAGTAAGTAAATTGACATTGTATAAAAATAGCATTGTTAATGCAAAACTTTAAAATGATAACTGACCTATCTTAGGTTTCAAATATATTCCGTCCACAGCAAAGCTAGGTTTACGTACATCTTTATGTTTTGGCGCGCACAAAGTCAAAGTCAAAGTCAAAGTCAAAGTCAAAGTCAAAGTCAAAGATTTTTATTCAAATAGACTTATAGATAAGTACTTTCGAATAGTCCAACATTTTTTTTCCCTACCAGCCATTCAGGACATCTTTTAACTGATAAGAAGAACGGCCGCAAGAAACTTATCACAGGGGCCTTACCATCAACTGTAATGCAATTCATAGTAGGTTGTGAGAGTGGGATGCTGCCATATGACGCGTCTAGCGGTGTCCCGCTCTTACTACCTAAAAGTAACTTAAAATGAATCGCATTACAGTTGATGGTAGGCCCCCTGTTCATTGAAATAAAACAACTAAATAAAAAAAAACAAAAAATCAAAAAACCCCTAAAAAACCTAAAAATACGGACAATTACAACTTAGTTCGTGAAATATAGCGCGTTTGATATCCGTAAAAGTTGTTTTATTTCAAAGCTAGATTTTTTTTATTATTATGTTATGAAACAGTATTATTATTAGTATTAGTATTATTATATTTAAGCTGTGGTATGAGTGACTCGTAATCCATAAGTACTTAGATTTGAAATGCGAAAGTCACTTTGCCCGACTCTTTGTAACCCTCTTCATATCAAAGTTTCTTTGTCATCGTAACAAAGGTCCTTGCAACAAAATTGAAGATTTTTGTTAATAAAAGATAATACTTTTAACTGGTTTTTTTTATTAATACAAGCTTGAGTCCGCGACTTCGTGACGTTATTCCCTTTATTGTTACCGTAACAATGATACTTTAATACGATAATTTATTGCGCGCAGTTTATTGTACATAATAGTTTTAACTAATAAAAAAACTAGGTATGTTAAAAAATCGACTCCAAAAACCAAAAAATAAGCCTTTTGGAGTCGGTGCCAGTCAAGACAAGAAATATAAAAAACTAGGAGCTCAAAGTAGAAACCGACTCCAAAAGGTTTATTTTTTGTTAGCTGTAGTAGGATTTTCTAGATTAGTTTAGATTTTATGTACCTACATTATATACAAAGTATCGTGAAAATTACATCGTCCAAATTTACAAAAATGCTCATAAAATAAAAATTGCTGGGCCAAACTAAATCATTTTTTTATGGAACCAAATGGCAACTATCTTGAAGAATTACGTAAATAGGATCAGAAATCTCGGCGTAATCGGTGTACAAACATTAAAAAAAACTAACCAAATTGAGAACCTTTTTGGAAGTCGATTAAAAATGCGTAGTTTTTTATGGTTTTAAGGCTTTCCTGACGTTTCCACGCCTATTCAGACATTGGTCACGGGATGACGCATCACGGGATTTTATTCAATAAAGCTCGCCATTATATGTGCTTATACAGAGTGGACCAATTAAAGTGTTTAGCATTTTCAAATTCTTTAACTTTGACATCGGTTTTAAGATCAGCTTGTTATATTTACAGCCGTTTTTTGAAGTCTCAGTCTTTCCGAATTTCTTCATTCAAAAAATAAATATCTTTTATTTCAGGTGATAAATATGTACAACATTACATTATTACAATACCAAAAGAAAACAACACTCAAATATTAGAAAACTTTTTATAAAAAAAAAACAAACCGACTTCAATAAGTAAAAAATTAAAACTTTTGGAATCGGTGCCAGTCAGCATTCTACATTGCCCTTCAATTTTTTTTTTATAAAAATTTTTTGTTACATCATTTGCGGTTACTTACACAAAAAAAGCCCCATACACAACAATGATGTCATCTAGGTAAACGACTTCTTGCCAAAACGTAAATTATATTTTTCAGGATTATGAAATAATTACTAGCATGATCTTCGTAAAAATTATATGGAACCACACTCTGGCGACGTTATATTGAAACATACATAAGAAACAATATTATCAATAAAACCCAAGTCAATGCAAGATATACTAATAATTAATATGTAGGTTGGTACTAACCAGCGCCGATAAAAGAATGGGATTGAAAATGGCGTCTAAAGGCGGCTAAGTCTGTACCGTCAAAAAAAAGTAAAAAAAAAAATTACTTATTATAAAATAAGTTTCAGTAGTAAGAAAGAGAACAAAAATAAATGTTAAATAGGCCAAATCGTTTCTTCACTTTAAAAATTTCAAAACTGTCATATCATTAATCATTATCATTAATTGTTGTTGTTAACAAATGTTATTAAATGTTGTGGTATCTTGTTACCTGAATTAAACTATATAATTATATGTATCTACAGAACACCTGATTCAAACTTTGATGTATTTATTAAATCACTAGATTTATTGTTACATAAAATAACAATCCGATCTCAATATTCGAAAAGAAAGGTTATCATAACTGGTGACTTTAATGTTAATACATTGGTAAACAGTAAGCAATGTTTATTATTTAAAAATACTTTGCTAAAATATAATGTACAGTTAACTATTCATGAACCAACTAGACTGAAAGCATGCTTAGACAACATAATAACTAATTTGAGAAATTATAATTCAAAGGTACTGCGCTTAGGTTTATCTGATCACTCAGGTCAAATGATTAGCCTACCATGTCACCAGGAGTTTGTTGAAAAATACTGGTTTGTAAATAAAAGAAATGTTAAAAAGCACTTAGAAATATTTTTAAATTACATATCTCAAGTAAGTTTTTCAGAAGTATATAAATGTGATGATGTTAACTTAGCATATGAGAAATTTATTAATATTTTTAAATTGTTATATGACTTATGTATTCCCAAAAGAAAAGCCAGAGTCTCTTATAAGAAAAAAACAAACTGGCAAACACAAGGTATATATCGAGCGTCCAAAGAAAAAAGGGCATTACATAACAAAATATATCTGAAACGAAACATTTCATTATTACCCCACTATAAAAAATATTGTAAAACTTTAAAATCTGTAATACGTTTAGCGAAACGAAAATCGAACATTTCATTTATTAAGCACAGTACAAACAAAAATAAAGCCACATGGGATCTAATAAAAAATCAAACTACCGTGCATAATACCTTTAAAAGTACCATAGATAAAGTTATCGTTAACAAAAATGTCGTTACTGATGTGAACAAAATTGTTAATTTGTTTAACGATCATTTTGTAGCAACAAATAGTTGTAATAAGGTAAATAAACAATATCCCCTCCCGTCTGCAAATTTACATAGTATTTACTTAAAACCAGTGGATAAACAAGAGTTGAAAAACACCATAATAGGGCTAAAAAATAAAAAAAGCTGTGGCTTAGATGAGATACCAATGCAAGTAATTAAAAACTCTCTAAAATATATAATTGATCCTCTTGTTTATATTTTGAATTTAATGCTTCAAACGGGTATATTTCCTGATGACTTAAAAAAGGCAAAAATAAAACCACTGTTCAAAAAAGGAAGTAAGAGTAACGTAAGTGATTATAGAGCCATAGCATTGTTGCCAAACTTTTCAAAAATATTTGAGAAAGTAATATATAAAAGATTGTTGGATTTTCTAAATAAATATAATTTGCTACATAAAAATCAGTTCGGTTTCCAAAAAAAGAAGTCTACTACACACGCAATCTATAAAATACTTACAGCTGTATGGGATTCGTTGAATTATAAAACGCCTTGCGTTGGTCTCTTCCTTGATATGTCTAGGGCGTTCGATTGTGTAAAGCACGATACGCTACTACGTATGTTGGAAAATTTGGGTGTACGTGGGTTAGGTCTAAATCTTTTAAAAAGCTATTTGCAAAATAGAAAACAAGTCACTGTAATGGATAATTTTAACAAAAATAGTAAATTTTTTGAAGAAATTCAATCACAGCCTAAAGACGTCATCCTGGGTTTAGTTTATTTATTTAGTTTATTTAGTTTATTAGGAAAACAAACAGCAATTTTACAACACATGTAGGTTTCACAAATAAATAACACATTTGCCAATACAGTTTCCACAAATAAATTTTAAACATTGGTGTCTAAAGTTGAATAAAGTTGAATCTAGTAAAAACAACAGGTAGTTATGAACACATTCAAACAATCCAGTGATACATGATTACAAAGGAAATAACAATTTACAGACTATTGAGTAAGTAACAACATTTTGTATTTTTTAGGTTTAGTGCAGAAAATGTCGATATGACAATACTTCAAATTGTATAATTTCATGGATCTTAGTATGAAGCGATTTCTCGTATAGTTTGTACGAGAATTAGATATAAAAAATGTACTGCATGACCTAGTGTTGAACCTCGGACATCTTAGCAAAATTTTACTTAGCAGATAAGGCGAGTCGACATAGTTATTAACAATCTTATACAATAAAATTTGATCGCGTTGCTGTCTTCGCAGAGTAAGGGAAACAATATCGTCATCGACAAAATTTCGAAATTTATATTTCATTCTCTTAATGAATTTATCCTGTATTCTTTCAATACAATTTATATATACCGAATACTGTGGATTCCAGACACACGATGCGTATTCTAACTGGGATCTAACGAGGGCATTATATAAGAGCATTATCGTTTTTAAGTTAGTAAACTCAACACTCTGCCTTAGTGCGAAACCTAACATCCTATATGCCTTAGCAGTTATTATATTTATATGAGACGAAAAAGATAATTCACTGTCTAGATTGACACCCAGGTCTCTCACCTCGGTCGAACGTTTAAGATAATGACCAAAAATTGTATATTTTGACAGTAAAGGATGCTTTTTCCTACTATAAGTAATAACGCAGCATTTATCAATATTTAGTGATAACTTGTTATCAATACAATATCGGCTTAACCGATTTAAATCTTCCTGTAAGCCAATACAATCCTCGGGTGACTTTACCACTTTAAAAATTTTTGTATCATCAGCGAAAAGAAGAAATTTGGAGTTTCGGAAACATTCGACCACGTCATTAATAAAAATGTTGAACAGTAGGGGCCCGAGGTGAGAGCCCTGAGGTACCCCTTACCGCAGGGAAGCATACTTGGCCCTCTTCTTTTTCTAATATACGTAAATCAGCTACCAAATGTTACAGAAAATCTGTGTGTTATGTTCGCTGATGACGCTACTATTTTCATTCCAAACCCATCCAGAGACATAAATGACGTTGAAAATAATATTAATCAAACATTGCAAAATATTGTACAGTGGCTAAATTCAATTAATTTAAATGTAAATTTGTCTAAAACAAAATTGATTCAATTCAGAAACTATAAATCAAACACACTCAAATTAAACATCAAAGACAATGACACCAAAATTGATGAAGTTGATGAGATAAATTTTCTTGGAGTAAATATAGATGCTTACTTGAATTGGAAATCACACATCGCAAAAATAAACAAAAGAATATCCAGCAATTGCTATGCGCTCTCGATACTTTCCGAAACAACTTCCACAGAAGTGGCTAGGGCTGCATATTTTGGCCAAGTTTATCCATTACTAACTTATGGCATCATATTTTGGGGAAACTCTGTAAATGTCGAGTCAACCTTCATATTACAAAAAAGATGCTTACGTATAATTTACAATTTATATTCTACAGACACCTGTAGAAACATATTTAAGGAACATGGTTATCTTACCTTGATTTGTATATACATTTTAGAAATTTCAGTATTTATTAAGAAAAATAGTGAATATTTTATAAATAAAGCCTCTAGTCGTTCAAATCTTCGTCATAGATATAAGTATGATATTGTTGTACCAAGGAACAACAACCAAATTTATTTTAAAAGTGCTTTTAGTTATGGTATCAAAATATTCAATCACCTGCCTACTGAAATTAAAGCCTTAAGCTTACCTACGTTTAAATTTAAATTAAAGGCTTGGTTGTTAAAAAGTCCTTTTTATAATCTGGCTGAATATTTTGATACAAAAAATGTATAGGTATAAATTTCTTGTAAATTTAATTTTAAAAGTATAAAGTTCTGTTATTATAAAGTTACTTTATGTTGCAGTTATTTTATGTTGCATATCCGTTATGGGTATACTGTTGTGTCTTTGTTATGCATTACTACCTGCAAAATTATGTGTACACAGTATTAGCAATAAACGATATTCTATTCTATTCTATTCAATTAAACAATATAATATAGTCAGGGGTCCTACCGCCATTTTTTAGAGACCATCATGTCGTAAGAACGTTTTGTTTTCCTTTTGTTTCAAAGTGTTTAAATTCGTACCGCGAACTTCATAAAGTATTTTTTTTTCATTCCTGCCCAGTAACCCAACCATTGAGATATACAATATGGAGATGAAATATTACAAAAAAGAATGTGCCTACCTGCACTTGATGGTACTTTGTAATGACGGACTTGACTAGGCAGCTCCTGAACATTCGCAAGAAAAATATGGACATCCAAATACTCATGGTATATTTGAATAATATAAGTTTCTATAAACAACTATCTCAGATCCATGTACATCTTTATTCGTTGTTCCTGTCAACGAACGAATGGAAGTTGTCATATTTTGACACACTTCACACAAAACCTCCGTCATAAAATTATTTTGTTTTATGAGGTTCGCGGTATGAGGTGACATATAAACATAATGTTTGACAGAAAACAATATTGCGCTAAGAGATGGCGGTAGGCCAGCAGCTGTTTAATAAAAATTATTTAATGTTAGAAAAAAAACTGGCTTCAAAATTTTTTTTTTGTTAAGGAAAGTCTCTCATTGCGTAATCTGACTTGTATTGTTTTTTCTTGCTAATAGTACGTGCATGGTGCAAGTATAGACAGCGATAGTGTGCGAACGGGATGTAAGTAGTCGTGAGTGACGCCATTTTTTTATCCGCGCGCGTTATAATTTAATTATACTTAGTCAAATTATTTTTTAAATTAAAGACGTCATATGTAATACTAATGATAATAATAACAAATTCGAAACATATTTAAGTATGATATCACAAATATATACACACATGCAATGCTAGGCAAAGAGTCCTTATTTTTTAATATGCGGCAGACATCATCATCATTCAAAGATTGAAATGATACCAATATGATATCTTCAATGTTGGCGTTTGCACTTGCACTAATAACGAACATTCAATAAATAAACAAGAAAATATACTAGAAAACTTTTTTGTTTTGTTTAATATTTATCACATAAAAATAGCATTGTAAAATGCAAAATTAAAGTTATAAATAATCATTGGTTAACTCCGGTAATCAAGCAATAATCAATTTGCAAACAAACAGTTCAGTTCTGTACCTACGAATTTAGTTAGAATACACACAGCGACGACACCATAACAATTTAGTTTCACGTGAATGTTTTGATTTTGTTTGACAAAACTTGTCAATAAGTATTTTGTATTTTGCAAATACAAAATGTGTCCGAGAAAGTATTTCGAATAAAATACAAAATGCTATTCTAAAAAAAGCATTTAATAGTAGAAAACGAAAAATATGTCGCGTAATTCCGCAAGAGAAAATGCAGATGCAGCCCAGTGACACACCTTGCACCTTCACCGACTACTCTACACGTGTTTCGCCCACACACGGAGCATCCTCAGGAGTTGTTAGACCGTGCCAATCTCAGCACCAAGACTGTCTGTAGACTACACGTGTAGAGTAGTCGGTGAAGGTGCAAGGTGTGTCACTGGGCTGCATCTGCATTTTTTCTTGCGGAATTACGCGACATATTTTTCGTTTTCTACTAAGATATGGATTTCCGCCAAGTAACGCCTGATTCTATCAAATAAAA
Organism: Chrysoteuchia culmella; assembly: GCA_910589605.1. Taxonomy (NCBI): domain Eukaryota; kingdom Metazoa; phylum Arthropoda; class Insecta; order Lepidoptera; family Crambidae; genus Chrysoteuchia; species Chrysoteuchia culmella. The sequence goes on along the minus strand of OU342655.1, from coordinate 19,348,276 downwards.
GCATTTAAATACAAAATGGAAATAGGTATTTTGTAATTAGTATTTTCAAAATGTCACATCTCTCTCATTGCCCATCCACTGTAAAGGCGATTATTTACACTATATTTTCATCAAAAAGTAAACCAAACAAATCTCTAAGGACCAAATGGAATGACAATAGCCACTCATCAGCAAATAAATGTCTCTATTCAATTATATTTACCAAACAAAGGCTAACACTTTAATTGGGCCACCCATTATAAAAGGGTTTATTTAAATTTTGATTCTATCAAGTGCACTATAGTATTCTATAAGCCACACGGTTGATAATTATTTAGATCCTTTGTACCGTCTCCATTGTGCTGTATAATGAAATAAGTCCTGGGAACATGTATGTCCCTTTGGACATAGAGATGTTACGTTTGTCACATCCGCGAAATAAACAAACAGTATTGCTTTAGGGAAATCATTCGTATGAATAATAGAATACATTTCTACAAAAGAATGGAAACTGGCTGTTCCCTCAACAGAACCTCCTCGATCTGACTACGATTGAAAAGCCATCTATCTTACTTAAATGTGAAGGTTTTGATCTTATTAATCAATCACGCAAAAACGGCAGAATGGATTAGAATGAACTTGGCATACTGGTAGTGTATGTGACGCAGCCAACTGGTTAAAACACCGTTCAATTGGAGCGCTATCCCGTAAATTAAAGCCGGCATTTAATGAAATGGCTGAGGGACAACTAGCCAAGTCGTTGAATGAAACCTGTAACGGCTTGGCTTAACCTCATATTTAGTTGTCTCATTAAATGAGATCTCATTAAAGACTCAAACTATTCGTGAATGCTTGTAGCCGTCAGTGTAATATGAGTAAAAGTACATAAAATTGCCAGCTGATGCGAGCTATCTGACGCTATATTTGTTTTGTGATTACCAGCGCCCCAGTGGCAAAAAAATAAAGTAAAGTTGAATCACGTAGCTAAATTTACGTCAGCCATCTTCAAAGGGCTAACTTACAATAAAGCGAGTCACACATTACGCAGATACGATAATATTTTATCTGCGTATAAAAAATTATTTATCTGAAGGCATCACACACTAGACAGATACGATAATATACGAGATGATACATTCACTCGGAATCCTTCAGACTGAGTAGACTTGTTTTTTTGGTAAGGATTGTTTATACAGTGTGTTTTAAAATGAGTTCGCGTTTTACGGAAAAAACGCGTTTATTGCTTCTCGATTAGACAGCTCGTCAGAAGATGATTCTGATTTTGAATTTGATGCACGTCTTGCTTCATTTTCTAAGAGTTTCTAAAACATATGTGACAGAACAATAGAAAAACGGTTGCCCTATCTACTTAATACTTTACCTCCGGATATTATTTAAATCAATATCCAGTTTATTAAACACGATGATGGTCAAATGCCTGCCCAGGGGCCCAATTCTGCTAATGCTTAGTCACAGTCGTTTTCCAATGGTGTTTCAATGGCAGTCCTGTTTTACACAGTTCTTGTTACAATAGTGTAAATAAACACTACTATTGAAACACCATTGAGAGACGATTTTGACAAATATTTAGCAGAATTGACCCCCAGTTATTACATAAAAGAATGGTAAAAGTTATTCTGTCGCCTCCTAAAAAAACTCTTGCTTACTAATACATTGTATTAAAATCAGCCTTTTAATTTAAGTAATAATAGTATTTCAACCTGTACCCTTTGTTAATTAGTTTGTACTTTAAAAATATATGTAAGTATTTAATTGTTTATTGCCGTTTAACTTCTGAGCTTGACTCCGTACTCGCAGTGAAACCTATAAATAGGTTTTGCGAGACTTTTACTATGTAATGTTATAATTGTATGTTCATGAATAAATAGATAATAAGCCAAACTAGTTGAAACATTTAACCATTTAAACCGCCTCTGTGGTCTAGTGGTACAACCACCGGTATCAGACCCAGGGATATTTCCGATTCTCAGCGGGGGTACATATTGTATTCAGTTTGGTTGATGGTAGGACTTGTTGTAAGTCCGCCTGGCTAGCTAGCACCATCTTATCTATGTCTGACACCATAACAACAATGTTTTCAGCATAGTTGTGTTCTAGCAGTTAAAGATAAGATAGCCGCTCTAGTGGCCAGATTGCCACTCGATCGGTGCCTCTTATCGGCCATGTCATTCGACACCTAAAAATTTCGGCGCGCACACTTATAAACCGTCAAAAGAGACATTCAGAGAAACACTTACTATCGGTTTCTTCACGATTCAAATTGGATGTAAGGTCAATCCTAGCTCCTATCCTGGCGCAAAGTCCTTTATGATCAATAAAGCCGTCATGTTTTTCACCTTGCGAGGGCAGTAAGTTTCCGAGGGCATTTACAACTGTGCGCAGAGGTAATGTATGAACTTCCAGGTGACCCCATTGTCCCGTTACCACCTTCTCTTAACTCCTGAGTATGTTGTCCTGCTGACTGATTACGTGGCTGCCACGTGGCCAAAGGTGACACTTTCATTTTGATTTCTTTCATGTCACGACACGACACTCGTTTGAAATTTTTCTTCTTCTTTCTTAATTAATGGCGTGCTCACGTTAAATATGCGAATTTTGCCAATGTCGAGTAAATATATTTTTCACCTCACACGCTCTGAAAAGGAGGTTTTGTCAATCAGTTTAGGCGTAGAAAATCGCTTTTTGCGGCCTAGCGCGGCAAAGTACTTTTTTAATTTAATACCTAAAAATATGTCATAATGCGTTCCGAATCTGACTATTGACTTTTTTGTTATATTTGATTCTTATTTTAAATAGCTTCAAATTAATTACAATACTCCGTTTTGGTTTTATTATATATTTTAGTTCATTGAATCATAAAAACAATAACAATAAGATTAAACTATTTGTTGTAAGAATTTTATATTAGGCTGGGTGAGATTTCACAACCTATAATTGGTTTTCGGACTGTGACATAATTTTAAACTTTTTTATTATTTTAGTTTTTTATATCATTAAAACAACGTGAATAAGGTGTATTTAGATTAAACTTTATGTTTAAAGAATTTTTTACCGGAAGTTGACCGCGGAAACAACCATAAAATGTTCCTCGCTATTGTGAGGTGAAAAATTGTGCGTTGCGCTCGGCAGAAAAGTTTTTAGCGTCTTGTGCCTTTGAAATCCTCGCTTTGCTCAGGATTCAATATTTCAATCCTAGAATCCTTCACTTGCTCAGCTTTCAATAGAGGTAACTCGCCGTTAAATAACCAACTTTCCAGCCTTGCATAACAAATAACTATTGTAATTAATAGACATTGTACGGTAGATTGAGTTAAAAATGGAACCTCACAACACGTGTTATTACGAAAAGAACTCGGGTGAAAACTCTCGTTTAAAATTTGACATTAATTTGACACACATTTGACATTTTATTTTTTAATAGCTTCGCCATTTTCTTTTAATATAAAACATTCTAAATTTTACGTAGGTATTTTATTTTAATATACCTATTATTAATGATATACTTAGTTTATTTAATAAGCTATTATTCTTATTCTCTAACCTCCTAGGGAGCTGTCTGAAAATCAGCGCTTCTGTAGTGCTCAGGTACTACAAAAGCATAGCTGAGACAGCTACCAGTTGGCGTCGCATTACTTCTGATTAATTTGTGTTGTACCTATAATGTCTATTTTTTGTGTTGTTTATCATAATGTTCATGTTTTATATTGTATCGTGTGTGACTGTGAGACCAATAAATTTTTTTTCTCCTTTTTTCTTTCACGGAAAAACGGCTTTATACAAAATAAAAACGGGGTTTGGATAAAATTTGGCACCCAAGTATCAACTTTAAAGAATGGATTACAATATAGACACATTTTGTCTCAATATTCTCATAAGAACGGGAACCATGTGGATCAAACCGCGGGCGTCTACTAGTCCTACTTATATTATAAATGTCCACGCGGACGAAGTCATGGGCGTGAGCTAGTGAATATGTTAGCCCACGTCTCTTTTTTTACGTGTTTCAGGGTCATACGTGATACTAAATACCATAGAACCTTCTTCAAGAAGGGCCCTGAAATTAAAAAAAGATGTAAGAGACCACACCAGACATGTGGATTACTTTACTTAGGAATAATTACACCAAAAAATAAACACTGCACAAGAATAGACTTTAGGGAGTTTTAAAATGTTTAGCGAATCATAATCATAAAAAAAATTAATTAATCTGAAAGAAATTATAAAAAATCGACTTCAAAAACTACAAAGCAATAAATAAGCCTTTTGGAGTCGGTGCCAGCCAAGGCAAGGAGCACAACATAAAATGCATTTAACGCAGTTTTATAATTTTTTACTTTTTATTGGATTAAGGATTTTTCTAGATTGTGCGAACCGCTAAAGAATGGAATGCTCTGCCTGCTCATGTGTTCCCCGATTCCTACTACAACCGTGGTCTCTTCAAGACGAGAGTGAATAGGCATTCTTGGGCAAGCATGTTACATCTTAGACCACATCCTGTTTACTAAGCATATGCCTGCCCAGTTAATTGTAAAAAAATTAGAACAAGTAGACTATAGTAGGTTTCGTTGTTTTGAATCCTATATATCGTCAAAGTAAACAAAATTGCGTACAAAATAAAAACTGCTGGGTCTAACTTAATGAAATTTTTACGGGAGCAAATGGCAAGTATTCCACATCGAACAAAAAAGAATCACGTAAATCAGTCTAGAAATCTCGGCGTAATCGGTGTACAAACATAAAAGACTTACCGGCCGAGAACCTCCTCCTTTTTGGAAGTCGGTTAAAAAGTTCATGAGTTTGTGTAACATAAAAGTTCACTACTTCTTCCCCAACCCAGATGAATAAAGTAAACTACAGGAACAGATCGGTTTCATTAGCCAAACTCCCTGAAGGCACCAGACTAACTATGTGATCATGGGCTATGGATTACCAGAATTTTCCAATTTGGGAGAATATAATTACGCGATTGTTTGTTCAATATCTTTTACCCAACCCATTATCTACCCAATATCTTTTTTCTGAACTAAATGTCGATATTGTTTTATGTTCATTTATTATCCAATTTGTGCTATTATATTATTGTGTCAAGGTCGCAAAACAAAGTCTATTTTGATCTATAGAGCAAAGAAGCTCGTCAGCACTTTCAATTAAAGGTACCTATATGTAATTGAAGAAAATCATTTTCCCCTTTTCAAGACTTTGTAGGAATGTGAGATTTAGCATCTATGAAGATAGCTAAAATTAATATAGGCACCGATTATGTACCTACTGTGACGTTATGAGATAAATATTATAAAAATATTCAAGTTCCAAGTAACCACTACTTGCACTGACGAATGTTTTAAGGGTTTCATAAATTATAAAAGCGTTGACACGTTTCGGCGATATCTTTGGTCTTCAACAAAAAGTGAAGTAGTAGTTAAATTAACAAAATATGGCCATATTAAAACAATAATAAATAACAGAATTCGTGACACGTCTTTCCCATGACTTTTATCAAGTTACACGTGAATAGGATAGTTTCAAGGACCCAAACTTGACATGTGTAAACTAATTATAAACTTTCTTAAAATTCTTGGAATTCGGTAAAGTACGGTGGAGAAACAAAGATTTATAAGAAAGAAATAAGGCCGGGGGTAGGGATGGTCAGGAACGAAGGCCGAGAGGCGAGCGGGCTCGGGATTCGCAGTGTTGACACGGTCCTGAACGGTCATAATATTCTTGAGAATATATATATTTGAATTAACTGCTGAAGTCAGTGGTTTAGTACTTAAGTAGACTGTGAAAGTGATGAATTTCTGGGTTGAGTAAGTTGTTCCCAATAGTTCGGTGAGTTTTATTTACAAATTTTACCATATGCAAACGACTGACAGACATGACATGAATTGAATTGAATATGCTTTAATGGTTTGCCTGTTGTTAATACTGGCTTCAAGGTGTGTCATATAGTTAGTGGACCCATAACGTCCAAGTGTAGTCTAGGACGGGTTCTGCTAACAGATGTTGGCCAAAGATTAGGCAGTTACGGTTAGCTAGGTACTACACAATATCACAGACACTCATTGAAAATACATACTCCACACGGGCATATCCTTGTTGTCAGATTGGCAATCAGAGAGAGTATTATGGCATTAGTCCCTTTGCAAGTCCTCTTTTAAATTAATTGTATTAAGCCAGTAGTGAAGGAATGACCGCAGTCAGGGACGAGTTCCACAGGAACGGTGCGGATAGTACTAGTAGTCTATACTATTTCTAGGTTTCTAGTTGGTGGGGCACCGATCCCTTCCCCTCCTGTGGGGAGCTGGCTTGGTACAAAGTACGAAGTAATTTAAAATTTTAAAATTAGTCTTGATTTTTAAGCCCTGGGTTAGACCATTGAGTCACACTACCTAATAACTAATACTATACTAATTATGGGGAAAAGGAAAAATTACTTAGGTGGATATATAGTCGAATTCATTCGACCACTTGGTGCAGTAAACAGCAAGTACCTACGGCTTTACATTTGCATTGCAAAAACCGTCTCGCTATTATGAGCAACGTAAGGTCAAAGTGAAAAGCCGTGCGTGCTGTTGACTGTACAAGAATGCTAGTGGTCACTATCCCGGATGTGGCAACCTTAGGGCTTTAAAAATAAGGATTAAATGGCCACAGCTAGGTCGCCTACCCTACGTTACTTTATTCAACAAAATGACAATTAGACAAATAGTCAGTTTAATAAGTTAGCTCCTTCGTACAAAAGGATACTCAACTGTCCGATACCCGGCTTTTCGATTTCCAAGCGACTACCGCAATACAAATCCATACATATGTCGAAGGCGGATTGTAGAATTCGCCGTTTTACAAAATTGTAAAACATTATTTTTAAAAGCCTCTTTGCACCAGCTCGCTATAGGTATTGTAGAACCAGGGAACCTAACAACTCTTCTAACCCAAATTGGGAATCATAAAAATACAATTAGCTAATCAGATTTTGTATGAGTTTACAGTCTACCTAGGTATTTTGTAAAATGGCAAAATCTACAATCCGCTTACCTATACACATCGAAAATGTCTAGAGATCAGTACTTTTTTTACTATAAATATATAGGTATCCAATGAATATTACCAAATGTAGTCTTTCAGACTGGCTTCTTAATATTATTTTTCTTTAATAATTACTAATGAAATTTACAAAAAAGGATTATTAACAATCCAAGAAATTACAATGATAAATTTCTTACAGCGGCGATACTCTCAAGCGTACTTGATCCCCACTTTTATTGATGTGTCGGGTAACATCCCGGTTCACCAGTAGAGTTTATTTGAGAATCGTTGTCTCGGAAAGTCTGAGGTTAAAGAAATAATTTACCCGGACTACCAACACCTAGTCCGGAGGTAGAGCTCAACATTAGACCTTCCTACAAGTGGCTTGGACGTTGGTGTTGAAGGAAGTTGGCGATGACTGCAGTCTCGCCGCGGTTGACCTGTAGACTGCTCAGCCTTAATCGTCCAGACCTCTGAATAGTTGTAGGCACACTTACAGGTCACCTAACTTTAAACCGACAACTATTCATCTGGAGTGCGTGGGTTTGGCCGCACAACGGGCAGAAATCCTCAAAGACGTGAGGTCGCTCCTAGAAGCCTGTGAACGCCCCAGGAGGCTTCTGCGCTTCTGGAAGGAGCTGGGATGGCTTGGCTAGCCATACCGATGCTACGTTCACGCATAACGGACCAAATGGGAGTCTAAATGCGGAGAAAAGAGCCCATCACCAATACCAATACCAATACAAGTGGCTTACTAGACCATACTTTCACCATACATCCATCATCATCCCTACAGTGCTGACCGCCACTTGGCTTATATTATATGATACTGTAAACAATCGTGAACTATTCGATAGCCGTTACGTCATTTTTCGACAAGACCGATTTTCTACATCATCCTTTAAGACAAAGAAAGACGTTAATTGCAGTTCTTAAAAAATATAAAGCCGTTCGTAAAATTAAGAGGGAGTCGACTTGCGATAATAATAGTTATTTGTTATGCAAGGCTGGAAAGTTGGTTATTTAGCGGCGAGCTACCTCTATTGAAATCTGAAAGATTGAATCCTGAGAGTCTGAAAGTTACAAGACGCTAAAAACTTTTCTGCCGAGCGCAACACGCATTTTTCACCTCACAACAGCGAGGAACATTTTATGGTTGTTTCCGCGGTCAACTTCCGGTAAAAAATTCTTTAAACATAAAGTTTAATCTAAATATACCTTATTCTCGTTGTTTTAATGATATAAAAAACTAAAATAATAAAAAATGGAGTATTATAGTTAATTCAAAAGTTATTTAATAAAGTAAGAATATTATTGTTAAGTAACAATAATATTAATAAGAATAAAAACGATTCCGTAAATTTTGACACTGACATGAGGTACAAGACAAGACAATTCTAATATAAAATTCTTATAACAAATAGTTTAATCTTATTGTTATTGTTTTTATAAATAATTTAATGCTGTTTAAAATACGCATTATGACATATTTTTAGGTATTAAATAAAAAAAGTACTTTGCCGCGCTAGGCCGCAAAAAGCGATTTTCTACGCCTAAACTGATTGACAAAACCTCCTTTTCAGAGCGTGTGAGGTGAAAAGGTTTATTTGAATGTAAGAATAGTTCTAACCTTTATATTTGTTCAGTATATACCTATTCCATCGCCACCTAAACCTGATTATATATATATATATATATATATATATATATATATATATATATATATATATATATTATTCACGACGGGGAGACTCTTAACCTCCATCATACCTGATGTTAAGTATTGAAGATGGAAGCGAACCTCTGCATTGCTTTCTTAACAGTATTACTCAAGTCATGCATAATCAAATACCACCAATATCGATGGTGATGTGCGATTTTAACTTAGGCGACATAGTTTGGACCAAAGATCATGATCTAAACGTTAATTTAATGATCCCATTATCCTCATGTAAAATGATCGAGAATCTGATCGACACTGTCTTTTGTTGACTTGCATCAGAGCATCATCATCAATTACTAACACTAACCAGCGTTGGTACATTATAGACCTCATCCGTGCATTCGACCCGACTGTGTGAAGGTTTATGAAGCGGATGATCTTTTAATAGATAAAACTGATTCTCACCACCTTGGCAATAAGTTATACGCAGACTAACCGTAAATCAGTAAAACCAAAACTTGTCTCTAAATTAAACTTTATGGCTTGTGATTATGAAAAAGTCTTGGATTTGGCCCGATTAGACTGGTCTTCCATATTGGACAAAAACTTGGAGTTAATGACATGGTTCAGAGTTTATGATTTTGTAATTTTTCTCAGACGGGAATCGATTCCCGTGTTTCCGTGTTTCCCCAATTCACTTGTGGCCGAGTTAATTTTTTTCCAATATTTTTCTATTTAAAATTTACCATATGTATAAAAATAGCATAAAAAAATGCAAAAATTAAAAAATCATTAATTATTAGCAGTTGCATCTTAATCGATCGTTAAACTTTACCATGGTTCAGAGTGCATGTTTGTTTCTCACCTTACTCGCTTACGTCGAAAATGCGAATAGAGTTAAATTCTCAACCTTATTCTCATTGCATTAAGGCTATCTGTCAAAATTTTACGTCAAAAGTTTGGACATATGCAAACTCACACTAGGCCCTCAGAAGTTTTATAGTAATATTATTCCAATCATAAACTAATACACACCTCATAAAACCCAGCGTAACAACAAATATCCTATTTGGTACAGTAAGCCCCTTTTAAAAGCTTAAAGAAAGCAAAATATCATTCAAGGTACAAAATATATAATAACCCTAGGGATAAACTTGTTTGTGACCGGTTGAGAGATCGTTGTGATTGTGATACATTGATAAAAGAGTGCTCAATGTGTAAAATTTAAGAAGCAGGCTAAAGCTAATTTAGTAGTCCCTAATACTTTTGGCAATTTATTAACGCTAGAAAAGTGGATCGCACCTCCATCCCCAATTAAGGAATCTGAAACTTTTAGTGGCGGTCAAAGGTTTGTGAAATGTTTTCGGTTTATTTTCATACATGTATGACACGCACAAAGTTAAAGTCAAAGGTCAAAGATTTTTATTCAAATAGACTTATAGATAAGTGCTTTCGAATCGTCCAATTTTTTTTTCCTACCAGCCATTCAGGACATACTTACACACACAGACACAGAGACACAAGTCAAGTTCATCCCGCTTCAGTATTTCTTTTCCGGTCGATGATATTGCTTAGTCGTTTTTCAATTTCGGAGAATGAAGTTCTTGAAGAGAATGAAATCTCTCCACCTTAAATTGTGATAAGGGAGCTGGACCTGCCTTAATGCCAGCGTTATTCTTTCGGAACTGCGCAAAGTGCTTACTTAAGCCTCTGTGTGAAATATATAACGCGCCTTTAGAAACTGGAGTGTTTCCGGGAATGTGGAAAATTGCTCATCTAACTCCAGTTCACAAGTCTTGAGACTTAAGTGATATAAAAAACTACAACCTATTTCAATTCTTCTCATACCGGTAAAAATTTTGAATCAATTGTCCTAAAGAATTGTATGTAATCAACATGGGTGTTTGCCAAATCTCCCTTGGGATCTTTATTCTTTCTAATTTTTGTGAACGATTTGCTAATTGTATTGATATTTGCCTAGATTAATGTGGATTGTACCCAGTTTAGTAAGCCAATTAATAATATTAAAAAAATATTCAGTATGAAATCATATAAATCAGGAAAAGTAACTATGTATATAAATTCAATAGTCACATGTTAAACTTCTCGTTAGATCTGCAGCTGTTCCTTTGAAGGAAATTGACAATTCAGTGTAACGGTATTGCTTATTCTGTTCAATTGTTTGATTTGCGGTTGTTGTGTTAGGTTGAGTTTGAATGAACAGAGTTTATATATCTATAGGGTGTCCGGTAGCAAAATTCGAATTCTCTTTGCTTATATTTAAAAAAATAATTCAATCAACTTCATAAAAAGTTGATGAAAACGGAGACCAACTTGATTTGACAGGTAAATCCATTAAAACTAACCTGGCATCAATATGAAAGTTGGTAGTAATGAGAGATCTTTATATTATGGTTTTATTAACTAATAAACGTAGATCTTTCAACTGTGAGACCTTATGTTATTTGAAATAGGCCAACGGTAAATGGTCTTACGAAGTTTCGATCAGCGTCACGTGTCCTGACGCGACTTTTTTAGCCATCCCAAAAATTTAAAACTCTGATGTGCACAACGCCGCTTAAGAAGTTATCACTTCAATAAACACAATTAAGAAAGAATTAGTGAAATTGTTCTATCTGTTCACGTGTGATGCGATGACCATGGGAAATAAGCATTCATTTTTATATTTATACTAATATTATAAAGAGCAAAGATTTGACTGTTTGTTTGATTGTCTGGATTGAATAGGCTCCGAAACTACTGAATGGATTTATATGAAATTTGGTACACAGATAGTAGAAAGAGCGGCCGCTTGCGGTTTCACCCGCGTGGTTCCCGTTCCCGTGGGAATATCGGGATAAAAGTATCCTATGTTACCTCCGTCCTTTCAGCTAACTCTATGCCAACAAAAATGAAATCGATTGGTTGCTTAGTGTGAACGGGAACCACGTTATTGAATAACAAACAGCCACTTTAATTGTTTAATTGTTTGTTTGCTCAATGTCACGCGCCCTTTTCTCAGCAGATATAGCAGAATATCAGTGCCACGGTGACACACGTTCGCGTTGTCTCTCCTAGCTCTAAGTATTTTTAATTTTGGATTTTTTGTTAATGTTTTTTTTTAAATTATTTTTCTATTTGTTTCGGTCCTCTGTTTTTGGTACCCAATAAACTATTTCATTCATTCATTCATTCCACAATTTCACATTTAAATATTGGGTAGGTAGTAGAAGAAGGTTAGGAAGTACAATATGAACTTACGAGTATTCTTTTCCTAGTAGGTAAAGAAATGACTGCAACCTCCCGTGTATCGTGAAATATTAATAAGAATTTATTTTCCATATGAATATGGATAGTTACGATACCCTTCGGTCTAGAAACGTTTCTGTCCCTTGGGGACGCATCCGCGACGAACGCGAGCAGAGCGAGGCTTAAGCGGGACTTAGCGATATTTTAAAGCCAACCAATGTCTAAAAACGGTTTCGTCACAAAACTTTTCCGTGGGAGTACTTTTACCCAGCCCCACAACCCCCTAGATACTGGAGGACCACACTCTACTTTAGTCAGAGAGTCCATCAGATTTAGCCAGATAACATAGCTAGGCTGTACTACCAACCATTCCCCTTTCCGCCACCCAGGGAACGCTACCAAGATACCCACCGTGAGGGCCAGCGCGAGGCCCAAAACAGGTACGAATGGCACACTTTGATGTCGTAGGCCAAGATCTACTTCGGGTCGCTGAGCCAGCGAAGTAATAATAATTCATAATTTATTTATTTATTTACAAAGTAAGTAAGTAATGTCTAAAACAATAAAATTTATGTGATTTTAAACAAAAGCGGCTGCGCGTAATTTCAAAGGATTCCGGTTCTAAGACAGTACCTAAAGCGCCAAAGACCACGATAGTTTAGGTTGTATCGCGTTTGACCTTTGAGGGAAATGCGCAGCGATTAATGTTTTTAGGTATTAGTTACCTACATACTCTTTGTTTAGTACCTAAGTCAAGTAATTAATAAAGTTATTTGCCGGGGCCTATACTTACCTACTAATACTATAGACCCTCGTCTTCTCAGCCACACGACACCCACTGCTGGGTGGGTATAGGCCTCCCCCAAGGATCTCCACGACGATCGGTCCTGCGCTGCCCGCATCCAGCCCTTCACTCACGGAACGTCGTCCGGTGCGCGATCGCCATTCCAGAACCTTTTCGCCCTAACGGCCACCGTTTCTTCTCGCTATGTGTCCCGCCAGTATTTGATCGTAGGTAATCGTGCTACACGTCCCGCCCGCCGCTCCTGCCGCCCCGCTGCCCGCTGTCATCGAGACTACATCCTTATACTCGAGATCGCTCCCAGAGACTGAGCACTCGAACTTTCCCCATATTTATAGATATGCCTTCAGTTGACCATCCATCAATGTTGTTTACCGTTGCTAAGGGCTTTCATAGCGGCTTTTTCTCTATTATCGACCTAATACTGAAAAAATACATTTGAAAGTGTCTGCCGTAAAAATACAGGTTTGCTTTGCTTTGTGGGGACCGAGACGCAACTAAATGGCGACTTGTCGAATTATTCTAATTATTTATATACAGTGTTTTTTTTTTTATAAATAACGGGGGCACGCTTAGTTAGTCCTCATCATAACTGATGTTAATAATGATGTTAATAAGACTGGAAGTGGAAGCTGTTCAAACACTGAGGAACTGGCTATCTTATCCAGCTTATCCTACACAGTACCTATTACAGATTGTTCTAGTAGGCAAGAGAAATTATATAGACTGTGATTTTAGTTTCACTGTAGGACCTTTAGAATCTAGTTTATTAATGTAACTGATTGTTATTGGTAGCAAAGGTGACTCTTTAATTTAGTACTTATAAATCAGAGATCTTATCTAATTTGATGTTGACTAGCTATGTAGGCCTATAAGGTATAAAATGATGCTGCCTACAACACTAGGGTTTGAGTTTTCGTTCCCTCCCAGAACATTTTCATTTCATAACGGTAGATAAAACCAATTTCAAAATCTACGCATTTCTAATCCACCCCTGAGCAAAGATTAGTACTTAAATAGTTACTGAGGAAGACCAGGGGGTCAATTCTGCAAAATTTTTGTCTTAATCGTCTCTCAGTGGAGTTTCAATAGTAGTGTTTATTTACACTGTTGTAACAAGAACTGAGTAAAACAGCACTACCATTGAAACACTACTGGAATACCATTGTGACTAAGCATTAGCAGATTTGGGCCCCTGTATCGCAGCTATAATGAAAATCAAATGGTGGTGGTGACGGTGTAGAAGTACAAGAATACGAATAGGAACATCCAGTTCTGAGAGTGGGTTTCCATTCTGATGATTAATGAAGCATAATACATTGTTTCACTTAACACTTATGGAGAAGGCTATCGTTCATCGTAACTTAATGTAGGGTTGCTTTCAGCACTGATTAGCCGAGCTTCGCAAAGCTAATGCTTTGCACCAAAGTCACTACACGGACCACTGTCCGTGATAATTAACCTTATTACAATTCAAGCGTTATGAGCGCTATACCTACGCTACGATACGACTGAAGCGAAATCTATACAGTAACCTTGTAATGCGAGAAATGTTAAATGTAAGTCCTTCCTTACGAGTTGAAAATTGTTTACGGTTAGGCTAACCATAAAATGTAATATTATAATTAGTATTTTCTTTTGTGATGGAAATTGACCTTACTGATATGTTAAGCTCACTTTTCAATTTGACGACTCTGTATGAAATAAAACAGGGAGAAAAAAATAGCCCTTGACGAGTTTCTTGCCGGTTCTTCTCGTTACAAGGTCTCGTCTCGTCAAGGTTTGTGAACCGATGGCGTAGCTTCTTTGACGTTCATAAGTGCTTGTAACAGCCTAGACTGAATAAATGATATTGATATATTGATATTATAGCAATGAGAAAACGACACGCGTGGGAGCGACACCAATTTTGCGATTAGGCGAAAAAATCACTTCCTACTAAATAACTATAGCGGTTAACGAGAAAATGAAACTACACAAAGGTAAATATTATTGATGCCCACTAATTAAACCAATTGGCAATAATATAAATATAACCCCATGTACGGTTTTGCACCGCACAGAGTATGTCACCGCGTCAGCATTTTCATATTTCATACATTTCTTTAAATATAATTATTGTTATTTATTCACATCATATCACTTCAATGAACTCGTTTGTAACAAGACAATAAACATTTATAAATCGGCAAGGATTTATTATTTATCAAGACTATCAAGATCCAGCAAGTCTGTTGAGTGGCAGCATCAAGGCACTACCCAACACCCCATTTGAGAATAATCTTGAATTTTCGTATTTTTAAGAGGCCTATTCGAAGAGAAAAAGTGTCGACGCAAAATCATAAAATCGTGTATCTGAAACTTTACAAATGTATTTATAGGTATGAAGAAACAAATATCTTAATAAGTACCAGATTTGTAACATCTGTAACTGTCCTATAGTTTTATAACTAAAAGTAGGTACGTACTTTTTTCGTATAGCCTTAAGCATTAGTTGTGGGTGTTTAATATGTAAGTATAGGAGCTCGAAATAGTAAATTTTTGGTCACCCATCCCGTGACCGACCATTGCGAAAGTTGCTTAACCTCAACAATCGCAGGCCGAGCGCGCGAACCACTGCGCCATGGGCTCCTCAGTTATACTATGTATGGTTATACATTCACTTGTGGCCGAGTTAATTTTTTCCAATTATGTTTCTATTTAAAATTTATCATAAATAATATCATTAACCTAAATACGATTAAGAACATAATTAAACCTGAATTTCATTCCATTGAAGTCTGTGAAACAAACAGCGCCTTTGATTTGGTCCGGTCTTCGTTTTATTTCGGCCTAAGGCTAATGTATGTACGATTACCAATTTTGTTTCGGTAGGTACTTTTCAAAGAAATATCAAAAGACCACATTTTAAATAAGTACGAGTAGGCTTATAAAACATGCAGCTACATAATCAAAAAGGGATGATTAAAAAGGAGTTTTGGTTTATTTACTTAGCGTAGCTAGCCACCTACAATAAAAACTAATTCCGATGAAAGAGACCAACTTTATGACGTTTTTAATATTCCGAGAATCGGTTAATACTTCTTATTTAATATACTACCAAAAATATTTTGTATGTTTGTTATGAGTTATGAGGATTGTGTCGCTGTAAATTTTCATAAATAAACGATAACCCCTTAAACATACTTAATCCAATTTTGATATTTTTTACATGTTGTTGATATAAAGGATAAGTAGAGCCGTAAGTTTTTAAAATAAAACAACTTTTTCGGAAATTTAGTGCGATTTATTTACCCGAAATGTATATTTGGTACTATAATTTTTCGGTTTATTTGAAGTTTTTTCGTTTCCCGACGTTTCGGCACCTTATCAGTTGCCGTGTTCACGGGTTGACGGGTTGACAGTCAACCCGTGACCACTGGTTTTATTTCAATTATGAGTGCGCGAAGAAACTTAAAATGTGCGTAAGTTTTTATTGTAAAAAAATATTGCTTAAGTACATCAAAAGTTATTTATTAGCATCTCAATATTCTTTTATTTATTATTTATTTATTTGAACATACAATGTGAACTTACAGCTAAACCAAAACATTCACATTTTACGGATATAACGCGCTGTAGGTATTCCAGGAAGTAACTAAGATCTAATTGTCCGTATTTTTTTGGTTTTCTAAGGGTTTTTAGTTTTCTCGACGTTTCGGCACCCTTTCAGCTGCCGTGGTCACGGGACTACATATAATATAAGTCTAGCCTCGAAAAGTTAATTTATGTTTTCGTTCGGAAACGTTTACATATTTACTATAGCAACAATTATTATTGATATGATATTTTTGATCTGTTTATTATTTCAAATAATTATTATTTAGGTGTTCGTGCCTTCGCTTGAACCACATATGAGATTACACCTCTGTAATTCAGCCTTATGACTCACTTCACATCAGTGCACAGCGCCCTCTAGCGTCTTATTGGAACTAATCATGAGACCGGTGACAGCGCGCGGCTAGTGTTGCTTCAGTACGCTTTTGTAACTCAGCCGAGTCACACATGTGAATAAAATAATAAGAAAAAAAAAAAAGGATACACAAAATGGCGGTAAGTTTTACCTGATTTTATTAAAAGTGAAAATAATTTCGCTACAGAATGTTAGATGAGACAAGCATGAAATTGTTTTTCATGATAAAAAATAATTACGCTCGGCGCCCTGGGCCCAGCAACGATCATTAATAATGCCAATTAAGGCATCTGTGTGCGGTTATTTGGATTTCGCTTGGCGCCCTTGGCCCAGCTCCATCCGCTCTTATACTGTCGTAGTGTGTCGACAGTGTTGTCTCAAGTAAACGTCGCCTCCCATCGCGCCATCTTTGTACTGGTACTGGCACGACACATTCATGTCGCGACAACATCCGTCGTCCAAATGAGGCGACGCGACGCCTCCAGTTGGGCTCTGAGCCGACTGCCGAGGCGGCGATCGTCTCTGTCGTCGTTCCATCGGGACGACGCGTCGGGTCGATGGGGTGCCACGCTATTAAGGAGACGACGACCATCCGTGCTATGAGCCGACGCGTCGTCTCGAGAAGCGCGTACACGCTCCTTCGCTACTGTGTTTTTTAACAGAACCTGTTACCTTGCAGGTCGCATCAAGCTCATCCAGTTCAACTATGGGCGAGTTGGCTCTGTTAACTCCAGACGACTCAGAAGAGAATCAAGTCTTCTCGCTTATCATTGACTCGATTACTCGTCACTACCCAGAAAACTGGAGACAATGGAAAATTAAAATCTATTCGTTCGAACACCTGTTTGGAGAGAATATCTCACCAGAAATTGAGAACAAAATAAGATTTGGTATACCCACTACGGATTTAGTAAAAGCATTTTTGCCAAATGCTACGCAACTGCCAGAACGAGCTTATCGGGTCATAAGGAAAACAATACTTTCATGGCCTCTAGGAAGATGCTTGCTGTACGCTCCCCATAGTATAGCAGAGAAAGTACATGCTCCGTCGTATGACGAGTTTATGAACACTATTAAAGACCTGAAAAAGCAAGGCAAACTTACGAACAGAGAACAAAAATCTAAATTGTTATCCGAAGGTAAGGAGAAGACAATAGAAACCTCGTCACCGTGTTCGTCTCGCTCCAAACAAAGTTGTAGCCGAACTGTTACCGGTGTAACCTCGCCAAAACGTTGCTTTGCCCCTTCGCCAGCGGTAAAACGTCAAAAAGAGGAACGAGATAGTTCTCCTCCACCCAAACGCGCGTCCTTGAGTCAGGGCAGTTCAGACCACCCTATGGCAATTATGTTCCAGCAACAAATGGAAATTTTTAATAAGCTGGTAGAAATGCAAGCAGACCAAAATAAGAAAATAGAAGACCTTCAGAAGGCAACTATATCTTCAAAAGCGATTGACTTAGATCAATCGTTTGAATCTCAACCAGATAGTGCACGAGAAGAGGCTGATCGGGAGACATGTGAGGGATCTTCGACCCCCCATAGTGATGAGACTGCTTCGATATTTGATGAATCGGTAATAGACGATCCTGAGCGCGCACTAAGAAACAAAATTGCCAACGCTCAGCGTGAACTAGAGAAGTTGCAAACTGCAAAGTCGATCAATCTAACCTCTAACTACGACTTTAAACCATCCACATCGGAAATGGAATCCAAATTCTCAAAGGCTGATCCAGTACTAGCAAAGCAAGCTTCAGAATGTCAGCGCCTGGGTACAGAGAGTTGGAAAAATGTGCGTTACTCGGAAGTCCAGAAGCAATTTCAAGCGACTCCCGTCTTTTCAGCTCTAAAAGTTAATAATCATCTCGCATCAGTTACACCGAACTGGTCATCGGTAGCGGTGTGGGAAAAGTTTGATCTCACACTTGGTGCTATAACAAACGGGTTACTACAGCAGCGTCAAATATTTGAATATTTGTTTGAGAATTTGCCGCAAGAGTACAAGCGCAAAATAGGAGAGGATTACCTAGCAAATAACTCCAAATTTCGCAAGAGCTCAGACGCTTTATTGCAATATGTATGTGGGCGTAGAGCGGAAGTTATACAACAAAGGAGAGATTGTTACAAGATAAAGAACAAAGTCTTACATGAAATCCTTCACTCTATCCCGCCCACAGATACACACTTGTTCAAAGAACCGGAACTGTCCGACGCTATAAAAGACCAAGGTGGAATACATAAGTTTTTTCGTACCAAGCAACCCAACCAAGGGGTCTCAAGAAAGTACCAAGCTTCCTACAGAGAGAAAAAGGGTGAACTCGTTCGAGAAAGTAACAAAAGTTTTAAAACCTTTAAAACCTCTCATGACTCGAATCGATTCGATGAGCGAAGACGGAAATGGAGAGGAAACGAAGGGCGGGGAGCAAAACCAAAAGGACAGCAGAAGTGGAAAAGTCAGAAAAAAGCATGACTTCAAAGCGGGACAGTTGCCACTGCACAAAAGAAAGTGGATAGCCATGGGAGCCCCGCCTTCTATTATAAAAACTATATCCGGATACAGAATCCCCTTTCGAAAAACACCAGTTCTAGGCAAACTATCGGTTTGGAAGAAATTCGAAACTCCTGCCTCCACCGACATGACACACGAAATTCAAAAAATGATAATCTCTGGCGCCCTTCAACCAAGTCAGCACGAATCAGGATTCCTTTCAAAAATGTTTCTAAGGAAAAAGTCAGACGGCAGCAACAGACCCATTTTCAATTTGAAAACTCTAAACAATTTCGTGCACACTCCAAAGTTCCGACTTCTAAATCATCATCAGATTCCAAAGGTCCTCAACCCAAAAGATTACATGCTCAAAATAGACATATCTCAGGCATACTATCATGTTCCGATAGTACCAACGCATTGCAGATTTCTAACTCTAGCTTACCAGGGAAAAACATACGAAATGACTTGCTTACCCTTTGGCCTGGCAAGCGCCCCATCAGCGTTCGCAAGAGTGACCAACTGGCTGGCTCATTGGTTCAGACATTCAAAAGGTATAAAAATCATAGTATATCTCGACGATTTTCTGATGGTTCACGAGGATGCAAAAACACTCTCCCATCAAGCCGAGTTTGTACGAGACGTACTACAAAGATTAGGGTGGTCCATAAATCAAAGCAAATCTACAGCAGAACCAACCCAACGTCTAGAGTACCTGGGAATAACGTGGGATACCAAGCAGAACCGGAAGATGCTTTCAGAGGAAAAAGCAAACAAAATAATAGCATCACTTCGGTTGCTGTTAAGAAAAAGAACATGGAGTTGGCGCGAGGCAAAGATAATTTTGGGCAAACTGAATTTCGCCTCATTCGTCGTTCCTCTGGGAAGGCTCCATTGCAGAAGATTGCAGATAGAATCTTCAAAACTGCAAAAGGGGAAACCAAGACAACGGTATCCGATTCCACTGTCAGCTTGCGCAGAACTTTCTTGGTGGATCGACAACATACACAAAAGTACTGCTATTCATCTCCCAAATCCGACATGGTTCATAACAACAGATGCCGCACAATACGGATGGGGAGCGATAGCCAACAATCGAAAGATGTGGGGTTCTTGGAGCAAAAGTCAACAAATCTGGCACTCTGGAACTGCAGCGGCATACGTAACAAAGGAGGGTGGAACAAGGTCAGTACGCCTACTGAACACGACAAGAGAGATCCTCAACCTATGCGATCACAACAATTGCAGGCTCATAGCCCGTTACATCCCAGGTCCATACAATGGTCTAGCGGACGGATTGTCGAGAACAAAGAAGTTACCGGAATGGCACCTGTCCAAACAAATAACGATTCAAATATTCCGAAGCATGGGTACTCCGGAAATAGATCTGTTTGCCTCAGACAGATCTGCTGTTGTGTCAAAATATGTAAGCGAGAATGCCTTGGATATGAAAAGTCAATACACAAATGCCTTCAGCCGGCCATGGAAGTACAACCTCGGATGGGTTTTTCCCCCACCAGCTCTTATACCCAGAATATTACACCACCTGGAGAAATCGACCGGCCAATATTTGCTAATAGCACCGAATTGGGAAAAGGCTTTTTGGATGCAGGACGTGAAAGCTCGGGCAATTCAACAACCTTGGAAAATACCAGATTTACAGATAAATCTCATAGACCTTCAGACCGGCTTACCACCTCCGGCAGTGAATCAATTAGATTTGCAGGTCTGGAAGATACAGGCTGGGCCAAAGAGACTGCAAACTGGAACAATAGTCAGTTAGAATTACTTCAATCTGCCTGGAGGAAGTCCACGTTAAAAACATACAAACCTGCATGGAATAAGTGGTGTCGATGGGCTTCAGAGCAGAATGTTAGAATAAACGATCCGAAACCAGCAGATTTAGCACGCTTTCTTACCTACCTTTTCGAAGAATTAAAATTGGCTCCCAGAACTGTACAACTTCACAAGTCAGTTGTAAGCACATTAGCTAACCCAGATAAAAGTCACTGGCTAAGTTCACATCCTATAGTTTCCCAAACTTTAAAGGGCATCTTTTCTAAAAAACCCCTTATTAAGAAGCCTCTTGCTTGGAAGATCAGTGAATTATTGGATTTTCTCAAGACATACAATATTAACAGTGAAAGCCTGTTTACAATTTCCAGGCACGTTGCTATATTGCTCCTACTAGCATCGGGTAGAAGGGTGCACGATCTGACCCTTTTGAGTCTAGATCCAGATTATTTTGAAGAACGAGACAATGAAATAGTTTTTTGGCCAAAATTCGGTTCTAAAACTGATAGCATAACATATAGGCAGTCTGGTTGGCGTTTCACAGCTAATCCAATAAAAAGATGGGATATTATCCACTGGACAAAAACGCTTATTACGATGACTGTAAGGCATCGCCAATCTAAAAATGTGGATAATCTTTTTATTACTACTCGGGGGCAAATAAAAGGAGCCTCGCGCAGTGTCATTGCGGGCTGGATCAAAACCTTATTTAAAGAAGCTAATATTAACGCTTCGGCAGGAAGTACCAGAGCAGCCGTAGCAACAGACAATTGGACAAATAAAAACATGGACATCGATGAAGTACTGAGTAGAGGAAATTGGAGATCAAAATGCACTTTCATCAATCATTACTTCAAACAAATTGCAGCAACATCAAATCAATCTAGAACTGGCATTAGTGATTGTTTTACTCCACTAAATTAGAATTCTCGTTGATTCATTTTTAAGTTTGTGCTGATTCAATAATGATTGTAATTAATAATTATAAAGTTAATCAAATTTAGTGGCTTACAATTTGTAAAAATAATAATCACATTTTGAGTTCTCCGATAAATTATTAAAATCTTACCTGGAAAATATGTTTCGTTTAATTATTACCATATCACAGTACGCCCGGTGCAGCGCCGGCAGAGTTTAAACACGTCTCATATGTGGTTCAAGCGAAGGCACGAACACCTAAATAGGACCGTTTTTCCCCCGAAGGGTAAAAAACGGATATTTAGGTTTCTGCCGAAGCTTGAACCACACCTTAACTCCTTGCCGTCGCTCGTACTGAAGCAACACTAGCCGCGCGCTGTCACCGGTCTCATGATTAGTTCCAATAAGACGCTAGAGGGCGCTGTGCACTGATGTGAAGTGAGTCATAAGGCTGAATTACAGAGGTGTAATCTCATATGTGGTTCAAGCTTCGGCAGAAACCTAAATATCCGTTTTTTACCCTTCGGGGGAAAAACGGTCCTATTAACAAAAGAGAAAACTGATGACTCTACTGGCAGTTCTGGTTTTGATTGACAGACCCAGGGGTCCCGGGTTCGATTCCCAGCCTACCAGGGTACATATCGATTAAATGCCATCTTATTCAGTTTTTTCTGCGCTAACGAACTGTATGTTTTAAGTTCTCAAATTCTGAAAACAATGGTGAATACGACCCCAAATTTCAAGGCTGGTAATGCTGATTTTTTTGTATTTTTGGACGTAAACGCAATAATTATTAGGCATCATCAAAGTACTGGGCGTAAACGACAATCTCAAATGATATTGTAGGGCGTATATCCGTATGACTTATAGCCATAAAGAATATATTTCATCATAATTCATTGTTGTATGTTATGGTTTAGAGGGTGGAAAACGTTATCGCCGTTTGTATGGAGACCGTTTGCTACACATTCCTCTTAAAAAGTTTAGTTATAACCCATGTTAAGGCCCTTTAAAACTAGGTTTAATTTTAAAGCCACAAACATTGCTGTAATGTGCCTAACATTTGACAAAGCTGTGAAGCTTTGCAAATTTTGTAACTTTAAGGTTAGTTAAATAAACCTTACTGTGCAGCAAATTGTTAAAAATTATACTTAATTAAAAATAATTTGTAGTTCCAATTAATTTGTCTTATTATTTATTACCTTCTTCAGGACTAGCCAACAATTAAGATTGTACTCTTATCTTCCTTCTAGTAGGTAACTAACTATAAAATACTAAATTTATTTTGTCATTACAAAAGTAAAAAAAAAAACTTAATATCAGAATAGAATACAAGCCTCTGATTGACTAAGGGTTGCTAAATTGACCTATTTTACTAAAAAAACAGTTGTAAGTATTGTAATATAAACCAAAAAAAAAAAACTAATAACAGAACGATAAAAACTACAGTTTTAATTTTGAAAATTGGTGTATACACTCTGCGTTACTAACGCAGCACTCATTTTATGGGGCATAAAAGACAGCGTTACTAACGCAGCAGTCATTATATGGGGCATAAAAGAAGCGTTACTAACGCAGCAGTCATTTTATTGACTTGACTGGTGGTAGGAATTGGTTGCTTTACTTGGGCGGCTTGAAGTAAGTATTAATAGAAGCACGGTTTAGAATTCTTTCAATCTTGTCAGTGACACTTTTCACATATAGTAAAACGGCTGGTTTTGCGCGGTTTCTGTGACGTCTGCGTGGTACTTGCAACTTCTTGTTTCTTAATACTTGCTCGGCATGCCGAAGCTCAGTAGTCGGGTGTTTTTCGTCACAGATGCCGTGAGCTCTCTGAAAAAAGATCTGACGTGTGATAGTGACGAATTTTATCGCTGTTATCATCATCAGCCATTTTAAAGTTTCTACTGCTGGGGTACTGGATTTCCGGATTTCTAATGCTGCGTACACAGCGGGTCAGCGAAGGCCAACGAACGCCAGCCAAGGGGTTCTGTTTTCCTCTCTGACTCAATCAGATGATCTGAAAAACCCGAATGTCAACTGGAATCGCTCCCAGTGATGCTTTATTCAGTTTTAGATTGGTCTTTGAATGCCACGAACGTCCAGCGGGCAAAGCCTGATGCCATTCGTCGGCCTTCCTTGGTCCGGTGTGTACGCAGCATAACAAGAATAGGGCACCACTATGCAGATTTGTGGGTTCTAACAACTGCAAAATAACAACAGCTGTCGAGAACAATGAACGACTGAACGCAATGCGCCTTCGAAGGGCGGTGCAGCTCGCGATAATACATTTTCGGTTACCAATACCGTGACCACAGACATAGAACTTCTATGTCTGTGACCGTGCTGCCGTGTCAGGCCTATGTCAGTTATCTCAAAAAACATAGATTTGAGTAATCGCCTTTTAAAGTTTTTTTCGTTCATTTGCGTTTTTCTTAAATGTGTATGGACCAATTTTAATTTTTTTTTAATTAAATGATTTATAAACAGAACTTACGTATCGGGAAGTAATCAGATTATCAAAATTACTTATATTTTTTGAGATAATCGCAAAAACAAAGATAGGCATAACAAGTCTTTCATACAATGCCTGTCACGCAGTGTTCTGTATCTTAAAATACATGATTTAGCCGCAATAAGCTTAAGGGATTTAGTTTTGCCTATCTCAGTTATATATAAGTTACCTGAAGTTGCCCTGATTAGCAGTTATACGATTGTGTTTATCCAGGTAGTTACAAAGTGTGAAAGATTGAGGTGTAAATGGTGTAATAGTCATGCTATAGTAAAATATTTAATAGGAAAGACAAGAAATGAAATATGAAATAAAAACTTGTGCTCAAAAAATTTAAATTTTATTAAAAAAATATTTGTTAAAGTTTTGGAACATGTTTTCATCATCTTAATCGAACTAAATCAAATTAAAATTGCACTTAAAAACGACCTAGCTTGAGGTTTTATCTTAAACTATTCAGATGTTAGTTGTCTATATTTTCATCTAAATCTACCACATTATCTTCTTCCAAATCTTCATAAAACTTACGAAAAGCTCTGGGAAGAGAATCACACAATTTTATCAAATCAATCTTCTTCTCTTTACTTATACCCCTTTTTTTTGCTTCACGGGGTACATCACTTAAAAAATCTGATTTGTCTGTATTCAATACGTTTTTACGAAGAACATCCAAATCTTTAAACTCTTCCTCATCATATTCTTTTTTGACAAACATATGAGTTGAACCCCTTCGAAACTCAATCATTTTTAAAGACTGGATATTATAATTTTTTGGAAATACGTTCTTTTTCAGTTGATCAGAAAATACCATCATGTCATCGTGAGTCATTACTTGAACAAGTATGTTTTTACGTGAAGCCCTCATAGTATTCACGTAATCTTTTAGATCATACATATTTTTTTGCCTAGCAAATTTATTTGTAATGCAAGCATGTACAGCATCAGCTGCCATATATGTGTGACCAGGTTCTAGATAAACAAATCGAATTTTTTTGGCATTAATCAACCCTTCGGAATTAATCAGGCGAATCATAGCAGTGAATAGTATGCGATTCTTGTTCTGGGCTGTACAGTTGTCACAGTAAATTATGATTTCCTCAATATCTTTCGCATAATTGATAATGAAATATACATAAGATGAGGCAATGTTATAAGCTTTGCGCCCACTTTCTCCTTCATGCCATACAATACAGAATGCGAGTTCATTTTTTCCAGGTGACACAAAGGTTTCATTAAATAAGACTAATTTTCGTGAAAAAAAATAATCCTTTGTTGTTAGCTTTGGCATGCATATTGCTTTCTGCATGTCGGCTGTAAAGATTTTAACTGAATCTTTCTCCTCTTTCATATCGTTGTCTAAGGATGCTCTAGACAAATTGCGATTTTTTAAATGCATGGGGTATAATTTACAAGCTTTGCAATCGCACTCAGAACAATCATGATTAGATTCATTGTGAGATTCTTCGTGATTACGGCACAACGTACAAATATCTTGCTTAGGAGTAGATGTTGATAAATTCATTTCATTTATTATTCCATGAAAATATGCCCAGCTACATTTTCTGATATTTTCCTCGTCACAGTAAGTTAGGTACGATTTATATAAATCCGTAAACGACACCCCGCACGGCAAATAACGACGGTTTGGAGCATGACTTAAATTATAGTGAGAAACAGTAGGACGGATTTTCTCTATGTATTCTTTAACATCCTGTTTATAAGATGCAGGAAATGAATTCCACGGCTTACTTTGACCACGCTGTTCGGGTGCTGCTGGTACTTCATCGTTATTAATAATTCTATGCTTAAAGTTGGCTTTCAAAACGGTTACTACTGTTTGATCATTTTTAAATCCAAGAGTGTTTAAAAAAAAAACTTTGCACACTTTTGTATTGCGAAGGGACCAAGATAACGTATTATTGCGTCTCGAGTTTTCTTTAGTTGATATGGTTTTCTTGGACTTTTTTACTTGTCTGGATATAAAATTTCTTTGGTCTTGCTTACTAAGTCCTCTGAAATTAGACCAAATAGCTATTCTTTCTTCTTTGGTAAAATTTTCATGACATTTTTTACGACATAGTTTTTTGCAAGGTGGCTTTAAAGTATATTTTTTTCTTTCTATTTCAAGTCTTTTAGCTGGATCTCGTTCTCTCTTTGAAGTAACTTTCTTTTTGGTTTTACTATGGACAGATGATGAAAAAATGAAAAATGAAAAAATGTTTATTTCATAATAATTCAGTACAAACAATAATCCGAGGTTGAGACCAACCTAGTAAGTATTTGTAATACCTGTGTTAGGTGGCCCCGCTCTCCCATAACAAAAGTTTCTATGTATGTAAATTAAACAAGTTCTTAGATTATTTTATATTACCAGACATTTTTTACTTAAATTATCTATGTGTGTGTGTGTGTGTGTGTGTCTGTGCGTGTGTGTGTGTGTGTGTGTGTGTGTGTGTGTGTGTGTGTGTGTGTGAGTGTGTGTGTTTGTGTTAGTGTGTGTGTTTGTGTGTGCGTGTGTGTGAATGTTTATGCGTATGTTTGTGAGAGTTGCATACATGTAGTTGTAAGTGCTTTTATGTGATGGTGTGTGTATACTGAGGGATCGTGCTTGCTTTTGTTATAAGAAGCTAGAATGTGCCTAACCCTACGATGAAATACAATCTTGGGATCGGTTATTTTAACCATTAGGCACAAAATCAGGAGAAAAACGATCTATTTTAGTAAGTCCTCTGTGTCTTGATACCCCAATGTCGTCAGAGCCAAAAGTAATGTTTTTTTACATTCTTTATATTGCATGCGGTAAATCTTATACTTCTTTTGCATTTTTTTATAAAGTCGCGCGGATTGAGCTAGAAATTGTCGCTTAGCAAAAGAGGTCTTACAAGTTTGTGACGGAACCACATTGTCCTGCCTTCTACCAGTCAGTAAGTTCGGGTCGAATGGTAATGATTTATGCAGCAATAGACATGTGTTTAAAATATAAAGTTTTCTGATTGATAGTATGTCGCAAAGACTATACAGTTTGTCAGTTGGAAATCGGTATGGTTTAAAAAACATAGTTTTAAGCAAGCATCTTTGTGCCCTTTCAGCTTCAAGGATCCTTGTTTTAGCGGCGCCGCCCCAGATGGATAGGCAATACCCTATAACTGATTGCGCGAGTGCAAAATATATACGGCATATTAAGTTACGGGTGGTCACGTGTCTAAGGGTCTTAAAGATCCAAATTAAGTTGCGTATCCTCTTACTAATATGTTCAATTTGCGGCTGCCATGAAAGCTGTTTATCAATAATGATTCCGAGATACTTTGCTGAAACCACCCTATTAATGACGGTGCAGCTACAGTCTGTTTTATTATCCTTTCGATTGCAGAAATGTAGTTTAAGTTTAAGATCAGAGGTGGGATTTGATCTTTTGTCAATAGCGAAACAAATGTAGTTTGTTTTAGATATATTTAGTGTTAGAAGGGATAAACTCAGCCAGGTAGAGACCTTAAGGAG
This sequence comes from Chrysoteuchia culmella, assembly GCA_910589605.1. Classification (NCBI taxonomy): domain Eukaryota; kingdom Metazoa; phylum Arthropoda; class Insecta; order Lepidoptera; family Crambidae; genus Chrysoteuchia; species Chrysoteuchia culmella. The sequence goes on along the minus strand of OU342655.1, from coordinate 19,320,377 downwards.
ACCAATTTCTGCTGCCCTAAACACTGAGTTCCAACAAGAGCCATGAAACACAATAGCGGTATCGTCTGCATATGAAATAATTTGACCACTCTCAATCTGAAGATTAGTTAAATCATTTAAATAAATAAGAAATAATGTGGGACCAAGTACGCTTCCCTGGGGAACCCCATACATTATTTTAGACTCGCAACTTGTGTGATATCCGATTTTAACACACTGTGAACGGTCCTGTAGGTAATCAATTAGTAAATTAAGCGGGCCACCCCTAATACCCATGTTTTCCATTTTTTTCACAAGTGTCGGAATGGAAACGGTATCGAAGGCCTTTTTTAGGTCGATGAATACCGCGAGCGTCTTTTGGCCTTCATCCATATATTTAGTGACTAAAGATGTAAGAGTTAGAACAGCGTCTTCTGTAGACTTTCCCCGTCTAAACCCGAATTGCGCGCTAGACAATATATTGAATTTTTCAAGATAGCTTATTAAACGCGTATTGATCAGCTTTTCGAGGATCTTTGAAATTGCAGGCAAGACCGAAATGGGTCTATAATTGTTGACATCTTTTTTGTCACCTCCTTTATGTACAGGTGTTACGACAGATTTTTTTAATAAAGTAGGAAAAACGCCTGTTCTAAAACTAAGGTTCGCAAGGTGACTAATAACGGGAACTACGATCGACCTAATCATTTTTAGAAATTTAACTTGAATACCGTCCCAACCAGGTGCGCTCTCAGATTTTAAGCTCGACAGAACCGCATCTACTTCTGCCGGTTCAGTGTCCAAAAGAACGAAAGATCCTAGCTGTGAGGTAGTAGTGGGGATTGTGCTATCAGCAGAGGCTAGAGGGATCTCGACGATTTGTTCCGCAAGTTGTTTGCCAATATTAGCGAAAAACTGATTAACGGTGTTTACTGAGTCTATTGGCGAGTTTTGGATGCTTATAAGTTCATTGCTCTTGGTTTTATTATTGTTAAGATGAGTTATATCTTTAATGGATTTCCACAAGCGCTTTGAATTTTTTATATTATTCTTTAACAAATCAGATTCATATTTACGTTTGATTTTTTTTATTAATTTATTGCAGTAGTTACGGTACCTCAAGTATGTTATTTTTAATATTTCATTATGTGGTGAAGCCCTTAATTTTAATTGCATTTTATTTCTGTTCTTTATGCATCTTAGAATGCCACTAGTAATCCAAGGCTTAATCACTCGTTGATTACATGGGATTTTCCTTACTTTAACACTTTCATCCAGGGATGATTTGAGACTATTTATTAATTGTTCGACAACAAAGTTTGGATCATCACTAAATAACAAGTTTGACACGTTTTTAGTTACAAGTTTATTAGCAGCTGCTTCAAGGTCTATGTAAGTTTTGATAGTTGGGGAAGAGTAATTAGTTTTTATTTTAGAGATACTAATGAATACCGAAGCGTGATCAGTTATACCAGTATCTAAGACTGCAATATCAGCTGATAATTTGTGTTTTTCGATCTTTAAGATATAATGGTCTAAGCAGCTATTTTCTCGTGTAGGAAGTTTGTGTCCCGGTAGAAGACCATGCGAGGAAAGCATATTAAGATAAGATATTCTGTTTCTTGTTTCATATGAGGATTCCTTTTCTTTAACAATAAGATTTATATTTATATCACCGGATACTATAATATTAGTTTCATTTTTAATCATAGTTAACACTGTGTCAAGTGAATCTATAAATTTTGTTGCATTTGTGTATGAAGGGGATCGATATATGCCTAATATAGTACAACCACATATTTTTAGCATTAAACATGATGCATTATCTAAGGTAAATTCTTCAAAAATTGGGTTTAACTTTGATTTGGCGTATATGACCACTCCATCATTTTGATTAGAATTGTAAGCAGTGGCATGATGTGTGTAGTTACGTAAGCAGTAATGATGTCGAAAAATCTTCGCTGCTTAGCTGATGTATAAGGTCATCGATACTTTTTTCAAACGATTTTTCCTTTTGAGCAGCTTCTGAGACGAGAGACGGGCCTTCATTGGCAATGTTGGGGGTATCAGTTTGACCGGGTGGATCCAAGATGATTTCAGAAGGCTGTCTAATTGGTGTGGAAGCCTTATTTGGCTGATGTTTTTGTTGGCTATCTGTGTTTTGCGGTGTTCTAAAAATTTTCTCATTCTGATCGTTTTCAAATGGCAGTGAAAGATTTATATCAAAAAAGTTTAAATCCTCTGTACGTAAACTGATACTGTCGGAGAACTGTACGTTATCATTCAATTCCATCAAGTCGTCTTTATTTAACTCGGGCAGAGAAGTTGTGCTCCTTACAACAGGCTGTAGTTCAGTGTAACGTTTTGGAGCAGGATAATTTGCTTCTTCAAAATCAATAATATCATCGGGCAATGAACCAATAACTGACCTGAGGAGAGAGGGAGAAACAGTCTGTTTTAGAGCTAGCGCAGACGACGGATAACGGAGGACTTTTTGTCCGCGACACGTCTTTATTGTAACCAAATAAGAATTCAATTTGGATCGCGTATATCCATGAAAAGTACGCGATAGTCCTCGTTATTTATTCAACTTTATGTTCTTAGTAATAAGGTCGTGTTGCGGACAAAAAGTCCTTCAATGTCCGTCGTCTGCGCAGGTCATTAAAAACCAAGAAATTATAATAATTATATTCACGTGGATGAAATCGCAGGCTTAAATAAGCTTCAATTTCAATATCCACGCGGAATTTAAAAAAAAAACCTATGGCCGAGATGAACCTTTGACCGAGATAAAAATTATCCTATGTTATAATCCAGGTTATAAACTATGTGTGTGCCAAATTTTATCCAAATCCTTTTAGTAGTTTTTGCGTGATTGACTAATAAAGAAACAAATATACAAACGTCGTAGCTCACATTTATAATATTTGTAGGATTATTTAGTAAGCAAGTCTAGCTTCCGCCCGCGAATTCATCCGCGTAGACACTTGATAAAGTCCCTAGGGAACGTTTGACCAGAATCAAAAAAGTATCCTTATGTTATAATCCAGGTTAAATACTATCTGTGTGGCTTTCATCCAAATCCGTTCTGCCATTTTTCGTGTTTGAGTCACACACAAACATCCAAACATCATAACTTTCACATTTATAGTACGAAAATAGGGTACCTACGTATTTTATTTTTAAATTTCGAACATAATAAGTAAAGCGAGTCACACATTACGCAGATACGATAATATTTTATTTGCGTATAAAAACATATTTATCTGAAAGCATCACACACTAGACAGATACGATAATATACGAGATGATACATCCACTCGGAATCCTTCAGACTGAGTAGACTTGTTTTTTTGGTAAGGATTGTTTATACAGTGTGTTTAAAAATGAGTTCGCGTTTTACGGAAAAAAACGCGTTTATTGCTTCTCGATTAGACAGCTCGTCAGAAGATAATTCTGATTTTGAATTTGATGCAGGTCTTGCTTTACTTTCTAAAACGCGACGAATTTGGATAGATAGAAAGAAGCCATATAAAACCTAAAAAGAACCGAGGCGAATTTAATATCTTCCAGGATGTATCAGATAACAAATTTTCAAGCTATTTCCGAATCCCAAGATAAAATATAAAACTATTTGTACAAGAACTTAATCTAAACAAAAGTACAACAACTAAAACTGTTGCCTTACACCAGTTCATCATCATGAGATGATCTTTGTTGTGAATTTTGTTTCCTTTGAAAACATAATTTAAATATAAATTGAATGGGCAAGTTTGGGTAGTGCTTATAGTCTAGTATTGTAGTAAAGCCAATATTGATGCTCAAAATTTTGAAAGCGGGAAATTTGAGACTTGGCTACAAGAGCTCATGAAAGGTATCGTTCCGTACAAAAGAAAAAAACAAAAATAAATCAACCGTTAATATTGATTTTAAAGAAATACCTTGAGATGATTGGTCACCAGGATCAAGTGATCTATCGATAAATATAAAAAAGATGTACGAATTGAAGAAAAAGTCCCAGACCCTCAATTATAACTTTAGACCCACTGTGAGCTTGACCGGGTGGTTCCCTCCCCTCTGGCCTATGTCTCACCGCAAACAGTCCCTGCCCTTGCGCCTACATCCTGTATTTACATGCAGATAAAATATGATGTTATATTTTTATCTGCAGATCTTTTCTGCAGGTATATTTGTATACGCAGATAATTATCTGACCATCTGTCGATATATGTCGGTGCCGACAGATACTGTACGATAAAATATAAATTATCTGCGCTGTGTGTCTTAGTTCATATGAAATATTATATAGAGAGCGATATTGAAATATATGCGCTCAGATACAGATATCTCATCGTATCTGCGTAGTGTGTGACTCGCTTAAGTATTTAATTTTGAATGTTGCAACACCGCCCTTTGGCCGTAGGGGCATGGGCCGACATGAAAACGACTGACGGAGCCTGCCAAGACACCATAAAACTGAAGTCCCTTCTACAAGTCACTCAACCACATAAGTTTTAAATGGAATTATTGTATATTACATCTCGCTCGAAACTATAGGTAATAGTACATTACAGCCGAGTAACAACGGTAAGCAAGACATTACATTGTCGAGGATGGTTCAAAGCCCGAGCCGCTGGCGAGGACTTTAATCATTCGAGGCAATGTAATTGCTTCCCGTTCAAGGCTTGTATAAAACTTTTCTCACGAAATGGGAGGAAATACAATTTGCTAAGTAAAAATACGATTTTTTAAATTGGTTCGTTCGGCCATGTTTGGTGTCATGCATGGTCATTCAATGGGTAGGTATCATATTATTTCAATACTTACTTACCGCACTAAAATCAGTGCGGTAAGTAAGTACCTATTGAAATTCATTACCGCACTGATTTTCAAATTTAGAATATTCACGTCGGAAAAGAGCCACGTACATTTCAGAGCATGAGTGAGAAAATACCTATACCTAACTTAGCTATAAGTTCGACCATTCGGTTAGCATTAAGCACTTACTTACTGTCTTCGGTAGTCAAGTAAAAATACATTAGGTACACGTTTAAGTAGTAGGTACGGAAATAAAAATTATGTACCTTTTAAAGAACATAAGTAAAACACCTGGATACTGCTTACAAACTCCTTTACTCTTGATTCTGTACATTATCACAATTAATAACAACGAACACAACTATTTTCACCGGGAAGACTCAAAGTTAGCTTCCCTCTTTTTTTTAGGAATGACAACAGCTGTCAAAGACCGACCGGTGTTGCCACGTTCGAGTAAACTAATATTATTAAATAGCAAGTATAAGAATAAGTATCATTCCATTCATGAAAATTATAATTGTTAACAGTCGGCCATCCTGATAGTGTGTCTGTCCCAGACACAAATAAAATTTATCCTAAATATCGGAGTTTTTAACAGAACAGTGGAATTTCACATTAATGACAATTTCACATTACGGTATTGAACTAGGTATTAAATTGAAAAATAATTATCCAATTTAAAGCAGGCAATGCATTATCTTATTATTTATATAAATTTAATTTACCTATTTATTCATAAAGTTGCACCAGCAGGCATGCATCAACACAACCACTAGGTAGTACATTCAAATATCACAACAATTGTATGATTCTGATGATGCATATGCCACTAAGTACATACTTCAATCATAAAGCAAATAAGTTTAATATATACATTCAAATTAAATTCGTTAGCAAGATGAAATAGAAAACATTAATCATAAAATACATTAATAACAATTACTAACTCAACGTACACTGATTTTGAACTAGATTATAAATGGAAAATAAAATTATAACCATTAACTGAATATAAATCTAATATTACTTAATAATTTCTTCTTCATAATAATAATCACTTATTAATTAAGTAATGTACTTTATCAAAATTAACCAACGTAATAAATAACTGTCGAAAACACTATCCTATACCTACAATACTATAATTTATTTGACAGTGGTATAAAATATTGAACAATAGTAGTCAAATTAGTTTTGTTTGAGTTAAAGATTCAATTTAACTCTTGGCCAATGGGAAATAAAATTATATATATAACAATTAACTGAATATAAATCTAATTTTACATAATAATCACTTATTAACTAAGTAGATATACTTAATCAAAATTAACCAATTTAACTAATAACTGTCGAAAACACTATCTTATACCGACAATATTATAATTTAATTGATAGTGATATGTAATAATATTGAACAATAGTAGTCAAATTAGTTTTCTATGACTTTAAAATTCAGTTTAACTCTCGGCCATCCAACCACTACGAATGACCACATTCGTTTTAAGTAAAGTAAATATACCTATTATAAAACGTCATATTTTCTAAAGACTAAAAAGACGACAAAATATATGTCATACATACTAATTTCTTAGAAGATTTTCCCTTTTTAAGAAACTATGTTATAAGTTGCAAATCACATTACTGCATTGCGTTCTTTTAAATAATCTTTGTAATAAAGTGACTTGTCTCAACTTTTGCTTTTTAACACTTTATAAATAACTAACATGTTATCTGCAAGAACTCCAATTATTTTTATATAATTATATTAATTTATTATATACTTAATAATATTTATTAGGGTAAGATAACAGTTTATCGACATGGTACAATTTTATGGGATTACATAATAACCTAGACCTGCACTCTAATATTAAGTTACACCGCACTCATTATATAGAATCGTATTCATCAAATTAAGGTATTTACATAAATGGATGAAATACAAACAAAATGCAGTCATTAGCTTTCTATAATTATTTTACATTAATGTGGTAATGTAATGTAACAGAGTATTTAAGTTATTAGCGAATGAAATATAATTTAAATGTTGATCGAGTTCTACTTAGGTTTACTAATTAATAACTGTCGCTCAAATCTAAATGCTAATTGCTAACCAACATCGTCATAATATATATTCTTATAAGTTATGAATATTCGTATACTTTATGTGATTATTTATTTATTATTATTAAGTACACAGGTATCATACAATTTTCATTTGCCCTACAAAACTATTTACATAGTCGACTGTAGAATCTGGAGTCTCGATACAATATTAATAACTTGGTTGTTGTAATACCTTAGTTATAATATAAATAACTTAGTTGGATTTATCAAGGTTTAGTTTACAAGTATGTATGTATTTAACTTAAATCGAGTAAATGTTAAAATTAAAATTGTGAATCGATGATATCAGTCTTACTTTTAAATAAATATATTTTTGGTCTCAAACTTAAAGAACTTATAAGGTATTAATAATATTATTTTATAAAAGTATGTGTATTTAACAATAGGTGTTTAACTTAATATTTCTATGTTATCCAGAAAATGTTTTCTCACATTATTTTTAAATATAGTTTTGACATTTTTAGATCTAACGTTTTGTAGGAGGCTGATTAACAAACATGCTATCAAGTGTTCTATCAACATAATAGTTTTGCGGTTGTAATAGACCTAGTACCATATTAAGGCGACAAGTGAGTGGCGCTCTCGACTCCCATGGTAAATCAATAGGTAGTATACTGCAAACTTCGAATAGAATTGTCTTTTTGACATGTGATTTAATTAAAGTTATACAAAGGCAGTTCAGTAACATTTTGTGGATCTTAATAGAAGGGACCGGCTACTTTTTTTTCTCAAAAGAACGATCATCTCCTTATCATGTAGACCCACCACCCACACATCACACATACATCTGGTGTGACCCGCCGAGCTGAAAGTCTTGCTATCGTTACCGAGTCGAGCACTGACGTACGACTCTGGCTGATTGGCAGTCTCTGTGCGGGAACCTATCTGCGTACAAGTCAAACCAGATGCAGTTTGCAGATATGTAGGTCGGATCATAAATCCGCAGACGACGGTATATGAAGTTTTAAGATTACTTTGCTCTGGTAGTTAGCATCCTAATGGTGTTCCTCATTTCTTGGGGTGATTCTCGTCTTCCGATGCAGTGTCCCAGGTAGTCTTCATTGATGTAATCGGTTCTTGGTTATTGCTGTTACAATAATGAGCCACCATTGCGTGCCTTCGTAAAGTATGGCTTGGGTTTGCTGTGGTTTTTTTTTTATTCCATGAGGTCGTATAGCCTTAGTTTTGAATTTCTCTTATGCTGAACTGGCGCTAGAATTAGAATCAACTACCGACAAGGTGGACCGACGATCTGGTGAAGGTCGCGGGAAGCCGCTGGATGCGGACTGCGCAGGACTGATCGTTGTGGAGATCCTTGGGGGAGGCTTATACCCAGCAGTGGGTGTCATGTGGCTGAGACGACGACGACGACGACGACGCTTGCCCACTCAAGGGCTACAACCTAAAAATATCGTTCGCCGCTTGCCCACACCAGGAGCTTCGGCCTACCGCTTGCCCGCACCATGGGCTTCGGCCTTTTACCATTGATTTGCCGCTTGCCCGAACCATGAGCTTCGGCCTTATTCCATTGACTTGCCGCTTGCCCACACCAGGAGCTACGACCCCATCTCATTTAATTACCGCCTGCCCACGCAAGGAGCTACGGGTTCAAGCCACGCACTCACCACACGGTCGCTACGGTCCCAAGTCACGCAGCCGATACCCGTTGGCCACGCGAGGAACTTCAGTTTCCAGATGCTCATCCACCATGCGCTTGCCCACACGAGGAGCTGCAGTCCCAAGCTCTCAAGCCACACAAATATCATGTTGCGATTTTCAAAATGGTCCTGAGAGAAAGAATAGAATTAATATGTAGTGTTACTCAACTCACTAATCTTATATTCCATAAATGTATTACTTCACTAAAATTAATCTGCATTTTCATCAGTACCTTTTACTGTGCTGCGGTTTATTCTTTGTGCCAATTAACAGTTCTGAAATTAACCCAACAACCGTGAACGATTCCTGTTCACAATAGGCTGAACACTATAAATACTAGCTAGGGTGTTTTCAGCAAAAAGGACACTCATTTATCTCAGTCATCACGACACGTATTTAGTTAATAATAATAATAATTCGTTCACCAATATTGCTAGGATAGCTGAAAGTCAACTAAAGCTTCGGTATTCATATCCGACGCATCTAATAGAACCGTAATAATCTCACACGGGGAAAATGTAATCCTTCAGGCTAATGTACAGATATGTTTAGTTTAATTAAATTCAAAAAGTTCTCAAATCAGAGTACAAATGTCCTCAAATCTAGTTAAGTCTACAAATGACGCCATTCACTATTTACTACTTTTCATTCATTTTCATTCAACGAAATGGTTGTTTTCATATGATTGCACCTGCTATTCATGAAATGTACCACAGTGCTTAGATTCATTAGAGTATCTTGTTCGTCATAATACAAGTGATAATTATGTTCCCTTGCAATCAATGGTATCAACAAATATATCGGCATATATAGGTTTGGACTACAAGTATACTCAGTCGATACAGTCGACGTGTAACTATTGCCAAGTACAGCAATGGCAACGACTGCCTATAGAAAATGTCAAACTTCTACTTACTATTCTGAACTCGACGTCTTATGTTTAAAGTGCATAGTCGAAGAACTCGACGGTTCTAAAAATCCGTATCTGTTGTTGACCGTATAAATAACAATGATTCAATTCGCAATCTAATGCAATTAAATTGCATGCGAGTTATTGAAATTTCCTTAGATCGTCATACTAAAAATTGAAACAACTAATATAATTAAGTTATCAAAAGGATAATAAATATATGATTACATTCTCAGTGTATGTAAAGTTCGTGTCATATCATTTAGTAAAGAAAAGATTTTTTTCTTCTAGATGTTATGCCTTTTCGTCAGGGTTAATGTTACTACGCGATTTGTAACTCCACTACTACTGTAATGTAGACTGTAGTGTTAACGCTTAGTGTATTTAACTATTCAGTCGGCGGGTTAACCCGCGTCCAGCGTGTCCCTTGCTCCCCTGGAAACATCGAGACAACTTGTACAGGCTACAAGCATCCGGATGCCAAAATTCATCCAATGTGATCAAGTAACAAACTTCTAAACATCTAAACATCCAACCAAACCCTTACATTAGAATATAAGTAGGATTTTGCAATTTAGTGGATTAAGCAAGCGACCGACTCGACTGATCGACCAATAGGCTCATCTCCTTTTGTCAGTGTGTATGTGCAGAGGAGGCTTCCTCGAACATTAAGATTAAACTTAATTGGCCGATTTTATCATCTGCTTCCAACAGTACACCTAGGCGGTACAGTACAGTACGGAGGTGTTCGAGCTTTTGGTATTACGCGCTCGAGATCAATCGAATAAGTAGTAAACGTACTAGGTACTAATAGGACTACACTCGGCACAGTACAACGCTACCAAACACAAACTGTTAATGTAACAATCGAACAGTTCGTATATACTTTACCCAATCTCTTGCTAAATCATTTTTTCAAAACATCAACAACAACAAGTTAACGATATGTACTCGATCTTGTGACCGTTTCGTTGATTTCTTTATAGTCGAACTTGAGCCATGAATCCTGCTTTAGCGCTAACTAATGCTTTTATCGATAGCTGTTTGTTAAATATACTAGCGTAACCCCGCTTTAATGTAGGCCTGCTTACAACAGCACTTCATCGCTCTAATCTGTAAAATGTGGCCTTTTACGTTTATCAGAATATAATAGACTATTTAATTAGTGCTTCAGCTGCCGTTTACATCCTGCCAATATACAGTTTTTTATAATAATATATTGTAGCAGTTACGTTATTCGGACTGTATCTACTATGACAGTTTACAAATAATTTACATAGGTATGTAGGTACCGTAAAATGTCGCATTAAGCAGACTAATCGCGACATGTTGAACACTTTACCTACATGGCGATTTGTGTGATAGCGGTGGTTTCCTGGATGTGGGTTCACATCGAAACTGCTAGAAAGTGCAGTCAAAAATGACGAACTTATCATGATCAGCCCAGACACTTCAATAACACAAAATACCAACTTTAACCTTTTCAAGTGGTATGGTAGATATTGCCACATCATAACAGACTCAGCTTATAATTCCAAGACAAAGGTCTAGAATCCCGGACATGTCCGCGGTTCCGCTCCTATCCCGACAGATGGTATCTCTGCTCGGGAAAGAGTTTGTTATTCTCAATTTTTTTTTTTTTTACGTACGTTACAAAATATGGTTCACAGAATTAACCCATTCACATACTGTTGTCATCTGATAACAGGCTAAGTCGGAAGCACCATAGGCGGCCCACAATCATCACACAATAAGAAGAAGAATACTTTATCAAAAATGTGCTAATGCTGAATGGCACTTACTATTATGCTTACATAATTATTAACACTGCAATAAGCATAATCAGATAGACAGATGCAAAATCAATAAAACTATTTAGAATTCATTCACTGTGAAGCATAAATAGCTGCTGTTTAAATAATAATAATTGCATACAGTCACACCAATTATCTAGCCCTCGCGGCCTCGTCAAGTTTTGTTTGGTGACAAACACACCCTTGTACTTTCCTCTTGCAAACACATACATAATACACACAATAAACACTCAGGCCAAGACAAATAGGCACGCTCATGCACACAAACACTCGTTCCATCTAGGGACCGCAACCGGGACCTCCAGCGCAGAAGGCGTGTTCAGCACCACTGCGCCAAACAAGTCGTCAAAATTTCAGTTCGCCCAAACAGGTAGTCAACGTAGTAGCATTATTTGTTGTAAATAACTCAAATAATTAACAAGACTTATACCTTTTGTTGAATTTATTAATACTGCAGATAACACTACACACACATCAATTTCTCTCTGAACCACATACACATATAACATGCTTATGAAATGTAATGTACAATCATCAAACAGTGATGACTGAGAATAGTGTATTTATTTTCACTCCGTTTCTATAAAATAAGTTGCCGGTTGACCAGACAAACTTTATAGTACTAACGTTAACAGTGGTAATAGTTTAGTCAAAACTATTAATTGATAAATGCTATAATAGCACAATACTATGAAATGAATAACTCCCACACTTATTTTACTTGTCGATTAATATGACAACATTTAATACTCAATTACACTTGAGTCGTTCAATAATAATCGGAACATAATTTTATGTTACCACTTTAAATTTTTTCTGCTTCATACATAACATACAAAAAAAACAAAAACATAGGCTTAAACAGTGTTGGGTGTATACCATTAATACCAGTTAAGATTTATTTAGTAAATCAATAAATGGAGTTGGATTCTATTAAATTAAATATTAGAAAAGACAAGCTAATTTGTACCCTTTTGATGGAATACTAATACTTTCCTTAAACATTATCAATTAATTATTACAGTTACCATATATCAAACAAAGCGTCCTGCCTGAAAACTAGAGCTGCTGTGATCTGGTAACACAACAATGTTTAGGTTGTTAAAAGTAGCTTTAACTTTTTTTTGTATTTTTTTTTTTTTGCTCACTACCAAAAATAAGCTATAAAATAATACCCCATGAAACCAAACAGGGCTGACTCAGCGGATCAATCTGATAAATTTTTATTGTTCATGTTCATTTTTATTGCAATCTAGTTAAGCACCACACAGTGGTGATCTCATTTAATTAGAAAGTGATAATTTTAATCAGTTTTGTGGTCTATCTTATCAGTATTAAATTTAATTATTAAATTGCTACACCCTCTCATTGTGTAAACTATTACATGTTCAACGTTATTGAATACTTAAATAGCTACATAAATTTGTAAATTTATTTAACTGTGATGCTATTACTATTTTAATAGCATCCTGTCCCATAACATGTGTATGAATCTATCAATTTAATGATTGGTGAAGTTAACAACAACTTGTGTTTATAAATATTGAATTAGTTTTTAGTGGTTTGTACAATAAGTAGCCAAGTGAAAATTAATAATAGCTTTTGAGTAAGTACTTCTAAACTTCTCTTCTTTTGTGTTGTAAGAAATACTTTAAATGGAAATAAATGATGTACTTGTATATGGAATATGAACATTAGGTATTTGGATTGAAATAAGTTTATCTATCATTGAATCACCGTTTTAATAACTAATAACAAGTGGAATGGATTATTTTGTTGGTAAGATTATTTTAACATGATGCACATAATTTATAAAAGGTGTTACACTTTACATTACAATGTATACAGTAGTGTTATGTAGGTATATGTTGTTGTTATTACCTAAGGTATTCATAATCTTAGTAATTATGATATGAACAAGGTTTCCAATGAAGGTGACTGTGACTGCATAATTCGTCAGTGTAATTTTTTATAATTTATTCAATGAATTCGTACATATAAATACTTAATTTTGACTTTCGTCAATGCTCTTGGTTAATGCTCATGTTAGGTACCGCAGAAGTGTGAAGTATCCTGCCTCGAATCGAAAGAGATCACAATATTCACAATACACTATCACACAGAAAAGAACACTACACAATCTGCAATACTCATTTATCTATAAAATGTAATAAACTTACCGATGTATCCGAGCTTACCAAGCACACGGCCTAGAGCGTAGGCATACGTTCATTGTCGCGGGTTCATTGCACTTCTGAACTTTTAAAGAACATAAGTAAAACACCTGGATACTGCTTACAAACTCCTTTACTCTTGATTCTGTACATTATCACAATTAATAACAACGAACACAACTATTTTCACCGGGAAGACTCAAAGTTAGCTTCCCTCTTTTTTTTAGGAATGACAACAGCTGTCAAAGACCGACCGGTGTTGCCACGTTCGAGTAAACTAATATTATTAAATAGCAAGTATAAGAATAAGTATCATTCCATTCATGAAAATTATAATTGTTAACATACCTAAGTACATTTAAGTAAACTAAGTACCTACTTAATTGAATAATTACTTACCTATTCAACTGTCTTCCAGCCAAAAAATCGGACGAAACTTGTTTTAAGGTACGACTTGCGGACTTAAGTTCACAATCTGGTTTATTCCATTCTGTATGAACATCCACTTGTGTTTCAATAATGTTTAGATCTTCATAGTTTATAACTGTACCTTTATTTTCAAACACTTTATTTTTCTTAGCCATTTTTAACATTAATAAACGTCTCTTATCGCTCATTTTCAAACAAGAGATTAACAGTAATTAACAATAACTATGATAACAATAACTGTACCTACTTTTTATCCTTTTATTGGGAGCGCGTAATGACCGTGACCGTTATTTTTATTGCACTACTTACTGAGCGGAGCGATGTGAGGCCGGGGCGCGGGTGGCTCACGCACACTTCAATTGTAGGGATGCAAACGCGCGGCTATCGCGGCTATCTCATGTATTTAATAGTTAACAGAGATAGGTTTGCGTACTCTGCTTGCAAGTCGTCACACGTTTTGCTGTAACTTATGATACAGTAAATCGCCATAATTGAGATGGCCAAAATCAAAGTTACAAGAGTTGTGTGATAGGCCTTTTTGACGAATTGGTAAGAGATGTATGTATGAAACTTTCCCAGATCATAAAGGACGATAAAAGAATTCGAATCACACTTATTACGCGTAACTCATGTATCTTAAGTTACATGACATTCGCATGACACGGCAGCGTGACCCACTATTATACACTATTCGCGATAGTTGCTGAAAGCGCCTGCGCCTCCTTATCGTTGCTATCATTGTCATGTCCTATCGTTGCATAGGTACATAGACAAAAAAAATATCCATTGAAAAACCAGTGAAAGTACCTACTTATATATAAATGTTTTTTTTTTATTATCCTATCTGCAATCAGTATTCTACTTTAATTAGATTTCATAATTTTTGACATTAAGAGCGTGACTCCAGCGAGCCATCTGCACGAAGTTGATTATTAGCTTTAACCCTTAAACCCTAGCTGCAAACCCCAGCGACCTAATTTTTGTAAATATCTTTGTAACCATTGATCGTACAGACCCGAGGATTTAGGTAATCTTCAATGGCGCCTTCGGTTATCTTACCGTCAGTCGCTGTCAGGTGTTAAAACTGTGTGGATGGAGATATTGCGGTTTGTGGGTAACAGCGTAATATTTCAGACCTTTAGTTTGTCGTGTTTTTAAGTTGTATTCTGAATTAAAACGAAATATTTTTATAGTCAGTTCTGTAACTAATTAATATAATATAAAATAGGGGTAAATGAAAGTTTTAGTAAAGAAATATAAGTTTTTTCATGTTGACGTTGTTTTATTGCTCTGTCGCTTGCTATATTTATTTTATCTTCATCGTTTTATGTTAGACTTGAATAATCTTAAGCCATTTTGAAAATGGCAACTAATAGTGCACAATAATGCCGTACTTTTTTGAAAAAAAACTTGCAATAGCCCTTATTACACCTTAAATGGAATAACGCTTGACATGTTCAACTTTGCCTCCAAATCTTCGAACTATTTTGGAAGGCATTCTGCAAAAGAACCCCCAATGGTTCAACAGGGTCCTAAACTCATTACAAAAAAAAGATGTGTTGTATGCCCCAGAGGTAAGGATCGGAAGACCAGTTTTCAACACCATATGCCTAAATCGTCTCTGTGGCGAGCATACCAAGGAAATGCCATGTATGTCTCGACAAAGTAGATTAAGATTATTGTTTAATTCTTATTAAGTTTATTATTCTAATAAGGAAAACTAATAACAACAATTTTGTTTCCTTTAAAAGTTATAGACCAAAACATATTGGGGTCCTCTAAACCCCAGGGTAGTGTAAGTGTTTCTCCCAAGATGGGTAGGGATTAAGGGTTAATAGCTGAAGTATGACTCCTAAAATTCTAGCTTATAACTTACTACGCCACCAGGATAAGTCACCCCTATTCTGCAATGCAAATATTTATCAAAGTACACAGTATATTTAATGAACTGAAGATAAAGACAGATAGAACAAACTAAACTTCTTCTGCTAGATGGAAGCAAACAAAACAATAACAGTGATAATTTGTCTGTGCCTACAACAACCAATCCGAATTCAGTACTCGTTATCAGTATGAATCAGGGGGGGCACACTTAGAATAACGCAAACAGTCAAAGAAAGTAGCGCCATCTCTTAATCTTAACCAGAACTTTTACAACAAAAGTCTTCCAGCTTGCCAATAGATGTCTCTGCTGTCGGAATTAAAATTAAAACTATTGTTTTGACCTAGAGTATATTGGTCTGTGGTTTTGACTTTTGTTTGTGTATGTGTGGTAATGTAATGGCTGACAGTGCTTTGATTTTGCTAAATATTACTACTGCTTTCGAGTATTTGTGTTCTCTGTAATCTAACGTCGAGTTGAGTTTGCTTCTCCGTTCGATTATTTAGATCACTGACTTGCACGAAGTTATCTTTCTCTTCAAAGTTGTGTCGAGTCCACTGATTCCACAACCCTGAAGGAGATTTGTCGGCTGTTGATTGATGTTGACCCTGCGATAAAGACGCTTTCTTTGCGATATAGACGCTTTGTGTATTGTTAAGTGTACTATTATTGTGTTTGTTACAAAATCGTAAGAATGCCGTTCAAGTGTATTTTTGGATGTAATAGTCCTGGTAAGTTATTATAATAATAACATTTGAGTAAGTTGTATGTTGACTAGGATGGCATAGCAGATGTATGAGAATTTTATTTACAAAAACAAATGTTTAATATTTTCAGGCGCTGCTTTGCATATATTTCCAAACCCTGTAAAGTATCCAGAACGCTTCAAAGCATGGGCTTCAATAGTAGGTGTAAAACATGGGAACACTGACTGAAGTTGATGTCTACAAGAAGAAGAGGATATGCGATAATCATTTCATAACAGAACATAAAAATCGTAATAACCGTTTGAGCATATTAGCAGTACCCTTACTACATTTACCAGGTGATTAAATTTAATTTGATATCATTTAACCTCAATTTTGGTATTTTTTATTTTTGTGGTTAACATCACATTATGAAACAAAGTCATGTTTATATGTTAAGACAGAAGGTGTAAAATTACTTTATCCCAAAATGACACCAATAGTAACCATGTCTTTTTCTTGGATTTACTTATGTTTATGGTAAATTTTGGACATTGGACAAGCATTGGACCGGATTTCCAAAGGTCGCGGGTTCGATTCCCGTCTGAGAATTCACTTGTGGCCGAGTTAATTTTTTCCAATATTTTTTATATACCATAAGTATAAAAATAGCATTGAAAAATGCAAAAATTACAAAATCATAAAAAAGTTACTTATGTTTTTATTTTGTATCTATTGAAAGTATGGGCTAGCTTGATGACCGGTGCCATCAGGTAGGTAAGTAGGTATAAGAATAAAAAAATGCTTTTTTCTTTCAGATAACAGTTCTAGTATTGCTGTTACAACACCGGCTGAAAATGGCTGTGAAAAAAAACCGGCTGAGACTTTAGATTTTGGTAATTTTTTTAGTTGTATTTATGTATAGTTATAAGTTTCTAATGTCATGAGCACTTGAGTACCAATCTATCTATTATAAAAAAGCTTGGTTTCCATTTTCAAATAAAGATAAATACCTAAGATTATTTTGCATAATTTATTGAACATATATATCATTAATCTAATAAATATTGGCCATAAGTACCTAATTATTTATTTATTTATTTTTCAGATAATAAATCTCATCAATCCAGATTCATCAGATCTGAACAACCATCCACATCCACTTCTGCTGTGGCTGTTGATGATACTTTAGGTAAATATTCATTTATCTGGCTAATTATATGCTATCCAATAAACATTATCCAATATAAGAAAAAGCATACTTATGATAAACTTTAAATAGAAAATTATGAGCCTCGAGGCTCAGTGGTTAGAGCATTTGACCGGATTTCCAAAGGTCGTGGGTTCGAATCCCATCTGAGAATTCACTTGTGGCCGAGTTGATATTTTCCAATATATTTCAATTAAAAATTTATCATAAGTATGAAAATAGCATTGATAAATTCAAATATTCAGAAATCATAATATAGAAATAATCATGGTAGCTTATATATTTTCTTTACATTTAAAATTATCTAAAAGTACATTTGCTTAAAATCATATTTTGTATCTTTACAGTTCAATGTCGTAAAATTGGCGCAAAAGCTAGCAAAAGGTGCAAAAACGCAGCTTCTATTGTGTTACAAGATCACAATTACCTTGTTAAGAGACCTAAACGCACAACTCCTAAACGTAAGTTTTTCGTCCAAATGTGTTATTTATTAGGATATAGTATGTTTAATTATTTGTAACTAGCGGCCGATCGCGGTTTCACCCGCGTGGTTCCCGTTTCCGAGGGAATATCGGGAGAATAAGATATTTTTGCCTTTTTCCGGAACTGTATCTTTAAATTAAGATAGTTCAAAAACTATGCAAGTAATCTTAATGAGAGTTTTAGTCAGACTTTTGTATCAAGTTAATCTATAAAACGAACGGATAAAATAAGCATGTCCGATTTCAATCCAGTTGTGGAGCTAGGCAAGCGTCGCGCTGTTCGTGTCGATTCGGTTTTCATACATTCTCTATGGCATAGAGAATGTGTGGGGATCGTTTTTGGTGCGGCACCAGAATGTGTGGGGACCGTTTTTGGTGCGGCACCGGTGCTGCGTCGGTCGGTCGGAATCATACCGTTACAAACGCACGCACACATAGAGCCCCGCCCACAGATGTGTTGAAACTGTCTGTACTAAATTGAACAGGCCAGTATTTAAATAAAAGGTTTGTTAGTTAATAATAATTTTAAAAACCTGAGGGTGCTACTTTCAGTAGAGGGACCACCTTTAATAGCGCCGTATAAGTGTGAGCTTACCACAATCTTTTATTTCCAGAAACTATTATTCGTCATGGAGGAGTATACGATCACAAATTAAAGCAGCTGCAACAAACCATTTATCGTTTACGTCGTAAGAATCGGACATTTAAGGAAAGACTAGCTAATGCTCAGAAAATGGGAGACAACATTGCCTTTAATTTTGTTACAAAGCACATGACAAAAGCAGCACAGCTTTTCGCCCACATACAGCTACAAGCTAAAAAGAAGCCTAAAGGACGTCGGTTTACGATTGAAGAGAAAGTTTTATGTTTAACCTTATACAAGAAAAGTCCTAAATGTTATAGACTTTTATGCAAATTATTCGCACTTCCTTCCACAAAAACCATGAAAATTCTTTTGAGCAAAATTAAATTGGTTCAGGGCATTAATCCCATCATATTTGAACAACTTAAAAAAACTTTGCAAGGAAAAGATGCTTCTGAAAGACTATGTAGTCTCATCTTTGATGAGATGTCCATTACTGCACATGTCAATTATAATGCCAATAAAGACACGTTAGAAGGTATTTCCGACAATGCAAAGAATACGTCATTTTCTAACCATGTCCTTGTTTTTATGGTCAAAGGACTGAAAAAGAACTTTAAGCAACCCATAGCTTACTATTACACGAATAGTTTGAAAAGTATAGAATTAAAAAATATTATAAAAAATGTTATCAAGCATGCATTGGAGGCAGGCCTCATCATTATCAACACAGTGTGTGACCAAAGTACGGTAAATGTGGCAGCTATCACAGAACTGATAAATGACACGAAAGCTCTTTTTCTGCGAAATGGGAGGGAGTGGCGAGAAGACATTTTCAGGGTCAGTGGTAAAAATATAATACCATT
Organism: Chrysoteuchia culmella; assembly: GCA_910589605.1. Lineage (NCBI taxonomy): Eukaryota > Metazoa > Arthropoda > Insecta > Lepidoptera > Crambidae > Chrysoteuchia > Chrysoteuchia culmella. The sequence goes on along the minus strand of OU342655.1, from coordinate 19,300,758 downwards.
GTATGACATTCCCCACATAATAAAAGGTCTTCGGAATAACTTGCTTACCAAAGATTTAACATACACATCAAATTATGTGAAAAAGAATATCAAATGGGAGTATTATCAGATGGTATATGCTGCTGACAAATCATATGGCGAGTTAAGGCTACTTGATAAAATTACCGAGGAACATATAAACCCGGATAAAATAAATAAAATGAAAGTCAAATCAGCTACACAAATATTTAGCCATAGTGTAGCCGTAGTAACTGAACATTTAACTGCAAGGGGAGATCTACCTGAGGAATGTAAGCAATTGATTGAGTTCACATTGTTGATAGACAATTTATTTGATACCTTAAACGCGAGTACATTCTCCGTTCCCAACGGCAAATTATTTAAGGGCCCTGTTAAAAATATCGCCTCACCATCAGTTATGGCAGAAAGCGAAACTAATTTTAAAGACTCTAAGGTTTATTAAAAAAACACAAGTTGGAGGTAAAATTATAGAAACTGAAGTTATTGTGCCTTCAATAACAAATTTATTAAAAACAATTGATGGTATACAAGCTGTGTGGAAGGTATTGTCTAATAAATATGGTTTTGATGCAATGTTGACAAGAAATTTTAATCAGGACCCGGTGGAAAACTTTTTTGGGAATATCAGGAGTTTTGGTGGAAGAAATGTCTCCCCTAATACTGTGTCATTTGTAGGAGCCTATAAAGCTCTACTATTAAATGGTTTTACTGCCCCTCATTCCCGCAGAGCGAACTGCGAGGCTGATGGAAGTGAATGCCTTCAAAGTTTAGATTTCTTTTTAAGGGGAGATTTTATTAATCCTGATGTTCCCGAAGATGTTGAAACTAATGACCATAGAGAAATTAATATCAATCCAGAACTTGGCGACACTATGGAAAGTGACTCAGGTCAAAGAAATTATGTATGTGGATGGGTCGTGAGAAAATGTCTCAAAATAATAAAAAAATGTCAACATTGCAAAAAAGATTTAATCGATGATAATTCCACAAATAAAAACAATACCTTCCTTCAAAAAAAAGAATATTGTGTGGACAAGAAATGGCTGTGCTACCCAAACATTTTAGTAGAAGATTATTTTAAAGAAATACAAAGCACAGTCGTTTCTTGTCTAAAAAGAAATCCAAATAAAAACAATGTAAAAGGCACAATAATTTCTTATATAGAATTATTAACAGATTGCCCATTTAAATGCGAGTCACATAGAGAAAAAATATAACACATTTTTGTGGACACAGCACTAAATGTTTTAATTTATAGTTGGTGTAGGAGTATTAATAGAATTTTAGACGGTAAAATTACCTACGATGGTGAGGACGAATTAAAAATTGCTGCACAAAAATATTATAATAAATACAAAAATTATAAAAATAAAAAATAAACCTAACACATTGTTTCATTATTTAATTAAGTTAGTTTTCATTAAGTATGAATTTTAATGTAATGGAACGTATTATCTAGATATTTGTATCGTTTATAATATATTAGTGTGTATTATTCTCAGCCATGAACTATTTTGTTAAGCAAGCACGTATTTTTCATATTAAGACTAATATTACATGAATAAATCATATAATATTAGTCATAATATGATAAAAACACGCTTGCTTCACAAAATAGTTCATAACTGGGAATAATACGCACTAATATTATGTATACGATACAAACTAGGTACCTACCTATAGCTACGTACGTACGTACAAACGATTAGTTCCCGCACTGTCTTCCAGAGGCGCTGACGGCCTGTCAATTCGTGTTTCAAAAAACTGCCGCGAGTGGGCGCTCTTTTCCGTTATAATTACTTTACTCTTTGGTATGAATGCTGATTGGAGGAAATAAATTTCTAACGTAGTACACTGCAATCCCATTTGTTGCCGGCCGGCCCTTTATGAAATGTCACTGTCAGCTGTCAGCTGCCAGTGACAGCTGACATTACTATTTATTCTATTCGCGTCACGTCATTCAATGAAGTGAATTTTCTCCAACGTCAACAACTTTCATGAGTTTATTTATTCAAAAATAAATAGATGTTAAACCTAATTCAAGATTGAAAACGGATTACTGTTCAAAATGACGAGCATATCATCTTACAATAATGATAAAGTGGTGACTGGCGAGGTGGAGTATCCAGCCACCGACCCTGCATCGGGTGCATTCTTCCAACCGGATTATAAAAAGTGAGCTCCTTGCTGTTTTTCAACACTACGTATACTTAAGTGCTATGTGTTTGTAATTCATCATTTAATGTAATGTTAATCAATGATGTGCTGTATCCATAATATTAATTATAAAGGATGAATATACTTCTGTCTCTCATCAGTGTAGAGTCGTAATATATTCAAACTGATAATAGTAAATCATGGGAGCAAGTATGTCTTGTCTTGTTACCATAAAGCTTGAGCTTTTTTACATGACTATATAGTTTAAATATAGCTCTAAATTATTTATTTATTTTATTTACTACTTTAATATTACAGGAATGGAGACTTAAAGGTAATGCTGGATGGATCTAAAGACTCCTTGAAATTAGAGGCTATGAAAAGGATTATTGGAATGATTGCTAAAGGAAGAGATGCCTCAGATTTGTAAGTTATTAAATACATAAAATGTGTTTATTGGGATCTTCCAAAAATTTTTTCACTGAGGGCAAGTCAATAATGCTGATGAATTTTGCTATCAATTGTTTTATCGTTTGCAAATATGGATTTCCAAGGGATGCCTTGAAAAAGTTTCAGGTCATTTTCTTAGATTATGTTGATGCTTATTTACAAATATTTATCAACCTGTGGAAAATTTAACCCACAACATCTAATAGCAGTCTAATAGGTTCTTGAACCTCTTCATTTCATTTTACAAATTCATTATAAAATTAACTTGACATGCTTTGTTGTAGGTTCCCTGCAGTAGTTAAGAATGTGGTGTCAAAAAACATTGAGGTGAAGAAACTAGTGTATGTGTACTTGGTACGATATGCTGAGGAGCAGCAGGATCTGGCGTTGCTCTCTATCAGTACCTTCCAGAGAGCACTCAAGGTTTCTTTTTTAATACTTAAAATAGATTGTTAAATTGTTTTATACATAGGACAATTTTTTATTGGGTAAAAATTAATTAAATAACTGTATGGTTTTTGTAGAATTATTATATATCTTCATAGTTGGGTTATTAATATTAAATTGTCAATGATATGTTTATAGAACAATATGTATATCGTCATAAGCCTTTTTTAATGTCCCCACTGCTGGGGCACTGGCCTTCCTTATGGATGGATAAGGAGAACGGGCCATGACCCACCACGTGGGCCCAATGCGGATTGGTGGGTTTTAACAACTGCGAATGCAGCCGGCACCAACGGCTTAACATGCCTTTCGAATCACAGAGGAGCTCGAGATAGTAATATTTTGGTCACCCATCTGGTGACCGACACTTGCGAAAGTTGCTTAACCTGCCCTACGGACTCCTCAACAATATTTATAATGGTCCATCAAACCCAAAATCAAAACAATATAATATATTCAGTTTTAGCTGTTACAACCTCTTGTGTTAAAAAAGCTATGCCACGAAATCCTGCAATGCGGTAGACCACTTATCAATAAGAACCAGCCAGCGTAGCAAGCGCACCGCGACTCGCTGTCGACGCTTATCTCGCGATGTCTGTCCAGCTCATATCAGTACGGTGTGAGCGGGACAGACTATACGCTCGCGCGAGAAAAGTGTTGATAAAGCTTTGTCGAGGTGCTCATGCTACTCATGCAGAAAGTGATAACACTTGTCTTTTTTTTCATTCTATTCTCTTAGCATGTTTTTCAAACTTTTTCATTTTAGAAGACCAAATCTATAGTATCTTCTTCTTATTAAGTGAGTATTAGAGGACCAGTGGTTCAGTGGCCTGGTGTCAGGAGTTTATATATTATTTCCTATAAGGCCTATAGTATTATTTCATACATAATGAATTAAATATTTGTTATATAGGATCCGAACCAGCTCATCCGTGCAAGTGCGCTGCGTGTGCTATCCTCGATCCGCGTGACGATGATCGTGCCCATCGTGATGCTGGCCATCCGCGACTCGGCCAGCGACATGAGCCCTTACGTGCGGAAGACTGCCGCTCACGCTATACCTAAGCTATACAGGTTTGTTATTGCAAAAAAATTAAGGAAACATACAATATTTTATGTACAAATATATGTTTTTTATTTATTTTATATTTTAAATATAATAAAAAAAAATGAGCTAACATTGTCTTAGAAAGTTTATGTTTTTGAAATTACTAATTCATCTTTCTTTTTTGTAAAATGCTTAGTGTAAGAATTATTTGTCGACATATTAATCTACAAAGAACATGCGAACAAACTTTTAACAGAGATAAATACAATTGATTTTAACTTTTAACCTATATTTGTGCGGGCTTTTTATCTGTTAAGCTGACCTTAAGCTGTTATAGCAATATCAAAGTATATCGTTCTTACTGACTTATAAATTATGGCTATATGCATGTGTATAGTTCTGTTCACATTTCACTTCAATATTGCGAATAAAATCGTTAGTGAAGGGCAGGCCCCAAATAATTACCAAATATCCATCAGTGTTAATCAAAGGTTTGTTGTTCATACAGCCTAGACCCAGAGCAGAAGGAGGAGCTAGTGGCGATTATCGACAAGCTGCTGTCGGATAAGGCGCCGCTGGTGGTCGGCTCCGCGGCCATGGCCTTCTCTGAGGTGTGCCCGACGCGCGTCTCGCTCATACACAAGAGCTACAGGTATGTCTCTCTCAGCCACTCTGTTCTAATAACTGTATAAGATTTTATTTTTGGCAGGTTCGTCTGTTCGTTGAGTTTACTGAATAAAGTTAATTTTCGATTATCCGTAAGAGTAAGTTAATCGAAAATAAGTTTTATTTACTCGATGAAGAGAACTGATAAATACAACCTGTCACGAACACATTCTCTTAGGCCGTGCTCACTTTGTTTTTTCCTGCGACTTTTACTCGTACGAACCCATATATACAAACACGCACGAACGATCCCAACCTTCCAAGTACTTTGGGAGTGCTCTTACTGGATGCGAGTCGTACGTATATAATACGTACGACACGTATTATATACGTACGACTCTCGCATTGGAATGTATGTGTAGTTCTGACGTCTGAAACAATCGGATCTTGTTGGGATTTTAAAACACGTTCGTGCGTAAAAAGCGATGTCACCGGCATCAGTGTGCGCACTCAATTCGTATGAACCACGATCAATATGTATACGTACGATCAAAATTGTGTCCAAAGTGAGCGCGGCCCTAGGGCCCGAAGTTTGATTCATTCATAAACAAAAATATTAGAGGTGCGATCGCGTTAATGATGCTGACAAGTCTCTTGTTGCCCGTTATTATTGGCAGTAGAAAAAAATTAACATAATGAAACTTTCACAAATTTTGGATGGAAAACAAATTGTTTTATTTCGTAGATGAACACGGAAAAATACTAACTTTTACTGTGAAACATCGTTGAATCGCAAATAAATACACATTTAATCAAAATAAACGTATTTCTCAATTAAAATACCTCGGCACCAAGTACCAAGGTTTTGAAGTGAAAACTTCTTTAGCAGCGTTGTGCACATCAGAGTTTTAAATTTTTGGGATGGGTAAAAATGTTAAAGTCGCGTCAGGACACGTGACCTGATCGAAAAAATCGTAGGACGGAGGGAGAGTAGACCACCGGCGCGGCGTTGGAGAGGAAGTAATATCCCTCTCTCTTTCTACCGCGCGGCGAGAATGTATGCCTGCTCCTGCTGTTTCGTTTAAGCGGTTTTCACTTCTGCCGGCACTCGCGGAGTGCAACCCGTTGTTTATTACAAACCTTTTTGTCATTGGTTTGTTCCTTTTTGTCATTCAGGAAACTATGTTCGCTGCTAGCGGACGTCGACGAGTGGGGACAGCTGGCCTTGCTAAACGTGCTCACTGTCTATGCCAAGTCTTGCTTTCCAGATCCTAACAGTCAGGTATGTGTAAAGTGGATTGAGTGGACCATATTATAATTGTCATTACTATAAATATCACATTAGTATAGTACTTGAACAGTTAAATCAACTCGGAGTCTATGTCGCTGTTGGATTAAAAATACCATACTATATTATTATGTTTGCGCATTTGTTAGTACAATATTATATTGTTGTACTGATGAATACACAAACCCATATCAAATTACAAAACAAATATAATTATATTATTTGAAATTCAATATATTAAAAGAATATATTAGCGACATAGATAAGTCTGACAACACGTCTTCAGTGGCATGTTCACCGGATACACTGCTACCAAAAATAGCACGGTATAAACAATGTCTAAGCGTTATTACACAAAATATTAGAAGCATCGATAAAAACTTTGACGAGTTTACTCTCTTGTTGAAGAGGCTTGATTTTTTCCCGGATATAATTTCACTAACTGAATGTTGGCTTTCATCGTTTGGAGATCCCCCAATTTTAGAAAATTACACAAAATTCTGTACAAAAAATCATAAAAATCAAAATGACGGCGTGGTCATCTATGTAAAAAACAATTTACAGTCTATAACTTACGAACCAACTGATATTTTGGATGCTAGCTGTTTGGTTACTGTTGTAAAAAAATGTACCGTGATAGTATCTGTATATAGGTCTCCATCGTACTCCAATATAGATAACTTTTTGAATTCTCTAGATCATTTGCTGAATTCCTTGTCTAACTACGCCAACATTATATTAACGGGAGACTTAAATATCGATATTACGCCCGATTCGAAAGATAAACAAGCTCCGGACTACTTGAATCTAATGGTAACGCATGGGCTTTACCCAACTCACTTTTTACCAACACGAAAAGATAGTTGTCTAGATCACACCGTAACTAAAACAAAATTTCCGTCAAATACGATTGTATTAAAATCTAATGTGACAGATCATGATTCGGTGCTATTGTTTATAAATAACAAAGAAAATCGGCTTAAAGACGATTTGAAAACTACTACAAAAATTAACTACGCTCAAATCTCGGATGAATTGAAACAACTTAATACTAGCCCCATTATTGAAACAAATGATCCTGAAATAGCAACAAATTATTTAATATCATCTATGAGTGACATAATTATTAAGAACACAGTATGTAAAACATATACTAAAAGGAATACGCCTAAGATGCCTTGGATTACTCCTGGGCTCTTAAGGTGTGTCCGTCACAAAGATAAGCTCCACCTTGATCTAAAAAAATCCCCTGACAATGAATCACTCAAAATAATTTACAACAGATACCGTAACTATCTAACTGAAATAATAAGGAAGGCTAGAACTAATTATGAAAAATCACAGTTAGAGTTAGCTTGTTCAACCAGCGTTAAAAAGACCTGGGAAGTTGTTAATAAATTAACTAGCTACAAAGCAAGGAAAAATAATTGTAATGATCTGTTGGAACTTGATCGCGGTCCGATTAAGGTTGCAAATGATTTTAATGAGTACTTTTCTTGTTTAGGTCAAAAATTAGCACAAAATATTAAAGACCTAAATCCTTTAATTGACTTTGAAAATTTACCATCTTTACAGCCTACTATAAAAGATTCATTTGTCTTACTTGATACGGATTGCGATGAAGTGCTAAGTACGATAAGGAGCCTTAAGACTGACAGTTCCCCCGGCTGGGACAATATATCTAACAAAATTTTGAAGGATAATGTGGCAATACTGGTTCCTTTAATCACACACATCTGTAATATTTGTTTTGCGTCTTCAACTATACCGTCCTCGTTTAAACTTTCTAGAGTAATACCTTTGCATAAATCTGGTGATACAAAATCTTTCAACAACTATCGACCCATATCGCTTTTAAATTCATTATCTAAAGTTTTAGAAAAACTCATTAATAAGAGATTAGTTAAATACCTCGAAGAGAAAAACATACTCTCAAATAATCAATTCGGTTTCCGAAGAGGAAGGTCGCCTGGTGATGCAGTGTCGGAGCTAACAAACTTTTTAGCGAAAGAACTTGACACTGGCAGGAAGTGCATTGGCATTTTCCTAGATTTAGCAAAAGCCTTCGACACGGTCTCCATACCCCTTCTTCTTCGGAAGCTGGAGTGCATTGGAATAAGGGGCAGTCAACTTGACCTTTTTAATAGCTATCTCAGTGACAGGCAACAAACCGTTAAAATTTCTACAGCTGTGAGTGATAGTAAAACAATTGAATACGGCGTCCCGCAAGGGAGTGTTCTTGGACCCACTCTTTTTATAGTTTATATCAATGATATCATAAATTCTGTGCTCAAGAATGGTAGAATTGTGGCTTTTGCGGACGATACAGCTCTTATTTTTACTGGCGGTAGTTGGGAGGAGGTGTTTGCTGATGCTCAAACTGGTCTTACGAACATAAAAAATCAACTAACAACCAATTTATTGACCATTAACACTGATAAAACTAAATTCATGACTTTTACTATAACGGAACAGACGCAACCGTGCTCTAAATCCTTTTCCATCAAAGTGCATCAGACAAATTGTAATTCGGCGCTTAACGGTTGTAAATGTTCAAATTTAGAAAATGTTACTACATTTAAATATCTTGGCATTACATTAGACTCGCTCCTTACATTTACACCTTATATTAAGATATTGTCACAAAAACTACGAAGGCTTACAGCAATTTTCAGGAAAATCAGACATATTGCTAATAAAAAACTATTGAAAACATTATAGTTTGCATTATGTCAGTCTGTATTGACCTATTGTATTGGGGTCTGGGGAGGCGCACTCAAAAGTAACCTTTTACCGTTGGAAAGGGCACAAAGAGCTGTGATAAAAGTCATTAATATGTTACCCTTTAGATATCCTACTGTTAAACTGTACAGTGACTTTGAGGTCCTTACAGTTCGCCAGTTGTACTTCTTGGAAATAATTTTAAAACAGCACGCATTACAATATCAAAACAATTGTAATACTAATCTAAGACGCAGACCATGTATTGTTAGATCTACGTGTAAAACTAGTTTCGCTTACCGGTTTTCATATGCTATAGGACCAATATTGTACAACAAAATTATAAAAATTAATAATATTCTTGGCCAATCAAATTACATTTGTAAGAAAACTTTAAAAACGTGGTTGTTAACACTTGATTATCAGTCAACGGAAGCACTAATCGAAATACAAAAATAATATTTTGTGATGCAAGGCAGGGCATAACAATTGTAAAAAATATCTTTGTTCATAGAAAGTAACTTTTATAGTATATAGACACCCACTCATACACACACACACATGCATACTAACACATACATACACAAACACACACACACACACACACAAACACATAGCGCACACAAAAAATTGTTTATAACAAAGAGCATAAGTGCTTATAAGAACAGGTTCGACCTAGTTTAGGTACTTAAGTGTCATGTCTGGCTATGTTCTGTTTATTTTATGTCAATAAAGATTTTTTTTTTTTTTTAAAGTACAGACTTATATCGAGATAGATGAAATTAGCGCTTCAAACTGTATGAGAACCTAGCGTGTCTAATTTTTCGTCATGAGTGAGATTTTCTCGCCCAATTGTTTTTGACGAGTCTGCAAGAAAGCACTGCACAATTAACCATTTTCGTTTCTGAGTGACGCGTGTTTTCATGGCAATGGTCTCAAGCGGACTGACTTAGGTCGGACAAAACTTTGACCGTGGATCATACTTTTTACACGCAAGGTAGGTACACTTTTACCGTCTATCTTGATATATGTCTGTGGTGTAAAGTGATCATTAGACGATTAATCTAGCGTCTGTTCAATCCGTGACCTCCGTTATATTGATGCCGATTGATCTTGACAGTTGGTGTTTGATGCTAGATTGAAATGGCTTACCACATAATGGCTTAAACTCAAAGCCTTTCTCTTGGCGCGATCGCATTGAGATCGAGATTGAATTAATGTCAGTAATTATGACTTAAAATAAGTAATTAAAGTAATAGTACATTACTGCAGCGGCCAGCAAAAGAGGCATTGATGGACGAACGTGTAAATAAGTAACACATACGTAAGTCCATCAATGCCTAGTTGTGGCCAAGGCTTGTATAGTACTTTTCTTAAATAATACGCGGAAATTAAAACTACTTTTCGATATCAGACGAACAACGAATAACAATATTTTTTCCCGCGTTAAAGTGTTCATTTGTTTTTTTTTTCTAAAACAGCTTTCTATTTGCAAGCCAGTTCGAAATTTTAATGAAACCTTCGATAAGTTACCTCCTTGGTTGCCATATTTCGGAGTAAAAGATCGTTCCATTTTTTACAGTTACAGTGTACTATGTACATTTATTTTGCCGCTAAACACGACAGATATGGATTTTCATACAACTTTTGCCGGCCGCTGCTCGCATGTATGTGGCCAGGTACAGCAATATCGATTAATCTCGAAGAAGGTTGTCAAAATAATGCTCATATTTCCAAGCATGTTTGAGAAAAAAATATTACTTGAAATTAGTGAATAAAGTAATTTTGTACTCTAGTAAATTTTTGGCAATTAAAATCGAATCAACGTCGAAAATCAGTAATCATTATTGACATTCAATCTCGATCTCAACGCTCGATCTCAACGAGACTTTGAGACGAGGCTTTGCCCCTCGCGCGCTTGCGTTGGGCGGCGGTACTACAGGCGAAAAGCGTAGCTATGTATATACGGGCAAGGTCGCTTTTACGGAATACAGAAACTCAAACGTCGCACGAAAATCAGTAGAATACTCGAGACGAGTGAATCAAAAATAGAGCTCCAGATCGTATCGTATCGGGGGCACTGATCGGGCTCTGTGGGTTAGCCCTTATGATTTGGATTTGTCATAATCCAGTCACAGATTGAACTGACGTTATATAGTCCAATCATTCGTAAGTCACGTAAATTACATTCTCAATTATAGAACTTATTTACTGTATGGACGTTTGAATTTCCTTCACTTTGCAAAATGCGCTATTCGCGCTGTTCGATTTGAATCTTACATTAATTCTACTGTGAGTCACGGTGCAAACCAAATAAATATTTCTTAGCATTCACCAACAAATGATGCCAAATCCTAAATAACTCAACAAATTTAAGAAGCAAATTTTTTTGACATCATCTTTTTCTATTACTTTTTTTACCCACGACTGTACGGAGACGGTATAGGCGTTTGGAGTGAGAGGATGTTTGTTGTTTGTTTGTGAAAACTAATAGTCCGTTTTTGATGCAGTTTATTGTGATGGGTTCGGGTTTCATTGGTGCATGTTCTTAAATAGGTGTTGCGGCAACAACTCACCAGAGGGCGCTGCAGTAAATATTTGTTTGTGAAAAACTAAAACTACTATTCCGATTTTGATGCGGTTTTCAGTAATGCGTTTTAAGTAGTACAATGTACACAATACCTTTACTCTCTCAAAAGCGTAAATATTTGAAAAAAAATCTGTAAAAAGATAATATTATTTAAGAAACCCCGACTTAATTGCGGGGGCTGCCATCACTATTTTAAATTTCAACATGAATACAAATAAGTATAGCAACAAAATATCTCCAATTACCTATTCACATTACTATAAAACTGAAAAACTATTGTATGATTTTGTTAATTTCCAAAGGTCGCTGGTAGATTCCAGCCTGAGAATTCACTTGTGGCCGAGTTAATTTTTTCCAATATTTTTCTATTTAAAATTTACCATAAACTGAAAAACTAGTTCACTTAATGGCATCCCCCGACGGATAATTAAGCCAGGGGTTTTTAAAAAAAATTTTCGTTTTTCAACAGTCGTGGGTTTTTCTTCGATTTTTTTTAAAACATCTAAACCTTCCTTCACAACCAGGACTACTCAAGCGACAGCGATTCCGACAAACCGTTCTACGAGTCGGACAGCGATTCCCGCTCGCACGAGCGTTCGCCGCGAACACGAACGCCGCGCTCGCCGACGCTCGACCCCGATCACCGGTTGTTACTGCGAGCGGCTAAGCCGCTGCTGCAAAGTCGGAATTCCGGCGTTGTGATGGCGGTTGCTCAACTGTACTGCCATGCTGGACCAGGTAGGTCATTTTTTTATCATACTTTTATCATACACTAGCGGCTGACTGCGGTTTCACCCGCATGGTTCCCGTTCCCGTAGGAATATCGTCGGGGGATATTATCTATCTTTGCAACAGAAAATCGACAGCAAATATTGCGTGATAATTGCTTTACGTTGTTGTTATGGTTTAGACGTTTTCTGATTCGAAATAAAGAAACAGGCGCGCCTGTATTTTTTTAAACAGCTATATTGCCATGCTGGTCCAGGTAGGTGGTTCTCCAATCATACATTCATGTCGCGGATGGATCTCCAGAGGATCGTATGTCCGAAACAAAAATCCCTTCTTTTGCTTTAAACGTTTTTTGATTCGAAATTAAGAAACAGATCGTTTTCAATGCTATTTTATCATAAGTATAAAAATAGCATTGATATTTATCAATAAAAAAAAAACATAAATTATTGGCTGTTGCATCTTAATCGATCGTTAAACACCTGAAAAGATGTTTCTTTCGAATGCAAAGATATTCCTAGCATTGATGTGACAACGCTGGCCTACAGCGTATTAAAAATATAAAAGTATTGGAGAATTTCGACGGTGGTTCGCAAGTCTCGGTAGCTCAGCGGTTAGAGCATTGGACCGGATTTCCAAAGGTTCGATTCCCATCTGAGAATTCACTTGTGGCCGAGTTAATTTCTTCCAATATATTTATATTTAAAAATTATCATAAGTATAAAAATAGCATTGAAAAATGCAAAAAATAAAAAGTCTAAACAGATCGTTTGTTTTTTAAACCGCTTTATTCCCATGGTTGCCATTATCGCCGTTACTCCTCTGAACATATAAAACATAGAAGCATTTCTGACGCTCGAAATTGACACCACGGAAAGTGCTTTAGGTGGGCGGCACCTTTAAAAACTGTCGCAACTCGGGCGTTATCGGGCTATTATCATGACCTAAACTCCTTGCCCAGATTCCTCGACTTCTGACGAACTGGCTATCTTATATTTTAACAGCCGGAAAACAATTACTTACTTAAAATGGACAAGCAGAGTTAGAATAAGTTCTAGCACCAACAAGTTTCAACCTTATGCTAAATAGCTTAAGTCACAGCTTAGTTTACTATTGCAATAGTCAATAACATCAGCGGCCTTATTCAGAAACAGTCGGTAACGTTCCTGATAGCGGAATTTATGCATTGGCACCATAGACCTATATTGAGATAGAGGTTAAAAGTGTACCTACCTTGCGTGTAAAAAGTTTGATCCACTGTCAAAGTTTTCCGTTCTAAGTCAGTCTGTTTGAGACCATGCTGTGAAAACACATTTCACTCAGAAACGAAAATGGTTAATTGATGCGGTGCTTTCTCGCAAGAGCTCGTCAATAACATTTCCACGTCACTAAACCTCGCTCGTGACGACATCGTAGGTACGAAAAATTCGACACGCTAGGCTCTCATACAGTTTGAAGCCTCTTTTCGTCTATCTCGATATAGGCCTGTGATTGTCACTGTCAATCACTTCAATAGGCTATTTGACAATGCCAGAAATAAAGTGTCAATTACTGTTATCAGTATAAATTATGAGTTTAAAAATGGTTTTTTATTAACGTAAGTTGAAAATAATTATAAATTTATTTAAAAATCCGTAAATAAAAATGCATTTTTTAAACGTTTTGTCACTTGACACAAAACGCTCCTGATTCGTCGAGTTTATAATGACGTCACCTGCTTGTAAACATCGATTGACTACGTATGTGGATGATATGCAGAATACAGGCAAGTGACGTCACCGAACCCATTGCAGCGCCATATTGTCAAAGTAGCGTTTTGGCGCGCTATTTAAATATTGAATTTTTTATTTGATATTTTTCAGCAAATATGTACCAGAATTTAAAAAAACAACTTTTACTGGGTTCCTTAAAATATTATAAAATGGATTTTCAATACCTGTCAAATAGCCTATTCCGTGTCCGATGGTTTGTGAATCAACCCGCTGATTTGATATTATGATATAGTACAAGAACTGCCGCCGGTGGCCAAGGCGATGGTGCGCCTGCTCCGCGCGCCCGCTGAGGTGCAGAGCGTGGTGCTCAACTCAATCGCCTCGCTCACCGTCACCACGCCCGTGAGTATGACCACCAGGGTACAACTTGGTGAGGCTAATTGTCTAATTTTAAAATCTATCGCAATCCCCTTCATAACGTCATTAGATGGATATTTACATACTTCAGGCCGTCTCTACTTGACATTTGATAGGGATTGTGATCGGGACGTGTTTTGAAAGGTATTGAATGAACGAAAATGAACTGTCTAAGGAAAGTGACAGACGAAAATATCTTTCAAATGTATGGAGAAGTGTCAAATGAAGTGTCATTTAAAACATCATTCATTCCGAAAGGGATTGCGGCTATAAGTTGACACAATTCCATAAATCACTCTCTCAATCACGATGCCTTGGAAAGGGATTGTGATAGATTTTGAAATTAGACAACTAGGGGGCCGACCAGTAGTTAATTTAAGTTTCTCTCTGCAGAGTAGATACAGATTTATACTTGGTTAAGATTGGAACAGAATTTTCTGGTTCGAGTCAGAAAATTCTGACAACTTCAGTGGACAACTGAGTTTGACATACGGTGTATAGAAATACGTTGACTTTAATTAAACTAATCAATGTTTCAATTATTAAAAAAAAAACAGCTATGTTGTTTCACAATGTACCAAACTTATACGGTATAAGGTGTCACACTAGCCATTCGCAATTGTTCTCCAGGCGGAGCGGAGGTGCAGCGAGGATACCTCGGCTGCGTATTCGCAACGTCTTAGCCGCGTTTATGATATTCGCGATGTACAATATACTCGGTAACAAAATGGTTTATATTACGACGGACTTATAAAGTTATTTTTTTTACTAAGTTGTGAAGTTCCCGGTAGATCAATAGAATTTTGTTCGGGAAATAGAGAAACGTAGTTTTGATAAGTAATGAGGCAACAACCTGACCAAGCTGTATTTGGCAATGGTATATAGTGGGGTGTACTTGCCGTGTGGTGACGGCCTAAGAATACACGTGTCACCACTCCTTTACATGCCTGGGGTGTCGTAAGATTCGACTAAGAGACTCGACGCATTGAACACCAGTGCGAGAGAAGGAAAACTTGAAACAAATCCTCTACCAACCCGTCTGGCCAGCGTGGTAGCAGCAGGCCAATAGCCTCCTATGAACGTCACAATAGGCGTGAGCTAGGAGAGGCTTATGTCCAGCAGTGGACGTCCACATGCTGATGATGGATATGTGGAGTTAGGTTAAACATTTGACTGATAGTATTTTCTTGTTACAGTCCCTCTTCGAGCCGTTTCTAAAATCCTTCTTCGTGCGCACCTCCGACCCAACACACATCAAGCTTCTAAAGCTGGAGATCCTCACGAACCTCGCGACCGAGGCGAGCGCGGGCGTCGTCCTGCGCGAGTTCCAGACGTACG
Source organism: Chrysoteuchia culmella (assembly GCA_910589605.1). Taxonomy (NCBI): domain Eukaryota; kingdom Metazoa; phylum Arthropoda; class Insecta; order Lepidoptera; family Crambidae; genus Chrysoteuchia; species Chrysoteuchia culmella. The sequence goes on along the minus strand of OU342655.1, from coordinate 19,285,234 downwards.
TGGCCAGCGGCGAGAGGGCGGTGGCGGCGGCCACCATCCACGCCATCGGCCGCCTGGCGCGCCACCTGCCGCCCGAGACCGACACCTGCCTGGCGGGGCTGTTGCGCCTGCTGGCCAGTCGGGACGGTCAGTATTCTAAATAAACTAATCAAAACTATCTTAATTAAACATACCAGTAATTAAGCTGAAATAAAACAACTTTTACGGATATCAAACGCGCTATATTTCCACGAACTAAGTTGTAATTGTCCGTAGTTTTAGGTTTTTTAGGGGTTTTTTGATTTTCCTGACGTTTCGGCACCTTTACAGCTGCCGTGGTCACGGGATGACTGTCATCCCGTATCATCCCGTATGTTAAAAATACGGCAATTACAACTTAGTTCGTGGAAATATAGCGCGTTTGATATCCGTAAAAGTTGTTTTATTTCAATGAAGAGTACGCGCCAAAACATAAGATGTAAGTAATTAAGCTCTTTTTTTAACCGGGCGCAAGAAACTTGCCAGTTTGCTTTAACAGAAGTATCGACATTTTGGGCTTGTTTTACCACCGTCAGGTGTGTTTTGGATAGCTTATTTGGATGATAATTTGTCACTGTTGAAATATGATAAATATATGCGAAATTATCTGCTAGAGAAGAACTTAGTGATACTTAGCTCAAATGGTGGACTTAAGTTATAAAATATGGTGACATTGAAACACCGGTCCTTAGTTAATAATAATAATACATTTCATACAATCACACCAATTATCTAACCCACGTTAAGTTTCATAAAGAACTTGTGTTATTTTTTTTAATGAACGAGGGGAGACTCAATCACCGAGGAATTGGCTATCTTATCTCTAACTGCCGGAACACAACAATGCTAAAAACATTGTTGTTATGGCGTCAGACTTAGATAAGATGGTGGTAGCTAGCCAGGCGGACTCACAAGTTCTAGCACCAACCAAACTGAATACAATTGTACCCCTGCTGGGAATCGAACCCGGGACCTCTGGGTCTGATACCGGTGGTTGTACCACTAGAACACAGGCGGTATGGATACTAGATAACGGATAAACAAACTTATATACCTTTTTTTTGTAAATACATACTTAATGTACATATTCAACACCCAGACCAAGACAAATAGACATGTTCGTGCACACAAATATTTGACTTGTCCAGGTATCAAACCAGGGACCTCTGGCGTAGAAGGCGGGTTTAGTACATCTGCGCCAAACAGGTCGTCAAGATAGTTGTTTTAGGGCCTGTTTCACAATCTAAATGCAAGTTCTAAGTAGCTTACTTGACACACGATTTGACATATTTTTCATATCAAAACTGTCAACTTATCTGACAAGGATACTCAGAACTTACTTTTAGATTGTGAAATAGGCCCCTAATGTAACAGTTTAGTAGTTGTAATCAGCCAATAAAGAATTCAGTGGATGATCCTGGATTATTGATGGTACAGAGTGGGTGGTGTGCGAAGCGGTGGTGGTGGTGAAGCGGGTGGTGGGCGCGGGGGCGGCGTCGGCCCGCGCCGCCGTCGCTCGCGCCGCCAAGCTGCTGCGCACTGACAGGTACGTTACGGACTTGCAGTGGTGGTCACATCGACCATTATAATAAAACAACTTTTACGGATATCAAACATATATATAAGTTGTAATTGACCGTATTTTTAGGTTTTTTATTTTCCCGAAAATATGTACGGATTTGAGTTTTAACTTTCAGAAATTTATTCTATAATTTTTTATGCTATTTTCGCGTTATTTTAAACATATCATCACATGTAATAAATATTTAACAAGAAAATATACTAGAAAAAAGCAACTAGTCTCATGTCGCCCTGACGGGATTCGAACCCGCATCCTTGGGAGTCCGGCCCAATGCACTAACCAATTATGCTACAGAGACCTATGAGGACCGTCGAATTTTTCTAGTATATTCACCGTTCTACGGTGTTGGCCACCGTCGCTTCATCAATGAGAGAAATATCCTCGCATTCGAAAGAAATATCTTTACAGATGCTTGACTATCGATTAAGATGAAACAGCCATTTAATTATAACTTTTTAATTTTGCATTTTACAATGCTATTTTTATGTAATAAATATTTAACAAGAAAATATACTAGAAAAAAGCAACTAGTCTCATGTCGCCCTGACGGGATTCGAACAAAAAAATTGTACTTTCGTACATAAATCACAAATAAACTAAAATCTAATAATTTCAATAATTCTACGTATGGGTGTGTGACTCATCGCTTTTATATACCTCATGTATGAAAGTACATTTTTTTAATAATAAGTACATTTTTATAATAATTTCGCGCAAACAAATAACTGAAACGAGTTAGTTGCACATGTATTTATGAATTATTAATGTATGATAAAAATGAAAAAAAAAAATGAAAAATGTTTTATTCATAAACAAAGTTCGTTGCTCTTACATAAGTGGCTGGAACCAACCTATTAAGTGTCCAAAGACACTTGTGTCAGGAGGCCCCGCTGTTCCATAGCGTAATGACATCTATATAATACACGCAATTTATTTATGTTATTATAAGAACACGTAACTATGCATTTTTCATAATACGAGTATGTGTGTGTGTGTGGTTTATGAGTGTGTGTGTGTGTGTGTGTGCGTGTGTGTGTGTGAGTGAGTGTTTAGTCACTGCAATAGCTGTTCTATGTCATCGTAGGACTTGAACCAATTAATGTGCAATGCTTGTTTGTATGGAAGTCGTACCACCTTATAAATATAAAGTACCGTAACGTGTTGACAGGTTAGCCGGCAACGCGCGGGCGGCGGCGGTGTGGCTGGTGGCGGAGCACGGCGCCGCGCACCCGCGGGCCGCAGCCATACTCGCACATTTAGCCGCTTCGTTCCCAGATCAGGTACGACTCGGTTCTATACACTCGTAGACCTATATCGAGATGGCGCCGCGCACCCGCGGGCCGCAGCCATACTCGCACATTTAGCCGCTTCGTTCCCAGATCAGGTACGACTCGGTTCTATACACTCGTAGACCTATATCGAGATGGCGCCGCGCACCCGCGGGCCGCAGCCATACTCGCACATTTAGCCGCTTCGTTCCCAGATCAGGTACGACTCGGTTCTATACACTCGTAGACCTATATCGAGATGGCGCCGCGCACCCGCGGGCCGCAGCCATACTCGCACATTTAGCCGCTTCGTTCCCTGATCAGGTACGACTCGGTTCTATACACTCGTAGACCTATTTTTAGGGTTTCGTACCTCAAAAGGAAAGCACGGAACACTAATAGGATCACTTCGTTGTCCGTCCGCCCGTCGGTCTGTCAAGACCGTTTTTCTCAGGAATGCGTGGAGGTATCAAACTGAAATTTATATCTAATACTCAGGTCTACTGTCCCTTGGAGCTGTGAAAGAATCAAACTTCTAAGCCAAAGCAATCAAAAGATACGGCTGTTTATGCCGCAAATTTTTGAAACTCGCACGGGAATCGAAACCTACAGGGTACTTCGCGTGAACTTAGAATCTTCAAATTTGGTACGAAGTAACGTCTTATAGTACAGATAAAGGAAAAATTGCGATAACCGTAAATTTTTAGTTACCTACATCATAATAATAAAAACATATTTTACGGAACCCTCGGTGCGCGAGTCCGACTCGCACTTGGCCGGTGTTTATTTATATTACGTAGGTAAAGCGCTTGACCGCTATCTTGCCTGATGGAAAGCGAAGATGCGATCTAGGATGTAACGCGCTTGCCTAGAAGATACCTATTCACTCGTGACTTGAAGACCCCCAAATTGTAAGTGTCAGGAAACACAGACTAAGGCAAGGAGTTCCACTCTTTAGCGGTGCGGATGATGAATGTCGAGTCAAAACGCTTAGTGCGACTCTTGGGTATATCAACCATTTAATTGTGGCACATATTTGTACGTCTGGTTGTCCGATGAAAAAATGGGGATGGTGGAATGAGGCTGAATTCACTCGTGACTTGAAGACCCCCAAATTGTAAGTGTCAGGAAACACAGACTCAGGCAAGGAGTTCCACTCTTTTGTGGTACGGATGATAAAAATATTTGTGGCACCTTTTTTTTCCTTACCAGGGGGAAATGCCCGCGCATACCTCCCTGTCCGGGAAGACAGGTAGGTTATGTGGGACTCGAACCCACTAAAACCCCCCTGGTTGTTCCCTCCACGCGTTGGCGGAGACTGTCGGGTTTGGGGTGACAGTCACCGGGTGATAATAATTGTGGCACCTATTTGTACGTCTGGTTGTCCGATGAAAAAATGGAGATGGTGAAATGAAGCTGTGCAATTCCGCTGCACACTCCCCGAAATGTAACCTATAGAATACGGATAGACCAGCAACCTTCCGTCAATGTTCAAGGCTCTTTAGTTTATTAAATAAATCATCGTTGCCCGTGAGCTTCTTGGCCCTTTTTTCAATGGACTCAAATGTCTGGAGTTGGTTTTGCATATCGAGATAGAGATAAGATAAGATAATAATTTATTTGTTATAATTGTGGTACATTACATAGATGGTGAGTAAAATTGAGAAACACACATTTAGCGGACATGTCAGCATACAAATATTTAACTAATCACTAATAAAATTATACAAAAATTACAAATATTTCCATTAATTTTATATCTTATGTTATATTTACATCGTTGTTCATAAATTTGATCTAAACCCACAGTCAAAGTTTTCCGTCCTAAGTCACAAACCATTGCCGTGAAAACATGCGTCACTCAGAAACGAAATTGTTTAATTGTGCGGTGCTTTCTCGGAAGAGCTCTTTAATAACATTTCCACGTTATAAATCTCGCTTGTGACGTCTCCGTGGGTACGAAAAATTCGACACGCTAGGCCGTCATACAGTTTGAAGCGCTCTTTTCGTCTATCTCGATATAGGTACGTTCATACACAACACTACACATACATGACGCGCAATACAAATACAATTCATGTTTATCTTTTTTATTATTATTATTTTTTATTGTAGTTCAATAATCTACTTCCTTTTTTATTTTAATTTCTTTTTATTTATTTATTTTTTGCGCACAATCTGCCCTATTTGACTCATCGACCAGTCTCAACAAAAAAAAGGGTTGTCTGGAAGAGATCGCTGCTAAGCGATAAGGCCGCCCCTTTGTACAACTTATCGTATTATTGTTTCCATGTATGTTTCTGTTCTGTGTGTGCAAATAAAGTGTTATCTAATCTAATCTAATCTAATCTAATTCATAGAAATACTATTTGAAAAAAAAATGTGTGTAGTCAGAATATGAAGTCAAATAGTGGATGTCTACTATTTCACTATTTCACTTTTTATGCTGGACCATGCGGATTAATTAAATTATTTTATTGTTTTCAATATCTTCTTACTTCGTAGTAGTAGGGGCGTTTTCTACTGCTCCTAACATATTTAAGTAATCAATGCTGTTACAAATCGTTTCTTTCACAGGACGAGCTTGTAAAACTCCAGCTCCTCTCCCTAGCGGTGAAGCTATCGATCAGCCAGCCAGACACGTTACCGGTGTGCCAGTACATCATATCCCTGGCGCGCTACGACGCCAGCTACGACGTGCGAGACCGCGCCAGGCTGCTGCGACGGTTCATCGAACCGCAACCCGGGAAACAGCTGCCGAAGTTTGCCACGGAGATATTCCGGCCGGATAAGCCGCAGCCGACTATCGAGAGTAGCTTCAAGGGTTAGTTTATATCTAGTATAACATCTATGCTACGACTACGACGCTAGTATGTGCTACGGAGGGTCATTGACCCTACATACGCTAGAGGTAAAGTAGGCTCATTGACCTAGCAGACGGACCAACTGTCCAACCAAGTGTACTACGGTGATATTCAGGTCGGACAAGCCGCAGCCAACTATAGAGAGTAGCTTCAATGGTTGGTTGTCAATTCATAGTAAAATATTAGTGCTACAACGCCAGCTATGAACTACAAGACCCCACCGGACTGCTACGACGGTTCATTGCCTTGCCACCCGGGAAACAGCTGTCGAAGTATGCTACAGAGATATTCCGGCCGGATAAGCCGCAGCCGACAATCGAGAGTAGTTTCAAAGGTTAGTCACTATGTAATATAGTACTACTTTGTGCTACGACGTACTTCTATTCTCCTGCATTGTGTGTTCATTGATGAAAACGCCATTCCAATATTTTGCCGTCAGATCGCTGCCAGTTCCCAGTTGGGTCCCTTTCGCAGTACTTAGGCGTGGCTGCAGCGGGGTACCGCCCTCTTCCTGTGGCCCCGCCCACCGCCGTCGGGGCCAATGACAGGGAGCCGCCTGTCGCCCCGCCCGCTACGCACCGGCCCAGATCCAGGGACCGCGCTAGAGATAATGCTGATAAGGTAAGAGTTGTAAAACATAGCTCATCGCCGTTAAATGTAAAAGTTTGAATGTTTGTTTCAAAAAATTGAATTCACGCATAAACGGCTTAACGTGTTTGAACTGAATTCTGCACATGGAGTTAATAGCGTAGAATCCTGGATTAACACATATACGTCTACTGACATTCCCACGGAAATGGTTACCACGGGTGAAACCGCGGTCGGTCGCTAGTAGGCTATACTTTCATATAAACCGCACATCAAAGTCGCAAAGGCAGCGGGGTACCGCCCCCTTCGTAGCCCCGCCCACTGCCGTCGGGACCAATGACTGAGAGCCGCCTGTCGCTCCGCCCGTTACGCACCGACAGTAGATCTAGCAGCCGATTTTATCGACTCGATAACACGATAGCGTGACTCGATAGCTCGATATACTGTCTCGCACACATGGTAGTAAAGTAAGCAAGATAGTATGATGCGCTATATCATATCGCGTGATATAGATAGGGGGGCGGGTCTTGATCTTTCACTACCACCATATTCAACAATAAAAGAAGTATCAACACATACCTATATCGAGATAGCCGAAAAGAGCGCTTCAAACTGTATAAGAACCTAGCGTGTCGAATTTTTCGTATGTACTATGGCGTCACGAAACGAGATAAAGTGATGTGAAAATGTTATTGACGAGCTCTTGCAAGAAAGCACTGCTAATTCACCATTTTCGATCCCGAGTGACGCGTGTTTTAATGGCGAAGGTCTCAAGCGGACTGACTTAGGTCGGAAAACTTAACTTTTGCGCGTGCTTATGTAAATGCGTCATTATGGCCGTTAGTAGGCAGTTAAAAGACTGTTTAAACTGTGGTGCAGTATTTTAACTTGTATATATTTACTGCGAGCTGAGAAACTTTGTCCAGCAACCCATAGATATTTACTTATTACACTACACCTGATTGTCATGTAGGTGCGGTTTGTTTATTTAATATTGATTGTATATTTGAATACTTCTTTGCACAGAAGGACAAAAGCTTCTACTCGGAGCCGGAGAGCAGCGGGTCAGGGTCTGCTTCCTCCTCCTCAGTCGCCTCCAGCAGCTCCGAGGCAGATTCTTCAGACGACGAGTGAGTTATTTGTTTATTATCTAGGCTTATAAATTAAACCTGAAAGTTTGTTTGTTGTTTAGCTAATTTTAATAATATAGCTTTAATAACTTTAATAATTTACTGACTTACTACGCTGATTCAATGACAAAGTGGGTCTTTGCCTCCAATACGAGAAAACGCTACTTGTCCCGGTCTTGTATGTTTTCTTATTAGTCGTTAGCTTTAAGCTCATGAGACCACATCATACCATCGATACCGGGGACAGCCTACCGGCTATCGCCCTTGTGCCCTTACCCATGAAGGCCCTTTTGATATTATCTTTACTCATTATTTCTAAATAGCCAAGCCAGCGGCGTTTGTGGGCTTTCGTCTCTCCAAGCTAACAGAATCTGTGAGCTTAGTCTCTTTAGTCAATTGCAAACAAATATAGACCTTAATAACGGTAAGTTATGTTTCTATTTCCCGAAACAACCCGCACGGATCGGTTTAAATCGTGAATTAGAAAAATACGGCCTTTATACAAATACACGTCATCGAGTAACAAGTCAAGGACAAGCTCTCGGAGTAGCTGGGACCTTTCGCCTCCTTCCATTCCTGTTGTAACAATGTTGATATAATATGGTTGTTATCAAAAATGTTATTTGAACAGAGAAGAGAGCACAAACGAGGTGAAGAAAGCGGTCCAACCCAAACCGACAAACAACTACCGTGCCGACTCGTCCAACTCCGGCACATCTGACAGCGAGTCCGACAGTGACTCCGACCAGTCCGACAGCGGATCCGACACCGAAGACTCCAGCCCTGAAGAAACACCTAAGAAGAATGATAGACGACATGAGAAGGTTAATGATAAGAAGGTAAATTAATTTAAGGAATAATAGTATTTTATTATGTTACAAGTACTATAAAAAGATATATTGTGTCCAATATTAAACAATTTGCAATTGACATTATTAAACCAGAAGTGTAAATGACAGTTATAACAACAGGGGCCATACCTTCAACTCTTTTCGATTGTTTTAGGTTGTGAGAGTGGGATGCTGCCATATATATATATATTTCGCGTATACGTATCCCGTATATGTATACGTACGTATACGCGTCGTACTCTCACTCTTACTACCTGAAAATAACCTAAAATTTATCGCATTACAGTTGATGAAATAAATGTGGATAAGCTTATGATTGTCTAGAGTTCCATATTATATTTATTTGCTTACAAATTTTCCGCAAAATAAATACTATATATTCGTTACATGCCCGCGAGTATTCCAAAACAGTTTCACTTATATCCAGGCAGTCCAGGCACAGCCACAAAGCACGGAGTCCTCACAGAAGAGAGCCGACAAATCCAACCTAGATTTACTTCTGGAACTAGAGGAGGCCGCAGGAGGGCTGCCCACTATGACGCCTACTTGTGGGGGGTTCTTATCGCCCCCCGCAGCTCCCACCGCGCCCCCCGTTACCTCTGGTTCTGGCGATGGTGAGTTATGACTACACTTTGATTAGCATAAACTTATATTATTAGAGATAAGATAGCCAGTTCCTCAGTGGCTGAGGATTCCGGGAAAGGCTCGCTTCCACCTTCAGCCTTATCAATACTTAACATCAGCGTAAAACGCCTTGTTTATATGCTCATCTCTGGGCCCCACGCTTGATAGTGAGTTTATCATCTCTAGTCCCGCTCGCACACCATTTGCATTGTGGGGCTGCATTTCCAGTCACTTCTCTCGTAGGAGTAGGCAGAGGTCTGTCGTCTTGCTAGGAGCCTTACAAATTTCTCAAGCCTCCCTCAGTCCCTCACATAAATTCTACTCATCTTTTGATTCTCCTCATCTAATTTACCTTCGATGCCGCGTCTAACATTCATCATTTTTGTCCAGGCATTTCCCAATAAAATGTGTGTCTAACATTACCGCGTTGGTCTGCTGTCCGCCGCCTTCTTATCGTTTGCCATGAAAATGCGTCTTTAAGCTACTAAAATAGAGATTTTAGGGGGTCTGGAGCAGCTTTAAACATATAACAGACACTCGACATTGTCCAGGCGACAGCATAACCCCGGTGGGCCCCTCCCTGGCCCCGGCCGCCGGCGGGCCGCTGGTGGCGCGCGCGGTGTGGGGCGGGCTGGCGGCGGCCTACATAAACATATAACAGACACTCGACATTGTCCAGGCGACAGCATAACCCCGGTGGGCCCCTCCCTGGCCCCGGCCGCCGGCGGGCCGCTGGTGGCGCGCGCGGTGTGGGGCGGGCTGGCGGCGGCCTACATAAACATATAACAGACACTCGACATTGTCCAGGCGACAGCATAACCCCGGTGGGCCCCTCCCTGGCCCCGGCCGCCGGCGGGCCGCTGGTGGCGCGCGCGGTGTGGGGCGGGCTGGCGGCGGCCTACATAAACATATAACAGACACTCGACATTGTCCAGGCGACAGCATAACCCCGGTGGGCCCCTCCCTGGCCCCGGCCGCCGGCGGGCCGCTGGTGGCGCGCGCGGTGTGGGGCGGGCTGGCGGCGGCCTACATAAACATATAACAGACACTCGACATTGTCCAGGCGACAGCATAACCCCGGTGGGCCCCTCCCTGGCCCCGGCCGCCGGCGGGCCGCTGGTGGCGCGCGCGGTGTGGGGCGGGCTGGCGGCGGCCTACATAAACATATAACAGACACTCGACATTGTCCAGGCGACAGCATAACCCCGGTGGGCCCCTCCCTGGCCCCGGCCGCCGGCGGGCCGCTGGTGGCGCGCGCGGTGTGGGGCGGGCTGGCGGCGGCCTACATAAACATATAACAGACACTCGACATTGTCCAGGCGACAGCATAACCCCGGTGGGCCCCTCCCTGGCCCCGGCCGCCGGCGGGCCGCTGGTGGCGCGCGCGGTGTGGGGCGGGCTGGCGGCGGCCTACATAAACATATAACAGACACTCGACATTGTCCAGGCGACAGCATAACCCCGGTGGGCCCCTCCCTGGCCCCGGCCGCCGGCGGGCCGCTGGTGGCGCGCGCGGTGTGGGGCGGGCTGGCGGCGGCCTACATAAACATATAACAGACACTCGACATTGTCCAGGCGACAGCATAACCCCGGTGGGCCCCTCCCTGGCCCCGGCCGCCGGCGGGCCGCTGGTGGCGCGCGCGGTGTGGGGCGGGCTGGCGGCGGCCTACATAAACATATAACAGACACTCGACATTGTCCAGGCGACAGCATAACCCCGGTGGGCCCCTCCCTGGCCCCGGCCGCCGGCGGGCCGCTGGTGGCGCGCGCGGTGTGGGGCGGGCTGGCGGCGGCCTACATAAACATATAACAGACACTCGACATTGTCCAGGCGACAGCATAACCCCGGTGGGCCCCTCCCTGGCCCCGGCCGCCGGCGGGCCGCTGGTGGCGCGCGCGGTGTGGGGCGGGCTGGCGGCGGCCTACATAAACATATAACAGACACTCGACATTGTCCAGGCGACAGCATAACCCCGGTGGGCCCCTCCCTGGCCCCGGCCGCCGGCGGGCCGCTGGTGGCGCGCGCGGTGTGGGGCGGGCTGGCGGCGGCCTACATAAACATATAACAGACACTCGACATTGTCCAGGCGACAGCATAACCCCGGTGGGCCCCTCCCTGGCCCCGGCCGCCGGCGGGCCGCTGGTGGCGCGCGCGGTGTGGGGCGGGCTGGCGGCGGCCTACATAAACATATAACAGACACTCGACATTGTCCAGGCGACAGCATAACCCCGGTGGGCCCCTCCCTGGCCCCGGCCGCCGGCGGGCCGCTGGTGGCGCGCGCGGTGTGGGGCGGGCTGGCGGCGGCCTACATAAACATATAACAGACACTCGACATTGTCCAGGCGACAGCATAACCCCGGTGGGCCCCTCCCTGGCCCCGGCCGCCGGCGGGCCGCTGGTGGCGCGCGCGGTGTGGGGCGGGCTGGCGGCGGCCTACATAAACATATAACAGACACTCGACATTGTCCAGGCGACAGCATAACCCCGGTGGGCCCCTCCCTGGCCCCGGCCGCCGGCGGGCCGCTGGTGGCGCGCGCGGTGTGGGGCGGGCTGGCGGCGGCCTACATAAACATATAACAGACACTCGACATTGTCCAGGCGACAGCATAACCCCGGTGGGCCCCTCCCTGGCCCCGGCCGCCGGCGGGCCGCTGGTGGCGCGCGCGGTGTGGGGCGGGCTGGCGGCGGCCTACATAAACATATAACAGACACTCGACATTGTCCAGGCGACAGCATAACCCCGGTGGGCCCCTCCCTGGCCCCGGCCGCCGGCGGGCCGCTGGTGGCGCGCGCGGTGTGGGGCGGGCTGGCGGCGGCCTACATAAACATATAACAGACACTCGACATTGTCCAGGCGACAGCATAACCCCGGTGGGCCCCTCCCTGGCCCCGGCCGCCGGCGGGCCGCTGGTGGCGCGCGCGGTGTGGGGCGGGCTGGCGGCGGCCTACATAAACATATAACAGACACTCGACATTGTCCAGGCGACAGCATAACCCCGGTGGGCCCCTCCCTGGCCCCGGCCGCCGGCGGGCCGCTGGTGGCGCGCGCGGTGTGGGGCGGGCTGGCGGCGGCCTACATAAACATATAACAGACACTCGACATTGTCCAGGCGACAGCATAACCCCGGTGGGCCCCTCCCTGGCCCCGGCCGCCGGCGGGCCGCTGGTGGCGCGCGCGGTGTGGGGCGGGCTGGCGGCGGCCTACATAAACATATAACAGACACTCGACATTGTCCAGGCGACAGCATAACCCCGGTGGGCCCCTCCCTGGCCCCGGCCGCCGGCGGGCCGCTGGTGGCGCGCGCGGTGTGGGGCGGGCTGGCGGCGGCCTACATAAACATATAACAGACACTCGACATTGTCCAGGCGACAGCATAACCCCGGTGGGCCCCTCCCTGGCCCCGGCCGCCGGCGGGCCGCTGGTGGCGCGCGCGGTGTGGGGCGGGCTGGCGGCGGCCTACATAAACATATAACAGACACTCGACATTGTCCAGGCGACAGCATAACCCCGGTGGGCCCCTCCCTGGCCCCGGCCGCCGGCGGGCCGCTGGTGGCGCGCGCGGTGTGGGGCGGGCTGGCGGCGGCCTACATAAACATATAACAGACACTCGACATTGTCCAGGCGACAGCATAACCCCGGTGGGCCCCTCCCTGGCCCCGGCCGCCGGCGGGCCGCTGGTGGCGCGCGCGGTGTGGGGCGGGCTGGCGGCGGCCTACATAAACATATAACAGACACTCGACATTGTCCAGGCGACAGCATAACCCCGGTGGGCCCCTCCCTGGCCCCGGCCGCCGGCGGGCCGCTGGTGGCGCGCGCGGTGTGGGGCGGGCTGGCGGCGGCCTACATAAACATATAACAGACACTCGACATTGTCCAGGCGACAGCATAACCCCGGTGGGCCCCTCCCTGGCCCCGGCCGCCGGCGGGCCGCTGGTGGCGCGCGCGGTGTGGGGCGGGCTGGCGGCGGCCTACATAAACATATAACAGACACTCGACATTGTCCAGGCGACAGCATAACCCCGGTGGGCCCCTCCCTGGCCCCGGCCGCCGGCGGGCCGCTGGTGGCGCGCGCGGTGTGGGGCGGGCTGGCGGCGGCCTACATAAACATATAACAGACACTCGACATTGTCCAGGCGACAGCATAACCCCGGTGGGCCCCTCCCTGGCCCCGGCCGCCGGCGGGCCGCTGGTGGCGCGCGCGGTGTGGGGCGGGCTGGCGGCGGCCTACGGCTGGCCGCGCGCGCCGCACCTGTACTCGCGCACCATGTGCACGGTGGAGATTCAGTTCCAGAACCATGGAGCGCAGGAGGTCACTAATATCAGGATTAATAAGAAGGTTAGTGGGTACTGTTTTTGTGTAGTCTGTAGTAATACGATTTTTTTTAACTATTGCATATTTCATGTCAATAGCCAGACTTATGTGTAAAAAAGAGCATGGATATCGATACTTTTCCAGTCCTTATTAGATTTTTTTTAAACTTAAAACTATGTAATCTTGCAATCCAAGTTTAACATAACAATGATAAGATTGTATTTTTTAAAGATCCCATCGATATCATGAAATTAACCAGAATTTAGAAATAACAGTCGGACTTCAAATCGAGACTTCTAAACCTTGAATTGAACCTTTGAGTAGTCACAACTTGCCACAAGTATGATTTTGACAAGTAACAGACCGATCGATAGATTTTGGATACAGCCGGTACTGACGTCATTAGTTCGCAGTTCCTCTCCATCGAGTTAAATGTCTTTTTTTTAATATAGGCTTACTCTTGGCCTCATTCAGAATCGTTAGATTAAGATTCACTCGAGCTTTTAACATACCAGGATTGTAGGCACCCGGGAATACAGACGCAGGCAGGAAATTCCACTCCCTGGCTGTGCGCATAATAAAAGATGAGGAAATTATACTTTGACATATCATCAGACGCTGACAGGCACGCGAGCCATCCACGAGTTCGCGCCGATCGCGGCGTTGGCCGGCGGCGCGTCGGTGGCTGCCGTGATGGGCGTCGACTTCGCCGACACCATACAGCCCATCGAGTTCACCATCGCGAGTTCCACAGGTTCGTTCTTAGCAATGTAGCCAGAAGTCACTCCCTTTTTCACTAGATATATACCCTAGTTCTTGCTTGCGAGTAATTTTTATTGTACTTATTGTATTAACTTGTGTCAAGGTACACCTGTGTAGCTGGAACCTGGGATCTTTTCCGCAGGTATCCCTGAGTCATACGGCTCGTCAAAATAAAATAATTATTCAGATATTTTGCACGATTAGTGGACTACGGGAAATTTCCGCGATTTTACGTCCTGAAATGTAAGCGAAGTTCAGTTAACTGCCCGCCTTTAGCGTACATAATTAGTACGACTGTCCGACTGTAATAAATACGCTGCTTACTGTAAAAAATAGACTATTGAATGAGTGAGAATGATAATTATTTCCATGCAGGTGAAGTAGCAGCGTCGGTCCGTCCACGAGCGGGCGAGCTGTTGCGCTCCGTCACAATGCCGACCACGCGCTGGGACAGCGAGCAGCGCCGCCTGAGGGGGCTCACTGAGGTATGACGCCGTCCTCAGCATCGCCACGGCTGTAGCTGATCCGCGCGTGAGCATGCCGAGCAGCGCCGCCTGAGGGGGCTCACTGAGGTATGACGCCGTCCTCAGCATCGCCACGGCTGTAGCTGATCCGCGCGTGAGCATGCCGAGCAGCGCCGCCTGAGGGGGCTCACTGAGGTATGACGCCGTCCTCAGCATCGCCACGGCTGTAGCTGATCCGCGCGTGAGCATGCCGAGCAGCGCCGCCTGAGGGGGCTCACTGAGGTATGACGCCGTCCTCAGCATCGCCACGGCTGTAGCTGATCCGCGCGTGAGCATGCCGAGCAGCGCCGCCTGAGGGGGCTCACTGAGGTATGACGCCGTCCTCAGCATCGTCACGGCTGTAGCTGGTCCGCGCGTGAGCATGCCGAGCAGCGCCGCCTGAGGGGGCTCACTGAGGTATGACGCCGTCCTCAGCATCGCCACGGCTGTAGCTGATCCGCGCGTGAGCATGCCGAGCAGCGCCGCCTGAGGGGGCTCACTGAGGTATGACGCCGTCCTCAGCATCGCCACGGCTGTAGCTGATCCGCGCGTGAGCATGCCGAGCAGCGCCGCCTGAGGGGGCTCACTGAGGTATGACGCCGTCCTCAGCATCGTCACGGCTGTAGCTGGTCCGCGCGTGAGCATGCCGAGCAGCGCCGCCTGAGGGGGCTCACTGAGGTATGACGCCGTCCTCAGCATCGCCATGGCTGTAGCTGATCCGCGCGTGAGCATGCCGAGCAGCGCCGCCTGAGGGGGCTCACTGAGGTATGACGCCGTCCTCAGCATCGCCACGGCTGTAGCTGATCCGCGCGTGAGCATGCCGAGCAGCGCCGCCTGAGGGGGCTCACTGAGGTATGACGCCGTCCTCAGCATCGCCACGGCTGTAGCTGATCCGCGCGTGAGCATGCCGAGCAGCGCCGCCTGAGGGGGCTCACTGAGGTATGACGCCGTCCTCAGCATCGTCACGGCTGTAGCTGGTCCGCGCGTGAGCATGCCGAGCAGCGCCGCCTGAGGGGGCTCGCTGAGGTACGCTATTGTAATGTCCCCACTGGTGGGGCACTGGCCTTCCTTATAGATGGACAACTAGACTCGGCCATGACCCACCATGCGCGCCCAATGCGGCTTGGTGGGATACAGGCGGAACCGACGACTTAAATGCCTTCCGAATATTTAGAACAATAATGTCCTATTCCAAATATAGAGTTCTAAAATGACGTTCTCAAAAAGACTTTTCCGAAAATGGCCTATTCCGAAAAGGACTTATTCCTATGATGACTTATTCTTAAAAGGATTCATTCCAGAATTGGCTTTAATCTAGAAAGCCTGTAAGATAACAATAAGAAGCAGCTTCAATGTAAAAGACTAAAGTATTTCTTTATTACAAGTTTTATAGATATTATATGCACGTCAATTGAAAGTAGAAGAATTGATAACGCAGGTTTATTTTCGAGACTGGTGGGAGCGGTCTTTCTGGACCTGGATTGCAATAAATGGTTTGGCCAAATGTTTTTATGTGAGATGATGTGACCACTGCTAGGCCGCGAGACCCCTAAAACTACCAGAACTCCCGAGGCATCGATTTATAGATGACCATTTATTTTTCAGTGCAATAAAAAGGCAGCGAAATTAGATGAGGAGACGACTTGCAGAAGAGTGTTTGAAACAGCTAACGTGGCACCGATCACGGCTACTGGAGACTTTTTAAGGTGCAGATCTTATTTTTGTACTTTAATAAACTGTGTGTATTTGACTCTCCTCTGTATTATATTCTCTTAAAAGTTATTTGTTGTCTGTCTATCTTTTTTGACGATGTTAAAAAGTAGAACTTGATAAGTTTAATTTCATTGACATTATGGCTGGTATACACTTTGATTAGTCAAGTGCCAAGTGTTTAGTGTTAAGTCTGTAGAGTGATTAGTGTTAAGTGATTAGTGATGTCCTATACTGTTTAGTAGGCGGTGTTTAGTTCATTTAAAAAAAAATTAGACGACATTTTGCCTGTATACTTTGATTAGTAATAAATGTTTGTTTTTATATTCAGGACATTTTACATTATATAAACACGCATGTTGAACATACAACTCCACAAATTTGTGGTTTATGGAGTCGAACCACCTAGTAGACATTTTTTTAAATATTTTTATCAATCACAACAACAGGAGAAACGAACACGAGACTTTGTTGATTTAAACTAAACACTTAACAGTCACGTCCAGACGTGTTTAGTTCGTGTTTAGAGCAAGTGAGGGGTGAAGGCGGGACGCGCGGGAGGTGCTACTCGCAGAAAAAATAGAACGCGCTGTAAATACTGTACTTCGCTAAGCACTATACACTTAACACTAAACAGAAACTGTCCGAACGTGTTTTTTGCTAAACACTTAACACTAAACATGCCACTCACACTAATCACTAATCAAAGTGTATACCAGCCATTAGTTTCAATGAATTTTTTTTCTCTTTTTTCCGAACATTATTTGTTTTTTTCAGATTCGCTGGGCGAATGTTGACGTCACAAGACCTAGTGTTGCTATCAGTGAAAATAGAAGATGACTCGTCTGTGGTAACAGCGAACTGCGCCAACATGGCAATCGCATCGCTACTGGCCAACGAGGTCGCGCAAGCCCTCGCCAGATAATCCCTATCTTCAGGCACTAAGGTCGAGAATGCAACCGTTTCTCGACTCAATGGAACAATCTAGAATAAATGTATAAATGGAGAGGCTCACCAAAAGCTAATAGCGCCACCACCGTTGGTACAAAAATCTGTTGATTGGTCTAGGTTTTAACTAGACTAAAACAAATCAATCGTTTTTGGGTGGTGGGACTATTAATTCCTTTTTCCTTCCGAATACGTGCAAACTGAAAACTTTAATGACATACGTCTATTTTTATTTAAAATAATAACCCAGTACCTAAATTAGATAAAAAAATATTTACTATCTATATACTTAATTCAGGTTCGCAAAATTTGTGACGACTCGATAGGGACTTTGGCGCGTAGTACGCGGCCGAGTAAGGTATCAAATTAAAGGTACTCGAGTCTATTTGTTCCGAAAACTATAAAATATACAAAATGTTAAACGTGATGATCACAAACTGCAATTAAAAAGTGTCATTATTTTCGCATAATTTGGAATTTTTCGTTCGGGTTACCGCCCTAGTATGAATAAATTTATGAATAAGGCAAGAAATACACACTTATATCATTCTCTATTATTATTATTGGCTCAATATTCAACGCTCTAGTCGTTACCGATATCTTATACACTTACGAATCACTTGAAGACTGTCTTGCTTTTAGTGGATTATGTCTAAGCATGAAGCGAATATTGTATTTTACTTTATTGTTAATGTAATAATAAATATATATTTAAACCAATACTATGATCCTTTTCTTTCAATATGTTTTTTCGTAGTCTAATTTTGTAATTGAATTTGAATAAAGAATTCATTTGCATAAAAAAATATTTCACAAAAAAAATGGTAAAAAATCTAATGATTAATTTTAAATAGAAAAATATTAGAAAATAAAAACAACTTTTTTCTTGTTGAGTTCTATTTAAAATTTATAAAAAAATAGCCTAATTATACAAATCGCATTGAAAAATGCAAAAATAAAAAAATCATAAATTATTGGCTGTTGCTGCATCTTAATCAATCGTTAAACATCTGAAAAGATGTTTCTTTCGAATGCAAGAATATTCCTAGCATTGATGTGGCAACGCTGGCCTACAGCGTATTAAAAATATAAAACTATTGGAGAATTTCGACGATCAAGCAAGTCTCGGTAGCTCAGTGGTTAGAGCATTGGACCGGATTTCCAAAAGTTGTGAGATCGAGTCGCATCTGAAAATTCACTTGTGTGGCCGAATTGATTTTTTCCAATATATTTATATTTAATATTTGTCATAAGTATAAAAATAGCGTTGACGGAAATGCAAAAATAAAAAAATCATAAATGGTAAAGGAAATTGAGTGAAACAAGCAAATTCCTTAATAAATTTATTATTATACATGTTAACTATATTTCTTGTCTAAATACATTAAGTGACAATTTAGAATATTGTCATGATAGCATAGACACTAGTCCTGCCTGCTATAAAGACTGTACATCACATGATAGAAAAATAATTTCAACATCATAAAACTTGTTTCCGTCAGATCTCTTTCCCTATAATACTATAGAAGCACCGAAACAACAAGAGACCAAAAATAAATCAGATGTCTGACATTACACTGTGCCATCTTTTTTTTTTAACAGCTTGGTAAAAAAAACGCTGTCGTGAATATGATTGATTATAAATCTTCTTATCGTCACTAAAATGTCGAGTCAAAACCTTTTGACCAAAAATGTCAGTCCTTAAACTTACAATAGAGATGAAACAAAAAATCATGTGATGTCATGTAAATAAATAACTGATTTTCGAGTAGTTTCATATTATAACTGGGCTTCAATTGAGATAATTTGAATTCCATCAGTCAATGAGCAGATCCACTTTCAGGAAATTGTGAAAAAGTTATTAATTTTCACACAAGAACTTATTATAATAAAGAAAACACTCAAATAAAGTCCTAGTGATATGTCAAATAACTGAACTTATATAAATAAAAATGTCGAATGAGCAGGAAAATGTTACGTATAAGTTATTTAGCAAACTGCAGAGCCTCTAGTCACTGGTTCACTAATGGTTCCTTCACAACTGTAAAAACTTCACCTTGTGTGTGATGTTCCAAAACTTCCATGCAACGAATTTATTTTAAAACTGCGGCACTGGAAACTGGCGAAATTCAAAAGGGCACCGCCATTATATAAAAAGAAGAAGAAAACTGCGACTGCTGACAGAACGCGTTCCTGACAGATCGTGTCAGTTCTCTTATTTGTGTAAATAAAGCTTATTTTTTAATATCTTACTTTCCAGATAATCAGAAATGAATCTTATTTAGTGTACAGTCAACGGCAACTACGGCTTATACAATATGTCAAATTTCTTCAGACAATTCCGCACTCAACGACTTGGGTCTTAAAGTTCAAAATTTATTGGAAAAAAATGATAGTTTTGTAAAACCTGGAGCTCTATTTTTGAATCGTCTCGAGGTTTCTACTGATTTACTTGCGACATTTGAGTTTTCGTATTTTCCGTGTTTCTGTATTAGCGACCTTGCGTGTATAGCTTCACTATTGGACTGCAATACCGCCTCCAAACGCGAGCGCGAGAGGGGCAAAGCGAAAAGCGAGCTATGTCTACACTTGCAAGGTCGCTATTCGCCTGATCGCCTCCCCGTTCACCTCGCCACTCGCGCGACGAGTGAATTAAAAATAGAGCTCCTGACTTGCCGTTGACCGATTTAACGACTGGGCCCTTATTCACTATGACCATTTAGGCTATAGACAGATGGACTGCAATTTAACTGCAAACCCGACTGCTAATTGCAGTTCCGATGCAGTTTGAATGCAGTTAGCACGACTGGAATGAAACTGCAAGTTAACTGCCCGTCAACTTGCAGTGCAGTGCAGTGCCAGTCGGTGTAACTGCACGACGACTGCACACAAACTGCTGGTAGACCGGCAGTTGACTTGCTGTTTTATTGCAGCCTTGCCAACTGCATTCAACCTGCATCGGAACTATAATTTGGCAGTCGGATTGCAGTTGAATTGCAGTCCGTCTGTCTAGAGCCTTAGCGATTCCTTGCTCAAACCACACCAATGTCTTACTTGGTAACGTCATTTTCAAAATTCGTTTTCTTCATGAATCTCGCAAATTGTATAGTTATTGTACAAGAACATGACACTCACAAATTATGTAGTTATTATACCAGTAAAATAATTATAACTTTTTAATTTTGCATTTTGCAATGCTATTTTTATGTGATAAATATTAAACAAGAAAATATACTAGAAAAATAACTTTATATTTTGTAAGTGTCATAGAGTAAACGGATCTTGAAAATGTAGACACCAAGCACGAGATTCGTGTGGTTAGACCAAGGAATCGCTAAGTGGTCATAGTGAGTACGGGCCCTGGTAGGAACACTGTCAGATACGCACGTTCTCAGCGGCCCCAGCTTAGTCGTCTACTGCTGCGGGTAGGGGCCCCACGCGGGCATGAGGCCGTAGCTGGGCGCGTGCATGACGAGGCGCGGCCGCTTGCTGTCGTCGAGCGGCGCCATACTATGCGGAGGCGGTTGCAGCTGCTGATGTTGACTCTGATGATTCTGTTGCTGGTGTTGGTTCGTCTCCGGCATTCTGTCCTTCTTGGACATTCTCTTTTTAGGCGCAGTGCACTCCGGCGCCACTCTCCTCTCGTTCCAAAGTCTATCGGCGAGCATCGCCCGCGCCTGAACGCCGTTCACATCCTCCACCTGTTTCTTCGGTATTGGCCCGTTGGCTACCTTCTGCTTCATCGCTTCCAACCTCTCTTCCGTCTGCGTCATCGGGACGACCGGCAAACCTCGCGCGTTGCAAACGTTGTGGAGAACGCAGCACGACACTATAATCATGGCGACTGTCGAAGGGTCGAACTGTTTGTTACACGTCTCGAGGCACTTCCAACGACTCTTTAGCTGCTTGATAGTCTCTGTGATGGCACTGTGCGCTTGACTGTGTAACGAGTTGTAGTATTTTTCGGGTGACACTGGGGTTTTCTTTGTCATTTTGGGTATGGGCGTCATAACGTATGGCTTCTGTGTGTAAAAGGGTCCACCTGAAACGAGAAATCGAAGACGGCTTCGTTAACGAATTTTTACGCTAACTACATACCTTCAGCATAGTCTATCTATACATACAGTCGTCGGTCGTAGTCGACGGACACGTGACACGTTGACAGAGCAATCGTACGGGATGCGAGATACGAGGGGGGCGAGAGGGGATACTAGCGAGACCGAGCTGCCATACGCTCACTCGGGACAATGACATATGTCCTATCAAATACTAACTAAGAAAGTCTTGTCATATACGGCATTGCGCGAGGTTTCAAGGGCGTTATCCCACTGTTAGTTCCTCAGTTACACTGTTTGCCGTTCGTCCACCGCCGCTGTCACCGGGACGTCACGTCAACGAGATGACGACGCCAAAGACACATACATTTACTATAGCTGCCTGGCCATACTGCAAGCTCGTCGACCGGTGGGCAAACGGCCTGTGCTACCTCGACGCGCCGTCATCTGGCCTCCTAGACGTCCTGGTGACGGAAGTAGTGGACAACAGGCCTCATAATCGAATAAAAAGATAGGGCGAAGGAAATAATCAATAGGTACCTATGAGCCAGCAGCTCTCCCCGGAGTTGTTCAAGCTCTCGAGGTCGATCTTGACGGCGTGCCGGTTGAGGACCGCGTCGCAGGAGTACGAGCCGCCAGGGCTCGCGTCCACGCTGATTATGTTCAGCTCACTGTCACAGATCTGTCAACCAACAACCGACGGATTTATCATTTTTAACATTTTGTAGATGTATCAATCTTAAGGTGGTACGACTTCCATACAAACAAACATTGCACATTAATTGGTAGTGCTCTCTCATCGATATAGGTAGGTAGCCACGGAAGACCAGCGTTGGACTGTCTGCGACATCCAACACATGCTGAGTGGACTACCTTTTAAGTGTCACTATTATTTTATGTGTCAATTATGTCATTATTGTATACATGTGATTTCTTGTGACACTTAATAAATTTTTCTTTCTTTCTTCTTTCTTTCTTTCTTTCATCATACATTAATAATACATAAATACATGTGCAACTAACTCGTTTCAGTTATTTGTTTGCGCGAAATTATTAAAAAATGTACTTTCATACATGAGGTATATAAATGCGATGGGTCACACACACATACGTAGAATTATTGAAATTATAAGATATAGGTATATTCGTGTTTTATGTATGAATGTACAATTTTTTAATTATTTCGCGCAAACAAATAACTGAAACGAGTTAGTTGCGCATGTATTTATGAATTATTAAGGTATGATGAACCAATAATTGTGTAATGTTTGTTTGTATAGAAGTCGTACCGCCTTAAATGTCTTAAACAGTGTGTTAACTATTACTAACATTTGACGATCTCCGTGGTAGTGATACGTACACCGGTTTCAAGGTGTCGCCTACTCTGAGGTCCCGGGATCGAATCCCAGTAGGGGCGAATGTTTGTATGATGAATAACCAAAAGTTCAAAATCTAATCTAGGCTTATTTTCGCCTTTAAACAGAATGTTTTCACAATATAATTAAGGTTTCAATTTGTTCTGAATGTTATTATGTGTGAGTCTTCTTTTTCTTTTTGCTTGGTGTAATCTTGTTGGTGATCCAAATAAATAAATAAAAATAAAATAAATAAAATACGAGCATTTGTACCTGAGTCATGGACGTTTATATATCTACACATAAATACTTAAATATGTATAATTAAGTATATGTACATATTTATATTTATTACCTTACTATCACTTAACACAAGCCTTACAGTGCTTACTTTGGGCTACGTTATTGGTGTGAGTGTAAGAAATATTTATTATTATTATTTCTTCTATTTATTAAGAATCATGCAAATACAATTTTTCTTTCAGAAAGAGACATGAATAGTCACATAAATCTGACTTTTTAATTAATTATCTTAAAAACATTATGAACTTTCACAAACATTTGGAAACGTTCCCGAGTGCGGAATGTATGCATTGTCACTGTCACTCACTTCAGAATAGACAAAGACAAAGCACAGAATTCGAATCGGACTCCATTGTCGAACGGTTGTGAATCAGGGTGGTGATCTGACAAACAATGTATCCTGAAAATATTTGATTCACATTCGCTTTGCTAACACTAGTTATAGTGGAGGATCCAAGTTAGGAGCAACTTTCATTTTGTATCAAATCTGATATATTCGAAAAAGATGTTGGTGTTTTTAACTACGAGTATGTCTATAGTTCAAATAACATTATTGAATTCGCTTTAGCTATTGTATTGAGTGGCATTGTGCTGCCAGTTTTTTTTTATCTGATGTACAGTCAACAACAGCTACGACTTTGCACTTTGACCTTGAGAGCGCCCTTACGTCACTCGTAATAGCGGCGGTTTTCGAAGTGCAAATGTAAAGCCGTACGCGCTGTTGACCGCACAACAAATTATAGATAAAATTTTAGTCAAAACATAACAGCAATATTATTATGTTACACATGAATTTGCAAAACAGAATAATAGATGGCTACTTATTTTAAACATATAGATCACACACATTCTTTGAAAAGTCATACTAAAACTAAAATAAATGCACGCACTTAAGTTACATCAATGTACTTACAATCTGTGCCTTTTTTGAATGGTACGACTTATTGAAGTGAACTTTTTGGTCGTCATCTGGTCTTGCGATTGGCACATGGGTGCAGTCTATACATCCAACTATATTGGGAATACCATACTTCATGTAGAACCTGTAAAGATACAACACAATGTTCTTTGTCAGGTCAGTGCCAATGGCAGACACATCATTAACCCATCAGAACATATTTTGTCTTTTGTTTTTTCTTAGCATAAATAAAATTGACAAAAATGAATTTAGTATTTGGAATTTGAATTTCCACAATAGAGTTTAAAATCGTGTAGTACATAAAGTCGAGCCCGGTCACCGGAGACCGCTTAGTGGTAATTGGGTTAACACCCGAATTTAATAACCTCTTATATGTAGTAATGGATAGGGCTATTTTATATAATTTGACATTTTCATATGGGCTTGACATATTCTTTCACATATTCTTTCAAATTATGGTTATCATACCTTGTCTTAATTATGTCTCTTTCATTCCTCAAATGTGGGAAGTGGATATACTTCTTCAGAATTGAAGGGTGGTTGATAGCTTCTGTGACTTGTACCACTGCAGACCCAACAAAGTACTGTGTGAGATTGGGGTCGCTCCTACCACCTATTGACTTTTGAAATTTACCAGATGCATAAAATGACAGAGCTGCCAGTACCTGAAAAACATATATTTTACAGAAAGCATTAATTTCAATGACAATGGATGTACACAATCATTCAAATCCAGCAGTTTATTGTGACAAAAATAATCTAAATGGGCACTGGTAATATATTAATATATAAGCAATATATTTTTTTATATTTTTATGCCTCGTAAAGGCCCACTGTATACTCCAACTTGCCCCGAAGGCGACTCTCTGACCGGATTTTTTTGATTGATATAACACACAAAATAAGTTACAATTTCATTAAAAAAAAACAAATACCTTCTACACAGGATACTAACAACTCTAATTTCCGATTTTAAACAATACTTTATAGAAAGCTAACCCGATTTTAATGTATAGTTACATCCATTCAAGACAATCTCATAGATAGATCAACAACAGCTAAGTACTTACTTTACTCTCGACGGAAAACTCGATTGATTTAGTGGTTTCTGGCATTACTGGTGTTACTTCTTCGATGAGACTTCTCACTAAGTCCTTCGGCAGCCTGTAGGTCTCTAGGAAAGTAGGATCAGGAAGGTCGAAAGGCTCAACATCTACTTTCAAAACTCTTTTGTCAGGACTCTTGGTTTTCTCGACGGGCCGTGGCTCATGTTGCTTTTGTGTATGAGAATTATCCCATTTTAGAAGTTCAAATATCTCCGGCTCTTCATCTACTACAGATATGTAGCCCTCCTCCGGTGGTTTATCAGCCATTTTATAAATTATTTATTTGTATTTACTTAGTTTCAAATCAAAATGCACTAAATAACGCAGCAAGCTTGGGGCAATTTATTGACAGTGACAGTGACAGATGCATACAACATTTGATATGACAATTAAATGACAGATTAGTTTTTTTCCGGCTCTAGATTCTACGTTCTTCAGCCAGTACAGTGCGTTAGAACGTATCTTTTGTCGCTATTTTGGTACCTTAACATTAAACACTGAACATAATCGCTTAACTAAAAATTGACTCCAAGACTAAGCTGCATAAAATAAGAGTTAAGCGCGGTAACCGTTACCGCTCAATGGTAAATGGGTAGGTTACTATTTAACCAGGCGGTACCTAACCTTGCGCTTATTTTACGAGAAGCAAGCTTGAATAAATTAATTAAGGAATTTTAGTTAAAAAGAACCATAATCTGTCTTACAAATCTGGTAATTTTCCATTTATGTTTAAGTAAGTATACGTTATCGGCAAAAAAGAGTCTCGAAAAAGTTGGACGAATTTATGTTAAGGGTTTCGTTTTTTCCTTTTGAGGTACGGAACCCTAAAAAAGAGTTAGTGCCAGTCAGAGCAAAAAAAAAGTTTTGTCAGGCTTGTGGTGTAAATAAAATGTATGTGGGAGGGTGTTTTTTATTAGGGTTTCGTAGCCTAATTTCAAAAAACTCCCCATACATGGAACTGAAACTGTAAATATTATTTTTCATCAAACCTATACTTGTAGTGTATCTATAGATAGGTCTTTAAAAATTACATTGAGGTTCCTAAAACTGTTTTTTCTCAAAGTCAACCGTTTGAATGATATAGGTACACTTTCAAAGTGAAAAAATGTGTGTGTCCCCCCTACTTTAAACTAACTTTTAAAATAAAAAAGTAAAAAATCTAAAAAATATATATGCCGTAGACTTTTCTAAAAACTTTCAATGAAAATTAGTTTGAACGAAATATATTACGCAGTTTCAGAGCTATAGCACTTTTCCAAAACCTCAAATATAACTTTGTCATTCATACAGACACTATGAAAAACAAAGTTATTTTTGCAGGCGACAAATTAAAGTGCCATTTGGGTACCTAGGTGTATTTAATATAATAATAGAAACTTTATTGCACACGATACAAAAACAAACACATACCTACAGAGAAAATGACTAAAAAGAGGAACACACAATAGGCGGTCTTATTGCTACATAGCAATCTCTTCCAGGCAACCTTGGGTGAGAGACGAAACCCTTTATGTGCGATTTCGACTCGCACTTGAACGATTTTTTATTATTTGACATAATTATAATATCCTTTTGTAAATAACACTAAAACATGTACAATAAGAGGCTTTATTTTACAATAATAACACTTTTTGTACTAAAAAAAGGAAGAAAACGCTGACTCAATGTTGACTATGAATTACAACTCAATTATTAATAGAATATCAAGGACACATAGAAAAATCGCAATTTTTATAAGGATTCTAATGATACCTATATAACACATAGTATATAACGGCAGACTTTGGTCAGCAGAGCTTTTAGAAACAATGGCGTCAGCTTCGCTTACGCCACTATTCCTATCGCTAGGATCACTCATAATCAGAAAGGATAAAACTCAATACCAGTGTACACTTTTATTAAACAAATAACAAATTCTCAATCGTTAATACAATAATTAAAAAGGTATTCACAAGATTCCAAGCAGTAACACAAACACTGTTTTGCTTCTTACGAAACGTTACCAATAATGGCGGCCAAACCGTTTTCGCATCAACTAAACATGGTTGGGCGGAAATACCAATAATCACAACATGATTTTAATAACAAAAATCAACTCATTGATTTTTCACAGAGATAAAAGAGTATTGACAAATCGTTACTGATTTTTCTAATGTGGTTTTAGTTCTTAACTTAATTTTAACTCCATTATCAAACGCAACTCTCTCGGCGGGAAAATGCCAGCGGAAGTTGCTGTATGAGTATGAATCTAAATTAGTTTATCAATTTTAAAGGTAACACAAGACAGCTGTAAAATCATTTATCATTTTTATAATGTGATTTTAGTTTACAACTTAATTTTAAACCCATTACAATTTAAAATAATAACGGCACGAAAATCCTAGCGGAAGTTGCGACATTAGAATTAATCTAAATTAGTTTATCAATTTAAAAGTTAACGTAAAACAATTGTAAAATCACAAATAATTTTAATAATGTGATTTTAGTTTAAAACATAAAACTCATTGTCAGCTGAAACATCCGAGCCGGAAATAAGGAGGCGATGTTGCGAGCTGAGAACGAGTTTAGTTCTTTGAGTGTTACTAAAATCTAATTTTCTGCTTTTAATTGAGAAGATAACAATTTGAAATCAATAATTATCAAAACAATACCGCATGGTAAATATTTGAATTTTAAAATCATAATAAATGTTTCCTAGCTTCGACACCGAAAATTTTGAATAGAAAAATATTGGAAAAAAATAATTCGGTCACAAGTGAATTCTCAGACGGGAATCGAACCTTTGGAAATCCGGTCCAATGCTCTAACCGCTGAGCTACCGAGACTTAAGTCTGTAGCTCAGCGGTTTACCATAAGTATAAAAATAGCATTGAAAAATGCAAAAATTACAAAAATCAGAAATTTAATCAAGTTATCAATTGTGAAACAGAGAATAGATTTCACGTTTTAACAACAACCAAGTTAAAACACGTGCCTTAGAATAAATTAAACATCATAGCCTTATGTTGGAGATGCTGTACAGGGAAATGAGCGTTGTCTTATTATTAATATATTTTTTTGTAATTTGTCAATGCAAATGCATGCTTATAGTTCGCTCCACGCATACTTGCATGATTATAGTTTTGATATTTGTCAATGCAAATGCTCCACGCATACTTGCATTACTTCTCGTAGCTGGGTGTGATGCTGTGGCGCTGAGCGGTCTCGTACGCCGTGGTCCACAGGGGCTATAGGGAATAAGAAAAAGTCGGTGCTGGGGCCTGGGCCTTGGCCGTGGTCCCCAGAGGCTCTAAAAATAAAACAAGTAGTTGCGTAGATGAGCTCAAGGAATATTGGTGCTGAGCGGTCTTGCACGCCGTGGTCTACAGGGGCAGGGGATATAGGTAGGACGATGCTGGGGCATGGGACTTAATCTTAATCTGCTCAATCGGCTCTGTGAAATGATTTAGAAATACGGAGGGAATGAAGGAATATAGGATTTCTACAGTCTCAACATAGAATGTAATAATACATTGGTAGTTTTTTTGCTGGCTGTTATACCTACTCAATTATGTGAGTATTGTTTTATCTGTTAACGAAAAGAAGTATATTAATGAAGGTTACTGACCGTTTACTTAGGCATCCAATTGGGCATCTCGAGATGTTGACGGCACTGGCTCGATCACATCAATGGGTTGGGCGGCAGTCTGCTGTTGAGGGTCATCATCTTGGTTCGTCGACATGGTCTCTTGTTCACCAAGTTGAGGAGCTCTTCGCAGTTGATCGTGGGCGACTTTGCGTGGCCGTCCTCTACCGTCACACGTTTAACCATGTAACGGTCATTATCCAACTCTCGGTAGATCTCGTACGGTTCACTATATTTCAGGTCCAGTGATTTTTAGTTTCGACGGTTGTTCTTTATGAGTACCTACATAGTCACCTCGTTGGAATGGACGTAGTTTAGCCTTGTTTCTATCGAAACGTTGTTTGTCATACTGGGCCGCAGCTGCCATCTTCTGCTGCACATGCCGGTCGAGCATATCGAAGTCGATCGACTCACTGTCGATGTTTACCAACATTAGTAAATCCGGTGGTACACAGTGTTGGCGGTGTGTTAGGAGAGTAAGCGGCGCAACTCCTGTTATTCTGTGTGGAGTACGGTTAAATGCAAGTTGGAGAGCATCTAAGGCCATCTGCCAGGTTTCAGTTTCATAATTTTTGATCATCGTCTGCGCGTTCTTGAGGGTACCCACCCTTTCGACCTGCCCGTTCGCTCGGCTTACTCCTGGTGCTATCGCATGTAAGTTGATACCGTAACAGTCGCAGTAGGATTTAAACTCTCCAAGAAATTCACGACCGCCATCGACTACTACCTGAACCGGAGTTTCAAATAAGTGCACAACACGTTTCAGTGCTGCAAGGCTGCTGCTCTGGCTCTTGTCATTGGAATAACTAAGTAGTATGTACTTAGTAAATGCGTCAATGGTGACTATGACGTACTCGTCCTGTCCTTGAGTGTTTCTTGTGCCCAATTTACCAGTAATGTCAATATGTCAATATGGATAACTTGAAAAGCTGCTGACGGTTTCTGAATAGGATGCAGTTGTGCTTGAATACCGCCCGAAACTTAACAAACCGATACTTGACAAAACAATGACGGTTTTCAAAGAACCGTGGTCGCTTAACGTGACATTGTTGAACGTTTGATGTACTGGGACCAGGACGTTTTGAGCGTCGAATGGATGAAGCTATTGAAATCAGTTCGGGCACCGAGGTTGCTCTGGCGCTTAAAAGTTCGACCCACAAACGTTCATCTCCAATACAACCGATTACAGCTTCAACTGCGTCATCATTAGATAATTTATGTTTTGTGATACGTCGCCATAGTACCCAAGCCTGTGACAAGAACTGCGCAATGTCCTTTGAGCTGTCGTAACTATGTTCGCGGAAACGAACGACATCGCGGGAATATCTATTCTCCGGTTCAAAGGTTGTAATCAAAACATCGCGCAATTCCTGCCACGTGGTTGTAGAAACCAACCAATTGTCTACCCACAACCTGGCGCGACCTTTAAGCAAGCTGCCTACCTTCATCCTTACATCGTAGTTGCTCAGGTTGTAGGTATCCATAGCGGTGGTCACATGCTGACACCATTCGCGTACACCAATATTCGCATCGGGATCGTATGATGGTAAAAACACGTCATTAATTTTTACTTTAGGTTCGGGTAAAGAAGTTAAACGATCCGATACGTGTCTCATCACTTGCAGCATTTGAGAGAAAAACTCTGCTGGAACCCCGTTAACAGAAGCGTTACAATTTGCGATTAAATCATCAGGGCGAGAAGTGGGTGGTAATCCCACTTCTGATAACGGCAGACTTTAGCAGGCATAATAGAGGAATAGTGACGGCATAATAGAGGAATAGTGACGCCACTATTCCTATCGCTAGGATCACTCATAATCAGAAATTATAAAACTCAATACCAGTGTACACTTTTATTAAACAAATAACAAATTCTCAATCGTTATAATAATAATTAAAAAGGTACTCACGAGATTCCAAGCAGTAACACAAACACTGTTTTGCTTCTCACGAAACGTTACCAATAATGGCGGCCAAACCGTTTTCGCATCAACTAAACATGGTCGGGCGGAAATACCAACATGATTTTAATAACAAAAATTAACTGATTGATTTTTCACAGAGATAAAACAATGTTCACAAATCGTTACTGATTTTTCTAATGTGGTGTTAGTTCTTAACTTAATTTTAGCTCCATTATCAAACGCAACCCTCTCGGCGGGAAAATGCCAGCGGAAGTTGCTGTATGAGAATGAATCTAAATTAGTTTATCAGTTTTAAAGTTAACACAAGGCAGTTGTAAAATCATTTATCATTTTTATAATGTGATTTTAGTTTACAACTTAATTTTCGTGCCGTTATTATTTTAAATAGTAATATTTAAAATAATAACGGCACGAAAATCCTAGCGGAAGTTGTGACATACGAATGATTAGAAATTAGTTTATCAATTTAGAAGTTAACTCAAAACATTTGTAAAGTCATGAATCATTTTTATAGTGTGATTTTAGTTTACAACTTAATTTTAGTGCCCTTATAGTCCAAACAATAACGGCGCGCAAATCCTAGCGGAAGTTGCGACATTAGAATGAATCTAAATAAGATTATCAATTTAAATGTATAACAATTTCTCCAAAAGTAGGTACGTTGAATCTTAGAAAAAATCGATAGATAAGTCGATAGGATTTCATTAAGGGGCATCTCTAGAACTGTCAAACTTGAAACGTCACAGAAATCATCCTTGTTGAAAAATATTGTGATGGAATGCGAGGATATTTTTCTGACTGATAAAAGTTGAAACAACGCTGGCCTATGGCAGCGTAGGATGCCACTACGGCCACAGTCTAAACATAATAAACAATCGTTGCACTCGGCTCGCTATCGCTATACTGATCTCACTGGTTTTCACTGTAGTCCGGGCCTTAAACAGTAGCGACGCGCGAGTGTAGCGGCGCGTATCTGCGTGAGTACATCATTTCAGCCGTTTGTAGGCAGTCCAAAGACTGTTTAGATTGGGCTACGGCCATCCGGCTCGAAGGACTAAATTGTTTTGATGCTAAACAAAAGTAGTAGCGTAAAGCGCGTAAAACGAGATGTAGTAGTCGGAAATCCTATTTGTATTTTTTTATTATACAATTGTCTTTTTAACATGTCATGTTAATGGAAATATCCTACGATACAGTGTTTGTACATTTTTATACCTTCACTTTTATTTATTCTATTTTAGGAAGGTTTACAGCTCTCGATACAGTTTAGTAGGATGTATAAAAACTAAAAGCCTATTACAAACCTCCACAATTACGTAACAGTTTACCTATGAGAACAATGAATAAATTGAGTTAGGCATTCCATAGCTAACAATAAAATATTATGAAAAGAGAAAAAAAAAGAAATATCTCAGGAAAAACAATTAACAAATAACAGTATCTAGCTAGATCTTATACAATAACTATTTAAATGTGAGAACCTCGTAAAGAGAAAAACAACAGAACAAAAATTTACATTTTCATCAATAGATACATATAACAATGCTATCACAACCAAAAACGTTTTAATTTTGATATTCTGTCATTACTTTGTGCGTCCCTGAACCGTATTTTGACTAAAGAAATTCAAGCTTATAGTTCGCTTTATAGTTGCTGCACTTGTCGCAAACAGATCAAGGTCATAGTCAGCGATATACCTGTTAAAAGTAGTGAGACCACGTATTAAGAATGTGTTAGCCCTATAATTTGTATGCGCAAACGGTTTGTGGAGCAGTGGGCGTTGTCGTAGAGCCAGTGAGTTAGCACGAAAACCAATTTTTGACAGTAGTTCCGAACAGTCAATGCCACCGTTAACAAGCTTCGAAACAAAACAAGCATCACTTACTTCCCGCCGGATGTGAAGAGGCAAAAAGTGATACTTTCTGCATCGGTGTTCATAATCCAGGGAGCGCTGTTTAGATTTATAATCTAAAAAGCGTAAGAACCGATTTTGTATTTTTTCCAACCTTGTTACGTAGATGTTGTACTGTGGATTCCACACCTGCGAGGCATACTCCAGATGGCTACGCACGAAGGCGCAGTAAAGAATTTTTATTGCTTTGAGAGACTTCAGATCGCCAGACGTGCGCATGATAAATCCAAGAGCTCGGGAAGCCTTAGAGGCAATGTGGTCAACATGATCTGCAAATAATAATTTGCTATCGTGAACTACACCCAAATCCCTAACATTATTCACTCTAGATAACAGTTGATCATGTAATGTATAACAGTAATCTATTTTATTGGTCTTTCGCGTGAACGTCACACAGAAACACTTGCTTACATTTAGTTCCAGCCTATTTTGTACGCAGTATTGCTGGAACCTTAGCAGATCCTTTTGCAAGTCACAAGAGTCTAATGGGCTGTTGATAACCTTAAGCACTTTCATATCATCAGCGAAAAGCAAGGGCGTTGAATGAAGGAAGCATTTATTAATATCTGAGATGAAAATGGTGAATAAGAGAGGTCCGAGAATTGACCCCTGAGGCACGCCTGACAGTACTTTAGCCCATTGGGACATATAACCGCGCAAGACTACAGCCTGATTACGGTTTTCAATGTAAGATGAGAACCAGCGAAATAGGTTACCATGAATGCCAGCCGCACGAAGCTTAGTAAGTAGTATAGAGTGATCAATTCTATCAAAGCATTTTTTGTAGTCTGTGTAAACCACGTCGACCTGCGCCCCCGTATCCATCCCTTCGGAGATGAGTTCGTTCGCAATGATCAGGTTTGTACATGTCGAGCGTTGCCTGAGGAAACCGTGCTGTTCTTCGCTAAATGAGCTGCTTAAAGTGGAGTAAACATCGTTGTAAACTAGCCTTTCGAAGATTTTTGCGAATAGACATAGCTTCGATATGGGGCGATAGTTCTCAATATTGCTTTTATCACCTTTCTTGAGTACCGGCGTAATAAAAGCAGACTTCCATTTGTCAGGAACAGTTCCCTCAGACAATGAACGATTAAACAATATACATAATGGCTCTAATAAACTATCTGCACATCTAACAATAAAAAGGGGTGGGATCATATCAGGTCCGCCGGACTTTGTTAAATCAAGTGATTTTAATAAGTTTAAAACCTTAGTTGGATTTATCTCGACATTGCTAATACTGCAAAGATCACTCTCCAAGCTCGTGTTAATATTATGAGTAGGAGGCTGGTTAGACACCAAGAACGTGGAAAGGAAGTACTCTGCAAACAAATTTGTAATACCCTGGCCAGAATCTGCGCTTTCAGACTTATAATGCATTACACTTGGAAAAGTTGAAGAGCTTCGTTTCAGTTTTATATACGACCAAAATGCTTTGGGGTTCTCGATAATTGAGGACTCCAACCGCTGCATGTAATCATCAAAACACTCATTTTCAAGATCGGAGGCTCGCTTGCGCAGTAGAGAAAACGTGTGGTAGTCAGATAAGTTACCGTATACTTTATACTTACTGTGGAATTTATTTTTCTCTTTAAGTATCTTTATGAGACTGGAGTTATACCACGGTGGGTAAGAATTGGGCTTAGTTCGTTTTTGTGGGATGAATCGGTCACGAAGCTCATATAATTTATTATAGAAAGTAGTTACCGCATCGTCCAATGTACCCTTACTTAGAAGAGGACTCCAATGAATAGTATTGAGCTCTGATGAAATAGCCGAGTAGTCCCCTTTACTGAAAATATACTTTGTTTGTGTGTTAACTTCTAACTCATGAATTTCCACAAATTCAGCATTTATGTTTAGGGACTTGTGATGTGGATCTTGTGGCACCAACGGATTGACACAACTTGTTACATTTACTTCATCATTGGAGAACACCAAGTCTAACACCCGGTTATTATGGTTAAATTCACCATTATACTGACCTAAATTACAAGTATTGATAACATCAAAAAAGTCGGTAAGAGTGTCAGTACAATAGTTTACAGGTAACATTAGCGTACCATGTCCTGATTTCAACCATTGTACGTCACCACCAAAGTTAAAATCGCCCATTATTATAAATTTGTCCAACGGATGACTGTTGACTATTTGCTCAAGCTTATCGCAAAAATTACCAAGTTGTTCCCTACATGAGTAACCACCGCTTTCACTGCACAAATATACAGTAGAAATATGTATTCTGTATGTTACGGCTGGTCTCCTATGTTGCAACAAAATGGAGACCCAAATGTCCTCCGCCGAGCTATACCATTCAGGCCTGCAAATCACAGCAAGATCACGTCTTACCGCCAATAACACACCACCGCCCAAAGCCTGGTTTAATCTAACATAATCACGATCTCGTCGAAAAATTAGGTATCTACTGTCAAACAATTCGCTGTCCATTATACTGTCTAACAGCCAAGTTTCGGTAATACATATGATATCATAATTATTTATACACACGTTTCTGTAGAATGTACTGACTTTCGTGCGCAAGCCCCTAGCATTCTGATAATATATACTTAAAGAATAACCCTTGAATTTATACTACGACCGCGTATCATCAACATAATACTGTGGCGGCGTTGGATTTCCGAACGCACCCACAAGTATCTTACTATGGCAACACTGGCGAGATTCGCCGCCATTGCTTTACTTGCTTGCTCGTAGACATACAACGACTAGACTAATATTGTTAATTTCTCTGTGACTGGAACTGTATACATGTTGGTGAATAAACTGTGAATACAAATGCGTAGTGTTCTGATTTCGGACGGAGTATCTATTACATGGGGACTGATCCAACTATCATCTAACCCAAGCCCCATATTGGTGACCACTTCTGAACACGTTTTACGAAGAATCTGCTGAAAAAGGACATTTTCGCGCAAGGTACATCCAGTTTCACAGGCTGAGGGGACCAGTGACGGATTTTCATTACAATTTGTTTCAACCCAGTGTTATTTTCTACAAGAAAAATACTTCTACAAGAAGCATCCAAGCAATTTTTAGCCATTTTTTATCATTCTTCGATCCGATTGGTCGGTCGATTGCAACATATCAAATACGTCGTACATTGCTGCTGCGAGTTCGAAGTACATTGCTGCTGTGAGTTTGATGTACATTGCCACCCGAAGTTTGAAGTTCATTGCTGGCTAGTACGATTCGACATTCATCGCCGACACGGTTTGATGTTCATTGCGGCCTCACGACTTCGACATTCTTCGCTTGCTTCGTACGATTGGTGTGTGTTTGTCGGGTATTCGGTAAACTGCATCGTGTGTTTGCGTGTATAAAAACGGACGATCTTAACATAGAATAAGAGACATTGCTATTTTAAATTGGTTACGGCATATTTTAGTTTTATGGAATTATTTTCCCTTTATGTACTAATTTGTTTGCGATGTGTTTATACTAAACTGGTTGGTTTTTTTTCTTTTATTTTGCTGTACTAACTTGTTTGTGCGTGTTTATACCAGCTGAACCAATAAGTATTAATGGTTATTTTTTTTAATAATTGCAACTTAATATTTCCTTTGTACTGTGTTGCACGGAATGCAAAATTATTAACATTCGTGTGAATTTAGTTATAAGTTTTTTAAACCTAACACTTGAAATTTTAGTTTTAAGGCCTTTGTTTGTTTAAATGTGTATTGTTTTCTATCGCATCTACGAACATGCCGTTTGCGCTTAGGGTATATTAACCAGCGATTGCTATTATTCTAACTTAACGACTAGTATAAAACTACTCACCGCATTTACACAACTTACCTTTTGTTTTTCACGCACGCGCTTTATTCACTTACCAAAATATCGCCATGCCTGATCCAGATAACACCGCCGCGCAGCTGGAAGCTCTCAGACGTGAGTTTGAGTCGTTATCTTCACAGTTGCAGGCAACTATGCGGGAGAATACCCAACTCCGCAATGAGATGCAAGCCCAGAAAACACAAGGTGAACGTAGTCAAAAATAGATGACCCAGGAAATCAGGTGTACAAAGTATCGCCAAAATTACCTCCATTCTGGCAACAACGACCCGAAATATGGTTCGCGCACGTCGAAACGCAGTTTCGTATAGCTGGCATAACAAGTGACCAGACTAAGTTTGATCACGTGATTAGCCAGCTAGATTTTAAAATTATGGCTGACATTGAGGACATAGTTACCAGTCCTCCAACCACTGGCAAATACGAACACCTTAAAAAGGAGCTGACGCGCCGGTTGTCACGGTCAGAAGAGGAACGTGTAAGGCAACTACTCACCGAGGAAGAGCTTGGGGATAGAAAACCTTCCCAATTTTTACGTCACTTACGTTCACTCGCCGGCGTCACACTTAAGGACAATGACGATAGTATCCTGCGGCAACTTTTTATGCGTCGACTTCCGCAGCATCTTCAAGCTATATTGGCTGCCAGCGCGGATCCGCTTGATGACATAGCAGCCCGCGCCGACAAAATTCTAGAAGTCGCACCCGGAATCGCAGCGTTGCCTTCCTTTGTGCATGCTGCTGCAGCATCCGGAGGAGCTCCCGTTGTTCCTGACCCCTACGGCTTGCATGCTATTGCTGCACAAATGCAGAATTTGACCGCGACTGTTGCAGAGCTCACTCGCGAGCGCAGTCGCAGCCATAGCCGCAACCGAAGCCAAAGCAAGTCTAGGAACCAATCCCAAGGATCTGCCGGAAAGCTTTGCTGGTATCACCAGAAATTTAAAGCTAAGGCTACCAAATGTATTACTCCATGTTCTTGGAAGTCGGAAAACAAGGAAGCCAGTCAGTAGTGGCGGCAGCTGACTGTGCCACTACGCCAAGCCGTCGTCTTTTTGTCATAGACAAAACATCAAAAGTCAGATTCCTGATCGATACAGGGTCTGACCTTTGTTGCTATCCACGGAGGCTGATGAGAGGTAAAACTCATGTCTCCGATTATGAGCTCAGCGCAGCCAATGGTAGCTCCATCAAAACTTATGGCATGGTGTCGCTTAACCTCAATTTTGAGTTGCGGCGTGAATTCCGCTGGCAGTTTGTCGTAGCGGACGTCAGCACTCCCATAATAGGTTCCGATTTTTTAGCCCACTACCATTTGCTGCCCGACTGCCGAAACAAATGCCTCCTGGACGGTATCACTGGCCTTTCTGTTTCTACCATTGTTGCTTCTACCAATCAGGCAAGTGTCAAAACTCTCTCGGTTGCCACAGGATCTCAGTTCAGCAATATTCTCGCCGAATTTCCTGCCATTACTAGGCCTCCTGGACTTCAAAGGGACATTAAACACACGACCGTTCACTTAATAAAAACTACTGAAGGTCCACCTGTGTCATGTCGCCCCCGTCGCCTTGCGCCTCAAAAACTGGCAGCAGCTAAACGGGAATTCGACGAGATGTTGAAAAACGGCACTGCGCGGCCGTCCAAGAGTCCTTGGGCCTCGCCTTTGCAACTCGTTCCAAAAAAAGATCTTTCTTGGCGTCCGTGCGGTGACTACCGCGCTTTAAATTCACGCACCATTCCTGATCGGTACCCGTTACGTCATATCGGAGATTTCGGGAATAACATCGCTGGTTCCGTTATATTCAGTACTATCGATTTGGTTAAAGCTTACCAACAGATACCTGTTCACGATGAGGATATATGCAAGACCGCGATCATAACGCCCTTCGGACTATACGAGTTCCCGTATATGACCTTCGGATTGCGCAATGCGGGACAATCGTTTCAGAGATTTATGGACGAGCTTTTAAGGGATTTCGACTTCTGTTTCCCATATTTAGACGATATCCTCATTTTCTCCCACAGCAAAGAAGAACACGCACATCATTTGCGCTTTCTTTTTCAAAAACTGGCTGACTACGGCGTTGTCGTGAATCCAGGAAAATGCGTTTTGGGTGCAAAAGAGGTTATCTTTCTAGGGTATCGTGTATCTGGGGAGGGCATAAGCCCACCAGCAGAGAGAATTGCTGCTCTGCAAGAATTCCCTTTGCCCAAAACTGTCCAGGGCCTTCGCAGGTTCCTGGGCATGATAAATTATTACAGACGTTTCTTGCCACGCGCGGCTCTTATGCAGGCGCCGTTGGTTAATATCTTGGCTGATTCGAAACTCAAGGGTGCAAAGCCAGTACCTTGGACTCCAGAGCTTGAGAGTGCCTTTCATGCTTGCAAGGAAAGCCTTACACAAGCGACTCTTTTGACACATCCGCTTTTCAATGCTAAATTGGGTCTCTTTACGGATGCTTCTGGTACGCACGTCGGTGCGTGCTTGCAGCAACGTACAGGTGCGGAATGGCAACCCCTTGCATTCTTTAGCAAGAAGTTGAATCCTCGCCAATCCTCCTGGCCGGCCTACTATAGAGAACTTCTAGCTGTATATGAGGCTGTGCAACATTTCCGACACATTTTGGAAGCGCAACACTGTACAATATTTACAGATCACAAGCCTTTGTTGCACGCTTTTTCTCAGCGTCGGGAAAAGTTGCCCCCTGTACAGCTAAACCAACTCTCTTTTATCTCGCAATACACGACCGACATTGTCTACATCAAAGGTGTAGACAACGTTGTGGCCGATACGATGTCGAGGATCGAGGCAATTTCTTTAGAGGATGATTTCTCAGCGTTGGCTGTATCGCAAAGAGACGATGAGGAACTGCAGAGTTTCTTACGAGGCACTGATACTTCTTTAAATCTAGATAATGTCACCTTACCTGGCACTGACGTCACTATCGTCTGCGACACGTCCACTGGTAAGCCGCGTCCATTCCTCACCGTCCCTTTCCGACGAAAGTACTTTGAGAAGCTTCATAGTCTGAGCCATCCCGGCATTCGCGCAACAACTAACCTAATTTCCAACAGATTCGTGTGGCCTTCCATGCGAAAAGACATCCGAGAATGGACCAAAACTTGTCTTTCTTGCCAACAAAATAAAGTCACGAGGCATACAGTTTCCCCGCTTGGTTCTTTTGCGTCGCCATCTGGCCGCTTCAGGCAATCCATATCGATATCGTGGGTCCCTTACCCGTCTGTGAAGGCTATCGCTATCTTTTGACGGCAGTAGACAGATTTTCACGCTGGCCTGAAGCATGGCCCATGCGAACCATTACTGCAGAGGAAACTGCCGACACTTTACTTTTCGGGTGGATTTCAAGATTCGGAGTACCTGCCCGCGTCACAACTGACCAAGGAAGGCAGTTCGAGTCCGACCTATTCCGTCGACTTATGGTACAACTTGGTACTAAGAAGGTACGCACTACCAGTTACCACCCTTGTGCCAACGGAATGGTCGAACGACTCCACCGCCAATTAAAGGCTTCTTTAATGTGTCGTGACGAATCATGGATCAAAGCTTTGCCCATCGTTCTACTCGGCATGCGAGCCGCGCTGAAGGACGATCTCAAGACCTCAGTAGCCGAATTCGTGTACGGAGAGCCGCTACATCTCCCTGGTGAGATGGTCGTTCTCCAGCCTGCTTTACCTACCACTGATCCAGCTGATTTTGTCGCGCAATTTAGGAGAACCATGTCTGAGTTGAGACCTGTTCCCGCGTCACGCCATGACCAGAAGAATGTCTTTCTTTTCAAAGACCTTGCTACGGCTACACACGTATTCTTACGATCCGATCACGTGAAACCGCCCTTGCAACCACCTTATTCTGGCCCTCATCCTGTCGTAGGTCGTTCTGACAAGACAATGACCATCATTGTCGGGAACAAGGAAGTAGTCGTGAGTGTAGACCGCGTTAAACCTGCATACGTGGACACTCTCGCACAACCTTTCACTTCAACACAACCTTCCACTCTCACTCGCACAGCTGACACACAGATTACTCCTACACATAACATTCAAACACCATCTGATACACCTCATTCAAGCAGTCACAATCACAAACCTCACACAGAAGATACAACACATAATACTCACCGTACTTTACCTTATACTACTCGTTCTGGTAGAAGTGTTCGCTTCGCAAAACCTTTCGATCTATGATCGTTCCCACTCCCTGGGGGGGTGGTGTGGCGGCGTTGGATTTCCGAACGCACCCACAAGTATCTTACTATGGCAACACTGGCGAGATTCGCCGCCATTGCTTTACTTGCTTGCTCGTAGACATACAACGACTAGACTAATATTGTTAATTTCTCTGTGACTGGAACTGTATACATGTTGGTGAATAAACTGTGAATACAAATGCGTAGTGTTCTGATTTCGGACGGAGTATCTATTACATGGGGACTGATCCAACTATCATCTAACCCAAGCCCCATAATACTAAAACTAAGCAAAAATGAATACTTGGATTGCACTTTTTTACGCAAAACTCTGTAAATAAAATAGTATTTGAGCACGAACAAATCGACTAGAACAATAAAATAACTAAGGTAGTGCAACAAAAAGTCAATACGCAAAATTCCGCACAAGCACAATACCCGACACAGTCTACATAGCATTACAGACAAGAGAACTAGTTGAATAGATACATTTGTATAGAATGCGAGCAACACAAAAGAATCATTAGCTAATAGCGTCGCGGACAGAGAGAGCGTAAGCAGCTCACGACTGCACACAAATTCGAGCTTTAAAACGGTACAATTAAAGCGGTAATTTGCAAAGCACAGGTAGCCTGCGCAAGCGCAGCAACTGCCGAGTTTAAAACATAATGAAAGAAAAACACAGTGCAGCAGTTGGAATACATTAGCGACACAGTAGTAAGTAGTGGCTCTCAAACTGTTGTTGATTGTTGATAAATAAAAACTTGATGTAGTTGTGATAACAAAAAACGTGAAAAGATAAATAAAGCGAATATTTAGAAGGTTCAATGCTAATTTACCAATAGGATTTAGTTTAATTGTTAAAATTATAATTAGACTATTTTCATCAGGTCTCGTTCCGACTTTATAAGCATCATTGGGGAAGTGTCGTTTTTTCTTACGTGGATTTTTGCATACTTCACCCATGAATAATGAAAGCCCTTTTCTTTGGCAATTTTCTTCGCGTTGGAGAGAAGAATCTTGTTAGCCGGTGTAAGGTGATCGTTGACAAATATCATACTGTTAGACTTATAGCCAATCATACTCGCGTTGAGTTTCACTTCTTTGGACTTTGCTCTTGAAGCCGCTACGAAATCCTCCTTGACGTATCGGCTGACAAATCCCACTATTATAGGTTTCGGCTGTGTGTTGTCTTTACTAGGAACTCTGGCAACGAAATTTATCTGGCTTTTGTCAATGGGATAATTCACGGTTGTACCAATAACACTGATGATTTTCAAAAGATTCTCATTTTGCGTTTGTGGAATGCCTTTTATTTCAGCGTTATTCATACGTGACCACTGGTCTTTCTCGTTGGCCTCATACTTCAATTTCTCCAGTTCAGCTTCCAAAGAAGCCACCCGGTCCCTGATCCCTTCCACCTCCGAAAGACGATTTTCAATATTCACGAACCTTCCGTTAAATTCTTTGATTGAGGTATTAGATTGGGTAACTTGTGACTTTAACTCGGAGATTTCAGCTCTCAATGCCTTGACCTCAGTAGCAAGCGCTTCCAACGGAGCCAATTTAAGAGACAGAGTTTTTAATTCTGCCATGATAGCTCCGTCGTTGGTCGGTTGTGGTGATCTCAGGCCAGGTTGCTTGCACTTTTGGCACTTCCACGATTGTTTCCTGTCAGTGCCAAGTCTCCTGTAGCCTGCCTCAGTGATTCCCGCACAATGAAAATGCAGCTCCTGATTGCACGATGCGCAATGCACACCGTCACCGACAACTTCGTCGCATATACCACAAGATGACATGGTGAAAGTTTGAGAAACGATGGATTACACGGGTTAAACGAATGGGGACCGGTTAATGGTACGACCGCTCGCGGTGCAGCTCACGGACTGACTTATGCTGCACCTTTGATGTTCTCAGCTTTGCCAATCTCGCAAAGATTTAGGATGACATAGGATAGACATAATTATTCTCGCCGTTTCAGGACGCACCTAATAAAAACACAAAAAAATATTAGAGGTGGTACCGTAGCTCCTTTTTTCTAAAGTCGGATAAAGAGATGAATCTGCTTAATCACGATGAAGCCTTTAGTTTGCCAGCTGGATTGACAATCTACTGTACAGTAAGTACAGTGCCGAAAATACTTAGTAAATAATTAATGAGTGTCCGAGCGTCGGTCGGGGCAAGTCGGGGCAAGGTTGCACGGCTCTCCCGATTGTAAAACAAAGATGAGCGAGAGTACAGTCACTACTCGTTTCTGCGAACTGGCTGCGTAGACCTTACAACTGTTTACAGCTGGCATTGCTCACCAATTTATTGTTCTATGTTTCCGTACTTACCAGTGAAGTTTATTATTTAATGAAATAAATTGCTTTTACGAAGACAAGTTATTACCTCTACAGATTATTATGGTCATACATACTGAAATAGTAACCTGTACTTAAGTGTATTAACACCTACCTACCTACCTATTACTTTTGAATATTACTAGTGAAATTAATTACACTAATAAGGCTAACGTTACCGCTGTTACCTATACATACCTAAGTACCTACCTCTCACTTTATTTTAACTGAATTGATATTTACTTAGTACTTACCTAAAAATGTCTTGGATGATTTAATAATAAATAATTTAAATAAGTACACACTTTGACCCTTCAAAGGTCTATGGCTAATTTTGTACGTCATCAAGGGCACGCACGCGCGCAACGGTCGATCCAGCCACAGGTGCTGGCCCGGCAGTCACACCGTCTCCGTCGGCCCACTCGCCGCTCGCACAAACACGCCGGATAATCTCAATTCAATGCAAATCATGACTGACACACGCAAAAATACTATCCGCTGAAACGTTTCCACGAGCCTTAAAACAAAACGCCTGCGGCCTGTCGGAGACGTGCAACTTTTCTACAACATTGCGTTTACTAATTCAACAGGCGCTCAAATTAGTTTGTGCTTTCGGTTACGTGAATTATTAAATAAATCTTTCCTCTTTATAATATTAGTAAATATATTCTAAGTTGGATTTTAATGGT
Source organism: Chrysoteuchia culmella (assembly GCA_910589605.1). Lineage (NCBI taxonomy): Eukaryota > Metazoa > Arthropoda > Insecta > Lepidoptera > Crambidae > Chrysoteuchia > Chrysoteuchia culmella. The sequence continues at coordinate 19,241,821 of OU342655.1, read as the reverse complement.
TATCTTGTCTCTATGCTATTGTTGATAAATCTAAGCGTGTTGTTTGTTTATACCAGTAGTTTATAATGTGTGTTTGCTGCAAATAACTGTTATTTTGATGATGTGTATTAAGTGTGACGGTAATGAGGATTCAGTGAACGTGGAATAAAATGAACCAACAATTTCTTATTATGTTAAAGTAAACGGTAAGTGAGTTTCATTGGCAACTAGTTTCCGCATGCGGTTTCACCTGCATGGTTCTCTTTCCCGTGGGAATATCGGGATAAAAAGAAGCCTATGTTATTCTCCATCCTTTCAACTAATTCTATGCCAAAATCAAGTCGATTGGTTGCTAAGTTAGGGCGTGAAGAAAGGACAAACAAACACACTTTAGTCGGTGCCAGCCAAGGCAAGAAAAATAAAATAGTTGGACCGCAAAGTAGAATGCCTTGGCTGGCACCGACTGCAAAAGGTTTATATTTTGCTTTTTAGTTTTTTTAAGTCGGTTTTAATTTTTTTATAAAAAGTTTTTTGTTTTCTAATAAAGACCTCCGTGGTAGAGTGTTGCATACACCGGGTTCCAGGTGTCGCTTACTCTGAGGTCCCGGGTTCGAATCCCGATAGGGGCAAATGTTTGTATGATGAATACGAGCATTTGTACCTGACTCATGGACGTTAATATATAGTTCTACACATAAATACTTATATAAGTATAATTATTATGTATTTATATCTGTTACCCTAGTATCCCATAACACAAGCCTTAAGTGCTTACTTTGGGGCTAGGTTAATTGCTGTTAAATAAAAAAAATATAAAGAAAATCGAACCCGCGACCTCTGGTCTGATGCCGGTGGTTGTTACCACCAGACCACAGAGGCGGTTAAATTGTATTGTATAACACCAATTATCCAATATATAAAGAACGTAGGATATCAACGTGAATATGCTTTGAAGTTTAGGTACTTTTGTTTAAACACGAAACTTAGCACAAACCAGGCACAAACAATGTAATGCACAAATTATGATTTTTTCTATTAATAGTTATACAGTCTCAAAGTTAATCAAGTTCCACGATAAGTTTAATGGGATTGCAATGGAATGTAAGTAGATTTGTTCTAAAGTAAAAAATACGTAGCTTTCAGGCAGCATCCTTGTGCTTACACAGATTAATAATACTATAGGTACTAGGTGCTTTTCAGCCAACACATGGGCACCTATAATAATAAAATGTTTGTTAGGTACCTACAATTATTCATCCAAGTATGTACAAAGGTTTTATATTGATAATATCTATAAAAGACAAAAAGGAACGAAAATAAATTTATGTGAAAACTTAGCTCAGCTCTATAAATTCAAATCGGTGGCTAAGTGGCTTGGCTTGGCTTTGTAGCTCCTGAGATCGTAAACTTTTAATAACGAACTCTTTTAAAACGGCCGTTTTTTATAACGGACAGGTTTCTTTGTTTCTTCTATGGTAGTAGGTATTATAAATAAACTTGGGCAATGTAATTACTTTCAGAGGATTATACCTACGTGTCATGGTAACTCAAAGATTTTCATTGATCGCTCTATGAATCTACAGATCACATGAATACTTATTATAAATACTCGTAAGCTATGATAAAAATATAAATATCAATAATGCATGTGTGTTACGTGTAGGAGTTGTTCGTTTTCATTCAGACATTCACTCATCGCTTCATCACAATTTTCTAGAAAATTATGTCATAATGGTCATTCATATGGCAAACCACAATCAACTTAAGTTTTTATTATTAAAATATGCTTTTGTCATAAAGTGGGTACAACTAATTAAGCAATCAAACAAAGTTTGAGACAAAAGACAGACGTAGTTTTTCGTAACGAAACTCCTGAAAATTAGAAAAGTTCGACTTTTCCACTTACAATAAAACTGAGGTACTTACTTAGTTATGCATAGACCAACAGCTGTGATGACGGAGGCTCTGTGACTACTTATTGAATATCAAAAATTTCGCTTCAATACAGTGAAGTGAAACATGTCACGTTAGACTTCTATTGGCGCAGTACCTAATAATTCCCCTTCCGTAAGTACCTATTACCTTTTTTTTATCAAAAACTCACTGCCCCTCCAAATTGTATCACAAATATCATTGATGGTTTCCGCGGAAGAGTGGTACTGTACACTGGTTTCAAGGTGTCGCTTTCTCTGAGGTCCTGGGTTCGAAATAGTTCGGATCCCGGTAAGGGCAAATGTTTGTATGATGAATGAGAGCATTTGTACTCGATTCATGGACGTTTATTTATATTTCTACGCAAATATACTTGTGTGTATTTGTAAAATTATATGTATTTATATCCGTTACCCTAGTATCCCTATACCCGGGTACAGTTTAATCAGAAGTGATCGTGTGGGTAAGGGCGGTGGTGGCGTGGCAATCTACTTGGCCAGCCGATTCCAGTATCGCATTCTGTCAGCGTCTTCCAATGTTGGGTGTATGGAACACCTATTTGTTGAGGTCGACGTCAAGGGTGCTAAAGTTGTTCTTGGAGTTGTATACTGCCCCCCTTCCATAAATGTTATTTCTGACTTAGATACGCTTCTCCATACTTTCTTCACTGATTATAAACACCATATTATCATGGGTGATTTGAACACCGACATCCTTAAAAATTCGGCTGCTTCTCGCAAGCTCCAGCCACTAGTTAAATCAATTAATCTTTCCCTTTTACCTCTTGGTCCCACTCACCATAATCTTGCCACTGATGATACATGGATTTCACATATTCTTGACCATATTCTCACCTCTTCTCCTGATCTTGTTCTCAAACATGGGCAAGTGCCTGCTCCATGCTTCTCCAAACACGACCTGTTATTTCTAGCATATAAGCTAAAACCTCCGAAGCCGAAGCCAACTGTAGTCTCTATGCGCAACTTTGCTAGACTGGATGTGGAGAAATTAACTAAAGATGCATGCTCCATCGATTGGTCTCCTATTATAAAGTCTAATTCGATTGACGATATGGTGACCCTTTTTAACTCCGCGGTTCTTAAACTGTATGACGCTCACGCGCCGCTTAAAAATGTTAAAGTCAAACGACCACCAGCACCGTGGATTACCCCTGCCGTTCGGTAGCCATGAGACGTCGTGGTTATTATATTACCGACGACCTTTGGAAATCCTTCAAATCAGCCAGAAACCGGTGCAATCAGATGGTTAGAAGAGCTAAACGCCGATACATCCACAATAACGTCCTTGAATCTTCTCCTGCTAACATCTGGAAATTTCTTCGCACGCTTGGAATTGGTAATCCTCGTGATCCACATAAACCTTCTTTCACCACTAATGAACTCAACAAGCATTTTTCTTCCGTCACCCCGCTTGCAAACAGCATTAGACTTGCAACTGTCTCCAACATCTCTTCAGCTCCTTCTTGTTCAGCACCTGCATTCTCATTTAACCCTCTATCTGAAGATGAAGTCCGTAAGACTGTTCTTTCGATCAAGTCTAATGCCATTGGCTGTGATGATGTCAGTCGATTCATGATCGGCCTATTGCTTGACTGTTTGCTTCCCATATTGACACATATAATTAACTTCTCTCTACTGACCGGCACTTTTCCTACATTATACGCAAAGCCATTGCTATTCCTTTGCCTAAAACCCAAGATCCCTTAACCATTACAGACCTATTTCCATCCTTCCTTTCCTCTCCAAGATCTTTGAAGCTGTTGTCCACAAACAGTTCTCATCCTTTATCCTATCCAATGACCTGCCTAGCCCTTTCCAGTCCCGATTTAGACCCGGGCGTAGTACTACCACAGCACTCATCAAAGTGTTGGAAGACATGCGAGTATGTTTTGAGGCTACACGATTGACTGTGTTAGTTTTAATACATTTCTCCAACGCTTTTAACGCAGTCGACCATGATATACTTCTTACGATGCTCTCCCGTTTATCTATTTCCACTACTACCCTATCTTGGTTTTCTTCTTATCTTCGCGGTCGCCAGCAAGCCGTTCGTGTTGATCGGACTTTGTCCGACTGTGCGACTTGAAGGTTGGTGTTCCGCAAGGCGGTATTCTCTCTCCCCTTCTCTTTTCATTGTTCATCAATTCTCTCACAGCCCATTTTGCCTCTTCTTTCCATCTTTATGCCGATGATCTGCAACTATATGCGCAGCACGACATTCACAATTTGAATGTTGCAGTCGCGTCACTCAACCGTGATCTTGAATGGATTTTTGAATGGTCGTCCAACTATGGTATTTCCGTAAACGCTTGCAAATGCCAAGCTATTGTCGTTGGTAGCTCGAGACAAATAGTACGTCTTAACTTACACGACTTAACCACCTTAAAATACAATGGCATTGATATACCCTACACTGAGCAAGTCAAAGACCTTGGTTTGACAATTGACTCGTGTCTCTCCTGGACATATTATATTGACGTTGTTTCCATAAAGGTAACTAATGCCCTTAGACCTCTATACAGGTTTAAGTTCTTTCTCTCATCTAGCACTAAGATTGCGCTTATACAGGCTCTTGTCCTCCCAATAATTGATTACGCTGATGTTTGCAGCACTGATCTAAATGAAAATCTTCTCAGTAAGTTGGATCGTCTTCTCAACAACTGCATCCGGTTCATATATAGGTTGCGCAAATACGACCATATTTCTCACTACCGTCAGCAACTCAAATGGCTTCCAATCCGTGAGCGTAGGAACCTTAGAGTGTTGTGTACTCTCTTCAACCTCCTCTTCGATCCACTTACCCCAGAATACCTGAAATCTCGGTTTCAATTTCTGGGTGACTCCCATCAACGTGATCTTGGCTCCAGCAGCAATCTTCTTTTAAAAATTCCGCCCCATACTTCTGGCTTCGTCTCCCACTCGTTCTTCGTTACAGCAGTACAACTCTGGAACGCTTTACCCCTGAACATTCGTAGTGCCTCCAGTAAGTTTGTCTTTAAGAAACTGGTCCGAGAGCATTACTTGAGTTCTTTACCCTAACCTCGTCGTTTCTGACTAATGTATGCTATGTATCGTATTTTTATGAGTTATATGTATGTATAGTTGTATATATATATATATATATATATATATATATATATATAATATATTTATTTATTTATATTTATGTATTATTAGTTTATGTAGGTATGTATGCATTCATGTACATATGTGTATATTTATCTATAATGTTGTTAGCTTGTTAATCACTGTCTTTTTATTGTTTTTTTTCCATTGCCGCCATGATCTCTCCTTTAACATCCTCTCCGGTTGACTAGTAGAGAATGCCTAAGGGCATTAAGTCCGCCATTTGCTGTATATGTGCAATAAAGAGTTAATAAATAAATAAATAAAATATCCCATAACACAAGCCTTACAGTTACTTACTTTGGGGCTAGGTTAATTGGTGTGGGTGTTATAAAAAAAACCGGACAAGTGCGAGTCGGACTCGCCCATGAGGGTTCCGCATAAATTTGTAAGTACCTAGCAGTGGCGAAAGGTACATACCGATTCCCATCCCTTTTAGAAATTTTTGGTGCGCCTTACCTTCGACATATTTTGACATCCCGGCACTTCTACCTAGTTACATAATTTATAAATAGTTCAGGAATTTGAATCTTGCAGTGTTTTCCTCGATTATTATTTTTTATGAAGTACGGGGTATACCTAATGTTAAGTATTGATAAGGCTGAAGATGGAAGCGAGCCTCTCCTGGAATCCCCAATCACTGAGGAAAATCTTATCTTTATCACATAAAAATGGCATTGCAAAATGCAAAATTAAAAAGTTATAAGTAATTAATTTTGAAGTTTGATTTTTTCACAGCAGCAAAGAGATTGTTGAAGTGAATATGTGATTTTAATTTCAACTCGATAAGTACCTAAACGCGTTCCCGATTTTTTTCCGAAATTCAGTTTCCAAAACTAACTACTAAGTATATTTTTATGATTAAATTACAAATGTATAGTTTTAGATTTTTTCCTGTATTCGTAGTAAAAGACTAATTACTTGCCAAATTTCATAGTTATAGGTCAACGGGAAGTACTCTATGAATTTGATTCCCTTGAGGGTGTCGAAATCAACGTTTTTTGCGACATAAACGACACTATCTTTTTTACGATAATTTACAATTTATGATAAATTTTAAATAGAAAAATATTGGAAAAAATTTACTCGGCCACAAGTGAATTCTCAGATGGGAATCGAACCCATAACCTTTGGAAATCCGGTCCAATGCTCTTCCAAAGGATTTCCAAAGGTCATGGGTTCGATTCCCATCTGAGAATTCACTTGTGGCCGAGTTAATTTTTTCCAATATTTTTCTATTTAAAATTTATCTTAAGTATAAAAATAGCATTGAAAAATGCAAAAATTCAAAAATCTTAAAAAGATAATTTACAAGTTTCATTTTTTTACACCTTCAACAGACTGTTGACCTGAATATATGGTTTTAATTTCAACGACGGACGGACGGACAACAACGTTTTTTTTCTTTAGAGGTTCGGAACCCTAAAAAACGATATTTAACTAAAGACACTTTAATATCAGGAAACTTCTTCATGGGCCACATCATGAAGTCAATTTTACGATTCGATCACGCCTGACGCAGACACTAATATTTTGGTTTGAGTATACGACTTCATTTGTAGATAGTTAGTGAAAATTTAACGCTTATTATTTTCCACCAAAACTGGCTCAATCATGAAGGGCCTCGTCATAATCCCTAATGGCAGGATCAGTTAAATAGACATGTACAGTACTACTGATTATTTTTCTTGTTTCTTGGCCTCGTAATTAGTCTTTGATAGAATCTTGGTGTCACCTGGTCAGCAAATAAATGCAACGGCACATCTCGTACAATCGAGGAATTTCCCGACCAGTGGGGTTAGCACGAGAAAGTATCGAGCACGTTATGTCAAAATATGTATAGGAAAATGTAATTCCGTTTACGTCCGGTAGGAACTCTGCTTAATATCTCATACATTTTTTTACTTTACTTCCTCGATACCTCCTCGAAAGTTATTCGTGCTAGGCCTACAGTAAAGTTTCTCTGGGAAACGTTTCTCGCAAAGTAATAAGGTTAAAAAGAAATAGCGTATTAATGTAAAACTCAACTGGTCTACCGGGAAGTTCACTCATGCACATAGTTTAACATCGGGTGCTTGGAGTGCTTGGTATTTCACGGAATAACAACTCCTAAGGGACACACCTGACCCGACCTGAGCTCCGCAAGGAATACCACGTGTAAAGTATTTTCGCATTTCGCGGGCTATTGCCAAAATATTTTGATCTCATGTTGTACCCTAATAGACGCGTAGTTGGTTGTTGACTTGTTATGTTCACTCTTACCTATTTAACCGATATTTTCGTAGCTTTAAGGTTTATACCGGCCTTCTCTATAGTATAATAGTATATTGACGACCTGTTTAGCGCAGGGGTACTAACCCCACCTTCTGCGCCAGAGGTCCCGGGTTCGATCCCCGGACAAGACAAATATTTGTGTGTCTATTTGTCTTGGTCTGGGTGTTTGAATGTATATTATTTATGTATTTACAAAAAAAAAAGTATATAAGTATGTTTATCCGTTATCTAGTATCCATAACACAAGTTCTTCATGAAACAACATGGGCTAGATAATTGGTGTGATTGTATGAAATATTTATTATTATTATTATATTTTCCCACAGGCGCTAGCGGCGTCGCGGTACTATGCTGAGCCCCAAGATCCAGCGCGCCATCCGCGTCAACGACGGCCAGCTGATCGCGCTCTCCGACCGGGCGCAGTACGACCACTCCCAGGTGCTTACAACTTATAGGCCAAACTCACGATCGTTTCACTCTACATCACTCCAAGGCAACGTTCCAAAATATGCCAAAAATTTTCCGTGTGTTATCTTAGGTACCTAGATGAATTGAATGGACAACAAAAAAAAATCGATTACCAGTTCATCGTTCCACCGCTCCATACTCTCGATCCAACACGCTCGTCTGTGGCGAATCCGCAGGTGGAGTGCTAAGTAAATTGGAGTGATGAAGCGACCCGAATGGCACGATCGTGTGGGTTTTTGGCGTTAAATCCACATGAAAGGGAACGATCGTGATTTTCCGGTTTTACAACCAAATCAACCTATGCCACCTTGGTGATGGAGGCAACCTTGTTTTTATAGTCAAAAGTTATAAAAACAAGCGCTAAGCCTTCATCATAACTGATGTTAAAAGTAATGATAGACTGAAGTTGGAAGAGCGCTCAACCACTTACCAACTGAGATATTAAATCAAATCACGCCTTTCTCCTTCCCATAGGTTCTTAAAGCTTTGCTTCTTTCCATTTATTTACGATACAGACAAATAAAATCTCTATAATCTGTATTTAAACAAACTGCGTTTTCGATTGCACCCAAATTGGGGTGCAAGAAACATTAATCAACAATTAATTAGGTGTGGCTTGGATTTTATCTTTACCTTTGGCTGTGATTGAACTATCAGTTCGTTTCGTACATAGAAGGACGTAAAGTAAGTTTGTACCTGTTGATAGAAGTACGATTTTGTTGCAGGCCGGCTACTTGCACAAACGCAGCTCGGACAACACAAAGTGGCAACTGCGATGGTTCATTCTCTATCAGGTAAAATATGTTAATTACATCATGAGCCTGATAAAAGTCATTTTAGCTTTCGAGACAGGCAAAAACCCTCTCGAGGTTGCCATCTTCCTCCTACTGCAGGATCAAACTCAATATTAAGAATGATTTTTTCTTGTACTAAAAATAATATAGGTAGGTACACCTAGCTATCGTATAGCTTCGTACGTCGCATCTCTGACACAGATTACTTTAATAAATAGTTAAGTACTCTGGTAACTTCTGGTGGATACAGTAATATTTTAAGATTGTAATGTTACCGCAGCATAAAACACTCCACTGTAAGAGGAAGGTTATTGAAATGACGTTCATTTTGCTCTGCAATTCTGTATACTGCTAGCTTTCGATGTGAACCCAAGAATTAAGAATTATTAAAACATGTAAAGACGTGGACAGAACTTTAATTCGCTTAGCTTTGTTCCTAATCGGGTCTGCGATTGAAGTATTTTAACTAAACATCTCTGTACCAGAACCTCCTGTTCTACTACGAGTCGGAAAACAACACGCGGCCGACGGGCGTGCTGCTGCTCGAGGGCTCGTACTGCGAGCGGCTCAGCAAGGCGCCAATGGAGCGGAACGCTTCGGTGAGAATAGTCGTCTAATGTTATCATCATCATCATAAGTTCCTAGCCGATTTCGGCTTCGGCGACTGTTGCATGTCTCATCTTCTTTAGCTGTTTATCCGACGGTCGGCCCTGTCGTGCCCGCATGTGACTCGCAAATTCAATCTTTGACTGGAAGGTCCGGGCACAAATCACACACGTCAGGACCCCGCCCGCAGTAGGTGTAGTAAATTGTTAGCCATAGGTGGTCTGGATTTGAGCTCATCTCTCTCGACATCTTTCTAATGTCATCATACAAGTAATAATCAAACATTAATGGCTATTATTACAGGTCCCTATGGGACATGTGTCGTTACGTTACCTACTGATAATTCTCTGAATCCGACCTTTGAACCGTTCAAATCGCGATCGATCGATCGGCAATCTCGCTGTAAAAGCTTGTAAATAAGCTGATGTATCTTCATAAATATCCTTAAGGACTTGATTTAAGGCTGACGCGCCGATAGATTCTGATAGCAGATTTACATGAATAACAAATCTGAAGTAGCTAAATCTTTATACTCAGTGTAAACAATAGTAAACATGCTTTGATAAAATGCTATTGATTCTTTTAACCGCGAATGGAATTAAGCGATTTGTAGAGCGATGCCCTCCGAAGTGAAAGAAAGTAGCTTTTTCATTAAAATTCTAAGTCTTAGATGTTAGTCATTCTTATTATTTCTTTGTAAGTCATTTCACGAAGTTTGCTTTGAAAGTTCGTTCTGCCCCTTTGGCTTTGATAAAGTATGAATAAAAACGGAAATTGCGTAATCTGTAATATCCTCATAACTTCGGGAACTTACACAATCATCGCGGCAAGTTTTATGCTGTGTCATTTGGGCTTTATTGTCTCGCTCCGTGAGCGGAGGAACGGAGGTATTGCGACTTTGTTATGAACTGGTAAATGTAATTTCGCCGTTCTCGTTGGTAAATAATAAATTATATGATTTTTCGGATATCAGTGAGTCTCCTCTTTTTGTGAAGTCTCAATTTATTAGATTGCAATATCTTATAATGGTACATTTTTCTGAACGTCCTTATTGGATAATTAATTGTTTAATGTAAATCAGTATTGTTTATAATGGTACATTTATAACCTATGTTTCAAGGTTAATAAGTTGTTATATTTCCTTTGAATCAGTTTTAAATAAAGTAAGACAAATGGATAAACTGCTATCCGTGAAAAGCGGTTTTTTATTTGTTTATTTATTTATTAACGACGGGGAGACTTAGCCTTCATCATACCTGATGTTAAGTATTGATAAGGCTGAAGATGGAAGCGAGCCTCTCCCGGAATCCTCAACCACTGAGGAACTAGCTATCTTATCTCTAACTGCCGGAACACAACAATGCTGAAAACATTGTTATTATGGCGTCAGACTTAGATAAGATGGTGGCAGCTAGCCAGGCGGACTCACAACAAATCCTACCACCAACCAAACCGAATACAAATTGTACCCCCGCTGGGAATCGAACCCGGGACCCCTGGGTCGCATACCGGTGGTTGTTACCACTAGACCACAGAGGCGGTTGAAACAACTGTATCGGTTAACCTGACACTAATCTCTTGGATCCTGGTAGCAACCTCGGTTATAATTCATCCCGACCTCTTAAAATTGCCTTTGATCTGAGTACTTGTGTGATAAGAGTAATTAAATTAATGAGAGTTTTTACCGCAGTTCTGCTTTACGATCTCGTACCGGCGAGAGAGCCAGCGACAATACGAGTTGCGCGCAGCGTCCGAGGTGGACTGCGTTCACTGGGTCGACGCCATACGGGAGGCCAGGTCAGTGGTACTACTTTTTCCTTGATAGACAACCTTTATTGACTAGAAGAGGAATAGGCGCTTCTGGAGGGTGTCAGGCCGGATCACTTCAGCCACCCCAGCTCAACTAGTAGTGCTCCAAGCGCCCTACATCGGAGACGGCATCACGGAGACTGCCTGGTGAGCCTAGGTACTCCGCCCGGTAAGGGGCTACTCCATCGCAGTAGCTTCTGCAGGGAGGCCAGGTCAGTGGTACTAAACTGTGGACCTGGGGGCCTACCATCAAAGTCAAAGTCAATATCATTTATTCAGTCTAGACTGTTACAAGCACTTATGAACGTCAAAGAAGCTACGCCATCGTTTCACAAACCCTACGGCGGGAGACCTTGTAACGAGAAGAACCGCCAAGAAACTAGTCAAGGGCTGTTTTTTTTTTACCCCTGTTTTATTTCATTTAGAGTCGTCAAATTGAAAATTGACTTTAACATATCAGAAAATACTAATTATAATATTACATCAACTGTAATGCGATTCTTTTTTAGTTATTTTCAGGTAGTAAGAGTGAGACGCCGCTTTATACGCGCCCTATGGCACTCTAACAACCAAAAAATAACCTAAAAAGAATCGCAAAGAGTTGTCCTTGTAATGTAAGAGGAAAGTGTCTCGTTCGCTAGTACCTACTTTATAAAATGCATAGGTAATTGAAAGTCATGTGGTTTTTATTATTTTTTATGATTTGATCAAAAAGAATTAAGCTAATGGATTAAACCGCACAGTTGTGGTTGATAAATCCAGTCACAATTTATAGCAATGTGTTTTTGATTGAAATATTAACTCAGTGTCGTTGACAGTGAGAAATCGTGCAAGCATTGCATTGCATTGCACGATCTTGATACTTTAACAGCAAAATCAGATTTTAACATTAAATTTTCTATTTTAGTATCGCGTTTTCCTTCGTTTCGATCGTGATATGAAATTCATAGTATTTTTTTATATCTCAACATAGATTTAAAAAATCGTTTGCAGCGATGTGTTTACTTTTTAATACGCCTTATCACAAATTATTTTTTTAACAATCTTTCACTTTTAATTGATAATAATCAACTAAAGGTTAAGAAAAATGGCTTCTTTATGTACGAATCTATACTACTTATTCTAATATTATAAAGCTGAAGAGTTTGTTTGTTTGAACGCGCTAATCTCAGGAACTACTGGATCGATTTAGAAAATACTTAGACCATTTGAAAGATACATTTCTCCCGAGTGTTATAGGCTATATTTTATCCCGATATTTCCACGGGAACGGGCACCACGCGAGTAAAACCGCTAGTTGGTAATAATCAACTAAAGGTTAAGAAACAAGATCGGCGCCCTTCACTATCGTAGCGAAGGCATTCAGACGACTTCTAAACTAACGTATTTAGAGGTTTGACATGGCTATGTATCACCTCAGAAAATTTCAGCTTTCTAGCTATAGTAGTTCTCGAGATTGAATTATGCGCACACACGGACAGGGTCAGCACATAAGACTTAGTTTAGAAGTCTAAAATGGCTACTTTATGTACGAATGTCTAAATAATACAGAAAAATTAAGACGGGGTGTATGCCATATATAAACGAAATCACAGATGCAATAAAGTCGTATACTTTGCGAGTAATTATACTCCCAAACAAAAGTAACTAACCCCCATATTCTAAGTCGTTCTTCCAAAACTTTTTACACTCCACTCAACCCCGTCGTGGGTAAAAATGGTAGTGTGCGCTAGGCCTAACACGGAGTGGCTACGTACTCTTTGGCTCCTCCAGGTCCTTACGGAGTTATGACTTAGAATACCGATTTCGAGGAGTACTTCGAAGAGGTTTTCAATGAGGTTTCGTTAAGTCGAGGACGAGTAAGTTTTGGAGGAACGACTTAGAATATGGGGTAAGTCATTAACGTTATGCAACGAAAGACTTACGAAATCGCTATTTTTTGTTATTTTGCAGACTAAAAAAGAGTACCATCACGTAACATGGAAAAGTTGAAGTTGAAATAAATTAACATATTATTTTTTTACGTATTATATAATAGGTACAAACATATTAATTTACTTATTTGAACCTATCTTGACTACGTACGTAGTTATGAAATGTCCCTTATATTATTATAAGTACCTAGCTTTTGCCCGCCGCGGTTTAAACCCGCGTTTTACCCGTTCCCGTGGAAATGTTGGGATGAAAAGTCTATGCTATAGTCTAAGCCTAGCCTATGTTACTCTCCGGCCTTTCAACTATAAATCTATGCCAAAATTCTAGCAAAATAATGATTTATGATTATGATTAAAAAAAAACAATAGATTGGTTGCTTAGTTAGGGCGTCAAAGAAGGACAAACCAACACACTTGCGCATTCATAATATTAGTTAGGATTACGATATGTAAGTAAATGTCTACTTATTTTTGATCTTTATAGAACAGTGTATGTTGAAGTGCCAATAGCCTGTCAATAGTTTACAATCCAAAGTTGTAAGTCCGATTTCCATGTAAGGTTCATGCATCGAAGACTCAAGTAGAGTACGAGCGAAGTTTCCTATCCGATCGGATAGGGAGACGAACCGTGAAACGAGTAAGCTCCGATAAAGGTGAAGGTAGTAGTAAACTAACAATCGATGACCGCCCGATACAGGGAGCCTACTACGGTAAGGACGATACTCGAACGCAGTCCGTCTTTCGATTTTAAAGATCAATCAATATAATAGCAGTAAGCTGGATTCCCAAAGGTCGTGGTTTCGAGTTCCATCTGAGATTTCATTTGTAGCCGAGTTTATTTTTTCCAATATTTTTCTATTATCATAAGTATAAAACTATAGAAGTTAAACAATATCAATCAATGACCGTCTAATACATGAAGCTTACTATGGCAAGGGCGATAATCGAAAAAAGTCTTTAATCATATTTAGATTTCAATTGAACATTATTAAAAGGTAAATGTTTTGTTTTTAAATCTTTTACGTTGTTTACTAAAAACAAAAACAATTTCCTTCACTTCTATATTAAGTGATTAATGTTTTTAAACTAGTTATGCTACTTGTACTTATGTGAAGAAGCCGTAGGCAGCATAACAACTCTAAATTTCTAAAAAAAAATTTTTAAAAATAGTGCTTCTAAAAAACTACGGGGGAGTAGGTATCAAGATAACTTACCTTTTTCTTACTTTTGCTTGAAAGTAACAACATTTTGTTTTATTCTTAAACGTATCGGACGATACGAAACGAATTTCGTCCGATTATTTTGTCGAGTCTTCACGTAGGTAATAAGCCCTCAGTCCCAGGCAACAGTTTACATAATGCATTAAAGTTTCTCCATGACAAGTAAGCATCGACAAGCGATCACAACACGCCATATTTGATACAAAACAACATTTATTTTTTGTTTTCTAATAAAGACCTCCGTGGTAGAGTGTTTCATACACCGGTATCAAGGTGTCGCTTACTCTGAGGTCCCGGGTTCGAATCCCGATAGGGGCAAATGTTTGTATGATACAAAACAACATTTATTTTTTGTTTTCTAATAAAGACCTCCGTGGTAGAGTGTTACATACACCGGTTTCAAGGTGTCGCTTACTCTGAGGTCCCGGGTTCGAATCCCGATAGGGGCAAATGTTTGTATGATGAATACGAGCATTTGTACCTGACTCATGGCCGTTAATATATAGTTCTACACATAAATACTTATATAAGTATAATTATTATGTATTTATATCTGTTACCCTAGTATCCCATAACACAAGCCTTAAGTGTTTACTTTGGGGCTAGGTTAATTGGTGTTAAATAAAAAAAAATCGAACCCACGACGTCTGGTCTGATGCTGGTGGTTGTTACCACCAGACCACAGAGGCGGTTAAATTGTTTTGTATAACACCAATTATCCAATATATAAAAAACGTAGGATATCAACGTGAATATGCTTTGAAGTTTAGGTACTTTTGTTTATACACGAAACTTAGCACAAACCAGGCACAAACAATGTAAACCCGTATAGAAAATACGGATTTCTTCTTACTTATGCCGCTTATCAGTGGTTTGTGGGATTTTAATGTCTAAGGTAAAAGTGACGACGCTATATCGAAAAGTACGTACTTTGTGGTATAACACCATAGGACGGTTAGAGATGTTACAAATCTGGTAATAGGATATATATTTCTTTATACCTTTATCTAGATTTGTATAGTTTCTGAAACACGATTTTGTGATTTTGCCTAGACACTTTTTCTTTTCGAAATGACCCCATAATAGTAGATTTTTTATTAACCAAGGGGATAAAGCAGTGTCTTCTGTCGCGGGTGACGATTTAAGTTCACCCAAGACTAAGTCAGCTTTATCACCTAGGAAAATCCTCTACTTTTCGTACCATTTGCGAAAAAATTAACACAATAATAATATGAGATGTATTTGAAGAAAACAAAAACGCGGCAAATTCCTAGACTAATATTTTTTGTCGTAAAAGCAAAGGCATCAAGCTCATACGGCCTCGTCGGTTTTCGTAATTTGATTTAATAATCATAACTGCATAATAAATGCGTATTCCTTTTTCAAAAAGATGTGTAATGCTTTATATACAAACTCAATGGTGTAAACACAGATGTAGTTCAGTATAAATTTCGGTAAGTATTCTTAATTTAAATCACATTCTCCCCCTAGAGGATGAATGAAATTCAGTACAATTTTCTTTCCCTGTTTTTAACAGATTAAACATGACTATTGTTATGTTCGCTTTTTGTGGCATAGAATGTCACTTTTTTGAGCAAGAGGTACGAAAAATACGTTTTTTCAAGATTATTCTGAAATGGGGTTACATATACTATTGTAAATTAGGGCCACCAATGATATTTAGGATCGTATAGTTTTTTTTATACACGACGGGGAGACTTAGCCTTCATCATACCTGATGTTAAGTATTGGTAAGGCTGAAGATGGAAGCGAGCCTCTCCCGGAAACCTCAACGACGGAGGAACTGGCTATCTTATCTCTAACTGCCGGTACACAACAATGCTAAACTTAATTTCCTCTTTAATCGCTATAGCTATTTACTACGAAGTGATTTGGTGTTTTTTTTGCCTAATCTGCAAAATCTGTCTCTCTCTCACGCGCGTCCTTTTCTCATTACTATCTCGCTTCAGTCGAGAATGATAGGAGTTCATTATGCTATTAGGGGCCCAAACCTTTGAAAAGCAACTAGTTGCGGCAACCCAACCTAATGAACGGCAGACAATTATTCAGACAGACAATGATTTGACGTTATAACTATTATTTATCATATATTGCCAGATCATTGCTAGATTAAAACATTTAAAAAAGTGTCACTCGAAAATAGAAGGGATCAGCTGGATATTATTTTTCTGAGTAATGTCCTAACAAGCAGAATAAACTATCCACCTCTACTATCACAATTTAAATTAGGAGACGGTCGACGACGACTGTCGTCCTCTTAGATACACGGTTTTAGGTGCCAATTCTTCCATTCCTCGCCTGTCCTGAATTAAAAACAAACACACAAGTTTCATGACTCTCCTAATAGGATACGCAAAATTTTGTACCACAATATCCCAGATAAAAATTATCATACACCTTTTTCAATTTAAATTAGAAAATACATAGATAATAATTTGTTGTACCTACACTAGTATTGCCTACTTGTAAATAGTTTAAGTAAATTATTTGTAAATGTTTAATTAATAATCGCAAGTTAAGTAGCCAAACATCAACCTTCTTTCTTATAATCTTTTTATAAGTAGGTACTTAAATTATTATGTATGTGTATGAAATTACGTACTCACAGCACACCGGATAAATCCTAGCGATGTTTATGGTCTTGTCAACAATGTAAAAGCTTTATCATGTTAAATAAAAAAAAGGAATTCGTTAAGATTAAGTAAGAATTAATGTAGTAGTACTTAAAGTGGGTCTAAATAAATAAATAAAAATAAATAAATCTATGTTTAAAAATAAATACAAATTTTAAGAGTAAGTAATCACATTCGTATTTGGCCGAGTTGATTTTTCCAATATTTTCTATTTAAAATTTATCACAAGTAACAATGCTATTTTTAGCATTGAAAAATGCAACAAATAAAAAATCATAATCACATTCCATTCCAAAATCGTGGCTTACTGAGAGCGACGAATATTTGCAGCGCTTGAGGAACTGTGGGAATGGGATATGGGAAGGGTACGCCCCAAGCAACAGGACACTAATGTCGCACCATCGGGTCTTTTACCATCATCCCTGAATAAACCACAAGGTTCCAGAGATGATGGGATCGAAGCAGTGCCGAGAGCTCGCTTAACTAAATCATTTACCATGCCGATATGCGCGACCGGCGGTCTTGACGCAAGTCAGCCCATGGCGTCCGAACTGGTCAACATCTTTGCCACACGGACAGTGATGAGGTTCGCACAACTTAGCACCCAAGCGTAGACAAATCGAAATGCGAAGGGTAGCGGGATCAAGGATGGTACCTAGGTTGTGGGAGGGAAGAGCGTGAAGCCAATGTCCGGATTCTTTTTCCGAGACTGCTAAGAATCGGGCTCGGTCTGTGTCATCCGGACATTTAGCCAGAAGCTCTGCGTGAGTTTTAGTGAGAGCTGGTGACTCCCAAGCGCTCTGGTGTCCCAGTTCCAAGGGACAATCCTCTTCCGGGAATGTAGCACTCATTTTTAATTTTACATATCCCTTAACAATTCATATCATTATATTTAAATGTCAAATTCATTATTAATTGTAACATTTTCATTGTCAAATAGTAATTTTAAAGCTAAATTTACGTATAAAGGAAATAACAATTTTGGCCTATATATCCTAATATTCGTTCACAGAGTAGAAGTTTTTTTTTTATTTGACATCTCAATACAATGCGTTTTTATCCATAGGTAAAGCTCTATGGTCCTGTGGAAGCTTTGAATATTTGTATGGCCATTAGGACATGTTCTATTTAGGGTTCCGTAGCCTGATGGCAAGAAACGGAACCCTTATAGATTCGTCATGTCCGATGTATGTCACAGCCACTTCATGCCAACAAATTTTGTTTTCATCAAACCTATACGTGTAGGGTTATCTATAGATAGGTCTTAAAATTACATTGAGGTTCATAAAACAGTTTTTTCTCAAAGTCAACCGATTGAAAGACATACACTTCCAAAGTGGTAAAATGTATGTGTGTGTCCCCTCTAACTTTTAAAATAAGAGAGACTAAAAATAAAAAAATATATTTGCTTTAGATCTTAGTAAAAACTTTCAACGAAAATTGGTTTGAACGAAATATAGTTGGCAGTTTTAGAAATATAGCTTATTTCCCAAAGGGATTTGAATTATTTTTTGTTTATCAAACCTATCTATAGATAGGTCTTTAAAAATTACATTGAGGTTCCTAAAACAGTTTTTTCTCAAAGTCAACCGTTTGAATGATATACACTTTCAAAGTGGTAAAAATCAATGTTTTTATAAAAAAAATACCCTGTTTTAAACTTGCATGAAAGAGAAAAAAAAAGATATTTAAATTGAATCGCAACACAGAAATACGATGGATTACCAAAGACATTAAAATATCAAGTCAAATGAAACGCTTCTTATGTATACGGAACTGCCCTTAATAAATTCAAAGGGAAACTATTTCACGTCCTAATTGAAAAAACATATTATTGTATAAAATACTATTTGAACGACAACCATTGACATTCAAAAATTTAGAAGGAACTTTAATATATATTTGTTTATATATATATATTGTTTATATATATTTTATATACCTATTATGTTGTATGTTTAAATAGGTATTGTATTTATAGCGTTTATGCATTATTAAGCGTAAATATTCTGTATGTATAACGCCATAAACTACCCAATTCTACTCAGGTTTTAATCCAGCTCAACTTTATGGTTGCCTGGAAGAAATTGCTTTTTGCAATTGTTCTTCTTTAAAAAATACTTTGTAAACTATCATGGTGTACAATAAATAATATTTTATCTTTTATCTTATATTTGTAGTTATGATTGACAATTAAATTTTAAATATTTCCATACAATTGTAACATCATTTCTGACATTTTTACTTTAATTACATTGACATGCACAATTTAATTATTGACTTATTGATAACTGTATTTAAAATAATTTTATCTGGATTATTAGCATTTTTATTAACTTGTATCACTTTAACAAAATATTTGCACGTCGAACCACTCGACAGAATATGTTGGAAACCTAATTATAACAACTTTGTATAACCTTATTTTATGCAAATAAATAAATAGGTACAGGGCATAGGAACGACGTTTCAGTCTCTAAGTATAGAAATGAATATACAACACTTTGAAGGAAAGTGATAAGGCAAGCAAAAAAGTGGCTGTGCAAGAGGAAATAGCTCATTCTACAAACTTGTCTAAGACAGCATGGAGACTAGTGAATAGACACAGAAATTTGTCAGGTAAAGAGAGATCCGAAATGATGCTATAAATAGATGGAAAAATTATTGCTGACACTTTTGCTCGACAGTTTGATCATAACTTAAATAAAGTTTCTATTAATGAGGATCTGGCCATGAGACTCCTTAGTCAAAATGTAAAAAGAGTCACAGAAGATCTGTCTTTGAGACCGACTGATGCGGACGAAGTGCGAAAGGTTGTCCAAGGAATGAAAGCTTAAACTTCTTGTAGTTACGATGAAGTGCCAATTACCATCATCAAGGATAATATAGACGTACTTGCAGAGCCACTAAGTTGCTTTTACAACAAATGTATGGAAGAAGGTGTATTCTCAGATCAGTTTAAAATAGTTAAAGTGGTCCCAATATATAAAAAGGGCTCTAAGATGGACGCGAAAATGTATAGGCCAATCTCATTACGCCAACGTTGTCGAAAATTTTTGAGACCCTGCTGAAAACAAGGTTGATAAGCCATTTTGGAATAAATAGGGTAATAAATGAGTCTCAATTCGGTTATAGAAGAATGGTGGGGACACAGGATGCTATTGACAAATTGTTAGGTGATGTGCTTGGCAGAATAAATGAAAGATTAAAAGTAGCTGCACTCTTCCTTGATATGAGTTCTGCTTTCGACACCGTAAGTCACAAGTTGCTATTAGAAAAATTAAATCATTATAGTGTAAGAGGAAAGGTTTGAAACTTTTTGAATCTTATTTGAAAAATAGGAAAATCAAAACAGTTGATGATAGCATGTCTGAAGTCGTAACCAGGTCAAAGATGGTAGATATCAAAGTCGGTGTACCACAAGGCTCTATTCTTGGTCCCATTTTTATCACTTTCATAAACGACCTTAGTAGTCATGTGTCTAACTCCGATGACATGGTAAAGCTAATCTCATTTGCAGATGACACTAATGCCGTTATCTCTGCCAAGGAAATAGAGAGTCTTGCATCTAAAGTTAATTTCACTTTGGAAACAATGACTAATTGGCTAACAGCTAATGGTCTTATAATCAACACAGACAAAACAAATGTCATATTGTTTCAAAATAATGTTGGTAATAAAGCTACTCTGAACACTCAACTTAACGATAAACAAGTGCAATCTATACAGGTGACAAAATTTTTAGGAATAACAATCTATAGATTGTTTAAATGGAAAGAACAATTAAGTGACATAGAGAAAAATATATTAGGCACTGGTTGAATCGAGAGTGCGCTATAGTATATTATTTTGGGGAAGTAGCTACAATTATATAACATACATAAGGCATTTGTTCAGCAAAAAAGGGCTATCCGAACAATGGATCGTATTAAACAACAAGACTCATGTAGGGAACATTTTAAAAGACTTGGAATCTTAACTGTTCCGAGCTTGTACATACTAGTCTTGAAGACTCATTTTGCTAAACATCATGAGTATGTCTCAAGAAGAAAGAGAGATTAGAGAAAGTACAAGGAGAAATGACTTTAATCATAAACGGTGCCCAGGTTAGACATAGTCAAGCAGAGCAGTTAATCCGAATATTTAATAGATTACCCAATGCACTAAAAAATATATAAAATAGTTTAATTTGATATGTTCTTATTTCTGTATTCAATTATACAAAAACAGCCATACTAAATTACACTGTTGTGTTCGTATGTGGTAAGCCTAACTATTGGTACTGTTTCATGGATGTTTCTGTGATTCAACATCATACATTGAATAATTGGAGGGATTTGTAGGAAATTATTCGTAAAAATGTTGTATATCGTAAAAGTCACGTGTCACGCTCTGACACAGCTGCGTCGGCTGCCGAGCCGCTCACGCGATCCTCGCATTTTGTCACAAAGCCATGACAAAGGTTTTTATATGAATACTTTTTAGGAGCGTCTTTGGAACGTTTTTCTAACGCCCTTTTTCAACCAGTTAATAGGCAACGGTTGTTAATTTTCGATCTAGCACAAATATCTAGGAATATTGTAGAATATTCAATAGTCTGAGATTAATCGAGCGTTTTGTGACTACATTTTAATTTCCTACACACATTTTCAATCCGTATGGATTTATATTCCGCTAAGTCCAATCCATACCAATGACTTAAAAATCAGATCAATTCTACCTTCTGCTTCTTCTTTCCCAAATCTAGTTCGGGATCTGCTTTAGTAACTCTATGGCAAACCCAGTTTTGAGGCACTACCATAAAAACCATAAAACGTCCCTGCCTTGGGTATAGGCAGCATTGCCTACGGTGCTTGCCAACAACATATTATGTACTTTTTAACCCCCATTATTTAAACTTGTATGTACACACCACAGATTATTATGTTGTACTTGCATATTTTTTTAAATAATATAAGTGCTAAAGTTCAGATAATAACATCACCGCACGGACATCTTACGGTGAACGAACTATACTTTCTTATTGAAAATTTAGCATAGTAGATTGAGGAAAAGCTGGAGTATCTGCAGTACGATTATGATGATGATAAGATACGCAATAAAAATTTAACTTAGTGATTTTTAAATAGTACTAGCGGATCCTCGCGTTTTTACCCGCGTGGTGCCATTTCCCGTGGAAATATCGGGATAAAATATTGCCTTTGTCACTCGGGATAAATTTAGCTTTCTAATGGTCTAAGAATTTTCTAAATCGGTCCAGTAGTTCCTGAGATTAGATTATGTACGATTTCGGATCGCATCATCCTTAAATTCTTAATATTTCCAAAATTTCTCTAAAATGTAAGAGATACATAGGATTATAAATTCGCATTTATTGTATTTTTAGTGCGTGTTACTTTGGTGTTATTAATATCTTTCTGGAAGTAATACAACCTATAAATATATTTACAATCGGCTAAAGATAAATGTTTGAGTTTGTTCAAAGCTTAAAATGCTTCTATCAAAGTTCCCGTAGGTAAAACCTAAATAACTCCATTTTGTTTCAGCCAATTCCGTCACTAAACTCGTTATAACCGTTCAAGATTTGATTTGATGAGCTGACGACTCCGATTGAACTATATTAAGAAACTTTAAGTCTATTAAGAAACAAAGTTAAATTCAGCCTTCAATTTTAAATTGAGCCTTTAAACTGATTGTTTTGGCTACGGACAGTTAAATTTTGACATTTCTGCTATGGAGAATGTTTAAAAAAATTGCTGTCCGTAGCTAAAACAATCCGTTAGTATGTTATAGAAACCCGGCATTAAACCATTCCATAATTACACACCACATTTCTTCATTCAATGATATTCAAACTAAAATTACACGATTGAATATAGAGAGCTATAAAGTCCAAAATGTTATTTTATTGTACCTATCAAAATAGTATCACTGAATTATGATAAAATTCATTACTTAACTATTTCAAGCAATTGAATCAAACTAGTCTTAGTATTTTTTTTGTATGAACAACTGGGAGACCTTATCCTTCATCATACCTGCTGTTAAGTAACGTTAAGGCTGAAAATGGAAGCTTCCTAGTTCCCATGGAAATGGCTGACACTACACTTCATCCAGTACTGGACACTCTGAATAACTACATATTTGTTAATTAATTAAAAAAAAACATTTTAAGTAATAGAATGTCTCATATGAAGCATTTTCAGACCGCGACTAACTATGTATATTGATTGTTATCTTTTAGACCTAAGTGGTATTCTTTTATTTTAAATGGGTTTATTTATTAATAAAAAAATAGTTACACTTTCATCGCACGTCAATTTACTAATGTCTGTTTGTTTATCAGCAATTGTACAAGTGGTAGATAATTGTAGCGTGTTCGGTCAATTCTAGAGTACAATTTGGTTCGTCTTTCATTAAAACGAATATTTTTGGGAAACTGGGGCACTATATTTGAAATAAAACTGTTGAAGATAGAAAGAAATATTGTGTGTATTATTTATTAATACGGTAAGATTAATTAAGCTTAGTAGTTTGGGTAATTTATGGTGCTGATAAACTTTAGTATTTATAATATTTATTCGGAGCTCACAACATTTATTGATGACATGTTTACCCACGACGGTAAGGAGACGGTATGTTTGTTTGTTTGTACAAACCAAAATGTTACCAATTATCTCCAAAACTACTAGTCTGATTTTGTGCAGTTTTCAGCGATGGGTTCGGGTTTGATCGGTGCATGTTCTAAGATAGGTGTTACGGTGACAACTCACCAGGGCGCGTTGCAATTAACAATTGTTTGAACAAAACCGATTTTGTTTGTTTTCAGTAATGGGTTTTATGTAATACATGCACATAATATATGCTATCTAAATGTTTGAAAATAAAAACAAAATATATATTTTTTTTTAAGCCGACAAGTATTTGATATTTTTTTCACTTTTTACTTCATATCAAATAACTTCAAAATAATTTGCATTCGTTTTTTCTGCTACTCAGGTGTTTTTGAATTTGGATTCCAAATTCGAGAATGAAATGATGGAAGAAATAGGACTAAATATTTTATTAGTACTTATATTTTACTTTGAAACTCAATACTCGTCTTTTCCATTACATTACTATACTTGCCTGTAGAATTTTTCATTTCAATTAATGCAGATGTAACGCGACCGTGGCATTGTTTTCGAAGATCTTACATGTTACGAGCCGGCGAAGGAATTGCGTCGCGCGGCCCCAATGTCGTTTTGGAAAATTGCCACGATAAAAGTAACGAGATCTTGCGGACATTAAACGTGTACACTGAGGTATGCATTTTCATCAATTTTATAACGAAAACGAAGGCTACTGTAGTTTTGTACGTTCATTGAAAAGGTTGAGTACTTATTAAAAAAACCAGACTGCATTCGAAATAAGCATTGAGAGTAAAATTTAAACTAGGATAGATGCAGCTTTGACTGAACAAGTGAACAGCAACATTTTGCACTGTTAGCTAGAACCTGCAAACACATGATGTTTTTCCTTCTGACGTATGTTTCCAAAAATGGGATATAAATGATAATAATTATGATATTACTATCAGCTTCTAAAATAAATTCCCTTTTTTATTTGTTATTTTGCCACACTGCAATTTCATTCAAGTGTAACATAACCATGAGTACCTAAGTACTTACTTTTTATATAATTGTTCCAATTTCCAAAATATTAACATTTCACAAGTTTTTAAACCATGTTTAATAGAATTGTGGATAAAACAGCAGAGTAGTACTTAGATTGTTATACAAGGGGCTAAAATCAAATATTATAACGAGGAATTTTAACTCCAGAGAAGCTCCCGAGCTTTAGCGAAAGAGAGAGAAATCGAGTTATAATAGGTTATAGCGCCGTGTATTATACTCTTTCTTTTTTATTTTCGGTATTTTTTGTGTAACCGTAATAAGGGAACGCAACGCACGTATTCTAAGACCTACTTGCGCCAAGCTGGGTTAACACATTTAACCCAGAGTTAGTGCTACTTCTGTTGGAATTCTTATTACATACAAACAAATGTAACCTTGGTATATAAAACAGGGGTATAAACATAGCGGCAAATGAACCGCTCTGCATCGAATACGTTATTGCCCTAGTGCTTAAAATTATATTTAAGTCCCTCCCTGGTACGCTATGACCAACTTTTCGAGCAAGAGGCGTGAATAGATATCGACTGTTATTTGTGAGCTGGCTGAATGGTAACAACCCCCTCGCTGTGTAAGCAGTCGTGTAACAACAATGCCGATGTCGTGTGTACAGAGATTAAAAATAAAAGCTCCCGCCATTTTTGGGTCACGGTCGAAGCAGCCCTTCTCGCGTTGCTCGGCGACCACCGGTTCATTCGAAATACTTTCTGCAAAAAATATTCTTGCGAACGACTGAGGTAGGTATTATAGCCATTACCTATATTATGGTATTCTATAATATGTGGTAATACTTTAAATCCATAATCTTTGTTATCACAATTTGAGATAATTGAAGGAAGATTATTGAAAACATTAATTTATTGATGTACGTCAGTACAATAATACCTACTTAAATGAAATGATGTGACTTTTTTGTTCTCTAATATTGTATTGACGATCAGTTTAGCGCAGGGGTAGGGTAGGGATACCCGCCTTCTAGGCTGAGGTCGTGGGCTCGATTCCCGCACAAAAGAAATATCTGTGTGCTGAACATTTCTTATTTTTTTAGTCCGAGTGTTTATTAATATAATAAATAAATACATTTTTATTTCACACCACAATCAATCTTAAATAAAGTACAGAACAATGATTTCACTTATTTCTAAAGTAGACGTGGCGAACCTGAACTAGGAAGACTCTTGTATCTCAGGTTATCAACCCTCCATCCACCCCGAGAAATTAAATCTATATGTGTAAAATAACAGAGGTACCAACATCGTTCATATAAAACCTTACGGAGAGTAACTAATTATTTAAAATTTATAAATAATACAAAGGGGATAATTAAAAGATTTAAAAAAATAATGGATAAAAAAAAATCAAAGAATGGAATGTACTGTGAAGAACTGCTTTACTTTTTAACAGAAAAGGTAATGTGGAATAGGGTTATTTTATAAAGTGTAAATTTACATTTTCTCTTTTTTATTCATATTATGTACTTAAGAGATCTGACATTAATGGGGTAATATTTAAATTGATTGTACAATGTTAAGGATCTTTTCCATTTCATGATAATCAACCGATTTTAGTTTGTCTTTAAGAGTCTTTTTTAAAGAAGCTTTATTCATATTAAGAATATTAAGAATGAGATGTATCGTTAAAGTACCTGTACAGAAAAGACCCAGTGTAGATCCTGTTGTCGTCGAGCAAAAATTGTGTTGGAAATAGGAACCTTCGTGCGAATCCGTCTTTTCTGTTAAGCGTATTCGGTCAGGTCAACTATTTTGTGGTTTCTTAAGATGGAGGTAAAGATAAAGAGCTGTCTTACGGTCAGCAGATTAGCCTCTTGGTACAATATACGCGTCGGATATTTTCTGGGTTTGCGAAGCATGACTTTGAAAATAGCCCTTTGTGCTCTCTCAATCTCTAGAAGATGAGTTTTGGCAGCACCACCCCATACCGGAATGCAGTAGGTTAGAAGCGATTGACAAAGGGCAAAATATAGTTTAGTCATTAGCGCAATATAAGCCGCCTCACGAAGGTTTTTAAAGATGTGGAGTAGTTTCCGTACTCTCTTGCTAGAGAAGAGATGTACGGAGCCCAACTAAAATTTTCATCGATAATAATACCCAGGTATTTGTGGGTATTCGTTTCATTTAGATAGGGACAGTTACAATGAGTATCACTATTTATGGAAGAGCATCTGCTAAAGTGGGCTTTAAGGTTAAAGTTAGCAGGAGGTTTAGTAGCACCAGATATTTTAAAACAAATGTATTTCGTTTTTGATACATTGATGGTAAGAAGGTTGTCGTTAAGCCAATCTATAACTTTTTAAGACCTTTTTCGGCGGATTTCTGGACTTGAGACCAAGTTTCACCGTAGAAGATGAGCGCAGTGTCATCTGCGAATGAAAGTGCCGAACCATTGTCAATTTCAATGTTGCAGAGGTTATTGACGTAGCCTAGAAATAGGGTAGGGCCGAGTGTGCTTTCCTGCGGAATCCCATAAGTAGTAGGAGACGAAGAGCTAATCGTTCCAGAAACTCTGACCACTTGGCTTCTATCGGTCCAGTAATCACGAAACCAGGCAAGCACCGTGCCACGTATTCCAAGATGTTCTAGTTTACACAAGAGAAGAATCGAAACAGTGTCGAAAGCTTTTTTAAGATCGAGAAAGATGGCCAAACATAGCTTACCATTATCAAGGGATCTCGTCACAACTTCCAAGAGTTTATCAACTGCATCATCAGTATTCCTACCCGAGCGAAAGCCATACTGGTTATCAGATAGCAACCGTTTACTTTCCAAGAATTTAGTGAAACAATTGTTTACCACCTATTCTATGATTTTGCTGATTGTGCTAAGTAGAGACACTGTTTCAACTCCGATACCCTTATAGACTGGTACGACTACAGCTTGCTTGAAAATTGCTGGAAATATGCCAGTGGAGATGCTTATGTTACACAAATGGGCTATCATGATGCATATGGTAGTAGGGATGGAATCTATACCTGGCGAACTATTAGTCTTAAGACTCAAAATAATTTTGTCAATCTCGAATTGATCTGTTAGGTTCATATACATTGAATGAGCATTATTAGATGTATTAGCAGTATTATATTGGTTAACAAATTCGATTCGCTTCTATTTTGTTTGTTCAAGATGTCTGTAGCGAGTTGTTTACCAATAGATGTAAAATAATGATTGATAGAGTCAAGAGATTCTTTTGCCGATGGTGACAGATTTAACAGAGCAGATGCCGGAATCTTGTGTTTAAAGTATGTTTATCCCTGTATATAAAACTATACCATACCACCACAGGGTGTTTTTATTTTATGTGCCCCAATTTGAGGGGGAGATTGTGTTATGTGTTTATTAGAACAAAATGAAGGATTTTTTTTAAACAATTATTTTGATACCGACGGGCCGTGCTAAGTGAGTGTTCAATAGTTATTTTTATTAATAATAATGTAATTTTTTAGTTTATTTTATTTGCTTTTGCTTATCATTGCATTGTATATCCAAATAAACGCCCTAACACTTGATAAAATAAATGATACGAGCGATACATTTTTTTCTAAATTTTGTTCTAAACGTAACACAACCTCCCTGAAATTTGGGCACAGAGGAAAAACACACGCTATATAAGCATTTATAATTACTATCTACTATCTCGGCATCAGAGGGCTTAGTGTGAGTTTGCGAATGTCCAAACGATAACATCGCATGAGAATAAAATTTTGACAGATAGCCGTAATGCAATGAAATTAAAGGTTGAGAATTAAACTCTATTCGCAAACTTCGGCGTAAGCGAGTAAGGTGAGTGTGACGGCACCAACCTGACGCCGCACATGCACACAGAACTTACCTTCCGTGTCAACAGATGGCGCTGACAGCAATTCAGTATGACATCACGTATGGAAACCTACATCACGCTTACAGAGTTTCACCAGCAGTTTCACATATATACCAGGTCCAACGATCGTCTGTCGGACCGCGTTCCCCGGACTACTAACACCCAGTCCGGTGGAAGAGCTCAACTTTTGACCTTTCTACTAGTGGCTTACCATCTACCACCCATCTACATCCCTACAGTGAGAAAACTCACACTAACTAAGCACTCAGATCAATATGTAAAGTGAAATATTTTTCAAGCACGTTTGAAATAAAAAAAAAATTTCACTCGTTCGCCCCGACAGGCGTTTGGAGATGACGAGAGGAACCTGTTGCGCCGCTTTTCAGCGCCTGTCACGGAGTGTTAGCACCCTTCAAGTCGAGAGCAGCTGTAGCTGTACGTCGACTAAGTGATATTTGGTTTGGAAAACCTCCTTGTCGCATATAGATTACAAGTTCATCTTAAGTTTCTTCTAGCACTGGGGATTAACAGCGCTTTTAGATTAATGTACCAACTTGTAGTATATGAAAAAAATATAAAAAAAACAACGGGTTGCACTCCGGGAGTGCCGGCAAAAGTGAAAACCGCTTAAACGAAACAGCAGGAGCAGGCATACATTTTTACCACGCGGTAGAAAGAGAAGGGGATATTACTTCCTCTACTACGCCCCGCGCCGGCGCTCTACTCTCCCTCCGTCTTACGAATTTTCGATCAGGTCACGTGTATGACTTTAACATTTTTTACCCATCCTAAACATTTAAACTGATGTGCACAACGCCGCTAAAGAAGTTTTCACTTAAAAAAATACTGTGTTTTTATTTATTTCATATGTGCTTTACCTACTTCCTGAGTTATTTAAGTTTTTAACGCGCTCGACGCGTCTCGTCGCGGCGACCGAGTGGAGGGCGTTACACAATGACGTCACGCGAGAAGCGAAGCTTGCCGAGATTGAATTTTACGACAACTTTGAACACTTGTAAATCCGAAACTACATAACGTATTTGAATAAATCAAAAAGTAAGTAGTTCCTATTCGTTAAAGCTTCACTGTAACAGTTTCAAGGGATTTGATCAATGTTTTGTTAATCCCCATTGAAATAAAACAACTTTCACGAATTTCAATGCATACAGTTTTTTTTAGATTTCCCACAATGTTTTATTTCAAAGATTACAATTTTCTTTTTTGCCAAAATGGTCAGAAATATTTTTTTCCCTAAAGTAGCGGTTTTTCAACATTAACAACTTAAAGGTATGTAGGTACTGTTTTGATTAGTAATGGTTAGTAAAGGTAGAAAGATAGGAATTCAGGTAATTTTCAAGTGGGAAAACTTATATCCAGCTTATAAATAATAGGGTAGCAAAATCTTAATTTATTGTAAGTAGATGTAGATCTAGCGTAGGGAATTTAAAATGTAAAACTGCAATGAATGTAAATAATTTTTCTAGAAAATTCATTTGAATGACATAATAAAACATTATTTCAAAAACAGGTAGTTGAAGTCATTAAATTCATTTGGTAACTTGAAATATTAATCTTGATATGAATATTAAAATAGTTTTCCGCGTATCCATTTATATTAATATAAGTGGTGGCCCGCCCAGGCAGCGTTATGTGTTCACGGATTAAAATATCCATAAATTATCCACCAAAACTTCCCCCGTGAAACAATCCTATCCATTAGTGGGAGTCCGAATTAAATCCATTCATCAACTAATGAGTAATTCATGTGATAATCACAAAACTTTATAAGGTAGGTAAAGCTTATAACAATGTCAAAATAACTAAGTAAAAGAGCTTCTTATAACTAATATTATAAATGCGAAAGTTTGTGAGGATGTTTGCATGGATGGATGAATGGATGGATGTTTGTTACTCTCCGCAAAAACTACTGAACGGATATGGTTGAAATTTGGCACACAGGTAGTAGATAGCCTTTTTTTCCAGGGGGAAATGCCTGCGCATACCACCCGTCCGGGGAGACAGAGAGGTTATGTGGGACTCGAACCCACTAAAACCCCCTGGGTGTTTCTTCCTCGCGTATGTACGGAGACTACCGGGGCAAGGGTAGCAGTCTACCGGGTCTCCGCCCCGCGTCTGCCCTCTTGGGCCTTCCTCTCTGGGTCGGTGGAGTGACCCAGACTACCACTACTGTTGGGCGCGCGGGAATACCTGGCCCGCCCAACCGTCGCGTCCTTCCTCTCAGCCGCCTTCGGCGAAGAATGGCCGCATGAGCGTCCTGCTCTCGAGCTCTCTGCGCTGTCTGCTTCTGGAGGACACACCTCTAGTGTGTGCTGCGCGGTGTCCAGCGCCGCGTCGCACTCGTGGCATTTCGGCAGCTCCTCCCGGCGGATACGATGCAGGAACTTCCCAAAGCATCCATGCCCGGTTAGCACCTGCACGAGGCGGAATGTCAGTGTCCCATGACTCCTGTTCCGCCACTCCCGGATTAGCGGACGTACCGCCTCCACCTTTCGCTTTCCCGCTATCGGAGTCTCGAGCTGTAACTGCCATTGTGGCATCAGCTCCTGTTCCGCCCTTCGTTTTATCGCTGCAAGTTCTTATGGAGCTCTTTGCGGTCTTCTCAAAAGATAACAATTTTAGGCTTTAAGGGCATCGGCCCACACCGGCGCCCCATATAGGGCCATGCTCCGGATCACTCCCGTAAATAGCGCCCTGCAGCTAGAGTTTGGGCCGCCAATATTTGGGAGGAGACGCCCCAAGGTCGCCGCTGCTTTCTCAAGTCTGGGCGCCAGCTGACGGAATGGCTCCGTGAATTGCCAGCGCCCATCCAAGATAAGCCCCAGATATTTAATGTGCAGCTTTATGGGGATCTGAACCCCTGCCACCACGATGTTTGCTCCTGCTGGCGGTTGCCTTCTGGAACCGTGAAATTAAACTACCTCCGTTTTCCGGACCGCCACTTCAAGTCCTAGGAGTTCTATCCTCTCCATAACCAGTTGGGTTCCCACGCCAGGTAGTAGATAGCCTGGATTTAAAACATGGTAACTTTTCATCCCGATAATCCCACGGGATCGGGAACCACGCGGGTGAAACCGCGAGCAACCGCTAGTATTCTAATAAAGCAATAAACAAAAAATAATAATGAAGGAGAAATCATTTTGTACAGAAGAGAAGCAAATTTGCGTTTGGCAATCTACGTGTTTAAATGTAGGTAGCAGTGGCGAAAGGCTCATACATACCGATTCCCAACGGCTTCCCTTTGAGAAATCCCAACCCACCGATCCAGCATTCGATTTTTTTGAGAAAGTTTTTAGTCCGGCTTCATCATCATCATTATCAGCCTGTGGACGTCCACTGCTGGACATAGACCTCTCCTAGCTCACGCCTATTGTGGTGTTCATAGGAGACTATTAGCCTACTGCTACCACGCTGGCCAGACGGGTTGGTAGAGGGTTTGTTTCAAGTTTTCCTTCTTTCGCACAGGTTTTCAATGCGTCGAGCCTCCTATTTGACTCTTACGACATCCCAGGCATGTAAGCGAGTGGTGACACTTGTATTCTTAGGCCGTCACCACACGGCAACGGTCTGGCTTACCTTCTCTATAGTTTGACCCCTTCGCCACTTGTAGGTAGGTTATTGACAGAATCAATACCTATATTTTTAATGTTCACGGTGCAAAAGTAATCCGTTTGGAGTTAATTAATTTAACATAGTAACACAACACTGTTTATTGAAGCTAAACTTCTTGTTGAGAGCAGTAAACTTTTAGAAGCTATGAACAAGGGCTCAGTTGCATATTTCACGGGATATCAACTAATAGCTTAGTTGAGGACGCTTTGTAACACGTTTTTTTTAGCACTAGCACTTTCTAACAATAATTAAGCTAAAATTCATAATTTGCATAAAAATACTTTGTTTGTTTACAAAGATTGGGTCACTGACACTTTAATGTCAGCTTGACGTTTCTCTTTGACGTCCCATGTAGTGCGTTTCGTTGCTCCTGCGCTTTGCTCGATGTTAAACAAAACGCATCTTTAAAAAAATTTTAAATGAGAATCTAAATTATTATTTCTTTTTAATTTAAAAACCAAAGAAGGTTAATTTAAATAAATAAAACAAGTTTCTTTTTAAATAATTCTAATTAATAACATTAGTTTAGTCAAAAACAGTATGTTTACATTTTCATAGTATCGATTCATTCGCTTGACTATTCAAGTCAGTCAATCGAACCAATCGATTACTAAGTTTTAAAAGATAAATATTGTTTCTAAATTCTGAATTGGATGATAATTCTTTTTAAAGTAATGTTAGGGTGTTTATTGCATTCTTGCCTAACATTCTGAGGGTTGTTTGTCTTGATTCAGCATCCTTTTGATTTATTGATTTTCATCATCGATTCAATCGATTATTCACGTCTGATAGTAATATCATATAAAACATCTCTAATTAAAAATTGGTACTTCTCTATGGCGTTTGACGACCATTTTCTCTTTTGCTTTGGCGATCATGTGAGGAGCATCGTAAATCCTCCAGGTTTCGTCTGACTAAGGGTTTCGGCCCATATTTGTGATTTAAAATCATACGGCCCTTGGCATAAAACCATGGGTTTTTATTGTCACTTTCAGTTTTTAACTTTCAACTTCAGTTTTTAGCTTTCTATTAAAGCTATAAGAAGTATACCTTCTGTATAACCATGCTCGGCGTAGCAGTGGTTCTTTCTACATAAACTTAACCGGCAAGTGGACTTCCAGTCCATGATGACCATGTGATTACCTTTGGATTTTATCAAGAAAGATGTCTGCAATTTGTTCATCGTGCCTTACTACCAATGAGGGAAGCAAACCTCCACTTTGAAACTTATAAGCATGATTGAGGATCGGCGGTGACTACCTATTGTAAGGTAACTCTTGATACTTTTTATTTTAAGAAACTAGGATTTAACTTAACGTTATGCATAGGTATTATTATCATATAAGTCTTAAATCTTAAGCATTTAAAAATGTACTGAATGTCTTCATCAACTAATCTCGTTGTTGCATGGATTATAAATTTATAAATAAATGTATTGTCCAAATTGAATCCTAGTATACTTATTTCTCTCTGAAATCGTTTGCTGTAGTGTGCGAGGCGCCCTCTTTTCTAAATTCTAGCACACTATACTCCAGGTGCGGAAGAATCACATCCTGAAGAGTCTCAATTCTATTAGCTAGCCGTGTACCCCTTCAGGGTTTGTGTGAGGTAAACTAACATCTCTTTACCACCATCGTAGTAACTATCTGTGGCACCAATTTACCTCAGCACCCCAAGGAAAATGCCTTACAGTGGCGTTCCCAACGTATGGCTGGAGATTTCAGAGAAAAATAATGTTCTTTTTTTTCAAACTTTAATATACTTTTTTATAAAGTTTAACTTTTTGTATAGAAAACAAAAAGCAAATGCTATGCCATTAATAGTAGGTAATAGTAAGTAAGTCTCTGAGCTAACTGCTCACCATAAGCTGTTCTATGCTTAACTATACATATGTATAACCTAAATAGGGTTAACTGTGTCTTAGGGTTAAATGCTCCCATAAGCATTCTTATGCTTAACTATGTTCTTTTTATGGATGGCTGCAAGCTTATAAACTTGTATTTGCACATTACCATACCTTTAATTGTGTCTAACTTATAAAAGCTACAAGCTTATAAACTTGTCTTAGCTATAATTTTGTATTAGATACTTTTTAATTTAATATTGTACAACATGGATTTTGTAACAGCCGGTTGTCCAATTGAGTTTTTGCACAAGGATGAAATTGTATATGAGCTTAAGTTACGTAGCTTACCAGCCGAACCTACATCATCTATCGACGACTTACGAAAACTTCTACGTCACACTTGCAAGCTCACTCGACGTGGTAGTATAAAGGCAACTGAGCAATTCGTTATTGACAAAGCTGCTGAATTAACAATATGCACGCCAAAGGTAGCCGAATTAGAAGCTAGTAGTAAGGACTTAACATCAAGTGACCGTTTGGTCAAGCGTCTGGTAGCCCGTTGCAACTACATTCTTTGTCGACTCTCTAGAATTAGTGAGCCTGATGATGGCATCACTAAGCTTAAATCTCCTTTGATTTGTCTTCTTATGCGTCTTGAAAATGACGCAGATGAACCTGAAGATTCGGGGGATTCTTTTTCGACTTCTGATGAGAACCGTGTTGAGACCCATGTGTGTACTCAACAGGCTCCCAAGTACTACAATTTGAATTCTTTAAACTTGAAGTACCGCGGCGATACTTGCGTCCGTGTGTTCATCGCTAGGTTGGAAGAACTTAGGGTTGCTCGTAAAATTCCTAATGATGTACTATTTGATGGTTTTCCAGAAATCTTAGAAGGTACTGCACTATCGTGGTTCAGAGCTAACAAAGCCACATTCTCTTCCTACAAGGACGTGATTCAGTCTCTTGGGGATGATTTTGACATCCCGGATTTGGACCATGACCTGTTAACAGAGATTAAGCAAAGGACCCAAGCTAAGAGTGAAACCATCGTGGTGTTTCTTTCAATAATGTTGGGTATGTTCTCTCGTCTAAAGATATCCATTTCTGAAGCTGAAAAGCTGGATATTATCTTAAGGAATATACGACCTGAATTTAGCATGGAATTAGCCCTCCATGACATTACTTCTATAGATCATCTTAAAGTCATTTGCAAAAAGCTTGAACTTGCAAAGGCAAAATGTTCTAAGTTTAAAGAACCGTTGTTAACCAATGATTCTTTAGCTCCTGACTTTTCTTATTCTAAAAAGCCTAAGAATAATAAACCTTTTAAGGTTGGAAATTCAAAACCAATCGCTTCTTTAAATTCTAACAATGAAAAATCTTTACATTGCTTCCGCTGTGGTATGAAAAACCACAACACTATACAATGCCAAAAGTCCAGAGAACTTGTTTGTTTTAAATGTGGTAAAAAAGGTGTTAAGACACCGGAGTGTCCTACATGTAAAAAGCCAAAAAACTGCTAGGCTCTGTCTCTTCTCGTCCCAAAAGTAGTCCCAAACATCCCACTACAGGGGAGACATATTTTGAACCTCCACCTCATGACTACCGACCTTATTTATCCGTTGAAGTACTTGGCCTTAAGGTCAAGGGTTTATTGGACTGTGGTGCTTCTTGTTCTGTCCTAGGGAACAATTGTCATACTTTGTTTTTGAATATTGGTATCCCTTCTTATAAGTTGGATATTCCAGTTACATTAAGTGTTGCCAGCGGACAAGAATTAATTAGCAATGACTATATGTTACTTCCTATTTCATATAAGAATGAAGTACAACTTATTAAGTTTATTATTCAACCTAAAATAAATGTTCCTATACATTTTGGTGTAAATTTCTGGAAAGCTTTTAATTTAGCCCCAGATATCTTTGAAAATAATTGTCAATTAGAAATGGTTGATAGTTTATCTACTTTGAATAACCATTCTGGTTTAAATGATTTTAATTCTTTAACTTTAGAACAAAAGAAGCAAATTGAAATAATCAAATCTTTATTTGATAATATTAATACTGAGAAAGTAGGTCTTGGTGAAACTAATCTTATTGAACACCATATAGATACAGGTGATGTAAAGCCTATTAAACAAAAATATTATCGACTTAGTCCTGATAAATTAACATCTCTTGAAAAAGAAGTTGATAGGATGTTGGAACTTGGTATTGTTGAACCATCTCATTCTCCCTGGAATTCAATGGTGACCATCCAATGGTTGAGAAATCCAATGGTGACCTTAGACTATGCTTGGATAGTAGAAAAGTTAATTCGGTATCCAAAGCTGATGCTTATCCACTTCCTTATGTCAGCTACATCCTCGACAATCTGAGAGACGCGAAATATCTGACCTCTTTAGATCTCAGTGCTGCATACCATCAGATTAGGTTGTCAGAATCCTCAAAAGAGAAGACTGCATTCACAGTTCCTGGTAAAGGACTCTTCCATTACAACAGAATGTGCTTCGGACTCGTAGGTGCCTCTGCAACTATGCAACGTCTCATGGATAGCTTGTTTACGGCTGAATTCGATAATAAAGTGTTTTGTTTCATCGATGACATAATAATATGTACTTCTGATTTTAATGAGCATATACGTCTCTTAAAGGCTGTATATGAAAAGCTAAAAATAGCTAATCTTACTATAAATATGAAAAAGTCGATTTTCTGTCGCAATGAACTTAAATACCTAGGTTACGTTGTTGACCAATATGGTTTAAGAACGGACCCCTCTAAAGTTGAGGCTATCCTCAATTTTCCTATTCCTAAAGATGCTAAAGACATCAAAAGATTCCTTGGTATGGCCGGTTGGTATCGTCGGTTCATACATAATTTTTCTAAAATATCTCGTCCTTTAACTCGTTTAACTAGTAAAAAGATTCCGTTTACATGGTCACCTGAAGCTGATGAAGCTTTCAATAAACTTAAAACAGCATTGGTCTCTGCTCCAATACTGAAATGCCCTAATTATAATTTACCTTTCAGCATACATACTGATGCTTCTTCTTATGCCATAGGTGCTGTGCTTACACAAAAAATTGACAATGTCGACCATCCCATTGCCTACTGCAGTCGCACTCTGAGTGCGCAGGAAATAAATTACACTGCTACAGAAAGGGAGTTGCTTGCAGTAATTTATGCCTTAGAACAGTACCGTGCTTACATTGAAGGTAGAAAATGTTTTGTTATCACTGACCATGCTTCTTTACTTTGGTTTTCTAATCTTAAAAATCCTACTGGTCGTCTTAATAGATGGGCTTTGAGACTTAGTCAATTTAATTTTGAAATAATTCATAGAAAGGGAAAAGAGCATATCATTCCTGATGCTCTATCTAGGATTAAAATTGATTCCATATTTGACGCTCATTCAACTTCTGATGAGTGGTACAAATCTCTTTATAAAAATTGTTCTAAAACGCCATCTAGGTATCCTAACTATAAAGTGGAAAATGATAAGCTTTATAGACTTTCTAAAAATAAATACCATTCTGTTTCTCAATTTGAATGGAAACTAATTATTCCTTCTGAAAATCGTCTTGAAATCTTAAAAAAATATCATGATGATCCAACTGCTGGTCATTTTGGAGTAGCTAAAACTCATAAAAAGATTTCTAATTGGTACTATTGGCCATCTCTTTTCCAAGACGTTAAAAACTATGTTAAATCTTGTGACATATGCAATAGTTACAAACCTCTTAATGTCAAACCATCTGGTTTGATGGGAAATCCTAAATGCATCTCTAAACCAGGAGAAGCTGTATCTTGTGACATTCTTGGACCTTTTCCTCCTTCTTATTCTCAAAATAGATATTTACTTGTATGTTGTGACTACTTTAGTAAATATGTAACTATTTTTCCTTTGAGAACTGTTACTGCAAAGCATGTGGTAAAATGTATGGAAAAAGGCATATTCCTAGTGCATGGTGTGCCAAAATATATCTATGTAGATAATGGTCCACAATTTATAGCTAAAGAATTTAGAGAATTGATCAGTAAATATCAAATTCCTCACTTATTCTATAATCCAGTATATCACCCCCAAACCAACCAAACTGAGAGGGTTAATCGT
This sequence comes from Chrysoteuchia culmella, assembly GCA_910589605.1. Classification (NCBI taxonomy): domain Eukaryota; kingdom Metazoa; phylum Arthropoda; class Insecta; order Lepidoptera; family Crambidae; genus Chrysoteuchia; species Chrysoteuchia culmella. The sequence goes on along the minus strand of OU342655.1, from coordinate 19,203,906 downwards.
GAAATTGTTAGGTCTATTGCTTCCTATGTGCGTTCTGATCATCGAAATTGGGATAAGAACATATCTGAGGTGCAATGTGCTCTTAACACTTCTGTTCACGAAGGCACTAAATATACCCCTTATTTTCTATTACATGGTAGGGAAATGATTTTGGATGGTTCGTTTTACAATCTTGACCAACCTATAGACAGTGCAGACGTAACGCTTGATAATACTTACTCCTTCTCTGATTCATTAAAACAGCTACAGTCAATCTTCAATAAAGTCACAGGTTATCTTAAAAAGGCACATTATAAAAATGCTAACTATTACAACAAGCGTAAACGCCATGTTGAACTAAAGGTAGGGCAAACTGTATTTAAAAGGTGTTTTCCGCAGTCAAATGCTGCAAAACATTTCTCTTCTAAGTTAGCCCCTAAGTTTGAAAAATGTGTCATTTCTGAAAAACATTCACCCTTAGTATATGGTTTAAAATCATTATCGGGTAAATTTCTTGGTCGGTGGCATATAAATGACATTGTGCGTCCCGGCGACCCTGTTTCTGATTAAGAAAGGAACATCTCTCTTTTTTTTGTCATTCCCATATGGTAGGGAAACAGTATAAGAATAGAACATATGATAAGTGTTCATTCTCTTAGTCAATACTCTCCTGTGTGTTGTTTACTTAGCAATTGTTACCCACTATGCAGTTTGACTTGAACTTAATATACTTTGTCTGATAAGTATTTCTTTATTCCCTGAAAAAGGAATAATCTTTCAATAATAAAATGTGTGTTTGTCCACATACATACTTACTTCATAAGTTTCTTTGTAAACTCAACTTTTGGTCATCTCGTAGGAGTGGCCATTGCTCTAATCCCATTCATAACTCTGAATGGAGGTGATCAATGTATCACTTATTTACTTGTAAATAAAAACAAGTCTTTGTATTTTTAAGTTTTAGTTTTGTAACAAAACTTAGTTTAGATAAACATAGATGTATAATGTTTTGTCTTATTCTCTGTAGATATTGATAGTTATGGTTAAGCAGACTAGTTCTTGCTTTAGGTTACTATGGCTCTTGTAGTCAAATTAAGTTTCAACATTTGTTCCATGTTGAACATTCAGTTTTATTGTTCGAGCTGAATTTTAGTTCGAATTATTTTATTTTAAAATTTTAAATTTTAAAATAAAATAATTCTTTACCACCTGAAACGATACTGTAACACGTTTTTTTTAGCACTAGCACTTTCTAACAATAATTAAGCTAAAATTCATAATTTGCATAAAAATACTTTGTTTGTTTACAAAGATTGGGTCACTGACACTTTAATGTCAGCTTGACGTTTCTCTTTGACGTCCCATGTAGTGCGTTTCGTTGCTCCTGCGCTTTGCTCGATGTTAAACAAAACGCATCTTTAAAAAAAATTTAAATGAGAATCTAAATTATTATTTCTTTTTAATTTAAAAACCAAAGAAGGTTAATTTAAATAAATAAAACAAGTTTCTTTTTAAATAATTCTAATTAATAACATTAGTTTAGTCAAAAACAGTATGTTTACATTTTCATAGTATCGATTCATTCGCTTGACTATTCAAGTCAGTCAATCGAACCAATCGATTACTAAGTTTTAAAAGATAAATATTGTTTCTAAATTCTGAATTGGATGATAATTCTTTTTAAAGTAATGTTAGGGTGTTTATTGCATTCTTGCCTAACATTCTGAGGGTTGTTTGTCTTGATTCAGCATCCTTTTGATTTATTGATTTTCATCATCGATTCAATCGATTATTCACGTCTGATAGTAATATCATATAAAACATCTCTAATTAAAAATTGGTGCTTCTCTATGGCGTTTGACGACCATTTTCTCTTTTGCTTTGGCGATCATGTGAGGAGCATCGTAAATCCTCCAGGTTTCGTCTGACTAAGGGTTTCGGCCCATATTTGTGATTTAAAATCATACGGCCCTTGGCATAAAACCATGGGTTTTTATTGTCACTTTCAGTTTTTAACTTTCAACTTCAGTTTTTAGCTTTCTATTAAAGCTATAAGAAGTATACCTTCTGTATAACCATGCTCGGCGTAGCAGTGGTTCTTTCTACATAAACTTAACCGGCAAGTGGACTTCCAGTCCATGATGACCATGTGATTACCTTTGGATTTTATCAAGAAAGATGTCTGCAATTTGTTCATCGTGCCTTACTACCAATGAGGGAAGCAAACCTCCACTTTGAAACTTATAAGCATGATTGAGGATCGGCGGTGACTACCTATTGTACGGTAACTCTTGATACTTTTTATTTTAAGAAACTAGGATTTAACTTAACGTTATGCATAGGTATTATTATCATATAAGTCTTAAATCTTAAGCATTTAAAAATGTACTGAATGTCTTCATCAACTAATCTCGTTGTTGCATGGATTATAAATTTATAAATAAATGTATTGTCCAAATTGAATCCTAGTATACTTATTTCTCTCTGAAATCGTTTGCTGTAGTGTGCGAGGCGCCCTCTTTTCTAAATTCTAGCACACTATACTCCAGGTGCGGAAGAATCACATCCTGAAGAGTCTCAATTCTATTAGCTAGCCGTGTACCCCTTCAGGGTTTGTGTGAGGTAAACTAACATCTCTTTACCACCATCGTAGTAACTATCTGTGGCACCAATTTACCTCGAGCACAGTGACAAAGTTGAAGGTTTTGAAGACTATGGTGATGAGCGAAGTTCAAAACCGGCTGATCATGTAATGGTTTTTATGATTCAAGGACTGAAAAAAAAATTTAAGTTGCCAGTAGCTTATTATTTTGTACAAGGCACAATTTCGTCATCAAAATTAATGGTCACCATAAAAAATGTTATTATTGCTATTGAAAGCGTAGGTTTTACAGTTGTTACAACAGTGTGTGACCAAGGTCCTACAAATGTAGGTGCACTGAGCTTATTGAAAAAGTTTGGTGGACAGTCTCAAGAAGACAATTACTTTAAATTTAACACTCAAAAAATTTTCATAATGTTTGATATTCCTCATTTATTCAAATCGATTAGGAACAATTTTTATAATGCTGGCGTAATTGTGTGGGGACAGAAGAAAGGAAAGTGGTCTCATTTAATTGAAGCTGAGGAGAGAAACAAAAATTTTCTCAATTTCCCAAAACTCAATAAAAATATTGTAAATCCTACATATAAAATAAAAATGCGCGTTAAATACGCAGCACACGCGTTAAGTAATACCATGTCAGCAATTTTGCATATGCTGGCATGGAAACACGAAACAGCTGCAAAAGAAATATCGGAAACAGCTGAAATTATAAAAGAGTTAGATAAACTTTTTGATATTTGCAATGGCCCATCAGGACCCAAAGACATTAAAAAAGGCATAAGAGAAAATGTCAGTAACTATTCTAAACATATTGAGATGTGGAAGTACTTTGGGTCAAAAATTGAGGAAATTAAGTTTCTGAAATCAGATTCCCAGCTACAATTAAAACATGTGAGATGTGTTAAAGGATTTAAAATATCATTAAAATCTTTGCATGATATTTGGCAGCTTTTGAAAAGATCAGATTTCAAATACCTCAATTTACGACAGTTAAACCAAGATTCCTTAGAGAATTTATTTGGAATGATACGACAACACAGTGCAACAAACAAAAATCCTACATGCTCACACTTTACAGCTGCATTGAAAACATTAATATTATCTGGGCTAACTGCACCGCATAGTCGTGGTTCCAATTGTGAAGCAGACACAAACCATTTTCTTTTTAATTATAAAGATATTAATTATTTAACAAGGGATGAAGTAGAACCCACAGCTAGTGCAGCTGAAAGTTCAGAAAATGTGCCTGTGTTGTCGATGCCTGATGATGTAGATTGTTCACAAATTGATGATTTATGCTCTTTTGAGGATCAGCCTGTGGTGTACGTCAGTGGCTATCTGGCCTCAAAGATGTTACGCAGCTCAGATTGCAGGGATTGCAGAAATTGTTTAATAAATGAAAATACAAACAATGATTTATACAATTATATTAGGTTGCGGGAATGGTGGCAAGATAAAAAATCACTGACGTACCCCAGTATTGCTTTATGCAACACAGTAAGTCAAGCTAAAACAATTTTTGAAAATTTCGAAGACTTGCATGAAAATAATGTAAGTGAAATTTGCACATTACAATTAATGGTTAATTGTGATCTTACATGGTTTACGTGTACAAATCATGTAGAATTACGTCACACGCTGTTGAAACAGTTGAGTATTTTATTTATTAGAAAACAATGCAAATTGATTAATCAAACTTTCTTGATTGCTGAAAACGAAACTGGTGATTTTTATAAAAAAGCCCAAGTGCAAAGTAAGGCTTAATTTACTTCGCTTGAGCGAAGTAAATTAAGCCTTACTTTGTACTTGTATAGTCGGTTATAAACACATACAATGAAGGCTTGAGCCTGCATTGTATGTGTTTATAACCGACTTAGGATTAGTGGCCACCTCTGGTGTCAGAGTTTATCAAGCCGCCTATAAGGCCTCTGACTTGGCTGAACGACTGTAATCATTTGACAACAGGCGGGACCGACTACAGTTTAACGTGCCCTCCAAAGCACGGAAGCGCTCAGTTGTAATGCCACTTTACGGTCATCCATCCGACACCTGACCGGGGCGAACTTTGCTTAACAAACGTGATCGAATACGATCAGTCTGTCAAGCGCGGCCATGAGCGCTTCAAAAATATTTATTCAATATATGTAACTAGCAACTTAAACGCAAATAATTAATTATACCCTGTTGTGAATCACGATATTACAATATGCCATAAAAGCCATTACAATATGTAGTGTTGTGTAATGTAATTAATATTGATTGAATTACATAAACCCTTGTTTTGTTTGTTTAATTAAATGAGTGAAATAAATGTTTGAATCATTGCATATTTTTTATTTCCCTCCAAATCTTAGTTAATTAATAACTTATTCTAAACCCCGCTATGCTTTTTGGATCGATCCCATCACTAGGAACTATCGTGGAAATCTATCGACATTTTCCCATCACTACACGACGTTACGTCAGATTGACAATGCCAGTTGTGCCAACATTATAATTAATAATACCCGTGTGGTTGGCAATGATCTGCGGAACAAACGCGAGCTCAAACCAATGTATGGAGTGGGGTCTCTTAAAACGTAGTGATTACATACTCTTTGGTGGGAATGCCGCGTAAAGTCACTTGTGGATTTAACAAATTAATTACGCGCTACAAATTAGCTGTTAACTTTGAAGAGTTTTGTTGTATACATTGCGGTTGGTGGTAGGACTTGTTGTGAGTCCGCCTGGCTAGCTACCACCATCTTATCTAAGTCTGACGCCATAATAACAATGTTTTCGGCATTGTTGTGTTCAGTTCCTCAGTGGTTGAGGATTCCGGGACAGGCTCGCTTCCATCTTCAGCCTTGTCAGTACTTAACATCAGGTATGATGAAGGCTAAGAGTCTCCCCGTCGTTAATAAAAATAAAAAATAAAAATACATCCCGATTCCCGACTCTAAGGAGCCGAAATGTTAAGAAACGAAAAATTCGAGTCTTCATAATTTTCTTCAAAAAACAAATATCTTTTAAAATCTAAGATGTTCTACAAACTATAACCTAATTTGATAAATATTGAACAAGAAAATATACTAGAAAAAAGCAACTTGGCTCATGTCGCCCTGACGGGGTTCGTTAGATGAAGAAGGCCGTTTCATCTTAATCGATAGTCAAACATTAGTAAAAATGTTTCTTTCGAATGCGAGGATATAATTCTCTCATTGATGATACGACGATGGCCAACACCGTGGAAAGGTGAATATACTAGAAAAAATCGACGTGTCCTCATAGGTCTCTGTAGCATAATTGGTTAGATAGTGCATTGGGCCGGATTCCCAAGGATGTGGGTTCGAATCCCATCCGTCAGGGCGACATGAGACAAGTTGCTTTTTTTTGTATATTTTCTTGTTTAATATTTATCACATAAAAATAGCATTGTAAAATGCAAAATTAAAAAGTTATAATATAAATACAACCTAATTTACTTGTGAAGGTGGATGTTTACCTTATTTTATTATTTGTTTGAAGAATGAGTCAACCTCAAGACGATTGATATACCTACATTACCGCTTTTGAAATTCCATGCTTTTATAGTTGTCAGAAAGTTTTAACATTCTTGATAAAGCAGCCAATGGAAAGTTTAACTATAACTGCTTATTATTAAAAATACTAACAGATCTTGGCATAGAAAAAACGCAGTCCCGGCTTCCCGTTACCGAGGAGCCGCGACCTTTCTCAAGTTTCCTCCTACGAGGCCCACTCCTGGGGGATCTGGGGCGCAGCCCTGACCTGAGAGCGAGCATCATTGCCGAGAAACCGATACTTATTATTGAGAGACAAATAATTTACAAATCTTTTTTAATCTATGATTTTTTTATAGGTAAGTATAATGATATTTTATTAGTATTCAGAAAAATACTAGTAAAAATCTACTCGACCGCAAGTTGTTATTTAGTAGGTATAAAATTGAAGCCTTGGACTTTCTTGCCGACTTTTCAATTGAAACCACAAAATAAGAAGTGCTAAGGTTAATGCTAATTGAATCGCGCGAACCTTGTGGTAACTCAATATTCGCCTGAAGCCGAAGAATGAAAACTTAGAAATAAAAGTTTAGGATGCCGCAGTTTTTGCCATTGTGTTATACCAACTCAAGAATTGGAAAGAAATAATTAAAAATATGTTTAATCGAGACAAACAAATAGACGATACAACCGAATGCGGAGAAGTAAACTGAAAATAGCGCAGGTGTGCCTGACTCAGCATATAGTTCTTGGCTTTTAACCAGCGCTGATCTTCCGTCGGTACCGTTTCGATAGGGGTAATTTCCAGTATGCAGTAACTAGAAATATTTGAGGTTTAACAGGTTTGCGTAATTTATCTTCTAGCGAACTGTTGTTACAGAGAGAGCCGAAGAATGGCTGAAAAACTTTTTAAGTCGCCGCAGTTTTGCCACTCAAAAAAATGAAATACAAGCGGCCCCGCGTGGTTCCCGTTCTCGTAGGAATATCGAGATAAAAAGTATCCTATATTTTAATGAATAATTTATTTTATTTAATACAAGCTATGTACAATCTGTATGCCAAAGTACATGTCCCAATATGGACCACGTCTATGTACACCACCCTCAAAGATGGAGAAAAATTTACTGATTCTGAGAAAAATACAATTTATTTTATTTAATGCACGATGTGGTTATTTATAAAAACAAATCAATATTTTTTACTTTGAATATAGCGTCAAATATGACAACTACACGTAAAAAATATGTTTATCTTATGGTATAGGTACTGTACACAGACGTGGCCCAGACTTCATACCTTTCTGGACATCACCATTAAACCAAATGCGTAAGTAGTTTTACGTGAAAAAATAACAAACATCCATCCATCCAAACATCTTCAGAAACTTTCGCATTTACGAGTACCTATAATATTACTAATATAATAATAAATAATAAATAAATAATATTTTATTTCACCAAAGAAATATATTAAGAGTAGGATAGGAAGGGTCTCAATAACTAGAATTTTATTGACATATAACATGATAATATGATACAACTTATTTATTGCACAAAAAAAGAGGATTACATTAAAAACAAATAAAAGAAAGTAAAAACATTTGTGCATAGAAGAATGCAGCTTACAATGCAATGACCAGAGGTTCCAAAACTAGGCTAAGCCTGTAACTTGGGTAACCAAACAAAATAATTAAAAATTCAGGAAATATTGCAAAGCAGAACATAAATTATTACTAGATCCATTCCATTAGTACTATTTTATTTGTTAATTTAAATTATACCTAACATGATTTCATCAATTCTTATTTGATTTTCTTCTGTCAAATTATAATCCAAGGTCCAACCAGGCGACCAAAAACAGGTTCATATGATTTATCCTCCTCCAGCGAACTATGAGCAGCTGCCCTTGACATGTTGACCTCGCACGCGCGCAGCCTCCCAGAAATTATTTATAAGCCCGGGAGCACTGAAATATGGATGCAGCCCGAGCCCTAACATTAAGTTTCAATTAATTATGTGGAAGTGTTTTCTGGACGTGTACTTGTTTGGTACATTGAAATAAGTAATAGTTTTGAGAAAATTTAAATAGTTAAACTCTGAAAGAAGATTAGTAAGTAATATGAAGAACGAACGACTTGCTCTTATATCAAGTAGTTTGTGTAATGTTTGGTCATGAGATTGGTGACCAATAAATTAATACTTACTAGCGGCTTTCACCCGCATGGTTCCCGTTCCCGTGGGAATATCGGTAGAAAATTCCAGGCTATCAATTATCGAAAACCGTTCAGTAGTTTTAGCGTGAGAGACACAAACAAACAAACTGACACACTTTCGTATTTAAATTATTAGTGAGATCTCGATTTCAGTTCCGTGCTCCGGAAGGCACCTGATATCATTTTCGTGCTTCGGGAGGCACGTACAGCCGTAGATCCTTGCAGCATTTGCAGACTTATGCTCACAAATTTGACAACTGCATGATGGGTAGTTGATAATTCTCCTTATCCATCGATTAGGGAGGAATTTGCATGTTTGAGTGATCGCGGTTATCTCTCATTCCAAAAATGTGTTAAATTTTGGATAGAGAAAGATCTTACAAGGGAGTATGGGTACCTAAGTAACAGATTATATTTAAAAGAAAAAAATTTGAAGTGTGAAATAGAATGTTTAACTTTATAAGATTCTGGAAATCATATCCAAACGTAATGAGGAAAAATATTTTATTATCCATTTCTAGCAAAAGAAACTAGTTCCTCTAATGCTGCTTTAAAATGCACGGGGGTGTTGTCACATAATAGTAGCAACTGTGTCGTGCTCATTATGATGCTTGTTACTGCACTTTGCCGGAGAAACTACATCTTTGATGTGTCGCTTTTCCACTTCTGAAGCACCAAGGTATGCTGACAGTTCAGTCGTACTAGGTGTTGAGTCAGTGCTACTCAAGGACTGCTTAGCGATTTATTTTTTACTAGTGCTGCCCGCGGTTTCACCCGCGTGGTTCCCGTTCCCGTGGGAATATCGGGATACAAAGTATACTATGTTCGTAACCAGGCTATTTACTATCTGTGTACCAAATTTCATTAAATTCCGTTCACTAGTTTTCGAGTTTATTTGCTTCAAACAAACAAACAAATATTTTTTTTAAATAAAACAACTTTTACGGATATCAAACGCGCTATATTTCCAATTTAGAAGTTGTAATTGTCCGTATTTTTAGGTTTTTTAGGGGGTTTTTGATTTTATATATAGACTAACGGCCGCCCACGTTTACATCCACGTGGTTCCCGTTCCCATGGAGATATCGGGATAAAAAGTATCCTATATAACCAGGCTATCTACTTTCTGTTCACCATATTTCATCCAAATTTTTATTATATAACTAGCTTTATTACTATTATATAACTTTTTAAAATTTTGTGTTCTGATTGCTAGAAATCGTGATGATAACGCATAAAAGCTCTTCCATATAGCGCTGCAAAAAACTATCAAAATCTCTTAAAAATAGGGTAGAATGTTTTCAGTTGCTATGTTTAGTATGCAGGTATAATGCGGTAACATACCTAGGTAGGGAACGTCTTAATTGACAATGAAATTCATGATATGTCTAAGTATTTGATAGAATCAGGCGTTACTTGGCGGAATTCCATATCTTAGTAGAAAACAAAAATATGTAAATAAAATTCCGCAAGAAAAAGCACATGCAAGATGCACCGCAGTGACACACCTTGCACCTATTTTAATATACAGACTGTTAAAAGACCCATACCGAAGGAAGCCGTAATAAATGCGTAGTGTACAACAAACAAATTAATAATATGAAAGAAAGAAAGAAAGAATTTGACGCAAAACGTTTAGTGCGAATCTTTGGTACCTATCTCAACCATAAAGCGGTGGTGCATATTTGTATGTCTGGTTGTCCGATGGAAGAAGGGAGAAGGTGGAATTAGGCTGTGCAATATGTAAAAATAACTACTAGAAAACGACTTTTATTTTTTGTTTCTAAAAAATGGGCGTTATTTTTACACGCAAAAAAACGCGTGCTACGACGTGTACGTGTCTAGAGAGTACGAGTAGGCTGGGATCCAGTTTCTTCGATTGGTTTCGATCTTCATTGCGGTTTTGTAACTTTAAGGTGGTACGACTTCCATACAAACAAACATTGCACATTAATTGGTTCATCATACATTAATAATTCATAAATACATGTGCAACTTTCGGTTATTTGTTTGCGCGAAATTATTAAAAAAATGTACTTTCATACATGAGGTATATAAATGCGATAGGTCACACACACATACGTAGAATTATTGAAATTATAAGATATTAGTATATTCGTGTTTTATGTATGAATGTACTGTTTTTTTAATTATTTCGCGCAAACAAATAACTGAAACGAGTTAGTTGCGCATGTATTTATGAATTATTAAGTTATGATGAACCAATAATTGTGTAATGTTTGTTTGTATAGAAGTCGTACCACCTTAAACGATAATCTTTAAAAATACATATTGACTTTGATCCTCAATAACTCCTTAACTATCAAGTTCCCAGATTTGGCCCCATACAAGAAAATGATAGTAAAGATGGGGAAAATACGTGGTTTTCGTTTTCGTTATGGGTCTTTTAACACCCTGTATAACTAGCAGCCGCTCGCGGTATTACAAGCGTTGTTCCCGTTCCCGAGGAAATATCGCGATAAAAAGTAGCCTATATTTTAATCCAGGCTATCTTCTATATGTGTGCCACAGTAATTTTTGCGTGAAAGAGTAACAAACAAACTGACATGAATTAATTTGTATAAACTGAATTTATTGGTAATTTACAGGTTGTATGTGAAGTTGGAATTTATTTATTTATTTATATTATATTTTTATTTATTTTATAAAAATCAGATAAGTAAGGACTTGTAGTATATAACCTACACTCTACTATACGGGATTACTCAAACTTCTTAAGTGAGTTTTTTTTTTATTCTAGTGGTATTTAAGAGTTTGGTCCATTTTATATGAAAAATAACAAATACCTAGATTATTCACAGTCGATGAAACCTTATTACGCTTGATTAAAGAGCAGGTTTAAATGTAAGCTCGTTTCCGGGTCAGGGCGGCCTTGGCCCCGACCCGGCCGTCCTACGGGACGTCTGAAGGATGCCATCTTTAGCGAAACCGACCGTAATGAAACGAATTAAATTATTTTCCTTTATGCCTTGCTTTTCTTATTGATTCCGAAAATATTGAAAATTATTGATGAGATTATACATAAGTCAAAGTCAAACATTTTTATTCAAATAGACTTTTGTAAGCTTTTGTGGTCTATTTGCCAGAAATCGTAATTATATCGCATAAAAGCTCTTTCCCATAGCGCTGCAAAAGAACTATCAAAATCTCATAAAAATAGGGTAGAAAACTCCGATCCTTTGTGTCTTCAGTAGCTATGTTCAGTATGCAGGTATAACCCGGTAACTTACCTAGGTAGGTAGTTTTAATTGACAATTAAATTCATGATATACCTACCTAAGTATTTGATAGAATCAGGCGTTACTTGGCGGAAATGCCGGCAGAGAGATAAGATAGCCAGTTCCTCAGCGATTGAGGATTCCGGGAGAGGCTCGCTTCCATCTTCAGCCTTATCAATACTTAACATCAGGTATGATGAAGGCTAAGAGTCTCCCCGTCGTTCATAAAAAAAATAAAAAAAAATGCATTTCATAGTAGAAAACGAAAAATATGTAGCTTAATTCCGCAAGAAAAAACACATGCAAGATGCACCGCCCGCAAATAAATGCAATTGCAAAAATAATGACACACCTTGCACCTTCACCGACTGCTTTACACGTGTTTCGCCCACACACGGAGCATCGGCAGAAGTTGTTAGACCGTGCAATACCAGCACCGAGTGAGTAAAATGGCCCTGAACAGCCGTATTTAATTCATGATATAACATAGTGTCGCATGATCGACCTCGGTATTGTGTACGTACATTGCCTAGGCACTGAATTAAATTTATTTATTTTGTCTACCAGTAGTTGTTTACATTACACATTATCAATAAACACAGGTAAGGGGTATTTACTTTTAAGACTAAGGGCCTGTTTCACAATGTAAAAGTAAGTTTTGAGTAGCTTACTTGATAGATGATTTAACAGCTGAGGTATGAAAACCGACTTCAAAAAGTAAAATATAAAACTTTTGGAGTCGGTGCCAGCCAGGGCATTCTACATTGCACTTCTATTAACTATATATTTTTTTGGCCTTAGCTAGCTAGCACCGACTCCAAAAGTTTTATTTTTTACTTTTTGAAGTCGGTTTGAATTTTTTTTATAAAATGTTTTTATTTCAGATTTTTTAGTTACATCATGTGCCGTTACTTACATTAAAAATCAGCCCATACACAACAATGTCATCTAGGTAACCGACTACTTGCCAAAAGGTGATTGATATTTTTCAAGATTATGAAAAAACTACTAGCCAGATCCTTGTAAAAATTATATGGGACCACACATAAACCATCTTCTTTCAGATAAAAAAAGAATTATAAAAATCTGTTAACAACTGGCGAAGTTATGGTGGAACATACATAAAAATAAAAATAAAATAAAATACAGTCGAATTGATAACCTCCTCCTTTTTTGAAGTCGGTTAAAAATTATGTCAAATTATCTGCCAACTTAGCTACTCAGTACTTACTTTAATATTGTGAAATAAGCCCTTAATGTAACAACTGTTGAAGGTAAACACCACATGCTTTAAGGTAAGACGTTAACAAATACTTAAGCTAAATTATATTTTTTTATGAAACCAAAACCAGATACATTAATTAATATGCTAAGTAACTAAGACATTACAGGTATAACAAGAAGAAAATTATAAAATAAAAAAATAGCATGGATTATATCGATAACAGGTATATCGCAATTTGACGATTATGAGCAAAAGCAGGGACATTTCATGGTTGAGCCACCTGTGGAAAATTGCATGTTGCCTTATTGGCCGAGTTTGCAATGCACTGACATTTGATGATTTGTAACGCTCGCAGACCGTGCAAAAGCTGTTTACAGAAAACATCTATCTACCTACCAAGTTTCAACTATGTAATCCTCATAGTTTTGGAATAAAGTGGCTGTGACATACATCGATTTGGCCGAATCTATAAGGGTTTCGTTTTTCTCCTTTAGGCTACGAAACCCTAAAAATGTTCGGATTATATCGATAACAGGTATATCGCAATTTGACGATTATGAGCAAAAGCAGGGACATTTCACGGTTGAGCCACCTGTGGAAAATTGCATGTTGCCTCATTTGCCAAGTTTGCAATGATGATTTGCCGACCGTGCAAAATAACAAATGTCACCGCAATCATTATGTGGAATTTGAAGGAATGCTCAAAATTAATATCGCCGTTGTAAACTACGTTAAGCATTTAAAATTTTAGTACCTAAATGCAACCATGGGGTTCTGTATTTCGTACGATAAGGTCGTAGTTATGAAAATAAATTTTAATGATTATTAAATATTACTTTTATAATTAGTTTTATATGATTATTTATCATTTTATTTATAGTTTATTAGTACGTACATACTGTATACAACTTGTAAAAAAACAAGTTACCACTAAGTTGCCCTGTGTGAAACCCTTTTTCGTGAAAAGTTTTTTATCGTTTTTTATTAAAATTTAACACCTTATCTGTTTTCACAAGAAAGACTTCCATAAATTTTCACTAGTCAGAGAAGTCTCGGTAGCTCAGCGGTTAGAGCATTGGACCGGATTTCCAAAGGTCGCTGGTTCGATTCCAGCCTGAGAATTCACTTGTGGCCGAGTTAATTTTTTCCAATATTTTTCTATTTAAAATTTACCATAAGTATCAACTCTGTTTTATAGGGATAACTACATAATCTAAACGTTATGTTTAATGTTGGTAAAAGAACGGAATGAAATCGTAAATCGGGAACCTTTCCGAGAAGAGCTGGCTGCTGGCTGGCGAACTCTGAAATTCAACTGACGATCGATAAATAAACGCGCTTAAATTTAACTAGTAAAGTATTTTCTACAGTAACTATTCTGACTAGTGAAAATTTATTGAAGTCTTTCTTGTGAAAAAAGAAAAGGTGTTAAATTTGAACAAAAAACGATAAAAAACATTTCACGAAAAAGGGTTTCACACAGGGCAACTTAGTGCCAACTTATTTTTTACAAGTTGTCTGATAAATGACAATGGATGTTCATTATTATGTGTTGAATGTTTATAATTGTGTTTGAAATAATAATTATTGGAGGAATATTTTAATTGTTGTTTCTATTTAATAAATTTGAGTAATTATTCAAAGACTTCTAAGTTTATATATTTACTCCTTGTAGAACAATAGTTTGACTACAAATTGAAGCTTCTAAACCCTTCCAGTAGAATTTTAATTATTTATTCATTGATAATTATGATTTCAATTCTAACACCTGCATGATGATGCTACGCAACCGGCGCGGAAGTACAAAACGCCTGGGCCCTTATTCACTATGACCACTTAGCGATTCCTTGCTCAAACCACGCCAATGTCGTACTTGGTTTTGACAATTTCAAAAGTCGTTTTCTCCATGATACTCGCAAATTATAAAGTTATTGTACAAGTACATGAAAGTCACAAGTTGTATTATTATTAAACAAGTAAAATAACTTTAAAATTTGTAAGTGTCATAGAGACACCTAATTTTGAAAATGTCGAAACCAAATACGACATTCGCGTGGTTTGAGCAAGGAATCGGTAAGTGGTCATAGTGAATACGGGCCCTGACTTAGAATAACGCCGGCCGGACGCCTGATCAAGTGCTAAAATGCCTGGCAAATCAGGTTAAAGCCTGGCATATGGTAACCCTTGTCGCGCTGTTGCCTGTACATATCTTTGTCGACTTTAAAATATGTACCGACGCAGCCAGATGAACAAATACAATAATAGGAAATTATTAAATACCGCCCGTTCGTTTCCAACGCTCTGTGTTTACGCATTCAATGTGATTTCGTCAAAACATTTTCTTTGATACTTCGAGTGAAAATGCTCTGATTAAATTTATTACTTACTACGTAGTGACAAACATAACATAACATAACATAACATAACATTTATTTTATTTGATACAGGCAGAGGACATAGACATAACATATGACAAAAAATACACAAAAATCTTATAACCAAATGTTCCACATGGCTGCATCAAAAGGGATCTAGTTCAGCATGTGTCAGTGTTGAAGCTGACGCTGGTTTTCAACTAGACCCACTTTTTTATTGACACGTCGATGTCAATACGGAGGCATCGAAAAAATGAAAACAAAATAAAACTAAGATTAAAACTAACATTTATAAAATAACAAGCATACGCAGTTACGGTAACCGACATAACGATATTGAGCACGCTACGAGCGAGTTTTTGAAGACAAAACTTTTCTAGGCTTTTATGAAAGCTATAAAGCTCAGGAGTCCTTTGAAATACAGACAAGTAAAAGCCACTCAAATTGGCAAATATTTAGACTATGATCGTTGGAAATATTTGTATCTATCGTTGTGATTATTTATTGTTCGATGCGGTTTAGTTGCCATTTAGTCAAATATTGATTCAGTTTGGTCCCGTATTATTTATTTCATGAATCAGAATCAGATGTGAGCACATTTGTTGACCACGGTGTAATATTACGTTACTTTCTTTATAATGTACATTAAACCTAATCTAATTTAGATAAATCCCATGTAGTTCACAAAACAACATATTACAGACACTATAAACTAAAAAAAAACCGCATTAAAACTCCGATTTCCAAAACTAAAAAGCAAAAAATAAGCCTTTTGGAGTCGGTACTTTGAACATTACTACTTTTATTTTTCTTGCCTTGGCTGGCACCGACTCCAAAAGGAATATTTTTTGTTTTTAGTTTTTGAAGTTGGTTTTTTAAGCAGTTTTTTAATAATTTATTCGATCAATTTTGATGTTGTATTTATAATAGACTACCTATACCTAGGATGTCACAATTAAAAAAGTCACGTTGCTGAAGATACAATAATGCTACCTTTTAGCAAAAGTTAATAGTCTCATAACAGTGGAACACATGATAGGTTGCCAGAGGAAAAAAATAATTCATGAAATTCCTACAACCAAGTCACGCACCTCGTCTAATATATCATGTGCGAATCGCCTACTGAGCGCATAACGTAGGTGGCGCACGGCTGCCTTCGATCACGGAAAAATCGGGAATGAATATCAAAATGTGACTTTTCCTTTGAAGCCATATAACAATATAATAATAACAATAATAATAACAATAAATTGTGTAGTAATGAAGGAAAATATGCTATTGGTTAAAGTTAATGTGAAAATGAAATTGCTCTGTGATACGGAAAGGCTGTTAAAACCATTGAGCTTTAAAAATTAATAAATTACTACAGTACAATAATACTTCTATGGTTAAAACCAAACTTTATATAGAGGAGAAAAATAAGTGAGGGGCGAAAAATCCGTAGCAAAGTTCCGGTAGCAAAACCAAAGTGTTTGAAATAAAAATAGGTCATACGTCATAATATAATGGTCCTAATTAACATAGATAGTTATTGCAATTTTTTTGCACGCGCAGTATTAAAACCTCATTTTAGTTTTTTGTTAACAGAGAAAAGTAAATTGTAAAAAAGTGACGATCGAAATTACGATCAAAAATTTAGTGAAACATGTGAAACCTGTAAAATGCTATTTTGATTATTGATTATTAGTAACACTAGGGTTTTAACGGTTACAACCCGATACTCGGGTTCGTCGATCGACGAAAAATTCCAAATTATGCGAAAATCTTTAATTGCAGTTTGTGATCATCATGTTTAACATTTTGTATATTTTATAGTTTTCGGAACTAATAGACTCGAGTACCTTTAATTTGATACCTTACTCGGCCGCGTACTACGCGCCAAAGTACCTATCGAGTCACAAATTTTGCGAACCTGAATTAAGTATATAGATAATTAATTACATTTAGAACCAGTAAGTGAATAGTTTTTAATAAGAACAATACAGTTTTTCCAAAATGTAAACGAAACGAGGAGGAATACCTGGAATTCTCTGGTTTAAATTTTAATAACGGCGAAGCACAGGTAAGCGTCCGGGGTGTAATCACCCCTGCAATTTGGTTCGCTGTTACTGTTGCTTTGGCACGAATTTCTCTCGAAAATGCTATGATACTGGCACGTAGCGTATTTTGCATTTAGCTTCGTCAGCATTCATTGGGACACGACGGGATTTTGTTTCATCAAAAGTGTTTTGTTTGATTAAAACGTTTTATTGATAAAAAAAAATGTTGATGAAAAATATTAAAGGCATTTTTCGTACGTGACACAAAGGAGACGAATCAGCTTCCATAGAACCTTGGGCCTGGATGTAACACAATGAAAGTAGTATTATTTGAAAGGTAGTAGAAAACTATACCGTTTCTGAAAGTTTGGCCCCAAATAGCTATCTGAGGGCTGAGAAATAGAAGATTATAAAAAAGTGAGGTTATGAAAATCTTATGCTAAAAATGTGTACTTTTTATAGAAAAACATCCTAAAGACACTATTTAAAATCATATTATCTGTAATAAAAGATAAGTGACTTTATGATACTGGAGGTTTTTACGTGTTCTACTCTCTAGGTGCCTATTTTAGTTACCAATTTAGTTATAGACCTCGTCTAGGAAGTAGAAGAACTCCATATTCTTCCTCACTGAAGTCCGTATGGAATTGCAAAGGTCGTAGAAAAATCGAAAATATCAAAGCACACTCAAAACGTAACGTACGAAACGAAGCAACGAGTCGAGTGACATGATATTTACATTATAGCATTTACTTTTTTTGCTGTGTCAATGTCAGTTTTTTTTACAGCGCTGGCACATGACGATTTATGAAAACATAAATGAATTATCGATTACAGATATTTGTTTATTTTATAAAACATTTTTCTGTTGCAGAAGACAAAATAAATATCAGCTGATGTTAAAATGTGCGTGCGAGCTTAGTAAAATTTTTATTTTTAATTTACCTTAAGTAAAAACGCAAAACAATGTAATCGATTTTAGCTTTTCGAATCATTCGTTTACCGTAACTTTAAACCTTAATTTCTCTTTTCTCAGATAGCGGTTAGGGCTGAGTATTCTAACATATCATTACTAGGATATAACAGTTTAAATAAAGTATATTTCATCTTGATACATTTTGGCCCAAAAAAAACCGTCTCCTTTGTGGAACAAATCGAATTTCGTTTTTACTGATATTATATTACATAGGTAATTTACATTTAGTTATGACTTGGTTAATTTTTGGTTGTTTTATCATAAGTCGCAAATTGTTGGTAAATATTATTATTTAGTATAGTTTTGATGTTGAAAAAGAAAACTAGAATTTTTCGATGTTCTAATTGCAAAGGTCGGAAAAATTTAAATCTTTTTTATGATTTTGTAATTTTTGCATTTTTCAATACTATTTTTATACTTATGGTAAATTTTAAATAGAAAAATATTGGAAAAAATTAACTCGGCCACAAGTGAATTCTCGGACGGAAATCGAACCCGCGACCTTTGGAAATCCGGTCCAATGCTCTAACCGCTGAGCTACCGAGACTTTAAGTTTTTAGGTTGTGTGAGTGGGATGCTGCCATACTGCGCGTATAGCGTCGTTTCACTCTTACTACTTGAAAATAACAAATAACCTAAAATGAATCGCATTTCCGTTGATGGTAGGCCCCCCAGGCTACGGATTATGAGACATAACACAATAGATATTCTATTATCCCTGGACACCGGTGTCCCGCTCGGGTTTAGTACCTATGTATTTATCCTTATCGAATCTTAATTAAGTATGTATTTATCCTTATCGAATCTTATCGACTATAACATCGTTACGCTGGTATTAATAAAAAGTCTGCTGTATTTAATCACTCTATTCCTCACCACCGATTCAAATGTTAAAAGCCGGCTGTAAAAATTAATTCCTAACAAGCCGTATAATCAGGGCTGTCGCAGCCCCATTAACGTTATTAACCGCACAATCTCCCGATCAGAGCTTGATGAATTACTGTACACACGGTAGCGAGTTAGGGTGGGTCCAGATATGTTCTTGAAGGTGGGTCCAGGGGCCGTACCGCACAAGTGGCGTCAGCATCGAAATCGGCTTCATTTGACAGATGGATGTGACATATTTCTCTTAGTCTTCTTCTTCTTTCTTTATTAATGGCGTGCTCGCGTTAAATACGCGAATTTTGCCAATGTCAAGTAAATATATTTTGTAATATATTTGTAAAGGTTTTTGAGTCTGCAGTCCATAAGATTTTATACTCACAGGTAAGCGCACAGCTAGCAGATGAACAGCACGGCTTTCGCCCAGCAACCTCCTCAATTATATGGCAGAGGTGATTCCCGCGGTGGATAGTGGATAGTGCTGCAGGTTGACGCCGCTTATTTTGACTATAAAAAAGTATTTGACCTTGTGGATAATGACGTGTTACTGAAAAAAATTGCCAGCACAGGATTCACCTCACATCTCCTGCAATTCTTTGCTAGCTATATGAAGGACCGTCAGCAATACGTGGACTATGGTGGGTACGTGTCAGATCCATATTATACGAGATCGGGGGTAAGCCAGGGCAGTAATTTAGGGCCTTTGGAATTTCTGCCTAGTCATAAATGACTTGCCGAAAGTAGTCCAGGATGCGAAGTGTTTACTGTTTGCAGATGACCTGAAACTGTATCTGGCCATCAAGTGTCCGGAAGACTGTCAAAAGTTGCAGAAAGATAGACCCAATAGTGAATTGGAGCTATGTAAACAAGTTACAATTTAATACCACCAAATGCGCAATATTAACTTTCACGCGTGCGCACAATCCAGTGGCGTACGACTACGAGGTTGACGGAGTAACCATAGCAAGAGTAAATGAGATTAGAGATCTGGGAGTTCATGTAGATTCGTCGCTAACGTTCCGTGATCACATATTTAATATTTGTAAAAAAAACTATCGTAACTTAGGTTTAATTCTGCGTACAGCTCATAATTTTACAAATATTAAAGCGATCATAGTTCTTTATAACGGTCTGGTAAGGAGTCAGCTGGAGTTCAACTCACTGATATGGGCACCGCATGAAACCAAATTTACCCTCATGCTGGAAAGGATACAAAACAAATTTACTAGATTTATCTATTTAAAGCAGTATGGGGTATATCCATTCTACCCATTGATGTATCCTACTTTATTTGTTTTGGGAATGGTTGGTTATAATAAGCTCGAAGTAAGGAGAGACGTAGGTTTAGTATTGTATATATTTAAGGTGTTGAGAGGAAAAATATTTAATGCGGATTTACTGAAGCATATTAGTATCAATGCGCCAAATAATTATGTGAAGCGCCGAAGGCGGCCGCCGCTGCTGGCGGGCCTGCACGCCCGCACCAACCTGCTCAAGGAGGCACCGCTCACGCGGGCAAACGCGATCCTTAACTTAAGGGCGCGCTCTAGGCCAAAAGCAAAAGTAATAACTGCAACGGCGAACTGCAAAGTAAATGCTGCCTTATTTCTATGAAAAATAAGGCAGCATTTATTATATAATTCTCCAACCCCATTCGGCCGGTCCGGAATGAAGAAATGAAGGAAATTCTTTTTTTTAAAGGATATTTAAAGGTTATTTACAAAAAATATATAACATAAGCCCTGCCTTATCTATAGTGTAATTATACTAAAAAGTTCCAAGCTTTATTTTATAATGTATTACTTGAATACTAGCAGTTTATCGTGTTAATTATAGTGATTTGGAGGCAACTTCGCAATTTTTTTCTATCGAGAAAATTTTATGCAACCGTGTTTTTGAGTAACATAGTCACTAGTGTTAGTCCTGTTGTTTGCTGCATCTTAATTTGAAATTCAGTTTTTCATTAATATTGATATTACAGACGATCATGTAAAGCAATCTGATTTTCGTCGGCCTATAGCGGGCCCTTAATTGCTAAGGAAATAGACCTTTTTGCGTGTGCTCTGAGTGAATTCACAAAGGTTTTGTTATTTATTTGTAGTTATAAGTTAAATTAATCTTAAGTTGTAAATCTTCACAAGTCACTACACTATCGCATTTTTTGAAAACTGTAATGGTAGTTGTAAGTTTGGTTGTAATAAATAAATAAATATAAGAATTGTACGGTAGATTGAGTTAAAAATGGAGCCTCACACTACGTGTTATTACAAAAAGAACACGGGTGAAACTCCTTGCTCTTAGTTTTTGGTAAGTTTTCATTTGTGTCAAAAAGAAGCAGCAATGTGTCATGAAGCCGATTTCGATTCCGACGCCACTTGCGCGGTACGGCTACAGATTTCCGTAGTTCGTACGTACAGTGGGGGAACTTCCGGTTGAATAGCAGAGTTTTTTTGAGAAACGATATTTCGGAAAATATAAAAGTTAAAGAAACAATTTATTTATAAAATGAAATACCTATTAAAGCTCTATTATTTCTGAAATAAATGTTTCCTGTAAGTCTATTACTTTTTGTGATAACTTTCTTCAAAAAAACTCTACTGATCTACCGGGAAGTCCCCCGACTGTACAATCGGGGTCTAGTACAGTCGGGGACTTCCCGGTTGATCAGTTAGTGTTTTTTACGGAGCATTATTTAAAAAAGCAATAGATATATAGAAACGTTTTTATCACAAATATCACAAATAAATTATAACCGCTCTGTGGTCTAGTAGTACAACCACCGGTATCAGACCAAGGGGTCCCGGGTTCGATTATCAGCGGGGGTACAAATTGTATTCGGTTTGGTTGGTGGTAGGACTTGTTGTTAGTCCGCCTGGCTACCTACCACCGTCTTATCTAAGTCTGACGCCATAACAACAATGTTTTCAGCATTGTTGTGTTCCGGCAGTTAAAGATAAGATAGCCAGTTCCTCAGTGATTGGGGATTCCGGGAGAGGCTCGCTTCTATCTTCAGCCTTATCAATACTTAACATCAGGTATGATGAAGGCTAAGAGTCTCCCCGTACTTCATAAATAAATAAATAAAATAGGACATTAATAGGTATTTCGTATGAATAATAAATTATTTCTTCAACCTAAGTACTTTCCGAGAAAACGTTTCCCAAAAAAACTCTACTGGTCAACCGGGAAATTCCCCGATTGTATCAGCAGCGTCGCGATCGAGAACGTTAGTCTGGACTGGACGCCCGTTTGGTAGGTATGGTGATACAGCGTCTTGATACTAATACAGGTAGGTACGCTCCGATCCCTAGCGAGTCGGCTTTTCGCCCGTTCAAAGGAAATGAACGCGCGATGATCGCAGCGACGAACTATAATTTTTGGGTACCGAACAGGCATCGAAATCAGCGTTCTTGATCACAATGGATGCTGATACGAAACGGAGGTACAGTAAGGAAAAAAAAACATATCTGTACCCACCCTAAGCTCACCACCATCAAACTCACTCATTCAACTTTCAAACTAAACAAGGACACGTTAAGGTACAAAATCAATCGCAAACATTTGACAGTTTTTGATATCTGGTCTGTTATCAGATGACGTTCGGAAACACGGGGCTTGTATACAATGGTAATTACACTATAAAGCAGTTGCCGCAAACTAGTATACAAGTTGGTTTAATTGTTTTATCGGTATCCACCCTCTTCGAAAAGTAAGTTAGTAGTTAACCTAATTAAAGGTTTGAACCCAAAAGCACAGAAATATTACTGAAATAACTTGATGGCTTTTCTATTTGAAGAAAGCTTGTACTTGCCACGTGGCTGTGAGTTGGACGGCGTTTCTTAGTATATAACTGTCTGTTTATAGTTTTTTCTACTAATTTGTACTTAATTGTTTTATATATACCTACTTTCTTGCTCTTGCCCTAGCTAGACTTAAAGGTATTTTTTTGTTTCAGTTTCAATAAACTATTGCTGCAGAAGGAGGAGTTGGAACAAAAGCAGCTGCACTTGCTGCAGGTGGTGGAAAGCGAACGCACTTCCCGCTGGCAGTACGCGCAGCAGTGCGACGAGCTCTCCAACGAGGTCAAGAAGCTGAGGACTGAGGTAAATTGTGATTGCAGCGCAGCAGTCTACTATACCTGGAAGTCACTGCTAATGCGTCTACTGCTGCAACATAAGTTAAAAAAACCTGACAAGTGCGAGTCGGACTCGCCCACCGAGGGTTCCGCATTCCGCACAAATTTGTACCTAACTTATTTAAATATAGTTCAGGAATCGAGTCTCGCAGTTTTTTCCGAAGTATCCCCGAAATTCAGTTTCCAAAACTATTTACTATATTTTTTATGATTAAATTACAATAAATTTATAGGTAGTTTTCAGATTGTTCCTTGTATTATAGTAAAAGAAGATATTACTTAGTGCCAAACAGAGTTCTAGGACTTGTAAGTCAACGGGAAGTAGTTCTAGGTCAACGGAAAGTCGGAAAGTA
Organism: Chrysoteuchia culmella; assembly: GCA_910589605.1. Lineage (NCBI taxonomy): Eukaryota > Metazoa > Arthropoda > Insecta > Lepidoptera > Crambidae > Chrysoteuchia > Chrysoteuchia culmella. The sequence goes on along the minus strand of OU342655.1, from coordinate 19,180,386 downwards.
CAGTACCCTATAAATTTAGATTCCCTTGAGTTTGCTTGAGTGAATGTTGAAACAATATACGTTCTTTATGGCATAAAAGGAGAATTTACTATAACAAAGTGTATATATTTTTTGCTATAACAGAACATACGACGCCTTCTAGTAACGGGAGTAAGAACTAGTCTTCGCGTCTTATTAGCTATTAGCAAAATTCTTAACACCACCATGTAGAATTGAGATATTTTTCCATTTAAAACTTATCATAAGCATAAAAATAGCATTGAAAAATGCAAAAATTCTAAAATCAATTATTGGCTGTTGCATCTTAATCGATCGTTAAACACCTTAAAAAAAGGTGTTTCTTTCGAATGGAAGGATATTCCTAGCATTGATGCGACAACGCTAGCCTACAGCGTATTCAAAATATAAAATTATTGGTGAATTTCGACGGTGGTCTGCAAGTCTCGGTAGCTCAGTGGTTAGAGCATTGGACCGTATTTTCAAAGGTCGTGGGTTCGAGTCTTAACTTGTCGCCGAGTTTATTTTTCCAATATTTTTCTATTTTTCCATGTTTTTCCATAACAGCCTTAAAAATAACAAGATCTGCTGTTCCCCACACTAGGCATAGTTTTATCATAAGTATAGAATTGAGAATTTATATCAACAAAAGACACAGCGCCATCTAGTGACGAGTAACGGTACTCGTGTACAGTAATAAATTATATTTTGTTACACCATATCTTTTTTTTACGTAAATTCACAAGTTTAATTTTTTTACAGCTCCAAGAGACTGTTGACTTGAATATACGGCTTTAATTTTAGCACGATACCTCCACGCGTTCCCAAGTGTTTCCCGAAATTCTGTTTCAAAAACTAAAGACTAAAGAAAGACTAAATCCTATAAGAATTTAATTAAAAATGTTTAGTTTTTAACAGTTTTCCTGTATTTGTAGTAAAAGACGATATTACTTGCCAAAGGAGACGAATCAGCTTCCATAGAACCTTAGGCCTGGATGTAACACAATGAAAGTAGTATTATTTGAAAGGTAGTAGAAAACTATACCGTTTCTGAAAATTTGGCCCCAAAATGGCTATCTGAGGGCTGAGAAATAGAAGATTATAAAAAAGTGAGGTTATGAAAATCTTATGCTAAAAATGTGTACTTTTTATGGAAAAACATCTTAAAGACACTATTTAAAATCATATTATCTGTAATAAAAGATGAGTGACTTTATGATACTGGAGGCTTTTGCGTGTTCTACATTCTAGGTGCCTATTTTAGTTACCAATTTAGTTATAGACCTCGTCTAGGAAGTAGAAGATCACTGAAGTCCGTATGGAATTGCAAAGGTCGTAGAAAAATCGAAAATATCAAAGCACACTCAAAACGTAACGTACGAAACGAAGCAACGAGTCGAGTGACATGATATTTACATTATAGCATTTACTTTTTTTGCTGTGTCAATGTCAGTTTTTTTTACAGCGCTGGCACATGACGATTTATGAAAACATAAATGAATTATCGATTACAGATATTTGTTTATTTTATAAAACATTTGTCTGTTGCAGTAACCAAAATAAATATCAGCTGATGTTTTAATGTGCGTGCGAGCTTAGTAAAAATGTTATTTTTAATTTACCTTAAGTAATAAAAACATTTTATAAAAAAAAACAAACCGACTTCAAAAAGTAAAAAATAAAACTTTTAAAAGTCGGTTTGATTTTTTTTGTATAAAATGTTTTTATTTCAGATTTTTTTGTTACATCATGTGCCGTTACTTACACTAAAAATCAGCCCATACACAACCATGATATCATCTAGGTAAACGACTACTTGCCAAAACGTGTATGATATTTTTCAGGATTCTGAAAAAACTACTGGCCAAATCTCTGTAAAAATTATATGAGGCCACACATAAACCATTTTCTTTCAGATAAAAAAAGAATTATAAAAAGTTTCATCAAAATCCGCTCAGTAGTTATTGAGTGAAACTTCAGCTCGAACAAGAATCTAAGAATTACCTGGATGATATAATTGTTTCATGACTTCCATGACATTAGGCCCCATATCTCCGAAGATTATCATCGGATCTCAATGAGACTTATATGGGACCAAATTGACAGTGTACCCGATCGAACAAAAAAACAACTATTAAAATCGGATCACCAACACCGGAGTAATCGGTATACATACATCAGACAAGAAAAAAAAAAAAACGCGTTGAATTGAGTACCTCCCTCCTTTTTTGTTGAAGTCGGTAAAAACGCAAAACAATGTAATCGATTTTAGCTTTTTGAGTCATTTGTTTACCGTAACTTTAAACCTTAATTTCTCTTTTCTCAGATAGCGGTTAGGGCTGAGTTTTCTAACATATCATTACTAGGATATAAGAGTTTAAATAAAGTATATTTCATCTTGTTACATTTTTGCCCAAAAAAAAACCGTCTCCTTTGGAAGTGAACGCTATGATTCCCTTGAGAGTGAGAAATCTACGGTTTTTTGCGACATTAACTGTCCTATCTTTGTTTTACGTTAATATACATCTTTGATTTTTTTAACATTTTGAACACTTGAATATATGATTTTGATTTCAAGTCAAAACCTCCATGCGTTCCTAAGATAATAGAAAATCGACGGATGGACGGACGGACAGACGGACAACAAAGTGATCCTATAAAGGTTCCGTATTTTCATTTTGAGGTACGGAACCCTAAAAATTTATACAATGTGTGCAGCAATATTTGAGTACACAATAGGTCTATAAGTTAAGGACTCAGGTACATTTGTCATTGCAGCAACTTACAAAAGTAGGTCAAAGTCTATACAAACGCGTCAACTGCAGCAGATACACGTGGTGCAGAGAGGGAGAAAACTTGCACTATGCGCAGCAGTGCGATAAGCTCTCCAACGAGATCAAGAAGCTAAGGACTAAGTTTGACATTGCTAATTATACTGTAGGTCAAAGTCACTGCTTAAGCTACTTATGATGCAGATAGGAGATCACTTTCCGCTGGCAGTACGCGCAGCAGTGCAACAAGGTCAAGAAACTTAGAATTGAGGTACATTTTCATTGTAACAGTCGACAGTAAGTCAGTCATTGCAACAGTGATGTAAAGAGGGTAAATCAACTTCCACTGGCAGAACGCACAGCCAACAGTGCGACGAGCTCTCCAACGAGGTCAAGAAGCTAAGGACAAACTTACTGGAAGTACATTACCTGTATGTAATTAGTAGATAGTTTAGACCCGAGACTTCAGTCCCCTGAAACTGTTTATGGGGGTCTCATTCATCATCAGTCATTTAAATTGTCACTGCTGGGGCATCGGCTATGATGATCCCCACAGGCCCAATGCGGAAGGGTGAGTTTTACGACTGCAAATACAGCCGGCACCAACACGGCGTAACCTGTCCGCAAAAGCCCGGATGATCTCAAGATAATAAAATTTTGGTCACCATTCCAATGACCAACCATTGCGTTTTGTTGTTTTACCGCTACAACCGACTCATTTTTTCCTGAAAAATATGATCATTTATATAAATACATAGGTACATCGTAACTTTTGGCGCGCACTGTTCTTTGAAATAAAACGGATTATTAGCGCACTGAATAAATGACACGAGTTAAGATCTTATTTTCCGTGTTTTAAGCGTTTTTGGTTTTCCCGACGTTTTGGGATCTTTTCAGCTGCCGTGTTGACTAGGTACTTAAAACTCTACCTTCGAAAAGTGTGTGTAAGTATAAAAAACCGGCCAAGTGCGAGTCGGACTCGCGCACCGAGGGTTCCGTAAAATATTTTTTTATATGATGTAACAAAAAATTTACGGTATTCGCAATTTTTCCTTTATCTGTACTATAAGACGTTACTTCGTACCAAATTTCAAAATTCTAAGTTCACGGGCGTTTCGAAAATTTGCGGAAATTTGCGGCATAAACGGCTGTATCTTTTGATTGCTTTGGCTTAGAAGTTTGATTTTTTTCACAGCTCCAAAGGACAGTAGACCTGAGTATTAGATATAAATTTCAGTTTGATACCTCTACGCGTTCCTGAGAAAAACGATCTTGACAGACGGACAGACGGACGGACAAGTGATCCTATAAAGGTTCCGTTTTTCCTTTTGAGGTACGGAACCCTAAAAACCTCAAAAATCACGTAAAATAAGATCATAACTCAAACGAGTTATGATCTTATTTTACTAATATTAATTAAGTATATGTTCTGAAATCTTCGAGTCGAAAGGGAAGGATAGGCTCAACTTTCAGAGAGAACAATTATTCGTGCTTAGTGATGTAGCTGCACCACTTTAAATAACAACATAAAAGTAGGTTATTTTCCAGCTGTGCACATACAAGAAAGAGCATGAGCCCAGCACCCGAGCGGCGTCCACCACAAGCTTGTCCCCCACCGACTCTCCCGATATAGACCCTGCTGAACTACGGAAAATCAAAAAAGTCCAAGTAAGTTATCACTAATGTCAACATTGCGTTAGATTTAAATCAAAATAAATGTAGGAGATTGTGTGTATTTTGCGCATATTTTCCACATGGTGTGATTCAGGAATCGTCTCAGTCTGCGTTTTTCGAACATATACAAGATTTAGCCATTGAATTTCCGGATCACGAATTTATTTTAGTGGGCGATTTTAATGTTCGGGATGCTGAATGGCGGGGTATTGACTCTTCGAACATCACCTTGTGCAACCAGTATTTTAATAATCTGGTTCGTAATTTAAATATGTTTTTATGCTTCACGGGTTGGTCGCAACATAATATTATTACAAATATCAATAATAGATGCCTCGATCTCGTAATTTCATCTAACTTGACTTGCACTGTGACACGTGCTAATCCGTTGTCGCTTCCTGAGGACGCTCACCACCCAGCGTTTGATATTGAATGTGATGTCAGCGGCATTTCTTTGTTACGTTCTGCGCCCCGTACAGTTAGAAATTTTCACGCTGCGGACTACGCAAGGTTAAACTACGAATTATCATTGATAGATTGGAGATTGATTTTGAATGTTGATTAATGAGTTTTCTCACCTTACTATTGACGACCTGTTTGGCGCAGTGGCACTAACCCCCCCCTTTTGCGCCAGAGGTCCCGGGTTCGATCCCCGGACAAGACAAATATTTGTGTGCATGAACATGTCTATTTGTATTGGTCTGGGTGTTTAATATGTTTATTAAGTATGTATTTACAAAAAAATAAGTATATAAGTATGTTAATCCGTTATCTAGTATCCATAACACAAGTTCTTCAATAAACTTAACGTGGGACTAGATAATTGGTGTGATTGTATGCGAATATTTATTTATTTATTTAATGTCGGTAGTGTCGAGTTGGCAGTGGATTCCTTCAATGTTGTAGTAATTAATTTAATTGCAGGATATAGGGGCTATGCAGCTCCAGTTGGAACTGTAGTCACTGCGACCTATAAGATCTATTGTAACTCGCCACCTTGTTATAGTATCTCTTTTAGCCTGGCGGCCTCCAGGAAGTCTAAAATCTTCCTAGCTCTAAGAGATTTTAGTTCCTCTGGCCGAATTATATGCCGGCCCAGGTGGATACTGCGTTTGTGAATTAGGGGTCCGCAGTCACATAGGAGATGTTTGGGTGTTTCTCTCTCTAATCCGCAGTAACGGCAAACGTCAGTGTCACTTAATTTCATGTGAAATTGGTGTCTTTTTAGTTTGCAGTGTCCAGTTAAGGCTCTTGCTATCGCACTTATATTTGCTCTGCTGAGTTCTAGGAGTTCAGCAGTTTGCTTTTGCGAATAGCCTTCGATAAGGGATTTGGCGTGTACTAATCCTGGTTGATTTAGCCAGTATTTTTTTGACTCGCCAAGTAGGTTGCCCTTGAGAAGTTGCATGGCCTGTTCCTTTGAGATACCACAGAAAGGCTCTGGACCTAGCTGGTGGCCCTGAGCTCCAGACCTTGCAAGTTCATCAGCTTTTTCATTGCCAATGATTCCTGAATGACCTGGTACCCATTTCAGAATAATTTTATTCCGTTGTCCCAGCTCATTCAGCTTATCGACGCAGTCCTTCACCAATCTCGAATGTATGACATTTGAATTGATAGCGTTAAGGGCTGCCTGACTATCTGAAAAGATAAGAATAGTTTGATTTATGTAGTTTCGTTGGCGGTTGGCCTCCGCGCATTCTATGATGGCGTATACCTCTGCTTGGAATATGGTAGCGTGTTTGCCTAGATTCACACTCTTACTGAATTGAGGGTTGTCGCCGTATATTCCGCATCCTACATTTTCATTCATTTTGGAGCCATCTGTGAACCAAACTAAGCTTCCAGCCTTACAGGTAAGGTGATTTGCAGACCACTCTTCCCTGCGAGGTATCTCCACTGAGTAATATCTGGTGAAGTTACACAGTGGGAGCATGACATCCGTTGTCATTGCCAAAAGATCATGTTCAAGTACTGATCCATGTAGAGATCTTAGTGCTTGAGAGTGCCAGTTTACTTTTCCATTGATGCTGGCTCTATACATGCCGGCTTTCGCCTCTTTTGCAATAAAAAGGTGAAGAGGTGGTAAGTTCAGCAGAGCATTCAGTGCAGCTCCTGGAGTCGTAGACATGGCACCTGTTGCCATGAGGCATGCCAACCTTTGCAAGCTGTTGAGCTTGTTGATGACTGTCACTTGGGATGCTTTTTTCCACCATGCTACACAGGCGTATGTTATTGTCGGCCTGACAATAGTGGTGTACATCCACAGGGCGATCTTGGGGTTAAGACCCCATCTCGTCCCTGCTAAGCGACAGCATATTCCTAAGGCTATTTTAGCCTTTTGGATCACATTACTAATATGTGTATTCCAAGTCAATTTTTGGTCGAAAGTAACGCCTAAGTATTTGACTTCTTTGGAAAATGGGATTGGAGTCCCTTTAATAGTAGGCGTAACAAGTTTCTCTAGCTTGCGCCTTCTAGTGAAGGGGACTATTGTGGTTTTGCTCGGGTTTACCGATAGACTGTTCTCCATACACCATTTATTGATGAAGTTTAGAGATTTCTGGAGTATAGATGATACAGTGCTTTGACAGGGGCCGATAACGCAAGCCACCACGTCGTCCGCATAGCCTTGTATATCTAAGTCTCTTTCTGAGGCTTCAACCAGCAACTCGTCAATAACTAGCGACCATAGTAGCGGCGATAGGACACCCCCCTGTGGACAGCCTTTCGTTATTCTAAAGCCTTTTGTGGTTCCATGTAAATTAACACTGACCGTTCTGTTAAGGAGCATTGATTCGATCCATCGGGTGGTAGTTGTATCAATCCCTTTAGCCTTCATTCCCTTGGAAAGGGCCTCTATGGTAACGTTATCAAATGCTCCTTCAATGTCAAGGAAAGCACAGAGGGCTATCTGTTTGTCGTCTAGAGCCCTTTCTAGCCTGTCTGTTAGTTCTAACAGAGCAGTTTCTGTGGATTTTCCTTTTTGGTAGGCATGCTGTCTGGGATGCAGAGGATGTTCCCGTAGCGGTCCATCTCTAATGCACCCTTCTATGACCTTTTCCATACTTTTGAGTAGGAAAGAAGTAAGGCTTATTGGTCTGAAGGACTTTGGCTGCGAAAAGTCCTTTTTGCCAGCCTTAGGGATGAAACGGACTTTGACCGTAGTCCATTTTTCTGGTATGTATCCCCATGCGTAGCTTGCCCTGAAGATTTTAATCAAAATTGGGATTAGGATGTCCTTTCCTTGTTGCAAAAGAGCTGGAAAGATATCATCCTCACCTGCAGCTTTGATTGGCTTGAATGAGTCTATTGCCCATTCAACCTTATTTGGTCTGAAGTTCCTTGCTGCTCTTCTCCAGTCCTCGTTTGCAGGCCTAGAGAATCGATTGTGAGGAACATGCTCATTCAGACTTGATACCTCCACCGATCCAGGGAAATGCGTTGACGCTAGAAGGTCTAGGGTCTCTTCTGCCGTTTTGGTGAAGGTGCCATCTGGCCTCTTTAGGAGTCCCAGTTGGTTTGTAGGCGATTTTGCCAAGACTTTGTGAATTCTAGCTCCTTGTGGAGTCTTGGTGATCTCCTCGCAGAACTTCCTCCACGATAGTCTTTTCGCCTTCCGTAGTTCTTTATTGTAGGCAGTAAGGGCTTTTTGGTATCGATTCCAGTGATCGGTCGATTTAGCCTTATTGAACAGCCTACGCGATTCTTCTCTTAGAGCATCTAGCTTTTTATTCCACCATATTACTCTATTATCCCTTACAGTTCTTAAAGGGCAGCTCTCCTCGTAGGAGGCTGTCATGGCTTCAGTAACATGATTTACAGCGTACTCTAGAGAATCGATAGATCGTATGTTTTTAGGTATATTCTGTAGCCTATCTTGGAGCTTTTGTCTATACAAGTTCCAATCTGTGGCTTTGGCGTCCCTAAAAGTGATGGTTTCGCACATGTTAGATGTGTTTAGTTCGAATCTAATAAGTCGGTGATCAGACATAGATGTGTCATCGCTAACGTGCCAGTCGTTTACCAACCTAGAGAGATTATTAGTAGCGAGAGTAATGTCGAGAACTTCCTGCCTCGTTTTAGTCACAAAGGTCGGTTTACAGCCCTTATTGACAATCTGGAGGCGGTTTGATAGGATAAAATCATGGAGCAACTCACCCCTATCGTTGATGTCAGTGCTGCCCCAGTTGGTATGATGGGCATTGGCGTCGCATCCTATTAGAAGATCAGCGTTATGTTCGTGTGCATACTCGACCACCTTCGCCAGTTCCTCAGATGGATCCCTTTTCCCGCCATCTAGGTATGCAGAGCACACGATGAGATGTCCACTGCCGCTCTTGACTTTGACAAAAGCTGCCATCATGTCATCGTTGCAGAGCCCTGGTATACATAGGAAATCAATATTATTATTGAACAGGATACATGCTCTTGGCTTAACTCCTCCGATATGGTGAACCACCTTACCTGCGGAGCCAAGCCCGGACACCGTGTTGTTGTTGGCCAGCCACGGTTCCTGGATTAGAGCGATGTGAAGTTTCTCTTCTGTGAAGAGTTTTTCCAGAACTGCTGTAGCTGCTCTGGCGTGGTGCAAGTTAATTTGAACCACGTGTGTGTTGTTGTTGTGTGTTTTTGAAATGTATGTGTGTGTGTGCGTGTCCATGTATATATGTATGGTGTATGTGGAGTGTTATTTAGAGGCGTTATTTGAACCGGCTGGCCTCGGGACTACAGAGTCCTTAGGTTTGTCGGTTCTCGCCTCTACCGGTCGATTGGGGCCTGGGGCCCCTTTCGTTGGTGGTGCTCCTGAAGGACGGGCCTTTCGGCCCTGGGCCAAGTCCTTAGGCTTAGCGTTATGGCGCTTCGCTGTGGCCTTGGGTCCTCGGACTTTAGGTCCCGCCCTAGGAGTGGGGTTTTGGTTTTGTTTAAACCTCGGGCCTGACTGGCTAGACTCAGCACTACGAGTCACATCCGCATTCTTAGGCGGGTTTTCGCCTCGGATGCGGATGTGAACAGTCCTGAAACCAAGATCTGGCCGGAAGTTTAGTTTGCGCAAGTCCTCGACAGACGCGTCATCAATTGATAGGACGAGGGTAAAACCGTCCTTCTCAATTTGCGAACGCAGGACCTTCCACAAGCCAGTCTTCAGTTGATTCTGATTCTGTAGGAGATTTAAAGCTTCCCCCACAGAATCAGCCTCCGAGGATGGAATGTAGACAACACCAACCCTGGCCTTTGGCAGTTCTTTTTCGCTTATAAGCGATAGCTCTGCCTCAGGCCAGGGCTTGATGCTCCCCAGATTCCTCTCAATCCACTTCCGACTGTGCTCATTTTTCAGGATGATCTGAAGCCAGCCGGGCTTGAAGGTGCATCCCGCAAATTGAGGGCCATTTCTTTCAGGGTCGTTTGCGATCGCCTTGAGTATGGCCTTTTTCAGCTGTCCCAACTGCTCATCCGACATAGGATCCTTATTACGGATGCCCATGCGGATGTGCGTTAGGGCGTCTTTAAAAGACTTCGTTGGGTCTTGTGCTACAGGCGTAGGTCCGGCTAACGGCGCCTGTGTGGCAGAGGCCCCGACGTGGGTCGTTTGTGACGTCCCCGCCGTCGAGTCCCCGCCCACCCGCGAAGTCTTTTTGGCCTGGTCCTTCGGTGACTCATCCTCGGATCGGATTCGTTTTACCGACCTCCTATCCGAAGATGTGTCAGCCGTAGGACCGCCACCTGGATTCTGCGTTGCCGCCTTCACGCTCTCAAGGCAGAGTCTATAGGCCTCACTGGGCTCCATACCGCTGGCCTTGAGTCGCCTGAGGCGTTTTCGCGCCGATCCCGGTAGCTTGATCCTGCGTGGTTTAACGTTTGTCACCGGAAGTGCGCTCGAGTCCATTTGGACTGGACTCACGCTCCTTTCGGATGGCATCGTTCCCAGAAGGATCGCTTCGGCGTCTGAGGTGACCTGGGGGTCTTCCTCAGATATTAGTAAAAGTTCCGATAAATCGGGAATGGATGCAGTTAAGCTGCTGGATAATTCTGGACGTTCGGTATCGTCCAGAGAAGAATTGATTTTCAGGTTGATAGGTTCCATGCAGGTCCCACGAAAAGCTAGGGAACTAAAAAGTCCACCCCGGCAGAGCCCCGCTTGCCCGGGTAAGGCAAACTACTGCTCCAGGATTGCCATTTCACTGGAGAGCCACCGTTTAAGACCAAGCTTCCCCTTGGCCACGCATCCCTAGGCACGGTACGATTGACACCTTAGATTGGGGAGGTAGAAGAGGAAAGGAGTTGATAAGGAAAATAGGTTAGAGGAGTGGATATTGGAGATTTGGAGCAAAGGAGGTTGGGGTGGGGGAGTCTCCCGCCGTGTTGGAGTTCACTGGCGAGATAGCGCCATTGAGTTTAGCTACCCGGATCACAGGGCAGATGTTAGTGTGCGATGCCTGTTAAAGATCCGTGCATTACCGGGATGTACGACGAGGACGTACCAATGGCACTTGGCAGTAGACGTGCCCTGCCCATCATCGCACGCTTGGACTCACGTCAGCTACCCTACACCCCAATGTTGTAGTAAACAGATTGTTAGATTTTACTTAGAACCCGCAGTACTCTGAATACATTAAGATGTTTGAAAAAAATCAAAATAAATTAATCAAAAGGCTTAGTTATAAGTTTTTAAATTTTGATAAATAATAATACCTCTCCAGTCACGCAGAGAAATACGGGATCAGACCTTTTTTATACGGAATTTTGAATAATCAGATTGATTCTCCATATTTATTAAGTAAAATCTTGTTAAAATGTTCTGGAGCTAGATAGCGTTCATGTGATACTTTTTCGGTGCCATAATGTAAAACCAATTACGGAAATAACCGGTATATCATAAGAGCTGTGAAAAATTATAACGTTAACTTTAGTCATATAGATATATAATTTGTTACATTAAAAAAAGACGCTATTAAAAAATTTGCATGATTAAATTTAAAACCTAAATATTTTGTTATAAACTTTGTTTTGTCAAAAAGAACTAATCATTTTATAAAATTTTGATATAGGTATTTATTACCAAATTTGTTACATTCATAATAGAAGCAGTTAAAAAAAATGTTTGAGTAAACTAAAACCTTAATGATTTGTTATAGAATTTGTTTTGTCATTAACACATTTTAATTCAAGTAAATTTTGCTTATATCTTGTAGATGGTAGAAGTTTTGTTTAGTGGTCTGTTCAACATTACCGATGTATTAGTTAGTGGTGGAAACTCTTTTGGCTAAATGTACTAAAATTATGTTTTATCTTTATTGTACTATTTAATGCTGTATGTTTCCCTTAAATAAATAAATAAATAAGTAAGTTCTTAAAATTTATCGTGGGATCTGATTTAGGAGAAAGAATTTGAGAAGCTATTAATTAATCCAAAGTCACATTTAGAATTTGAAATTTTTCTTCTTCTGTAAGAATGGCTTGCTTTATGTTTTACATAAAATTTACTATTTTTTTTTTTTTTTGTTACTTGCCAAATTATTACAACCACAGAATATAATATAATACTATACTAGTACTTTAACTTTCCAACCTTAAATTATTGTTAATTTAAATACCTTTTTGTTGTTTACTTTTCCAATTACTTTAAAACTGTATGTACCGTATTATTATGCTTTATGGGACTATTAGGTCTATAAGAACATGATATTTTGTTTTTGTCAATATCTCTGTATGACTGTTTGTTTCCTAAATAAATAAATAAATAAATTTCGCCAAAATGCCACGTTTACATATACAACGTTGCCGTTGCAGTTCATTTACGCAGCACACATTTTAGCAGAGTTCTAATTTTTTATTTTATGAAACAGCTGATATTTTTTCGCGATTTCAGGGTTGCATCCATACAAAAAGTGGTTTGTTATGACGAGTTCTATTAATGGTTTTGGGTAAACTTACATAAAATAACGTTGTATAATCTCACGGTGTGGTAGGATGTATAATAATTTTCATATTATCGTATTATTGAAAATGTGTCAATGTCACTTTTTGTTCAGAGTTTCTTCCGAGGATGGTTGTGCCGACGCCGATGGAAGCAAATCGTGGAGCAATATATTAAGAGCCCCCACGCAGAAAGCATGAGGAAACGAAACAGGTACATTAGTGGACTTTGTATGGAACCAGTAATTTTCTGCAACAAAATTTGTATATAACTTACTTTACACACTAACATTATTATTACGTAACACAGCTTGGTCTTCAAAATGGTGGAAGCGGAAGAAGAATACCTCGAGCAGATGGAAATATTGGTAGGCTTAAGAATTTCTTAGCATGCTTAAGATTTCAAACTTTGGGATAAATGCTGAGTCAAATTTGAACTCCTCGCAGGTGACCTGTTTCCTCCGGCCATTCAAAATGGCAGCCAGCTCCAAGAAGCCACCGTGCACCCACGAGGACGTGAACTCCATCTTCCTGAATAGCGAGACGGTGCTGTTCCTCCACCAGATATTCTTCAAAGGACTAACTTCGCGCATGGAGTCGTGGCCTACTCTTGTACTAGGTGAATCTTTATCAGCTGGTAGTTCACAGATCTTCGTTACTTTGTATTTTCTTAAATTAAAATTACAGTGAGGATAAGTAAGACCAATTTTAAGAGTGTTACCGCATTAACATTTCATACATTTTGGCTCTATAATACCAAAGTTCATTTATACCCAAATTAAAAACTTTCAGTATCTGTCTCACCAAGACTTTGCAATACTCGTTTAAACAAAATATCTTTGAGATATTTAGGCGACAAGATTTCAAATTTTATTTATACCGTGTGTCTCTATTTGTGGATCAGTCCAAAGTGTCTAAGCCATTTATACATGGTTGATTTTAAAAAGGTTTTTAATGGTAATATTATCGAACTGATCATTACTCTGTCATAAGATATTCGACAAATGCTTAGTAGTGGACTGCATATAGGAGACCTATTCGACATGCTGCTGCCGATGCTGACGATCTACCAGGAGTACGTGCGTAATCACCACTACTCGCTGCAAGTACTGACGGAGTGCAAGCAGAGCCAGCCGTTTGCGCAGCTGCTGGCGCGCCTGGAGAGCAAGTCGGCTTGCCAGAGCCGATCGCTGGAGACATTCCTCACATATCCTATGCACCAGGTAACTAAATCTAATTGTAGTATCAAGAAACTTATTTGCAACCTATGAGGTGAATCTTCTTAACAGTCCACAGCACTTTACTCTATCAAGATTAGGGCAAAGTGAAAAGCCTTCTTAAATTCTTTTAAGATTCTGAATCCAACGTTGCACCGAAAGTTTCATATCGATTGGAGATGTCAGTTTTGTGAAACCTAACTAGATTTTAATCATTAAAATTTATTAATAAGTAGATGAAATCTTTGAAACTTTGGCAAGTGTATTGTATAAAAACACACGCACAACATCAATGGGTTTGTAATTCTAGTTCCTAAAATGATTAGGAAATAGACAGACTCCTAAATACGACTATTACCTACTGCGATTTAAGATGATGTTGACGATGACTATTTCATTATCAACATCATCATACTCTCAACTCTAAGGCCATAAATCTGTTGTGGAGTTGGTATCTCTTTTAGTGACACCTCAACGACGACATGTTTGGAATTAGTTTGGTCTGATGTTATCAGGAAACAATTAGTGACAGGTAGCTAGCCAGCCCATTCGCCTACATTAGTTTTCGAGCCTACCTTGTCCATTGCAATAGAGCCGTTTCACTCCCAGTTATTATGATATTGATAGTTCTATCAAGTTTATCTGGTCTCCAGATCCCTCGGTACATAATAACCCTGCACGAGCTGCTGGCGCATACGCCGCACGACCACGTTGAGCGCCGCAGCCTACAGCACGCGCGCGCGCAACTCGAGGAGCTGTCGCGACAGATGCACGATGAGGTATGATGTTAATTTCAAATGAAATGATAGAAAAATTACTCGTCTCTCTCATCCCATGTTTTAATCGCTGAACTCTCCCGCCAAGCATGGGGATATTGGAGATTACCAGAAAATTCTCCAAATAAAATAACACTGTCCAAATTTGAAATTTCCAGCCGCCTTATTCACAAACCTTCGGAAATTTTCTGACAGCGGAATGCATGCATTTGTCACTGTCACTCACTTCAAAATAGATAAAGACAAAGCATAAAATTCGAATCCGATTCCGTGTCCGATGGTTTGTGAATCAGCCCACAGACATCATCTTTTATTTACAGGTCAGCGAAACTGAGAACTTACGAAAAAATTTAGCTGTTGAACGCATGATCATCGAAGGATGTGATATTTTGTTGGATGTTAACCAAGTATTCATTCGACAAGGTAAGTTAACGTTTTAATAGTGCCAAAATATATAACAAGAAAACCTAACATGAATGCTTTTTTCTGAATAAGAATTTGATAAAACGTTCAAAAATATTCTTCGCAAATTCAATTGTAGTTTTATGAATCGATAACTAGTATTCCTAGTACTGAAAATAATTTCTTGTCACCACAGGCACTCTTTCCCAAGTGGTGGGCAAAGGTCGTCGTGCGACGTTACAGGCGCGGCAGGCATTCTTGTTCAGCAACCACCTACTGCTAACGACGCGCGCCGCGGGCGGGCGCCTGCACCTGCCGCCCACCGGCCGCCTGCCGCTGCACGACGCACTGCTTGTTGAGGATCCTTCCAATCACGATGATGACGGTAACTGATCAGCTGATAATTAACCCTCTAATAAGGAAACTTCTATCAGTGGCGGTATCGTAGACACTCAATATCAAGTGGCCTGGAATCAGAGTAACTCTGTTGCAATTGTGGATGCGGCAGGCGTACTTATTTAATAACCACCGGACGACGCGCATCGCCTACCGTCCGCGAGCCGCCTGCCGCTGCATGACGCTCTGCTCGTTGAGGATCCCTCCAACGACAATGACCAACCATGACGATGGCGGTAACTCAACTCATATTAAACTACCTAGTAGGTACACCTGGTATTAATACTTGGGGGCCTACCATTAGAGAAGGTATCGCTTCTATAGCTTCTATATCGACTGCCGCTGAACGTCGCGCTGCACGTCGAAAACCCCTCCAACCACGATTACGACGATAAATGATGAGCTTATACTTAAGCACCGAGTAGGTGTGCCATGCCAACCCATCGATGGGTAGGCCTGGGGTTCAAACCGGTGGAATCATAGAAACTCTGTCCCAAGTAGTGAGCAAGGACGCGGCAGGCATTCTTAGTCAGCATGAACCTGCTGCTGACGATGCGCTGCTCGCTGAAGACCCCTCTAATCACGATGACGACGGTAACTCTCTCTCTGTGGCATCTTGAATTCGACATTATTTAGGCCATTTAACTTTACTAGGACCGCCCGCGGTTTCACCCGCGTAGTTCCAGTTCCCGTAGATATATCGTGATAAAAAGTAACCAATGTTTTGATCCAGGCTATCTTCCAACTCTGTGCCAAATTTCATCCAAATGTTCAGTAGTTTTTGCGTGAAAGAATAATAAACAAACAAACTGACACACTTTCGCATTTATAATGTTATAGTATGTAGTTGATGTAAATATATTTTCTCAAACATGCTTTGAAATATGAGCATTATTTTGATAACCTTTTTCGAGATAAATCGATATTGCTGTACTGGCTACATACATGCGAGCAGCGCCCGGCAAATGTTGTATGAAAATCCATATCAGTCGTGGTTTAGCAGCCAAATAAATTCCATAGTAATCCTAACTGTCGTGTAGGTCGGATAGGTCAAGGTTTTGCATCAATTATTAGAGAGAAAATTGACAATATATGTATAAATATTTGTACTCCTCTCCTGTCGGTAAGCCAAATTATTGCAAAAATAGATAAATCCCAATTAAATGAAACTACAACTTTAGTAATATTTTGTTGTGATAGTTCCAAATTAAAAAAATTAAAAAAAAACTAAATAATGTAAATAAATTAATGACATTGCAATCTAAGACAAGATGCAGAATGATAATAAGTGCTTTGTGCTCTGTCTAAAAAACATAGGATAAAGTTAGCTAATTTATTAGCTTATAGTTTATGAGACTCTGTTACAAATTGTGTAACTAAGTCTAACACATCTAGTATTTCTTTGATTTCTACTAATAATAGTAGACTTAGGGCGCTTTCAATTTAGACGTTTCGTATCGGACCGCTTCTTCGATTAATTACCCCTAACCAACATGGGTTTTTTAAGGGCCGTAGCGTCGATACTAACCTGGTGTCATTCACCGATACTATCTTGAGCGCCATGGATGACAAGTTGCAGGTGGATCCTGTATATACAGATTTTTCAAAATATTACGACAAAATCTGCCACCAAACACTCCTCTCAAAGATATAAAAACTTGGGATCCACTGCGATCTTTTTAGGTGGATAAAATCTTATATGGAAAATAGAAGGCAGGCCGTAGTTTACGCTGGATACACTTCCTCTTTTCAGCCTATAACTTCCGGGGTGCCTCGGGGCTCCCATCTGGGACCCCTTCTATTTATTTTATATATAAACGAGATCACTGACAACTTGCGTAATACTAATTCGTTACTATACGCCGATGACACCAAAATATTTTAAGTTATTCGCAATAAAGACGATTGTGTGTTGATGCAACAGGATCTCATGAAATTTGAAGCTTTTTGTAAAGAAAATAGTTTATATCTGAACACCGATAAGTGCTTTACTGTTACTTTTTCTAGGAAATTAAATCCCATTACTTTTGATTATACTTTAAATGATAGGGTTCTTAAAAGCGTTAATGAGATTCGTGATCTGGGTGTGATACTCGATTCTAAACTGACATTCATACCACACATTGACAAAATACTTAACAAAGCCTTCAAACAACTCGGTTTCATCCTTCGCGTTAGTAAACCTTTTAAACACCCACTTACTTACAAACTATTGTACAATGCCTATGTCCGTAGTCACTTGGAGTTTGCTTCAGTTGTCTGGCAACCTATATTTAAAACTCATGCAGATAGAATCGAAAGAGTCCAGCACAAGTTTGTCAAGGCTTTAGACTTTCGCACAGGTCAGATGTACGTTAACTATGACACATCTGCAAAACATCACAACATATCGTTGCTTAGACATCGCCGTGATCTTTTCGATGTAACATTTTTGTTTAAATTGATTAATAATTTAATCGATGCACCCAAGTTCCTACAAAACATTACCTTTCGTATCCTCCGATTGCATGAAAGATCCTGCCGGAAGAAACATCTTTTTTTCATATCCGGCTCCGAAAACTTGTTACGGAAGTAATACTTTCACAAGACGTTCCTGTAAAACCTATGACGATAAGCTGCATGAGGTTGACATCTTTGGCTTGACCCTCAATTTTTTTTAAAAGGATCTATAAATTTTTTATCGACAGATTCATAAGATGTGCTTTTCTCATCCCATTTTCTCAATTCAAATAATATTTTAAATTGTAAATTAAGTTAAGAAAAATTATTTGTCATGCATAATTCAAATTAAGTAAAAAAAATCAATATTTAAAACTTTATATCTTTTTTATGTAACCATTTATGGAACTGTAGGTTTTTAAGTACATCACATTGTTTTGCAAATTGTTTGTATATGTGACTGTTTGTTCCTTAATAAAGAGAAAAAAAAGGCGACTAAGGGACTCCGCCTTCAGGAGACGTGCAGCAGTGTCTCCTGCAAACTTGGCCCTACTGGGATCCCCAATCCGTCTGCCAGCGTGGCGATTATGGCAAACCCTCCCTTTGGGGGAGGCCTATACCTAGCAGTGGGTGTTATGTGGCTGATACAACGAATAAATTGATATTACCCATGCTTTTAAGGTCACTTTTCAATTTGACGACTCTGTATGAAATAAAACAGGGAGAAAAAAATAGCCCTTGACGAGTTTCTCGCCGGTTCTTCTCGTTACAAGATCTCCCGCCGTAGGGTTTGTGAACCGATGGCGTAGCTTCTTTGACGTTCATAAGTGCTTGTAACAGCCTAGACTGAATAAATGAATTTGTATTTGAATTTATAATAAGTAGAAACTTAGGATTAGTAATGTAAAATTGTTATCAATGAATATTTAATACAGAGCATTGGACCGGATTTCCAAAGGTCGTGGGTTCGAGTACCATCTGAGAATTTTTGAGAGGCCGAGTTTTTTTCCAATATTTTGCTATTTAAAATTCTAAACTAGAAGTTCATATTAAAGATCCTCTAAGAACAAACGAGGTTTTAACACCGTCGGCGATTCTATAACAAGTGGTTTCTGGTTCGATCATTCCTCTCATGACTATTTTAGAAGCTATATCGAAGTTAAAATACAAACTTAAAACTTATAAAGCCCAACAAATCTATACTTAATATTATAAAGCTGAAGCGTTTGTTTGTTTGAACTCGCTAATCTCAGGAACTACTGGTTGGAATTGAATAATTATTTTTGTGTTGGATAGTCCATTTATCGAGGAAGGCTTTAGACTATATAAATCACGCTGCGACCAATAGGAGCGAAGCATCAGTGAAAAATGTTGCAAAAAACGGGGAAAATTATCCATACTTGAGGGCTTCCGTTGCGTGCGCTGCGTAAACGGTTCAAGGTACCCAAAAAATATGTATGAAATAATTATTACTCTTTAAATGATCTAAAAAAAATCCGCGACAGTATATGTCTATCTTTTTTTCTGAAGTCATTTTACGGTACCTAATTCCTTTGACATATATTTTACTTAAAAACTTCTTAATCGCGATCATAATAACAGAAATTGACGCGGACGAAGTCGCGGGCAACAGCTTGTACATTATAACTATTAGATTCCCGCATTTGCTATATTATCGAAATAGCGAAATAAAATGTCTTTCATATTTTTATTTTACTCACAGATTCTACGTCTGTATGCTCGTCTCCTGGAGGAGACGCCTACCAAGGAAAAGACTTCAAGATTCTTGTCGAAGTCAAAGGCGAACAAATATGCGCTCATCTGGGTATATTAATTTGTTGTATATCTTGTAGCTTTCAGAGTTAACAGTCAATCCAAGAACAGTTGCATGATTTACTAATTCCATCATAAAGTTTAATGTTCGCTTTTCTGTTAAATTAATGGAACTGGCACATTTTGAATTTACTGAATTTCCTTATAAAAGTAAAGAAAAAAGCTTTCTAAATAGGTCAAATAAACTGCTATAGAGATGATCTTTATCGTTCACTATACCGTGCAGTGGCAGCAACTTTAGAAGAGAAAGCAGCGTGGACAAGCGAGTTAGCACAATGCATGGAGTCAGCAGCGCTGACTGAACTACTCCGAGCGTGTGGCGCTTGTGGGGCGGCTTCGGCGAGTCTGCCCGCGTGTCGGTCAGACCGCGCGCTCTTCACCGACGACGTCGACATCCGCTTCAGCCGCACCCTCAACTCCTGCAAAGTGCCGCAGATCCGCTCCGCTACTCCACAGCGACTGCTACAGCGGTTGACTGGTGAAATATATTTAATGACAACAGTAGTATAGGCTAGCCGCCCGCGTGTTGGTCCGACCGCGCGCTCTTCACCGACGACGTCGACATCCGCTTCAGCCGCAACCTCACTCCTGCAAAGTGCCGCAGATCCGCTTCACTACTCCACAGCGACTGCTACAGCGGTTGACTGGTGAAACATATTTAATGACAAACAGTAGTATAGGCTATCCGCCTGCGTGTCGGACCGACCGCGCGCTCTTCACAGGCGACGTCGACATCCGCTTCAACCGCAACCTCAACTCCTGCAAAGTGCCGCAGATCCTCTCCGCTACTCCACAGCGACTGCTAAAGCGGTTGACTGGTGAAACATATTTAATGACAAACAGTAGTATAGGCTAGCCGCCCGCGTGTCGGTCCGACCGCGCGTTCTTCACCGACGACGTCGACATCCGTTTCAGCCGCACCCTCAACTCCTGCAAAGTGCCGCAGATCCGCTCCGCTACGCCACAGCGACTGCTACAGCGGTTGACTGGTGAAACATATTTAATGACAAACAGTAGTGTAGGCTAGCCGCCCGCGTGTCGGTCCGACCGCGCGCTCTTCACCGACGACGTCGACATACGCTTCAGCCGCACAAAACACAAGGCGGCCATGCGTCATCACCCTTTTGCGTGAAACACAAAAGCAGGTCATACATTTTCTCCTGTGCGTTTTTTAATTTTTACTTTGACATGGAAATGTGCTTGTTTTCGAGGCCACACATCAGCACAATACTTTCATGTATTTTGTTTGTGGCATTCACCTTAATAAATTCAGAATGACCAGAATCAATTTTTTGAGATTTTACTAAAATTCCCTAACCCTACAGACCTCCGGTTCCTGTCGGTGGACTTCCTGAACACGTTCCTTCTAACGTACCGCGTGTTCACGGACGGCGTCGCAGTGCTGGAGGCGTTGAAGCAGGTGTTCTACGAGCAGTCGCAGCAAGAACTGGAACTTGCACCACCCCCCGACGCTACCCGCAAGACCAGCGCTGCTAGCTCCGTCTCTGGTAACATAGATATTTTATACTCAGTTTTTTTTATTTACGAGGGGGAGACTCTTAGCCTTCATCAGATCTGATGTTAAGTATTGATAAGGCTGAAGGAACTGGCTATCTTGTATGTAATTACCGGAGCACTACAATGCTGAATGAAAACATTGTTGTTATGGTGTCAGACTTAGATAAGATGGTGGTAGCTAGCCAGGCGGACTCACAACAAGTCCTACCACCAACCAAATTGAATACAATATATACCCCCCACTGGGAATTGAACTCGGGACCCCTGGGTCTGATACCGGTGGTTATTAGCATTAGACCACAAAGGCTGTTAAAAACGAGTAAAAAAGACAATATCCTATTATAAAAAATAAACTCTTTATTTTGCTCAGATAGCTCGAACCCGTAACCTTTGAATGTCCGGTCCACTGCTCTTTCCAACTGAGCTACCGATATTTATGAGGACACGTCGAAATCCACTATTCTACGCTACGATTTCATCAATAAGAGGAATTATTAATTATATCGTAAAAATCAATTCTATTCACAGGATACGGATCTGAATACAGCGACAGAGATTGGCAATCAAGGTTTTGGCGGACTTCAAGAAAAAGTAAGTCTTGTATCATCATTGATGATGATTCATCATCAGCCATTTTTAACATCCCCACTGCTGGGGCATTGGCCTTCCTTATGGATGGATAATCAGTCTTGTATAAATAATTTTATATAACCTGCTAAGATTACTTCTTATACCTTATATCTACCTCCCAGCAAACATTTTAGGTCAAAATTACAATAAAAATACCAATTTTAGGTTGCAATTTTTACGGTGACCAAAATAAGATACCTAGAATCGACGTAGAGTCGACGTGAAATCACCCTAAGTGGGGAAAAAAAGCACGTGCCAGTGACGTTTATTCCACGTAATTTTAGTGATTGCAACCAGCAGGTCAACAGATAGGTCATATTTTCCACGTAAACTCGACGTCACCACGACGTGCCTTGTAGTTGCAATTACTAATTTGGTAATCATTTACCTCTTTTAAACGTAGATCGCACGTGTTTTTTACAATTTAATGACATATTTAGGTGATGTTTATATCGTTTGCGATGAAGAGTAAAAGAGACAATAATATTGTATTTTTACTCCAAAACAAAATGTCTAACTAAAAGCTAAACTCTGTATCGATAGAATAATAATGGCGGCTTTACAACTTTCCAAGTTTTGGCGCTCATTACAACGCGATATTATGACGAAATCTTCTGCGATGAAAATTTTTTCGCGCATTATGTTGATTTAACGTTGAAATCTGCTGATGGGCTTCAAATATATTAAAAAAAATATTTTTTTCAAGTCAAGATGTTTTTTTTTATTTGTATAAATAGTTGTCATCATCTTGTTTTTGCAGTATTTAGATACATAAACCCAACTAACTATCTGAATATTAGACAGTAGAGGTGCCGTTTAACGATATTATCCGAGAAATAACAACAAAAAATCTGCGATTAGAAATATCATTTCTTCGTATTATTAAAATAAAATGGCGGTTCGACTAAAATGTTCTTTTAACCTGTATATCGACCTATAGGTATCTAGTAGTTATTTTACGTTAATTTGACATACTATCTGCGACTTAATGGTATCAGGTTACCTATTTAAGTCAATAATCCTAACTACCATGAAGTCATAGTCGCGACCAATAGGTAATAATTACGGATAAGTCGACGCGACTAGGTATTGAGACGTGTCATTATTTGTTTGGCAGCGGCTGCAAGCGGACCTAAAAAATTACGGTCAAAATAGGTAGTATGTGTGGGCGAACAAATTAACAATTATATATTTTTTTTTATTGCATATTATATTATTTTATACTAGCTTTCGCCCGCGGCTCCACCCGCGTCAATGTCGATCCCTCGGGAACTATTTTTTCCCGGGATAAAATGTCCTTCTCCGTACCCCAGATAACGTGTATGTAAAATTTCATGATGATCGGTTCAGTAGTTACGGCGTGAAAGCGTAACAAACAAACAAACTCACTTTCGCATTTATAATATTAGTTAGGAGTTAGGATTAGGATTTTTTAACTTTACAGTTTATTTATATAGTTATATGGATTTACTTATGTAGCTTAAATAGAAATAGTGGTCAACAGGCCGCCTGCGACGCGGAGTGACCGGGTTCGATCCCCGGCCAGGTCAAGATGGAAAATTATGTTTTTCATATTGAATTGGGTCTTAGATGTTTTTCTGTATTTGTATTTATCACCCTTACTAATATTATAAATGCGAAAGTTAGTTTGTTTGTTAAATATAGTATCGTTGAGTTAGTATCCCATAATGCAAGTTTCGAACTTACCATGAGGCTAGCACAATTTGTGTGATTTGTCCCTATATATTTATTTTTAAAACAGATTAATGTAAAACACAAAAATAATTGCATATATTCTCACAAATTACTATTATTAGTTCGCTGCAAACATTGGCTTGACGTTTGGCATACCATATATTGCAAATGCTATAGGCCATACTTACTTCGGAAGCAGTACTGTAAAAAAAACATTCCATCTAAGTTGATCAATAACTCAATATTTGATACAGAACTCAAGTCAATGGCTGAGATATTTTTTTCCAAATTATTTCTCACGCCTTGATACCAAAACTGTCCTTGTCCCATTGCCTTTATATCGACATCATCAGTTTTCAGCAGTGATCTTCCATCTTTAGGAAGTTTAAATGCGTATTTATTTATTATTCCCAACAAATCGTTAAGAGACGAGATGGTGGGTTTATGCTGTACTGTCCATTTTTTCAAATCTTCAGTAAGTTTTAATGATGTTAACAGAGTCATCACTTTCAAGATCATCATTTCCAGAGTCTTCAATTTCAAAGTCTTCGTTTTCTGATTCTTCATTAAAATTTTTCTGTAATTGTCATTACTTATCTCTATGGTTGATTTTATAAGCTGATTGAAGATGCATTTTCGTGAAAAGATGGCGTGGAGGCCGAGGGATGAGCATCGGATGCTAATAAATTTACAGACAATTGACATGGTCCTTCTTTTAATGTTCTCTTACGCATTTCAGCTTTCTGAGCTTCTGTTTTTCGTTTGCATTTTCTATAGTAAGAAGTTGAATGTCTGTACAATTTTTTATCTTTGCCCATTGCAGATTAGAAGTTTAATTTTAATGAAAAAAGCTAGGTCACATGTAATATGTCGTAGTTCACCGTAAACTGACGTATTTGTAACTAAAACACGATAAACGTCAGGTCGCCTCCGTCACCTAAGACTTATTAGTTAAATTACTAAGTAAGTCTGACTTATAAGTTATCACAATATAACCTAACGGTATTGCAAATACTTTACAAGTATTTTTCACTCGATTGTCGCATTTTGGTATTTACTATTGGTAAAGTTTACTTCAAAATAAGTATCAAATGCGACTTAAAATCGATGACCTAATGGTCGCTGAATAAGAAATAATTACGTAGTAAATACCAAGCAAGCACGTACAGGTATTCATGACTTATTGGCCAAGGTGTCAACCGTCAATTCTACCACTTATTTCGACTAAATTTCAACTTTAAAGTCCTCTACCAGATTAAGTAAAAATAACGTTTTAATTGCTATATATTTCGACGTAGCAGTTAAAGTGTTTGAAGTGAAAAAAAAATGGTGCGTGGGACGTTATTTTTACGTGAATTGGTAATATATTCTTTAGTCTTGGACAAAAATACTTAAAATGTTTGCTGGGCTACTTCAAATACTTCAATAGAGAAGCAGACTAGGTTTTATCAAGATAGAAGACATAAAAAATGTTTATCATGTGACACTTATTCACAGTTCACAGTTCTATTTTTATGAATGATTTTATTTCACATACTTTTTTTATAGGTGAAGAAGAAGATAAACTGTCGCCATATCTAATGGCCCCATCGCGTAGGACCTCGTCTGTTAGCAAGGTAAATAGTTCAGAAAAAGAAAAGACGGGAATTGCTACTATAATTATTTTAAAAGTTTGGATATTGTTACGGAGTGTAAAGTTTTTATAACACCTTTTAATTTATGACATGCTACTTAAGACGGAAGAAGATAACAGCCATTTGACAATACCCAAAATAATGGCGACTTCTTCAAGCAACGAGACATTAAAAGGTAACGTTTGAATGGTCTTTCTTACTTTGTTCTACAGTTCTACTAAAATAAGTCATAAAAACAAAGGAATAACGTGTTCCATGGGTTTAATTCCTATTCTGGTTTCATGAACATTACTTAACTAAAGAGTCAAAGATATCAAAAAAACCTCCATAACGTTTTAGAACCCCCTAAAGTTGAGAAACCTTGGTGAAATCGAGCTACAACTGTACATTTCAACCATATAGGTACATCCCCATCCTCACCCGGAGCTATAAGCTCAGTGACTCTAGTCGGAAGTCCGAAGAAGGCCAGTCCCGAGCACACCGCGACCAAAGATACTAAATCCCCAACCAAAGACAACGACGCGGCCGCCGCCATCATGAAAGACGAGAGCATAGAGCTCGTGGACCAGAGCGATGAGGACATCAAGTATAAAGAGGAGGAGCAGGAGAAGAACAAGTACAAGATCGATGATAAATTCAAGATATCCCAACGATTCTCAGAAGTATGTGTTTTGAAAATTAATTAATTTAAATATCTGATAGGGACACAACACAATCATGCGTTCTAACATTCGTTACAAAAGTTGAGAACTCGAGGAAATGTTAGTTTGGGAAACGCGTTTGCTAAAATTAAGATAAGCATAAAATTTCTTATACATATTTGTGATATAAACTTTTTACTACTATTTTTTGTAACAATGTTCCCTAAAAAATCTCTATTGGTTGACCGGGAATTTCCTTGATTGTACTGATTGTAAATCTGAATTGTTTTATAGTGATATTTATTATTATCAATATTATCATCGTCCGATTTATAGTTGTAGTAATGTGTCTCTATCGGTTTGTTTTAAATATTTTGGGTTCTGTTTTTTATGTTCTATCTAGCCATTGATTTCACTAGTACTTAAGTACCTATTTAATATCGTTTCATTCTTAATGTTGTTGTTTTGGTGTCGGTATTATGATATGAGTACTTATTTTTCATTTTTCCCATTCGTTATACCATTGGTGGGACTTCAAATTAATTCCAATGTGTTCTTTTTTTAAAATGTCCAATGTACGTACATAATATTATGTATTGGCGGCAGCAGGACATCAACTCTTTGGGTAACCCTTGACGGGATCGCGTGAAGATCGAGATTGGATGTAAATTTTTCGACGTTGAGTCGATTTTAATTTGCGCTAAAATTTATTAATAAATTACAAAATTTTTGACTTATTAATTTCAAGTATTACGTAATTTTTTATTTAATAACTTAGTCGTGATTACTGACTTTTAACTTTAATTCAATCTCGATCTCTATAGAGTAGTCCTGCGAATTTCTTTCCCTAAAAAGTGTCAAAGTACTGGTGGCAGCAAGACCGCTTTATAGGGATATCTACTTACCTGATCGTGCAGCGCGTGCGCAAGATGTCAGAGAGCCCGCGGCGGCTGGCGCCTTCAGCCGGTGGAGTAGTGTCGGTCCGACAGCGCTCGTCTCACCGCAGCCGCCACTTGCTTTATAGGAACATACATTTTCGTTATTTTATTTAATTAATGAATGAGCTACGCAAGGAACATGAGTTCTTTTTGTACGGCAGTCTGAGTTGTTCTTTCTCTTATAAAATGTGCGATGTACTGGTGGCAGTAAGACAGCTTTAAAGGGGTATTTACTCACCTGTACGTGCAGCGCGTGCGCACGATGTCGGAGTATGCGCTGCGGCTGGCGCCGACGCCGATGGAGTAGTATCGGTCCGACAGCGCTCGCCGCATCGCAGCCGCCACTAGCTTTATAGGAATATAAATTTTCGGTATTTTCTTTCGTAGCTCATTAATGAATGAGCTAAGAAAGAAAAATTATTTGTTTTTGTACGGCAGTCTGAGTTTTTCTTTTTCTAATAACATGTGTGATGTACCGGTGGCAGCAAGACCGCTTTATAGGGATATCTACTTACCTGTTCGTGCAGCGCGTGCGCACGATGTCGGAGAGCCCGCGGCGGCTGGCGCCGACGCCGGGCGGGGTGGCGGGCGCCATGGCGGAGGCGCGGCGCCGGTCCGACAGCGCGCGCCTGGCCGCCGCCGCCGCGGCCGCGCAGCCCGAGCCGCGCCGCGCCTCCGACTCCAATGCCGCGCGGTATGCACGTAGAAGGTCCGCGAGGTCAGTTCGGGGCGCTACTGCCTTGCAGTACGCCCGATTAACAATTTAATCATCCATATTCATCATGTCCGGCCGATTCAGAATAGACATCGGTTCCATATTTCAAATATCCGAATCATTTTTATTAAGTGAATGAATGAAATATTATATATTTATTTTGCACATGAACAGGGTAACATTTTATGATCTCTTGAATTGTATTGCCTCTCTCTTCAGCTAGCAAAAGTAGCATGCAAAATTTAACATTAATTTAATTCAGATTTACATATATCATATAATTTACAATTTATTTCTTTTTATAAAAAAAGCAAATGGATACAATATAAATAATAATCTATTTAAAGTTAGCATATGTTCACTACTTTTTGTTTTTCTTATAGTATAAATTAAAGAATCGCTTCCATGGAATATATCAAAGTATAACAAAAGAATGTAATCAAAATAAAATAATGTCTGCGAGCGCACGTCAGCATTTGCAGTGCACATCAGCACATCCTTTTTCTCTTCTTTGAATGTTTGCGTATTCAACTCTATCTTGTCTAATCAGTATGTGACCCCAACTGCTATATCATTGGCCTTATATCCATTATTGTCATCCATGTTTTTGCTCGATTCACCATATCGATATCAAAATCATTTTTC
Source organism: Chrysoteuchia culmella (assembly GCA_910589605.1). Lineage (NCBI taxonomy): Eukaryota > Metazoa > Arthropoda > Insecta > Lepidoptera > Crambidae > Chrysoteuchia > Chrysoteuchia culmella. The sequence goes on along the minus strand of OU342655.1, from coordinate 19,152,548 downwards.
TCAAACATGCATGGAAATGTTGTCATTATTTTCGAAATAAGAACACGCGAAGTATCGAATTTATGGACAAAGAAAATCAAATCCATTGCAGGAGCGTTTTTTGAATTTTGAACATTACAAAGAGTATTTAACAACTCCAGCACGCCGTTTCATACAACATTGCTGGAGCGCTGTAATGTGCCAAATTCAAAAAGACGCTTCTGCAATTTTGATTTTCTTTTAGTAATTGCCTTTTTCACGGCCTTTGCAACGACTATTTTTAATCAAGTCTTTGTCCAAATATATATAATATACGTTATCGATAACCATACTATTTATTATTTTTTGTCTTTTAATTATTACATTATTTTGTCTTTATAAAAATCTGCTAAGTATAAAGAAATTGGTCCCATGTATGTTAAAAACCTAGAAGAAAAACCTAGGGACATAGTCTAAGGAAAGTGTAATAATTATGATGGTGTACTTTGCTTATTTAGAATTCCTTCAAAGTTAAACAATCGTTTCCTTTAGGACGATATGTTTACTCCAATCACCTATACAGGTACGATTGTCAATTTTAATCTCTCATAATAAAATAGTTTTCACCTTGTTGTCACTTGTTTGTCTTTCTCATCCACTGCAGCGAGCGACGGTACACCAACGCGTCGATCAACAGCGAACGCCGCCGCTACTGGGTCGGCTCCGAGCCGCGCTCCTCCGTCACGTCGCAGGTCTCTCAGGTTGCACAGGTACATCAGCCCATTATCAAACAAAAAAGACAGAGACAAAGGCCTCTCCAAATACGTACACGCCACCGAGCGCGATTCGCGACTACTACTCTCATCCAACTCTTGCCAGCCACCTTGCTAAGATCGTCGCTTCACCTAGTCTGAGGGCGTCCTACACTACGTTTGATTCACTATGGTCACTACTATGAAAAACAATAATAATAATAATTTGCTGATACGTGGTGTCCACTCAAGAACTCGTGGCGGTAGTCGGTTCTGCGGCTTATATTGCCGGCCTAGTGTCAATTCAGTTTGCTGATTCAGTGTGCGTGCTATGTCGATAACTTCAGTTCTCTGTCGGATCATCTGGTTCTGGATCCGATCTCAGTTTACTAATTCAGTGTGCGTGCTATGTCGATAACTTCAGTTCTCTGTCGGATCATCTGGTTCTGGATCCGATCTCAGTTTGCTGATTCAGTGTGCGTGCTATGTCGATAACTTCAGTTCTCTGTCGGATCATCTGGTTCTGGATCCGATCTCAGTTTGCTGATTCAGTGTGCGTGCTATGTCGATAACTTCAGTTCTCTGTCGGATCATCTGGTTCTGGATCCGATCTCAGTTTGCTGATTCAGTGTGCGTGCTATGTCGATAACTTCAGTTCTCTGTCGGATCATCTGGTTCTGGATCCGATCTCAGTTTGCTGATTCAGTGTGCGTGCTATGTCGATAACTTCAGTTCTCTGTCGGATCATCTGGTTCTGGATCCGATCTCAGTTTGCTGATTCAGTGTGCGTGCTATGTCGATAACTTCAGTTCTCTGTCGGATCATCTGGTTCTGGATCCGATCTCAGTTAGCTGATTCAGTATGCGTGCTATGTCGATAACTTCAGTTCTCTGTCGGATCATCTGGTTCTGGATCCTATCTCTTAGAGAAACTCCGAGCGTAGCCCTTTCCATAGCACGCTGAGCGACTTTAAACTTGTGAACCAGCTCTGCCCTGTGTGTCCGTATGTCATGACGGGTAGGACCCAATGATTGAAGACTTTTCGTCTTTAGAGTCAGTGGTACGGGCGACGAACCGCATCTGTGGTCTAGTGGTAACAACCACCAGTATCAGAGCCAGGGGTCGCGGGTTTGATTCCCAGCGGGGGTACATATTGTATTCGATTTGGTTGGTGGTAGGACTTGTTGTAAGTCCGCCTGGCTATCTTATCTAAGTCTGACGCCATAACAACAATGTTTTCAGCATTGTTGTGTTCCGGCAGTTAGAGATAAGATAGACAGTCCCTCAGTGGTTGAAGGTTCCGGGAGAGGCGAGCTTCCATTTTCAGCCTTATCAATACTTAACATCAGGTATAATGAAGGCTAAGAGTATCCCCGTCATAAAAAAAAGGAAAGAACTCGACTTAGTTCCCCATATGCTGCCTAGCCCAGCTATATGCTGCACAGGTACAGTTCCACGCATGTCCTTTATAATCAGCATCAATCAGCCACATACAATAATGATAACACCTCCAACGTCACCGCTACTAGGGCGGCTCCGAGCCGCGCTCCTCTATAGATGCTAAAAAAAGATAAAGAAGAGAATCTAAAATTTATGATAGATTTTAAATAGAAAAATATTGGAAAAATTTAATTGGCCACAAGTGAATTCTTAGATGGGACTCGAACCCTCCAGCCAGCCAGCTACCGAGAATTCACTTGTGAGCGAGTTAATTTTTCCCAATATTTTTCTATTTAAAATTTATCATAAGTATAAAAATAGTAATGGAAAACGCAAAAAATCAAAAACCATAAATCTGAAATTTCTTTAAACCGACGTTATATACTCATGTCATATACGTATAGTTATTTAATTTTAATTTCAGAATTACCGCCGTGAGACCAGTCAACCTAAAGCAGGGGTTGTCATCACATCTTTTAGGCAATCGCACAGGAGGTAAGAGCAGAGTTTCATTCATGATGTATCATCACTTACTAATCTATCGTCTGTATACTCTTCATAAGTCTATTAATCATTGGATTTCTTAACTATGTGGCACAAGAGGGGGATCTCACAATTTTCAGTGTTGTGGCATGTGTCTCACCTTTTATTATAATGTCAAATATACTCGTATAATATACCTACTTTATATAGTTTAATCGAATTTATCAAAGTTATTATTAAGCTTTTGCACGTCGATTCATTAATTATATCTTTCGGATGTTATTAGGTTTTCTCAATCTATTTAGCCGACTTATGCTCTAGCGCATTTTAAATTCTTTAGCTTTATTAAGCATTGTCGTCTTATTAATTCATATTCGTTTAACAGCTTTGGAAAAGACCTGTTGTGGTGAGTGATTGGTGAAGGTAAACGATAAGTAGAGTTCAGAGTACGTAGAGGAATCGTAGAGGAGTACAATTTTGAAATATTTCGCTTTACCTACCTAGACAAATTCATCTATATTTGCCCTTTTCAGAATTTCTTTACAAATTACAATGAAGACACCAATTTATAACTCTTTACGCCCGATCACAAAAACACCACAATGAATTGAACATATGGCGATACTGAAATATCCTGCACGTATACACCAACTGCTACATGTTTTTCCACAATTTGAAGACAATCATCAACGTCCTACTTCAATTTGGCCATACTTTAGACATGCGCAAAACCACCATACGAGACTCTACGATATCAACGAAGTCATAAACACAGAAATTATAAGTTTTTTTTCTAAATTTCATGCTTATTAATATTAATTAGTGATTAATTAGATTTTAAATTTATATAATTTCTATTATGTATGGTAAGTGTGATTGTCCTAAAATTTACTTTGTTATTTACTGCAATTTCAATTTAAATTTTAGGCGGTACACTAGTCACATTATAGATTATAGAGTTTTCGTGTTAAATCAAGATAATATTTGTTATTAGCGTGGTGGTGATTTTATTAACTGTCTTATTTACTACATTATGGCTATGCATGCTTTATTATTCTTAAATTATTGAATTTAACCAGTATATTACAATTTTCAACCTAAATTTATTTACCTGCATTTACTCTTATATTTTTTCACTTTGATTAGTTGTTGCATGTTTCACTATTTCTATGTTATCACTGTCGTCTATAATATTCTAAGGTAACTATTATTATTTTTCTGTATCTCAACTTTCTATCATTATTAAGTTATTTTCAAAAGTTTCAATATTAACTCGTGATTTAATAAGATCTGTTGCTTTAAAATCTTCTCTTTTAACGTTCTCTTCAAAAATCATGCAGAAAACTAATTCTTATCTGGAAACACAATAAAATTTGTAACTGTATAATGTTCGTCATAAATGGGGCTTTCGGTCTAGGAGCAGTACATCAACTGCGGCTGTGGCTTTCGCTGTAGCCACCTCAGCGTCGGCGAACCCGCGCTCTCCCCCGCCCACGTCGCCGCCGGCCACAAGACGGGACTCTGTTATATCCACTGCTGCTACTATGAGAGTATTGAACGTTTTAAGGTAAAGCGGAGGGATTTTAGAGTCTGTCTCACGAAAGAAGTCTCACAGAATATTACAAGAAATAAAATAAATAAGTTGTTGTGGCTGGCTTATCACTATAGTGATAGAGTTTATTTTCGAATGTTGAAGACGACTGCAGTTCGTCTCTCAGGGGACAGCTTTTGTGAGACGGACTCATTATTATTTATATTATACAAGCTTCATAATGTTGTTTTCTTCATCGTGTTTTTATTTGCAGACACTGGATCTCAAAACATTCGCATGACTTTTGGTCCGATGAACGCCTGCGAGGTTTGACCATGGATTTTCTGAAAGAAATTGAAGGTAGTCCCGGTCTTCTTCCTGCTGAACATAAAGCGGCAGCACAATTACTCCGTTTACTAGAACGAGCCCCTGATCGAGCAGTTGATTTGAAGGCTCTCTTTATTCCACCCCATGTAAGTATACTAACCGTAAATTCTATAAATGAACGTTCTGTACAGACAGACTGTGTAAATGTATCTAATGTTATGGATGTTGCAGGTGCCAACAAAGGAGAGCATAGAAACGTTATCGGCCCTTGAAATAGCGGAGCAAATGACATATTTGGATTATCAAATATTCAGCTCCATCAATAGCGAGTTAGTAATCTTGGAATTATTATTAAAGTTGTGAATAAATTTAGTCTAAAATGCAATTTCATAATTCTAATCGATATTCGTTTATTTACAGAGAGTTTTTGGGTCAAGCTTGGACTAAGGCTGATAAAGCAGAGCGGGCACCGCACATTTTGATGATGACTTCACATTTCAATCATATTTCGAATTTAGTGATTTCCGAGATACTGAAGAAGTATACTTTAGCCGGTCTGTACTATAAAACAAAACTATCGGAACATTTTTGTTTAACTATTAAAATCATGGATTGGATGATTTAATTTCAGGTCGGGTAGCAGCAATAGAGAAGTGGGCAGCCGTGGCTGACATAGCTCGTTGTCTGCATAACTTTAATGGCGTCCTTCAAGTGTGTGCGGCACTATCCAACACTTCTGTTTATCGTCTCAAAAAGACTTGGGAAAAGGTTTCAAAGACGGTTAGTAGACAAATACTAGATTGGCAAATACTGGTGCAAAGGTCGTAATAGGTACAATACATACAATACATTGTTTACATAGTCAATGTAAACAAAATCGTTACTTAACTTTAATACCTTTGAATAACTCTATAAAACTCATGTTGTTTTATACAAATCAATGGTGGATTCTAATATAATAAATAAAGTTAGCACAGTTTTGTATTGCATTTAAATATATGAATATTTCATTATTTTCAGAGTAAACAGACAATTGAAAGAATGCAGACAATAATTTCATCAGAATGTCGCTTCAGGATCCTTAGAGATGCTCTGCATAGGTAAGGCATTGGCTATTGATAGGGCTTCATTTTAGTCTTTTAGTTATCTACCTATGTTTTTTAATATAGAACATAAGGAGGTAGTCTTATGTTTCCTGGGTTTTAAGTAACATTGTTTTTTTTCCTTACAGATGTGATCCACCTTGCATTCCTTATTTGGGCATGTACCTATCAGATCTGTCGTTTATCGACGAAGGCACATCTAACTACACTCCTGATGGCTTATTGAATTTTTCGAAAATGAGGATGGTGAGGAATGTCATTTCACAACAATAGTTTAACTCAACTAATTAAATTACACTGATTTTATTATTTTCACAGATCGCTCATGTCATTAGAGAGATAAGGAACTTCCAGCAGACGCCGTATAAAATCGACCATATACCAAAGGTAAGCTAGAATGTTAAGAATGTTAGCTTTCATTTCATAGTACCAATACTTTTGAATTTGATAAGAATGGATTTAAAAAATTTGGCTATACGGTTATCGTTAGTTCAATAGTAGGTTATGTACTCCAAACACCCTTTGGATTGTTTGATGAACTGCTTGTGCTTAAGACGCAGTGCTGCTGAAACCACTGCTGCGTACTCTACGCTACGTACAAATAATATCCACTTCGAGGACGTAAAGACGAAGGCGGTCTAAAACTACACCCTAACTGGTTATCAAAAATATTCGGACTCGATGGACCAATGCTTAATGACCTAATTGTTCTATATCTACTTTTATCGACAAAAAGGAATTTCAGTAACTAAAAAACCAATTTGCGATAATGATCTGAAAAAATGTATTTTGTTGGTCTAGGTAATTGTAATAATAATTTGACAATCATATTTTTCACATGCAAAATAAAAGAGTATACTTAGAAAAAAGGTTACATACAAATATTGGCCTACAAAGTATTTTACGTGCTAAGGCTAAAACTCTTTGTTTCAGCCAATGAGGTGTAGCTTTGAGCACTCGTACTAAGGGTACTGAGCAAATACTTCAATTTATCAATTCAATTTTACCGCGCTTTAATTATTTTTCGGTCTATTTCATAATGTCGATGTCGTGAGGAATAACAAACCTCGCGACTCGGGAACTAATACGAGACAAATATATCCCACCAAAAATATTCTGTAAACTAGCAAAGTCTCGATGGAGCTGCTTCTGCTTGTTTATCTCTAAAAAGTAATGAAGTCTAGACAAAGTCGTGCCAAGTGTAAGGTTCCTTACTGCGATTTCTTTATTATTATAGTTAATGTTGTGTGTCTTGGCCGTTGAACATTCTTTATACGTTAGTGGGTACCATGTGGGTACCGGTCAATTTTGTTTACATGTAATGTTATATCTGTTGTAAGTACCTATGTTTGTTAAGCGAGATAACAGCCCATACTGGTATTGGTAATTGGACGCTAGTGTCTCATTTTAGGCTGTTGTTGATTGTGCAACACATGCATTCAGCATTGACAATGTTGACTTCTGCTCTCTTTTCTTGGACCGTCAAATCGACCATCGATCTGACATAAAATAGACGTACAGACGGACTTCTATCAATGATTAGAAGTCCGTCTGTACTGGAAATAATTATTATACCTACTGTTTGATTCAGGCTCGCCTATACATTAGTATTATTAAAATACGCAGCTTTATCAAGCCTACAATTGACTGGTTATATTGAATCAACGTATAAATAATGTTAATAATAAAGAAATCGCAGTAAGGAACCTTACACTTTGGCACGACTTTGTCTAGTCTTGTCGACTTTCATTACTTTTTAGAGATAAACAAGCAGAAGCAGCTCCATCGAGACTTGGCTAGTTTTTTACAGAATGTTTTTTACAGAACGTGGGCATATTGTTTTTTTTTTATAAGATTTTCTTATTTGACACAGTTTTTTTCTTTCTAGGAGTAGTTTTTTTATTATTACAAATCTTTCTTTTCTTTTTTCTGGTTCTGATTCTTGTACAGTAGCAACAGTTTTTCGTATTGCCCATTCGCGTTCATTATTTATTCTTTAGCCGCCCAGCAGCGGGACGCTATAGGCTAGATTAAATTAGAAGATGTGTCCCACTACGCTGGATTTTTGCAATGACAGTCGATTTTTTTATGTACCAATAGTAGAAGGGGGCATTACCATATCTCTAATACAGTTGAGACCAGCTGAGGGTTCTTCATCAGATACTTCGATTTTTGACATCAAATGAAGCGGCCCACCGAGTTGAATATTTTTTGTAAAGGCGGTGTGTCGATCTCTAATAGTTTGATTAGGCTCTTGTGTTTTCTAATCTGGGTCACCAGGTACTCCAGATCTTCGATTATCCTAGTTTTTATAGTTTTCCCTTTATGTGCCCATTAAACCCTAACTCTGTACCAAATTTCAGCTCTCTGAGTTTATGGGAAGTACTAGTTCTATTCTGATGATCATGAGTGAGTGAGTGAGTGTCATAAATGCAAAACTTTGCTTTCGTTTAACTTCGGAACTAAATGCCCTACAGACTTGAAATTTTGGATTTTAAGCATGTGATTATAGCTTACTGGATGACAAAAATTTCTGCGTTCTGGTCTTATCCAGAGGTTCTCAAATAGGGGCCTGAAAATGGGGCGAAATGGTTCCAGTAAAGGATGGGTTTGCTTCGCGCTCGACTTGGCAGGGGCACACCCGTGCCCCCAGATTACAGTATCGTTTTGCGAATATCTATTCTTCAATTACGTCGTCAATTGATATCGCTTTGAATTTTTTAACAAAAATAGTACTATTTATTTATTTATTTGGACCACCAGGGAAAGTTACAATAAAGCTTACAAATAATATTACAAATTATGAAGATAAATTTTAAATGTAAAATTCTTTTTCTCAAAAATGCTTGGAAGTTTTGATTTTGACAACCTTCTACGAGATAAATAGATAATATTGCTGTACCTGGCCAGATACATGAGAGCAGCGGCCGGCAAAAGTTGTATGAAAATCCATATCTGTCGTGTTTAGCGGCCAAATAAATCACATAAGTAGTAAGCTCATATCTGTCGCGTAATTTAAAAATAGAACGATCTTTTACTCCGAAATATGGCAACCAAGGAGGTAACTTATCAAAGGTTTTATTTAAATTTCGAACTGGCTTGCAAATAGAAAGCTGTTTTAGAAAAAAAAAACAAATGAACACTTTGACGCGGCACACGTTACACTTTAACACGTTTGTCCATCAATGCCTCTTTTGCTGGCCGCTGCAGTAATGTACTATAATCTCTCACCTAAATTGATTGGGCGCTAGGTATTTAGTCTAGTTAACTTTTTTTAGTTTTTGTATGTAATAATGTTGATCGTATAGGTGTGCGAGTTTCTACTGGATCGTTCTCTGGTGATACCCGAGGAGCGCCAGTACACCCTGTCGCTGGAACTGGAGCCGCGCGCGGCGCGCGGGTCGGCGGCCGGGCTGCAGCACGCCGCGCCCGCCTCGCCCGCCTCCTAGCGCCGCCGCCGCGCCTCCCTCGCCGCGCTCGCGCCGCTGCGTCCGGACCGCTAGGGAGTGCGCGCTCACACGCACACACGCATGAACATACACTACATACACACACACGTACACACATGCCTCGCCCGCCTCCTAGCGCCGCCGCCGCGCCTCCCTCGCCGCGCTCGCGCCGCTGCGTCCGGACCGCTAGGGAGTGCGCGCTCACACGCACACACGCATGAACATACACTACATACACACACACGTACACACATACCTCGCCCGCCTCCTAGCGCCGCCGCCGCGCCTCCCTCGCCGCGCTCGCGCCGCTGCGTCCGGACCGCTAGGGAGTGCGCGCTCACACGCACACACGCATGAACATACACTACATACACACACACGTACACACATGCCTCGCCCGCCTCCTAGCGCCGCCGCCGCGCCTCCCTCGCCGCGCTCGCGCCGCTGCGTCCGGACCGCTAGGGAGTGCGCGCTCACACGCACACACGCATGAACATACACTACATACACACACACGTACACACATACCTCGCCCGCCTCCTAGCGCCGCCGCCGCGCCTCCCTCGCCGCGCTCGCGCCGCTGCGTCCGGACCGCTAGGGAGTGCGCGCTCACACGCACACACGCATGAACATACACTACATACACACACACGTACACACATACCTCGCCCGCCTCCTAGCGCCGCCGCCGCGCCTCCCTCGCCGCGCTCGCGCCGCTGCGTCCGGACCGCTAGGGAGTGCGCGCTCACACGCACACACGCATGAACATACACTACATACACACACACGTACACACATACCTCGCCCGCCTCCTAGCGCCGCCGCCGCGCCTCCCTCGCCGCGCTCGCGCCGCTGCGTCCGGACCGCTAGGGAGTGCGCGCTCACACGCACACACGCATGAACATACACTACATACACACACACGTACACACATACCTCGCCCGCCTCCTAGCGCCGCCGCCGCGCCTCCCTCGCCGCGCTCGCGCCGCTGCGTCCGGACCGCTAGGGAGTGCGCGCTCACACGCACACACGCATGAACATACACTACATACACACACACGTACACACATACCTCGCCCGCCTCCTAGCGCCGCCGCCGCGCCTCCCTCGCCGCGCTCGCGCCGCTGCGTCCGGACCGCTAGGGAGTGCGCGCTCACACGCACACACGCATGAACATACACTACATACACACACACGTACACACATACCTCGCCCGCCTCCTAGCGCCGCCGCCGCGCCTCCCTCGCCGCGCTCGCGCCGCTGCGTCCGGACCGCTAGGGAGTGCGCGCTCACACGCACACACGCATGAACATACACTACATACACACACACGTACACACATACCTCGCCCGCCTCCTAGCGCCGCCGCCGCGCCTCCCTCGCCGCGCTCGCGCCGCTGCGTCCGGACCGCTAGGGAGTGCGCGCTCACACGCACACACGCATGAACATACACTACATACACACACACGTACACACATACCTCGCCCGCCTCCTAGCGCCGCCGCCGCGCCTCCCTCGCCGCGCTCGCGCCGCTGCGTCCGGACCGCTAGGGAGTGCGCGCTCACACGCACACACGCATGAACATACACTACATACACACACACGTACACACATACCTCGCCCGCCTCCTAGCGCCGCCGCCGCGCCTCCCTCGCCGCGCTCGCGCCGCTGCGTCCGGACCGCTAGGGAGTGCGCGCTCACACGCACACACGCATGAACATACACTACATACACACACACGTACACACATGCCTCGCCCGCCTCCTAGCGCCGCCGCCGTGCCTCCCTCGCCGCGCTCGCGCCGCTGCGTCCGGACCGCTAGGGAGTGCGCGCTCACACGCACACACGCATGAACATATACTACATACACACACACGTACACACATACCTTGCCCGACTCCTAGCGCCGCCGCCGCGCCTCCCTCACCGCGTTCACGCCGCTGCGTCCAGACCGCTAGGGAGTGTGCGCTCACACGCACACACGCATGAACATACACTATGTACAGCTGCCATACGTTCACTCGGTACAATGACATAATGTGTCCTGTCCAATACTATGAAAGTCTTTTTAAAAGCGGCATGGCCGTGAGGTTTCAAGGACGTTGGCCCACTGTTGGTTCTCCTTAGTTACACTTTTGACAAGACATAGTATTGGACAGGACACATTATGTCATTGTACCGAGTGAGCGTATGGCAGCTCGGTCTCGCTAGCACCCCCTCACGCCCCGCGTACCCCGCACGATTGCTCTGGCAAAACGTGTTCGTCGGACGGTTGTATGTATAGATAGAGTGTGTCGATACGATATATTCGCATGAACACACAAATATATTACACATACACATATCGATACGATACGTCCACGAACCTTTGCATGTCAATTGGCCATTGCTTTTGCGATGATGCAATGCGATTTCATTGGGCCCATGAAGCAAGCAATGGATTTAGCGTTCATTATGCTAACGTCATTAGGTAGGACTGTCAGTAGACACTAGCTAGAGTCTAGCTAGACACTCTTTTTCATGTGATGGACGCATTATCATACGAGCGATAGTCAATTATCATAAGCAGGACATTACACAAATATTAACTTTTACACACGCAAATAACATACACACACACACACACACACACACACACACACACACACACACACACACACACACACAAACACACCCATTTCTTTCAGTTCCACTCTCGAGTCTGGCCGACAGCTTTTGATAATATTGATTATACCTGACTGACTGTATTGTAACTTAAATCGGGGAAATGGTTTTTTTGGTTCTGGTGTTCTCATGAATTGTACTTAATTCTGAACAAATTTGGGAGAAAAAGAAGATTCAATCTAATGTATTAAACACTTAAGTCGCTAAATTATTTTATAGCTTGCGCTTGATAGTTTGAAAAAGGTACCCAATTCTATATTATCTCAACTAATGTGCATTCTATAGGACAAAAACCATTGTACGAGTATGTCTACAATAAGGATAAGTTAAGTCTTGCCAGAGTCGATGAGCTGGGACTAAATTGCTACAGTGTAGTGTTTTCTGAAAGTGATGACATTAGGACGCTTCGAGACGCTTTACTTTGCTATTACAGTTAAAGTGACTTCTGGTTATTGTTCTTCATGAACGCCAGTTGACGTTTTATGATCAGTAGTTTCCATAAGAATCTGTAGCTTAATAGTGACGAGCCCACTAATCGGAAGATTTTATTTTATGTTTGTGTTTGTAAAAAAAAACAATAGCTGTTGCTCTTAAATCTCAACTTTGTGAAATCGGGAAGCAACCCTCAGTATTATTTTTATCTATCACATTTCCTATAAATCTATTAAACTCATAAAAAAGGTGAAATAAATCGTTCATAATTAATGTGTAAGTAAATAAGATTTAAAATTCCGCTGAAACCTTTGATGCTTAGCAGATTTTTATGATTATTTTTTTATCTTAAAGAAAATGGTTTATGTGTGGTCCCATATAATTTTTACGACGATCTGGCTAGTAGTTTTTTTCATAATCCTGAAAAATATCAATCACGTTTTGGCAAGTACTCGTTTACCTAGATGACATCATTGTTGTGTATGGGCTGCTTTTTAGTGTAAGTAACGCACATGATGAAACTCAAAATCTGAAATAAAAACATTTATAAAAAAAATTCAAACCGACTTCAAAAAGTAAAAAATAAAACTTTTGGAGTCGGTGCTAGCTAGCTAAGGCCAAAAAAATATATAGTTAATAGAAGTGCAATATAGAATGCCTTGGCTGGCACCGACTCCAAAAGTTTTATTTTTTACTTTTTGAAGTCGGTTTTTGTAAAAAAACACCTTCAATGTCAATTAAGTGATTATGTACTAGAATAAAGAAAACATATCACTTAAAACGTTGTAATAATATATCAAAGATACGTAACTCCTAAAACTATCTTTTGTCATTATCATTATCGTTACGTACAGTCGGGTAACTTCCCGGTTGACCAGTAGAGCTTAAATATAAAGTAATAGATATTGAGAAAACATTTATATCACAATAATAGAACGTTAACAGGTATTTAATTTGAATAAGAAATTATTTCTTTAACCTTAGTACATTTCGAGAAAACGTTTTCCAAAAAACATCTACTGATCAACCGAAGATTACGCATACCTACGCTTATTACTCTAAATATCTTTTTTCTGGATTTTGTATTATGAAAATTAAAGCTTAGAAATTAAATTACTAACAAATTACGAGTATTTTCAGAAATCTTAAAGAAAAATATGCCACATATAAGCTGTGCACCAAATCATTATTTCAGAATCTTAGATACGATTGCGTGGCTACTTTTTATATAAATGTGTATAGGTAGTAAATACTCTTGTTACTTTAATTAAATAGAAAACTTTTGTTCAAATTGAATTTGTAGATTAAGTAAGATATAAGAATAGTTGGATTCATTATAAAAGAGCTGTAAATTAGTGTTAGTTATCTAGATTTTCTATGCTCTCACTAGATAAGAGTAATATCACTATGACTATGACCCCACGGTGAAAATAAACTTGACTTCTCCATGACAATGGAGTAAGTTACTCAGGTATAGAATAAATAATTATTGGGCTTGCGGTTGTTACCTGTTACTAATGGTTGTTGACGTCATTTCGACTGCTTTTATACATTGTCTTTACATTTTTCCTGTTAAACTATCGTGCTTGTTAGTTAAAGTGTAATAGGGGTTCCTCAAGGATGAATTTTAGGACCCGTTTTATTTAACGTTGTAAATAATATATTGTATAAATATCGAAAGGCATATCGAGAAAAATGGAACATCTTCGTTCTAATGATATACATTTTCTTGTAAATCAACAGTATTTGATTGAATGGTACTGTTCATATCTAAATTAGGTGAGTTTGGACATGGAAGTCGTTTCTGACTTGCATATTTGTGTGACATGTCCACTGATGTCTGATGTAACCTAAAGTGATTTCAAGTGAGAGTAGTATTGTCTGTAAGTCTTTTCTACGTCCTTTTCTATGTCGTTTAATGTTAGTGTTATAACGTCTCCTTGAGCTAACGTTTAGGAAGCAGCAAATGTTGGTAGGCATTTGTTACGCTTAAAATTGATACTTGGAGTTTAATTGTTTGTCAATGAAGACGTAATTTTTAGAAATGTTAGCAACAACACGATTTGAAGTTAAATCCTACTTGGTGTAGATGTACTCACGTATTCCGATTTGATGTTGCACTTCTGTAAAGTACCTACTAGGCACCTTCTTTAATCTCTTGGCGAGCGCCGGTAAATTATGAATAAGTTCTTCTATGTGACGGAAAGAACAGTATTGATTTAAAAATAATGAGAATGAAATTTTCAGTGGTAGCGTTAACTTATGTAAATATTTCTTTCGTCTTCCGACTACTCGTACCTATCTATGTAATGTTTCCTTTAAATGTTAAATTGATAATATTAAAATATAAATTTAAGATATTTAAAAAATGAACTTTATTTTCTTATTGAAGACATTAAATCACTTATGAAAGTTTTTATAACTACGCTTTGAACATCTCTTATGAATATTTGTAACCTGTAAGGTTTATAAAATACGTAATTATCAATAACAATGGACTCTCTCAACTACCTCTTCACACAATTCTAAAAGTATATATATTATAAAATGTTGTTGAAAGTTGTGTACCTTTACTATATCGCTCAAAAAATTTAACTTTTTGGTCTCGTTTTATCGTTAGTACCGGGTAATGTATCCGGTAATTTGTCAATCTACCCGGTACTAACGATAAAACGTTAATTATATTGTGAAATATTAAATTTAACATTGTGTATAAATAACTTATAAAATATTGCATTGTAGGTGCTCACAAATACTTGTATGAATAAAAGAGTTTACTATATTTTTCCTATTAAGTAATATTATTTAAGTTCTTTACGGCACCATATGTAATAATTCACTAGATAAGATGTTTTAATATATCAATGAAGCAAACAATGCAAAATACAGTATTTTTTAAAATATCTACCGTTAAAGTTATTTTCATAGAAAATTGCTTACTTCTTTTGAACTTTTCATTAATAAAAATGATTCTCATTCATAATTATAAAATGTTGTCAGCAAGTAGTTGTAATGGTACAAATGTCGAGTGTACTTTTTATTTGGTATTAGTGATTGACTAATAAGATTCATCTTTATCAAAATTTTATGATAACTGTCTAGAGAACCATGTTATTTAAATAAATAATATGCATGGCTGTGTCATTTACAAAAGTCAATAGAAAAATAAATAAAATAATATATGTAATATTGTTACTGCGAGTGAATTTCTGAATATGTCACTTTTAGTAAGAGTATATTTAATATACAATTTGAATCCTCACTACCACTTCAATTATAAATTATTAAAACAAATGAGATGCCAGTCTGTAAGAACAATATGTTGTTTATTTAGAAATTATACTTTTTTAAGATCTTTAAGTACCGGATGCGTAATTGCGTAAACGAAATGTCGCATCGCACGTGCGATTCGCAGCTTGGTACCTTCATAATGAAACCGCACAACGGCAACGGTGCGACTAACGCAGCGTCACGTAGACGTAGATATTTTCGCGTCATGCGACGAGACGGTGTTGCTCTTTGTACGAAGCGATTTTGGTTGCATTTTTTGCAGCAACTAAAGTAATTAGTTAGCTTTTATTTACAAAAATATTTACGTCGACCCGTGAAGAATGTACTGACCCGCATATTTTAATGAACAAAAGCCGTTACGTTGATTCTTTGCACCGTTACGTCACCGTTGCGTCTGGTCATTCGTGCAAGCGTTTTTTTGGTACCTATGTACCGGTTTTTAAATATTTTGATCTCTATGAAAATCCTGATTTATTATCTTTTTATTTCTATTTATACAGTAAGTTTTCATTATATTAAATATCTATGGAGAAATATGTCGTCCTCTATAAAAACCTATTTGCTGTGCCCTATCAGGGTCCACGCTGATGTACTAATCCTCTTTATGTTACCATCTTGTTACCATTTGAGGATTGCAATAAAATTGAATTTAATTGAATAAAAACATTCATTTGGTAGTTCAATAGGAAATATAATAGATTAAATGTTGTTTTCTCAAACATGCTTGGAAATATGAGCATTATTTTGACAACCTTCTTCGAGATAAATCGATATTGCTGTACTGGCCACATACATGCGAGCAACGGCCGGCAAAAGTTGTATGAAAATCCATATCTGTCGTGTTAAGCGGCAAAATAAATAACATAGTAAACTCTATCTATCGCGTAATTTAAAAATGGAACGATCTTTTACTCCGAAATATGGCAATGAAAAGTGTTTTAATTTCCGCGCATTATTTGAGAAAAGTACTATACAAGCCTTGGCCACAACTAGGCATTGATGGACTTACGTATTTACACGTTCGTCTATCAATGCCTCTTTTGCTAGCCGCTGCAGTAATGTACTATTTACATAGACCGTGTTGCATTGTAATAGGTTTTAAATTCGCAAAATTGTAATTATAATTGTTGGTATTAATTGTCGTAAATTAGCTCAAATTGAAAAGTTAATGTTTGTACTTACGTATATGCGTTATATTTAGGTTTACGTTTTTCTCTGTTCCGGGTGTAGATGGATTGATGTGTCGACCGTTGTTGTTGATCTGACCTTTCCAATTGTTGTACCCTTCATAATAAAGTTGTAATTGTAAAGTTTAAGCTGACTAATTCATTTTTTAGTTTAATTAAGATCCTTTTTTTATGAACAACGCGGAGACTTAGCTTTCATCATACCTGATGTTAAGTATTGATAGGGTTGAAGATGGAAGCGAGCCTCTCCCGGAATTCTCAATCACTGGAGAATTGGCTATCTTATCTCTAAATGCGGGAACACAACAATGATGAAAATATTGTTGTTATAGCGACAGACTTTGATAAGATGGTGGTAGCTGGCCAGGCGGCCTTACATCAAGTCCTACCACCAACCAAACCGAATACAATATGTACCCCCGCTTAAAATCGAACCCGGGACCTCTGGGTCTGATACCGGTGGTTGATACCACTAGGCCACAGAGGCGGTTTTTTATGAACTGGATTAAAAGGCTTTTCCCTAATCACGGTGATGTCATCGGGTGAGTCATCCTGAAACTAGGTGTAACGGACTTCCTTATTGTTTATCGTGTTACTCATTAATCAATTATAATTGCTTATAGTTAGGCATAATATACATGCAGGGGCCTTACCATCAACTGTAATGCAATTCATTGTAGGTTGTGAGAGTGGGATGCTGCCATATGGCGCGTCTAGCGGCGTCCCGCACTTACTACCTGAAAGTAGCCTAAAATTATTTGCATTACAGTTGATGTTAGGCCCCAGGGGCCCGATTCTCGCGCCTTCGACATCTTGAATTCGACATTTTTGGAGTCAAAAATCTGTATTAAAGGCTCACTAAAAGCAATCTTCGACATTATAGGATTATCAAAGATAATTAAAATTAAAGGATTTTGACAGTTGTAGAGATTTTACTTACATTTTTAATAAAGAAATTAAGAATATAAGAATGTCGAATTCGACATATTTCAGCGCGAGAATAGCCCCCCAGTAGTCGTATGATTTAGAATAGAATAGAATAGGTTAATTTGCATAAGACATGGTGGTACATCATTCATAATTGTTAAAAGTAGCTTAACATATCTTGCTTATTTAGCATGCCAAATGTCACAAGTTTAAGTTACATGAAATAACTAACAGATCACAAGTCACGACCATTACAAGCGAAGTACCGAATTAACGTTATTATAATCACGGATAATAACGTTAATTGTAATAATGTTAAGCTACTTTTAACAATTATGATCATGAACCACCATGGCTTATGCAAATAAACATCCGACCATGAGAGTTCATACAGACAGTCAGTGTTGTGGTCAGATAATCCTAAATTGTGCACTGTACCCAGAGCACTTGGCACGTTTATGATAATTTGATCTAAGCACGCATTAGCCCGTGTCGGTTCTTGAATGTGTAAGTGGAAATTAAAACTTTCTACAATTATTTTATACTCAGTACTTTGTTTTGTAGACTGAAGCAAATCTACGAGTATGTTGAAGTCATCCATTATTATTACTTTTTTATTAGTTTTGTGGCGTAAGGATTCCATCCTACTTTCCAAACGTTTTAGAAATTCAAAAGGGTTAGCTTTTGGTATTTTATAAATACAAATAATGATGCATTTGTATTAGGGAATTTCAATACCACAGGCTTCAAACAGAAATTCGGTACTTAACTTTTTAAACTCCAAATTCTCTCTACACAAAATACAGACTCCTCTGTGCCTTTTGTTTGATCTACAATAACTGTGTGCTGCTTGAAATTACTTAAGCTTTATATTATGTTCATCGCCAGATTTAAGAAAAGTTTCACTTTGTCCTATAATATCAATATTGAATCCTTTAATTTCTAACTCAAACAATGTCAGTTCAATTATATCTAATTTACTTAAAATACCTGCGATGTTCTGATGAAACGTTGTAAGGTAGCTGTCATCATTAATCATTTGATCATTTGTTTTACAAGGATTAGTAGTCACTGAATTACATTTCAAATTATCATTATCATATTTTTTATTATTAGCGAAAAAATTATTAATTATTGCATACATTGAAATAATATGGTATTGTGCCTGGTCTTTGTAAATTCTTATAAGTCATAGTTTTGTAGAAGTCAGGGTGATTATAACAAATGAAGTATATTCTTTGTATAATTGTAGCAGCACTGCAAACTTAGTAAATCTACAGTACAACGGCAAAACTCTACCCTATATTATACAAATTCCAAAGACTACTAAGTACTTAGTTATACAATTTTTGTTGAGTAAAAAGGCTTTAACTTATTTTGTAAAAGATAATATCAGCCTTAAACATCGTCGTAGTAACAGAACAACATAGACTAGGTATAATTATTTTAATGATAGATTTTTTCCTGTTTTGCCAAAAACTTTAAAACTTTAGTGCCCGGTTTACATCAGGCTAGTCTTACTACAGTCACCGTAAGATGTCCTCTGCCATGATATTATTATTTAAACTTTATATTATTTATTATTAAAAAATATGCAAGTAAAACATATTAATCTGTGGTGGGTACATAAAAGTTTAGATAATGGGGATATTATATTGCTGGCAATAAAGTCAAAGTCAAAGATTTTTATTCAAATAGACTTATAGATAAGTACTTTCGAATAGTCCAACATTTTTTTCCCTACCAGCCATTCAGGACATCTTTTAACTGATAAGAAGGACGGCCGCAAGAAACTTATCAGCCTTAGCAGAAACAACAACATTTACAATGGAACATGTTGTTGCCAAACACAAATCTTGAAATATAGTTAATAAAAGAAGAAAATTTTCTCATACTCATATTAGAATATTTTCCTCTTACACTATTTACAATAGTTATGTTTAATGTTGGTATCACATCCATGCATTTTGCAATGCAATGCAATGCATGCAATACCGTAGGCAATGCTGCCAATTCCCAAGGAAGGGGACATCTTATGGTGAACGGACTGTTAAAGGTCATTCAGCTTCTTGTGAACATAACTGGCTTCACTTTTTAGTATGTGGCAGTTCATGTCGGCAAAAGGATTATACCGAGGTTTAAGCTTGCTGTCTTAGCTTGGAAAAATTACCTCGTCAATTTGGAACTTATGCCATTATATCCATAGACAATGGGGATACCTTAACATTCAGCCTATCTGCCCATGAGTTGTTTTAATGTACAGTTACAGAAAACTATGTAAGTATGCGAATCTATACAGCGCCTCTATTAGGTAGTAGCAAAACTACATATCCTCATAGAAATTGATTTCTGTTCTTATAGGAAAGGTAAAACTGGTAGGTTGGAATTGTAGAGGGGCCTGGAGAGGGAAAACTATAAAACCGCTCTTTAAAAGGCAGTAGTCTCATTTCTCATCAATATATTTTGTTGATTTCTAGTTAGTTGTGTAGAATTAGCTAGTTTTTCGATCACAAACTAAAAGAGACAATTCATAACTATTGCACGGTCTAACAACTCCTGAGGATGCTTAAGATAAATTTTAAATAGAAAAATATTGAAAAAACAACTCGGCCACAAGTGAATTCTCAGATGGGACTCGAATCTACGGCCTTTGGAAATCCGGTCCAATGCTCTAACCACTGAGCTACCCAGACTTGCGAACTACCGTTGAAATACTCCAATAATTTTATTTTTTTAATACGCTGTAGTACTTGTACTATTAAGTATTCTGTGGCTGTAGGCCAGCGTTGTGTTTGGTTGGGCGGTTTGGTTTTTTTACCAATAGGTTTCTATTTAAATTTTATCGTATAAAATAGCATTGAAAAATGCAAAAATTCAACAATCATGAACTCCTGAGGATGTTTCGTCTGGGGGCGAAACACGTTCAGAGTATTTGGTGAAGGTGCAAGGTGTGTCACTGCTTTGTATTTGTATTTTTTGCATGGTTTTTCTTGCGGAATGAATGTAGATATTTTAGTTGTATAGTTATACACTTAAAGACGTAGGTATAAACCGCTCAAACGGCAGTAGTCTCGTTCTCATCATCCACCTCGTCGTTGAGGAGAGGCGCCGCGCCGCACATGCGCCGGTTGCTGGTGCACGCGACCACCACCAGGCACAGGCCGGACACCACCAGCCACAGGCCCGCCATGTAGAACGTCAGGTCCCAGGTCCCGGTCACGTCGAAGAGGAGACCTGGAATCGGAATAGTCTTCGGATAAAAACGAGATGACAAAATCCCGTGATCATACCGCAGGCCCCTGCTAGCCTAGCATGAGCGACTTTTATCGACTCGATAGCTCGATAACGTACCACTGTCTCGCTCACATCGTGCGGGCTAAGCAAGACAGCACCATGCGCCATATCATATCGCGTGATATAGCGGTGTTCATGCTAGGGGGGCTGGAATGGTTAAAACTTTCATTAAACAAAATACCTAACACGCAATTTAAAACTATCCACGCAACACTCTTATCCACGCAATTAATAATTATCAGCCGCACTGAACCAACTGCTGGGCAAAGAAGATGTATTACTTGCAATATTGATGTAATACTCGTAAACATATCGGGATGTGTTGGATAAAACTATTGTTGCTCTACTTTTCTAGAAAACTCGTAAATGTAATTTATATATATACGTGTAAATCCTATATTTAAAATTATGTCTAGGTACTGGGATTCAGCTCGAGAATATATTTATGACTTTGGCATACTCGTATCTACATAGAAATGATAACACTATTTTTGCGTAAGTAATCGCTATGTCTATCCTAATATTATAAAGCTGAAGAGTATGTTTGTTTGAACGCGCTTATCTCAGGAACTACTGGACCGATTTAAAAAATTCTTAGACCATTAGAAAGCTACATTTCTCCCGAGTGACATAGGCTATACTTTATCCCGATATTCCCACGGGAACGGGTACCACACGGGTAAAACCGCGAGTCCGCAAGTTTTCGCTAGCTAGATCCGCTAGTTTTGAATAAAAATGTCATAATAACTACCTCCAATAGGCGGCCCAACTAAATGACCAATGCCTTGAGCCAGCAGCACCAACCCATAAGCAACGGTAAAGTATTCCATCGGTATGAGCTTCATCAGCAACGCTGGTGAGTAGGCGTATGTGCTGGCGAAGGAGAAACCGAAAACTGCCGAGTTGACGGCCAAGGCCCAGAAGTTCGTGATGAAGAGGGGATACGCGGCCACGGAGAGACCGCAGAGGATGAGGCAGCCGGCAAACACCTTGGTCACATTTATCCAAGGCTGGTCGCCGGTCCAGCCTAAACCAACCTGCAATTGATTAAAAACAAAGTTACAAAGAAGTAGGATCTGTGATCTAAATTCTGTGTTTAAAGTTATTTCACCTCACACGCTCGGAAGAGGAGGATTTGTCATTCAGTTTAAGGTACAAGACGCTAAAAACTTTTCTGCCGAGCTCAACACACAATTATTCACCTCACAACAGCGAGGAACATTTTATGTTTGTTTCCGGTGTCAACTTCCGGTAAAAGAATCTTTAAACATTAAGTTTAATCTAATTATACCTTATTCGTGTTGTTTTAATGATATAAAAAACCAACATAATAAAAAGGGAGTATTATAGTTAATTCAAAGTTATTTGAAGTAGGAATATATTGTTACTTTTATATAACAATAAAAACGATTCGGTAAATGTTGAGATTGACACAAGACAAAGACAATTCAAAAATAAAGGTTTATACCACGTTCCGAAATCCAATCATAGGTTGTGAAATCTCACCCAGCCTATTATATAATTATTATAACAAACAGTTTAATCTTATTGTTATTGTTTTTATGATTCAATAAACTAAAATAATATAATAAAACTAAAACGGAGTATTTGAATTCAAAGCTATTTAAAATAAGTATAAAATGTAACAAAAAAGGAAATAGTGCGATTTGTAACGCATTATGACATATTTAGGTATTAAATTAAGAAAGTACCTACTTTACCGCGCTAGGCCGCAAAATGCTATTTTCAACGCGGAAACTGAATGACAAATCCTCCTTTTGCTCCTAAAAGGAGGATTTGTCTGAGAGGTGAATAATAAATTTTTAGTCGAAGTAACGTATGATGAAAACAGAAAACTAAAAAAGCACTTTTTAATAAAAGTTATAAGAACTTATGTTAAAAGAAAACTTTCTCTTGATAAAATAAGAGGTTACCTACCTAGTAAATTTTTATATACGAATAGAACCGTGTCATTAAGTGCACAAGTATTTTTTCCGTCAATTGTTAACATCCTGCCCCCTAATTGTCTAATTTAAAATCTATCACAATCCCATTCAGAGGTATTGTGATTGTGATATTTTCGTCTGTCATATTGCTAAGACAGTTCAATTTCGTTTATTCCATACCTTTTAAAACGCGTCCCGATCACAATCCCTTTCAAATGTCAAATAGTGACGGCCTGAATAACTTTCAAATTACAAATTGAAAGGAATTGCGATAGATTTAAAATTAGACAATTAGCCACCTGGTACTGGCACCAATAGCAATGTCGTGGTAAATTATTGTTAATTGTAGTAAACTTTTACTCACAATCCCGATAGCACTGGCGATACCAATGATGCTGAGCATGATCTCTGCCCCTTCCATGTCCCTCGTGACCATGAAGGACTTGAGGAAGAAGAACGGCACGATGAACCACACCGAGAGGATCACCTCGCAGAGGTTGAACATGAAGAAGTGGAACTCGGTGAACATCTTGAAGTTGAAACTAGCCTTCAGGATTTCCCAACAGCGATGGTACCATTTCTGGAAGTATTTTTTAAATTACTCGTCACATCATTACGAAATATTTTCCTGCAAATCCTTTTTTAACTAGCATTGGTCTGTTGTCTGTCTGTTGTCTGTCTGTTGTCTGTCTGTTGTCTGAAATTAAGCTAGATATTTTTGGTTGCATAGTTACTTAATTCAACTATATATAAATTCTATCTATATATAGTTATAACTAAGGCGTAAGCAGTGAAGGCTGGTTCCATGAATCAAGTTCTTTGGGAATGGCGTTGTTGTCTTTTTCTCGTTGAAAAATAAACTTTATCCAATTTGTGATAGAGCTTGATATCATAAATTCCATCGAAATTCCGTACGACGTGACTCGTGGTGCGACTGCTACTCTATGTGAATTCCAAAGAACACAAGAAAGGTTAGAAATAACTTTTGTATTGAAACAATACGTGTCGCCGCGAAAATAGGCAATGTACAATGTTCTTACATCTTTCTTGTGTTTTGTGGTGAAAACAAACATTGTTTATTAATGTTTGTTCATATAAATTGCAATGTGATACCATTATAATAACTCTAAATTCATGGTCGCGTCGTTATCGCCTTGCTATTGCCCGCCGTGTTGGAGCGGCCTCGGCTACTAAAACGTTACGTCTGTTGACATTATGCAAATATGGTGCAGTTATTATTAGGCTCAGCTCCTGAATTTCTTCAATAGCTATTGTTAACGCTGAATTTGTTGACATTGAAGACTTATACACCTACGTGCAAAATCTCAGAACTAAGTACTTAAGTCTGTGACTCTATAAATATTTTTTAATAATTAAACTAACAAGGAAATACGAACCTTCTTGATATGTTTTATATTCTTGAGCAAATTCTATCTTCAATAAAGCTTTTTAATGCCTTATGCCTTGCCATACACCTATTGGTGAAAAGTAGGCAAAATGAATTAGCTGCGTTAGTAAATTGGATGCAAACATTCATCTGAATAGCATCGCATTCCCATTGTTATGAAGTCACAAATAGACGCTCATAGGAATAGGAAATGGCACAATCTAATTGCCCTCCATTTCGACTACTGCTAATCAATCGAAACATTAATTTACCCATTAGTTACTTTAATCTTTTAAAAAATAGATAATAATATGTTTTTATTCATTGATAAAAAAAATAACTGTTGATAATTATTAATTAATTATACATATTAATAGTTATGGTAAGAAGGCGACATATCAACTCAGCAGCGCTTACGTTCATTATAATAGCAGCAATTCGTCAACTTACCATTTCATCGTCAGATTCAGAATCCAAGGACCACATAGAGTTCCTATACATGTCTGGTAGTGACGATGTTTTAAGTCTGTACCGAGGTAATGTCAACATGGCGCCACGGTAAATCATAGTGTGGCGGTCCAGGGGCATATTCCTGAAATAATGGTGGTCAGTTGATATTTGCCTTGATAACCAATTTGTTTGCTGAGTGGTTTTGACATCGTTTACGTTCTTACTTGAAGATTGATGCTTTTCTTTTGGCTTTGAAGTCGAATTTATATCCGTTTTACTCTTAACTGTATCCTTAGATGACTCAACAACGCCAACAGCATTGTCTTCAGACTTTACTGCAGCTTCCGGCTCTTTACTATCTTTTGGCATTTTGAGTTTAACTTGAACTGGCAATTTGGCGGGTTCGTTTGCTGGAACTTTAGGGGCCACCTCTACATTCAGATTAATTTCAGATCGCCTGCGAGTTATTAAATCGGGATAGTTTTGTAATATTATATTGTACATTCTCTTGTTTTCCATTAATTTTTCTATTACCTCAGATGGAACCTGAAAAGGATATGATAAATATTAAACTATAATTTTATACATAACAAACTCTAAAGGTAGAGCTTAGACTAACAGTTATACCTTTTCATTGTGCTGTATAAAAGTTGGTAAATGAACAACAGAATACATTCGTCTAGCATTTTGTTCAGCGTTCATTTGTGTGGTCGCTTCCAGTTGTTCAGCCTCGGCAATTGAGGTTGCCAAAGTGTGTAAGATATATTCAGGGCTCTTTCCACTTTTTAAAAGACCTTTTAATTCGTCAGCTGATAAAAATACTGACTCTCCACCAATGGACTTTGAGTAAGAAGACACTGATCCACTAGAAGATCTTCTTGATAGCCTTCTTTCTCTCTTTTGTTTTATTTCTAACCATTCTGGAGTCCTCATTAGAGCACCACATACACACATATTTAGTAAAGTGCCAGCCAGTAACACAATAGTGTTTCTCCAATCGTACATTTGTAAAAAATAATGAGTCAAAGGAGAATAAATTAAAGTTCCAAATCCAATACCGCTAGAAGCCAGAGAAAATGCCAAGTTTCTCCTTTTGTCGAACCAAAACGCGACGGATACTACGGCGGTTACATACAATATCCCCATTGCTAACCCAGCCATAAACCCAAACGTCAGACACAGCATTTCAATGGAATTACTTATGGAAGCCAACAAAAAACTTATAGTTGACAAGACCCCAGCAATCATTGTCATTATTCTGCACCCATATCTGTCTACTAAGGCACTCATGATAGGTCCAGCTAAGAGAGGCGTGGCTATAAATAGACTTCCAATTAAAGAGATTTTGGATTGGTTTCCTTCGAAGTATACTGTGAACTGTTCTTGAAGAAGTCCGTAGGAGAATCCTAATCCATCGGCGCAGGCAGATACGAGAAATGCGGCGATAACGACGACCCAGCCCCAGCCGCCGTCAGGAATTTTAGGCGTCTTTAAATCTTCTGAATCATCCGAACACTCACTAAGACTGTCATTAGGCAGTCCTTCAAATTTGACTCTGTCTGCTGGTGGAGAATCTTCACATTTAGTGTAATGTGCTACGATTTCATTATCCTTTGATTTTAATGAATTTAATTTATTAATATCATCCTCAACGTCGGAAGCATGATTTTGGTTTGGGGACTGTCTTCCGTTGACTAGTTTCTCCGTTAAACCATTCATCCTGGACTAGTATGTGATAATTATACTTTACATAAATCTGAAAAGGGAAATATTCGAATAACTCTACTTTGAAGTTTCTTTTTAACAGCCATCTGAAATAATAACGACAGTT
Organism: Chrysoteuchia culmella; assembly: GCA_910589605.1. NCBI lineage: Eukaryota > Metazoa > Arthropoda > Insecta > Lepidoptera > Crambidae > Chrysoteuchia > Chrysoteuchia culmella. The sequence continues at coordinate 19,126,096 of OU342655.1, read as the reverse complement.
GAATATTAAGCAGATTACGTAAAAAATAAATGTGACTTTATGTTTTTCGTCATGTTTATTTTTGCCATAATAAATATTTGTTTATGAAAAAATCGCTAATTATATTTCTGAAACAACATTTATACAGTTGTCTGGATTGATTATTTATTATAAACACTTTATTACTATTATTCCAATAACTTAGTACAAACTAGCGGCCGCCCGCGTTTTCACCCCCTTGGTTCCCGTTCCTGTGGAAATACCGGGATCAAAAGGAGGCTATGAGTTAGTCCACTACTTGAAGTCCCTACATACCAAATTCCATCCAAATCCGTTCAGTAGTTTTTGCGTGAAAGAGTAACAAACAAACTGACATACTTTCACATATAATATTAGTAGGAAGTAGGAGGATATACTGTCGAGCAAAACTAAAAGGACGTTAGATAGCTTCTACAAACAAAAGGAAAGAGTTGCTTTACATTTTGCTTAATTTAACCATTTTGAGAAAACAAAATAAAACGTTTTCGTAAGTTTTTCGTTAAATGAGTGACTACGTAAGTAAGTTATTTTTGCTCACGAAAAATAAAATATCCTTCAGGATAGTTAAGTGAAATATTCTACTATAGAGGTCGATGTGGCTTTAATCCGTTGTCGTATCTAGTTTTAGACATAGTGAAATGTTTGTACTTATTTAGTTTCATACATTAATGACACTCTCAGGAGAATTCGGGCCAAAATTGGACAACGTAGTATCAGGCACACCCGTTTTAATCAGGTCAAATGTTTTATTAAGTTTGCGATAAGAACTATAATATTTTAATTTGTTTTAATTGTGATATTCTGATATTTGTGGTTATTCTTATAACAGCATACCAACAGACTGTACATAAGCGGACATGGTTTTCCTCATAGATAAACTAAACTTATTGCTTATATCAATACTAATATTATAAAGAGGAAAGATTTGTATTTTTGTATGTAACGAATAAACTCAAAAACTACTGGAGAATCCTTAGACCCCATGTAGTAACATAGGCTATAAATGATCCCCAAATTCCCACGGGAACGGGAACCACGCGGGTGAAACCGCGCCCGGCCTCTAGTTAATTATAAATAATCATTGTTTAAATACTATAAAAGCGTCCTTTTATTTTTAGGTAGGTACTCTAAGTAGGAGTACAAATAAAAGAAGCGTTAAGGTAGAATTTTGTAGAAATAAGCAATTAATTGTCAGATATACTTATTCACCGTGAAGATGATTTGTTTATTTTAAGGTATGTCTTAAATTCCTTATCGTTTTACTTTTACTTCGTTAAAATTTTAAAGCACTTCGATCAATTAGATAATTTATGCTACTTTCATATAGTAAGACTAAATACTTTAGATAGGTACAATCGGGGAACTTCCCGGTTGGCCAGTAGACTTTTATTGGGAAACATTTTATCGGAAAGTACTAAGGTTAAAAAAAAAAATATTCAAATGAAACACCTGTTGATATTCTATTATTTGTAATATAAACATTTTCTATACATCTATTACTTTTTTAACTCTACTGGTCAACCGGTACCGACTGTACATAAAATACTAAAGACTGCAAAAATATTAATTACACAATCATGAATCGTGTGATAGGTACACACAAAAAACCGCGCTCTGTTATCACAAGGATTTATAAATAATGTTATAATTAATCTCTTTGCTATCAATCATGTTTCTGAAACCGTTCACTAAAAACAAAACACTTAACACTCTTAACAATAATATTACAAAAATATACCCGACCTCACACTTTACTCAATATCCATCACTATTGTTATAGTTGGTAACTCATGGTCGTGAAATCTAACCAAGCTTAAAAAAATTATCGCACGTGACGCGTCATCCCGTCGGTCTTATCAATACGGTACTGACTGAGTTCTGTCCAATGATAGTATACTAACGTGACCGTAGATTTAGTTTTGGCGTTAAATTATTTAGCTTCTATACAATACACAAAGCGTAGAAACCGGCTAACTACTTGATTTTTACGTTCACAGTCTGTAAAAAAGTATGGAGCATGGAACAACTCTGTAATGAAGTTTACGTAGAAAAGTGTGTCGTATTTTTTTCTGTGAAAAATAACGCGTCTTGATTTATTGCTCGAATTTGTATTAATCGGTTCATGAATATCACTGGAGAATGTTAGATAAGTCTTCTATATAATCAGGGTTTATCTAAATCTAAACATAGATTTCTGTAATGAGGGCTATATCCACCTTTGTTTCAGTTAGCTACAAAGACTGATTTCATTATAAAAATGCTGAAAGTTTCTCTATGAAAAGTTGATAAAAATATTAATTCCCTTAACTTGTGAAATAATGGGATTTAAAATAAATTTTCTTTCCATATTGTACCACCTTCAAAATTTATTTTCACAACAAAGAATTTAATTTCTTTTGAAATATTTTTTATGTACTTTAGGAAAACACAAACTGACAAGGTAACTTTTAATATTATAAATATAAATCAGTGAGCTGTGTAGAATCTTGCTGCATTAAAAAATCATGTTTATTTTTGCCAGGCAAGACGTAAGGAATCCTACAGTTTTATTTTATTTTTGCCAAAATATGTTATGTCCACCTGCATATTCTAAAAGTGTGGCCATTTATATTTATGTTTCAGTGGTTTAGAGGAGTTAAGATGTTTAAAAAAGATATGTCTATCTACCAGGGAAGTAAAATAAAGTGTTGTAAAATGTCTGACTCTGAAGTTAATAAAAAAAAACCCTATACTTTAGCCATCTAGGGAAAGAAGTTTGTAAACAAACCGCCTATACTTATCCTCAAAATTACTTTTTTTATTACAAGTTTTAGAAATATGTGCACTTAATTAAAAGCTTATTTACATTGTTCAAGTTTGATATATGGTATTAGATGTCTGAAATATATCGTATTGTGGAATAATTACGAAAAGTGTTCAAATGTTTATTTACAAGCATTCTTTCCATATGATCGCTGTAGTATAGATTGTTAGATATGTCGCAGCTATCTGGTTTAATCAGAAATTTGATTGGAAGGCTAGCCCGTTCATTAAACGCCGGCATTCAGTTGAATGCCTAGGCCGATCGCTGAACTATCAAATCAACACATAACGTTTAACTAGTTGGCTCATTGTAAGTTAGCCCTTTGAAGATGGCCACGTTAATTCAGCCTCGTGATTCAAATTTAGTTTATTTATTTTTTGCAAATTGAGGCGCTGGTAGTCTCAAAACAAATATGGCGTCAGATAGCTCGCATCGCATGATTTCATTTCAACATAACTTACAGTGTTTTTTATATAACTATTGATAAAATAAGAATGTGTGATAAAAATATGCCTGATATTACTCCGCCGGCTACAAGTTTTCACGAATAGTTTGAGTCTATAACGACATCTCATTTAATGAGACGGCTAAATATGACGTTCATCCAAGTTGTTAAGCGCTTCATTCAACGACTTGGCTAGTCGTCTCTTAGCCATTTCATTGATTGCCGGCCTTTAATGAACGGGCTAGTCCTCCAATTGAACGGCTGATTTAACCAGTTGGCTGGGACAGATATAAACAATGAGAAAAAGAGACAACGAAACTAGTAATAGGAATGCAAAAGCTTAAGTAATTTGTAGCAAATTATTTAAGCTAGCTTACTTAACATCGGCTATAATGGCGTCATTTGTATTGGAGAATCGATCCCGATCGAAAACCCATACTAACGCTACCGAAATGAATTGAAATTAGAGTATTATTAGTTTCGGTACTTGTGACGTTATTATTGTTATTTTCAATTGGATAGAATTTTTTTTTATTTTTTTTTTATATATATATATATACTGTCTCAACCCAAATAGCATCACAAGTACAGTCAACCATGCTCAAATTTTAAATTATTTTTATATGACCTTTGTATGGAGACTGACGTGTCGCTCTTAAGTATGTTAAACACAGATGGTAAGTGAACCTACTACAGTTTTGTTTGCATGTATGATGTAGCATTACGTCATTCGCATTTTTATGCGGACGGATATTCAAATTAACGAGGACGTCGAACTATATGTATAGGTACAGTGGACGGCACATCGGACAATACACATTGACCTTGACCACACCCTTCTTATTAAGTATGTACGTATGTAGGTAGGTAATAAGAGCAGGTTTTCTACTGAAATTGCTGACATTGTTGACTGTAGCTTCAAAGACATGAATATATTTAGGTGTCGCGATGCTAGAATTGATTAATTGTCCGTTAAATTGTTTGACACCATCTATAGGTTATGTATGGCACATTATATTCGGTGTTTTTTATTCATTTTCGGAACGGAAATATACTCCTACCTCTAATCAGTAATTAAATAAATAAATAAATATTCACATACAATCACACCAATTATCTAGTCCCACGGACTAGATAACGGATAAACATACTTTTATACTTTTTTTTTGTAAATACATACTTAATATACATATTAAACACCCAGACCAAGACAAATAGACATGTTCATGCACACAAATATTTGTCTTGTCCGGGGATCGAACCCGGGACCTCTGGCGCAGAAGGCGGGGTTAGTACCCCTGCGCCAAACAGGTCGTCAATTAGATTATTAACACTCTTACCTACCATTCTTCTTTATAAGTGATAGCGTACTATCCATTGCTTGAGATAATTAAGGTAAGAAACAGAAAAGTCGGAAACAAAAGAAAATACAGAAGCTTCTTATCAATGTAGGCTTCAACGTCAAAGACTGTAAACTTTAGTAATCACATTAAAACTAATATTTAAATAAGTACCTACCTACTGATGTGGTAACAAAACAAACAACGAATAGACTATGTTTGTTTTTCGCGTGATGACGAAAATTCTATTTTGCCGTACAATAAGTTAAGGGAAAGGTGAATGTAGGTACACGTAGGTAACTAAAAACATGAACAATTTTAAATTATTGGATATAATTCTAGAAAAGATCGTCGTGCCTCACTATCTTAGTATTATTTTTAGTAGGGACTTGAACCCGCAGCCTTTCGAAAGGTTCGGACGGAGCTCAATTATTGGAAGAGTAGTGGACAGTTTCCAATGCAGGGGCCCAATTCTGCTAATGCTTAGTCACAATTTTACATGTTTATTTACACTGTTGTAACAAGAACTGTGTAAATCAGCACTACTATTGAAACACCATTAAGAGACGATTGTGGCTAAGCATTAGCAGAATTGACCCACAGGTTCAAGCGCGTTGAGCTGTGTATAACATGCAAGCCGAGTCGATTCTTTCTAATATTTCCCTATTAAAGTTGATCAATGATGTTATGATAGCATTGAAAATGCTGAAAAAATTTCTTTTTGCAAAAACCACCAAGCCTTTTGGAGTATAAATAATCAGTTTACAATTCGGACTTATCAATGATTAAAGATAAAATAGGATTTTGCCTCATTGTAAAATTTTCAGGGATTTATCTCGGGAAGTTGATCTTTCATACCTACTTATTAACAAAAAGTCATCGACATTGGTCGACGCATAAACTTGGAATAATCAATATTGAGACTGCGTATTTTTAGGATTAGTAAAAACTACTGAACCGATTCATGTACATTTTTCTTGGGATCATCTGGGAAAAAGGTATGCATACGTATGGTATGGTATACATACCTACACGCTTTCAAACAATGAAGTATTTTCCGAATTGATCCAGGCGTGTTCGACTGATCGGGGAACATACATAGAAAAAATACGCGACGAATTGATGCCCTCCTTAATTTTTGAAGCCGGTTAATTAAAAGATCAGATGAAAGCATGAAGAGTCAACAGCAAAAAGACTTCCTTTTGTTTTTTCAGCCAGAAATAACTAGTCAGTTTATAATTGGGTATCGGTTTATATATCTCTCTCATGCTCTTATAACCGGCGTAAAACCGCCAATATTAAACTATACCTAGGTATATGCACTTGAGATGGGACGGTCCTGTCTCGCCTGATCGACGCCAGTATTGGGTTAGCGATCCACCTAGCAAACGAGAGATATGAGAATACGTAGCGAAGCTAAGTTGTAAAACAAACCCAGGTTTTAGTACTTTTACTAAATATTCCTTACTGTAAAAGGCGATAGAATCTTGAACCGCTACATGGATTGTACAAACACTGTGCAGTATGCTGCTGGCAAAATAAAATTAAGAATAATAAAATAACTTGCGTTGCCTGTATATGTTGCCGGTAAGGTAAGCAAGCGTCTGTTTGCACTTTTACACCGTCCATCTTTACTGAACGCAATATTTTCTTTGTATAAATAATTGAGTGTAATGAAATTCGTGTTATTTCCAATCCAGTGAGTGTTTCAATTACTGTAAGAGTGACCACCTAAAATATATAGACAATCCGCTCGAAGAGCCTAACATTTGGTCCTCCGAGCCGGATATGAACCAGCGACCTATAGATAAGATACACACACTTTACTGCTAAAAAAAACAATTTAATTGTGCTGTTCATAAGGATATAAACTAGTTAAATATAGTTTTTTATGAACAACAAGGAGACGCTGCATCATGCTTGAAGTTATGAAATGATAAGGCTGAAGGTTGAATACTCCCAGAATCCTCAACCGCAGAGGAACTAACAATTTTTTTTTAACTGCCGGCACACGACAATGAAACACTATTGGTATGACGACGGACTCAAATAGCTGGTAGCTAGCCAGGCGGACTAACGACAAGTCTTACCACCAAGCAAACCGCTACAATATATTGCCCACTGAGAATCGAACCTGGTACCTCTGAATCTGATACCGGTGGTGATAGCACTAGACCACAGAGGCGAAAAAGAATATACGACAAGGTACAATAGCATAACTTTAAATCTCTCATATCTTTGCAGTCAGTGAAACAGCCACCTCGATCGGCTTTCCCTAATATGCAAGATTAATGTTTCATTTTAACGACCTTTATTAATATGAGATGAGATTCGCTCTTGAGTCGGAAGCCGAAATTATATCATCGATGTCCGATGTTTTTCCGATATTTTTTTTATGAACTACGGGGAGACTTAGCCTTCATCACACATGTTAAGTTATGATAATTGTGGGTTATCTGGGTGTTGTCTTAATTATTTTTTATGAACAACTTGGATACTCTTGGCCTTCATCATACCTGATGTTAAGTATTGATAAGGCCGAAGATGGAAGCGAGCCTCTCCTGGAATCCTCATCACTGAGGAACTGGCTATCTTATCTCTAACTGCCGGAACGCAACAATGCTGAAAATTATTGTTATGGCGTCCGGCTTAGATAAGATGGTGGTAGCTAGCCAGACGGACTTACAACAAGTCCTACCACCAACCAAACCGAATACAATATGTACCCCCGCTAGGAATCGAGCCCGGGACCCCTGGGTCTGATACCGGTGGTTGTTACCACTAGACCACAGAGGCGGTTATGGGTACCTATACCTATTACTTAGTGCTGATAATGATAGTGTGAATATCAGTTTCCTAGATTAGTAGAGCTGCAAAAGGTGGCTATATGTATAGTTGGCTTTATCGGTGCTGCCCCCCTACCGCGTAAGTGTCGTCGGCATCGACATCGGCTTCATTTGACATAGGGATGTGACACATTGCTGCTTCTTTTTGACACAAATGAAAACTTACCAAAGACTAAGAGCAATATATGTCACATCCATCTGTCAAATGAAGTCGATGTCGATGCTTATGACACTTGCGCGGTACGGCCCCTGGTATTGCACGGTCTAACAACTCCTGAGGATACTCCGTGTGTGGGCGAAACACGTGTAGAGTAGTCGGTGAAGGTGCAACGTGTGTCACTGTGTTGCATCTGCCTTTATTTGCGGGAGGGCGGTGTATCTTGCATGTAAGTTTTCTTGCGGAATTAAGCTACATATTTTTCGTTTTCTACTAAGAATTGAAATTGATGTAACACACCTCAGTCCGAGCCAGTGAAATGCAAAATAGCTTCCGTCCAAAATAGCAAATGCACCTCAGTCCTACATTATTTCTCATTTTGCTTTAAATGTATGTGAATATACTTTGTTTTGATAAATAGTTATTAATTATTCAATTATTATACTAAACTTACAATTATATTAGAATCACAAAAATGTTACTGTTTTTAATCAACTACCAACTAAAACTCTTAGTACTTGCCCTCCAGGCCGCCATTGGTCACGGGGGGTAGGGTTCGCAATCACTCCTAAGACCAGGCGGTACAGGGGTACCAACCTAACGGAAAAGAGAATATACGATGAAACGCACTATAGCGAATGCTACATTCACTAATATTTTTTTTTGAGAATGTAGGTAAATAGGTACAGTGCGACAGAAAAGAGTAGAAATATTGTACTAGACTACAACTAGCAACACTGTTAATACTACGAAAACATGTTTGATATTTTTTCTTTCAATTTCGGCCTATCTTGCTAACAATAAATAAAAAGTATTTTAAAACTTAAATTTTATTTATATGTAAAACTTTAGCATGACAAATATGACAAATACCTAAACCAAACAACCAGACCTACTTTCGCATCAACTTCTCACGAAGGACAAAGTGCCTCGCAAAGACCTGCCGCCCGGAGCCTCGCATCGCAATGGGTAAGGCCGCCTCTGTATGTGGTAAAATAAATAAGTTGTCAATGTTAATGTCAGCAAAAACAAAGGCAGCTGCCTTGTGGGACTCCCGCCCTTATGGGATGCGGCTGTGATTATTCACTCTCCACCGCGACGCTGAATTGCCGGCCCTCAAGAAACGAGGCCAGCAGGTGGATGAGGGCTGGATGTAGCTCTGTGTTTTTTAATTTATGTATTAGACCGGGGTGCCAAACCCGGTCAAAGGCCTTCTCGATATCCAGAAACACGGCCGCAGTGCAGTTGCCCTTGTTGGACTGCTCGGCCATGTAATAGAGCGTGCGCGTGAGCTGGAGCGTTTTAATATTGACTGCAGTGCGGCATATTTATATCACCCCCACTATCGGCGCGTGATACTTATCCCTTCCTATGTCAAATACTGATTTATCTTTGATAGGTGATTAAGATGTGTAATGTGATTGGTTAAATTTGTATCATATTTAGATTAAGCTATTTCATTCGCTCATTTGTATAGTCATGTGATCATCCCATCTTATATGTTTCCCATTGGTTATAATGTAGTTATTTTTATTGGTTAGAATGATCTAGAAGTAAGTTTACCGTTATAGATTTCTGTATAAAGACCGTGCTAAAAATCATACAATACACATTCTATTCTGCAACTTCGGAGTATTATTTTTCTTCCTCTCATCAAGTACCTCTCTCTGCTAAAGATCTATTACGCCTAGTAAAGCGTCAAGTAACTCGCTTTAAAGGTAAAGCTTACCTATGTGAAATGTGCTTACAATTTTTTAGTAATGAAATGAAATATAAATCTCATAATTGTGCGAAAATTTTATCAATTTTACCTGAAAAAAAAAACTGTTTTAAAATTTTAAGGTGTCTAAACTTTAGAACGACAAAGGAGTGAAGCCACTCAAATCAATCTGAATCTGAAACAATGAAGGAATATTATTCGTGTTGCAGTGTCAATTCACCTTTCACTTTATCTCTGATACCGGTATTATAAAAAGATGGAAACATTCCCATGGGAACTAAAACCACGCGGTTGCAACCGAGGGTGGCCGCTAGTATTGAATGTCTCGACTCGAGTTGCCCAAAGGTGACCGAATATCATCATCCATTTTCTTGAAGCTTAACATGTCCCTTGTAAAATATTCAGAAGGAAAGAACTGTTTATTCAACTTTTTTGGATTTTTGTTTTGGTTGCCCGATCAAACACGTAAAATTTTACGCTTTTGTCCGGTTTCTTCAAATATCGGCTCAAAAAGTACTTAACATTCCGACTTAAGTATTTAATTTAGTGCTGGTTAGTAACATTTCGTGTCGCGTAGTTTCTCAGTAAACCTAAAGAGGTATTAGATTATGTACCTAATTATATTCACAGTATAAATAGGTACATAATCTAATACCTCCACAAACTGAACGTTATCCATACCTTTTGCAAAACCAACGCCATCTGTTGGGTCTCTTTAACACTTCTTTTAAAATATTCTAGTTTGAAATTATTTAAATTGAATCATAAAAGTAGTTTTGGAACTCAACACATCAGAATGTTGCTTTCAGTAGGCTTATTACGAGTTTGGCAAATGTCTCTTTCACACTTAGAGACTGTTTTACCGACATGAGCAGTGTATCCGATAGTCTACGCTCACGAGTCCTGTAAATGTCATGTTAAGCAAACTCGTAATAGGGGTACAGGCGGTCTAACCGCAATGACTTATAGTCGTATTTTTAATTCAGTAGAGTGATTTGACAAGATCTCAATGCCAATTTGTAAAAATAATGTTGAATTATGATGTATCTATAATGATCATATCGAATGGAATGGAATCAATACTTACTGAACTGGCACTGGTTTTGCGCAAATCAGTACGAAAAACAGTTTAAAGCAGTATTATTTTTACAAAGTGACATTGGCACCTGTCATATTCTACTGAATAATATAAAATAATCTTCACGCTGGAACGGAGTCACAGATCGACATGGTTTTAGTATAGAGATTTATGCTTTATGGGGTAAAGAGTGTTTAATAATAGTGTTATAATAATAGGGTAACAATAGTGTTATAATAATATATTATAACTTCTCATATCTGTAAAAACCTAGTTGTTACAATACAACTTGCGTTTCGGTTTCATGGTAATTTAAGATATATAATAGAGTAGTTAGTTGTTTCTAGACTTAAGTAAGCTAAAATGTGTCATATTGTGTCAGTTAAGTACCTTAAAAAATATTTTTTTTAAAATAAACTGTTTTAATCAATAACTCTACCTACCATTGACTTTCTCAACTAAATAAGTAGTGTTAATATATTTATAAGTGTTTATCCTAAGCAAGTACAAGTTAAGTAGGTACTTGCTTAGAATAGAAACTTAGCATTATCATGCTAGGAAGTTATAATATACAGTGAATAGATAAATAAAAAACATGAATAGATAAAAAATATATAATTAGGGTGCCTAGATCTTTTTTGATCTAGGTACCCTAATTATAATCTACTACTATATATTTCCAGAGATGTATATATTTATGAATCAATGACCGAAGAAAAGACTAGGCTGCATTATCTTTGACCTTAGCCTGTTTCTTTGTGAAATTAATAAAAAAAACACACTGCTGTCAATGTCATCTTGTCTGACGTCTCGTCTGTCAAATAAATATTGAAAGTTCATTCTTTTCGTAATAAACACAAATTAACGCTAATTATAATAATAATTCAGTTTATTTCTTACTTTCAAAATACAGCCATTTGTTCTGTTTATACTTTAAGTGTCACTTTTGTTATTTCTGTAATTGTGACGAGCGTGATATGTTGAAGAACTGAACAGATACATAGTGCGTTTTATTATTATGGCATCCGGCTCCAAAAATGATATTGTTAATAGATTACTGCAAGCTAGACTCGACGATGGAGCTGGCGGCGATGAGTTGCCCCAGAATATGTTGCCGTCGAACCAACTAGCGAGACAAATCGAACAGCTGCGAGACGAAGACATCGGCCAACCCAACGAGCCCGTCGCCTCGTCGTCGGCTATCGAGAACTTGCAGCCGACCAACAACACTGGCGGCCGCTTACACAACTGGCAAGCGACCAAAACCACCGTCAAAGAACGCCTCTCATTTTTGTTTAACAACGAAATTCTGTGCGACGTACATTTTATAGTGGGTAAGGAAGCTAATCAACAAGTGATCCCGGCACATAAATTCGTTCTTTCCGTCGGCAGTGCAGTATTCGACGCGATGTTCAATGGCGTCCTAGCAACTAAGTCTGATGAAGTAGAGTTACCAGATGTTGAACCAGCCGCTTTCTATCATTTGCTAAAGTTCCTGTATTCTGATGAAGTAAGAATTGGTCCAGAGACTGTGATGACTACCTTATACACAGCTAAAAAGTATGCTGTGGCTGCCTTAGAGGAACACTGTGTGGATTTCTTGAAGAGTAACTTAGGCACAGATAATGCTTTCTTACTGTTAACTCAAGCTCGTCTGTTTGATGAGCCTCAGCTAGCAGCTTTATGTTTAGAAATGATAGACAAAAACACTACAGATGCATTAAATGCTGAAGGATTCACTGATATTGACCAAGATACTCTAAATGCAGTGTTAGAAAGGTAAACATACAATAGGGTAAATATTTCCTTCTTTGAATCACTCTTTATCTTCCTCATTTTGATTAAACATTGTTTCTTCTAGGGATACACTAAGAATTAGGGAGGCTAAAATTTTCTCTGCAGTACTGCGCTGGTCTGAAGCTGAATGCATCAGAAGGCAGATTCCAGTCACACCAACCAACCAGAGAATGGTTTTGGGTCGAGCTTTCAATGCAATACGATTCCCACTAATGTCTGTTGAAGAATTTGCAATGGGACCCGCACAAAGTGGCCTGCTTGACGACAGAGAAATAGTCCAATTATTCCTTTATTTCACTGTCAATCCAAAACCTAATGTTGGTTTTTTGGACACTCCGAGGTGCTGTATGACAGGTAAAGAACTGACAGTGAATAGATTTCCACAAACAGAGTCAAGATGGGGCTACAGCGGCACTAGTGATAGAATAAGATTTACAGTGGACCAAAGGATTTTTGTTGTTGGATTTGGACTATATGGTTCATATTTTGGACCATCTGAATATGAAGTTCACTTACAGGTACTTATGTAAAATATTTATTGAATTGTGGAAATATATATTTCCTAGATGTGGTTATAAAAAAATATATTTGCAATTTCAGATTATCCATCTAGCAACAAAAAAAGTTTGTGGATCGAACACAACAACATTTTGCTGTGATGGCACTGACGACACATTTAGGGCCATGTTCAAAGAGCCTGTGGAGATTTTGCCTAATACATCCTACATTGCAAGTGCTAAGCTAAAAGTAAGTGTTACAATTTGTACACATTAATAGATGGTGTGGCTAGTTCAGTTTATTATGAAAGAAAATAGTGGAGATGCAGGCAGAGCTACCTAAGGATTTTTTATTTTGATTGTTTTATGCATATGGTAAATTTTAAATAGAAAAATATTGGAAAAAATTAACTCGGCCACAAGTGAATTCTCAGACTGGAATCGAACCAGCGAAGTCTCGGTAGCTCAGCGGTTAGAGCATTGGACCGGATTTCCAAAGGTCGCTGGTTCGATTCCAGTCTGAGAATTCACTTGTGGCCGAGTTAATTTTTTCCAATATTTTTCTATTTAAAATTTACCATAAGTATAAAAATAGCATTGAAAAATGCAAAAATTACAAAATCATAAAAAATGTTTTATGCATTTTTAAGGTCAATAATATAATCTTATCTCTTGGCTCTGATGATCATGATCTGGCTTAGACCTGAATTCTTTTTGATGTTTGTATTAAAAATAACTATAGTTTTCCCTATTTCTGTGATATGTACTCAACTTACTTTCCCCTTTTTCAGGGCACTGACTCCTACTATGGAACAAAGGGTCTTCGTCGAGTAACGGTTGACTGCAACAACGGAGAGAAGGTAGTATTCCAATTCTCTTATGCGGCAGGCAACAACAACGGCACATCTGTAGAGGACGGACAAATACCCGCCATTATATTTTACATTTAATATTCTCAACTGGTAACACTGCATACCATAGATTATGTATTACATATTTTTGATCTAGCTGATAAAAAGTAGCCAGAATAAACTAAATAATATTTATTTATGGAGTATGAAGGAATGGCTATATCAAGCCGAAATTCATCAATAGTTAGTTAGCTTTTTGGTTTTAACTAAAAATCATTGTAAAAGTTGTTTGAGTTAGTGTGAGTGAGTACTATTAGTGATTTTTGGTTGGATATGCCATTATATGGTACTCTGTATAACTAATTAAATTACAAAATGAGTATTAAGTAATCAAAAACATGCTTTCTGTGTGTGAAGTATGGCAAATCAAAGACTAGCTAATGGTGTTTATAGTTTAAGCTATGTGCAAAGAGGTATAACTTACTATTTACTTATTTCCACATAGATTTATCTATTATTTATTTAACACTGAATGTTATATATGAATCTGCACAAAAGTCACTTGGCAAATTTAGATGTGCACTGCAGAGACTGACCTGTTTAACGAATTTAACTGATTATTAAAATTGAATTCCTAATTTATAAATGAAAACAATTCAACAAAAATAAACTGGAAGGAAATAAATCTCCTTAGTATAGAATAGAGTAAATTTAATATTAAAATCAATATTTATTTTTAATATTGATTTTTCAACAGTAAAAATAATGTTCCTGATAATAGTGATTTAGTAACACATATCAATCTACAAGGTTATCTAAGAAGAACAGGATCTTATCATGAGCTCTTATAGCAGTAATGATGCAGTTTATAGAGTAAAACGTAGGTATATATGGTAATATAGCGGCGTCCCTCTCACTCAACTGCAACATTTGTGATATAACAAGCTCCTCGGGAGGCCCCTAAACAGTTGAAGTTATTCCGTGTTATGTTAAAAAGCTAAATTCAGTTAACATATGCTTCATCATAATTTCGATTGTACAGTCAGCATCATATATATAGACTCAGTCAATGTGCTCAAATATTCAGTAACATCCAAAGTGATCAAAAATATCGTTACAGTATTCAAATTGATGACAACGTCATAGAACGCTCAATAGAGTTCTCATTTTTAAGAACACTATGGTTGTACCGATATATTTGATAACTTTGGATGTTCCTAATTATATAAGCACGTGAGCTGTGTCTATATAAACGATGCTGACTGTACTTCGCGGACAAATAAAGCGAGACAGTGCGTTATTTTCATACAAACATGCTCACTTTACAGTCTCATTATTTAAAAAGTATCAACGGTTATGTAAAAAATTATATGTCTGTCCTGAGTCGAATACTTGAGTTACGAATAAATGTCCCAAAAATTCGCGACAGCCTTTAGTTTTGCGTAAAGTAAAAATAGCAAATTCACTGCATCCGGTTGCCTATCCTTTCTTACAGAATCAATCAAAACTAAACCTTTGTTTTCCGGAAAGTTTCGGAAATCAAGATTTTTTCAGTTGTCGTCACACGCAAATCTTTCCAGAAGTACACATAGTTTTTAACTTATTGGACCGTGAAGTGAGCAAGTTTGTATGAAAATAAGGCAGTGGCTCGCTTTATTTGTCCGCGAGTGTATTGTTGATACTTATAATTTAAAAGTAAGCTCCTCGAAGAGGAGAACGATAATGTTGCGGGTAATTGCTGTATAGTAGTCTTTTGTCTTTCTCAAAGTGGGCGCAGTACTAGTTTGGCCCAGAAAAATTATGGTTTTTAAGATGTGGTGAAAAATAATGGATTTTCAAAGTGGGCGATAAACGAATTAGCTTTGAGAACCACGTAGACTATTTATTTGTTGATCGACAATTACAACAACCGGGCAAATTGCCATAACAAATATTTCCATTGAGTTAAAAATAAAGCAATTAGACATTCTAATTGTCATTGTATGTTTTCCTGTTATGTCCAAATGTGACGAAACAAATAATAATACCTACTAACACTTTAAACGGTCTGAAATAGTACCCAATATTATTATTTACCTATTACACTAGTGGAATATATTGTTGCAAATTTATTTTTAGTAAATATATCACTAAATGTCTAACTGTCACTGCCTATGTATTACATGTATAGTCTCTTTTCACATATTCCCGTTGCCGGGTCCGGTTACCTGTTAGTAGGCGACCAAACGCACATGATGCCAGCACGTGTGAAAGCTACCTTACATGTCCATACACTGCCGGGTACTCAACCGGAACGTGAAAAGGCATTTAATCATTTTATTCAATCGGATGTAATACAATCACTAACAAAATTTATTTTCAACATTATTTTAACTATTCCGTAGATATTATATGTAAAGTAGATATTATTACAATTTACCATTACTTGAATGGTATATAATAATGGTCTCTGTAGCTATTTCAGCGTAGCGCTAAAATCATAGTGTTACTGTTCTGTTATGCTACAAACATCGAGTTTATTTTATAAGTGATCTGTGATAAGGATTTTGGTCTGAGCAGACGATGGACTTTTATGTGCGATTGATTCCGTGCTTAATCTTAATAGGAAACACTAAGCGAGAGAGAATTGAAAATTCCTATAAAAAGTATCATCCTTTAGTAGTTGTCTTCTTCAAAACTGGAGAAATTTGATTACTTATTTCATAAAAAAAAAGGTTTCCACAACACACTTCGTGTATGTTGTACTTCATTTGCACGATTTAATATTAGGATTATTTCATCTTTATGCTCTTAGTAATAAAGAACATGCACGAAATCAATCGGATAGTTCTTTAGAATGTCTTCGCCCACTTGTTGGGTCTCATCCAAATAAATGTATTTTCTGGCTCTGCTGCCTTCTTTTCTTCATCTTTAGGTTGTTTCACTCAAACTAGGTTTATTGTTTCGTGTTATTCCAAATTACCACAAAGCTTTATTTAAAAAAAAAACTGCCTTATATGACTTTGCTTAGATGAGTATTTAATTTATTGATACAGTGCCAAACTTATAAAAAAAGATGTAAAACATTTGGTCTTTGAAATATATAAATTCAAAATTAAAAACATTCAACTGTAAAATTATTATTAATTAAATAACGGATTACTTTAACGTCTACAACTTATTTTGACATAAAAACACATTGTAAACGGATTGCAGGGTTCGTGGTATCAGTTTGCATCAATAGAAACAATATTTCTTTAGATGTATTATCTGTATCCTATCGAAAAAATCTAATAACTTTTATATTGAATACTATTAAAAAGTTTGTGGGCGTGACAGTACGCCGTTATAATTATATTTTTCTGTTTTGGTTCATTTATACTCTCATTTGTTAAATTAAATTTCTAGTCAAATTTAATATAAAATCTTTCAAACTGATAAGCATGAAGCTATTATTATTATTTGTTTATATAATATGGAATCAAATTGTCAATACAATAAAATCTTTAGCAATAAACTTACCGTAATAGGTATGTAGTTGTGGCATAGCGTGAATATTATTAATGCTCTATATTTACATTGCGGCGGAATGCAATAGATCGTTTTTTTTACCGAAAGGGTACTATTATGAGTTTTATGTTAATAGAGTTGACTTTCAAATTAGATAGAAAGTAATAAAAGTCGCTGGAAGGCGCACGCCTTGCACTGAATTCTCACGCATTCTAGTTTTTGTAAGTTTGTGATGGGAAAAGAAACGCATATATTCTCGAGCATTTTGGCTTCTTATCGTTGTATAATTTTGTTACCTTCAGAACCATTAAGTTGAACTCACGTTATGTTGAATTTGGGAAACAACACCACGGTAACAAGTGGGTGGGACGGCGAGAAATAAGGGCTATCGTATAGTCACAGCTCAGTGGTAATTCAGACAATTCAACATAATGGGAATTCTACTTAAAAAAAAATCAATATAATTGGAGTTCAACTGACTGGTCCTGAAGGTTGTTAAAAATCGCTTCCATTCCGTTCCGCCGCAATGTTAATTGAGCCTCAGCGAGGTGACTTCTTATTTATGCGCTGAATAACAACTATCGGTTTTGTTGGTATGCATATGTCGTGGCCATATCGTTGTATTGCCCACATCATGAAATGCTCGAGAATTTCATGACGTGGTCGCATTTTATGATGTGGGCAGCTTTATTTGACCAGATAATTAAATCGTGAACGTTCCACGATACTGTCATATCGTGAAAATATGGTGTCCTGTGAAATACCTTTTTTTGCGTCTTGTTCGGCATTTGTGACTTGCATCGTATACTCGACCAGCTTTTCATCGTAAACTCTTTAATATTATCACTTTCTTCAACAATTATTAACGAATAATTGATTTTTTATACTGCGAGAAACAACAGCGGCTTCCAGCGTTTCCTTCTGTAATTCACGATATCGCACATGAAATCAACATAGTCCTAACTCAAAAAAAATAATTTTGAGTTATTTATGTATTCGGAATCAACTTTTTTTTCTCTACAAACAGTTGAAACAGTAATATTTCTAAATCAGTTTCTTCAAAAGATTTAGTTTTAAGCCGGTTTTGCCTGTTGTCACGCACTACACAGACGTGGAGAGGGGCGCGCCCCTCTCCGCGTCTGTGTAGTATGGTCGCATCATACTTAATACGCTGTTCGCTCAGTAGCCGTGGACACCGCACTTCGTATATGTTGCATCTCGAATTAATACACCGATTTCGAAAAATATTACCAAATGTGAGTACTCAATATCGTATTATCTTTAATACTGTACTGATATTGCATGTCATCTATTACACAAAAAAAAATCTTGCAGTTATTACTATTTAGCTTATTTTTTTACGCCTATCTTGGGGCTGGCGATGTATTATTTAAAAACATATTATTTAAATGAGTAGACAACATAGTATTAACTAAGTGGTTCTAGAAAATAGCTTATAAATCCTTAAATATTAGTTCCAAAGACATTATTTTTATAGTAATAAAATGTAGAAGAATGTGGCTTTCAAACGATACAACAATCAAGCCATATGTAATTGACAGTCAGGATCTATGATT
This sequence comes from Chrysoteuchia culmella, assembly GCA_910589605.1. Taxonomy (NCBI): domain Eukaryota; kingdom Metazoa; phylum Arthropoda; class Insecta; order Lepidoptera; family Crambidae; genus Chrysoteuchia; species Chrysoteuchia culmella. Next base: position 19,107,478 of record OU342655.1, on the reverse strand, counting down.
TTTTAAATCTTCGAAACGCTTTATATCAAAACCACGGTTTTTAGTTAGGACTATGTTGATTTTCACGATGATAAAATAATCTTGACCATTTCATGAAGTAGCTGCGCGTTGAGTTGACCATATCGACAACGATTTCTTGTCATTAATCTGGCTAAGGTACATACATCATGATGTGGCCAACGGACAACGAAACATTTATTAAAATGCAACCACTTCATGCAATTGTCGATCATTGCGTGATGTGGACAATTCTACGACATGGCCACGACACATACACGATGAAGTCCCGATGCGCACTGAGGTCGGGTGGGCGTACCGCCTGAAAATTAGAGGCAGAACTAAGAGGCTCTGCCGCGTAAGTGTCGTCGACGTTGTCGACTTGTCGAATATGGCCGCAAAGCTTCACACGCAAGCGCTGATGCTATAGCGCTGTCTCAATCCTACACAGAGTCGAGTAAAAACTGACTATGGAAAAGGAATCTTATTATTAGGACGATAACGTTGAACAAAAACGCTCTGTCAAAGTGAAGTTGACAGCGATGCCGACGGCACTTACGCGGTAGGGCACAGGGGCCGTACCGCTCAAGTGGCGTTGACATCGAAATCGGCTTCATTTGACAGATGGATGCGACACATTGCTGCTTCTTATTTGACACAAAAACTTACCAAAGACTAAGAGCAATATGTCACACACATCTGTCAAATGAAGTCGATGTCGATGCCGACGACACATGCGCAGTAGGGGCCCAGGTCCCGCTGATTTAGTTTTACTTTTTCACTCGAAATTTAATTCAAAATTATTTACAGTTATTACTATGTAGGTCTTCTTTCACAAAATGATTAGAAACTGTGACCAGAAGAGCACAGTTTCTAATCATTTTGTGAAAGTAGACCTACATAGTAATGACTGTAAATAGTACAAAAAAACTCCCACTAAGCACTCAGAAATACATTATCATGGGACGAGTAACGTTAGGACGACTTGCCCCTAAGTCGAAAATGTATCGCATCGGATCGCTGCCCCGTTTAGAGTCACTATCGAGTTGCCTTGCTACAGTAATATTTACTGCTACACCACGTCTACATCCACTGTGTTATCTGTGACCTTAAAAACCAAGGCTATGCTAAGAAGGAGGAATTGAGCTGTGTAATTGTTTAGGCTCTAAAGCTTAAGATGGTGTATTTTTTAAAAGAATATTTTGTATAGAACCCGTGATGTTGGTTTAGAAGTCATCAATAAACAACAGTAATATATTACAAGACTTTTATTAAATAGATATAAATCCTAATTGTAAAATACAGTAAACATTTTTTTTTAGTTTTTCAGTTTGTATAATATCTAGTCACAACTTACATTTTCCAGTTTTGTGGCAATAAGAATAAGATATTTGGTTGGTTGACATGATGAATAACTTTATAATAAACTAGAGGCCGTGCGCGGTTTCACCCGCGTGGTTCCCGTTCCCGTGGGAATTTTGGGATCATTTATAGCCTATGTTACTACTTGGGGTCTAAGGATTCTCTATACCATATTTCGTCAAAATCGGTCAAGTAGTTTTTGAGTTTATTCGTTACATACAAAAATACAAATCTTTCCTCTTTATAATATTAGTATAGATACACGCGTAAGATCAAAACACATACGCTACAAAAAATACATAAACAAAAATACAAAATTTTACTATTATCTACTATTGAATTATAGCAATATATCAGACATCTCTAGATTAGACGACTTGCAATTACAAACATGTACACTTTTATACTTCTAAAATATTTTGTTTTTTAATTCTACAAAAATACACCACAACCGCGTTAAGAGCACCCCATTTGGTTCTGCCATTCCTCGTGCTTCTTCGCCAAGTTCTTCGAGACAGGTTTCGTCTTCTCTATGGCCGTCAGTATGTCAGACAAGTTCAGTCTGTCTTTGCGATTACTTTGACATCCTTAAAAGTAAATAATTATGTTAACGGAAAAGACAAACAGTTTTAAGTGGACGGGACAAAAGATAGGTACGACTTGTGTATTTGAATCTATAATACAAACGAAAATCAGTAAGTGAATTCTTTTCGAAACCCTTTCGGATCGCATAGAGGACAAACATACATTGTTTTATTTATATAGAAGATTACCTTTACCAATCAAATTTGGGAGCGTCTTCCTGACGGCAGACATGAGAGCTTCCTTGCAGACCAGCTTGATGTCGCTACCCGAGTAGCCGTCGGTCTTCGCCGCCAGCTCCTGGAAGTCCACCTTGGGGTACAACTCGATGTTCTTTGAGCTGAGGAACCTCTCGAACAGCTCCGCTCGGGTCTTGAAGTCTGGGAGCGGTATGTAGATCCGCTTTTCCAACCTCCTTAGCATCGCTGGATCGATTTCCCTACAAATCCACATCAATATTTTAATTAGTAACCCTGAAATCGTGAAAATAGTTGCTTCCATAAAAAAAGTTGCTTGAATTGTCGAACTATACAAATTAGTGAACTTGCAACAAAGTTGTACTTATTAAATTATCCAGTAATTTGTTTAACTTCTCTTTTATGCCATGTTGAAGTTGGCCAGTCGGAACACGACTCCATCCCAGGCTGTAATTCTGTCTAGCTCCGTCAATAACTGCACCTTGAGCTTCTTGGAGGCTTCATGCTCGCCGGGTGCCGACCGGTTGGAGGCCAGCGTCTCCACTTCGTCCACAAAGATTATTGATGGTGAGTGAGCAGTAAGATCTCACCAAGGCTTGTTGGAGTTGGCCAGTAGAAAGACAACTGCATCCATAGATGTGATTACGTCTAGCTCTATCAGTAGCTGCACCTTGAGCCTCTTTGAAGCTTCATGCTCGCCGGGTGCTGACCGGTCGGAGGCCAGCGTCTCCACTTCGTCTACGAAGATTATTGATGGTGACTGAGTAGTAAGATCTCACCATGGCATGTTGGAGTTGGCCAGTAGAAAGACGACTCCATCCCTAGCCGTGATTCCGTCTAGCTCTGTCAGTAGCTGCACCTTGAGCCGCCTGGAGGCTTCATGCTCGCCGGGTGCCGACCGGTCGGAGGCCAGCGTCTCCACTTCATCCACGAAAATTATTGATGGAGAGTAGTAAGAAGCCATTTCGAACAGCACCTGTAATGATCTAGGTAAGTACTAATCTGCTGGTACAGAGGACATACATAGATATAACACCACACCTAAACATCAATGCTAGATTCTTTAGATAGATACTAATGGCAAACCTATCATTTAATCTCTGTAAAGTTAAAGTCAAATTTTGTTTGACATTACTCCCAGTTTTTTCCCAAAGTTAGTTGGCACAAAACTGTCATAATGATCTATTTTATATTTTACTCTGATTGCTTACGCCATTTCCAATTTGGTCGGGTTTTTCGCTCTGAATACTAATCCAAGGCTAGTCTCATAGTATCAAAAAATATTGCGTTATTCCTTAGGTAGGTAGGTAGGTACTTGAGTAAAAGGAAATTAAATGCCAGACAAATCATTTATTACACAACCAGCTAGGCTGCTGAAAACATCGAACCTTAACGATCTTCTCCGACTCGCCACGCCACTTGTTGACAACAGTGCTGCAGCTGACGTTGAAGAAGGTGCAGCAGCTCTGGGCGGCGGCAGCGCGCGCCAGCAGTGTCTTGCCGGTGCCGGGCGGCCCGTGCAGCAGCACACCGCGCCACGGCTCCAGAAGACCGGTGAACACTTCTGGGTACCTTGGGGGATCGGGTTTTATTTCATTCATCAGCAAAAATAACTCAAACTAACCTAGCTAATAATTGATTGATCAGCATCAAAAGTTTCTGACGAAATAGATATTTGACCCATGACCAAAATAAAATGCTGGTGTATGTACAGACGTCAAACTTAAGGAATTGCCTTCAATGTAGAGAGTTTTGTAACAAAAACTAGAAGAATACGAGTGTTGAATGTTTCAAGACATCCTTGAAATTATTATGCAGATTTTGTGTATGTCTCAGTTTCAATTGGTGCACAGTTCTTACAGGATACATGACAGACTCCATGAACAAGCCTTTCGCTGATTCCAGGTCGGTCTTCTCAGCTGACTGCCAAAGGCCTCACGATGTCCTGGTATAACAACACGCCTAAGATCTAACCTTACAGACTCCATGAGCAAGCCCTTCGCTGACTCGAGGCTGACAACGTCTTCCCAGCTGACCGCCTACGGCCTCAAGATGTCCTGGTATAACACCACAACTAAGGTCTCACCTCACAGGATATATCACAGACTCAATGAGCAGGCCCTTAGCTGACTCCAGGCCGACGACGTCTTCCCAGCTGACCGCCGATGGCCTCACGATGTCCTGGTACAACAGCTCCACGATCTCTTTCTTCTCCATGCACTGATTCGCCAACAAACCGGCCAGGGGTTTTCTTTCGATGGCTGGGATTGCAGAACTTGACAGCTGGTCTTCCTTTGTATAAAAATATTATTTTAATTAGCTATTGCATTTGACAGAATTGCAGTATTTGCAAATGGCGAGATGTAGTGAATAGTGATTACAAACTAGCATTACTTTTAATATTTTTGTAATTACAAGCTACTTTCAAAAATCCTTAAAGTGGTGCCAATTTTGCAAGGCTGGTTTGTCAAATATGAACATATGATGCCCCAATTGACCTTAACATGATTTTTTTACTGAAATATCCACGAGCCCTTGCGAAAAACCATGACTAAGCGTTACCTAAGATTATGCCGTGGTACGCGTGTCCAATTGTTCATGGACAACCAGAAGGATCAGAGGTAAGTACCTATTTAGAGCAACTAAGCGAACATAAACCTAGTTTTTCCATTTTGCTTGTGTACATAAGTCACTACCTTTTGTTCTGTGTTCTTACCCTTGCCAATCTTGTGACGGTAAACGTGCCCGGCAAATCAGGCTGTTTCTCCTCGACTGCCATTGGCTCAGGCCGCCGCTCCTCGCGCGGGCCCCGCCGGGTCTGCGGGCGGCGCAGCGCCGACGCCGGCGGCCGTTCTCCCTCCACCACTTGACGGAGGAACTGAGGTTGCTTGTTGAACCGGATCAGATAGTAGCTGCAGTAATCCTGGGACAAGTAAAGAAATGATACCTATATAACTTGTAATAGTTTGTGCGATCGCTCGCGGCATGCGGAGCCATTACACGTAGGAACGGCGTAGCGCATAGTTCATAGTTCAAAGTCATTTATTCCATAAACAAAAATAATTGTATTGGAAATTACAAAAACACAAATCAGAACATATTCAAATAATATAACTAATTATAATTACACAGCAAAATCAAATAAAACAAATACCTAACTACGTTTTGTCCCAGCTATACAATTGATTTATTAACTACTTCCTATTATTCGTATAATCATCATTGCAGTAATAACATTTTTCCAATAAGAAAGCCTTAAGTTTATCTCTAAATTGATTTAAATTGTAAATAGTTTTATACTCTACTGGCAAGGCATTAAACAACTTGATTGCTTGGAATCTTACACAGTGACTAGCGATATTTAGTTTAGGTCCTACAGCGATTTGCAAGTTTTTTCTGCGCGTGAGTTCTCTCCGTGTTCTGTCATCAAATGATTCAAATTTGTGCAAATGTTTCACTAGGTAAGTTAATAAGGTAAGAATATACAAAGACGGGACTGTTAAAATACATAACGTTTCGAAGTGTGTTTTGCATGACTCCATTTGAGGAATACGTTTCATGGTGCGAATAGCCCGCTTCTGTAACACAAATGCTGCCGAAATATTGTAATTCCCCCAGAACATAATACTGTAACGGAGTTTTCATTCTATGAGAGCAAAATAAACTAATTTGAGCTGATCTAACGTTATTTCATCTCTTAATGTTCTTAAAGCATAGCATGCTGAGCTTATGCTAGATTCTAAGAATTCTATTTCCTTTTTCCAATTCAGGTCTCTATCAATATAAATACCTAAAAATTTTACGATTTCCATAGAATTAATTCCTAAGCCATTTACAAAGGGGTCTTTGTCTCTTGCATTAGTCCGAAATAGCAAAGCAGATGTTTTATTTTTATGCAACAGCAATAATGTTTTGTAAATTTACTTAAGTTTGTGATGAGAAAAAGAAATTTTAGATTATTTATTTATTATTTATTTAATATAAAATTATTTATAAGTTTTTAATTTTGCATTTTACAATGCTATTTTTATGTTATATTAACACATAAAATTATTCTTAACAAACCAATTTTCAAAGTCAAGAAACGTATTTTGTATTTTAATACTAAGTTCATTTATATTATTGGCCGAAACAACAGCGTTTGTATCATCTGCATAAATGGTTAATTTTACATCCGGTTGTTTTGCTCTCATGTAATCTGCTAAGTCATTCAAAAATAGTATGAATAAAATAGGTCCCAATATTGAGCCTTGCGGGACACCTCTTTTGATTATCCTTAATTCCGATTTACATATGGTTTCCTCATTATTAACTTTTTCTTTTATTTCATCAAACTGTTTGCGATTCGTTAAAAAAGATCTAAATAGATTTAAGTTTTTATCTCTAATTCCGTAGTGTTCCAATTTTTGTAGCAAAATTTCATGATCTATTGTATCAAAGGCAGAACTCAAATCCAAAAACAGTCCTCCTACTTTCATATTGTTATTTAATTTAAGTACTATGTCGTCAACTAAATTATTTATGGCATCTATGGTTCCAACACACGTCTGATACCCAAACTGCCTATCACTAAGTATGTCATTTTGACGCAGGTCTCAGTCTTGCCTTTATGAGCTTTTCATAGATTTTTGACAACATAGGTAACAAAGATGATGCAATGCTCATTGCTCACTTTCATGCACTTTAAGACTAATGGAGTACCTACACTAACGATTTTATGACTACAAAACACTAACACACACTCGTCTGTGTTTTTACTACCTACTTACATACCTAAAATATACTTAAATATTTAGCGGCGTAACTCGAAATCGCACGAAAATTTGCTATCAATCCTAAACTAGAGGTAAATCCATCGTAAAGTTCTATGGTACTTATTTTTAAAGTCAAAGCCTAGAATACTAAATAGTACCAAAGTCAAGTCAGTATCATTCGTTCAGTCAAGGCTGTTACAAGCACTTATGAACGTCAAAGAAGCTACGTCATCAGTTCACAAACCCTACAGCGGGAGACCTTGTAACGAGAAGAGCCGGCAAGAAACTCGTCAAGGGCTGTTTTTTTACTCCCTGTTTTATTTCATACAGAGTCGTCAAATTGAAAAGTGACCTTAACGTATCAGTAACGTAAATTTCCATCACAAAAAGAAAATACTAATTATAATACTTCTTTTTATGGTTATTGTAATTTAGGCGTTTAAAAATAACAGAACTAGGTATATGAAAACGAATCGAAATTCTCTGTTTCCCTACAGAAGCTAAGACAGTACCTTGGCTACCCTAGAGAATACAGAAGAGATCAAGAGCTGCTACTTACTTATTTATTGATACGTTGGCAGGCGCAAACTTATATTACGATACAAATAAAAGCCAAACAGAATTACAGTCCAATACATGGTCACAAAGGGAATGAAGAGCTCAAAATGTTTACTAGACCAACAGTACTGTCTTAACTTCTAAAGTTACTTATTAAACATTACCATGAAAAGATAGCAACCAGATTTATATCACAAAAAAAACAACGGGTTGCACTCCGGGAGTGCCGGCAGAAGTGAGAACCGCTAAAAAATAACAAATAATAAAAACTTTAAAATAATTATTTTCATTACAAATACAATAGTTATTTGTGAATAATGAATCTAAAATATAAACGCCATCTGGTACCCGTAGTATGAAACTCTAATTCACTCTCAAGGCACCAACTCAATGTCATCAAGTATCAAAAACTTAGTGGCAACTAGATTTGAATATCTAGATGGCGTTGTAATGAAAGAAAAGAATATTCCTCCCTTGAAATTAAAACTGACCTGGCATCAATATGAAAGTTGGTAGTAATGAGAGATCTTTATTTAATGGTTGTTATTAACTATTTATACGTAGATCTTTCAAGTGTAAGACTTTATGTAATTTGAAATAGGTCAACAGTAAATGGTCTTACGAATTTTCGATCAGAGTCACGTGTCCGACATTAAAAAATTTTACCCATCCCAATAATTTTAAACTGATTTGCACAAAGCCGCTAAAGAAGTTTTCACTTCAAAAAAAATGTATATTGTTCATGGTTTTAAAGGTTTTAAAGCTTGACATCTTACATTTGGATGAATTACTTTACAAAACTCTTTAAAAACTAATGTACATATTTAAGTAGAGTATAACATCAATTTTAAAAAAAGTATTAGGTACCTACAATCGGGGAACTTCCCGGTTGACCAGTAGAGTTTTGGGGAATCGTTTTTTTTTTAATGAACGACGAGGAGACTCTTAGCCTTCATCACACCTGATGTTAAGTATTGATAAGGCTGAAGACGAAAGCGAGCCTCTCCCGGAATCCTCAATCACTGAGGAACTGGCTATCTTATCTCTAACTGCCGGAACACCACAATGGGTTCAACACAGCAAGGTTTTCTCGGAAAGTACTAAGGTTAAAGAAATTATTTACTATTTAAGTGAAATACCTGTTACATTTTTTGATGTAAACGTTTTCTATATATCTATTAAATTTTTAAATTAATTAATTTATTTATTTATTTTATTTATATATTTTGTACACACACAACATTACAGAAAAAACAATTATAAAGAATTATTGTACAGGGGCACGGCTTATTTCACATTGAAATTTCTTCCAGCCGGCCCGTGAAAGGAAAGGACATTGAGAAGGGCAGACAGTGTGTAATATTTATTTAAATAATATAACAAAATTGTCAATAAATACACAATACTTAGATATAATATATACAAAATAAACCTATAAATACATATAATACTATAAAATAATTCATATAATGCGAAGAGAAAGACAGAAAGGGATCAGTGCTAAGGACAAGAGGACAGATAAAACTCTTTCAGACGTTTTTTGAAAAGAGATATCGTGCGACAATCTCGTATCTCAGCCGGCAACGAATTCCAGAGACGGACAGCATGTACGGAGAAGGAATAGGAAGCGAAATCAGAGTGATGGGAAGGGAACTTCAGGAGGGATTTGGTATGGGACCGACACGGAGAATCAGGTGAATGAGAAAAGGAGAAACGGTCACGGAGGTAAGAAGGATAAGAAGGATTATAAAGGATGTTGAAGAGGAGACAAAGTATTCTGAGATTCCTGCGCAGGCGTATTGGGAGCCACTTGAGATCCTTCCGAAAGTTAGAAACGTGGTCATACTTTCGAAGACCGAAAATGAAGCGAATGGCAAAGTTTTGGAGGCGCTCAAGTTTGTTTAGAAGTTGCTCGGTGGCGTCTAAGTAGCAAAATAATAGCAATTAAACTTCATAAAAAAAGCTATACTGGTCAACCAGGCAGTTTCCCGACTGTACCTACATCAACTAATTAGAAGAACAAACCCAAAGTTTTAATCAATAAGAATATTGGCTCTAGTTTAACTTTCACCCAATGAAAACAAGTGTGCCAATACGATGCATCATACAGAGGCGTTTTTCACTATATAATGCGTTGGATCCAGCGTCGTCAACTCGACCATGTGTCGAAGAGATAAGGTCCAATTTACCATGAAGATGTTTTGGCTATCCACAGGTATAGGAAGTTTTTGGCGTCATCTCGTCTCCCAACTTCTGGGCAAACAGCCAATTCCGTACGTATTGCACTATTATTTATACAGTTTCAGTTCGTCGATGGACTTGCAAAATAAATACGTGCGCAATATTCTTCGCTTTGATGTTGATATAATGATACGATAACAACTAGCAAAGTACTTACCTAAATTTTGCAATTACGAAGTAGATATTTTTTTAAGTAGGTACCTATTTTAGATATAATTCCCGACGAACTGAGCAATTTGGCTACTAGGTTACTAGTGTACAAATAAAAAAAATTATAAAAAAAATTCAAACCGACTTCAAAAAGTAAAAAATAAAACTTTTAGAGTCGGTAGCCAGCCAGGGCATTCTACATTGCACTTCTATTTACTATATATTTTTTTGGCCTTAGCTAGCTAGCACCGACTCCAAAAGTTTTATTTTTTACTTTTTGAAGTCGGTTTGAATTTTTTTTTTATAAAAGATTTTATTTCAGATTTTTTAGTTACATCATGTGCCGTTACTTACACTAAAAATCAACCCATACACAACAATGTAATCTAGGTAAACGACTACTTGCCAAAAGGTGATTGATATTTTTCAAGATTATGAAAAAACTACTAGCCAGATCTTCGTAAAAATTATATGGGATCACACATAAACCATTTTCTTTCAGATAAAAAAAGAATTATAAAAATCTGTTAACAACTGGCGAAGTTATGGTAAAACATACATAAAAAGAAAATAAAAAAATAAAAAAAATACCGTCGAATTGAGAACCTCCTCCTTTTTTGAAGTCGGTTAAAAAGGGGCCAATCTCGGAATGAGAAAGGAAAAGCTGTAAACTCGTATACACTTTCATTTTGGTGTTTTAAAAATTATGTCAAAGGTCATAAAAATCAGTTTTTCGCGATTATCTCGGTTGCTAAAGCTCCAATGATGTTAACATTTATATAATAGTTGTAAAGCCCAGAATTTGTGACCAATATTGATTTTCAGTTGCAATGTGTAGAAGCTATTACCACACATAGAAACCAAACATCACATAGTCGCAAAGTGTCGTAAAGGTTACGAAACTGCCGTGATTGTTACTACTTTAAGAATCTGCGACCGTAATGGTTATATGGGTTTTTTTTTGTTTTTTATAGAAATAAAAATCTTAAAAATGACGATCACAATCGTCAAGTCTCGAAATTATTTTCACATAACATAAATATACCATTTGCGTGACAGCAGGGGCCAGTTTTCTAATTTCCGCCACAGCCGCCTGTAGCGGCAGGAGTCCACGACGACGAAAGCAAATGGTTTTTCACATCCTAGTCGTTTTATTTCTAGTTTATTACAATTGAGAAAATTTAAATCTGTAACTGCTATTCAATATAGTAACTAATCCTATGAATTTAGGTTTGATACAATATAAGCACATCTTAAGTTTCTTCGCGCACTCATAATTGAAATAAAACAACTTTTGCGGAATATTTAGTGCGATTTATTTACCCGAAATAGAGATGATGGTTGGAAGATACCGGGACCCTATTATCCGTAAATTAAAGTCTCACTCAACCCAAATCACACACTGCAAGGCCTTAAGATACGGTTATCTCTTTCTGTAGATAAATAACAAACCTAAAGATGGAGGTCGGCCCGCTTTCAAAGTTTTCTTGGCAGCATCTTTCTTCGAAAGTCCTACCAATTTGTGAACTGCCAGTAGAATCATTAGTTTTTTTCTTTTTGTAATAATAAATCATTTAAATAGCAAACAAATCAAAACATTAAACACAATAATCAGTGCCATAATAAAATTATTGACTTTAAATTAGTACCTAATTATCTAACCGTTTCCGATCACAATAATAAATCAACTTTGTGAAGGTAGACTTATAAGTAGCTAAGTAGTCAACCCGAGACCACGGTACCTGAAAAGGTGCTGAAACGTCGGGAGACCAAAAAACCTCAAATAAACCGAAAAATAATAGTACCAAATACATATATATTTCGGGTAAATAAATCGCACTAAATTTCCGCAAAAGTTATTTTATATAAATTTTGATACAATATATTAGACATAACAAATGTATTTATATTATAATGCATGTATGTATTTACAATTTCTATTTTATTTACATTTCCGCGGCATGAAATACATAGAAGCTATTTTTGTAGTAGCTGAGATTTAAATTAGTACTTAATAACAAGTAGTTAATATTCACAAAAGTTAAAATTAGTCTGGCACACTGATTATAATAAAAACTAGCAACGTTTCGCGCTGCCATCCACTAGTGGCACATTTTCGTACAGTTTGACAGCCACAAATTATATAGGTAGTATGACAGCCACCGCAGCGACGACACTGAAACTGTAGGCTTATTACGAGTTTGGCAAACTTGACTTTACAGTAAACGTTAACGTAAAATGTAGCTCTGTCTCTTTCACACTTAGCGACTGTTTTACCGACATGAGCAGTGTATCCGATAGTCTACGCTCACGAGTCCTGTAAATGTCATGTTAAGCAAACTCGTAATAGGGGTACAGAACTGAGTTTTCGTTAGATAATCAGCCCTCGGTACTTACTTACAATATAAACGTAGAAGTCATCTGTGTAACCGTTACGAAAACGACATTATTATTTTCAAGAATTCCTGAAAAATACTGACCCGATTGCAAAATTTCAAAAAATGGGAGAAGTGACGCATCTCTTCTGTGTCTGTTGACTTGTATCGCCACACCCGTCTCATACCACTAGAGCCCCGGGTGGGGAGTAGACGGATACAGACTTCACCACACAGTGATCGGATGAGGGGCCTGATGCCGATGTAGAATGTCTGTCTTGATCAGTTGTCAGCAGAAGGTCTAGGAAGTTCGGGGGTATGTGTGTCTATTCTATACAGCGTGGGGCCTAGAACCGGGGAAAATATTGAAAATGGACACTCTAGAGTATTAGTATTTATTCTGAAAAGATTCCAGTTAATCAAAACCCATGCATTACTCACAATAATAATTTAAAGTTACGATTCTTAATCAGGGTATTATTGCAAAACGATATTATCGCTAACGTTGCGAACTTATCGTGGTACAGGGGACAATAATAAAAACTTTTATAAAAAAAAATTCAAACCGACTTCAAAAAGTAAAAATTTTTTTTTGGCCTTAGCTAGCTAGCACCGACTCCAAAAGTTTTATTTTTTACTTTTTGAAGTCGGTTTGAATTTTTTTTTTATAAAAGATTTTATTTCAGATTTTTTAGTTACATCATGTGCCGTTACTGACACTAAAAATCAGCCCATACACAACAATGTCATCTAGGTAAACAACTACTTGCCAAAAGGTGATTGATATTTTTCAAGATTATGAAAACACTACTAGCCAGATCTTCGTAAAAATTATATGGGACCACACATAAACCATTTTCTTTCAGATAAAAAAAGAATTATAAAAATCTGTTAAAAACTGGCAAAGTTATGGTAGAACATACATAAAAATTTTTTAAAAAAAAATACAGTCGACTTGAGAACCTTCTCCTTTTTTTGAAGTCGGTTAAAAAAACTTACTCCAAAACGTCATGATATCACTATCCATTAGAAAATTTATCTTTTTATAGAATCTCCTTGAATAGAAACAGCTTTATCTCCTTGAATAGAAACAGCTACTTACCACAGCATAAAATCTCTGTTTCAAATTAATTAATATCTGTAGTTTATTATTAAATATCGCAATGACAGTAATATTTTAACCATCATGCATGACATGACATGTCAAACAATACCAAGTATACTCTTTGCACCAACTAGATTCAACCATGGTATTATTATGTTCTAGTAAGTAGTACCTATTAATTCCATGGATTCAACGCTTTTTACGTTAAAATGATCTTTTTAAAAAGAAGATCATAGTGTAAAAAGAGGGTAAATTTAAAAGAATAATTTTGATTAGTAAAGTCAAAACATTGTCATGGGAATTTCTTTGATTTCAGTTTAAATTAATTTTAATTTATTATTTGAATTGGATTTACTTACACAATTTGTAATGTGAAAATTGCTTTGAGTGCAAAATAAACACTTCAGAAAAACAATACCTGCGTGGATTCATGAAGCGCGATAGTAAGACAGTATTATTTTTCTATCAGCCGACACATAAATTGTCAAAAAGACGTTTCGAGTAGCTCCGAAGGAGTTGAGCGGAACTGTTGTTTGCATTATTACATTGAATCTACGATTAAGTTTGTTAGAAAAAAATTCAAGAGTTGAGAATTGAGGGTTGGGACCATAATGATTCAATTACTAGTGACCTACAGAGCCTCCATTTTTTATATTATCCCCGGTTTAAGGCTTACGCTGTATATGGCACCCGCGTAGCGCAGTAACAAGCTGAGAGAGGTCGTGCGAAAAAATTAAAATTTTTCACTTATGTATAGCCATTGATTTCGATTATGCAGTATTTAATTAATAATGATAACCTTTAATTTGATATACTTTTCGTTTACGCCCAGCCTGAGTTTATTATTCATACTTCATGAGCATTCTCCTTTGGGCCCCTCATAGATTGTGAGCCGATTGAAACAAATGTCATCGAAAACGTACACCGGTACGTACACAACGCAGACTCCGGCATTGGGTATGAACCGATGATCCAGAGTATCCACGGGGTAGGTTGAGTAAAGTAAGTTTAATAAAAAAAGATTAAAGTTCTTACAGGGTTATAGTAGATATTGATACTTAGGTCATCAATTAATCAGCAAGCTAACGGACATTACACAGAGTGCGCAATAAATTGAACTTAGTTCCAAAGCGACTAAGGCACGTATTCCAGAACGTGACTCAAGCAGTGATCTATACTTAAGAGCAGTCAGAAATGGACGCGCTTATTCATTGTATGTAGCGAAGTCCCTTTCTAAATGTTCTCAACTGCTTGAGTCACTTCTGGAATACGGGCCTAAGGCGTAGCTAACCATATCCATCTATTGGACGGCTTAAGTGTTAAAACAGATTTAATAAAAATTTAAAATTTTGAAAACCCTACGAGACGGATAAAACGTAATGGCAAAAAGGACAAAATAATTTAAATACTCCCGAATCAATTATCCGTGGTGGCTGCCATTAAATAGTACTAGTTTTACAGTTTTATAGTAGTGTGAATAATTGGAGATATTTTATTGCTATACTTATTGATATTTATGTTTGAAATTTAAAGTAGTGATGGGCGCCCCCGGCGGATAATTGGGTATAGGTATCATTGTAATACATAAAACCCATTTCTGAAAACCGAATCAAAATCGGACTAGTACTTAGTTTGGGTTTTGGTCAAACAAATGCTTACAGCAGCACCCCCTTGTTGAGTTGTCACGGTAACACTTATCTAAGAACATTCACTAATCAAACCCAAACCCATTACTGGAAACTGCATCAAAATCGGACACGTAGCTATGGAGATAAATGGTAAGATTGGTTTGCAAAACAAATGATTACTGCAGCCTCAAGTCGTCGAGTCCTCAAATTGGCCTAATTTTGTGTCGTATAAATCAATGAGCTTAGAAATGAGGCCGGTTTTGCTGTGGGTGCTAAGCGCCAAAAAAAGTAGCCAGAAAAATTTGAAAGCTAGCTCAAAGGACGGAAAAAAATATTGCTGATTCCGGATATGTATATAACTCAATATGGCAAAAAATATCGTTTAGACCAATTAGCCTTTCAACCGCCGATATAGCTGCGGTGGGCACTTAGCCACTTAGCCGTTAGATAAAGGAGCACCACCGTAGCCGACTTGGCGCCGTTCCACCCGCGCGTTAGCGACTATCTGCCACCGCCGCCATTATCGCGACCCACCAGAAACCAATACATCTCACATTCGATTTGGAGCTAGGAAAGTGGACCGTTTTCTTTACTTTAAGACACTTTCAAGCAAAGGCAAAGGTCCTTTGCTTGAGGGTTATGAGAAGATTACAGAAATTCCGCCAAAGGCAGATCCCGATAGTGAAAGAAACGGTTTTAGGATTTTTTTTTCAGTTTTCCTCCTTGATTTTCTAGATTCCTAATTTAGAAAATTTACAAAGGATAGCTTCTTAGGTGTTCTTACTAGTTAGTACTTCTTAGCTACCAGCGATTACAATTACTTTACTATACCAGTCACTGCTGTTACGAGTCAACAGTCTGTAGTCGTAGTACATCGTAGAAACGCGAACACTATGGAAGCACCTTTCTGGAGCAGGCCTAAGTCGGTTTAATAATTACTAACAAGAGTTAAAGCTCACGTGCTAAACGGTAGTTAGGGACTCGTGTTTAGACAATCACGGTTAGCTACTAAACTAACAACCTATAAATTGTCGATTTAGGGTCCTCATCATCTTGATGACTTAAGCTTAATTATTAAGGACTAGCGAATTAACGGATTTGAGCGAATGAGGACACGTCGAATTTTTCTAGTATATTCACCTTTCTACGGTGTTGGCCACCGTCGATTCATCAATGAGAGAAAAAATCCTCGAGTGCTTTACCCCCGCAAAATGTTTTGCTTTAGAGAGATGATACTATAAGAGATAATTAGTGTGTCACGAGGAGATTTTTTTTTACTAATAGCAAAATTTGTGTGAATTATTGTTTTTAAGATATTTGAGAAAAACAGATTTTGCTGGAGTAACGTTTGAAACGTTACCCTGGCAAAAAAGTCGCTTCAGCCCGGAACCAAATACATGAATAGATAGCTTTTGTTGCGTAGGAAATGTTAGCAAATAGCAAAATTTGTGTTTGCTATAGTTCTCGAATAATTTAAGATTTTGCTGCTATAACGTTTTGGGATTTCCCAAATCTCGAAAACGGTTCAAAGCAGAGGTTTGTAAAAATACCAATCAGAGACCTTATATAATTTGTTTGAATTTGTTTTTGAAAAAACGTATTTACAAGTAAACTAGTACACTTTTAACCAAATAAATAGCTGCAAAAAAATACCCGTGGTAGACACTTATTACGTCAAGAGTTTCAGATATTGTAGCTTTACACGATATGAAGCTAAAAACAGATAAATTTTAGACTGGTCGTACTTTAGCAATCGAATACGTAGTTCCCATAACATTGAGAACTAATGTTGTCAATGCTGATGCAGATGCATTGGGCCGGATTCCCAAGGATGCGGGTTCGAATCCCGTCATGGCGACATGAGACTAGTTGCTTTTTTCTAGTATATTTTCTTGTTTAATATTTTTCAAACTTTTCCCCTTTTCATTCCCTTCGCTGCCCCCTTTTGGAATTCCTTTTGAAAGTCCTTAGTGTGCCTCTCAAATTTGATTGAGAGGCACACTAAGGATTGAAATCCGTTAATAAACATCACCCTTTTCCCCCTATTTTACCCTCAATCAACAATCACGTTCGATAAAAATTCTTAAACGAATCTATTTATTTATTTATTTATTTGTTTATTGGGCAGTCAACAAAAACATGTACTAACAATATGTAATAAATTAAATGTAGAATCTTAGTCTAAGTACAGTTTCTAATTATAGACAGCCACGGCATGCAATTACGAACTTCAAAAAATAAAAATAAAAAAGACAATGTAAAAATCCAATACATGCTGCGGAAGGTTAAAATCAGGTTGTTACAAAATCATCTAATTTAATTTAATTTAATTTAATTTAATTGGGGTTTACGTTACTAATAATAGATTTAACAATTTCTCTATATTTTCTCAGGCTGAGGTGGAATATGTCCAAGTCTTCAGAATTATTTGACCGGGATAAGCTGTTGTATTGCTTCTGGATCCTATTCAAAGTTGAGTGACTGCCCAGATTGCTCTTAACACATTTTTGTACAAAAATGTTGAACCTGCTAACCCGAGGCAATTTTTTGGGAGCGTTGATTTGAATCTGATCCAGAAGGTTAGAACAATCCAGCCCTCCATTCATTAGTTTGTACAAAAACATGCTATCGAAAAGGAGCCTTCTATGCTTGAGGCTTTGGATCCTAAAATATTCAAGTCGACTCTCATAAGATCTCAACGATTTAGCAAGGAAGTTTCGGAAAGACATCTAGAAACTTATGTGCCAATTTTCGTCAAAATCGGTTGAAAAATGCGACCTGAGCAGCCCCTGCTCGATCGGCACTTCATAAATTAACACCTTATATACAGGTTGGAAATTTAAAACGGGGCACGACACGGGCAGGTACCGTAATCGTTGTTGCTACATGAAAACGTTCTTGAAACCATCCTTAATTTTTTATAGAAATATTGAACTGCATTCACGGATTTTGAAAAAGAAAACAGTCAACAGAAAATAAAAATATTTATTATTAACTTTTTGATGCTAATGGATCCTGTTCCGTAGGTCAGTGAAGCTATGGCTACAAGAAAAATGTTTTTATTCTATTGACGATTATTTTAATTACTGCAAACATATAAAGACAAGATAAAGAGTATTTCGGACTGTGAGAATGTATAGTTTTTGTGTATATGACTTTGTTTGATGTAGATTATTTGATTTATTTTATATTTTTAATTATATTCTTGACATTTGCATGCCGATTTGGCGAGACATGAATGGACATTTTATAAATATCTAAGATCTGTATTGTATTTTACCATGTTTCTAGTAAATAAATAAATTGATTGATTGATTGTTCCTTATGAGGATCAAAACGGTCTAAGACATCAACTGAGGTATGAGTACTAGAAAAGTCAGAAATCGCGAAAAAGTATTTCCACATATTCGCTAGAGAGCGCGAGCGCGGGAAGTGTGTTTTTTGCGTTTTTCGCGATTTCTGACTTTTCTAGTACTCATACCTCAGTTGGTGTCTTAAGAGTGTTTTGATCCTCATGAGAAACAGGATCGATTGGCATTAAAAAAAACATTTTTGAAAACTGACCATTTTCCTGCTGACTGTAAGTTTTTTCAAAATCCGTGAATGGAGTTCAAAATTTCTCAAAAAATTAAGGATGGTTAATAAGAACGTTTTCATGTAGTAACAACGGTTAAGGTACCTGCCTTTACTGCTCCGTCTTAAATTTCCACCCTGTATATAATATGTATAGATGACACACATAAACCACTCGACGTGCATTCGCTTAATGTATCGTCATCCATATGACGACTGACCTGCAGTATGATATCCAAGTCAATGTTGTCGCATAGCTGGTACTCCCCAGTGAGGTTGGCCTCCGACGCCAGGGTCTCCGCGCTCTGCAGGAATCCCTCCTGCTTCAGGAAACCCAGCACCAGGTATTTGAGTATCCGCTTCCTTGCTCGGAACAGAGCTTCCTTCTGTTGATAAACTGTTAATTAAAGACTAAAATTACGGAATAGTTCTTGCTAGGAGTGAAGCCTGTAGTATGGGACAGTTAGTACCAATACAAATATTAGAAACAAACTTGTCTTCGCCTGCCGTCCCGTGTAAGGAGTTAGAGCGAGTTGATAAATAATCCTTACTAATATTATAAATGCGAAAGTGTGTTTGTTTGTCCTTACTTGACGCCCTAACTAAGCAACCATCTACTAGATTTTTGTCATAGAGTTAGTTGAAAGGACGGATAGTAACATATGCGACTTTTTATCCCGATATTCCCACGGGAACGGGAACCACGCGGGTGAAACCGCGGGCGGAAGCTAGTGGAAAGTATAATTTTCAGTTTTGTTTTCGTGAAAACCATGTGATAAGTGCCACAAATACTTAACACATTTAAAAAATAGTGCGGTTCCAAAAATACTTTATTTAGATTTGGAAAGCCGCGTTGCCGGTTCCATAAAACGACTGATATTTTCCAATGAGTATAAGTCACTCTAAACTTGACATTAATTTATTTTATTTCTTACTTGACATTTATTATCATACATTTTTTTTTTATTAATTTATTGTTGACTTTCTCGATTTTATTTTATGATCATTGTTTGTATATTTGCATGCTATGTAAAATGGCTAAATAGGTGCTCCATTTTGTTTGCACAATTGTACTTAACAACATTACTGTACCCTATTTAGAGCAAATAAAAATATTTGTATTTTGTATTTGTATAAAGCCACGTTCTGATGATTATAGTTGACTGACATGACTGACGACCTGTTTGGCACAGGTGTACTATAACCGCCTTCTGTGCCAAAGGTCCCGGGTTCGATCCCCGGACAAGACAAATATTTGTGTCATGAACTTGTCAATTTGTCTTGGTCTGGGTGTTTAATATGTATATCAAGTATGTTTTAAAAAACAAGTATATAGGTAACTATGTTTATCCGTTATCTAGTACCCATAACACAAGTTCTTAATGAAACTTGACGTGGGCTAAATAATCGATGTGATAATTTATAGGTATGCAATAATTTATTTTTATTTTTATCTATGATCGTCAAAACGCAGCCTAAAACGTACGGGATTAGGGCTTCTAACTAAGTGTTAACATTGTTTTGCAGTCGATTGTATATTCACTTAATCTGGAAAGCGGCAAAAATAAATAAATAAACTATACATATCCATTATTCATGGAGTATCGGGCGCCCCTTGTGGTATCTGCCGCCTGCCGCGGTCGAGTTATACGGGAAACAGTGAACATTTGCTTACATTGTGTACTCGAGATTCGAACCGCAGACCTCGTGTACTCGTACCCTCAGGTCAACAATATTTTATGATTCATTAATTCTTTCTGTTGTTTATTCACAAAGGCATCATCGAATAGAACGACTTTAGTTGGAAACTTGTACCAATGCAGATGGTGTACAATACTTTTATCATACAATATTACAAATAAATTACACATTTTAGTTCCACTATAAAATAAAAAAACTCATAATTTAAGCCCAATTCTTCTGATATTTTCTTATGTATATGTGTTTCTTATATCTTCAAGTTAATAAGTATTAATGATATCCACGTGTTTTGAAATAGTATAATATATTATTAATTTTAACATAAAGTTAAAGAGCACAATTAATATAGACTTTATCTACCATACTTTTATGTTAGTAAAATACTTTTATTGCTTGCATGTCTGAGTTTTTTTCCATCACAATGACTTTGTATCTAATCAGTATTTTGTCGTTTAAAAAAACAACACGATCCCGATTGCGTTGTTGATTTCTTGTTTGCCTATACATATATGTTAATTTTACTTTCATTAAAATTGCTACAATAAGATCGTCCCCGAATAGATGCGCTATCAAAATTTCAACTCGGTGTGAAACCCAGTGTTTCAATTGAGTAGTTCCACCCTTATTGTATTGAGGTGACGTATCAGTGCGGGGTGCCAACGGCTGGAAGAATTATTCGCTTCGGGCCCAATGGCACAGAAAACGGGCCAAACCGCCACCTCGAGGCCATGTAAAAAACGGGCTTCTGCGTTTTATGACTTTATAAAAAAGAATATTTTAATAACTAATGCAAAGGAAAGGAAATTTATGAATTTACTAGTTTTAGAACTAGTGTTCCGTAGCTTTGATAACTAAATTTGGTGCATGAGTTACATTTTATTTACAATTATAAAAATTTGTTTAACCTTTAAAATTTTGATAATTACTTATATTATTATCTTAAACTATTTAAAAGGGAATGATTTTTAATATACGCAAAATAAAGTGTAAGAAGTTATAACTTACTATTAAGAATCTAACTGAAGAATATTCTGCGAAAGCTATTTTGAAACAACCAGCAACGTTGAGAATCTAACTGAAGTTGTATAATATGAGTCTTACCGATTCGATTTTTCTCATTTGACTCATCGGCCTGTTGATTCCAGACATTTCTTAAACTCTTATCAAATACGAAAGCAATAAAATACATTAATTGTGAACGAGCAAAATCGTCAATTAAACGCTTTATTGACAAAATGGTACCTTGTGTCAAACTTGTAGCTAAGGGTTGCTATGGGGTTGTTGTCGGTTGTTAAGCAACGATTACTCCCTAATTCAACTGAATAGTTCCAATTACCTTACAAATTGTCGTTGGATTGATTATAGATTAAATAAAATGGAAGCTACCACCGGCCTCAATAAAAAAACCTTTGAGTCCTTTGAGTCACTTAAGGCGTTATTGGCGTTTTTTTTTCAAATAAAATAGCCGGTTACTTATGTGGAACCATAATTTGCAATGAACTGAATTTGTGTTGAATGGTTGATAAACCTGTAAGTAAATAAATAAATTAACTAAGTTTAATAAAATTTATATAGATATATCAAACACCAAAAAAACCTATCTCTTCTTAAAAGTAAACCACTTTTCATTCCATTAAGTAACATTTTAACTTGGTATTTACACAAATAAAACTATTTGTTTATTATCTATCACATTTGTTTATTGAACTATTAAAGTATTCTTCTTCAAGAAATCAACAATAAACTTAAAGATTATTCATAAATAGCCAAGAATTTATCGGTGAAACATCCATTACGTCTCTTTTGTGCCAATAACACCATACAAAATATATTGTCATTAACATCATATTTGAGTTAAAACAATTTGAAAGTAATACAAAATAAATTTTGGAAAAGTAAAACAATATTGTATTTCTGAAACAAGTCTAAGTTTATAGAATTTTAAATAATATTGAATTTTAAATAACATTGTGATAGGACAGTTACTTAGGTGGAACTCAAAGTTACTTATGGGATAACATTAGGCTACGCATACAGTTGTACTTAATATTCATTAATCTTAGTCAGTCATTAGAATCAGTCTTATTTGTATTAGATAAATCCTATATAATTTACACTCATCAGAGTTTAAGGGAAACGTATGCCATCGATTCGGGAACCGATTCTGGGCAACTCGGGCACGTTGAAATTTCTTTTCGCTCTTTCTCGTTTTTGGTGATGAAGTCACTACACTATATTTTAAAGGAGTTGCTCATTTAACTCTACGACTTTAATTTAAAAGCGACGAAAAATTTCACCCTCCAGTTTCGCTTCTCGAAACGATGGTATTCGTTTCCGGTTGGATGTTTTCTACACCAATAATTGCACGTTACAAAAAAATTTTAGGCATTTCTCCCTTTACAATAATAAAATAAAAATTATACAACCTAAAATAGTTGACGCTAATCAAAGTCAAGGCATACTGTGCAAATATATCAACTACACACTATAACAGCAATAAATAACGATAACAATCACGCTGCGATTGCAAGCAATTTAAAATGAATAAAAGTAATTTGGGGGTATTTAAGTCAACTGTGAAGTTAACATGCTTTATGGTGGACATATTAAATAGTGCTTCTTCTACAATACATTTTTGCCAATATTTAAATTTTTACAATTTATTTCCCTGATTTATTATATTTAAACAAAATTATTATTTATTTCTGTAGTAGAATTATTACACTTGCCAACGATATTTTATAAGGTTGCTGAGAGAATTACTGTTGATTTTGGTAGACAAGACTTTTTTGGAGTGCCCATATTTTTAGACTTCTAAACTCTAAAGTTTAGAAAAGTCTTATAATCCCTCTCTGTCCGTCCGTACGTACGTACGTATGTATGTACGCATCGAGATCTCAGAAACCATAAGAGATAGAGACAAACGGTCAACGGGAATGAGTTTAGGACACCTTGGACATGTGTCAAATGTACTTTTTTAGTTTCTACACTACAAAACAATAACAACTGTCACGTGGTTTAGAAGTCTATTTTGTGCCTGCTAACTAGCAGGCGCTGCTAACTTGTTTAAAAACACCCTTAAACGACTGAACCGAGATAGTAATGAATGAGAAAAGGATGCGCGCGGCAGCGAGACCAATTTTGTAGATTAGGCGAAAAAAAAAAACGAAATCACTTCGTAGAAATAACTATAGCTATTAAAGAGAAATGCAAATATATGCTAAATAATATCGGTGTCCACAAACATCAGGTATGATGAAAGCGAAGTCTCCCAGTCGTTCATAAAAAAACTAATTTCCAATACTATGAGTATGAGTACTATGAGTATATGTAACCCCATTTGTGAATAAACTTGAGTTTTCGTATTTTTAGTTTTCATTTCGAAACGAACAAAGTTTCGAGGCAAAAACATAAAATCGTGTTTCTGATACATACATACATACCTACATCACAAATCTAGATTAAGGTATGAAAAAATGTATATCTTATTACCAGATTTGTAACAACTCTCCATAACATAGCAACCATCCTATATCAAAAAGTACATCATTTTACCGTATAGCGTCTTGCATAAGTAACAACAGCATTTTTGGCGGTCTTAGGACGAAGTAACTATTAAGTAAGACGTGTCCTAGATAAGATTGCCGATTAAAGTCGAGGGTGAGGGTAAGTTTTTTGTATTAGCTCAAGTGTATCCGTGGTGCCGTCATTGTTCCTGATATCGGAAGAATGATCATCATCATCATCACACTGTCACCCGTAATCTCCTTATTTTTTAATCGACTAAAAAAAGGAGGTTATCTATTCGTCGCGTATTTTTCTTTTTATGTATATACATCGATTACTCGAAGACGGCTGGACCGATTGTAATGATTCAAACGTTATTAGATCAGGTGTGTTCCCAAGTGGGTCCCATTTTCTGAAATTTCGAAATCAGTTCAGTATTTTTCAGGAAATCTCAAAAATACTGTTGTAAAAACCGCAAGATGGCAATAAAGTTCACTAGATGGCGCTGCTTATCGGTCAAGCATTTTGACCCAAACGGTTTGACTCAAACTAGTAGTTGCCTACACTACTACTTTGAGTCAAAGCGAAGTGCGGGAATTATCCTAACTTAAAAAATTGTGAAATAAAAATATTATATATAAAAAAATAAAAACCGACTTCAAAAATCAAAAAGTAAAAATATTAACCTTTTGTTGGAGTCGGTCCAGCCAAGGTAATTCCTTGGCGGTACTAGCAATTTTTTGGTATTTCCTTTTATTATATGTATTTCCATCTCTTTTAACAGACTTCAAAAAAGGAGGAGGTTCTTAATTCGACGGTTTTTTTTTTTTTATGTATGTTACGAGATTACTCGAAGACGGCTGGACCGATTCGAGTAATTCTTTTTTTGTTCGAAAGGGTATACTTCCTTTATGGTCCCATTGTCATCAAGTCAGGATCTGATGATGGGATCCTGGAGTAATCCAGGGAACTCTTCAAATATTATAGGGACTCCTATAGCGATTTCGGTGTTTTCTACAGTAACTTATGCATATGCTTCCGGAATGCACCATTTGGTGAAGTGGAACTGATGATGAAGACCACAAATGGTCATCGGAACTATTAAATACTTAGCATTTCACGGCAGCTATACGATTACTTTAATGTAGTTCATAAGCAATTTATGCTCGACTCAATGCATGTGATGAAGTGCAACTGATGATGAAGTATCGGGAGAACTCCTCAATAAGTAACGTCCCTGCACCGGGAAAAGCAGCATTTTGTAAAAGGTGATGAGGAGTTGTCATAAGGTTATCAGCGTAGGCACGGGACCTCTTCTATCTTTAAAAATTGTGAAATAAAAAGAATTAAGAAAGAAAATAGTAGCACCGCAAAGTATAATGCTTTGGCTGGCACCGAGTCCAAAAGGTTTATTTTATGCTTTTTAGTTTTTTGAAGTCGGTTTTAATTTTTTTATAAAAAGTTTTGTCGTAGTTCCTCTTCCGTTCCATCCATTAACGTTCATGTCATGTCCAGCAAATATTACCAGCAACTCTTCCTATAGCATAACTTACATGACCGAACCAGGCTATTCCACATCTATCTCATAAATTTTCTTTAATCAGTACTTATCATTGCTCATAAATCATGGACACAGTTATAAATCGGAACAATGATGTTGTCAAGTATTTAATAGCAACAGGACAAGTTTTTTTTTACAACTGAAAACGTAAAAGTGTTCTAACTTTTGTGTAACTCTTAGAAGGTTCAATTAAATGCCTCGTCAGAGGTAGCCGGGTGACGAGATTGACGCTTCCATTTTGTTATTAAACTCGTCCATTGAGAGGCGTCGCTCCCAGGCTTTAATGAAAAAGTCCTAAATTAAAGTGAACTACGACACGGCAAAGAGCTGTGAGCCTTCCCATTCAAAAAGGAATATGCGCGTTTTCAGTTGCTAATGAATAGAATGGAGTTTCTTCTCCAATTAAAGATGTTTGAGATGTAGGAACAAAACACTGTAACACTTCTTAATCAGACTTAGCAAATATCTATGTGTAACTTAATCTGCAAGGAATATTGCTATGAATAATGTAACTAATATTTAAAATCCAAATTTTCTGAAACTGCCAAGCCAAAAAAAAAACGTGGTACGTATGGTTAGAAATGGTCATTTGGAGCAATAGTTAATATGGCACAAAAGTTGTAGGATTACTCCGAGTCAAGGTACACAAGTTCAAAGATTAGCCATTTTTATACATCGCTTCATTTCTAAAAATGCAAAAATTTCAAAATATTTATTCATATTGCTAAAACTAATGATCAGAAGACATCGCGAGACAAAACGATTTGGTAGCCAATCATTTTTATACCTAAAAAATACTATGGTAAGATCGATATAGGTAGGTCTGTGATGGTAAGAAAAAAAAATTTTTCTAGGTTAAATTATGTTATTTTTATATTTGTTGCAGGGGTATTGTTAGACGTGTTATTAGACCATATATTATCCCATTGCACAATAAAAATGCTTCAGACCAAGTTGCTTTACACAATCCACAAATGTATGAAAAGCGAAATGAAATCTTTGAAGCTCCAATCGAATAGTTCTAACCATATGCTGCAATTTTTTTGTTGGCCGGCACTTTCAGAAAAGATCCAAAAATGTATGAAGCTTTTTGTATGTAGGGACGTCAAGTAGTTGACTAACACATAGGCTACTTTTTTATCCCGGTATTCCCACGGGAACGGGAACCACGCGGGTGGTAGCTAGTTAATAATAAAATCCTCTGAGAATCGAACCCACAGCCGGTAGCTAACATAACAATAAGGTAGGTAACAAGTAGAGTTTGAGACAACAAATAAAATAAATAATTGCATACAAACACACCAATTATCTAGCCCACGTTAAGATTCATAAAGAACTTGTATTACGGTTACTAGATAACGAATAAACATATATATACATATTTTTTTTGTGAATACATTCATAATATAAGTACATATTAAACACCCAGACAAAAGACAAATATACATGTTCATGCACACAAATATTTGTCTTGTCCGGAGATCGATCGAAGGCAGGCTTAGTACCCCCGGTCGTCGACAAATGAGAAGATCTCATGAAATATTTGGTTTATTCTCATCTTCTCATCTGACTCATTGGCCGGTTGATTCCAAACGTTATCAAACACGAAACGTAATAATCAAAAAGTAAATTGTATCTTTGTAGTAGTACCTATCTGGCATAGTATTCTGATATAAATCCTCAGGAAGTGACGCATGTCAGTACGCATACCCGCCGGCGTGTGATTGCTCGCGTTCTACGTGACAATGGTACAGAGCAGTAATCCAAGCCATACGTATATTAATTAAGGCGCTTTGCCTGAAATCTGCGAGCTTGTACGAGTAATGTAATGAAGAAGCAAGAGAAATATGTAAGCATCGTAGGGAGTGGAAAGAAATATTTCAGCCTCCCTTGCGACAGAAAGGTGTGTCGTGTCATATTGTATGTATGATGCGTAGCCCGTAAGCTTTTCCATCTAGCATAGTGTGAGAATGGATTTTTAGAAAAATCAACTTTTATTCAATTACAGCGATGGGGTTGTTAATTAAATTTTAAGCAGTCTTTGCGTTATAATTCTACAACATAAATGTATAAAAAAGTTCATATTAATTATTGTCAGTTTTCCAAAATCGGTTTTTTTTCAACTGTGCCCCAGATCTGAAGTTGAGTCGAACATCCCTAGGAGCACAGTAGAACATACATAAAAATCTTAATAATTAATTAATAAACCAGTCGTTTAGTTGATGTTAAGTAAGTAAGTTCTTTATTGTGTATGGATTTAAGGTCACATTTATAAACAGATACAAATGTCTAATATAAAAGTTTCACTTAATCCTACCTTTACAGATATATACACAAAAATACAAATACAAGGCCTCAAAAGTAAATTTAAAAAAAACATTTTTTAAAGAATAACTAACGAATAACTAGGCTACTTATAATTTTAATATTCCTGAACACTATAAAAACATTTGTTCACAAGCCATTTTCTTATTGATGACTTAAAATGAGTAAATTTCAAATCTTTAAACTCTTCTGGCAATTTATTATAAACTTTAATACACATCATAAAGGTATTATTAGATACAAGTGATAGTTTTGATGCGGGATTGTATAGTTTATTTTTATACATTGAGCGAAGGTTTCGGCTAGATACTTGACTTCTTTGTTCAAATAAATATTTATTTTGATACACAAATAAGCAAATGTCAAAAATGTACAAACAAGGCAATGTAAGCAGTTTATATTCTTTAAAATATGGCCGACCCGAATCAATTTAGCTCGAACACACTTCTTTTGCATCATCGTTGGCCTTATACTGGCAATAATTTAAGGACTTTGTATCCAAATTACTTTCTTCTGCGATTTGTAACCATTTTGGACGTTTTCTGAAATAATTACACAACAATATCAATTGACATTTTCACCCCAACGAATTTCAATTGGCATTGGCGACTGCTGGGTAAAAACCTCCCCACGGCACTTATCGTGATACAAAAATCGTAAAAAGAATTGGTTACCTTTATATTACCAATATATTACCAATTACATACCTAATATACAGTATAAAATGTTACTTACCAGTAGCTACAGTTTTTGCTTAAATCGGAAAACACAATACGAAAATGTTAAAGAAATATATGTCGAAAACTGTTTTTCCAAAATATTTAACATGCTACTTACACAATCTCACTTTGTTAAATGAAATAATATGGGCGTTTGCGCATTTGATGTATACTGTCAATAAAAACAGAGTTATTGCGGGTGTTTCATTCTGCCCCATGTTCCACTGTGCCGAGGTCTTACCTATGCATTTAAAAAATCGTCAGTGTTTTCCACGAAGCCTGAACTTAACAGTCGTTGAGACTTTGACCATTTGCAAAGTATCGGATTTTAGGATCGCTCTTAATACATAAAAATAACTTCTAGGTAGGTAAGTAGATTATCTGTTGTGATAAGTATATTTTCTTGTTTAATATTTATCACATAAAAATAGCATTGTAAAATGCAAAATTATAAAGTTATAAAAAGATTATCGATGATTGAAGAGATATGTCTCTTCAATCAAACTCAAGACTCAAGGCTCAAACTTAGTAGATATTAATTTCTTTTTATTTTTTGTGTGAATGTTATCGTTTGTTCTCTGTAGTTGTGCTTTCTAAAAAACAGAAAAAGCTAAAATCGGCTCATTGAAAATTGGGAAAAATACGAGCCATCTCACGATTGATTAAACGAACAAGTTAAAGTTAAAGTCGCCAGTGTAATCGCATCATCACCCCGTCAATCAAGATTGACGATTGTCCGATGTGATTGAAGGAGATTGCGCTCCAGCTTTTTACAGTTAAATCCGTTTGATTAAAAAAAGGTTTTGCTAATGAGTGCTAATGAGAGATTTTATTTCCAATGATAGGAATAATATTGAAATATCTTAGCCATTCAGTACAATATAATATTCAGACTACATTTCGTTACATGGATCTGATTCCGAAATGAGTGGTTTTAGCACTTGTGTTATTATGGATGTCGAAACGCAAGAAAAACTTAAGATTCTTGTTCCGGGTGGGAATCAACCAAACTACCCCTGACTCAGTGATTATAATGCCACTGCAAGACAGTGATTATAATGCCACTGCAAGACAGTGATTATAATGCCACTGCAAACTATCGGGTCAAAATGGAGATCGGATGATTGACAGATAATTAGCGGACAATTTTTAGGAATAAGTATAGAAAGTTTATGAGGGAGAGAGAGAAACATTTTATTGACCAAAGACGCAACACAATTACAAACATAACAAAAATAGGAAAAAAAAAATACAAATCATATTACAGCAATGGTCAAATTAAGTCCTAACTCAGCTTTGTGTTGCCATGACACCAAAATTGTCATGGCAACACAAAGCTGAGCACAGCAACGCTGGTATACTAACAGGACCTAGTGATGTGTGGTTGACGCGGACACACAAAAATAATAAAACAATGAAATAAAAGTAAGAAATAAAAAATAAATCAAATAATTATTGAAATACAAAAATATCACAAAAACAAACAATTAAAAACCAACCATACAAATGCCATTGAATAGAAAAAAAAACTATGACATTTGACAAGTGCTGTGCCAGGGCCGGTAATACATATTTATAAATATAAAAAACCGGCCAAGTACGAGTCGGACTCGCGCACCGAGGGTTCCGTAAAATATTTTTTATTATATGATGTAACAAAAAATTTACGGTTTTTAGCAATTTTTCCTTTATCTGTACTATAAGTCGTTACTTCGTACCAAATTTCAAGATTCTAAGTTCACGGGAAGTAGAAGGGACCTGATTATTAGATATAAATTTCAGTTTGATACCTCCACGCGTTCCTGAGAAAAACGAAAAACGACGGACAACGAAGTGATCCTAGAAGGGTTCCGTTTTTTCCTTTGAAGGTACGGAACCCTAAAAAGTTAAAACATTGTCTCAATTTCAAAAAGTGAAAAGTGAACAAACAAAACAAAAAGAAGAAAAGTTTTTGGACCTTTCGTTTTTAGAAAGAAAAATGTATTAAAATATCTACCAATGAAATCTCATATAATTAGTCTATTGTGTATTTAACAGCTCTGGGGGCCTACCATCAACTGTAATGCGATTCATTTTAGGCTACTTTCAGGTAGTAAGTGCGGGACGCCGCTAGACGCGCCATATGGCAGCATCCCACTCTCAAAACCTACAATGAATTGCATTACAGTTGATGGTAAGGCCCCTGCTCTGTTTATTTGAGTTGAAGGGTTTAAACTACCTACTTTTCACGTCAAACACCGGTGTCTAGACCCGGGGCCATAAATGATAAACCCTAGTAAATGTTAACAAAAAGTGTTAACTCTGGAATATAAAGATTCGTTTCGTCATCAGCCATTTTTAATGTCCCCACTGCTGGGGCACTGGCCTTCCTTATCCCACCACGCGGGCCCAATACGGATTGGTGGGTTTTAACGACTGCAAACGCAGCCGGGACTAACGGCTAAACGTGCCATCCGAAGCACGAAATAGGAAATTTTTGGTCACCCATCCCGTGACCAACCATTGCGAAAGTTGCTTAACCTCAACAATCGCAGGCCGAGGGCGCGAACCACTGCGCCACGGACTCCTCATATAAAGATTATCTCGTTTAAACTCAGCACTTTATTAAAACTAGGACACATTTTTATCCTTTTTATCTAGTCTCTAGTAAACCATATCATCTAACGTGTAGAGGTTGTCATTTTGTTGGTGTCGGTTTTTATCGGTCCTCTGAGGCTTGTGGCCGGCGATACAGCCCGCTACATAAAACTAATATAATAAGAGGCCGTCACGTCCCAGACGACAGACATGATAACTAATAGATGACGTGAAGAGAAAAACGTGCGAGACTACTTTGTTTATCCAGTTACTAACTGTTTTAATCGTAATTTATAATTTAACTAGCAGCACGCGGTTTCACCTCCGTGGTTCCCGTTCTCGTGGGAATATCGGGATACTTTGTAAAGTATCATATGTTTTAATCCAGGTTATGTACTATCTCTGTGCCAAATTTCATCCAAACAAAGAAACTGACTGCTTTCGCATTTATAACATCAGTAGGATTTTAAAAAATCTCAATTATATAATTTATTTTTTTATTGAACCAAAAAAAAATTAACATTTAGGTAGGTACTTAAACCTATACATTACTGTGACAATACATTTAAGTAGAAATGTAGCATCTGTTGCCGAACTAGATAATGACCTGTATTTCAGCATCCAGCGCCTCTTGCCTCAGAGAAGAATAGATAAATTAATATAAAAGCTGCAATTAGTACATTTACGAAGGGTAATTTACTTATGAATATCATAGTTTACAAGGTTTAAAAAAAATAGAAGTATAGTTATAGTTAAGTATAGATATAGTATTATTATAATTAAGGCACAGCACTACAGCCTGATAATCCTTTATCTTTACTCAATCCGATACCATATATGTAAAGCAGCCAAGGCAAGCCAAACTTCTAGGTAGGTATTAGTCCGAAATGTAATAAAAAATCCAGTAAAAAAAAGACAAATTTATAGTAAGTAGTAATAATGTTATAAGTAATTAATAAATAATTTGTAGTAACAATAGGATTTCTAATAAAATTCAAAACAAAACTTGTCGGACACAAGGACCGAAATGGAGAATGGTTCATAAAGGAAAAAATAACTGGACAAATAGAATAAAATAGAAAATATTTAAAAAATACACATAATGTACATAGCGGAAACTAATGAGGACTCAGCGATGTTGCTGTGCCGTCCAAAAAACTGCACAATACGCTGTTATCTGCTGCTCGGGAGAGTTTTGATAAAACGAGTCGGAATCACCCACCGAGGGTTCCGCACAAACTGATAGGTACCTATTACTATATTACAAAAAGTTCAGAAATTAAGTCTCGCAGTTTCTTCCGAAGTTTCCCGAAATTCAGTTTCCAAAACTAAAGACTAAATTTTTCATGATTTAATTACAAATGTACTTACCTCTAGTTTTTAGATGTTTTGCTGTATTCATTTCCTGTAAAAGATGATGCTTCTTGCCAAATTTCTAGTTATCGGTCAACGGGAAGTACCCTATGAATTTTGATTCCCTTTAGAATGTCGAAATCTACGTTTTTTGCGACAGGTCCTATCTTTTTTTTACGTATATTTACAAGTTTGATTTTTTTATCTCTTCAACAAACTGTAACCTGGATATATAGTTTTAATTTCAACTCGACACCTCCACACGTTCCTGAGATAAACGAGGACAGACGGACAGACAGACGACGGACAACAAAGTGTAGGATCACTTTGTTCTGGGTTTCTTTTTTTTCTTTAGAGGTTCGGAACCCTAAAAATGGTTGTGCGGGTGATTCAATTGATTAAAGAACGCGAAATCGATGAGAATATAAGGAGATTGGGACGATACCTTGACCGCATCGTGATGCTGCGTGGAGCTAGGGGCTTGCCTGGAGATGGGTTCTGAGTGTTCATTGCACTAAAAAAAATATTCTGAGGAATTGAGAACCTCCTCCTTTTTTTAAGTCGGTTAAATATTGATAAATCCGTGCACACGCGCGAGTGCCCGTTAGAACAAGAAAAAAACCCTAAGAATCGTGAATAACACACTCCATGACAACCATATATACACGAGCATTACAGGATACAAACAGGTTAAATAAATAGTAAAACGTCCATTAAATTTGAAGTCTGATAATTCATATTTCGGGATCATCAGCGTGGAAGAACTGTTTCGAAAATGGCGACCGGACAAGGGCAAATTCGGCAAGAACTGTTACATAGATTTTAAGCGACCTTTAAATTGGGACTTTTGGAGTGATTACCGTGGTGCAACTGCCAAGCGTAATGCTGTCTCTGCACATTAGTACTGTGATATTCTGAATATACCATTGTTACAAAGCTGCCAGCCGCAAATTTAGCTCAACATGTATGCTGGTAATCGTGTATGATTTGTTGCATTATGCAGGTCAAAGTAGTCCGTGGATGGACTTAATTAAGAATCACTACATACTTATTATTGTGCTGTAGCTAAGGTATACTAAGCTTATTTAGATGAATATCGAACCTCTATGAAGTTATGATGTGTTAGCTTAACCATTAAGGCTAAGTTGCACCCACTGCACCACTTAACTTTAACCGACTTATTGGTTGTCAAAACTGTCAAATCCTGTACCTTTTTTCCTCCGTTAAAGTTATGGTTATCGTTAAGTTAGATGGTGCGACATAACCTAAGTTTTCAAAAGTTTTACTGCAGCTTTCAAACTTTTCAAAAATCATACAAGTACGATCAATTTCAACGAAAACAAATAAAAATTATATTAAAGTGCTAAACTAAAAACTCTTTCCGTTTTTTGTTACTTGACTGAAATTGAAAAAAATCATCGGCAATATATGTATGTCATACAAATAATGAAGACTACGGGTATTAAGTAGTTACCGAGAGAGATAAATTATATCGTCATTTTGTGAAATAAATATTCAAAGCAGATAAGGTTTTTCATATTTTAAAAAGCTTTATCTTTATCCTTGGTTAACTGTTGCGGATCATGAGACCACGAAACCTCCAAAAAATACAGCCTTCAGCTGAAAAAGTGTTTCAAAAGCTATATTAAGTGGATATATGATGCAAATGAGATTACTCCATTTTAATCCACTCTGGGGTAATCTTGTAAGCCGGCTGTAACGCGGATAACATTTGCCCAACACTTAACTCGCACGTACACAAGTATAAGTTGTGTTTGTTTTACTCATGACATAATCAAACATTTACCACCTTTACGTTGTAGTAGTTTACAGTATTCTTATGATTTATTTGACATTATTTGTAATAATATTTTAAAATTTTAAAGCTTTGTTAACATAAATATAAATGCTTTCCATCACATTCGTATGCCTAAATTGGTACATCATGGTGATACTTACTAAAAATATCCCGTCAACTTAATGTGTACCTGTGATGACGAATAAACATGTTAGTATTTGTATTTGTATTGTATTACACAGTTTTTGTTCACGGCACGACAATACACACAATAACGTATTAATATAACACTAGTAGCCGCCCGCGGTGTCACCCTCGTGGTTCCCGTTCCCGTGGGAATATCGGGATAAAAGTAGCCCATGTTTAAATCCAGACTATCTTCTATCTTTGTGCCAAATTTCATTCAAATTGGTTCAGTAGTTTTTGCGTGAAAGAGTAACAAACAAACAAACAAACTGACTTACTTTCGCATTTATAATATTATATTAGTAGGATAGTAGGATTATTTATATACTACTCATTGCCTGAGCAGTACTTACAATAATTTAAATTTCACGGATTTCTTCTAGGCAAGAGCGTTACATCCTAGATCGCATCGTCGCTTACCATAAAACGAGATTCGAGCAGCCAAGGGCTGACCTAACTATTATAAAAATCACGAGGTCTGTTCGTCATCTCAGTCACATGGCACCCACTGCTGGGCGTTTGTTCCCAACGGGTCGCACCAAATCCTGTCACACTGTTACTCGTTGAAAAAAAACCCCATCGTGTCACAGTGTTACTCTTTGGGAGAGCAATATACAAAAGTAATTCCCAATGAGTCACACCCGAAGGTATAAGGTGTTACGGAAAAATCTTCTCAAGCTGCTGCCTATAATAAATCAGAACCTCTCAAAACATCTAAAATATCTCCTGGTTAGCTATGCAACCCTCCAACTTTCAGCTAAAAATATTTTATATTAATAAATAAGGAATTATACGTAAAACCATTTTTTTTGAAGCAACAGCATTTAAGAATAAAATAACTTATGGTTGATTATACTGCTAAATTAGGTTGTACATATCAGTAATGAGTTCATGATTTCTAAAAGTCCTTGTTCAGAGTGTTACAGGTTGAGACGATTTTTCCCTAACGCCTATATCCTACCTTCGGGGTGTGCTGGTGTGACTCTTTGATAATTATTTTTATAAATTGTTCTCCCAACGAGTATCACTGTGATCTAATGGGATTTTTTTTCCCAACTAGTAACAATGTGACAGGACTTTGTGTGACTCGTTGGGAACAAACGCTTCTGGGTATAGGCTTCCTCCAAAATGAGGTTACTTAGTTTAAATTAATTGTTTAAAAATAACTTAGGTACCTACTCATTTCAGGCTTAAGTTCAAAGTTGTTTTTCAAGTAATAATATTTTTTTTCTTTAGAAATATCTGTATAGGTATCGAATTATATCATGTAGAATTATTATTCGTATAACAAAACTTAGTAATTCTAGTTTTCTAATCTAATTAATGACGTCACAAACTTCAAAATAGCCGTAAAATAAAATGCAGCAATTTTGTGTTTTCACAACTGATAAAAGATATTATACCAATTGATTGGTGATGTCAACTATCCAATTACGAGAGGATTATTTGGCGACACGCGAAAATGAAAAGTAGAAAAAAGGCAACGAGAGAGAAAGATAAATCCCCCAATTTATTTTTAAAAATCTGTCTGTTTTACTGCTGATAAAAAATGATGCACATTTATTGTAATAGTTTGTGGAATCAGATGATTCGAATGATTCATTTATTGTGATGAAGCTCATGTCTAAACTCTCAATCTGTATTTCGTTTAATTCGTCCTTTGCTAGCAGGACACCGGTGTCTAGAGAACAATAGAATATCTATTGCGTCTCATAACAGGCACTGAGAGGTAAGACACCTACAATTGACAACATTTCATAAAAATTGTCCTACGTTTTTATTTAGAAATTACACATAAAAATAGGAGACAGGTATTTTTTCCTTTTGCAATTTTTATACTTTAACTCATCATAAAATTAATTTGAAAAATTACTCATTCTAAAAGAGCTTAAGTCCAGTACGAAGGATTTCTGGCGGACATACCTTTATCATACATACTCTTTGACTATATTGACAGCGATTTTTGGAAATGATTTTTAATAAGAAAACTTTTATAAGCACAGGAATGTCATTATTATGCCTTTATCACGACAAATCGGGGTTTATTCCAAATATTTCGTTAAATAATTGATTATACAATCCGAAAATATACGTACGGTGTTAGAAATTGATAAACCTCGAAATGTTTTTCGATTTAAGGTACCTTGTTATAAATGAAATCATGTCAATTATTGAAACCGTTTTGGGATAATAGAAGAGAACAATGTTTACGACGTATAACATATCGCATTTTAATTTTATTTCATGTAAAATATTGACCCGATGTAAAAAGGAAATTTTTT
This sequence comes from Chrysoteuchia culmella, assembly GCA_910589605.1. NCBI lineage: Eukaryota > Metazoa > Arthropoda > Insecta > Lepidoptera > Crambidae > Chrysoteuchia > Chrysoteuchia culmella. Next base: position 19,070,947 of record OU342655.1, on the reverse strand, counting down.
ATTTAAGAACATTGTAACTTTTTAAATTTTCACTGTAATGGCACCGAACTGTAGCTGATTTACAAATATTTGATAACCCCCGTTATCCCGGAGAGTCCTAAATTAAACACACCTTTTCTATTCTAAGCTTTTACGAGCCTTTTCCACACGTTTTGGCGTAGAATTTTCATAATTTAGAATTTTCAGAACAAAAGAAAAAGGTATACGACCGTACCGTACGGTATATTACCGTATCAAGATTTTTTTGAGAATAAAACACATTCAAATCTTCCTCAATTAATTTTGAATGAATTTTACCAAAAGATTTTAAAAACGATTTGAAGAAGATATAACGAATTTATATTTTATGATTTTGTAATTTTTGCATTTTTCAATGCTATTTTTATACTTATGGAAAATTTTAAATAGAATAACATTGGAAAAAATTAACTCGGCCACAAGTGAATTCTCAGACGGGAATCGAACCCGCGACCTTTGGAAATCTGGTCCAATGCTCTAACCGCTGAGCTACCGAGACTCGATTCCCGTCTGAGAATTCACTTGTGGCCGAGTTAATTTTTTCCAATATTTTTCTATTTAAAATTCACAATAAGAATTTATCTTTCCTTGTTTAATAACGAAATCAGTTTCTTTTTTCTTTTATTTGAGACAACAAACAATTGACCAATGTGTGTTACATGTGTGTTTTGACAACCTGTTTGGCGCAGGGGAACTAAGCCTGCCTTCTGCGCCAGAGGTCCCGGGTTCGATTCCCGGGCAAGTCAAATATTTGTGTGCATGAACTACATGTCTATTTGTCTTGGTCTGTGTGTTTAATATGTATATTATGTATGTATTTACAAAAAAAACGTGTATAAGTACATATGTGCATCCGTTATCTAGTAACCATATCACAAGTTCTTAATGAAACTTAACGTAGGCTAGATAATTGGTGTTATTTATTTATTTACATTGACAGTACAGTTTGGATCCATTAAAATTTAGCAAAGCTAAGTTTTCATTGTAATTTCACACAAAGCTCTTAAGCACAGTCAATTTAGAACTAGTTAGCTTTAACCGATAACCTTAATGTCTAACCCTGTGCGAATAGTTCGTTCGCCCCATCACGTCACGCCGTGACACGGCGGCTCAGTCACGCAGGGGACTGTGTCACGTAGCGCAGGTAACGGAGACGTTGAGGTAAACTGTGCAAATTGAATGCGGTCCCCTAAGGATTTCACCCACTTGACTCTGAAGAAAGAAATCGTGTAACAACAAAACAAATAAATTCTACGCTTACATTCATAATAACCTACGTTGTGGAAGCTTTTACTATGGCACATTGAAAGCTTTTTTCCGACCGCTTGTCAACGTATTGGGAGTAAACAAACAATGGAAAAATTATGACCCTTTTCCGCCCTCCATATAGCTACGAAGAAAGGACCTCTGATAGCTACGAGACTACGACGTTTGTATTGCTACAAGGATCTTCGTAGCTTCGTAGCACTCGTAGCAGTATCGTAGAGTTGCAGTATACTGCAGTCGGAGAAAGTTCGCATACCACAAAGAGTAACTAGTGTCGAAAATAGTGGGACCCGGCGCAGTGCCGCATTCGGGGGCGCGGGGGGAAGTGCGGCCGGCGCGGCAGTCATGGCCCGCGCGCGAGCCACGCCGGCCGCGCTCGCCGCCGCTCTCGCGCTGCTCGCCACGCTCGTCGGTGAGTTACAACTTCACATTTTGGAACGGAACAAACTTTTGAGGAAAACCTTCTTAGAGGTTTTCTGTATTTTTTTTTATTTTTGTTTTCGGCTTTGCTCTGTTTAGCGGGGCTGAGAAAAAGTAAACAGAATTTTCTTAATTTTGTTACTAATTGTAATTTTCTATGGTTCGGAAAAAAATTATCACCGCATGCAACGAAAATCTTTAAAGAATTTCACAAATTCTATATTTTCTTAGCACTTTCACTCACTTGTCTAAGAATTCGTAAATGTTTATAGCAAAATGATTTTCCAAGTAGGTCATATTTATAGTGGGGTATAAGAAACCTAGCCGGGCGGAATGACCTATCTGCATAATAAATGCAGCAGTCAAACTTTGTAAATGGAGATAAAAGTGCAAGCGTGCCTTTCATCGTTGCAAATTCGATCGCATTCAATCAAGCGACATGATTGAATTGAAAAGGCGTTTATTTGCATTTAACCTTTCTTTCTTCTTCTTGTACTTCATTAGTAAAATAGTTTGTCAAATAAAACACCAGAATAGTACAGAGTTTTACTAATGTACTACAGTGGGTTGTGGGTTGCTTGTTACTGCGCCAAGAATTGCGGGTTTGATGCCGAACTAGGTTTGCATATTTGCATCTTCTGCATCTTGAACGTAGCTTTGAAATGTCGGCTTAGAATAGCACCCCCTCTCATCCCGTGGGTGTCGTAAAAGGTGACTAAGGGACTCAGCCTTCAGGAGACGGGTAGCAGCGTCTCCTACAAACCTGGCCATACTGTGATCGCCAAACTGCCTGCCAAGCGTGGCGATTATGGCAAACCCCCCCTTTCAAGGGGAGGCCTATACCCAGCAGTGGGTGTTATGTGGCTGAGACGACGACGACGACGACGACGGCATCTTGAATTCTAGATTTACTCCACGTATGTACTTACTTATTTATAACTACTCGCCTTGACTTCTAATATGCGTAATACAAATGCGTATGCTACTTATCTCAGAGGTCAGATTGATCATTGTATCTTGTTGTTTACAAGTGTTGTTAGAAATACTGCCGATTTAATTAATGGTTTCTGCATTATGTTTACAATTTTTTTTTGTGATGGAATACAGCGCATAAACAATATTAATGTATCACGTTAAAAAAAATGTGTGTCATTTTTTTTACTATTACAAGATAATGTCATAAACTTCGTATTCAGTAAAAAAATGTGCTCCTCACATTAATGATTAATTATAATTTATTTATTTTCTTTACAAAGGCTACATGAGAGTGTGTAGCGAAAGTAACGCAAATATCAATTGAATTTATTTAACTAACATAATATTATAAATGCGAAAGTTTGTAAGGACGTTTGGATGTTTGTTACCCTTTACGGAAAACTACTGAACGGGCTTGGATGAAATTTGGCACACAAATAGAAGATGCCTGGATTGAAACAGGCTACTTTTTAGAGCCAATATAAATAATAATAAATAAATAAATATTTCCATACAATCACACCAATTATCTAGCCCACGTTAAGTATCATGAAGAACTTGTGTTATGGATACTAGATAACGGATAAACATACTTATATACTTTTTTTTGTAAATACATACATAATATACATATTAAACATCCAGACCAAGACAAATAGACATGTTCATGCACACAAATATTTGTCTTGTCCGGGGATCGAACCCGGGACCTCTGGCGCAGAAGGTGGGATTAGTACCCCTGCGCCAAACAGGTCGTCAAATATTCCCACGGGAACGGGACTCACGCGGGTGAAACCGCAGGCGGCCGCTAGTAAAGCATTGTGAGAGTCTGGAGTCTGAACTTAGCTGTGAGCCTTTACCACAGATCTCATGTTATATTTTTTAAAAGCAATAGTAAGGTTCTATCAATTTTATATTTGCGGTGGTTATGCTAAGGAGAACAACTTAAGCATTGAAGTAAACCCTGCGGCAAGGTCATATTTAAAATACGTAACTGGTTGTCGAGCGACTTCTGAACCATTAAAACAAAATACTTCGCGTGTTTCCTGGCCTTCAGGTGCCTCCGGGGGGTCTATTCTACCTGACGTATAGTCATAAGTAATCGTATCTCAATATGTCAATCGTATTACAATCAGTGTTTTTCACTGCAAAGGAAGTATCTAAATAAAATAAAACCGGATAGCAATTCTATCCCACTGATCCGCCATATAGTTGAGAGAATTTTTGGAGAAATTTTGAGTCCGGCTTACTTTTGCTATATTTTGACCCCTCGCCACAGTTACTGAACTATATTCCTGGGCCCGTAGACAAAGTGACATCGTTACGTAGCGAAACGATAATTCGATTCGTCATTGTCTATATTCGCCAATTAACTTGCGGTAAGACCACGTGATTTAGCGCGGCCTATGCCAATCCGCCAATCACATACATTTAATATTTCTCGAACTTCGTTATCGTTTATGAATTGTTACTTTGGCTAAGAGCCCTGAACTATTTATAATAGCAGTTTCGCAGTTTTTACGAAGTTCCCCGAAATTCAGTTTCCAAAACATAAGACTAACTTTTTCATGATTTAATTACAAATGTCTAGTTTTCAGATTTTTCCTGTACTTAATTGTAGTTAAAGACGACACTACTTGCCGAATTTCATAGTTCTAGGTCAACGAAATTATCCTATGAATTTTAAATAAATCTACGTTTTTTGCGACATAAACGGTCCTATCTTTTTTTTGCGTTAGTTTGCTGAATGTATGGTTTTAATTTCAACTCCTGATACCTCCACGCGTTCTCGATATAAATGACGACAGACGGACGGACGGACGGACAGACGGACGACAAAGTGATCCTATAAGGGTTCCTTTTTAGGGTTTCGTAGCCTAAAGGCAAAAAACGAAACCCTTATAGATTCGGCCGAATCGATGTATGTCACAGCCACTTTATTCCAAAACTATGAGGATTACACAGTTGAAACTTGATAGGTATATGTATTCTGTAAACCGGTTTACGGTTTTTACACAAAAATAAAAAAATATATATTAATTAAGGGGGGGGGGGGCTTGGGTGAGAGACGAAATCATGTGCGAGTTCGACTTGCACTTGGCCGATTTTTTCTTTAGAGATTCGGAACCCTAAAAAGAGCTCTACAATAATTGAATCACGATTGTAAAACGAGTATAACTAAACGTTAACAGAATTGGGTCCCAGGTTGCCGTCCTAAATAACTATCTCACTTTTATTATTGACAGCAAACTTTCAATTTCAGAGCTCGCTGAATCATTTATATAAGAAGGCCAGTTTACACGAGAGACTTGTTTCATCTGTCATTTTTCTTTGTTGTTAAGTTCTTGTCATGATTTATTTTTACTTTGTATGGCTTTGTTCTTTTTCCTAATCAAGGCCAGGAGCTAAGATGAAGAAGCGAATGATGAAGCGAACTAGCCCAGAAGCTGCCTATTCACCCTAGCTTTCAAGGTGGTTGGGTTATAAGTACTGGAGTATACTACGAGTATACCTAGGTTGTTCCGAAAATTAATAGCCACAAAATAATACAACCTCCTCTTTCATGAAACTATTTTGAATTGGCGGCTAATTTCAACACAAACCTCCTTTGTGAAAATCACTAGCCTATATGTAGTTTTTTTATTATTTATGTCTAAACATTATCTGTCACTCTTCTTTTGTTTGCAACAATGGACGTCACGCGGGAAACTTTTCGTGCTATGGTTTTCTATGATTATAAATGAGGGTTATCCGTCAAGGAATCTCAAGAAAATTTACTAACTGCTTTTGGGGAGTCTGCTCCTGCGTTAGCAACAATTACTTATTGGTTTCGTGAATTTAAACGTGGTCGAGAGATAATGAACCCAGACGCGGCCGACCACCAACCAAAGATTTTGCAACCAACTGCAGTAACTCATGAATACGTCATCAGGGTAGAGTGGCTATTGCGAGAGAATAGACATATTATACATTTAGAGATACAGGCTGAACTAAACATTAGATCACAGGCAATTTCCACCTTCCTGCATTAACACCTTAAAGTTAGGAAGCTTGCTTCACGATAGATACCTCATTCTCTCACCGATGCGCAATAATGCCGTCGTGTTGATTGGTGCAAATTTATATTAGAAAAGTTCGAAGGAGGAACTTCGCAAAACGTATCCTACTTTAAACTAACTTACAACTAACGAATTATAGATATATAGCTACGATCCTCTCACGAAGCAGCAATCCACGCAATGGGTGTTTGAAAAGGACGATTAGTCCACAAAAGTTGTTCGGAGCGTTAATAAAAAAATGATAGCGGTTTTTTTCGACGCAGTTGACTAGTAGCAGTAATTCCGCTAGAAGACCGTAGAACAGTTACTAGTAAATGGTATAGCAAAGTTTGTCTGCCTCAAGCTTTCGGGAGTTGGATAGCGAGCGCCCAAGGAGCGGCGTCCGTGGCATTCTTTTTCACCAAGATAACGCGCCCGCTCACACAACTTTTTTTTCACAAATTTTTTTTTTTTTCTGAAATAAAGATTTATTATTATTATTATTACAACTGCTAGAACCATGGACTATTTGACAACTTCGGAGGTACAAATGTTACCCCATCCTCCGTACAGCCCAGATTTAGCACCAAGCGATTATTTTTTCCCACGGTAAAAAATGCTTCGTGGGTGGAAGTTTAGCACTGCAGAAGTGGCCGTCGAAGAATTTCGGCCGTAATTTTCGACCTCCCGCAAGACACGTTTTTTTAAAGTTTTGAAAGCTGATTCACCCGAATGCATAAGTGCATTGGGATTGGAGTGATATTTCGAAAAGCTGTTTTTTTTTTTTTTTATATACTATATTTTATTTCACAACTATTTTTGGAACAGCCCACGTATACTATTTGATAGAGTTATTAGGTTATTGTTATGTGAGCGTTAGATTCCAAGAAAGATTACAACTATTAGAGGAATAACATGGGTCTTTTCATCGCTTTATTGTGAAGCAATTACTCTGGTTATCAGATCTGGCTAGCAATTATCTGAGACCCTTGGACGAAGTCTGAGACCCCTGCGTCGTAAGTTACAGAGGTTCTCGTCTTCGTTTTTTGTACGTTGCAAAGTATCTATTCATTCACCTACCTAACCAAACAGAGTATTGTAAACCGCACAAAATAAGGTTTACTTTCCGAGCTGACATAAATGATAGGAGCTCAAACGAACGAGACTATTGTGACATGCGCGGAGATTCCACGCAGTCTCGCACTCGGCGCCTCGCCAGATATAGACAATAGATGTGTGTATATGAGCTTATTGATTAAATAAAATTTATTGGGATATAAAATAAGAAGTTTCGTTTCGAAAATTACTTGGATGAAAATCTGAATCTTATTTATCTTATGTTTTTATCAAATCTTTAAAAACAAGGCTTATACAATGCCGTTACGAATCGTGTTTGACTGCAGCTTTTAAAGTATATTAAAAAGGGTATAATACTTAAGTACGTATTTCTCCAAGACGGACATCCGTGTGAACGCACTTCCTATCCTATTTATAGTCATTATCAGAAAAAGTGCAAAAAATAATACGTAAAATCGCCACAGGTAGCATTTTTGCTTTGTGACCTGTGACCAAATTACACATAAATTCCATATAACTATTATGGGCGAATTGACTTTCAATGTATGGAACTTTTCAAAACGTAAAAAGTTTACCTAAGTAAACTCCACCTAAGTGCGAGTTTACAAAAAGCCAGTGTTAATGAAACAAACAAATCATTTTGACAAGAGTTTACACGGCAGAAGTGGACAGCGAGTGTTTACCCCGTAGGTATACTACGTAGTCATACTATTTTATTCATAGCTGTTTACTATTTCTCCGATAAGGGTAAGCCATGATTTTTTCATGTTATTCGTGTCTAATTAACTCAAGTCATGTGATTGCACCATAATTATGTCTTCTGCTGAGCATACATTTCAATTACATAGAGCAACATTTCCATTTCTACTTATTTACTAGGAAAAGACACTAAAATACGTCTTCAAATTGCATTTAAGGGACGGTAATACTATAAAACAAATTTTACGGATTTAAGTGCACTACATATTTAACCATTTGTGTATTTTTGGTGATATTTTGGTTCTCCGACGCTTTCGTTCCCGACTGATCATGTCATCCCGTGAGCCCCCTGAAAAGGTGGCGAAACGTCGGTGAACCAAAAGACCCTAAATTACACCAAAAAATACAAACATTGAAATATTATAGTGCACTTGAATCCATAAAAGTGGTTTTATTTCAATTATGAGTGCGCAAAGAAACTTAAGATATGTATTTGATAGAATCAGGCGTTACTTGGCGGAAATCCATATCTTAGTAGAAAACGAAAAATATGTCGCGTAATTCCGCAAGAAAAAATGCAGATGCAGCCCTGTGACACACCTTGCACCTTCACCGACTACTCTACACGTGTTTCGCCCACACACGGAGCATCCTAGGAGTTGTTAGACCGTGCCAATCTCAGCACCGAGTGAGTCTCACTCACTCACTCGGTGTTTTTCGTTTTCTACTAACTTAAGATATGCTTACGGTAATTAGGAATATCATACTTTCGTTCGATTAGTCAATTCGGTTGCCTACATGCGTTAGTTAGTAAAACTGGCTGTTTAAATAAAAATGAGCAGAATTTTTCACAAATTGAATAAATAGCAGTTTTTGACATGAAAACGAATGAGGTCGGTAGAACGCAGATGGCTCGAGATAAGTTGCACGGAGCCGCCTGTGGAACTGATGGCCCGTCGGTCCAAACTTAAGATGGAAGGTTACGTGGAAGCTAATATTTTGAATTGTTCTTATATAAATACTGTCTAGAGTCCAATATTATACTTAATACTTAGACACATTCTTGATTTTTGTAGGTATACTACTATACAATGACCTCTATGACATGACTGCCGTTCTAATGCTAAAAATTCGGCATACAAGAAGAGACAGTGCGTCAAAAGTGATGAGCGTTTCGAAGACAGCTTATATCGAAATGCCTTTCAGCACCTATTTGACAAAATTGCACGCTTTATAATTTAGAGTAACTGCGAATCATGATCAGTTCTGATTTTATGACACTCTTCTTTTACTTTTTATAACAAAAAGTTATGTTTGTTTGCATTATTACTGATTAAATAAGTCTGTAAAACCAACCTTTACCTTTACCTTTTTGACGACCTGTTTGGCGCAGGGGTTCTAACCCCACCTTCTGCGCCAGAGGTCCCGGGTTCGATCCCCGGACAAGACAAATATTTGTGTGCATGAACATGTCTATTTGTCTTGGTCTGGATGTTTAATATGTATATTATGTATGAATTTACAAAAAAAAAGTATATAAGTATGTATATCCGTTATCTAGTATCCATAACACAAGTTCTTCATGATACTTAACGTGGGCTAGATAATTGGTGTGATTGTATGGAAATATTTATATTTATATTTTATATTTATTTATACCTTTACCGATAGGATGAAGATCCTTAACGTGTTTACTTTATGTTTACAGTAGTGTAGTTATCCAATTATAAGCACAATAGCTAACAAGCGTCAAGCTGCGACATGCATGCCCGTCACAAACGTTTGCTAAACAAAGCCAGCGCCAGCGGCTGCTCGACAAAGTCGTTAATTTTAACGAGAATACCACAGCACATCTTTATGAGAATACCAGCCAGCACCCGAACAATTGTCACATTCAAGGCTTCCCACGATCCTCCTTATAAGTCTGTTCGAATAATTTTCACCCATTGTTCTGCGGTAGATAAATTGATCCGCTCTGCTTCAAAGTGGAAACAATTACTAGATTTAGGACACTAGTAGCGGTTGCATGCGGCTACGTCTGCGTAGACATTGCTCAAAGACAGAATGCTTTTATCATAAATACCTATTGTAATATAAGATAAGTACTTATTTTTCTACATTAGGTAGCTTTGTACTTCTCCAAAATTCAAAACCAGAAAACTGAACTGAACTGAGAATAAACTTTTATCCGCCTATGTGATCTAGTGGTACAAACACCAGTACCAGACCCAGGGATCCCGGGTTCGATCCCCAGCGGGGGTACCTACATTATATTCCTATATTATATTCGGTTTGGTTGGTGCTAGGACTTGTTGTAACCAGCCTGGCCAGCTACCACCATCTTATCTAAGTCTGACGCCGTAACAACAATGTTTTCAGCATTGTTGTGTTCCGGCAGTTAGAGATAAGATAGCCAGTTCCTCAGTGATTGAGGATCCCGGGAGAGACTCGCTTCCATCTTCAGCCTTATCAATACTTAACATTAGGTATGATGTAGGCTAAGAGACTCCACGTCGTTTATAAAAAAAAAACTGAATGATTTGTTACATATATTATATAATTGATATTTTTATAAACTCATGTTTCTGAGTTAAATAATTCTTAAGAAATACACTTCATTATTTGGTAAGAACATGTTGTGGGCACCTACTTATCTCATATACCGACCAACATAATTATATTTTTTGACAATAGGAAGCTGTTTCTTTTCCACCATCTATCCGTGAAAACCACAAACTCGTTGATTCGCTATTTGACAACGTTTTATAAACCATTTTCCACAATGAAATAATTTTGATTCCGAATCATAAACACCAAAAAATGTAGACACTTCTTACCTTTTTCTTGGAGTGAGTAATTCCTCCGTCATCTTATCAAATTTAATAATGTAACGTAAGCCTAGTGCTGAAACGCGCCCCTAATAAATCACCCTCCGACGTCATATTGCTATATAAAAACTACACGGTTATTACATTCCAAAACCAACTGGGTACCGAATTCCTCGCCCACGACCTCTTAAGTGCCCGCTACAGGTATTTTTGGTATAAAACCTTCATATTTAAGTCCAAGTGCCCATGTAATTTTCAAGAAACCGCTGAAGAATGTAGCTCGGCTTATTTAACTACCAATAAAAATCTTTTTTCATGATAACGTAAAAAGATTTTATTGGTGACTTCACTTTGTGACAATTATTAAAACTTCCTCCTTCGTTTAAAAGGATTCGATGTTTTAAAGAAATCGTAAACTTAACAGCCGGTATTCTTGTTATTTTGTGCGTGCTTCATATAGCACAGCCCAGCCCTATTAAGTAATTGAATTTAGTTAATATTCTTTGTAATATTGGATTAAGCATCTGTTTAACCTTGTCGGCTTACAATACTTGACCTTCGTAGTGGCCTGTTAGTGACCACCATGGGAACTAACAATGTGGAACGCACCAAAATATAATTGAAATTAATATATAACGAACTTTTGTCAGGGCAGATTTCGCCTGTCTTTTATTAACATTTATTATTATATGGTCAAAAAATAAAAAAGTAAAAATTAATTATTTTTTGTTATTTAATTTTTGTTAAATTTTCCTCTTTTATTAAATATATTTCAAGATTGTAGATTTGTGTTTGGCAACAACATGTTCCATTGTAAATGTTGTTGTTTCTGTTAAAGCTGATAAGTTTCTTGCGGCCGTTCTTGTTATCAGTTAAAAGACGTCCTGAATGGCTGGTAATGAAAAAAAATTGTTTGACTATTCGAAATTACTTCCATTTAAATATAAGTCTATTTAAATAAAAATCTTTAACTTTGATATCCAATTACTACTAAGCTGATGTTTCCAGCTGCGTGGCCATGTTCCCAAGGGTATTAGAGATTTCCATAATAATAGGTCAGACTCGAGCAGTCATTCGTCGCTAGTAGTTTTTCAGATTGTTCATTATAGCGATCTGATTTTTTCATGCGTTTCAAAAACCGTGTGTTTATGTGAATTGCAAATAGACAAACCAAACAAATCATTGCAAATACTAAGTATGTTTCTCTTTTTCATCAACAGATTTAGCGTTACTGTTTGGTTTTTTGTTGGGTCAGTACCTCGTCTGCAGCACCACCTGGCTGGGTGGCGTTGTTCTCCTTGCTGATAGATGGAAAGAAAGAAATTTGCGAAAACAAAGCTGTCGGAAACGGGCAAAGGAGACAATGTTAACACTGATATTGGCTTATACGAAAATATCTTTGCTCTTTGCTTCATAAAAAACTATTGTCTTCTGAAACATATCCTTGATAAAATACTCATCATATGCTTGCACTTTCGAGCCATTCTGCTGGAATTCCGCCCAAAGTTCGTCTAAAACTTTGACTCTCTTATCCAAATAGTCCTGAATTTTCCTACTAGCATTATCTTTTCCAAAGTTTGCTTCTATCTTCTCGAACTGAGTGATAATGTCCCTTGACGGACAAAGATTGCTTCAAATGATTGAGACATGATAAAGGTAAGTAAGTGGAGATAGTGGAAAGATTTTACTTTCAGTTGCGGCAAACCGACTGCTACTGCTGCTGATGCTATTGCTGTTGATGAGACGAGCTCATTAGACCGTTTCTAGAATTTTGTACCGGCAAAACTGAATCCAAAAAATCGACTTCAAAAAAAAAATTAAACCGACTTCATAAAACCAGACAAAAAACAGTAAGTATACTGAAATAAAACAACTTTTACGGATATCAAACGCGTAATTGTCCGTATTTTTAGGTTTTTTAGGGGTTTTTTTGATTTTCCCGACGTTTCGGCACCTTTACAGCTGCCGTGGTCACGGGATGACTGACTTTGATATCCGTAAAAGTTGTTTTATTTCAATGAACAGTGCGCGCCAAAACATAAGGTGTACGTACAGTAAGTATACCTTACCTACTTAACTAAAAAGCGATAAATAATTTAACAAATTTACCTATATAATACATATTAGATGTTTTTTGTCTGGTTTTTTGAAGTCGGTTAATTTTTTTATTTTTTTAAAGTCATTTTATTTCTCGATTTTTGTTGTGTTAATGTGTCGGAGCACTCTTGACAAAGTGGTTGTAGTAATGTTGTTCATTGTTGAGTGGACTGTTTTACAATGCATCGCTACTTGTCTCTGACACTCATACTTGCCTATTATTTATGAGGATTTTTGAAAGGATTTCCCTCGATATGTCCTGGTGAAAATGGGACCACCTCAGAAGTGAAGTCTATGCAACAAAAAAAAATTTTGAAATCCGTCTATAATTGACGGAAATATCGGTGAACATGTAACGATGCCATTTCGTTCTAGCCTTATGGATGGATGAAACCTCTATAATGGCTAGAAACTCCGTAGTCTCACTCTATGGTAATCAAATTATATTTTTATCTGTTCTGTCTAAATTCAAATTTTCTCCGTTCCACGATTCCTGTTCGGCTCTTTTTGACGTAATCTTGCAGAAACCAGCTAACTAAACGGTACTATTTATTTTAAAGTTGTGTAAATAATTTATTTTTCTATATACATCAGGAACCCGATACACGGGGTAAGCATAACTACCTATTTACTCATTATTTAGATTCAGTATTTATAACTAGGACTTTTCTATATCTTTGTATTTTATATTGTTTCAGTTCCTTATTTTCATTACAATTAAAACAAGTCTCCTGGAACGATTATTTTATTTCGTTAATATTTTATTAAACGAGTGCGGCGGTTCCGACGTTCCGGCGACTCTAGTGCTGCCGGACTAGGAGCCCCGTCACAAACATACATAAAAAAAATACATACAGTCGAATTGAGAACCTCCTCCTTTTCTTGAAGTCGGTTAAAAATGCTGTTTCACTGGTTCACAATAAAAATATAAAGTTCACGATATTAACTGTTATTAAAAAGTACACGTCACAATGTAAAAAAAAATTGCTAATGATATTTAAAAATGTTCACTGTACAACAAAGCGCAAAGTCACTGATTTTATAGAAATTACGGCACTGTAACTCTGATCTTAGACCTCAACGCGCACTGGGTCAAATTCTCGAAGGACCATAACAATGTGTGATACCTACTATACCACACATTGATTACTATGCTAAATGCTAATGATAAAATGATAAAGATGCTGCTAATTTCCGAAAGGGAAATGCTATTAAAATTATATAATAGAGTAATAATTTAGGTCAACAGAAATGCCTGCTTGCAATTTAAATAATTATTGATCGCTGCTTATAATATACTTAATGATATACATACATGTACGATTACTCGTACACATAGTATGTTTTAAACTAACCATATTTATCTCAACTGTCTGTAACTCATCTTGAAGTAATTAAGGATAGATTTGCAAAGTTGGTATTAGCATTTACAATCGATTTGCACGTGCAACTTTATATAAATTGCTTATTTTATCAACATAACATAATATAACACTTAACCCAGTCCAGATAAATAATATATTCCATTTTCTATCTTCACACTGCAGCTAAATCCACAGTTACTTCAGTCATAAAGCGAACAAGAAAAATAATGTAGTTTCAGAAATCTACATAACTGCTTTTAAATTCTGAATAGTGAAAGAACAAATCTATCGGGCGTTTTATCTGGTGCAAAGGGGTTCCTTTGTGATTTATGGGCCCCGTCTACGGTACCCCCGGGGTGTTAACCAGATAGTATTCCAGTTAGTGGAGATATCTTTTGAAACATATTCTTAATTTATTTATTCTACGTCTACGAAACTACGACTAGTGTAGTTAACGTTTTCTTATGGTTAGGAAAGTAATTACAGAGTCTGTACAATCAGACAAGTGTCGATAAACGTTATAAACGATATTATGTCATAAAACAGCTTTTACGGATATCAAACGCGCTATATTATTATATATTGAAGTTTTGGTTGTCCGTATTTTTAGGTTTTTTAATCTTTTTTTAATCCTATCAAAAAAACCCCTAAAAACCTAAAAATACGGCGCGAAATATAGCCGTAAAAGTTGTTTTAAAACTTAAGATGTGCGTTATGATCATAGCGTGTTGTTGCCTCCTCCATTTTGGGTTTTGAAATCCATTTTTTTTTATCTCATACCTAAATTATTTTTCTACTAAACTATTAAACACTGGGCATTTGTGCATATAAGTGTCCGTACTAGGATGGGTTATCGGTTAACTATTTGGGTAGTATGGCATAATGGTTTATAGCTGTTCCATTCTATTTTATAGCTAAAATTCCAAGGCAGATACTTGTCGAGCATGAAAAGCTTCTTTTCCACAGTGGGCTTCGTACCGAAGCATACATTTCTTAATTTTGTAGCTTCATCCGTAGCCGAAACTGCAGCGGAAAAGAAAATTCACATTTCGAGGCCCGTCCTTGTTTATATTTTATCGTTATATAAAGTATTTAACACTGACTTTTAAATCTTCATAATTTCTTTTTGTTTTTTTTATTATTATATATTCAAATTTTTATCAGGTACTTTTAAGTAAAGTTTTAAGTTCTAAGTTTTAAGTTCAAACCGCCTCTGTGGTCTAGTGGTCCAACCACCGGTATCAGACCCAGGGGTCCCGGGTTCGATTCCCAGCGGGGGTACATATTGTATTCGGTTTGGTTGGTGGTAGGACTCGTTGTAAGTCCGCCTGGCTAGCTACCACCATCTTATCTAAGTCAGACGCCATAACAACAATGTTTTCAGCATTGTTGTGTTCCGGCAGTTAGAGATAAGATAGCCAGCTCCTCAGTGATTGAGGATTCCGGGAGAGGCTCGCTTCTATCTTCAGCCTTATCAATACTTAACATCAGGTATGATGAAGGCTAAGAGTATCCCCGTAGTTCATAAAAAAGTAAACTTTTGTTTCTACTTAAAATAGAAGTGCTATATTTAGATAGCACTTAAACAGAACTTAATTGAATGATAACTCGATAACTTGGAAATTGAATTCCAACAGAGCTCCCTTGAGGCTTCAAATAACCGTTACCTCTCACTGCAGAACGTAGATCGATCCGAGTGCTAAGCTAGCTAGGTATTTTTAATCAGTGTTCATTGCAGTAGATATGTTAAAGTTACATAGTCAGCTTAAAATATTTAGAGTATAGTGAAAATGAATGAAAGTGTGAAATAAATATCTAGAAACATCAACGTTGCCAATAGAAATTGGAACAAAAGAGCTAATATGTATGAAACAGCTGATTTTTTTTCGCAATTTCTTGCGTCCATACAAAAAGTTGTCCGTATCGATGAGTTTGACAAATGGTTTTGGGTAAACGTAAATTAACGTCTTTACGCAAAAGGATGAAGAAATATTTTTTTTCTTATTTGAATATACGTGTTACGTTGATAATAAAACATTTAGTTTTATTAAACGCAATTATTTATTAGATAAATTTAATATTAAACAGGAAAATATACTAGAAACAAGCAACTATTCTCATGTCGCCCTGACGCGATTGGTTTAATTAATTTTGGGGGAGGTCTATACCCAGCAGTGAGTGTCATGTGGCCGAGACGACGACGACGATTTATTTATAAAAGTTCAAGACATTACAAGTGGTGGTGTTGCGGCATCATCGACCAGAGAGCAAGATCATCTTAGGACCATTCTAGACTAACATTATAAAGGTTATACGAAAATCGCTGGTCACACTTCTGACTTAAGTTTGTTTTTTGTTATAAATGTCTATCTACTTGAAATCGCTATAAATATAACTATATTCGACAACAAAAAACAAGCATTTAGACTAGGTCAGGGATGGCGAACCAATGGCACGCGTGCCATTGATGGCACGTGATTCAAAATTTTGGGCACGTCACCGATCACAAAATTTATTATGCAATCCGAAAAAAATGTGTGAAGTACCTATTATATGACGGGTGAACGCGAATGAGGTAGGTAGTAAAGAAAGAGTTTTGAGTTGAGAGTATTTATTATTATTATTATTTTCCCAATAATCACTAAGGCAAAATTATTTGATGGCACGTCTATGACCTCATTAATATTTTTTTTAGAAAAATGGCTCGTTGATACATAAAGGTTCGCCATCCCTGGACTAGGTTCTATGAGTTGATTGCTGTTGCCAACTCCGGTCTCCGTCGATATTGCCCACCGGCATAGGCCATAAATCTTGCCATCTGTCACGTGTGACTATGGCGGTGGCCATCCGTCTCTCAGCCTCCTTGCAGCTTCAAGCTTCAGTTGTGCTACAAAACTAACATTAATTAACTTTTGATTGATCGCGAGCGGAGTAATTAAAAATGAGTTCTTCAAAGTTATATGTTATACTCGTAGATATTTTCTTTTGTATTTTGTACTACGAAAACAAGTATAAATGCGTACGCGATAAAAGCCCGCTCAGGTTCTACTTACATGTTTATTTATTCATCATTAATTTAAGGGATCCAAACAGAAAATACATGATACAACCTTCTAAGAAGTGTAAACAGAAGTTGGCATCAGTGACCACAATAAGTTGATGTGAAAATTGATATACCTACATGCTGTATGAATAAAGAAAAAAAACAGGACAAGTGCGAGTCGGACTCGCTCATCGAGGTTTCCGCACAAATTAGTAGGTACCTACCTAGGTACATAATATTATAAATAGTTCAGGAATTTTTCTCGCAGTTTTTTCCGAAGTTTTCCCGAAATTCAGTTTCCAAAACTTAAGCCTAAATTTTTTATTATTTCATTACTATTTGTAATGCCATTTGTAATTTGTAAGTCTAGTTTTCAGATTTTTTCCTATTCTTGTAGAAAAAGGCGATATTAGTGGCCAAATTTCATAGTTCTAGGTCAGTAAAGTACTCAATGAATTTTGATTCCCTTGAGAGTGTCGTAATCTAGGTTTTTTTGCGACATTAAAGTTCCTAAGTATTTTTTTTACGTTAATTTATAAGTTTGATTCAATAGACTGTTGACTTGAGTTTATGGTTTTTCAACTCGATACCGCTACGCGTTCACAAGGTAAACGAGGACAGACGGACGGACGGACAGACGGACAACAAAGTGATCCTATAAGGGTTGCTTTTTTTTTAGAGGTTCGGAAACCTAAAAAGACTCAATCATTTGAGTAATTTAATTAGTCACCAGAAGAATTTTAATGGTCGGTATTGTCAGTAATATCCATCACGATCACGAACTATTTTTACTTTAGTATAAACCTATTTGTATTTTAACCCATTATGACCTGAGAAAATTCCCATAATATTATAGAAGTCTAAAAAGTAATTTGCAACAATACCGTATGTCGCTCGGTGTTGAACCACAGATAACAAATAAACAATGTACATGATCGAACAAGTTAAATTAACTTCTAAGTATCTTGTATCGACTCGAAGCTGTTCGTTTAATGATAAAAGTTGCTGTAATTACACACGCTCGCTTCGCAACACCCAGTTGGTTTGTTGTAAGCGTAACAACCATATAAGTAAAGTAATATTTGCGAATACTGAGTGATACTAGTATACAATTAGTTATATAATCGGGGTAATACTCCCTTTCGTTACTTGTAAGTCTAAGTCTAAGTCTAAAGGATTATAAAGTATCGTCAAAAAGCAGCCGCAATATGGCTGTAATACAGTGATGAATTGTGTCTCTAGATATTTGTCTATGTCGAAGGAAAATATCTAGAGACACAATAACCTCAAATCTGTGGTCATTGTAAACTGAACTGTTAAGTTTTTTAGAGATTGATAAGCATTTAATATCGTAACGCATGTCCCGAATGGGAATCGGACGCTGGAGCCCTGGCGGAACGCAGAATCACTGGGGTCGATTCTGTTAATTTTTTGTCATAATCGACTTTCAATCGTGTTTAAATAGTAGTGTTTATTTACACTGTTGTAACAAGAACTGTGTAAAACAGCACAACAATTGAAACACCATTGGAATACGATTGTGACTAAGCATTAGCAGATTAGGCCCCTGGCCTCACCATCGAACCATTCATCGAACCTATCAACTACTATAGCTCCGCATTTGTTTAATGAGCTGAGCATTCATTTAATTCCTTAAGCGTCCTTAAGACTTACTCTTAATGACGCTATAAGATCTAGAAAGGAAGTAATATCAAGTGTCTATGGTACACTGACTTTATATCTTTGTTTACACAACAAAGAAACAACGCAAATAGTTAAAGGTAATGGTCTGAATAGTCGTAAACTGGCAGCAGGCCCTAAACTGAGGTGCCAGTTGCCTAATGAAGCTCGGTCCTTACCTGTTTCAGTCCGATCCTTGGCTGAATGACTGACCTTGGAACGACCTTTGTAATTAACGAGTCAGGACCTGGCCTAACCTACCTTTCGTGAAACTCAATGTAACTCAAGTAGAAATGTGAGATTCTGACACGCACTACGATAGTGCCGCCGCCGCCGTCACAGAATAAAATATAATAATATACTGTGCTGTGGTACTAAAGTATGTGATATAGAAATATGTATTTTCGTTATTATATTTTATCTTATTGGTATTTGTGTATGTGTGTGTGTATATATGTTATTTCTTATGTTTGCAGACAAGAAAAAGAAAAAAGTTATCTGCAGACAGACACCAAAATGATTTAGTGTATGATATAAAAATATGTATATTCGCTTTTTTTGCTACGAGACCTACTTTTTCACTAGTCCATGAGTTAAGGTGGAAGGATTAAGTTACAAAAAGCTGAACGGTCGTTAGATGGCCCTACTTTCGCTATTTAGTAGTTTTTATTAATTTGTTAATTGTTCTTTGTATCTTTTTAACTCAAAATACTATTAGCGCATTCTATAAATAAATATTGAATTTTCGAAACCAACATTTATCTTTTTGTAGCACATAAATCATCCAAATATCTCGAGAGAGTGTTTCTGTCTCCCAATTTTACTAATCACTCATACATGCATACCTTATTTCTGAGTTTCTTGTAGTAGAATATTTCGACCAAGATAAAAATGATAAAGTAGCCCAGCGGTCTACGTACTTAGATATCAAAGAGTTAGGGTTCGAGACTTCTCTTGATAGATTTTTTTTTATTTTTTTTTTTATTTATTTAATATTATTGTTTATTTAAATAACATCACAATATTAATTTTGATGTATAAATTGCAAAAAAACAAATGCAAAAAACAAATGCAATTGCAACTTTTTTAAATTGCACAAGTGACAAGAATGTAATTGATACTCTAAATTTTAAGATTTCTTAGTGTGTTTGCCTATTATAATATCTTTTTTTTAAACCACTGCTGAACAGATTTTGATTAAAATTGCAGTGTTTCCTCAATCAAAAAAAAAGTGGTGGTGGTTGTTGGATCATCATGTTACCGTTTTCTATACTTCTATACTATATAATATTACTAGCTTCCCGCCCGCGGCTTCGCCCGCGTGGACTACACGACTTATGCTATTGTGGGTTATCCATAAGAGATAAACATAAACCACCGCGGAGTTTTTCAAGGTGTACAAATACTTATTACATTATATTGATAAATCTCGTAGGGTTCAGCCTGCGTTTGCAATGTAAGCGGAAAAAATGTAATCATTTACGACATCACATTAGAAACCTTAAAAATTACAGTATTTCTCTACTATATATTGAAGGTTATTTTACCTTCCTCTTGAATCACTTTATCTATTTAAAAAAACCGCATCAAAATCCGTTGCGTAGTTTTAAAGATCTAAGCATACATTGGGACAGACAGCGGGAAGCGACTTTGCTTTATACTATGTAGTGATAAAGAGGAAAGATGTGTATGTATGTATGTAATGAATAAACTCAAAAACTACTGGACTGATTTCAAAAATTCTTTTAGGATGCTACACTATCCCTGATTAACATAGGCTATATTTTATCCCGATATTCCCACGGGAACAGGTACCACGCGTGTAAAACCGCGAGGATCCGCTAGTACAATACTACAATACTATTATATTAGTTTTATTTAAAATCAATACATTTAGCTCCTTTCGGTATATTGGCGCGTATATAAATTTGCGCAAATGATCATATTTTGTCTACTTGTTTGTTAGTTACAATCTCCATTTTATATTATAATAGTTTTAGAATCAAGCTCGAGACGCCATTTTTATACTTACTCTTTTTGTTTACTTATGTGGTAAAATTTTACATCTTGTAAATCTTGTTAAATTCTACCTTTAAAGCTTTAATTTACTGCGATAATTTATTATGGTGATGTAAAAACTTAGAAGCTTGATTTTTACAGTTCGGGGGAACCATAGACTTTAGAATCTTTATTAATATCAATTTGATACTTCACGTGTTTCTGAGGATTGAGTCTTTAAAGGCACTTATGTGCATATAACTAATTTCGTGTTTTAATTTATAAAGATACTGATATTATAAAATATTAATACATAAAACATGTAAGTAAGCAAAAATGCCCCAAAAAAAATTACTATTACGTACTTACCTCAAAATGAAATTGTATTATTCAACAAATACTTAATTCGTAAAGCAGCGCAGCGAACACCGGGGTTGGAAACAATTAAATATCTATTGTGTTTCGTTTTCCGATGCCTGAGAGGTTATAAAATAAAATGTGCTAACCTCTTGTGTATCTTAAATATGTATTATGTAATGTTAAGTACAATCTAGAAAAAAAATTGCTGAGATAGCGCTAACATTCATTCATGCGCTGTACGGTGAAAATGTTTTTGAAGGCTAACTGACCAATAATTGAGGCAAATTTAATTACATTTGTGCACTATATTCGCGCAAATATTTATTCGAGCAAACGGCTTTTCGTGTAAGAGTCTTTCGCGTTATTAGCTTTTCGCGCAAATGTCCTGATTCATAGTCGAAACAACAAAATAGTCAATTGATATGTGACGTCAAATTCATGTTTTGTATTTGGCTTAGTCTATGTTTATCTCTATGCTATCATCATTCTTATGATGTTTTGAATAGCTAAGTGAACATTTAATACGTTAAAATTGTAAAATTAAAAATAAAATAAATCATTAAAACCGTTAAATCATTAAGATTTACGTAAAATAAATCATTTCTAGTCAGAAAATAAATTTCACTCAGAACTGAAATATTTCCACCCGTTTTGATAGATTTCATAAATTTCGTTCAAGTATATTTAATTTTCATTTCAGTGAAATTTTGACTGGACCCATTCCCTAGTCACAATGAAAAAACACTACAAACAAATGACAAATACGGAACGGTGTTGTCAGTACGTAGATGTGATTGCGGACAATTTAATATTTGAAAAGGGACCACATGACATTTGTCTAAATAAAAAATAAAAAAATAAATATTAAGTAAGTACGTTACATAATACAAGTAAATTTTATTTGCACGAAGCAGATACAATTTTCGTTTCTTGTTTTTCCTTTATAAAATCTTATTTTCTATTTTTTTACAGTGATGGGAGAAAAAAAGATTTACGCATAAAAACAAAATGAAAAATCGTGTTTAGCATTTTTAAAAATCGGAGTCAAGATATATCCTACAAATCACAACTTTATATCATAATCCCAAAGTAAATTATTACTGACGAAACTCATCTCTTTTGGGACGCAACGGCAACACAGCTGAAAAATCTAGTAAAGAGAAATTTAAACAATTATTAAATCGAGACAAACGTAAGAGCGGCAACGTCGCGCGTTGCGCGTCTTAGCCGCATGGAATGGCAACGTCGCGATTTTTGTATACGTACACGACATTTGTCACATACACACACGTAATATTTGCAAAAATTTTGTGTTCATTTATAGGTGATTTCTGAATGAAACAATGTTTGTTTATTAATTAAGCGCAAATGAATACCCGAAAAGAAATAGTTGCACATATATTTAAGTATTAATTCTGTTAATCTACCAAGATTATCTCGACTGTTTTTTGTATGAAAATCGTTCCACCTTAAGCGTCAATTGTTTTATTGAAAGACAAAAAGGTGTCTGTAGAGAAGAAAATAAATTGGTTATCTGCAGGCAGACATCGAAATAATTTAGAAAAATTCCAGTGTCCGTCCATCACAGAAATATTTTTTAGGGTTCTGTAGCCTAATGGCAAAAAACTGTCTGTCTGGCTGTCCATCCGTATGTCACAGCCACTTTATTCCAAAACTATGAGAATTACACAGTTGAAACTTGGTAGGTAGATGTATTCTGTAAACCACTTTACGGTTTTTACACAAAAATAAAAAAATAAATATTATATACTCGTATTAAGGGCTCCCCATACATAGAACTGAAATTAAAAAAAAAATTTTCATCAAACCTATACGTGTGGGGTAAAATATAGATAGGTCTTTAAAAGTTATATTGAGGTTTCTAAAACGATTTTTGTCTCAAAGTCAACCGTTTGAAAGATGTACAATTCAAAGGTGGTAAAATGTGTGCCCCCTCCCCCTCTATCTTTTGAAATAAGAGAGTGAAAAATAAAATAAAAAATGCTGTAGATCTTACTAATAACTTTCAACGAAAATTGGTTTGAACGAAATATATTTAGCATTTCAGAGCTATAGCACATTTTCCAAATATAACTTTGTCATTCATACAAACACTATGAAAAACAAAGTAATTTTTGCAGACTAAATATTATAGTGGAATTTTGGGTAGGTGTAGGTAATCGGTAGTCAAGAGAATACCTAATTTAATATAATAATAATTATTACTATTATTTAATAATTATTTTATAAAGTTACAATACTAACAGCCAGTTTAGAACATAAATTATTGCCATCGATCAAAGTTAGTACTCCTACGGAACCCTTCATGTGCGAGTTTGACTTGATCGATTTTTTCATACTTTGGTCACTCACACAGCTCCCGAGTTTGTATGGTATAAAACAAACAGTATAGGTTTAAATAATAACAAATTAAAATTTAGCCTAAACACCGAGAACTTAGAGTATGGGTCTAATTTTGCACTTAGTTTATTCTTTACAACCGCAGCCCGGTCCGATCTACATTCGGTCCGTATGGCGGGTACCCCATTGTGATAAGATAATATACGATTGCACATTAGCCCCGCCTAATCGAGGACGACAAAAGATTTGCATTGCAAATTACTGCCTCTGTGTCCTCGAAGATTGGAATACCTATTACGGAGTTCGATAGAGATTCGATAAAGAGATGGAAGTGTGTGTCGAACTTGTTGGATCTACTTGAAACATATTTATGTTGGTTGCTACATCAAATATTCACAACTAGCGTAAATCCAACTTTCTTCCATTCTCCGTGCATTACCATTTTACTCCGGCACGATTTCCCGACATAAGTAGAAGAATATCCTGCTCAAAGCTATATCTTTAGAAATTGGGTCAATGGATCAGACATGATTGCATTTGTTATTCTAACAGACAGTTAAGAGTTTCTTTCTTATAAGAATGGATAGTATGCACAGAAAATGGATAGCGCTAACACATCAATGCTTTTTTCACTTTTCCGTCCCACTCTATTTCGACGATTGATTGTTTAACAAACATCTATGTGAGTAACAAAATAATTATTTCTTTAGTAAGAGATAATTTAGTAGTTACGCAAAACGAAATTTTTAACCTCACAACAGCGAGGAAATTTTCTAGGTTGTTTCCGCGGTCAGCTTCCGGTAAAAAATCTTTTTGACAAATAGTTTAAACTAAATATAACTTATTCTTGTTGTTTTTATGATTCAAGGAATAAAATAATATAAGTAGTAAAATCAAAACGGAGTATTATAATTAATTCAAAGTTGTTAAAATAAGAATAAAATGTAACATAAAAAGTAAATACGAAAATGTGTTTTGTATTTAATACACTTTTCCACGCTAGGCCGCTAAATGCGATTTTTCACGCAGAAATTGAATGACAAAGCTGACTTTTCCGAGCCTGTGAGCTGAAAAAAATATTACGATGCTTGAAAATAATAATATTCTTGTTACATCCATACGTTGGTTCTATTTTGTAAAATGTAATACTACTGTTTTACATATTATTCTTACTTTCGTTGATAGAGAGAATATTCATGAATGAAAGCTCGCAAAGGCCGCACGTGTGATAGATTCCGGTCGCATAGTAGAGAACACTGTTCCGTTACTGGCAAATGAAACTCGGACTGGGTCAACATTGGGACAAACACAGACTGAACCTAATATTTCATGCACTTGCAATAAGCTTATCTTTATGTAATTTTTTTTAAGGAAATTGCAAAAAGGTTAGTCGACATCACAGGAGACCGAAGAGCTGGCAGCTACCTCGGACAAAGAATTAGTCTAGCTATTCAAAGGGGGAACGCTGCCAGTATCTTCGGAACCTTGCCTAAAGGGACTCCTTTTAATAATATATTTTAGTTATTATATTATATTTTTAAGGTTTTAGTTTTAGGGTCATTGTTCTAGTATATATATATCTTTCAAAATAAAGTTACATATAGTATCGAAAAAAAAAATGTTATTTTAGTTACGTCGACTAAAAAAAATTATGATCATGAATGAATGCCCGCGATTGCTTCCAGTCGCATATAGCAGTGAACTCATTAGGACGGTCCCGCCTCACTGTCTGTTCCGTTATTGGCGCCGCTGAAACCCGGACTGGGTCAACCTTGGGACTATAATCTGTGATAACTATGCTTCGTGCACTTGTAAGCTCATCTATTTGAATTGTTACTTTGTTGTAATTGTATAAATGGAAAATATTCTAATAACTGAGTATAAGAAAATTTTCCTCTTATATTAAATATGTTTCAAGATTGTAGATTTGTGTTTGGCAACGACATGTTCCTTTGTAAATGTTGTTGCTTCTGTTAAAGCTGATAAGTTTCTTGCGGCCGTTCTTCTTATCAGTTAAAAGATGTCCTGAATGGCTGGTAGGAAAAAAAAATTGGACGATTCGAAAGCACTTATCTATAAGTCTATTTGAATAAAAATCTTTGACTTTGACTTTGACTTTGACTTTAGTTATGTCGACAAAAATAATGATCATGAATGAATGTCCGCGATAGATTCCGGTCGCATAGTAGTGAACCTTTAGTGAACACATTAGGACGGTCCCGCCTCACCGTCTGTTCCGTTATTGGCGCCACTGAAGCCCGAACTGGGTCGACCTTGGAACAGACACAGGCTGTTGCTTGCTTCATGTTCTTATAAGCTCCTCTTTATAAATTGTTCATGTTCGTAAATGCGTGGTAGTTAAAATTTTATTTTTTTTATAGTGAGAAATATAAACTGAAGCTTTTTGTTTGGGGAAACTTTTCAAGTAATTGTAGACTCTAGTATATGTAACGGAAAGCTTGCAATTAACTAGTGTAATACAATCATTTAATAGGAGCTCGGAGTAAAACTGTGTGGCGACATGTCCAATGGAAACTAACCTCCTTTTTTAATATTTTACCCATTTTTCTTATAACAGAAATTATGACTTCATAATATGAACAAACATTAAGTTATATGTGGTACCTTTTACTATACTAAGTTCGTAACGACTGGTTATATGTCACTTTACAATCCGTGAGTCACGTAACCAGTTCATCATGAAATATGAACACTTAATTTAATGCTAAAAACCCCCGTAACACGGATTCGAACCACACACGCCGCGGCCTTGCGCCATTTCTCTAATGCGTACCTCCGATGTGATTATTATTGATTCGATGACGTTATTTAGCCCATAACTGAATGATAATAACACGGTAGATAATCAACATAATATGCAAGAATCACTGGAAGACTGGAACACTGAGCATAAGTAAGTACTATTAAGCAAAGCTGAAAGAATTAAGTTCACACACACACACAGTTACACACAGTTCAATCAATAATTTGGCTTAAAATAATATAATTGAAAGGTTTCCTGCAGATTTGTCTCGTCAAGAAGCAATTTCTGGTCGTAGTTATTATCCAAAAAAAAAATGCTTAACTTCAAACTTACTTGTATAGGTCTTTATTTTAACTATGAAATTGCCGATTTGTATGAAGATTTTCAAAGAAAGTTCGTTTTCCATACTAACATTTTTTGTTATAGTTACTACCGCAAGTGCTAATGCCACAATTTTTAATGTACAATCATTGTTCGAAGACTAACAATCTAATGCTATATTTTATTTAAAAAAATATGTATCATTTATAAATAATATTAAATAAAGTAGTAAATTTTGCTTACAAAAAAAGGAGAACTTTTCGAGGTATTTTTTATCGTATAAGAAACGAAAATAATAACCATGAGATTAATTATTCTTGATCATTATGATCTTAATTTAATATAAAATCAAGCATTAGATGATTTAATCACAGAAGTACTGAGGTTCTCTAGAAGTGTAAGAAAACTATTATTATTAACTGCCATACTCGCAGAAGTCATTTAAATTCCTCCTTTATTGACTAAGTAAGCCTGCATAAGTAAGTGGGAATAAGAGATTTAACTGTAATCAATAGTTAATTGATGTCTTGTAGGTGATTTGTCAAATTCTATAGCTCAGTAAATATTTAGTCCCATTTAAATGAAATGTCCTACTGATCGTACGAGAATTATATCGGCTTCGAGCTAGCTCATTCAATAAGCCGATGCGCAGCTTGGTAGGTAAACCCGTGAGATTCCAATAAACAATTCCGTAAACCCCGGTAGTTCCACCTCCGACGAATAATGGTAGTGAAATAAACGAAGTTCAGTGTATTTTGGTTATTTAATCCAACGTAAATAAACATAAACTAGAATTCTCGAAATAAGTTTGATTTATAGAAAGTTCTGTCATAGCACTTCGTAAATTTTGGAGCGCACTGTTCATTTAAACAAAGCAAGTATTCCGGATTTTAACACACAGTTTATTCACACGAGTTGAGATTTAAGGCGCTACTCGGAAAAAGTATGGACTTTTGATATAAAACTATAGCACGGTTACAGTTGTTAAAAATCTGGTAATAACATATATATTTCTTCATACCTTTATCTAGATTCGTATAGTTTCAAAAACACGATTTTATGATTTTGCCTCGACACTTTTTCTTTTCGAAAAGACCTCTAAAAATTCGAAAATTCAAGATTATTCTTAAATGGGGTTACTTATACTATTGGAAATTGGTTTAATAAGTGGACACCAATAATATTTAGGATCGTATAGAAGCATTTTTATAAAATCGCTGTAGTTTTTTAATACGAAGTGATTTTGTGTTTTTTTTGCCTAATCTGCAAAATCGGTCTCGGTCCCGTGCGCGTCGTTTTGTCATTGCTATCTCGCTTCAGCATATTTTTTT
This sequence comes from Chrysoteuchia culmella, assembly GCA_910589605.1. Classification (NCBI taxonomy): domain Eukaryota; kingdom Metazoa; phylum Arthropoda; class Insecta; order Lepidoptera; family Crambidae; genus Chrysoteuchia; species Chrysoteuchia culmella. Next base: position 19,043,307 of record OU342655.1, on the reverse strand, counting down.
CGAGTATCGCCTTAACATTTCGTATATTTTATAGTCTTTTGGGTTTCCCGACATTTCGACACCTTTCGGTATCGTGGAGGTGATCACATAATAAAAAACTTACTATAACAACAATATTATGTTTAGCTATCTATCACATAATTTCATAATCATGTCAATTTTGCTCCTATTACATAGGTTGTAAGTAACGCAAGGCATGTTCTAATCGTAGCCATCGTAGCAGAGCCTCGTAGCACGCTTACTACGGCTACGTAATATTTCGCATATTACAAAATTTGTCTTTTCAGACGCAATTTACATAGTATTAATTATTTATTAAAATTTATTTATCTACTAAATAACCTAGCCACAAAGTAAGCACTAAGGCTTGTGTGGGATACTAGGGTAATGGATGTAATTTGGCATATCAAGAAAACATTTTTTTACCTCACACGCTCTGAAAAGGAGGTTTTGTCAATCAGTTTAGGCGTAGGAAATCGCTTTTTGCGGCCTAGCGCGGCAAAGTACTTTTTTAATTTAATTTAATACCTAAAAATATGTCTTAATGCGTTCCGAATCGCACTATTGACTTTTTTGTTATATTTGATTCTTATTTTAAATAGCTTTAAATTAATTATAATACTCCGTTTTGGTTTAATTATATTATTTTAGTTCATTGAATCATAAAAACAATATCAATAAGATTAAACTATTTGTTATACGAATTTTATATTTTAGGCTGGGTGAGATTTCACTCGGACTGTGACATAAATCTTTATTTTTAAATTGTCTTTGTCTTCTACCTCATGTCAGTGTCAACATTTACGGAATCGTTTTTATTTTTTTTACCGGAAGTTGACCGCGGAAACAACCATATATGTTCCTTGTGTTGCGCTCGGCAGAAAAGTTTTTAGCGCCTTGTACCTTTAAAATCCTCGCTGCGCTCAGGGTTCAATCCTAAAATCCTTCACTTGCTCAGATTTCAATAGAGGTAACTCGCCGCTAAATAACCAACTTTCCAGCCTTGCATAACAAATAACTACTTCTCCTTTACTATAACTACGTCTGTTTACCGTTTAAAAAAATTACTGCAAAGCTGCTGTATGCTGCAAAGTAATGATATTTAATTGCTGTTGCATTCAATCGTGTACAAGTACAACATTATTGCAGGAACAATTATTTTTTATTCGTTATATATTTCGCAGGTTATAAAACTATTATTATATGAAACAACGATTGTGTTCTAATAATAGAACCGATAGTTACTTCCCGGCATGTCGATCTTAGTTTGAACATAAATTAATAAACTATCTGTAGATATAGGTAGGGCAACCTGAGATAGTTGCCTATGATACTGGCTATGTTGCCTAGCAACCGTCGTTATTTTGGTCATATTAACAAAAATATCCTAGGCAACTCTCAGATATCCATATCTACAGATAGGATATTAATTTCGGACGTAAGTGTATTTTCTGTATTCATAATCTTTTGTTTTATCGTTGAAAATTAAGCCGGTTGCACCTTAATTATGTTATGTCAAAGGTTATGTACTTGCCATTTTATGAAACTTTTGAGGCATTACCAGCATCATACACTCATACGATACCCATAACTTTTTATGGATCGCGTTTTCCCAAAAGAGTTGTTTTTCAGGCTTTCAGTACATTCCCGTTGTAAATTATTGAACGAATGCCATTTAGCTTGCTTCGAATGAAACTACTAGAATCGTTAATTAAAATATTTTTCCTAGCAGCCGCCCAAGGTTTCACCCGCGTGGTTCCTTTCTACCCTGTCAATCTCCGGAACTACGTACTTAATTAATTTTGAAACCTCTCATACCAGAACAAAGCTACATTAACCACATCACCGTGTAAAAGCTACCTAACATAAACTAACATAGAGCAAGCCATTCATAAAAGAAGAAAAATGTACAATAAAAATGTTTGACAACTACCAAAGTAGGCACTCTAGAGTGAGTGTCTATAGTATTCGGCACTAGCTTGGAGGTAATGTACTACGTAGTACATATTACTTCCACGGGCACTAGTCTGCTAGTTTACAAACCTGTCAAACAAAATAGGAGTACCTACGTTTATCTTTTTTTACATTAAATAGGCTTACTCTTTGCCTCATTCTGAATCGTTAGATTAAGAAGAGGCCTAAGATGGAGCGAGCTTGCCTAGAAAAAGCCTATTCACTCGAGCTTTAAATATACCAGGGTTGTAGGCACACGGGAATACAGACGCAGGCAGGGAATTCCACTCCCTGGCTGTGCGCATAATAAAAGATGAGAAAAAGCGCTTTGTACGGAGACGAGGAATATCAACCAGGTAGGGGTGATAGCATGCAGTACGTCTGGATTCCCGGTGGTAAAAAGGAGCTGGCGGTATGAGCTCATGCAGCTCAAAAGCAAACTCCGAAGTATAATCTGTAGAATACCGTCAATGAAGCAACTCTTCGTCGATAAGGGAAACTGTGGAGCTTGTTATTCACCAGACTATTATACCCAATGAGTTTTCTGGCTCTGTGTTCCACCAAGTCAGATGCGGTATTTTGCCTCTGTTTATCAGAGGAGATGCTTTTACATGTAATTGAATGTAATTAATGATGTTATAATGTTATAATGTTATAATGTTATAATGTTATAATGTTATAATGTTATAATGTTATAATGTTATAATTGTAAGGATGTGCCCCGAAAGAAAAGCAATGTTTCGTGTACTGGGATTTATTTTTGGTTATCACAGGAAGAGGTTCGCAGACAGAGTGGCGGCGCTCGTGGAGCGGGCCCATATTCATATTCAACTAATTTACCGCAGGCGCCATCTGGCGTTTTCTTAACCACTAGCGCGCTACGGTTGCGCGATAAACGTACAAAGATCAATGACTAATAAACTACGACGTTGTTCAAGCCATCGTTAGATGGCGCTGTTTTACAATAATGTTATAATGTTATAATGTTATGTTATAATGGTATATTGTTATAATGTTACAATGTTATAATGTTATAATGTTATAATGTTATAATGTTATAATGTTATAATGTTATAATGCTATAATGTTATAATGTTATAATGCTATAATGTTATAATGTTATAATGTTATGTTATAATGTTATAATATTAAAATGTTAAAATGTTATAATGTTATAATGTTATAATGTTATAATGTTATAATGTTATAATGGTATAATGGTATATTGTTATAATGTTACAATGTTATAATGTTATAATGTTATAATGTTATAATGTTATAATGTTATAATGTTATAATGTTATAATGTTATAATGTTATAATGTTATAATGTTATAATGTTATAATGTTATAATGTTATAATGTTATAATGGTATAATGTTATAATGTTATAATGTTATAAAGTTATAATGTTGTAATATTTTAATCTTATAAGATGTTTTTTGACAGTGGTCTGAAACTACGAACTGCATTGCGTTGAATAATACGGAGAAAGATTGATGACCTTTGAGAAAGGTCATTCGATTGCCGTTTGCAAATAGAATCTTCCGGAAATTTATGAAAAAATATTTCATTATAAAACTTATGATTATGAATTTAATAAAGGACTTAAGCCAAGATATATCTTATACCTTCGTGTCAGGCTATTAATTTATTCATTAACTTGATGGCAGACCGAACTACACAGATTTTTCTTTTAAAATATTTTTGGTGCTCTGCCTTTTTCGATGGAAATTAGTTCACTTTATAAAGAAAAACTGAATGAAGCAAAGAGTCAAAAAATTATTGTGCTGAATAAGTTTTGTGTTTTTGTATTTGATTGATGATTTATTGAAAATACTGCCTTATCGGACGACATGAAACAATTGAATTTCCAGATTTTGGTTAAAACTTTCTGGAAAGAAATCAAAATCACAAGAAAATATTAGAAAAATTTTATCTCTACTTATAAAAGTATCTGTCTAAAATATGTACCCCACATCCCATTTAAACGGTTTGAGTATTAAGAACAAACATTTAGTCGTACTAAACTAAATATGCTAATTGTGAGGCAAAACATAACCGAGGTTTATTTTCCTGACCCTAAACGATAATTTACCAAAAATTTAAATAAGTATCAACTTTACGTATTTAAATTATTCTTTACGGTACGTATTAACATGGTACACAACGCTACAATATGATCGGATCCCGTTGTTTGCTGTAGGTAATTTAAGCAGACAACTCGTCAAAATATAGTTATAGTTATAGTTATCGATTTTTCAAACCCTCTACAAGGGCTCACGCTGGCTCTATCACTTTCATACTAAAAATGCAATAGCGAATCCAATACATGAATAGAAATATACAGGAATTAGACAAAAACCCTATCAAGTGAATTCTCAGATGGAAATCGAACCCACGACCACGAATCCGGTCCAATACTCTAATAATAATTATTTTCCAATATTTTTCTATTTAAAAATTTATCATAAGTATAAAAATAGCATTAAAAATGCCAAAAATATAAAATCATAAAAAACCCTATCGTTGAAGGGTTTTATGAGAGTTTGAAGTTTGATTGCTATAGCGATAGCACAAGCTATAAGTTAGGCGGTCGGGGTGCTGGGCACATTCCCCTGAACAAATTCGCCTTTTTAACCGACTTCAAAAAAAGGAGGAGGTTCTCAAGTCAACGGTATTATTTTTTGCTTTTTAGTTGTTTGAAGTCGGTTTTCATTTTTTTTAATAATTATTGAAGAAAACAGAGTCGCCAAATTGCAATACCTGCGGTGTAATAGAAGACGTCCATCATTTGCTGGTGGAATGTGTTCAGAACGAGAACACAAGATGAGATTTGAATTTGAGAGAAGAAATGTACCTAAATGTGAAAAATGTAAACGGTTCCGTGACATTCTATCTTCCCCCACAAGTGATGATGCTAGAAAACTCTATTGTTTCGTCTTAGATAGAATAGAATAGAAGATAGAATAGTTTTATCTCATAGAATAATTTAGTCAACGAAGTAAATAAGGCTATGATGGTGCTGACTGACCTTGATGTATTAACCCATAAGAAAATAAAAGAAAAATAAAAAACGTATACATTATATTTTATGATCTGAGGTATAAAAAATAATATGATTAAAGATCACAGGTTAACTATATATTACGAAATATTTCATTATTTTACCCTGATCCTAACTAACGTGCCGTATAGTGACGGCCTAAGAATACAAGTGTCACCACTCCCTTACATGCCTGGGATGTCGTAAGAGTCGACTAAGAGGCTCGACGCATTGAACACCTGTGCGAGAGAAGGAAAACTTGAAACAAACCCTCTACCAACCCGTCTGGCCAGCGTGGTAGCAGTAGGCTAATAGCCTCCTATGAACGCCACAATAGGGTGAGCTAGGAGACGCCTATGCCCAGCAGTGGACGTCCACAGGCTGATGATGGATGGATGAATCCTAACTAATATTATAAATGCGAAAGTGTGACTGTTTGTCATTTCATCACGCCCGTAATTAATTAGCAACAAATCGCCTTGATTTTTGGCATAGAGTTATAAAGGACGGATAGTAACATTATCTACTTTTTGTTCCGATATTCCCACGGAAACCGTGGGCGAAAGCTAGTTTCCTACTTCCTATCCTACTAATATTATAAATGTAAAAGTATGTCAGTTTGTTTGTTTATTTTGTTTGTTTGTTTGTTACTCTTTCACGCAAAAACTACTGAACGGATTTCGATGAAATTTAGTATGTAGGGACTTCAAGTATTGGACTAACACATAGGCTCCTTTTTATCTCGATATTCCCACGGGAACGGGAACCACGCAGGTGAAACCGCTAGAGGCCGCTAATAATTTATAAAGGCAGTTTTTGACCACAAAATGGCTTTTATAAAATAACTTCAAACTTTTCAAAACTTATTTTAGAAAAAAAACATAAATTAAAACCAATTTGTAACCGGTTTCCTTATTAACTAAAAATAAATGTCACTTCATGGGAAGTGGAAAGTTTTACGATTTGCTGTCTCTGAGAATATACGTTCGCTATTAACATCGGAATCAATGAAACCAGTTTGTTGCAGGTTTATTTTCATTTATCGACATTGTTAGTTATACAATTATACATTTATTGTAGTTAAATCATAAAAAAATATATTTAGTCATTAGTTTTGGAAACAGAATTTCGGAAATAATTCGGAAAATACCGGATTCCTGAACTATGATATAATGTGTACGATGTACCTACAAATTTGTGCGGAACCCTCGGTGGGCGAGTCCGACTCGCACTTGTCCGGTTTTTTATATATTCAGAAAAAATACCAAATTGGTCAACACTTTTTCTATACTTAAATTACAAAGAGGAAAGACTGTTTGTGACGAATAGACTGAAAAATTATTGAACGGAGTTAAACATTGCAATGGAGTCCTAACTAATACTATAAATGCGAAAGTGTGATTGTTTCTTCACGCCCTTAACAAGCAACCAAACGCCTTTATTTTTGGGATAAAGTTAATTGAAAGACCGAAAAGTTACATAGGCTACTTTTTATCCCGATACTCCCACGGGAACCAGCAGGTGAAACCGCGGGCGAAAGCTAGTAAACTTATAATCGTAAAGAAAATTTCCGGAAATTAACCGGCAGCTCAATTAAAAGAACATTGGACCGGGCATCCAAAGGTTGCAGGTTCGAATGCCGGAATGACGGGATTCCAACAACATGATGTGAAACGGGTAAATTTTTACCTAGTAAAAATAATAAAGAAAATGCTAATAACGCCACCACTTCAAATATGTAACCCTGACAAAAGCTATTTTCTCGATGTAACATTTAATATTATTATAGTCTGTATGATTTTGGCCGACATGCAATAGAATTAGTTACGTCAATTGGTAATGAAACAGGTGTCCCGTCTATTTCGGTTACTGTATTATGGTTTAAATTCTTAACTAGGTATATAGATCTGCCATTTGAATGTCGGTCTGTGCAATAGGCTTTTCTTTTAAAATAATAAGCTAATTAATTGTAAAATTATCTATCTCCAATACTACCGTCAACAGTACTTACTCATAAGGTTCGGGTACTTAAGTTTACTGAATTTTCGTAAAGCCTCACAATTTACAAGACCGTCTTTGTTGTGACCGTTTTTGTCTCATTTTCCAATACCTGACGAGTGTCACAATATGCTTATATAGTGACACCAGAAACCAATTCTTATACGATAAGAAGAATAATATATTTAGTCTAAATATCTAGTAGAAGATCAACACAAAAGTAATATGAATGTCCACGATTATACCAGAATTACCGGAACCGGAAAAGTGCGAGTCGGACTCGCCCACAGAGGATTCCGCACAAATTTGTAGGTATATAATATTATTAATAGTTCAGGAATTGAGTCTCGCAGTTTTTTCTGAACTTTTCCTGAAATTCAGTTTCCAAAATTTAAGACTAAATTTTTCATTTTTTTATTTAAAAAATATCTAGTTTTCAGATTTTTTCCTGTAATCGTAGAAAAGACGATATTACTTACCAAATTTTTTAGTCCTACGTCAACAAGAAGTACCCTATGAATTTTGTTTCCCTTGAGAGTGTAGAAATCTGAGTTTTTTTTGCGACATAAACGGTTAATTAATTTACAAGTTTCATTCTTTTATCCTTTCAACAGACTGTTAAATTGAATGTTTTCAATATCAACTCAGAGGACAGACGGACGGACGGACGGACAGGCGGACAACAAAGTGATCCTTTAAGGGTTCCTTCTTTTTCTTTAGAGGATCGGAACCCTAAAAATGAGAACTTTGCCAATTTATTACGATGGATGTTCTGCTGAATAACGCCCGCAATTAATCAAAAAATAACTCTGCACAAATTTACCCTGTGGTTTTATTTTGGCGCAGTATGTTGTACAATCGCGGAACATCCCGGGTGATCAGTAGAGTTTTTTTGAAAGAAAGTTATCACAAAACGTAATAAACTTATAAAAAATATTTATATCACAATTAATAGACCTTTATTAGGTATTTCATTTTATAAACAAATTATTTCTTTAACCTTAATTCTTTCCGAAATATCGATCAACCGGAAAGATCACCGACTGTACTTACCTACGATAAAACTGGTCTCACAATACCTGATCATTGATTTTTTTACGTTCCATAAAAACATAGATTTGTTTATGACTTAATGAAATTAGTTTATGTTTATTTTTTATTTTTGCTCTAACCACTGAGCTACCGAGACCCTCGTTCTGTGTCTTGGTAGCTCAGTGCTTAGAGCAGTGGGCCGTATTCCCAAAGGACGTGGGTTCGAGTCCCTTCTGAAAATTCAATTATGGCCGAGGTGATTTTTCCAATATTTTTCTATTTAAAATGTATCATAAGTTAAAGTTCTCCTTTACTGGCTTTACTACAATATTGTAACAATGTTGTTTCAGAGATAATTTCGCTGAAATGACTTTGCAAGTTTGCACGTAGAGGTGCCCTAATCTTGGCTCCCTCATCATGCAAAATAGGGCGTTACATATGCTAATGTGTAGAACAAAAACATCTTTTGCCCTTGACTTGCAGGTTTCGGTCTAAGTATCATTATTTCCGCTGGATGGGAACCCTAATATACACTTTAAACGTTCCGTTTCTTAAAAAGAAAATGGAATTTTTGCATGCGATCATTTCTTTCTTTGTCCTTTCCTTTCATAAAGGACTCGGTGGAAGCATAAAGTTGCCACTACAGCACGGTGTGCACTTAATATCATATTTGAATTGAGATTTTCATACAAATAATCCACCAAGTTGTTATTTCGAAATCATTTTCCACATTCCACAACACACGACCACGGAAATTGGACACATCACATCAGCCTCCTCAAATATTTTATTAGATGCTCAACATCTCGATAGGTATTAAGAAAATATACATTAATATAAATATAAGATTCAATATATAGAGGCTATAAAAGTACACTGACGGACTCTTTTGTATACTGTTTTTTAATTTCGAAACAAAACGAGCGCTTCTTGCTTCCTCTTGACCTAGAAGCCGGGGTTGCCTGGGTTGCCGGGGTGGAGATACCTGTAACTCTACTTCTTTTATTATAAAAAAAACGTCTTCATGTGTATAGATGATAATGATGATATATTTTTGGATTATTGCCTTCCGTCTCCACAGCCCAGCAAAACACATTTTGATTATGAAATGTTGACACTTTAATGTAGAAGACGCTCGGTTTTTAAACACGTTCTATTGTAGTAAAAACTATTAGCGTATTTTTTTCTTTGTAATAGTTTTCAAGTCCATAGTGTGCGTCATCCTAGAACGACCTTTAATATACAATTATAATTTATACCCTACGACTATTCGCAAATAACAACCAAGGCCGTCCTGATTTGAGTTTAAAAATAATCTAAACTACAATTTTATAGAATTTTAGCCAAAGCTTGTGAGTTTTCCCTTGAAAAGTGGATAGAGAATATTCGGACTTGGTCTAATCAACACCATCAAGCCATTTTCGATCAATAGGACTTTTCTCATTCTTTGTAAAAGCTCAAGGTAGTGAACAGGCTATGTGTGCAGTGTAAGAATTGTGCTAGTGCCGGAACTTAACCCTAACCCCTAAGCTCGGCCTTTTCCTTGGCTTGTTGGTGGCATAGGCAGGTAGACCAACTGGTCCCTTCTCCTTTCCATTATTCAGTGCCTTATATATTTATTTTTTCATTCTGTATTTGTGCAGCATGCGTGGAGGAGGAGTGCATAGACTGGGAGGGCAAGTCTGTTCCGCACGGGCTGCTGTACGTGCCGGGTCCGGGCGTGTGCTCGCTGTGCGTGTGCTATCACTCCGAGCCCATGTGGTGCAAGGCCATCTACTGCGACCCGCCCTATGTGAGTGACCTCCCAAGCGACCGACACTGGCAGGGCGAGTCTAGACCGCATGGGCGCTGTACGTGGTTAGGTTAGGTGCTCGCTGTGCATTTGCTAACACTCCGAACCCATGTGGTGCAAGGCCATCTACTGCGACCCGACCTATGTGAGTGACCTCCCTAGGGAGGGACCGACACCTGGCAGGGCGAGTCTGTGCCGCACGGACGCTGTACGTGCTGGGTCCGGGCGTGTGCTACCACTCGGAGCCCATGTGGTGCAAGACCATCTGCTACCCGCCCTATGTGAGTGACCTCCCAAGCGACCATCACTAGCAGGCCGAGTCTGTGCCGCACGAGCTGATGAAAATACCTTAAAATACTTCAATCGATTAGTTACCTACATCCAGCATAAAAATATTACGACAAAACCTCAGAGCATTTTAGTCCGTAATGAAACAGCTTCGCACAATGACGAGAGCCCTAAAAGACATGTATAGCGCACACTCGGCTTATAAGAGCTCTCGCACGTCATATCAACAGTGATATTTCATCGCGAACTTAACACAGAGCTGGTGGCGAGCTTCCACTGCTACCCGCAATTTAAAAAGCCTTTGCTAAATTAAAAAAGATACGACAGCGCTTCCTCGCTTTTAGACGTGTTACTATTTTGGGTTCCAATCTGCACTTTATTGCGTTTAGATTATTAGGTGACCGTGCCAAAGGACGCGTGGTTTTTTTTTTATGAACGACGGGGAGATTCTTAGCCTTCATCATACCTGATGTTATGTATTGATAAGGCTGGAAGATGGAAGCGAGCCTCTCCCGGAATCCTCAGCCACTGAGGAACTGGCTATCTTATCTCGAACTGCCGGAAACAACAATACTGAAAACATTGTTGTTATGGCGTCAGGCTTAGATAAGGTACCTACCTACCACCAACCAAAAAAGCGTGGTGTTAGAATCATAGAATTAATTTGCCTTTCCAGCAAAGGCTGCCAAAATGGACATTATTGTGACGCTCTCCATTTATCTATATTATTATCCACTCACTGAACAACATATCCTTAATATGTCATTAATTGTCACCGTTTGACAAATGTAATGTTAAACGGGAAGTATTATAAGCAATATTTTTCGACAGTTTTGCAAGAACTTCCGAGTGGGCGAGAGGTGCTGTGAATTCGAGTGCCTGGACCCGCCCGGCGAGGACACGCGGTACCGGGAGCGCCAGCGGCTCCGCGCGCTGATCCTTGCTGGCAACTCCTCAGCGCCCCACGTCGGCACCTCACTCGAACTTAACACTGGGATATCCCTACTCGCTCTCGTTGTCGCCAGATTTGTATGAGGAATCGCTTCTGAAATTTTGACGCGAGCAACACGAGTTCCAAAACAGTGAATTTGCATGATAAAAAAGTGAACTGTTGCCATTACATTGAAACTTTGAATTGAAACGTACCTTTCGTTCCGTATTTTGTTTGTAAGTACTTTATATTTGTATTTTTCTTATTAAATATTCGTTTAAGAACATAGAACCACTATTTAGTTTGATTACATACTTAAGATTTGAATTGTATAAATGATGTGTAGATAGATCACTTTTACACATAGAAAAGAATATAGAGCCCTTTATTACTTGAACCTGAGGTAAATCAATTATCAATATCTTAATTCAAAATGAAAGCCAATTTAACTAAGATATGAAACAACTGTGTGAAATTACAGTGCCATATTTTAATCTGTGACAACATATGCTACTTTACATTGGCGAAAGGCCTATGCTAAATAAATTTATGGACCAATTTTAAGTAACAAGTAGCATCGTATCGGTTTGATGGTTATTATTTGAATGTAAAAATGTCCAGTAGTTTTGTTTTTTTTATAGATCTTAGTAAAAGGCCTGTCTCAAGTTTTGAATTTTAACTTAACTAATCGTCTAGTAAAAAAAAGCACTGTCAGTCACGCATGCGTAAATACAAATTGTAGTAAAGAGAAATGGACCGAAGTGATGTTGGGCCCATGCTGTTTGGCAAGAAAAGTACCTGGGTATCATGAATGAAAAAGATAGTAAACAAGGTTTTTTTAAGAATTTAATAACTTAGAGATCAAAACGTGTAAATCTGTGCAATGATAATTATGTAAAGTACCTTCCTACTAAGTACCTAAGTAGGTAACTAAGCTAAATTATCATTACGCGTGGTAGTACCTACTAGCAAACGTTTTTTACATACCTAATGTACCTACTCCATAATTACGATTTTAAATAATTACTAGTAATTAGTAGGTACTTACGTATCCGTTACAATAAATAAAATTATACTTATGATAAATTTTGAAATAGAAAAATTAAATAGAATTATTGGCTGTTGCCTCTTAATCGTTCGTTAAACACCGGGGGCCCAATTCTGCTAATGCTTAGTTACAATCGTATTCCAGTGGTGTTTCAATGGTAGTCCTGTTTTACACAGTTCTTGTTACAACAGTGTAAATAAACACTACTATTGAAACTCCACTGAGAGACGTTTTTGACAAAAAAATTGCAGAATTGACCCCCTGAAAAGATGTTTCTTTCGAATGCAAGGATATTCCTAGCATTGATGTGACTACGCTGGCCTACAGCGTATTAAAAATATAAAAGTATTGGAGAATTTCGACGGTGGTGGTTCGCAAGCGGTAGCTCAGTGGTTAGAGCATTGAACCGGATTTCCAAAGGTCGTGGGCTCGAGTCCCATCTGAGAATTCACTTGTTTTTTTAATTTTTTATCACAAGTATAAAAATACCATTGCAAAAATTCAAAAATCATAAAATACAATAAAATTATATTCGTCATTTAGTTAAATATAAAAACTAATTGTCCTAGCAGTCCAAGCACTTCCCTAACATTTTTCTCTAAAGTCGCAATAAAAGAGCTTATGTAAACTACTTTGTAAGCACTTTTCAAAGCGCTATTAAAAATAACATAAATTTTATTCTATACTTCTTACCTACTGTGTGCTTAGTGCGAGTTTTTTTCTACTCACGGACGATCGTGAGCGCGTCAGGATTTTGTATTGCGTTGGTGTAGTCCGTGGCGTTGTCCGCTTGATGGCGGGCCGCTAATTTCATACAAAAATCTACGCGTTCACTATAAATAAATAAATTATTTACTCTTCCACAATCTTTATACATTATAATGGCGGATTCTTAACATAAAAATATAAATCATTAACAAAGATTGTGAGAGACTGGTGTCTGAACTGAGCGTTAAGCCTGTATCTCAGGACACCAGTACTCTCCCCCCTGAAGGGGGGTACTATCGACCGTAAGTAGAAAAAACTCGCACTTAGCACTCAGCTCTAAATAAAGCAATTATATTTTCACTTTCCTGCACTTCTAAATCTTCACTTTAGCGTTAGTCTCACTTTCAAAGTTGTAGCTTTAAAAAGTAACATCATATCGTCGGCTATTTAGATTTAAACAAAAACTAGTGCAGTGACTAATAATTAGAAAAATGTCGACAATGTAGACAAAAAACACTCATTGTATTCGGGAATAAATATGGCGTGAAAGAAAGATATAATACTATTTAGGAAATGTTCAAAGAACCTTATACGGGAGACAATAAAATCTAGTATCTATTGTAGGGCGACGAATACAATGAATGAAGTTGTGTAGATAGTGAATGTATATTACATGGAGATTCATTCTGTCATTAAAGTTACTTAATTATAAATTTTATAGATAGGTATGAACTAAAACTATGAGCGAAGTTATGAAAATTAGTTAGGTCTAATATAAAATATTAGTTACTTAAATTAGGTTCAATTCGACCCAAAGATTAGTGTTTACTTGTATTTATGAATAGGAACGCCTAGTTTCCCGACTTTAGAATCTTGCGATTAACTAATTTAACTAGGTATATCTACCACAAAAAGTTTTACTCTTGCTATGAAAATTGTTTTCAAATGTCCGTTACTTGGGAAGAAACCCACATGAAAAAAATCTAGTCTTCAATAACTCAGGCGAGAAATGAATCCGTATCGTCAATCAATATTAAAGGTATAGTAACTGAGTGTTTAGAGCGACTTTTTCCACTCACGGTCGATCGTGAACGCGTAGATTTGTATGAAATCAGCGGCCTGCCATCTAGCGGATTACGCCACGGACTACACCAACGCCATACAAAACCTAACGCGCTCACTATCGACCGTGAGTGGAAAAACGGCAAATTAAGTACAGAGACATTACAAATACCAATCTAGGTATTTTTTAAATCCTACGGTGCACGTTTTTTCGGATATTATAATAAGTATTTTGATTTAGTTTTCTCTCCCATGTAGTTTTTTTTATGTAAACGAAAAGGTACTTATTAGCAAAATAAATTGGGGTACCCTATATATAGTTTAGGAACCCAAGTGTGACAAAGTTCTAAATTGTTCAAAGAGTTTCGTTACTTTTGTTTTTATTCACTATGGTATGTTATTAAGTTAAATAAGAATACATAGAATTGTTAAAAAAAAATTAAGTGGGTCAAACGCGATAAAAAATAACAGTTGGATTTGAATTGAATTACAATTTTCACAACTGTTTCTTGTTTTGAAGTTGGAATACATTTGTTTAATGCAAAAGTTCAAACAACGCTACTTTTTTTCTATTGATGTTGAGCTTTGAAAAAATCCAACTTTAAAGTAAGAAAAAAACTCGTAAAAGTTGTAAGTATATAATTCAATTCCAATGCAACTGTTATTTTTTATCGCGATTGGCCTGCAGTTCTTTCAGTTCTTGACAGCAATGGACTAGAGATTGCGGTTTGCGGGTTCGAGTCCCGTGTGAGCAATTTGCAGACAAGTTTGCTTTTCTTTTAGTCTTTAACTGGAGAGTTTACTATTTCAAATATTGCTGTTAATATTGTGAAGAAAATGTATTATCATTGTAAAAGTACTTAACTTAAATATATATTTTTTTATATTATCAAGAACACGGTCGAAGGAGTAAATGCATGTTGCGGCGTAATAGTTAGTACTGTAGCGCCGATTTCATAAAACGAAATTCTTCTGATTAAAACAGTCGACTGTTGTTTTTTCTAAACATCAAAAACTTTACATTGTACACAGTAAGCTTGGATTAATTTCAGTTAAATTGATATAAAATTTCTTTCTGAATTTAATCAATTAATTTTTAAGGAAAAAGGTATGTGATATTTTGCTGGTTGTTATCTATTTTGCAAACTATTGTTAAGAATAACAGCTTTAATAATTAAATATAAGATGCCATTAATATAAACAAAGTATCATTGATTCCATTCTATCTACAGTTACTCTTCTTTGCTTTTAATTTATTTGTTACTATGCCGTTTTGAAAATTAATTGCACTCCTTCAGAATGATGTAAAGTAAAATGGTTTATTATTAAGGCCTTTGGAATTGGACCAATCATACAATATTTATTTATATACATTTAGTAAATGAGTGTGATATCTTTATCATAAACAATTTTATTAATCACTTCAAATTAGTTAACTTTCTTTAATACAAATTGCTGGAAGAATAAACTGTACATCTGAAGAAACCAATAAGTAATATAAATTATGTAAATATTATTTTATTAATAAATGCATAGCTATAAATACCTTTTAAATAGCTTAAATAAATTATTACACATACATGAAATCATTTGTTTTATTGAATCTAATATTAGATTTACTCTAGCTACTAAGTTACCCTCTCAGACCCCAGATTATGAGACATAATATATATTCTATTGTTCTCTGAACATACATGAAATCATTTGTTTTATTGATTCTAATATTAGATTTACTCTAGCTACTAAGTTACCCTCTCAGACCCCAGATTATGAGACATAATATATATTCTATTGTTCTCTGAACATACATGAAATCATTTGTTTTATTGATTCTAATATTAGATTTACTCTAGCTACTTAGTTACCCTCTCAGACCCCAGATTATGAGACATAATATCTATTCTATTGTTATCTAACCACCGGTGTCTGTTTCGGGTTTGATGAATTACTGTAATTCTCTTGTAGGAAATTAAAGAAAATCAAATAGGTATTTACGTTTATTAGGTATAAAGTATCAGAATTCTTTTCTTACACAATTTATAAGTAATTACAATGGAATGATGGTATAGTTGGCACTCAGGTAGGTTTTCGCTATCAAATTTTAAGTCCTTTATCTGACAAGTCTTTCCTAGCCTCCACAATCTCTGCTTGTAGTTCTTTGGCTGCTTCTTCACAGTTATTAAAAGTAAAGACACGATACAGAACCACTGTGAGTGCATAGAGTCCAAAAAGAATTAAAAATATCAATGGAGACACTAAAATAAGGTTAATATTCTTCTCAATAAGTGGATGCTTCACATAACCTCCTATTAATGAATACCAGACCGCAAATAAAGCAGACAGAACCGAAACCCATTCAAGTAACTTTGTCATATTTCTGAAAAGGGAGATCATTTAGTTTTAAAAGAAATAATAAATAGTAAAATACTGGAAATTGACATAAATACACATCGATTAAGTTTTCGTACTTACAGTAAATTTTAGGTAGTAGTTAAAATAAAGTTAAGGTGAACACTTGGATTGAAATCTTTAAATGGAATTTTGCTATAAATCCTTGTTACTTTAATCAATTTGTTCACAGAAATTACCAAAAAAACATTATGTAGCTTTAGATTTGACTGCCGATTATTTTTTTTGGCAGTTTTGGTTGGCAAAATGGCAATGTCAAATTGACATTGACAATAATTTACATAATTTTATTTAAAGCTTTACGGCCTTGGCAACCACATTTTTTCTCAGTCGCAAAGAATGAATATTGCTGGAAGACGCGATGCGACTGAGCCTTAGGCTGGGGAAAAACGTAAATAAAATACGTCAATATTCTTCACTGCACTTTCCTTTTGAACGAAGGTACACAAATAATTTTATTACGCCCTTTTCACACCACGTGCGAATCGCAAGCGTAGCGGAACGCACTGGCTCGCTCTCGCTCTAAACGCTAGTCGCTAAAGTTAGAGCGAGAATTTGTGCATTCCGCAGCGGAGCGGAGGTGTGAAAAGAAAAAGGCGTTCGTTATTGCAAGAAATTGCGAATTTATGAAATGAAAAAAGGTATACAGCTGGTATTTCCGGTTTGACGCATGACGCATCAATCAATTTCTACTAAAGTGGCAACACTGACCCTTGTGTCGTAAAAGGGTGAGTGAACCGCCTCATTGTTATTTATTGCATTTGTGTTTATTAATACATTAATTAGCCATTTTACTGGTACATCAAGTGCAATAACATAGTTTGCGACAGCCATGCCGATGTGAGTAATATACGAAAGGTGTGGCACGTCGTTCGGGCGTTGTTTCGTGGTGCAGTGACATTATTAGTGTGAAAAATATTTTGCCTATCTCGTAAGATGACCGAATACAAATTGGTGGTGGTAGGCGCAGGAGGCGTCGGTAAATCTGCATTGACTATACAACTTATACAAAATCATTTCGTGGACGAATATGATCCTACTATAGAGGATTCATATAGGAAACAAGTGGTGATAGATGGTGAAACGTGCCTGTTGGATATATTGGATACGGCTGGTCAAGAGGAGTACTCGGCTATGCGGGACCAGTACATGCGGACGGGGGAGGGTTTCCTGCTGGTGTTCGCGGTAAACAGTGCGAAGAGCTTCGAGGACATAGGCTCGTACCGCGAGCAGATCAAACGCGTCAAGGACGCCGAGGAGGTGCCCATGGTGCTGGTGGGCAACAAGTGCGACCTGCAAGCGTGGGCCGTCAACATGGCGCAAGCGCGAGAGGTAACTTTTGTTATTGTTACCTTACATGAACTTATGTTTAAACAAGCAAAACTATTGGTTATCCTAAAACTTCTTTTGATGTATCACTTCATTCATATATTAACGGAAACCAATATTTCCTCCCACACATGCACAAATGATAAACAAGTGAATTGTAAATAACGTAATCATCATCTTCGTCTATTATCATTGATCTGAGGTTTACATCAACCTGTGTGTGGCTTTCGGTATATTCTTCCTTGACTTTTTATCCATATATTCAATTCTTTTGTATACATACACAATCTTTTCTCAAACCGTTGATTAACATTCAGATCCATACATTCTTCTAGCACATGCTTCTTGTTCAAGGTTCATGAACATCAGGGGTGTGCATTATATAGGCAATTAGGCTGTCCCTGCTTCATTCAAAACCTAAATAAATATACATTAAGTGTTAAAGTTATTTTATTTTAGTTTAAACTTCTATTCAACACTCACCCACTAAGATTTTCCTTACGCTAAATACTGAATACCTACTGGTAGGCAGTCTCCAAATTGCCTACTCGAAACAAGCAGTGTTTCATACAAGAATACAACTTATTTAGAAAAAGTATTGCTCAAGTATAAACCGCCCACGGCAAGAAGGGCGCTATTTGTATGTGTAACGATCTAGCTTAAACTTCCGGAATATATCAGTATAAAGTAAGCAAGCCTGCCTGACAAATGAATTTGGTCGTGAATTATTTTGATGAAGAGTTATTTTAAAACTATCATATTTCCTAAGATATTCATTAAAATTAAATGATGTAAAAGACAATTTTGTTCAAAATTAAATACTTGTGATGATTAACGTAATTATTTAGATAAAGATTAATATCATGTTTATGAAAACAGCTTCTCAAATAATACATTAGTTTAGAACAAATTTTATTATCTTAGAAATGGTTAAAGTGAGTTTTTTGTTTTTTTTTTGTTTTCATATTTGTTTTTTTTCTAACATGCGATCGGTCCTTGAACCATAAGCAGTTGTTGTGGTCTTATTAGTGGCGTGTAGGCATGCCTTTCCAATGTCAAGCTGCCTTCATGTTTTGCTAACTAGTAGTGTTTGTGTTGTCCCAAGTATGCAGTCTTTTCAGACGTCTTGTCTGCAATGGTTCAATAAGACTCCGGGCCAGTTTGTTGTGATGATTACTGATTCGCTCTTTATACGAACTTATGCTTTTAGCAATTTGCTCTTTAACTGTTAGGATTTTCAGATAATCATGAACTTCATCCATTCTTGTAAACCATGGGGCATTGACTATTGTTTTCAGCACACTGTTTTGGAATCTTTGCAGAATTTCTATATTGGATGTTTTTGCTGAACCCCACAGCTGTATACCATAGGTCCATATTGGTTTTAGTATGGCTTTATATATCATGACCTTGTTCTCAACGGAGAGCCGCGAGTTTCTACCCATTAGCCATTCCAGGGATCATCACTTTCTCATATCATTCTTCTGAATATGTATTTTCCAGGTTTGCCGGCTGACGAGGTGAAAGCCAAGGTATTTGACGCTTGTGTTATGTGGTAGGACCTCATCACCTAGCTTAACAGGAGGGCAATCCTAACAGTTAAAGGGCAATCTTCTTTCCTCAAGGTGAATGTGATGTGATTTGATTTAGTTCCACTAGCTTTAATTCTCCAAGACTGCATCCAGGAATGAACATTATTCAAATGTTCTTGCAGGTTTCTTGATGCTACTTCGGGATCTGTGTCATTTGACAATATGGCAGTGTCATCTGCAAAAGTGGCTGTTACGACGTTCTCTGACTCTGGTACATCAGCTGTGTAGATGAGATATAGCGAGGGTCCCAGCACAGATCCTTGAGGAACTCCTGCTTTTATATCGTAAAAATTGGAGGTAGAGTTGTTGATTTTGACATAGAAGATGCGACTATCTAGGTAGGACTTCAATAGGAGGTACGCTTTTTTAGTTTGTAAAGCAGGCCGTTGTGCCAGACCTTCTCAAAAGCTTGCTGCACATCTAAGAACACTGCCGAGCAGTACTTCTTATTTTCTAAGGTGTTCCTTATGTGCTCGCACACCCTGTGTACTTGCTCGATGGTTGAGTGATTCCTTCGAAATCCAAACTGATGCTCAGGAATGATTGCATTATTAGTCAATGTTTCATTAAGGCGTGACAGGATGATCTTCTCAAGTACCTTTGATAGTACAGGTAGGAGGCTTATCGGTCTATATGAAGATGGCAAGTGTGGTGGTTTTCCTGGCTTTGGAATCATTGTTATTTGCGAGACTTTCCATATACTTGGAAAGTACGCAACTCGTAATACAGCATTGAACAATGATGTAATAAAAACGATACCTTACCGCGGCAGATTACGCAACACCTCTGCTGTGATTAGTTCAAATCCTGGTGCTTTTTTGAGGTCTAGATCCATTATTATTCGACGAACTTCTGCAGGCGTACAGCACCGAATAGGGGGACTTAGCTGGAGATCGCTATTAAGGAATTCCATAACCTCACGGTCAATGCTTTCGTTGCCAATGTCAGTAAATGCTTCAGCTCGCTCTTCGTCCGTTTTACTCCACGTTCCATTCTCATTTTTAAGTGGATGTCTAGCAGTTTGTGGGTTTTCGCGGGATTTGGCTGTTCTCCACAGTGAGTATTCGTTCTTAACTGAAGCTGTTGGGGTTAAACTTTGTAAATGTTGCTGTAATGTTTCATTTTCTATATCCAACAAAAGCTGTTTAAGGCTAGCGGCTGCTTTGTTAAAATCTCTTTTGTCTGCGGGATGACGACTGCAACGCCACACTCTTCTAAGACGCCGTTTTTCTAGGACTTTTTCTTTGACAATGTTCGGCACGGTTTGATCTTTCGCAATATTGGACGATTGCTAAAGAGGCGGAGTGCAAGTCCAAGCAGCTTTTTGTATCATCTTGGTTAGATACTCAGCAGCATCATCAATATCGTCCTTCGTTTTAAGGCTGATTTTAAGGTCCAGGCTTTCACTTAAATTAAGTTGAAATGCTCTCCAATCTGTGTGTCTGTTATACAAGTACGGAGGCACAGCTCTTTTTAATACTGTTGAACTCACTGTTGCAATCACTGGAGTATGGTCTGATGAAGAGTCGAAGCAACTTTCTACGTCCAAAAAATGTGTTTGCACTCCCTTGTAAATGAAGAAGTCAAGCAGGTCTGGTATTTTCGCTGGGTCTGCAGGCCAGTAAGTAGGTTGCCCAGTTGAGAGAATCTTGAGATGCGATTTCACTAGACTCTTGCGGAGGTTTCGACCTCTAGTTGTGATAAGACGCGAGCCCCACATTGTGTGTTTGGAATTCCAATCTCCTCCCGCTATAAACCTATTGCCTAGTGATTGGAAATAGGTACTAAAATCTTCCTCAACCGTTTCAGGATTTCTATTTTGCTTTGGAGGGCAGTAAACAGATGATAACGTAATCGGACTTTGCTTGTATTGATGTGGCTTGTATTTTAGCGGTCCGGTATTCTAGCAATACTTGATGGTTAATGCTTCGTCTGATGATTATTGCCGTACCAGCATGTGCTGCACCGCTCAGATGATAAGTTGCATAAGTGTTATAACCATCTATGTGGAGTGATGATTTGTTTGTTGGATTAGCTTCAGAAATCAGTAACACATCAAGATTTTGTATTTTCATAAAAATTTCTGCTTCCTGCTTCTTGCCCAGTAAGCCGTTGATGTTCCAGGAGGCAATTCTAAGGCCCGTTTAAACGACTAGTTTATTGACAAGTGTTGTCAAGAGACTCATAAGGGTACCCATTTGGTCTATTAGACGATCTAGCTTTTCAGCTTGCTTGGCTATGGCTGTTTCTAGGTTTGTTCCTGCTGTAACTTGCGCGTATGTTATATCTGGTTGAGCGAATGTTGGTTTATCATTAATATTTGTTGGGTTTTCAGGCATTTTCAGGTTTTCCTTATTCAGATTAGTCACTCTGTTTGATGGGATTCTTGTGACTAATTTCCTTTTTTGTGTTTCTTGAAAGACCATACAACCTTTGTAGTTAGCAGCATGATCACCCAAGCACAGGGCACATTTTGCTGGTTTTTTTCTATCTTTTTTTTGGCAAGTCTGCAGTATTGTAATTTTCAGCACACTTGACACATCTATAAGGGCGTAAGCAGTAGTTCCTGGTATGTCCATACTGTTGACAACGTTTGCATTGTGGTATAGTCTTTTTACGTTTTGGATCTTCAATTAATACAGATGTATTATAAATGTATTTTAGTTTTTTTACTGCATCATTTGCTGGCCCAGGTACAAGGTTAACAAACCAAGTCGATAGAGGTGTCTTAGTAGGTCCATGTCTAGCCGTTATAATCTCGTCTCTTACAATATTTCCTGTACATTCAATAGCTTCTTTAATTGCATCAATAGGTGTAGAATGGTGCAAGTTCTTTATTACGATCCTGTATGGTCTATCACTTTTGGGGGTAAATGTATGTCCAATCAATTTTCTTTCACGGACCAGAGCCATAAGTTTTTTATAAGTATCAGTATCTTTAGTTGTTACACGTAGTTGGTTTTTTGTTACTACTTTGAAGGAGTATTGTGACTTTTCAAGAACTGAATCTATTAGTTCCTTAAGCTTGGTAACATCTTTGATTCCATACAGGACTATTGGTGGTATTTTGTTCGGTTTTTCGCCCTGCAGGACATTGTTTTTCTCATTCTCATCAACATTGACTTGGGAGAAGCGATTTTGAGTTGTTACTTGCTCTGGAGAAGGTGTTGAGCTTTATCTCATCCTTTTATGTCGATTTTGCCGTTGTCTGAGTATTGGTATGGTTTGCCAATTATTCTCACTAATATCTGGTTGACTGTTAGGATCTAAGTTAATTCGATCTTCCGTAGCTAAAGATATAGCGAAGATGTTTCCCAAATTTGTTTCACCAGTAGCATTTTTCTTACCGGAAGCCTGGCCAGCCACCTCCGGTATTTTTAGTTGTTTATCAGTATTTTTTTATTATTTTATTATTAACAACACTACTTTGTATCACTGAATATTATGTTTGTTGGATTTTGAACGTAGCCAAACAGAAAAAGAAAAATTAAATTTTGAAAAATTATTGGAGGTATTTTAAAATGCAGATTTTTTTAAATGTCACTATGGGTTTTTTAGAACACTGTTTTTAGTCTAATTTTAGTGTTTCACACGCGAATAACGATATCACTGGTTCCGCAGTTTATAAATTGCACTTTGGTAATGTTTTAAGCACACTTCTTCACTATTTAGACACAAAACTTAATAAATCTTTGAGAGCAGGTTAGCTTCCATTGACTCTTTGACAACTCCAATTTATAGTTATAGTGAGTTAACCATAAAACAAACATATGCTGTCGCGGACTTTTTTTTAGAACTTTTGATGGGGAACAATGTCGTCATACATGATTTTTACGTAACTTTAACCGTTTACACACCGTCCACAACGGAAGCTCCCAAAAGTAATATTTTTTCCCCGTTTTTGCAACGTTTTACATTAATGCTCTGCTCTTATTAATCGTATCCCTACACCTATCACCTTCTAATAATCTCTGTATAAATTATAAAAATCACGCTGTAAATGAAACTAATGAAACAAAATTTTTAGGAATTATGTTAGATAAGAATATAAATTGGAAGACTCATGTTGATAAGGTATGTACCAAAATTAATAGCTATATCTACCTTCTCAGTAAACTTCGTAGAACTACTTCACAACAAACATTATTAACAGCATATTATTCATATGTTTACTCTGCACTGGATTATGGACTGATACTTTGGGGTAATAGTACTGATGTAAATAGGGCCTTTGTCGCTCAGAAGAAATGTATTCGAGCTATGCATGGTTTAGCTCCAGATAAATCATGTGAACCACTATTTCGTAAATTGCACATTTTAACACTGCCTTGTATGTACATTTTGAATTTGGTATGTTTTGTGAAATGCAACAAACACCTATTTAGGACTTTTAAAGATAATTCAAATAGGAGCTTGAGGTATCCAGACAGGCTTACATATAGTGCTAATCCCAAAACTGCTCTGTACATTAAGAACTGTCCAGCAATGTGTGTTAAGGTTTTCAATGCACTACCAAATGGGTTCAAATCATTCCCAATGGCAAAGTTCCGTAGGTCAGTGAAGCTATGGCTACAAGAAAAATGTTTTTATTCTATTGACGATTATTTTAATTACTGCAAACATATAAAGACAAGATAAAGAGTATTTTGGACTGTGATAATGTGTAGTTTTTTTTGTATGACTTTGTTTTATGTAGATTATTTGATTTATTTTATATTTTTTATTATATTCTTGACATTTGCATGCCGATTTGGCGAGACATGAATGGACATTTTTTAAATATCTAAGATCTGTATTGTATTTTACCATGTTTCTAGTAAATAAATAAATTGATTGATTGATTGATTGTATCGTGATATTAAATTATTATTATTATTATTTAACAGGCAAGCAGTTGATGCAACTGATACCGCCTGTAATCTTATTACCTTCCGAGATAGATGGACTACGTTCCATGTTCCATAGAAAAGTACCAATAGCCACTGGATGCAAATATATGAAACAGCTGTTTTTTCTTTGCAATTTCATTGTTGGTTCCATAGTAAAAGTTATTCGTATTGATGGATACTACCATACTCTGAAGTAAAAACTTCATACAATTATACTATTTTTATTATCCTAAAGTTTTGTAAATTACTATTGAAACTTTTAATATTCAATGGCCTTCACCTCCGTTTTTCGGTGTATTTCGTGATTGTTGTCATAGTATGAAATGAAGTACTAGTATTAAGCTTTCAGTTAGCACACATCACATTTTAATTCTATTGGACTTACACTCACTTTGACCATGCATGACCCTTTAATTACTTAACTGCTATGACATTTATGGCTTGCTTTATGTTGTAAACATAATTCTGCCAATGTTGGGTAGGTAGCTTTAAAAAAATAAATTTTCAATAAAAACACAATAAAATCGTCATTTAGCTATAATATAATAAATAAGTTAGGTACTTAATTACATAAAATGAAATTTACTAATTTAGCATCAAGCAACAATGCACAATATTTATTGTGTTTCTTGTTATTAATTTTTTGTGTTGTGTTGTCGTTGAGTGGTTCTGACATAAATGTATTTCTTTCTTTTTTTTCTAATTTAATGTATCACTCCTTGTTAATTTTATTATAAGCTTGAAACATACAATACACAGGGTCATTAAAAAAAGTAACAATAATGCAACAATATTATGGTACTTATTCATATTGCATAAGCACATCGTAAGTTTCTTTCTTGTAAAAAAACAACTTTTACGGATTTAAGTGCATTTTATATTTCACCGTTAGCACATAACTTTAGATTTAGAGTTTTTAGCTCTTTTGGTTTCCCGAGGTTTCAACACCTTTTCAGCTGCAGTGGTCACGTGATGATGATACTTGATATTAATTTTATGTCCGTTTGCTTCCAACCTTCAATGAGCAGCAACTTGACAACTCCAATGCATCCAATTTATTATACACTATCTCAAACATAGTGGCATGATCATTAATAGCATGTCTTGTTTGGAGACTTGAAGCAAAATTTTTGCATTTTGTTCCTTGTTGTGTTCAATAAAGTTAATTATTATGGTAGTAAGGCGGCCATGCTGTGGAACAAGACTCTCAGTCCTAATCAGGGTAAAATAATATTATAGGATAAAACTTAATTTAGAATCAAATACAATGACAAGAGCTTTGGATTAAACAGACAGCATTACATTGTGATACTATATGGATAACTTAAAGCAGTTTTATTTCTTGTGAAAGTAATTTGATGACACTTCTCTTGAAATTCAAGCCCTAAATGTTGTGCTTGTGCTTTAGAGAGATGAGACTATAACAAAAAAATGAGTGTGTCACGAAGAGAAATTTCTTTATTAATAGCAAAATTTGTGTGAATTATAGTTTTTAAGATATTTGAGAAAAACAGATTTTGCTGGAGTAACGTTTGAAACTTTACCCTGGCATTAAAGTTGTTTCAGACGGAACCAAATACATGAATAGATAGCTTTTCTTGCGTAGAAAATGTTAGCAAATAGCAAAATTTGTGTGTGTTATAGTTCTTGAGTAATTTAAGATTTTGCTGCCGTAACGTTTTGGGATTTCCCAGATCTCGAAAACGGTTCAAATAAGAGGTTTTAAAAAAATTTTTTTTTTTTTTGTTTATTTTAAACACCAATTATCTAGTCCCACGTTAAGTTTCATGAAGAACTTGTGTTATGGATACTAGATAACGGATAAACATACATATATACTTTTTTTTTTGTAAATACATACTTAATCTAAATATTAAAAACCCAGACCAAGACAAATAGACATGTTCATGCACACAAATATTTGTCTTGTCCGGGGATCGAACCCGGAACCTCTGGCGCAGAAGGCGGGGTTAGTACCTCTGCGCCAAACAGGTCGTCAATGACCTTAATTTGTTTAAATTTGTTTAACAATCCGTTTTTGTATTGGTTGACGCGAACCAATGTAATAAATTGGTTTCGACAATCAGAAAAAACGTATTTGCAAGTAAACTAGTACACTTTTAACCAAATACTAAATATATTAGTACTATTCTTTTTATTTTCAAAATTAGTTGTTTACAGTTCTTATTGCATGTTGTGTTCACTAGTTAAGAAACAACATAATTCATGTACATTTTGTTTGTCTATGTGTATCTGTAACAATGTGTTTCAAGTTGAGAACAAAATAAAAATAAAAAAAAAATAGAAGGACATTATGACGTGATTTTGAACTTATTTACCATGTAAGATAATCCCTTTCTTTACGCCGTTGAATTTATAGCTTAGCACTGGTTGGATCGGATAAGGCGAGTTACCTTTTGTTTACTTGAGCTAATTACAACAACAAACAAACCCGCAACCGTTTTTCTTGTTCCGCTGTCGTCGTCCACTGGCGCCCGAACTGTGCCCGCCGCGCCGTAGTCATTTTAATTCGTTTATGGTTAGCGTGACTTTTCTGACATCAACCCACAGTTTCTGCAGCTGCCTAATTTGATTGATCTATCCACTCGAGCCACGAGCGACATACGCTGAGCTTATTTTATCGCCGAATATAAAACATGAGTTCAATACTGAAAAGCTCACGTGCTACAAAAAGTAGTATGTGAGCGAGCTGCCTTTGAAGCTTGTGTTACCTATTACTGCATTGCATTCAGTCTTTACAATAAAAAAAAATACTATTACTCAAGTCTCATCGTTTTGGGACGTGTGGCGTATGGTCATTCATGCTCATGACCCATGGATTGAATTGGTTTATCCTGTAGGTAGCCCTAACATTAGGTGCTTTTATCGATTCTTAGCTGACGTGTCACTGACCCGCTCACATGTTAGCGCTTTGCGGGGTATGCAAGACAGCATCACTCAACATATATCGCGTGATATAGCGGTGTTCATGCTAGGACGCCTTGATAGAAGGCTAACGTGCAAGGAGTTATGTGCCCAAATTAAGGGAAGCCTGTACCCAAAACAGTAGGGTAGGACAAACATACAAATAGCGGATGATGATGACCTAGTCACGAGCTACAACCAAGCGTTTCTATTCCAGGTCGCGCGAAGTTACGGCGTGCCTTTCGTGGAGACGTCAGCTAAGACGCGCATGGGTGTCGACGACGCGTTTTACACGCTCGTGAGGGAGATCCGCAAGGACAAGGACAGCCGCGGCAAACGCAACCGGAGAGGAAACAAGATGCCGCGCCGCAGGTACAAGTGCACGTTCCTGTAAGTTATTGGTAATGCATCTAATCCACACTCGCTGACCATGAATACCCTACGTGGGCATGCGATTTAGTTTTTGCAGGGATCTTGCGTCTTTAGACCAGTGATAACTTTTCTAAGAAGTTCGCACATCTGATAACACAAGTACATCAAAAAATTAGTTTCTTTTGACCAGAAGTCATGAGATACTTATTCGTCTTAGCGCCTAACTAGCCACGTCCAGCCAGACACAAGGGCCAAAGTTTTGCTCCGGAATCCGGACGTCATGCAAGGTCATTTCATTGAAGGTATTGGCTACATAGCTTTGAAATTTATTGATAAAGATAGTTAAAGCCTTGTACTCGTACTATCGTTATGTTCGAACCTCACCATCCCACGAAACTAACATGAATATGGGCTAATCATAA
Organism: Chrysoteuchia culmella; assembly: GCA_910589605.1. Lineage (NCBI taxonomy): Eukaryota > Metazoa > Arthropoda > Insecta > Lepidoptera > Crambidae > Chrysoteuchia > Chrysoteuchia culmella. Next base: position 19,015,511 of record OU342655.1, on the reverse strand, counting down.
TCGATTACTATTCTTTGAATATTTTGTTCATAGCATTAAGCAATTCTTTATTTTCTACTATGATTGCATTTCATTAGTACGGTACAGTGACACAAGTTTAACGGATGGTATTCATTGTTGGGGACGTATTAATTCTATAATAATATAATATTAATACAGCTAATGTTAAGACCGAGGCACCCTCGGCTGATGTATCTCATCTCATAATGCTTAACGGATGAGATTGGTATGGGGTCATAATTTGCATACTTAGAGATTGAGTAAGTGGTTATCTGTTTTACCTCTGTCTCTGTCACAAGTATTTTAGGTACTTAATTGTATTGGAAAGAGTATGCATTTTATCTGTACAAAAATATGCAAATATTTTCTATGTTTTTGTACACCTATGCATTATGTACTAATGTACATCGACTGTATAAAATTCAATTAAATACATATGTAGTTAATTTGCAAATTAAACTCAATCTCATAACTCTCAAGGTGCTATTATAAATCATAGTACACTTGCAGTACCTAGAACAAGCCCTTTCGACATGAAATCGTTTAATGAATATGTCAAAGACTTTCCAGTTTATTAGTGGTAAGCTTATTACATTCGAAACTAAACAGAATACATACAAATCTGACAAAAGAATTGCCAAATATTTTAATCGTTATTCTATTCCGCGTTGCTACAACTAGATATCGCGCTTCATACAAACAACGGATCAAAAAATGTGACCACAATTTTGACGTTTTCTGTGCCGTTTGTGGCAGAGTTAAACGGTCAAGAGCTAAATGTACGGCGGTATCTAGTTGTAACAACGCGGAAGACCAATAATAAATCTACGCGTTATTCTTTATTCTCAAACTTGATACGACCGAGAAAACGATGGTTGTGCACAATACAGTTTACTATTTCAAACAGTACAATTACTACTGGTTGTATTACCTTGTTTATAATGGCTTATCACAATTAAATAAAAGAAAATATATAAATAAACTCATTACAAATTTGTGTGAACCCAGCACAACACGCCCCTACACATGGCTCAATAATGTTAGTAATGTACTACAGTATAGGAGCGTCAAAGTAAACCTTACTTAGGGAACCCAGAATATCGTCTGATTTTTTAAATAAAAACAACTAACGAAAGTTTTGAATTAGCAAGTTCACAAGTTTGGTTTTTATTTAAAAAAAAATCGCGGTTGAGTTCCATGACCGACGCGTTAAATAACTGAAGTATATGTATTTTTTCTTCATTTTGAATTAAAATAAGATCTTCATGAGCTTTCAGTAAAATATATGAATTTATCATACATAACGTATTAATATGCTGACTGTACATTGTGTCGCTGTGCAGTTATTTGTTTAACTGCTATTTATTTAAAATCGACTTCTCATAGTTATGTGCCTGGCAGTCCTCGCGGATCTTGATGGTGGATTGCGTCAACCTATGGCCTTAGCTTATCTCATTGTCTCTTAGTGAAGTATAACAATGTAAATTACTCATATCAATTATTGTGGAGCTACCAGGACACTTCGTGAGTCAACTATTGTATTTATAACATAGCTGTGTCATCCAAAACTTTATTAGTTGTCTGACTTCTTTTTAAAAAAATAAGTAAACAATTAAAAGAACAATATTATATGATACCTACACTTTCAGAATCTGAGATTTGTATAATGTAACAATTTAGATTGATTACCATTAAACGCTTGGAAAAACTTTTCTATCGAGATGTTCGTTAATTTTCGGTGGTAGGATTCAGTTTTTGACGGCAACAAAATATAAATATACAATAATTATGTAATAGGTGTCGTACACTTAGTACATTGGCTACAAAAACTTGAATAATCTATTCTGGATCGAAAAGTTTTAGAGCGTTTGTGGAATTGATAGACTTCCTGGTATCAAATCCACAGAATCCTTTGCATATATTCTATATCAAAATACTTGTTATTATAGTGTAATAAAAATATTAAGATCATTGTTGAAAGTTTTCTACTGTAGCTAATTTTACATTTAGGGAGAGTTTTCTTAATATTTCTACTGCTACTAGTTTTAATTTAATACATAAGCTAATGATGAATTAAGTTTAATGTACCTACCAATTTAGTATGGATTTATTAACAATTTCATAATTATAATTTATTTATTATATAAAATATACCAATTATATATTAATCAATGTCTAGAATTTGTTTTGAGAAACATGTTGAACTGGGGGCCTACCATCAACTGTAATGCGATTCATTTTAGGTTACTTTTAGGTAGTATGTGCGGGACGCCGCGCCGCTAGACGCGCCATAATAATATGGCAGCATCCCACTCTCATAACCTACAATGAATTGCAATACAGTTGATGGCAAAGCCCCTGGTGTAAAATAAATGCTCATTTAAATATAATCCTATTTGATGTGCGCCTTTTATAAATATCGTGTATTATTGAAATAAAAGTAAGTTTTGCATCACTGTTAATCACTTCATCAGCCCATGTAAATCAGTAAACAATTTGTTATTTTTTTGCAAGCTTCTCTATGAATAGTGATTTAAAATATTTCCTATGGTGGTATTGTGCATAATAATATGTATTAAACTTAACGACATCTGTGAAGTTAGCCGCTGTGCTTGGCGGGTGGGTAGTGCGTGCCCCACAACCTCAACTCCTGCCACCCGCTGACACCGACACAGTGCGAAAAGTCTTATAACAAATAAGACACTCTATAATAGCTTATAATTAACGTGGCGCTGTTAGCTGTCATAAACGACGTAAACGCAAAATGGCGGTGTAAATTTATTTTTTTGCCACGTTCAATAAAAGCTTTATTGTACGTGCAACAAGGCTTATAATTAACGCAAGCGGAAGCGCTGCACAACTGTCAAAAATGACGTTTCATGTTACTTCCTTTTCTTGCCAGGTTCATTACAAGCCTTGTGTGTAATTTAAGAAAAAGTTTTTTTTAATTCACGACGGGGAGACTCTTAGCCTTCATCATAACTGATGTAAAGTATTGATAAGGCTGAAGATAGAAGCGAGCCTCTCCAGGAATCCTCAACCACTGAGGAACTGCCAATGTTAACTGTAACTGCCGGAACACAACAATGCTGAAAACGTTGTTGTTATGGCGTCAGGCTTAGATAAGATGGTGGTAGCTAGCCAGGCGGACTCATAACAAGTCCTACCACCCACCAAACCGAATACAGTATGTATCGGGAATCGTACCCGGAACTCCTGGGTCTGATACCGGTGGTTGTTACCGCACAGGCGGTCAAAACTATAGGTGCAACTACTTGCGCCTAAGTTCACAGAAGACATTAAGTTTGCATCGCACATTATTTTTGTAAACGATAACAATTTTTCTTTATTTTTTATATGTATAAAAATTTTAATAGTAGTTTATATACTGACAAAACTAACAAAGTTAGAACATGCTAGTCATGAAACTAAGCATTGTTGTTGTGGGGACTAGGGAGATCAAAGTGTAAGCAATATTAAACAACGTTTGACCTACTTGTTGAATGTTGGTTGATTTCGATGTTCCGTGTTCATCATCAACACGGCCGAGTCGTCAATCTGTACTGTCAAGAGTATCGCCCAGGGCCCAGGGGGGCAAGTTGATATTATGGAGGATGAGAAAAATATGAATTGTAGGTACAGTCAAGAGCATGAAGCTACACTTGTAGCGCGAGTTTTTGCCTCTATGGGGATTGATTTAGCACGGGCGGCCTTAGGACTTTGGTAGCTTTGCAGTTGGCTACATTTTCAACAACCTTTTATTAACCTTTCTACAACCTCTCTCTCTTTAATTCACTGCTCCCTCCCCCCCCCCCCCCCTAGCGACGCCCTTGGGCACACCCTCATCCCAACTGTAGGAGCTACCAAGTTGCTAGTGGTCAAACAACAGTAATTCGGTGTAGATAGTTTCATTTCCAGTTTATTTAAATTAATAATTCCATTGTCCACTATACAGGCACAGATGCTTCATTCTATATAACAATAAAACAATGAATGTGTCAAACGAATTTTATATTAATCACTTGGTTATGTAATTTTTAACAAAAAACCTAGATGTTATTAGATTTTAAGTTATGTATTAGTTTCTAATTTTTATATATTAGTTTTAACTTGCTTAGTAAGTACATGAATATGTTTTTTATTTAAGATTTTACTCACGAATTAAACGCTGCCATGAAATAAATAAAATGATCATCATTCTAAAATATTTTATTTGCCATAACAGTGCAAAATGTAAATGTTGTTTTTTTTATTTTGCTGAAATAACAATACTGACTGCATTTCAGTTGCAAGTTTATGTCGGAAATTAAGAATATATATCCATCGCATACTTAAGTATTTTATAAATGAAATTTATTGTAATAAAACATCATCTTCGACGCTAGTGCACAATTTTGTTGGAAATAGTAGGTATTTAACATTAATTAACGGTATGGCACAACAATGTGTGCTAATTGAAATAAAGTAAAATTGATGAGTCAAACTTAGTTTTGTTGTGTTTATTTATTAATGCCTGTCTGTAGCTCCTTCCTTATTAAATATCCCAATTTTGGGTTATTAGTTAGACCCAATTTGACTTCATAAAGTAAAAACCCCTGTTGTGCCAGTTTGAGCCTTAAAAGTATATAAATAAGGATTAAAAGAAAGTGGCCCTTGATTAATATCAGATCCCTCATCCAAATACCAAAAAAAGGCCGTTTCATAAAATAAATCTTATGCACATTCTCCTTATCCATCCATGCGGAATGCCAGGGCCCCAGCAGTGGGGACATTAAAAATGGCTGATGACGATAGGTATACGATAGATGTGTAAAATAGTTATGAAATGTATTTGAATAGAAAATGCAATTACTTTTTGATTTCTATAAATCAATTACAAAATAGTTTTTCATTTTGTATTTAATATAACTTCAAAATATGTATTTTCAAAATACTTTTTTTTTTAAATAAAATACTTTTATCGACGCTCATTTTCATATCGTAAATTTCAAATTATGTAAACGAGTTTACACGCTTTATGAACTCGTCATTTGCCATTTTTAATGTACCCACTGCTGGGGCACTGGCATTCCTTATAGATAGATAGATAAGGGAAAATGGGTCATATGATGATCCACCACGCGGGCCCAATGCGGACGTTTTAACGACTGCAAATTTTGCCGGGACCAACGAATTAACGTGCCTTCCGAAGCACGGAGGAGCACGAAATAGTGAATTTCTGGTCATCCATCTCGTGACCGACCATTGCGTATGTTGCTTAATCTCAACAATCGCAGACCGAGCGCGCAAAACACTGGGCCACGGGGTCCTTATCGACTCAATAGAGAAAAATTTTGAAATAGATACCAAGATTGTTCACCGCCTCCGTGATCTAGTGGTAATAACGCCTAGAAACCTATTGCAAGCACGAAAAACGCGCAACTAAAACTTAGCCATATGTGGCTAAGTTTGTTCCGTGCGCTGTCAATGCTCAAGGTCACGTTATGTCGAACACAGCTCGTGAAAAATAATTAAAAATGACTGCACAATAAAAAAGTGTTTTAGAAACTTGGGAAAACAAAAAAAAAGTGATGAAATTTCATTTGACAGGCAAGTACTTACATTTTATACATTTTCTGTACGTAAATCGACTAAAAACAAATAATTTGAAACACAGAACCGATCACTATACAGTGTTGCTAGTTGTGGGGGAAAAAATGCACACTATGTTTTTAGTAGGTTTTATAGGTTGAGAAAATTAAATATTTTATTTGCTATATTATGTAACTGCTATTTAATACTGTTTGGACTAGGCAAATGTTGGTGCTATAAGTTCTATGAAAATAATTTAGCATTATTTTTATTCGTCTTTAATTTCTTACGTCTTTCGTTTTATGAAAGTTAAGTATATTTTTTGTTAGGTGCATAGATACTTACCTATAAGTACGTGCCGTGCTAAAATCGACACCGTACCTGCATTTATTAAATTTAGTTAATCATTGTTTTTGATAGCGTCTCATATTTTTTAGCTTTCCTGTCGACCCTATAGTAGCCAATCGATGGATTGAAATAGTTAAACGTAACCGCAAGGAAAATTGGTTTTAAATATTTAATCATTTACTGTCAGATCAGTATCTCGGCCGCATCTATCAATGAACATCCGTCTTAAATTCATATAAAATGGTAACGAAAACGACAGTATTTTCAAGATTTCCTGAAAACTACTGAACCAATTTCAAAATTTCAAAAAATGGGACCAACTTGGGGAAAAACCTGATATTATAACGTTGAATCATTGCAATCGGTTCAGCCGTCTTCGAGTAATCGGTGTACATACATATACAAAAAAAACGCAACGAATAGACCTCATAGGATATAACCTCCTCCTTTTCAATTGAAGTCGGTTAAAAACGTCATGTAATATATTTATGAACATAATCAAATGCATCTTATGTATTTAAATTTCATATCAGCACGTTTTTCCATTTTTGTGGGTAAACGCCCGATGATGGTAACACTAAAAGTCATATTTGTGTGCCTTTAGAAGAGCGTAAATACATACAGCTTACGCACACAGGATCATGAGAATGACACGCGTTTATGCATAAATTTTGGTTCAGACGCGGTTTCTAGGCGTTATTATTCTAAGTGGTAAGGTAACATCACCGGTATCATACCCAGAGAACCTGGTTTTTATTCCCAGTGGGGGTATGTACAAAATTTGTTTTAACTGGTGGTAGGACTTGTTGTGAATCCGCCTGGCTATGACACCATAACATTTAAGTTATCAACATTAGCCAATTCCTTAGTGGTTGTGGATTCCGGGAGAGGCGCGCTAAGATATGGTATGATGAAAAATTTAAGCTAAGCGTCTTCCCGGTGTTCATAAATTTGTTCATGTTGCTTCAAAGGGTCTCCATTATCACAAAAAATACCAATCTACCATTCATTGTAGTGCTAGGCAAACCGCTCTTATATTTCTCTCAGGATCATCGCCTTGTGTATGTTACGGGTTCGAGCCTTAACTCCTTCCCCGGGCTTCATCTCATGGGGCCACTGCCCCATGGTGTTGGGTGTCGCTGTTGAGCGACCGTCTTTCGACGAACGGGTGCCCCTGCCGGAGTTTGCGGCGGCGCGGCCCTCTGCGCGGTCTGCCGCACCGGGTGAGACCCTCATAGTGGGGGAGGCCCAGCGAGCGCCTGCGAACGGGCCACGGCTTACGCAAACGGGGTAGGGGTTATAGCTAGGTCGGGGTGTAGTGAGGGATTTGGGGAGTAGGGAGGGTGGGCTGGGGACTCTTATATTTTAAAACGGTCCTCATTTTTATTTATGCAGGCAGACATCATCGTCCTTCAAAGATTGGAATGATACCAATATGATATGTTCAATATTGGCGTTTGCACTTGCACTTAAAACAAAATTTAAATAATTAGGTTAGTAGATCATTGGTTAACTCCGGTAATCATTGTTTGCAAACAAACAGTTCAGTTCTGTACCTACGGCACCATAACAATTTAGTTTCACGTGAATGTTTTGATTTTGTTTGACAAAACATGAAAAAGTATTTCAAATAAAATATAAAATGCTTTTCTAAAAAAAAGTATTTAAATACTAAATGGAAATAGGTATTTTGTATTTTAAATAGAAGTATTTTCAAAATGTCACATCTCTGAGGTACAATACTGAACAAATAAATAAATATATACGAATAAATATAAAGAATAAATAAATAATATATATATATATATAGCACCTACGCTTTTTAATCGCCTTTGTGTGTATGACCCCGACCGAATGGGGGCGAGTGGGAATAACTACCTACATATTTAGTAAACTAAAAGACTGATCGGATCGATCACAGTGAAGTGGGCGAAGAACGTAGGTACCTTCATTGTATTTGCTTTGAATAAAAAAAGTAAGATTAAGTGCACGATTTCTTTGCCTAAATATAGCAATATATTTATTATATTTTGTTCTGTAATTATATTATCCTAAAAAAACTAGACACTTTGGTCTCACACATAAACCCACTCCTAGGAATGAACTAAAAAATAAGATTGTCTCTTGTTTTGCTTTGTTGGTCTGTCAAATCTGTCAATGTCAATTATTGGTTTTATATAATTTGTGATTGGTTTACTTGTACATTACTATATAGTTTGTCTGTTTTGCAATTGCATTAATTGCTTGAAAACTGATTCTTTATTTATATATAGTAGCCAGCCGTATGGTAATTATGGAAGCCAAAGACGTCTGCGTTGAAATAGAAAACGATGAGTTTTTTAGTAAGTTTCTAGACGAGACTATGAAACCTCTAACCAGTGTAACAATCTCGGTTACAGACCAAGTTACAAAACTCGCTTTAGGCATTGAAAAATTAGGAAAAAGCCTAGAAAAGCAGGTATTAGCTAAACATAATGACCTACTGACTCAAGCCAGTCATATATCAGATTTGGAAACAACGTTGGAATCGGTACAAAGTCAGGTACAAAACTTATTACGAAGTGCAGATAAACTGAAAGATCGCATTCACACCCCTTACTTTGCCCTTGAAAATCAGACTCGTATGCTTGAGAGAATCCAGACTACTTGTAATTTGCTTCGACACAGTTCAAAAATAATAGCTTTATGGAATAAGCTGCAAAGCGTCAATGATAATCCTGCAAAAGAAGCTATTATACTATTTGAACTTAATGAGCTGATAAGTGACTACGATTTTGAAGGTATACTTCTTCTGGAAGAAGTTTTAAAGGAAGTTGACCACAGAAGAAAGGAATTACTTGCTAACTCTACAAGTACCTTACAAGCAAGTCTGTTGAATGGAGATAAAGCAAAATTACTTCAGTGTTTTAAAGTATTTCACAACTTACAATGCACAGATGAGCAGATTAAAAATACTGTTCACAACATTCTTAATGATTTAAAAACAGAAATTGCAACTGCTTTGAATGTACAAATGGTTTCAATAGAGGTAAAAAAATCTAGCTCTGGGAGAGTAGCTCCAGGAAAAGCAAATATTATGAATGCCCAAGATTTTAAAGTAAAGCTATGGGATAATATAGAGAAACTTTTCAAAGTAGAAATCTACAATGGCTGTACCAAAGTAGTCATGTTACAGAATGCCATCAATGAACTACATGCTATTGGAAACTTTCGCAATATAACAAAAACATTTTGGTCTGATTTGTTACTAACTTTTAGCAGTGAACTCGAGAAGAGTCCTCAGAATGTGAGTCAGTCTATTGAGATTGATTATCCAAGACTATTGAAATGTTTCAATGACTTACTTTCAAAACTAAAATGTAAAGATTTGGAAATGAATAGATCAAACTTAACAAAATGGGAGAATTCTTTCTTATCAAAGTCATTGGGAAAGTTGTTGGAGCCTGTCAGGACTATGTGGCACCTCAGCCAAGTGCCAAGTATGGACCAAGTAGACAATGCCATCAGAGTTATAGCTGAAGCACTCAGCATTTCACTTGGTGATAAACAATTGAGCATTAGTTTGGCAAACAGTGTAGCCAAATCTATAAAACAAATGAATGTAGAAGCCGAGCAAAGGTTATCCATGGATAGTGATGTCGCACAGATCATAGAATCACCAACCAGCTCTCAACAGAAGAATGCAGACCTGTGCAACGCCTTGTATTATTTCACATCACAAATAAAGAGAGTTCTTGCAAATATGAGTAACATGCTTCCACAAGAGAGTATACAAATAGTGCAGAATAGTCTCAAAGACATTACAAGCATGCCTGTATTGTCACTGTTTGCAGAGTCAATAAAAAATTCTTTATACATAATTCTGATGACAATGCATGATGAACCCGATTTAGTAAGGTCAGATGATCCAAAGGGGAAGTCCTTATCCTGTTCACCATACATGAAAGAGCTTCAACAGTTTGTGTCGAGGTGTAAGGAAATTTACCTGTCAATGTATCAAGAAAAATCAGCTCTTAATGAATGCTGCCTTATCATAGCTGTAGCTTGCATAGAGAGGTTCATCCAACATGTCTGTAACGTAAGGCCTCTGAGCAAATTTGGTAGAGTGAAACTCCAAATTGATTGCAAACATTTGGAAGTTGCTTTGTCACCTTTAGTGAATGACATATCTGAACTTGGAGATCATTATAGGCAGTTGAAGGCATTGCATTTAATTTTAGAAAAGACACCCCAAGAGATAGCTAAAAGTCAATCTGAAGGGGCATGCCTACCATATTCACTGGTAATGATGTATATATTTTCCCATGCTGGACCTCAATTATTGGCACCTCACGTCTGCGCCGGTTGGAATATACAGAAACTTATGCAATGGCTAGATTCACACAAAAATGAAAAAGAAAGACTGGAGTTTGTTGCTGGAGCACTACAGAGGTATCAGAACCATGTAAGGCAAAATCAAATAACTACCTATGATGAGGTCTACCCTGTTCTAATACAATTACTTGAAGAGGGTAGGAAAAGTTTAAAGAAATGAAAACATCCTAACTGCGGAGTCTAATAGTCTATACATAATGTATTTATTGTCTATAATTAACTATATTATAATTAAAACAATTTATAATGTTATCCTGTTTATTGTGATTAATCTTATTACTTTGTCTTGTATGTTCTGCTAACAGGAAATAGCCTTTTTCTCCATGTCTTCAGCCTGATGTGCGAAAGAATAAAAATATTGTTGTTAAAAAATTTATGTTATCCATAAAAAAGTAGTCAAAATATTTACTGAATGGGGGGATAATTTTAGGCACATTTCAGGGAAAAATGTAACTTTAGAGTAATAAATAAATATTTGTATACAATCACACTCTAGCCCACATTAAGTTTCATGAAGAACTTGTGTTATGGATACGGGTTATTCCCGTTCGTCCCACCAGGCTTTGTCCCACCAGTATCCCGTTGGTCCCATACTAGATAACGAATAAACACCCAGACCAAGACAAATAGACATGTTCATGCACACAAATATTTGTCTTGTCCGGGGATCGAACCCGAGACCTCTGGCGCAGAAGGCGGGTTTAGTACCCCTGCGCCAAACAGGTCGTCACAATAAAAGGGCAGGTACAAACAATAGTTTCTAAGACAGCACATTTCTAAACCGTATCCATTCCGAGATAAATGCACCCATTCATCACTATTATTTTCTAGATTTAGTTAAACCCTTAATTCGACGCCGTACAGTATACTTCCCATTGAATTAAAAAAAATATACATAAATAATAGACCATTATTTCTTAGTTTTAGATGCTATAATTGCATCTGAACCTATTTAACTACGTTGTCAAAAATTAGCAAAGCGTGTGCATCAACGGGGCGCGAGCAGTCACCAGCGAGATGGCGGAAAGGAATAACACGCTGCGTGGGCTTTCGGTAAATTGCATTTTATTAATTGTGTTATGGCTTATTTCCTAACAATGTAATTAAAAACTAAAGATAACATTCCCGAAGAGCTTCTCGTATTGTTTTGATTGTCTTACTGAGTTTTATTTAGTTTTTACGACGCCCACAACTTGCATGTCCAGTATACTACACGTCGTCGAATCACTAGTAAAGTAACTGTTAAATACTATGTCCAGTATTCTTCCCGTTGCCGTATTACTAGTATATTAACTTTCGTTGTTTCGCGTATTCATATTTTTAGGGATCCGTAGATAAATTGTTTATATCTTTTTGTTTTTCTTTTTTCAGAGCTAGAAATCGAGAGGGCACCATTTGGTAGAGTTGGTGCCGCCTGAAAACGCTCTTTCGGATATAGATAGTGGTTCTGAACCTGAAAATTAAGAGGAAATTGCTGATAAAACTGAGGAGTTGTCGTCCTCACCTTGCCCTTCCATCGATTCATACATACAGAACATTAACATTTTAGACAGGTCTGAAAATTATACACAAGACAATATTTCTATTGACACTGATCAAGATAACGTTGGTACTGATACTTTCATCGAGACAGTAAACGAAAATCTTCAAACAGAGGACTGTTCCAGCATAAGTGGGAGCGAGAAACCTCTGTGGCTTAGTGTTAACAGGCACTGGTATCAGACCCAGAGGTCCCAGCTTCGATTCGAAGCGGGGGTACATATTATTGTATTCGATTTAGTTTGGCCACTAAGCACTACCTCTGCTTGCATTTGGAACAATGTACGTACGTTCGTTTTATTTTTCTTGCAGAATTTGCATAATCAATAATGTCGTATATTCGTATATTATACGTAATAATGTCACATGTCGACGACTTGGCTAGTTGAATCTCTGGCTCATTTCTTCAGATATTTGTTAGTTAATAGTTCCTTGCAATCTTTCAGTTTGTTTTGCCTTATTATTCCGAAGCCAAACTTGGTAAAGCATTATAATGTACTTCACCAGTCGGTGTGGTAACAATAATAGAAGTCAACGGTTTATGGATCAAGATGTCTTCAGCTTCTTAAGTATGGTTGCTGTCTTTTTTTATGAACAACGGGAACACTCTTAGCCTTCATCATATCTGATGTAAAGTATTGATAAGGCTGAAGAACCGAAGATCTGAGACCTCTCCCGGAATCCTTAACCTCTGAGGAACTGGCTATCTTGTCTCTAACTGCTGGAACACAACAATGCTGAAAACATTGTTGTTACTTATAGCGGTAGACTTAGATAAGATGGTGTTAGCTAGATAGCTAGCCAGACGGACTTACAAATATAAGACCGATCACCAACTAAATCGAATACAATAATATGTACCCCCGCTTCGAATCGAAGCTGGGACCTCTGGGTCTGATACCAGTGCCTGTTAACACTAAGCCACAGAGGTTTCTCGCTCCCACTGATGCTGGAAGAGTCCTCTGTTTGAAGATTTTCGTTTACTGTCTCGATGAAAGTATCAGTACCAACGTTATCTTGATCAGTGTCAATAGAAATATTGTCTTGTGTATAATTTTCAGACCTGTCTAAAATGTTAATGTTCTGTATGTATGAATCGATGGAAGGGCAAGGTGAGGACGACAACTCCTCAGTTTTATCAGCAATTTCCCCTTAATTTTCAGGTTCAGAACCACTATCTATATCCGAAAGAGCGTTTTCAGGAATTGCTTTTCTTATTTCCACAATAAGTAAGTAGGGTAGGGCAATAAAAAAATAAGTGACAGTTGGTACTTATATTACTTGTACTATTAAGTATTCTGTGCTTATATAGATTAAGCTATATTGATATTTTAAAAAAAACGGGAAGGCTTATTATTTTTGAATAAAGAAAAATGGTGATTATTATGAAGATTTTATAAGTACTTAATTATTATGTTCAAAACATAAGTGAGTTGTTCGTACTTATAAGTTTTTGGAGTTTAAGCATAAGAAATGGAACTATGAGACTGATTTGCTTTAATATAATTACTATTTTTCTGCGGAATCACTTGTTTCTTTTATTCTTTCTCTTTGACAATGGGAAGTATACTGCACGCGGTTGGAGTGCATTAGTTTCTTATGAACTTGATAATGTCCAGTATAGTGGACGTATGTTTTTCAGGAACCTGAAATGGGTAGATTTTTTCAGCTATTTTTTCGCGGGCTCTCTACAAGCTAAGAATCAAAATCTATAACAATTTTACAAATTTTAATAAAAAAAAAATCCGTCGAATTAAGGGTTAAAAATAGCTTCATTTTTACAATTTTATCTTACTTATAAAAATGGCCGATCATATTTACAATATATTACATGATAATAATATATAAAAATTAAATAATAATGATATAATTATCATATTTATCTTTCGAGGGGACGACGGCATTTCGCTATCTTCCTAGCACCTACTAAGGTGATTAATAAATATATTGTTAATATCATTTAATAAAATATTATTATCTAAAACATTGTATTAATAATGAACCAAAACCGCTTCGAAGCAAGGGCTTCGACTTCGGCTGTTCTCAAGGGAGAACAGCATCGATTTGGGCGATGTACACAACACGGTGGTAGATACTATCTGTACGGTAGGGTCCAAGTACTTTAAGACCCGCCGTCCCAAATTAAAAAAACTCTCCGACCACACACTCCTACTCATGGATCAGAGACGTGAAATGGCTTCAGAACTCAGCGGATGCTCATCGTTATAGGCAGATCTCTAAGTCTTTGACAAGCGATCTTCGCCAATTTAATACAAATCGTATTAAAGAGGCTATCGAGCGGAATAACAAAGTGTTCGCGAGAGATCTGTTTATTGGGCAAAGCCAGATGACGAAGCTAAAAACTGACGACGGTCGCATAATTTCTACGAATCCTGAGGGAGCTCGAGAGTTTCTATGGGCAGTTATATTCCACGCAGACACCTGTTGAAAGCAAGGCTAAAGACCCCAGAGCCAAGCTTACCCGACACTTATCCCGGACGTCAGTCTGTACGTCATTAGTATGGCTCTCAAACAGCTCAAAAACAACAAGGCGGCGGGCGACGTCGGAATCACTACAGAACTTCTGAGAGCGGGCGGTAAGCCGATACGATACTCAAAGTCCTCCTCATCAAAGCTTTTCAATTCCGTCATCGTCGAGGGCATGGATGGAATATAAGTGAGCTGATTTTGTTCTTCAGAAAAAAACACCCGTTAGAAGAACTTCAGACCCATCTCACTTCTAAGCCATGTCTATAAGTTGTTTTCGAGAGTCATTATGAATAGTCTCGCTCGCAGGTTCGACGACTTCCTGCCTCCCGAACAAGTCGGGTTCCGAAACGGCTTTAGCACCATAGACCACATCCATACGCTGCGGCAGGTTATACAGAACACCGGGGAGTATAGCATTTTCCACTTTGCTTGACGTTTGTGAAGTAGGAGAAAACCTTTGATTCGATAGAGACCTGGGCAGTGCTGCAGTCTCTCCAAAGGTGCCAAGTGGACTATAGGTATATCTCGATATACCTATAGTACCTTAACACCTCGGTGTTAAGGTACTTATACGAACATGCCACCATGTCGGTCTGATTACAGAACCAGAGCACAAATCCCATTCAACTGCAGCGAGGTGAGACAGGGCGACGTCATTTCTCCGAAACAGTTCACGGCTGCGTTGGTTGGTTTGTCTCTTTAAGCTCTTGGACTGGAAAGGCCTCGGCATCAACATTAATGGCCAGTATCTGACACATCTTTGTTTTGCCGATGATAGTCCTAATGACTGAAACCTTGGAGGACCTGCGCCCCGACCGCCTAACGGATTAGCTGTAGCTATCGATTTTTCGAACCCCCTACAAGGGCACTCGCTGACGCTATCACTTTCATACTAAAAATGCAGAACATAGACAAAAACCCTGAAGGGTTTTATGAGAGTTTGAAGTTTGATAGCTATAGCGATAGCACAAGCTATACTGTTAGGCGGTCGGGGTGCTGAACACAATGCTCGAAAATCAGTGCTAGTTTCTGTAAAAAATAGCCGATAAAAAATAATAATAATAATAATAATAAATATTTCTTACACTCACACCAATTAACCTAGCCCCAAAGTAAGCACTGAAAGGCTTGTGTTATGGGATACTAGGGTAACAGATATAAATACATATAATTATACATATATAAGTATTTATGTGTAAAAATATATATATAAACGTCCATGACTCAGGTACAAATGCTCGTATTCATCATACAAACATTTGCCCTTACTGAGATTCGAACCCGGGACTTCAGAGTAAGCGACACCTTGAAACCGGTGTACGTACTACTCTACTACGGATGTCATCTATATATGTCTCAGGATAATTAGATAAATCGTTTTTTTTTTTGCGAAAATCCTAGGGATATTGCGAAAAAACGGATAATTAGACAATGGTGTTGTCATTTCTCAATTCAACTGAAAAAGATAGGGTTTTGCGAAAAAACGGACTGCCTTAGTAAGACTGCGAAAAGAATCGCTGGCTATTATGAAATAAGAACACTGTTTGGCTGATCGGACCATCCAAAACAACATCTCTGATTGGTTGATGACTAGTCGTTTCAAATGTCAATCAATTCTCTCACGTGAAGTAAACTTTCTGTGAACCAATCAGAATAAGAGTTTAGCAAGAAAGTAAAAATAAAGCCAATCAAAGTTGAGGATATCCAATGTTACTAAAGCAACCCGTATTTTTGCAAAAACCCTATCTTTTTTCAGTAAGATTAAGAAATGTCAACATCATTGTCTAATTATCCGTGTTTTTGCAATATCCCTAGGATTTTCGCGAAAAATCTATTTATCAAATCATCCTACGACATATACACAGCACAGGCTAAAGTCTTTTCACTGCCCACAAACGGCCTAAATGACGCTCTCACACATATACGCACCGCTACACGCGCCGCTCGCTACTGTTTTAGGCTCGGACTACAGTGACAACCAGTGAGATCGAGAGGCCGCCCGTGTAGCGACAGCGAGCGCGTCATCTCGACTTTATGTTTAGACTGTAGTTACAGGTTGATCATTATGTTTCTAAACTTTTCTTATACTAGAAGCAAGGGAATTCTAATAAAAATGCACATAAAAAATCTTAAATCCTTTATGATAAAATAACAACATACAACAAAGCATTACTCCTCATGTCTTACATACTACAGTAATGTACAATATACAACATCATACATTCACAAATCTTTATATACACAATTAAATATACATATCATTCTAATTAAACATAAAATCAAGTCTTGAAATGCAAATGTATGAAATAGTTGTGTTTGTCATATGGAAAATGTCCTCTGTCTGATATATAATCTACATCATGATAATATGGCGGCCAGATGGGGGTGGAATCATCATTATAAATAATTGAAATTACCTAACTAAAGTACATTAGCCAATTATCTACATTCAACAACCTTTATTTACTTACTTTATTAACTCATTCTGAATATTTGGTACACATTTTGATTGGACTGTACAGATATTTCAATTTCTTTAAATTGGTAAACAGAAAATAGTAGGTAACAACTGTATTTCAATGGGATGTTTTTACTGGCACTATACGACGTTAACTAAACTTCAAATCAAATACAACTGACCATAAATACTGGAATAGTCCACAAGCTAAATTAGATCTAGCTACTTTACAATAAGGTTGAGTTTGGCTAGTCCTATGGCCTATCGCGTAAGTGCCGTCGGCATCGCTGTCGACTTCACTTTGACAGGTGACGGTGTTTTCGTACAGCGCAACTTCAACCCTAACTATAAGATTCCTTTTCGAAAGTCAGTTCATACTCGGCTGTGTGTGTGACCGAGACGGCGCTATAGCATCAGCGCTCGCGTGTGAAGAGTTGCGCCCATATTCGACGCGTCGACGTCACTTATACGGGCCACTGATCTGGACAGGCGAACTTTTGGTGAAATGAATACTGGAATAGTCAACTCCAAGGCAAATACACTTGTCAGTAAATAAATCGAACCACTGCGTTACTTTCATACAAACATACTTACTTTACAATTGTTAGATATGTATTCAGTAGGTAGGTACACAAAAAGAGCGGGCTGCGTCCTGCCTGACATTTTCACGCGGATATGAATAAACAGTGTGCAGTTGACTCGCTTGTTTGATTGACGCGTACCCCTGCCCTTTGCAAATATATAACAGTGGCGACGATCGGATTCACGTTCCAATTGAAAAATGTCCTCGGGAGTGTCTTTTGGAGTACTTTCCACATTCGACCATCTATCACAGAGCTGGAACAGTTATAAATCGCGGCTAAATCAATGGTTCATCGCGAACGATATAACCTCTGAAACGGACAAGGCGGCCATTAAACGGCGGGCGATTTTATTAACGTCATTAAGTGAAACAACATTCAAATTAGCAAGTGACCTGGCATTGCCCGCAAAAGTAGAAGAGGTGGCATTCGAGGCAATTGTGAAACTCCTCGATGACCATTTCACACCCAAAAGGTTTGGTTTTGCGGAGAAATCAAATTTCTACTCGGCAACACAGCACCCAGGTGAGAGTCACACTCAATGGGCGGCAAGAATAAGAGGATTGGCGGCTCACTGCGCGTTCAAGAATTTGGAAGAGGCATTGCTCGATAAATTTATTATGGGCATGGTTGCGGGACACGAGCGGGACAAATTGTTTGCCCAGGATCAGCAGCAACTGACCTTGGCGAAAGCCATCGACCTGGCGGAGAGCGTGCGCTGCGCACGCCAGGCCTCGTCGCTGGCGGCGCCAGCCGCAAGCGGTCTTGGCGCAGTCGGCCCGGACGGCGTGTTCAACATTAATTCCAAAAAGGAAAGGTGCAGTGTATGTGGTTTCACAAACCATAAAGCTAATCAGTGCCGTTTCAAAAATTATAAGTGTAAGAAGTGTAATTACAAGGGACATTTACGTAAAATGTGTCCTAATGAAGGCAAAGTGAAGTTTGTCAGCGATGGTACTGGGGAGGACGGTGACGGTGATGATGGTGAGTTTTTAAATAACATACGGTGTGAAAAGGGTAGGCCGATGACAGAACGCGTGATTATCAGTGGGTTGTCTTTGGAGTTTGAGATCGATAGCGGTTCAGCTGTGAGCGTAATTTCTAAAAAAACATACGATTTTCATTTTATGCAATTACCGTTATCAGTCACCAACAAAAAATTATTTAGTTATACCGGCGAAAATATAGAAACTATCGGAATCGTCATACTGCCAATAACTTATAGCGGACGAACACACTCTTTGAAGGTATTTGTAGTTCACGCGGACGGTCCGCCGCTGTTAGGTCGAGACTTCATCCATAAATTCAATTTAGAAATTGCCCCCGTCCCCGACCCCGCGGCCGCGTCCGTGCATGCGATGCAAGCTCAGACGCCGCCGGCCGAACAAAGTATTAAAGAACAATTGGTTTGGATGTTTCCCAAAGTTTTTTCGGGGAATCTAGGATTGTTTAATAAATATACAATAAGCTTACGTTTGAAACCGGAGGCCAAGCCAGTTTTTTTTAAAGCTAGATCAGTGCCTTACGCATTAAAGGAAAAAATTGATAACGAGCTCGATCGATTATTGTCATTGGGAATTTTAAAACCTGTCGATCATTCGGAATATGCATCGCCTATTGTGCCTGTGCTAAAGAAGGACGGTAGTGTTCGTATTTGTGCGGATTTTTCGGTTACTATAAATAAGCAATTAATAGTCGACCAGTATCCTTTACCCACAGTTAATGATTTATTAAGTAGATTACATGGCGGTAAACAATTTAGTAAAATCGATTTGTCTATGGCTTATAACCAATTTGTTTTAGATGATGAACAGAATTTAACATGCATTAATACGCATCGCGGGTTATTTAAATTTACTCGCTTAGTCTTTGGCTTATCGAGCGCGCCAGCTATTTTTCAGCGCGCAATGGAATGCTTGCTCTCAGGCATTGATGGCATCATATTTCTATTAGACGATATACTTATAACAGGATGTACTAAAGAGTTGCATAAACAACGCCTGATTGCAGTATTAAAGCGCTTAGATGAGGCGGGGTTAACTGTTCAAACGAACAAATGCGATTTTTTTAAAGACGAGATTTCGTATTTGGGCCACGTCATAGACAAACACGGGGTAAGGAAGTCACCTGACAAAGTTGTAGCGATTATTAACGCTCCGAAACCAACTAACGTGTCTCAGTTACAGTCGTTCCTAGGCCTGACTAACTATTATAGGAATTTTGTACCAAACGCATCATCCGTATTAAGTCCGCTATATGACTTATTAAACAAAAATACAAAGTGGGTTTGGTCTAGTCAACACGATAACGCATTTAATAAAATAAAGAGTATTTTGGCTTCGGATAAGACGCTAGCACATTTCGACCCAAAAGCAAAATTAATATTAACAGTGGATGCGTCGCCGACCGGGTTGGGCGCAGTTCTTTCTCAAATAGGTATTGACGGGTTAGAAAGGCCGTTATCTTATGCATCGCGAACACTAACATCAGCAGAAAAGAACTACGCCCAAATTCAAAAGGAAGCAACAGCTATTATTTACGGCGTACGACGATTCCACCAATACCTTTATGGGCGATCAGAGCCATTTGTGCTCCGAACGGACCACAAACCGTTATTAGCTATTTTCGGTCCTCATAAAGGTATTCCCGAGGTTTCTGCAAATCGATTGCAGCGGTACGCCATATTTCTCGCGGCATATAATTATGTAATAGAGTACATAAGCAGCAAGCAAAACAGCGCTGACTATTTGTCGCGCGCATCGTGCGAAAACAAAGTTAAAGCGCCGACAACCGATGTACTCTCGGACTGCGAGGACCGCGCAGCTTATGTGAATTTTGTAGTGGACGGCGCTCTGCCGTTGACGTTAGACGACCTGCGACGCGAGACGGCTCGCGACAACGTTCTAGCTATAGTGAAACGTTACGTATTAAATGGTTGGCCTAGAAAAATAAAAGATACGGTCGTGAAACCGTATTTTAATTGTCGATTTGAATTATCATTTGAAAATGGCATATTATTGCGTGGTCATAAGGTCGTGATTCCCAAGACACTACAAATAATAGTTTGTAGGGAATTACATAGCTCGCATTTCGGTGTGGTAAAAATGAAATCGGAGGCTCGTAAACGCCTGTGGTTCCCGGGCGTGGACGCTGCGCTGGAGCGGCTGGCGGGCGCGTGCGGCACGTGCTGCGCCCTACGCCCCGCTGGCAGCCTGGCCGCCGCCCCCGCACCCGTTTTACCGCATTCATATAGATTTCTTGGGCCCGATTAACAATTTCATGTTTTTAATTATCGTAGATGCCTATAGTAAATGGGTAGAGTGTTATGATGTGTCTTCGACTTATAGTTCGAAAATGGTGATTACGAAACTATGCGATTTTATTTCACGGTTTGGAATCCCTCATGTGTTGGTGAGTGATAACGGTACTTCGTTCACCTCAGACGAGTTTTTAAATTTTTGTCGGCTTAATGGTATTAAACACATGTTATCTCCCGCGTATCACCCGTCTAGCAACGGACAAGCCGAAAGCTATGTGAAAATTATAAAGAAGGGGCTTAAAGGTATGATTATAGAGGGGTGTAATAAAAAGAATATAAACAGTAACATTTCTAAGTTTTTGTATGATTATAGGAACTCTAAAAATAGCACCACTGGTAAATCACCCGCGGAAGTCGTGTTCGGCCGCTCCTTAAGGTCCAGGCTAGATTTGTTAGACCCAGCTACACCGTCACCGTCGTCCACAGACCTCACTCGAACCGTCGAGCGAAATCAGTCCTTACAGGCTAAATACTACAAAGGGGTACAAAGGGCGGCATTTGAAGAAAATGATAAAGTGTGGGTTACAAAGAATATCAATAATAATAAATTCAAATGGATCCAAGGGATAATACGGAAAAAAATCGGAAAGGTTATGTATGTTGTGTACATTCCGGAACTACAATTCGATGTTAAAAGACATGTAGACCAGATTAGACCGA
Source organism: Chrysoteuchia culmella (assembly GCA_910589605.1). Classification (NCBI taxonomy): domain Eukaryota; kingdom Metazoa; phylum Arthropoda; class Insecta; order Lepidoptera; family Crambidae; genus Chrysoteuchia; species Chrysoteuchia culmella. The sequence goes on along the minus strand of OU342655.1, from coordinate 18,994,171 downwards.
GACGTTACTCAGTTCCGGAAATTAACCGAGATTGGAACCCTGACGTCGTGCCTGATGTGTGGTCACAGCCTGCGGCGGCGAGCGCGGCCATTCGGCCAGAAGGGGGAGGGAGAGATGCGAGCGACTTGGACCTGCCGCCAGCCAGCGCCGCCGCCGACGGAGACGGCTCCGCACCGACGCCGGCGCTAGCGACACCGACACATGCCACCAGAAGGCGTCAAGCCATAAGCCCGATATTCTCAACCCCGACGTCGGATCAGAGCAATGATGACACAGTAGCTCATGCCCTTATTTAAGTACCTAGCTTAGTTAAGTCTACGTTGCTAATAGTTTAATTATAATTGTTTTTGTTGGTACCTATTCCCTATCTTAAGGGGGAGGAATGTTAGATATGTATTCAGTAGGTAGGTACACAAAAAGAGCGGGCTGCGTCCTGCCTGACATTTTCACGCGGATATGAATAAACAGTGTGCAGTTGACTCGCTTGTTTGATTGACGCGTACCCCTGCCCTTTGCAAATATATAACAACAATCTCATTATTCAAAACGTATAGTTTTTTTTTTCTTCTAAATTTTAGTAAATACTTAAGTACGTACTACATAGTTACATTTATTAAAATGTTAAAATAAGTTTCTTATAATTAAAACATATTTTTGTTTATAGTTTAACAGAACCACGATGCATACTTATACAATAATGTGCGACTTTCCACAAGAGCTACTGTCGACAAACTGTTGTACAGTTTGGCAGACGTTGTATAATTTGTAAGCACTGTATTCTTGAGAGAACAATAAATTAAATTTAAAAAAAAAGGTATGTAAACATTTGTACGTCGATGTATGAGTCGAATACTCGACTTGCGAATAAAAGTCCCAAAAATGGCTCTTAAGTCTCTTAATTGGTGACTTGTATGAAAGATTGGATGAAATATAAACTGTCTCTTTAATAAAAATAGAATTTAATTTTTTAATCAAAAAGTTAAAATAAATTTAAAAGACGAGAAGACCCCATAGAGTTTTATAATTAAATGAAAGTTTTCTTGAATTTTTGGGACTCTTATTCGAGTATTCGACTCATACATCGACGTACAAATGTTTACATAACTATTTATACGTTTTGAATAATGAGCCTGTAAAGTGAGTATGTTTGTATGAAAGTAACACAGTGGCTCGATTTATTTGCTGACATGTGTATTTGCTTTGGAGTTGGTATTCATTTCATCAGTGGCCCGCGTAAGTGTCGTCGACGCGTCGAATATGGGCGCAACTCTTCACACGCGAGCGCTGATGCTATAGCGCCGTCTCAGTCACACACAGAGCCGAGTATCAACTGACTATCGAAAAGGTTCTTATCCCTAGCTAAATAAGATCTAGCTACTTGACATAAAGGTTGAGTTTGGCTAGACCTGTTCGGGGAAGGCGACGCGGAACACCTGGTCGTATTCCGAGACGAAGTGCGCGTCGATGCCGTCGCGGATGAACTGCGGGAGGTCGTCGAAGTCGCGCCGGTTCTCTTCAGGCAGGATCACACAGGTTATCCCCACGCGCTTTGCCTGTTAAACGTAATGGGGGGTTTATAATAATAATAAATAATAAAAACTTTATTTAACAACAAATAATAACATTGTAGAACTAAAACAATAGGTAGGTTTATATTTATTATTCACGACTTTATCTATAACAATACGTACGGCGAAGATCTTCTCCTTGGTCCCGCCAACTGGCAACACGCGTCCAGTTAGTGACAGTTCCCCGGTCATAGCTAGATCTCTGGCGGGGCGGCGAGTAACAATAGCACGAATATGGATACATATACTATCTATATCTATAACAGTACGTACGGCGATGATCTTCTCCTTGATCCCGCCAACTGGCAACACGCGTCCTGTTAGTGACAGTTCCCCAGTCATAGCTAGATCTATGGCGGGGCGGCGAGTAACAATAGCACGAATATGAATACATTATACTATCTATATCTATAACAATACGTACGGCGATGATCTTCTCCTTGATCCCGCCAACTGGCAACACGCGTCCTGTTAGTGACAGTTCCCCAGTCATAGCTAGATCTATGGCGGGGCGGCGAGTAACAATAGCACGAATATGAATACATATACTATCTATATCTATAACAGTACGTACGGCGATGATCTTCTCCTTGATCCCGCCAACTGGCAACACGCGTCCTGTTAGTGACAGTTCCCCAGTCATAGGTAGATCTCTGGCGGGGCGGCGAGTAACAATAGCACGAATATGAATACATATACTATCTATATCTATAACAGTACGTACGGCGATGATCTTCTCCTTGATCCCGCCAACTGGCAACACGCGTCCTGTTAGTGACAGTTCCCCAGTCATAGCTAGATCTATGGCGGGGCGGCGAGTAACAATAGCACGAATATGAATACATTATACTATATATAACAATACGTACGGCGATGATCTTCTCCTTGATCCCGCCAACTGGCAACACGCGTCCTGTTAGTGACAGTTCCCCGGTCATAGCTAGATCTCTGGCGGGGCGGCGAGTAACAATAGCACGAATATGAATACATATACTATCTATATCTATAACAGTACGTACGGCGATGATCTTCTCCTTGATCCCGCCAACTGGCAACACGCGTCCTGTTAGTGACAGTTCCCCAGTCATAGCTAGATCTATGGCGGGGCGGCGAGTAACAATAGCACGAATATGAATACATTATACTATATATAACAATACGTACGGCGATGATCTTCTCCTTGATCCCGCCAACTGGCAACACGCGTCCTGTTAGTGACAGTTCCCCGGTCATAGCTAGATCTCTGGCGGGGCGGCGAGTAGCGAGGGACAGCAGGGCGCTGGCGATGGTGACGCCGGCTGAAGGGCCGTCCTTGGGAGTAGCACCTTCGGGCACGTGCAGGTGGATGTGGCTGGAATGGAACGGTTTAGATAGTTTTTTTTTTATGAACAACGGGGAGACTCTTAGCTTTCGTCATGCGAGCCTCTCCCGGAATCCTCATCATCGCTGAGGAACTGGCTATCTTCACTCTAACTGCCGGAACACAACAATGCTGAAAACATTGTTGTTATGGCGTCAGACTTAGATAAGATGATGGTAGCTAGCCAGGCGAACTTACAAGAAGTCCTTCCACCAACCAAACGAAATACAATATGTGCCCCCGCTAGGAATCGAACCTGGGACCCCTGGGTCTGATACCGGTGGTTGGTAAAAGTAATGCAACACTATCCGTTTTTTAGATAATCTACTTACCAAATACAATATAGCAAGCACCAATTTTGATAGTTAATTATTGGAGTCATTTTGGATTCTATTTAGAATGTTAAGAATCAAATTTAATCTTTTTTTTGAAAAATTGAAGTTGAAAGCCTCAGAGCAATGTTTCAAGCCACGATTAACTGGACAATTGGTGAACTTAGCTCTTCCTGTGCTCGATTAGCTTCTCTACGAATCGGAAAGGTAATAAGCTTTTGAAGTTACATTTACTTTCTTATTTAATTTCTGATTGCCCCAAATAAATAAATACAAAGAATTGCATACAATCACCACAATTATCTAGCTCACGTTATGTTTTATTAGGAAATTGTGTTATGGATACTAGATAACAGATAAACCTACGAGTATAATACTTTTTTGTAAATATTTACATATTAAACTTTAAAGCATATTAAAGTTTATGCACACAAATGTTTGTCTTGTCCGGGGATCGAACCGGAAACCTTTGGCTCGGGTTTAGTACCCCTGCGCAAATTTCGTCAATATTGTGTAAATGAGTCAACTATCTAAACCTCCAAACTTTCCCGTTCATAATTTAGTAGGTAGTCTCCGGCCACTAGAGAACTCACTCACTAGCCTAGTATTGAGGAACTGGTTCTCAGGCTGATGTGTAGCCAGGTAGTTCCTGGCGCCACCTATTCAGCCTTTTTTTTAGTAATAACTGGGCAGGCATTTGACCACCATCGTGCTTAACAAACAGGATGTGGTCTAAGGTGTTGCATGCTTGCCCAGGAAATGCCTATTCACTCTCGCTTTGAAGAGGCCAAGGTTGTAGGAATCGGGGAACACATGAGCAGGCAGCGCATTCCATTCTTTAGCGGTTCGCCTAAGAAATGTGTCAGCAAAGCGCTTGGTACGGATCGCTGGAATGTCTACGACGTACGAGTGATAAGCTAACCTGCGTCTGGTACCCCGATGGTGGAAAGGGGCTGGAGGAACAAGGTCGTGCAGTTCTCTCGCACACTCTCCAAAGTGTATCCTATAAAAGACCGATAGACATGCAACTTTGCGGCGGTGACTGAAGCTCTGAAGTTCCGCCGTGGCCAATGCTGAGTGTAAGAGGTTGAATTGAGCGATTCTCTCCTTGATTTCTCCACCCAGCACCTACACGAAGGGATAAGTAAAAGGCGGTTATGGAAAAAGGGTTTACAAGGACTCACGTGTGTGGCTGACTTGGCTTACATCAGCCGAAGCCGAACTACCGTGAAGATCCCAACGGCCGCTTCTTGGGCAACTCTTGATAAACTGGTACTTGCTTTCACTTTAATTAATGTTCATGAACACTTTCTTTGGAGCCGGCTCCCACAATTTTGCAGTTTTTCTTCTAAAATTACATTTTTCAACGCGCAGATGAGTGGCGCGTGCCGCGGCTGGTCCAAGACACTTTTTTTCTTTCTTTTCGGTGATGGCGCGACTATCGCGCCTAAGTTTACGTCAAAACGCCACAGATGGCGCTAGGTGTTCGGAATTGAGGATGTGGGAAAGAATGGGAAGCCCAAACACTGAGTTTCCAATGAGTTTCCTAGCACGGTTTTCAATCGATTCCAGAAGCTCTAGCTGATACTTAGCAGAACCATCCCACAGGTGACAGCAATACTCCATAGACGGCCGACTCTGCGCTTTGTATAAAAGGAGCAACTGATTCGAAGAGAAGTATCGCCTAGCCTTTCGAGGCTAAGTGGGGGACCGGGAGGTGGTGGTCCCTCCCTTCCCGGCCCCGAGCTTTCAAGCTCGGTGGGGGGACGGGAGCTGGTTCGATCCTACCTCGAACCCTCGTTGAGCCTACTAGGCTCAACGAGGTGTCGGGGGGCGGCGAGTGATAAGGTGCCGGACTCGCGAGTCCGGTATTCTAGGCGAGCCCAGCATAACCGTTTGGTATGCGTAAATGCATACCCCTCACTCAAAACAAAAAAAAAAGGTAGTTCCTGGCAACTGTGAGCGCTATCCTGGCTGATTCCTTCATCACGTCACCTAGGTGGCCCGTCAGCTCCAAGGACTGCATTTAAGAGCAACTCTGTTTTATGAAATATGTCTTCATCCCACTTACCTAGTGTTGAGGAACTGGTTCTCAGGCTGATGTGTAGCCAGGTAGTTCCTGGCGACTGTGAGCGCTATCCTCGCTGATTCCTTCATCACGTCCCCGAGGTGGCCCGTCAGCTCTAAGGAACCGACTGCCGGCTTGTCTCCATTGTCTATGTGTGGAGTGCGAAGTGCCGTCTCAATGTATAGAGAACTACCACCTGCATGGTATAAGTAACCAGTTAATAAGAAAATAATTTAGTTGTCATATGAATCAATAATAAAACCATATACGAAACAATGAGCACGCGCATGCTTAAGAAAAAAAAGGAACTGGCTTATGAATGAATAAGATTCAAGAGGATTATAATTTGATTGTTTGTAATGCCTAAGTCCCATATTTTACAGTTCCGTCTCATACGAACTCATGAGATATAAAACAGCTCTGCGATTGGTCATCATAATAATATGGTGGTTTATGGAGCATTCTTAGTTTGTGTTTAAGCAATGGAGAATAAATCACCTACCATTATATAAAAGTGGAGACATAAAAATGACTGATAATAATATTGTACAGGGCACATAATGTACTTATTATAATCTTTAAGATAAAACGCTCAAATTGGAGGAAACAATAAATTATTAGAATTGATTTTGTGCCGATAAAATGTAGGAGATTCCTGATGTTGAAAACATTATTATATTTCACTGAATGGGATTAAAATATAGACCTAACCCACAGACATAGATCTAAATAGACGACGCAACTGTATCTACTTCGCGTGCCCAGCATAAGCCAAAAACACTTATGACGGCTCAGTCCGCGTCCGACCGCTATCTCAGTGACAGCCAGCTGGAACGCTATCTAAAATTTGAAAAAACGCCTAATTGTGCTATTAAAAACTGTAAAAACACCACATCTGTGAGTAACCGAATAAACGGAGACGTTTCCTTCCACCGGTAAGTAATTTTATAATAAATTTAAGCTTAATTTATATTAAAATCAATAAATTTTGTTATTGAAACCACAAAATGTACAAACGCGTCTATGCCGCTTAATTCGTAATAGACTGCGGGTTTTACTTAGCGCGGTAAATTTAATGTACTGCGTTAATAGGCAATGAATATCGAAGCAGCGTAAGTATTTTATACCGCGCTACGCGTAGCTTTTCAAAATTTAAATCGATAAGTGATGTCCACTCTTCAAAACACATTTCTCGATTATAAATTATAATCGATATTTAAAACAGAGGATTGATTGGATTGACAATTCGTTGCACAATAAAAAACTTCAAATACATGTTACACCTTACTTATTAAACTTTTTAACCGACTTCGAAAAACGGAGGAGGTTATCAAGTCGTCTGTAATTTTTTTTATGTATGCTCCACGATAACTCCGCTAATTATGAACCGATTTTGATCATTCTTTTTTCATCTAATAGATCAAAGTTTCTATTTGGTCCCATGAAAAATAGTAGAAGGTTCAGAAGTTTTTATAGAATCCTGAAAAAACACTTTGTTGTCCACTGATTGTTCCTGCTTTACGCGTCAATATCTTCACGAACTATTGATCTACTTCAATGATTATTTTTTATTCGCAAGAGTTTACTTTTGAGATGATCCCATTGTTACCAAGGTTACCATGTCAGGATCTGATGGTGGGATCCAGGGGAAATGAAGAAAAACCCTCAAATTTTATAGTTAGTTTAGGTGTTTCATATATTTTCTAAAGATTTTCAAGTAATTGCATCTGGTAGTTATCATCTCATGATGATAAGCTGGTGATGGAAGGTACAACTCCTTAATGGTTAGGAGTTAGAGGATAATTTTCTATATCGTTGAAACGTAAAGATTTAGAGTAGTAATCTTCAGGTTGTTTAGGAGAGCTGATGATGGAAGGTAAAGTCCTTAACGCTTAGGAGTTAAAGCATGTTTATTAAGTACCACATGCACGAATAGACCTTTAGTTGTATTCTTTCAAGTAATTTAGGTAAGCTGACGGCAAGTAAAACTGCATAACAGTTGGAGGGTGGCGCTTGCCTGAGTGTTCTTATTTAGATAAGGGGTAAAGTTTTAGTCCTTGCACATTGCGCTACGCTTGCTAATTATACAGTTTTTTTACGGTTTAATTTTCACGTGTTTTTGGGAAGTGAGTTATTGTTGGCAGTAAAATGAAAAAAAATAATTGAAAGAACACTAACCATTCGTTTTTTTTTTTAGTTTTCCGAATGATCCTAATTTAAAAGAAAAATGGATTGACGCGACGGGAAATAAAGATTGGTTCCCAACCAAATATAGTACTATTTGGTCAATGCACTTTAATGAAGCCAGCTTTATTGAAGGGAAAAGGCGTCGACTATTGACCAAAACAGCACATCCAACTATTGATATATTGACGTGATTAAGTGTGAAGTGTAAGACTATAGTTTGATGAACAATGGAGAAATCTATAATGATATGTTTCAAAGTTGTCAAATTAGATTTTTAAATGTTGCGCTTTTTTTTTGGTTTTTAATTGATCCTAAATAACATGCATGGGCGTATTTGTTAATTTAAAATCATAATTAATCCAGTTCAAAATGTATAATTTACCTTCAGTATTGCATTATGAAAAATACTAGTTGTGAATTAAAGATTGCTGTTTTTATTTTTGTAGTTTTATTTCTCCTCGCACGTTATGTTTCCTATTACAAATTTTTATTAGTACAAAGATTTAAGGGGATGATAGTGTCCATCAATATGAAAAATTTTTACTATCACTTTTACTGGCTAACCACGGAATTGCGAAAAAAAATCAGCGTTCCATACATCATAGTGGAGTCGATGTTGTACTTTTCTATGGAACAGCTGATTTTTTATCGCAATTCTGTGCTTGGTCCCATAGTAAAAGTTGTTCATATTAAATGGACACTATCATCCCCTAAAATCTTTGTACTAATTAAAATTTTGTGGTGTATATATTTTGTGCTGCTATCTAATAAAAATAATCACCTTCAATAATATACAAATTATAACCTTACTGAAAAAAATTTAAAATGAAGTATTTAAAGAGCATTCGCCCGGACACTTAAAGGTCGTGGGTTCGAGTCCTATCGAAGCTAGTTGTGAGACGGGTCGACTTTTTCTAAAACTTCATTTTTTTTTTTGGTAATACAAATTTCATTGTGAATGCAAAAAAGTAAAAATAAAAATAATTTGAATTATAACCTTGTTAAAATTTTGTGATTTGGAAAGTTTTTACCGATTCATTATTAACTAAAATTACTTGCATCTAAAATACATGAATGTTGCAACGCAGATCGACTAAAGAATACTTTAGTCGATCGACTTAACATTAGCACGGAAAGAGATTTCCCATCACTATTAGCGTAGACGTCATTATAAGTACATAAAAAGTGGCACGCTCGGTTTTCATACAAATCGCGGTACTTGCGTCGTCTATTTAGATCTATGTCTGTGACCTAACCTAACAAGTCTATGATTTTTTTATCCATCAAGTGGCTGAGATTTCTTAAATTAACCGCCTCTTTGGTCTAGTGGTACAACCACCGGTATCAGATCCAGGGGTCCCGGGTTCGATTCCCAGCGGGGGTATATATTGTATTCGGTTTGGCTGGTGGTAGGACTTGTTGTAAGTCCGCCTTGCCACAATCTTATCAAGTTTAACGCCATAACAACAATGTTTTCAACATTGTTGTGTTACGGCAGTTAGAGATAAGATAGCCAGTTCCTCAGTGATTGAGGATTCCGGGAGAGACTCGCTTACATCTTAAGCATAATCAATACTTAACATCGGGTATGATGAAGGCTAAGAGTCCACCATCGTTCATAAAACATATATATATATATTTTCGCGCGTAATGAGCAGAAGATGCAGATTGAGTATATGACATATCCGTAAAACGTAAAGTTATGGTTTCAGGAACAATGCTTCTATTCTGTTGAAGAATATTTAAATTGACATTGTATTATAATATTATTTTTGTATGGACGTTCTGACATGACATTTATTATATTATTTTGACTAGGTATACTTAATAATTTGAATATTATGCTATAATTTAATTTATTTCAATATTTGCTTTTTAATGTAATTTTATATTAATTTTAATTTAATGTAAAGTAATAATTAACTTTTCTGCACACCGGTCGTGCTTAACACGATCGGAGCGTGTCATATAAACTGACATTCGCATGCTCATTTTAGCGAAACATGTATGGACATCCTTTTTATTTAAACATCTATTTATTGTACCGTGTTTCTTGTAAATAAATTAATATGAATATGAATATAACCATACCCATGGCAGTCCAGGCCAGCCCCATGATGACACCAGGCGGCGTGGTCTCGTACATGCGGTCGTGTTTAAACGTCGGCTTGCCCACCAACTCTGATAGATTATCTTCTGTTACTTCCAGCTCTGGCGTTTCCTGCTTCACTATCTTGTATGCTACTTTGCGAGCGATCTGTTGGAATAACATATTATTTACATCTTTATAGGGGAAAGAGTATGTAATCAGGGGCGTGCATAGGTTTTCCAGCGTGCCTACTACGCTGGAAAACCAATGCACGCCCCTGATGTAGATCTAACTAGTAACTTTGCACTTATCCTATCCTGCTACCGAATATTATAAGTTTGAAAGTTTGTGATGATATTTGGGTGGAGGAATGTTTGTTACTCTTTCACTCAAAAACTACTGAACTGATTAAGATGAAACTTTACAGCAATGTAGCTTATATATCAGAAAACCACATTGTATGCAAATATTTATAATATTATCCTGATATTCCCACGGTTACCGTGTGAGTACCGTGTGAGTACAACCACGCGGCGAGTGAAACCGAGAGCGGCCGCTAGTCATAAATGATAAGGTTCGTAATATTTAGTAGGAATATTAAAATGCTGACGAGTTTGATTGTTTGAGCACGCTAATCTCCGGAACTACTAATTCGAATTGAAAAATAATTTTTGTGCTGGATAGTCCATTTATCTCGGAAGGTAATAAGATATTTAATATCACGTTACGATTAATAAGAGCAGAGCATTAATGTAAAATGTTACAGAAACGGGAAGAAAATGTTAGTTTTGGGAGCTTCCGTTGCGGACGGTGTGTAAACGGTTAAAGTTATATAAAAATCATGTATGACGAAATTATTCCCCATCAAAAGTTCAAAAAAAAAGTCTGCGACAGCATATGTCTATATTTTATGGTTAACTCACTATAACCATTTTTCTCACGTCCTGCTGGACTGTAACGGAGTAGCCCCCTACCGGGCAAAGTACCTCGGCTCACCGGGTAGTCTCCGTGAAGCCGGCTTGGATGTAAAGGCGCTAGGAGCATTCTTGGCTGAGCTGGGATGGCTGGAGTGATCCGGCCTAACACCCTCCAGACGCAAAAATCGTCCGGAAAACCGCCCGTATTGTATGAAGAAGAAGAAGAAGAAGACAGGCACGCTCCGATCCATCGCGAGTCGGCTTTTCGCCCCTTCAAAAGAACTGAACGCAGGATGATCGCGGCGACGTACTTTGCATCCAGAGTTTTGGATCGCGACGCTGATATGAAACTGAGGTACGGTACGGACAAAAGAACTTGTCTGGACCCCCTTCAAATATGTACAACAAGCGGCCGCCCGCGATTTCACCCGCGTGGTTGTAGTTCCCGTGGGGAAAATTGGGACAAAAAGTAGTCCACTACTTGAAGTCCCTACATACTAAATTTCATTCAAATCCGTTTAGTAGTTTTTGCGTGAAAGAGTAACAAACTGACATACTTACACATTTATAATATTAGTAGGATAGGAGTATAGTGCAGCCTATAAGACTGCGCAAAAATAATTAGAGACGCGTAAGTTGGGCCGTCACTGTGCCAGCCTGGAAAGAATATCACTATCTCCCATGGGTATAGTGGAAGGTGACTAAGGGAAATCCAGCAGGAAGGACAGCAGCGTATCCTAAACTTAGAAAGGCTATGCTGGTATCGCCAACCCACTGAGTGGCGATTATGGAAAAAGCCCCTTAATTTGGAGGAGACCTATAGTAGGAGCCCAGTCTTTTTTTCAAACGGTTGAAAAGAGGTCGAATAAATAAACCATCATTATAGGGTGGAGAGAGCCTTTAGTACGAATTGACATTAACTGTCAACATTTTAGACAACTATCAGATGATCTACATATGACGGTAAAGCAGTCTATGAATATGAAAGAGACAAAGCGATAGTTTCCAAAAACGATTTTAGTTTGCCAAAGTCATACTAAGGGCCCTGATGTGAGCTGGCAAAATAATTTCACTAACCTATACATAAGTTATTTTTCTCAAACATGCTTGGAAATTAGAGCATTATTTTGACAACCTTCTTCGAGATAACTCGATATTGCTGTACTGGCCAAATTCATTCGAGCAGTGGCCGGCAAAAGTTGTATGAAAATCCATATCTGTCGTGGTTTAGCGGCCGAATAAATTACATACTAAACTCATAACTGTCATGTTATTTAAAAATTGAATGATCTTTCACTCTGAAACATGGCAACCAAGGAACTAATTAATCAAGGATTTTATTAAAATTTTGAAATGGCTTGCAAATAGAAAGTGCTATAAAAAGCAAATTAACACTCGTAACGCGGGAGTACATTCCCGCATTTAAATTAAAGGTTCTGATTAATCACTACTTAGTTTTAATTTCCGCGCATTATTTGAGAAAAGTAATATACAAGCCACAAGTGAATTCTCAGACGGGAATCGAACCCGCGACCTTTGAATATCCGGTCCAATGCTCTGGATTTCCAAAGGTCGCGGGTTCGATTCCCGTCAGAGAATTCACTTGTGGCCGAGTTATTTTTTTCCAATATTTTTCTATTTAAAATTTACCATAAGTATAAAAATAGCATTGAAAAATGCAAAAGTACAAAATCATAAAATAATATACAAGCCTTGGTTTTGATGGACTTACGTATGTACACGTATTTACACGTTCGTCCCTCAATGCTTTTTTTGCTGGCCGCTGCAGTAATGTAGTATACCTTCTAATTCGACGACCTGTTTGGCGCAGGGGTACTAACCCCGCCATGTATAATATGTATATTAAGCATGTATTTACAAAAAAAGTACAGAAGTGAAATCTCTTCCCATCTGAGAATTCACTTGTGGCCGTGTTGACTTTTCCTAATATTGTTCCATTTAAAATTCATCATACGTATATAAGTAAGTTTATCCGTTATCTAGTATCCATAACACAAGTTCTTCATGAAACTTAACGTGGGCTAGATAATTGGTGTGATTGTATGCAAATATGTTATTTATTATTATTATGATTACCTTCTCGATGTGTTTCTGCAGGTTGCGCACGCCGCTTTCCCTACAGTAGGAGCGGATGAGCGCGTGCAGCGCCGGCTCGGACACGTGCAGCTGCTCGTCCGTCAGCCCGCAGTGCTTCAGCGCGGTCGGGACCAGGTACTGCTGCGCTATGGCCAGCTTCTCCTCCGCCACGTAACCTGGTTGTTTTATATCTTATTTGAAAACAGTAAGTGGCTCTTGATATTGTCCTAGATTCCTAATTAACCAATGCTATTGAGTCGCGAATGTGCGTGCGTGAAATGCCGTTTCAGAAAGCTGCTTGCCCAGACTAAAAGAGTGCTTCAAACTGTATGAGAACCTAGCGTCTCGAATGTTTTGTACCTACGATGACGTCACGAGCGAGATTTAGTGATGTGGAAACGTTATTAAAACTTTATAAAAAAAATACCAATACCATTTTTGTTTCTGAGTGACGCGTGTTTTCATGGTAATGGTCTCAAACGGACTGAATTAGGTCGTTAAACTTTGACCGTGGATCAAACTTTTAACACACAAGGTAGGTACACTCTTACCGTCTATCTCGAAGTACGTATGTGTGCTTGCCCGTGAGTCACAGATTAGTAAATAGTTACTTTGTACCAGATAAACCACTCTCTAAGGAATGTTGGTACTTGCATTTTACAATAACCTACTCTTTACGCTGCGCGCAAAAATATACCGTATGCTTCAGGCGTAAGCTTGCTATCGCTTCACAGATCCGTGCGGTCGCATGACCTTGAAGCAATCTCAACAATACATTTGGATATCCGAATGTCCGCCGGCCGGTAGGTAATGAACCTTTTAACCGCCATGATGCACGGCAATAGAATGTGCCCCTAGCGCCAACACTATTATTTATGCCAAACTTTAGGGTTGTGACACATCACTTCGATAAATTATTAGGAGACTCCAATAAAACATCTAAAAGACTGAATTATAAGGTTTTAAAGGCATTATAATGACTTGTATGCTAAATTAATAACCTGTAACAAAGACATGATAATACTATACCATGGACCAACAATAATTTAAAATTCTATAGAATATTGATTTTCGCCATCCCTATGGTTGCATGCAACAGCGGCGGCGGCGCTGAATTAACAGAGAAATTGTGAAGTTGCTAGTCATTGCCAGTACCATAATTGTCGGTAAGTGCTATATAAAAAAATATATAGCTTTTAGTATCTACTTTTGGGCATTGGTTCTTTACCAAGGATTGACCAAGCTGCGATCTGATAATGGCCATCCAGGGAATGAATGGAGGAGATCCAGTTTGCAATACACACCCAACTGATCTAATCAACATTTTAAGAAATGTATGGATAAGTTTAAAAAAATGCGAAATTAGCATAAAAATGTAAGGAATTTCTGAAACTAAAAGCTCTGATCCCTACATCTTTTAGAATGTTGATCAGATCAGTACATCTCCATTCACTCCCTGGATGGCCATTATCAGATCACAGTTCGGTCAATCCATGGTAAAGAACCAAGGCCCCAAGTTACCTCGATTTTTGAATTCTGCATACTAAGTCTCGGTAGCTCAGTGGTTAGAGCATTGGACCGGATTTCCAAAGGTCGTGGGTTCGAGTCCCATCTGAGAATCACTTGTGACCGAGATGATTATTTTCCAATTTTTTTCTATTTCAAATTTATCATATCATAAGTATAGAAATATAGGAATTTAAAAGTATTGGAAGTATGCTCGCCTTACCGCTACTGTGATTGGTCTCTTCTTTTTTGTAAGAATAAATTTACCGCAATCGTAACAAAAGCTATTCGGGCTTATTTACAATGTCTTGAAGAGATATCAAAAAGTTTAACAAGTTCAACAATAACCAAGTGACTGTGGTGTATGCGTCACCTTCCCATATATACCATGTAACTATTAGGATAACTCCAGTAATAAATCATACGTCTAACAAATCAGTTGTGTCATTTGGTCGCCTCCCGGTTTCCCAACATTGCATGACAAACTAATCCCGATGTACTAATTGACATAAAACTTTGTACTTGTAAATCTAAAAAACGTGACGTGACAAAAAAATGTATTGTAAATGTTTTAGTGGTGTGAAGCTAGACACAAAACTATTTCACTATAAATTGTCTATGGGTATGAGATTTCATTTTATTTTGTAAAGTAGTGTTATTAGTAAAGTGTCACACAGTATGTCGAGTGTATTACCTGACATGTTGATGAGCTCCATGCGGTCCCGCAGCGGCTCGGGGATGTGTTCCACCACGTTGGCGGTGCAGATGAACAGGACCTTCGCCAGGTCCACGGGCACGTCCAGGTAGTGGTCCAGGAAGTTGGCGTTCTGTTCTGGGTCCAGGAGTTCAAGCAGAGCCGATGAAGGGTCGCCGTGGACGCCCCTATACACAGATACCATAAAGTGAAGCTACTGAGAAAATGCGCGCGTCTATCAGTTTGTTTCAGTCTACTTAATATAGTTCATTTTCGCTTATCTGGAAAGGTCAATTTATTAAAAAATGCCGTTTTTTAGAGAACTGACATGACAAAAATACAATTTTTTTACTATCTTAGCAAGTCAATAAAAAAGCATTTGTGAGCAGCAAACAGAGCCTGCTGCACTGTCTTGACTATTTTAGTTGGTAGATTCAGGCAAATAAATGCCAAAAAAAAAAAATTAGCCGAACCTGGCGATCTCATCGATTGATCCTGGGGTTCTCGGTGGCGGTCTTCTTGAGGCACTGCACGAGCTTGCCTAGTAATGGTTGTGAGACCTAGAGTAAGCGTGGTGATACTGACTTGCCGATCTTGTCGACCTCATCGATGAGCACCAGCGGGTTCTCGGTGGCGATTTCTTGAGGCACTGGACGAGCTTGCCTAGGAATGGTTGTGAGACCTAGAGTAAGCGTGGTGATACTGACATGCCGATCTTGTCGACCTCATCGATGAGCACCAGGGGGTTCTCGGTGGCGGTCTTCTTGAGGCACTGCACGAGCTTGCCTAGGAATGGTTGTGAGACCTAGAGTAAGCGTGGTGATACTGACTTGCCGATCTTGTCGACCTCATCGATGAGCACCAGGGGGTACTCGGTGGCGGTCTTCTTGAGGCACTGCACGAGCTTGCCTAGGAATGGTTGTGAGACCTAGAGTAAGCGTGGTAATACTGACTTGCCGATCTTGTCGACCTCATCGATGAGCACCAGGGGGTTCTCGGTGGCGGTCTTCTTGAGGCACTGCACGAGCTTGCCGGGCATCGCACCGACGTAGGTTCGTCGATGGCCCTTGATCTCGGCTACGTCCGTCATGCCACCGACGGAGAACCGGAAATATTGCCGATTCAGCGCGCGCGCGATTGAGCGAGCTGATGGAAATTATACGATAAAGATGTGATTGAAAATCTATCTTCTGACGGATTAGAACGCGCCGTGGGAATGACAGTTGTGATGGGATCATGGCTCTACGGTACGAGGCAGTGAAGAACCGTAGCAGCCTTAACTAGATCCGTAAACGGAGCATCGAGTTGAGATGTCGGTATTTCAGAAAGTACTAGGTACTTAAAGTCGGCATTTGAAAAAGTACATAATTCCTTAACAAGCGTGGACTCGATCAGACACAACGAAGACACTCGAACAAATATACTCTTTAGAGTGTCACTCATTTTATTTGATTTCAATTCTAAAAGCTGTCATAACATTTTGGTTGCAGATGTAGTACAAGAAACAATTAATCTTATCCTACCGGAAAATTAAGTGATTAACGCCCGAAATTAATAACCTATCTTTATAGATAGGGCTATCTGAGATCGTTGCCTAGGATATTTTTGTTAAAATGATCAAATCAAAATGACGAAGGTTGCTAGGCAACGACACCAGTATCCTAGGCGACAATCTCAGAAAGCCCAATCCATATCTACAGATAGGTTATTAATTTCGGAAGTAAGTAAGTGATTAGGTTAGGAATAAGAAATTATCTGAAGAATTATAGAGTTACTCAATAAATTCATGTCTACCACTAACCGATACTAGTCTTGCCAACCCCAGGAGGTCCATGGAAGCACAGTATCTTGCCCTGCGTGGTGCCCTTCAGCTGCGACACCGCTATGAATTCCAGGATGCGCTTCTTAATGTCCTCCATGCCGTAGTGGTCTTCGTCCAGGATCACCTGGGCGTCTTCCAGCTTCAGGTTCTCTTCGGAAGTGATGCCCCAGGGGAGAGAGGTCAACCAGTCGAGGTAACACCGGGTTACGCTATAAGAGGAAATAACTTTATATTCTTGATCATTATTTCCCTATTCAAATGAATAGGGAAATAATTGGTTGAAGTTAGCTAATTTCATATTAAGTTAGCTAGTTTCGTATTATCCCGTCAGGGCGACATCAGACTAGTTGTTTTTTTCTAGTATATTTTCTAGTTTAATATTTATCACACAGAAATAGCATTGTAAAATGCAAAATTAAAAATTTATAATTCGTATTTAGTATTTCAATAATTAGAACGACTATATGTTATATTTTTTGCCAAATAACTGAGATAGTTGAAATAAGTTTCGTAAAATATCTGCAAATCTTTAACTTACAACTTAAACTTAAAACATATGTCTATATAGGCGTATTTGATGGAATCAAGCTACCTGGCGGAAATCCATAACAAATTATGAGAACAATATATATCTTACTTCCGCAAGAAAAACCACCGCCCAACTCTAATAAATGCAAAGCAGTGACACACCTTGCACATTCACCGATTACTCTACACGCATTTCGGCTTCGCCCTTACATGCAGCATCCTTAGGAGTTGTTAGACCGTACAAGAGAATAAAAATCGTTCATTAACAACACAATACCAAGCAGCTCGTTGCTTGGAATTCGGAAGTAAGTTAGATATTTTTGTTTCCATGGTTATGCAGCCACTAAAGAGACAGGATGGGGGGAAGGTCTGGTAAAGAGGGCAAAGAGAAACTGGACAAGAACAGCCCAAGAGAGGGGAAGAGGAAGTCTGAAGAAGGCCTTTGCTGGAGGCCATACAGATTACAAACAAAAATACTTAGGTTTTATCAAAATTAATCATCTAAAACTCAGGAAAAAGTTACTATAAGTATTAACCAACTTGAACTCGGAGCTGTGACTCTCGAGGAAGTTGAGCTTGTTGAGCTCCTCGTCGATGACGGTCTGCACAGCGGCCGGTACTGTCTTTCCGGCGAGTCGTTCGCGGAACTTGTCGCCGATCGCGTCCTTGTCGTCCTTCTCCAGGCCCAGCTCTTTTTTTATCACCTACAATGTTAGGGATCTTTTTAGAACTATTGAAATAAAACAACTTTTACGGATATCAAACGCACTATATTTCACGAACCAAGTTGTAATTGAACGTATTTTTAGGTTTAAATATACCTAAAAAGCTATACTCAAATACTCAATACTCAATTATTTATTGCATTCCATAATGTACACGAAAGATGGTGAACATAAATAAAAGATCATCATGGACCCTGACGGGCACGCAATAGGGTTTAGAAGAGAGGAGGCGCTAATTAACATTAGATAGCAAAGTTTTACATCCAAAAAATAAAAAAATATAATAATTAGAAAAAAAAAACAATTATGACACAAAGTAATTTTAGATGACAGATTTTTAAATACCTTTTTTTATTTAATAGTGTCGTTGAAGTATTCATGTAAACTGTAATAGCATTTATTTATAAGAAAATTTTTTAATTGGTTTATAAACAAAGAATGTTTACTTTCATTAATTATTAAAGATGGTAATTGATTATATATTTTAATGGACGCATGCAATGTACTATTAGATGTTAATTTTAGTCTGGAACCGGGTAACATTAATTTATTTTGGTATCGCGACGGATATTTAGACGGATTATCTTGTCATTTTTTATAAAATTCGCTATGCTTACGTACAAATTTGCAAACCTCTAAAATATATAGACAAGGTAGAGGCAGTATTGAATATTTTTTAAAGTATGGTTTGCAGCTCTCCGTTTGTTCTATGTTGGCTATGATGCGGATTAATTTCTTTTGCATGGTGAGTAGCACAGCCGCGTCCGTGCTGTTGCCCCACAGCACCACTCCGTAACTTAGCCAAGCATGCGCGTAGGCGTAATAAGTAACTATTGCCGTTTCTATATCGGTAGTCTTTTTTACTTCGCGCAGTGCATAGGAAAAGCTTGATAGTTTAGATTTAATTTTTTGTACGTGGGCTTTCCAGTTAATGTGCCTATCTATAATTATGCCTAATAATGAGAACTCTTCTACACATTCTAGTTTTGTACCTTTATAATTATAATTTATATTTAATGCTGCTTTTTGAGGGGAATGGAATGTCATGATTTTAGTTTTAGAAAAATTAAGTTTCAAGTTGTGGTCATTTAACCAGTCTGATGTTTTAGCGACTAAGCAATCTAAGTTTTCGTTTATATTACATGATGTGAGTAGGGAGATGTCATCAGCAAACAAAACGCAGGTCTCTTCTATGGTTTTTGGGAGGTCATTAATATATATTAGAAATAAGAGACATCCGACTACGCAACCCTGCGGGATCGAAGCGTTTACAATTTTACAATCGGAGCGTACGTGTGTGATGTTCCCTGTATCATTATCAAAATATTTGATTTCCACGAACTGACACCTGTCCTTCAGATATGATGCAAACCATTTGTGAGCGGATCCGCGAATCCCTATACTGTACAGTTTATTAAGCAAGATATTGTGCTGGACCCTGTCATATGCTTTAGTCATATCTAACAGCATTCCTACACCGTATTGTCTATTGTTTAATAATGTAATTATTTCCTGAATGTATCTGTATACGGCTAGAATTATAGAGCGATTTTTCCGAAAACCATTTTGTGAATCATCGAAAATTTTGTATTTTTCACAAAATTTTATGACTCGATCATACATTGCCTTTTCAAAAATTTTAGATGCTGTTGGTGAAATAGCGATAGGTCTGTAATTATTGGGATCAGTTTTGTCATTTTTCTTGTGTATTGGTTTAATCAATGAATTTTTTAATAAATCGGGAAAAACGCCTTCAGTAAATGACTGATTTATCAACAAACTATACGGTAAAGTTAAATCATCGGCGCACTCTCTTATTAAGCTAGGCGGCACCTCGTCGACACCACAGCTTTTTTTATTCTTTAAGTTTTTAATTATTTTGTGGACCTCACTGAAGTCGACCGGGCTGAGGTACATCGAATTTTCGATAGGGTTCTGCACGGGGCGGCCGCGGGCGCAGCCAGCTGTTGGGGCGCCGGCTCTGTTGCTGCTCTGCCGCTGAGATTCGGACAGGCCGATAGAAGCAAAGAACTCATTAAATGTATTTGCAACTAATTTAGGGTCTGAGCTTAGAGATTTATTTATATTTAGTTCTATATTACATCTTGATATTTTGTTTATTTTATTGGTTTTCTCATTTATTATATTCCACATTGTCTTGATCTTATTATTTGAACAACTTATTTTATTTTTATAATGAATTTTTTTAGAACGATTTATTAGCTTTTTAAATATTTTTTCGTACTGTTTATAATGTTGTCTTAGGATTGAATTATTTGATTTAGAAGTTAGAATTTTAAGTAATCTTTTATTTTTGCACGACTTTCTTAAACCTTGAGTTAACCAATATCTTTTTAAATTAGATTTTAACTTAACTTTTCTTTTTGGTGTACACTGATTTAATTTTTCCAATAAAATATGATGGAAAGTATTATAATTTTCGTTGACATTTTTATGAGAATTTATTATTTCGTTCCAATTCAATAAACTTAGCTGTAATTTGAAGTCATCAATTGCTTTTTTATTATATAATCGTTTTACTGTAAACCACTCGACATTTTTTGTTTGCAAGTTGTTTGTTAAATATATAAATGTACCTGCATGGTCTGAAAACCCATGTTCTTTTACACCTGTGTTTAATTTTTTGGGATTAAAATTAGTAAAAATATGATCTAAGCATGCGTCTTTGCGTGTCGGTTTATTAATATGCTGTGTCAATTTGAACTCTAACATTAAATCAAGGAAGTCTGACGTTTTTTTATTACTTTTTAGTACATTTATGTTAAAATCTCCACCGAGAACTACTTTGTGTTTAGAAAACTTTTTGTTAATATAATTCAAAATTAATTTCAATTGTGAATAAAACACGCTTTCCTCTTTTCCATTCCAATACATTAACACAATCAAAGTATTTTCCGTAGGTAGCTCAATTGCCGTCGCTTCTAACACGTATTCGATTGACATATTTGTGATGTCTGTTACCTCTTTGTATTTAAAATGGTCTTGTAGTAATATACAAAGTCCTCCTCCTGTTCGTAATTTCCTGCAAAATGACGCTGCAATTGTAAATCCCTGGAAATGTAGTAGCTTGAGTTTTTCTTCGGTTAACCATGTCTCAGATAAACACAAAGCATTGTAGGCAGGATTTTTTTCTAAGAAGGCTTCTAATGTATTTTGTTTCTTAAATATACTTTGCATATTTTGGTATAGTATTTTAATGAAATCTTTATTTTCGAAAGGAGTGAGTATTAACGAAGCTTTCACGGTGAGTCTGGTTAAGGTTTATGACACTCAATCTTGTTTGTTTTTCATTAGTTGATGAGGGGGTGATGGCGGTCTGTGTGTAATGGGTTTTGTTATAGTTGGTAAGTTGACCATCAACGTATAGTTGATTGTTGCGTATTACCGCATGTCGCCCTTCTTGGCGAGCCAAAAACATCTCTTCACGCATTGTTTTTCTTCTTACTAAGGACTTTCTATCTAAAAATTCCGACACCGACAGTCCACTTTGTTTAAAAAGATAACTATTTTCCATAATATGCTTTACCATTCTTTTGCTTATGAACTCTATGACTAGCGGCCGCGGCCGGTTACCATTCTTATTGTAGCGACTTAATCTGTATAACTCTTCTATATATCCCGTCAAATCAACTCCCATTAAGTCCCAAAATAAACGATGTAGACGGTCTAGCAAATAGCTTTCAGGTTCCTTATAATATTCTTCTAATCCATAGAGTACGATTTTTTTGCGAGCTGTTTCAGGAAAATCGGCATTCGTTTCTGTGGGATGGTTAATTTTTCTCTTTTTGTAATGTATCTATTATTATATTAAGTTCTTCTATTTCTGTCGTTCTCTTTCTATTTTGTTCACTTAGATGGTTTATTTCTTGTTTGAATTCTTCCTTTAATGTTTGAATTGCTTCTTTTACTTCTTTTTGTATTATACTCTGTAGCTGTGATATAACATTAATATTATTTTCTTGGAGTTTTTGTGTAATAAGATCGCTTAAACTTTGCAAATTTAATTCAGAGTGACTAACAGTTCTCATATTGGTTAAATTAATAGTATCATCTCCCAAGAAAGTTGTGTTTTCAGAGTTTACACTACAAATACTTTCATTATTCTGAGCAGCCGAATGTTTTCTGATGGTAATATTGTTTATTTCAGGTGATTTACTTTGAACTGAATGGTGGGCATGATCTTTAGATCTTACTGGCGTATTTTCATTCCTGATCTTCGGCATCTTACAATAACAGGCCTGGCACTTCCATTTCTGTTTATGTTCTTGTGTCATAGTGTTGTTAAAACGCTGGCTTGAAACATTAGCGCATTCGAGATCGTATACGTTATGACAATGTAAACAAGTAAGATATTCCCTTTTTGGTAATTGTTTATGACATCCAGCACAAATCGAAGCCATATTTGAGAATTTGTTTGTATTTTATTGTATTTAATTTGATATTATTCTGTTCAATAATTATAATTCAAATTTCATTTAAATAAGTTAATTAGCGCTATCTATCGTCGAAACCAATGTCTATCGAAATGTTCAATTATGCTGTCAAAGCATTAGAAACAGCATAGAATACCAGCACTAACTCTGCTATCCACTACTAGATGTCGCTAGTTGTAATGAAATTTATAATCAAAGTCTGTTTATAGTTTTCGTATTCAAATATTTGGCGTTTTAACTTTTTCCAGTTTTCAAGAAAATTTGTTTAATTAACACATACTGCAAGATATCACTCAGGCAATAATAATAAATTAGTTTTTTCTCACTCAACGCGACGGTATTTTGAAAAATAGTCACTTTATGGATCTTGACTTGTTCTTTTAGTTTTTTCACATTTAGTCACTTTTGCATGTTTGGAACACAACACAAACACTTGTACATGTCAATTATCACCTTACGTACTACTTTGCACTTGGATTTACTTTAACATTTAGGCTTTAGAAATTTTAAACAATAATTAATGCGAAGCTAACTGTTTACGTTGCGCGTGGCGCCCTCTCTCATATCAATTAACTAGCTTCGTGTATCTCGAGCAATAGCATTAGGGGGCGTTCAAGGTTTTGTGTTGTTGGTCTGAAAAACCAAGTCTGAATTTACCACTTGAATGAGGATTGACAGCACTTTTAGATTTAAATGCCATTTTGTTTTTTAATGAAAATACTGTGTTTTTTCATATGTGGTATATTTCTAGAGATATTTATTTTTTTAACTTCGGGTCGGAGTTTTATTTTGTGACGTCACTGTATAACACTTTGTATGCAGCTTGCGGCTCATGCTTGACCTGCCCCCTAATTGTCTAATTTCAAAATCTATCACAATCCCTTTCAGAGGTATTGTAATTGTGATATTTTCGTCTGCCACTTTGCTTAGACAGTTCCATTTCGTTTATTCCATACCTTTCAAGTATGTAAATATCTTTCAAATGACGAATTGAAAGGGATTGCGATAGATTTTAAAATTAGACAATTAGCCCCCTGGTCAGTGAGTCGCCTTCTTTGTATTAAACGGGATCCAATGACGTCACGCAAAGAGCGCGCGCCAATCTTGAAGTTTGAAAACTTGTAAATCCGAAACTACTCATCGTATTTGAATAAAACAAAAAGTTTCAAGCAAATTAATGAACATGTTTATTAATCCCATTGATGAAACAGCTTGTTTCATTGAAAAAAATATTGTTTGGAAACGCCCGAAATTAATAACCTATCTGTAGATATGGACTGGGCTATCCGAGATAGTTGCCTAGGATATTTTTGTTAATATTACCAAAATAACGACGGTTGCTAGGCAACAATTTTAGATAGCCCTATCCATATCTACAGATAGATTATTAACTTCGGGGTAAGTCAAGGAAAAATAATAAGCTTTACTAACCTTAAGTTGTTCATGTAAAATGTATTTCCTATGTTGCTGTTTCACTTTCTCCTCTACTTCTTTGCCTATCTTTTGTTGCAGTTTAGATAGTTCGTACTCTTTCTTTAAAAGGGAAAGAGACATCATCAGTCTTTTTGGAATCTGAAATAAACATAATAATAAAAAAATTAAAGAGCATCTGCCTGCTATGGTATAAAATATAAAAGTAGGTTCTTTTATCTCTGCCGTGTGGTGACGGCCTAAGAATACAAGTGTCACCACTCCCTTACATGCCTCGGATGTCGTAAGAGTCGACTAAGAGGCTCGACGCATTGAACACCTGTAGGCTTATTACGAGTTTGGCAAACTTGACTTTACAGTAAACGTTAACGTAAAATGTAGCTCTGTCTCTTTCACACTTAGCGACTGTTTTACCGACATGAGCAGTGTATCCGATAGTCTACGCTCACGAGTCCTGTAAATGTCATGTTAAGCAAACTCGTAATAGGGGTACTGTGCCAGAGAAGGAAAACTTGAAACAAACCCTCTACCAACCCGTCTGGCAAGCGTGGAAGCAGTAGGCTAATAACCTCCTTTAAACGCCACAATAGGCGTGAGCTAGGAGAGGCCTATGTCCAGCAGTGGACCTCCACAGGCTGATGAGTGAGAGTGAGTGAGGTTCTTTTATAACCAGGTTAAATACACTCATTTTTTCGGCTGTCGTGTAACAAGGTCTTAAACATTATTGACGACTAGAGACAACGCCATCCACATCAGTTTACCAAGTTCAATAAGATTTAGTGGAGTTATGTTGATTTTTTTTTTTTTTTATTTATTACAAAACCATATTTTGTACACACAAAAGATGGTACATGTGAAATAAATCTAAATCTGAACAGTTACAATCGTTAAGCGCCGAATTACAATTGGACTGATGCACTTTGTTAGTAAAAGATTTAGAGCACAGTGGCGTCTGTTCCGTTATAGTAAAAGTCATGAATTTAGTTTTATCAGTGTGAATGGTCAATAAATTAGCTGTTAGTTGATTTTTTATGTTCGTAAGACCAGTTTGAGCATCAGCAAACACCTCCTCCCAACTACCGGCAGTAAAAATAAGAGCTGTATCAAAGTCAAAGTCAAAGTCAATATCATTTATTCAGTCTAGGCTGTTACAAGCACTTATGAACGTCAAAGAAGCTACACCAGTTCACAAACCCTACGGCGGGAGACCTTGTAACGAGAAGAACCGGCAAGAAACTCGTCAAGGGCTGTTTTTCGTTTGTTGTTTGTTGTATCGTCCGCAAAAGCCACAATTCTACCATTCTTGAGCACAGAATTTATGATATCATTGATATAAACTACAAAAATAAACAGTGGTGGTCACATAATTAACGTCACTAGCCGATTTTCATACAATCGAGGTAACTTTGGAGCCTTGGTTCTCTGCCAAGGATTGATCCAGGGAATGAATGGAGGAGATCCAAATTATCATTTCATAAAAATGTCACTCACTTTATAAAAATTCTTGTCCTTAAAGCCCAGTCAATAATTTTGCTTTAAATAATTTACTTAGCTCTTTTAAAGCATTATGTAAAGAATTATAAATGTTTACCATCATAAAATTACACAGCTCTCGGTACAACTCCAATTTTGGCACACTTATATTAACCTATTAGGGTTACGTACATTTCTGTTATTAGAATTATTTATATTTTTAAAAGCTCTAGATTATTTGTTACGAACTTTGCCACTACAAAAATATATAATCATGAAAGGGGCAGTATCCCGTGATTTAAATAGAGCCCTGCATGCGTAGCATGTGCACCTCGACAAAGCTTTCTCGACACTTTTCTCGCGCGAGCGCATTGTCTGTCCCGCTCACACCGCATTGATATGAGCGGGACAGATATCGCGAGATAAAGGTCGCCAACGAGTCGCGGTGCGCATGCTACGCTGGCTGCAAGACCCACGGGATGATATGCCACATATTGCCCTTACACATTTATTTTGTGTTCTAAACAGCTTATCTATTGAATTTCCCCAAATTAAAATCGCGTATCTCCGCAAAGACGAAACAAAGCCATGATATGCTGAAAGAGTTGTTGAAATTGCACAAGTCTCTCTAAGCCTATTTAATACAAACACATAGCGGCTTAGTTTATTTCTGATAAGATCTATATGCTGTTTCCAACTACAATTTTCATCTAGTAATACACCCAAGAATTTTGTCACACTTACTTCACTAATTAAAGTCAAAGTCAATATCATTTATTCAGTCAGGCTGTTACAAGCACTTATGAACGTCAATGAAGCTAAGCCATCGGTTCACAAACCCTACTGCGGGAGACCTTAACGAGATTTTATTTAATTTTTTATGATCATGTTCAACATAAAGTTTTAGTTTAGTTTGTCTATTTGTTCCAAATTGTATATAATTTGTCTTTTGCAAATTCACAGTCGTTACTTTTAAGCAATTTTATTATATTATCAATAGTGTCATTTTCATATTATTCACGACTGATTTTATATGATATGATCATCGACACGTCATCCGCTAACAATACGCACCTATGAGTGGTTACCGCTGGGAGGTCGTTTATATATAGTAGAAATAATAACGGGCCTAGAACACTCCCCTGAGGCACACCGCAGTATTTACAATTAATTCCGATTTACAAGATGAGACTACAAAATCTTCATCGAAATAATTTATTTCTACTGCTTGTTTCCTATTACTCAAGTAGGATTTTAGCCAGTCTAGGGTTATGCTTCTAATTCCCAGATTATGTACCTTGCGGAGGAGTAACTCATGGGAAACGAAATCAAAAGCGCGTTTCATGTCAAAAATACTACAGACGTTGGTATTTTTGCGTTAATGTTTTCAACTATATTTTGTACCAGATTGAAAATTGCATATGTTGTTGATTTTTTACTCTGGAATTCAAATAGTTCTGACCTCAAAATACCAAATTTAGTAATGAAGCTATAAGCTTCATCGACTTCAGCCTCTTCTTCATAGCCATTTCAAAAATGTTTGATAGTACATGTTTTTTTTAAAAAGCGGTTTAACAATAGTAGTTTTCAGTAATATACCTGTCTCTAAAGAAACATTAACTAATGTGTAGTAAGTCCAGCAAGTTCGTTAACAGAATTTTTTATCACTTTAGTGCAGATTTCGTCGCATCCCGTGGCATTTGTATTTTTAAGTGATTTAATAAGTGACTCTAAAACAATACTATTTGCAATAAATTTCTTGTTAGTATTATTTAGCGTGTTATTTTCAGTATTAGTAGACTCTGTCAAAAAATTATTAAATTCATTACCAATTTCAGTCGGATTATCAATTATTCTATCGCCAATATTAATTTGATGTATACAATCATTATTTATTATACAGTCTGTTTAATTTCTAATAAAATTCCATGTCATTTATTTTTATTTTTATGAACAATTAATTTATCATTGTAATTTTTGCGACACTTTCAAGCATTTACGGAACATTTTGAATACGATCTGTATTTTTCTTTTTTTTGCTTGGTAATTTTGAAAAGTATAATATTGAAGTTATTCTATGAAGAATGAAATAGGCTCATATTGTGACAAAACCAAATCTTGAAAAAAAGTAAAGTTGTGGTGGTGTGAGTTTTTAATGGTAATGGGAACTGGGGAAAAAAAATAGTGTTTAGCTGCTTATATATAAGAAACTGGACTCAAGTTCTTTTAAAAGCTGAAACTGTACCTAGTTTTCAGTTAACATTAACTGCTCTATATAAAGTTAACATTTTCATAAAAGTAAATGTGTTAAGACACAGCACATACGTCCATCTCCTCTAGGATGCCTTGCAGGTCGGCGGCGTCGGCGCCGGTGAGCGCGGCGCCCAGGTCGCTCAGGTACACCGGGTTGTCCACCACGCGCTGCCCTTGCGCCAGCATGTGGTGAAGCGATTCCCTGTGCATCATAAGCTATTAAAGAGCCAATTCTCATATAGGCTGCCGTGCACGGTCGCCGTAGGTTGCCGAAATATATGAGCTCCATAGTCAGCGTCGCATTGTAAGGATGTGAAACATGGACGCTGTCCCAAAGAGATAAAAAACGACTGGAAGCCTTCGAAATATGGTGTTGGAGAAGACTGGAAGGAGTTAGCTGGACTGAAAAGAAGACCAATGAGTACTGACCATGGTTGAGGAGGGAAGAAATTTACTTGAGGAGATTTTGAATAGAAGGGGAAAGATGCTAGGCCGCCTGTTATGACACGACAGTTTCATTAATAACATACTGGAGGGGAAATGGAGGGAAGGAGAGGGAGAGGTAGACCTAGACTGAGTTATATTTCACAGATAAAGGAGAAAGTTAATGTTATGTCGTACTAGGAAGTGCAGTCATTGGCAGAAAAAAGAGGATGGAAAATACTCCACCGACAAGAGCGCAGCTCTTAAATTGAAGAAGAAGTCAGCTTTCACATGCACGGCGACCGTGCCCATCACACATTACCGCTCTTTACGATGCCGTACATCATGTTAGATGGCACTCAATTTATATTGCGATGGAATAGAACGGAGGCGAATTATTGAAACAAAATTCTATGCTCTCTATTGAGTTTTATGTTAATTGATTTAACTTACAAATTAGATAGAAGCCGAAATTATTGAGAATTTGCTTTCTAAGGATTTTTCATAATCAAATGCACACATAATTGTTGCTAATTTTAGCTCAAATACGCACTCAAACAAGCTTAGGAATAGGCGTCAAGTTTGATGTTCGCGCGATCATATTTCGTAGCCTATTTTACAATTGTACCTCTTAGTTAAAACTTACTTTCTTCATTGACAAATCACCACAGACCTATATCGAGATAGACGAAAAGAGCTCGTTTTTCGTTTCTTAGTGATGCGTGTTTTCATGGCAATGGTCTCAAACGGACCGACTTAGGTCATAAAACTTTGACTGTAGATCAAACTTTTGACACGCAAGGTAGGAACACTTTTACCATCTATCTTCTTCTTCTTCTTCATACAATACCTTTCCACAGCTCGACGGGCGGTTTTCACAACTCGACGACTCTTTTGCGCCTATTTTACCATCTATCTCAATATAGGTTTGTGCAAATCATACAAGCTAACATAAGTCATACAAGATGATGAGTGTCACTGGCATATAGCAATAGATATATTTTCTTCATAAAAATAATAATAATATTGCTGGTTTCTTACCTGTACAATGGATTTAAATTAATAATATCCCTAATAGTCTTAATAACTTCTTGTGTTAAAGCTTTAACTTCTTCCGTCTGTTGGAACTTCTCATGCATCATGTTCTCAACTTTGACCATCATTACTTGATCCGGTGCCGGTTTCTTTGGAGTCTCCTTCTCCATGTCAGATGTCTCGGACTCGGACGATCGCTGCTTGCGCGAGTTGCGGTGCTTCCGCCGCCGTCTCTCGGCGTCTGATTCTTCGTTAGTAACGTCAAACTCGACATTAAATAGCGGAAACTTTACCTTCATGTCTGAAATGATTATGAAATCATTTCAGAAATGAAGTTACAAAATACAAAAAGGCATAGCTAAAATTTTGAAAACAGTAAACTCTAATATATTTATTGCAGATTGGAGAAGTTGAACTTCAGGAAATGTAGTAAGCAAACAGTTAATTGATATAAATAAACATTACACTAGTTTCTACATAGAATACATTCTTATCTGTAGATTGCAGGTGTTGAGTAGATGATAAGACAAACTGTATACCTTCCACAATATCCATTTATTTAAAAAAAATTAAGTATTTATATATGAGAGATAATATTTTATAGATCATAATACCTAATTCAATTAGTTAACTGACTATTTAGTCAGTTTGTTAAATATAAAACTAGTGTTTTACAATATTAAAATGATAGAATGTTCTTACCAGCAGGCCCTGTCTCAATTTCCTCTTCAATAAATTGCCCAGTGATTTTAATTCTCCGATGTGCCATCACAACCAGCCTCAGCTTGTAGTCCATGTCTTGCATTTCATGGATTTGTGCAAACACTCCCACTTGGTGCAAGTCATCCAGATTGGATACAATGTCAGACTTTTCATCCTCTTTTTTGCGCAAAAATATACCAACATAAGGCTGATTCAACTTTACTTTTCTTCTTATTAAGTCTATAAGTGCAGGATTAGATATCTGTAATGAACGATATTAATAATAATTACACAAATAAATAAAGTGCAAAAATTTAGTATATCATCCCATGATTTGGATGTTCGTAATTTTATGGTAGAAAGGTCTCAGGAAAATTTCAGGTTTAGGACACTGGTAGTTTTCGAGAATAAAAATTCCTGAAGTTTCGATTTTATGTATAATTTTAGGTGATTAATTGACATTTTCAGAATTTTTTTATTAATAGATCTACTGAGAATAATAAAAGTTTTATTTGTACTTCTACAGCTGTCGGAGCGCTGTAGGTCACATGGTAGGTTAGAAAGATAGGATAGTCTAAGTCAAAATAAAAGTCAAATTCCTAAACTTGATTTTTTCAGAGGGGGCTCCGCTCCCCTTCTTCCACTCCCCTGATTTTGAGGGACTATATTCTAATCACATAAAACATAGGAAAAATCTTCTTGTCCCAAAAAATACCAGTTTCCTAATCCTGAAATTTTGCATAAAGTCATCTTAAACCTAGACCTTTCTACCATAAAGTTACCAACATGTTGGTACCTTGAACAATTCTTTTGACTAACCATTTTTTCTTTGTGAATAAGGAGCCTAGAGAGTAAATAAACAAAATGAATAAATAGTTGACTGGTCATGTAACTATAACTAACCTCTATTAATTTGATGAATCTGGGAAATACTGGATTTCTGTTGATAGCTATGACAGGAACCTGTGGCCACACTTCTGGAACAGCCACTGTGGCTGGTAATTGACTAGAGAATAAGGGCGTCTCATCTTTAATTTCAGGGTCTTCTTCAGGCGGATCATTCTTGTTATTGGTGGAATATAACCTCCCAAAGCCAACTTGTTTTTGAAGTGGCCAGTACCCTGTATTATTATAACAACATACTCTCGAGTTGGTTGACTGGGAATATTGCCTGGGAGTCAGTAATATTCTATGAAAGTCTGCCGGTTTCTTGTGTGATGCAACTCTCGAGAAATTGCGAGACAGACGAGAAGTCTTCAATGTAGGGTGAAAGAGAATTGAATGTCTCAGTAGAACACTGGCGGAATGCATTTCGTCTGCTTTTCAATGAAATTCTCGATTATAGGTGCCAATATTCATTCAGAATTATTTAAGGTACCGAATCTTACACAAAAAAAAGGTTATTTTTCCAGATTCTTCATAAATGCAACTGTCAGTGTCACTGTCTGTTATTCACTCACTCACTTCACTGTCACAAATTTTTGAGTACATAAGTCACTATAAAAAAAATAAGCTATAACATTTTTTTAAAGTGTTTTACCGGCCCAGCCCCCTGCCAAGCATGAACACCGCTTCAAAGTGTGAACTAGCTTACTACATATTATCACTACATTTTAATGATCTGTGATGTGAACGCACAATCAGTTTTAGAATAGACCAATTTTAGAATAGAATAAAATTGATATTTCGGGTATTGCCGTAAGCCTGACCTCTGAGACTGAGATTACCTCTCTTGTTAAACGGGCGCGAAGTGGGTGAACGTAGCTACATCCTATCCTATTCCTTATCTGTCACTTACCTAATCGCTGTCACTCTATATAATCTGTGTCGGCAAGCTGCGGTCTAGCTAGTCTGCGGACCGCCATTTCTCTTCAGTACCTACCTCAGCCGGCAAGAAATTGCCTGGGTCAGACGGTCAGGCAGGCCTACGGCAAGACCCGAAATATCAATTTTATTTCCTTCGGGGGTAAAATTGGTCTATTTCGGCTCTGTGCCTACGGCCTGACCTCTGAGATGTGTTTATAATCTGCCGGCATGTTAGTTATCCTTAAAAAAAATGGAACATGATGAAATACTGTACATAAAATTGATAACTGACAACAAGCAGCGTAATGTGATAAGTAATAGTTAACCTATTTAAATAAGTAGGTAGATATAGGATATAAATTATGGTTATTTTACTATGATAAAGTAAATACACCTCAGGTAAAATAACAGTAAAGAAGTTTAATTAAGAATTTAAACGTAATATCAACAGATTCTCCGTCTTACAGCAAAAATTAAATGAAGGTAAAAAAAAAATGTTTAAAGGAATTTAGAACATAAATAGTTAATCACTTCTAATTACTACTTCTTCGTAGTAAAACTATTACTTAATCATAACAATTTCTTAATAGGCACAACCCAACAATTTAAAGAATATGTACCTATGGTAATCACTATTAATATCACAAAAAATTGCCAATCAGTCTCAATATTATACTGGTACAAAACAATGAACTGAGAAGTCGATAAATTCCAATCATGAGATGGGAATTTATCGACTTCTCAGTAATAGTGTTTGAAAAAATTGTTTGGGCCCTGCCAATTTCATTTCCTCAGTACTTCATCCAAAGGTAGGTTGTTATTCAGTCTGAAGGTTGCCACTGCAGACTGAGTGCTGCCTGCACTTGTTTCGATTCCTGCAGATAATAAGGCTGTTCGCACCCTACCGGCTATTACAGATCGAGAAGCCGGACCTATCTTACCTCTGGTTGTCAGGAATAAAAAAGGGATTGTTTGGCTATTTGCGTGCCTCCGTTGATTTGAAATGTTAATGTATTGATTCAGCCAATAAATAATGTTCCATAGTTGCTGCTCATTCCTAAGGAACTTCCAACCCGATTGAACATATTGAGATTTGTCTGTTTTTGAACCGTATTCAGGCCAAAAGATAACTTCGTTTTCCGACATTTCTAGGAAACCTGAATCTTGTCGAAGTAGTGTCAGATCATGCACTCTTCTCCCGGATTTTTTTTCTTTTCGTTTACTGTACAGTAAACGGAAAGAAAAACTCATGGTAGGCCCACAGGCGGATTGTCGTTTATCCAATTTAGTAATCTTTTTATATCCCAAATTTTTGTTCTCAGTGTACGGGGATTTGCATTTGAAATTCCTTTCAAAATATGTTTTATTATTGGGCTACTGGATAATCTTTCGGCGTTTAAGGGATTTGAAAACGTTGCATTGCAATAGTTTATTTGTGCAGACATATAGTTCCATGCGATAATTTCTTTTGATAGAATAGATAGCAAAGATATCTTGCAACTTCAGAGGGGCTTGGTTCATTTAAAGAAATCTTCTTCTCCTTTGCCCACTGGCACCAGTATTTCCACGCTGTCGAGTAGGTACTAAGAGATGACTTACGCCATGATGTTTCTAAGATTCGCTTCTCTTCAGTTGACCAAGATCTCACTAGATTAGCCCACCCCGTACCTTCCATGCTACCAAGTACAAGTCTTGTGCTCTGGGAGGAGGACGATTGGTTTGGAGGTCTATGAGATGGCTGTCCAAGTTCCACAGAGTGAAGGGTCTCTCGAGAGCTTGTTTCTTGAGCATCGGTCGCCAGAACACATTTTCCCACCTGCACCCCGACCGCCTAATTGTATAGCTTGTGGTATCGCTATAGCTATCAAACTTCAAACTCTCATAAAACGAAAGGGTTTTTGTCTAATTCCTACATATTTCTATTCATCTATTGTATTCACTATTGCATTTTTAGTATGAAAGTGATGGCGGGAGCGAGAGCCCTTATAGGGGGTTTGAAAAATCGATAGCTATAGCAATAGCACAAGCTATACCGTTAGGCGGTCGGGGTGCTGGGGACTATTAAGGTATAAGTTCCTCGACACTGATTGAGGTGTTGTAGAATTCTGGGTATTTTTGGGTCGCAAATAGGTCGATATATGGAGTCCCTCATTTTTTGAATATTAATTGCACTATCGGACTGGATAGATGCCAATCCGGTAAGTTCTTGCCTCTTGACAGGTGGTCGGAAATGATGTTGTAGTTGCCTGGTGTGTGGTCGATCTGTATTTCTATGTTTCTTTGACTCGTCAAATGCAAAATACTGCTTGCTAGTTTTAGTAATGTAACCGATCTTGTCCCGCCTTGGTTTCGTAAGTATGACACTGCTGTTCTGTTGTCGGATTGTATCAAGACACCTTGTTCTGAAGTAGATTTTGGTATTTTTGACAATACCTTGTATACCGCAAACATTTCTTTTCTGTTTATATGCCAATTCTTTTGGTTATTGGTCCACTGTCCCGATATCAGTTTGTCTTCTAGTTCTGCTCCCCAGCCTGTATTCGAAGCGTCGGTTACAATGTAGATTTCTGGCTCTTTGACAATGATGTTTGACTTTCGACTTAGGTTTTCTACCCACCATTGCATTTCCTGAATGATTTCTGGTTTTAGTACGAAGCGTAGGTGTGGTTTGTCCTCGGGTAAGTGTTTTGTCGCCCTTTGGATCTTTCGGCAATGTAGTTGTGCTAAGGGTATCACAAACGACGCGAATTCCATCTTTCCCAGCAATGATTTTGCTTTGAGCCAACTCCATTCCTTTCTTTTTATTAAATTTTGAATGGTTTTCTCCATTGCTTGCACTTTTTCCGAGGGTAAACTTTTGAGGTTTGTTTCCGTGTTCCAGCTTATCCCCAAGAAGGTTATGTTTTGTGTAGGATTTTATTTTATTTTATTTAAATCTGCTAGTGTCTTTAGGACGACGGATACTTCTAACTTCAGCGCCTGCGGGTTTTGATTTACTATCAAGAAATCGTCTAGGTATACCACTACTCTGATATTCTGTTTTCTGAATATCTTGACTATCCAATTTGTTAATTTGGCGAAGACTTGTGGGGCAGAGCTCAGACCAAATGGCAGAGCTTTTAGAACATAAGTTGAGTTTCGGTAATGTAGGGCCAGGTAACGCCGGTGTCTCTTTCGGATTGGTACGTGGTAGTATGCCTGTGAGAGGTCTATTTTTGTCATGTAGTCTCCTTTTTGAAGGAAATACTGCAGTTTTCTGTGATTTATAAGGCGAAATTTTTGTAACCTGAGGAAGTTGTTTAGTCTTCTTAAGTTGAACACTGTTCTCCATCGACCATCTGACTTCGGGGTTAAGAACATTTTGGAGAGGAAGTCAGTTTTGCTGTTGAATTTTCGTATAGTACCTTCGTGGATCATTTTGCTTATTTCGTTGTCCATCAGTGGAGATGTGGGTGTCCGGTATCTTTGCAATAAGGTTCTTGTGAGAAAAGTTGTTGGTGGCTTTTTGGAGAAAGGAATGACATAGCCTTTTATAATATTTAAAATAGCGTCTGGAGCCTTTAAATTTTTTCAAGCAGATAGGTGATAGGCTAGTCGTCCCGCTCGGAAGCTTTTGCAGTCAAATATATCGCTTTCGCCTTCACCTTCTTTTTGTACATGATTTTTCTGAGTTCGCTGTTTAAAGTCGGTTTTTTTAAATTGTTTACTATTCTGTTGTGATTTTGGTTTCGGAAAGTTTTGTTCCCGGGGTTGTTTTTTGTGTTCTCTTTCAGAAAACGGTCGGCGAGAGGGAGGAGCAATTTTAGAAGCCCCGTGTATCTTAATTGCCTCTTGTAGTTTTTCGTCATCCCACAGGTATGTTCCTGATGGAGGAATTTCGTTTATGACTGACCTGTAAAAGTTGTTTTTAGGCTCGTATAGCTTTGGGCGTAGCTCAATTATCTCAGCTCGTTTGCCGCAAGTGTATTGGAGCAGATCATCCGAAATCGTACGAAACTCACTTTCAGCGGCCAGCATTTTTTTAAGGCTCTCCGTGGCTTTCGGATGTTGCTCCGCCACTTTTTTTAACGCTTCTTGGAGTTTCAGGCGCTGGTTTAAGAGCCCGTATGATATAGTGCCGAATGCAGTATCGCATTTACTCAAATGGTCCTTTAATTGGCTTGGATGGGAGCCTTGGTATAACGCTGTGTTAACACGTAGGCAGGTAAATACAGGTGCGGCCTGTAACTTTTTTTGTGATTCGGCATAGCGGATTTTATTCCAAGTTGGTTCACCTAGTCTTTGACAGTTTATACCGTGCTGTTCGAGGACTGGATCGGCTCTAGGGATAGCCGGTTCCCTTTCTTTGGTGGTCGGTGCGGATATGTCCCAATTATTCGTTGGGTTCTGCTCAGAATCTAGTGACGGTAAGTCCAGAATTGGACTAGGTGCTCGCCAAACCGGGTGTTGCGACTCCGACCTCAAGTCATTTTCTTTATTTGAGCTCATCAACTCAAATAGATTTTGGATCATCCCCTCCATTCTATTTAATCTCGAATTTGTGTCATTTCTTTGCAAGCTTGAAGAGGATGATGTTAAAGAATATCGTTTACGCTTTGGTGGGCTTTTTTCGTAAGAATCGGAGCGGGCTCGATGCCAAGATGCTTCTGGTAGTGATAAATCTTCAGAAGACGATGATTCATGTCGGATGCGTTTTTGCTTTCTTGGGTTAGGGTTAGATTGTTTCCCCTTGCTTGAGCCTGATCTGGAGGAGCTCCTGATTATTCGATTTTGGTGTGAATCTACGTCAGTCGTCAGAGCGTCAGATTTTTTTTCCCTCGATTAAATTGATGCTCTGATATGTTCGACTGCTCTATTAAATATTTCGGCTGGCGCTGATGAGCCACGTAGTTTTGCTGCTACATGATTTGGGTTAGTGATCAGTGCTCTGCATATATATCCCATTCCAGAAGTTTTATTTTCATATTTCGGTAAGTTTTTTCACCAAGTGACTTTGCTTCAGGGTAAAACGCCTGAGCCAGCTCTATTGAGGGTAGGGCAAATCGAATCTTATTCAAAACCCTATGGTCAATTTTATTTCCCAAAAGTTCCTCTTTAGACCAGTCAACTACCTTCCACTCCTTCCATCCCGCGGGGAGGCTGTCTTCTATAATTGTCTTGATCTTCGATAAGATTTCCTCATCATCTTCTTCTCCTTGTCTGGTAAAAAGTTCTCCCAGTGTTACGAACCCTTGCGAGGTTGCCATCGGTTGAGGCAAAGGAAATTTTCATAATAATGTATTTATAACGTGTTATGCGAGAGCCTGAAAAAGGCTAAACACAACAATATTTGTCACAACAAATTGTAGATTTTTCGGTTGTAATCGGGCATAGTGACATGAGATTGCCAACCTGCATGCAACATCCATAGAGCTGTTGCGTGACAAGACGTTCTCTGTCAGCGATCTGTCCTACTACATTTATCTGCGTTTTTTATTTTACGATGTTATTATTATAGTTTCCTTCTTTAAGTTAAATAAAGCCAAGTTCTACTGGTAATCGCCTCGCTTTCTTTATATCAATTTATTTAACTTAAAATGTCTGTGGAAACAAAACCATCGCCACTCGCAAAGTATCTACGTCCTGAAAAATTTGACACTGAACCTGATGCCCACGATTCCGATTCGAAATGGATTTATTGGAAGTCGACCTTCGAAAGTTTCCTTGCCGAAGAATGCACCGTAGGTACTCCCGACAATCTTAAGCTTAAGATCTTAGTGAACCACCTGTCGGCCTCGATTTTTAAGTACGTAAAGGCTTTCCAGAACTTTGACGATGCCTTGAAGGCTTTAGACGGTATATATGTGAAAGCGAAAAACTCGATACTCGCCCGCCATGTTCTGTACAATAGGAAGCAACGAACTGATGAATCTATAGCTGAATACGCAAGAGCATTACGTTTATGTGCGCAGGACTGCAGTTTTGAAGCCGTTACGGCTAAAGAACATGAAGAACAAGCTATTCGCAGCGCCCTCATCTCTGGCCTCCAGTCGAAGAGGATAAGGGAACGCCTCCTTGAAAATAGTAAAATTTCCCTCGATGAGACGCTTAACCAAGCTATCACTCTCGAGACTGCGGAAAAAGATTCCAACACCATAAGTAGCAACATCTTTCAACAACTTAACAGTATCAACTCTGACCCAGAACCTTCCAACTTAGCAGCAGCCAGGCCCTCGCCAGCGCGCTTATTCCCCCCCTTACTCCTACTCCTGCTTATAGATTAACACCATAAACGAGACGTTGCTTCTTCTGCGGAGGATTACCTACATCAAAGGTTTAAGTGCCCAGCAAATAACGCTTTTTGTCAACTGTGCTCGAAGAAAGGCCATTTCGCGAGCGTTTGCCGATCAGCAAACTCCAGCAACGCTATCCCTGCTGACGGAATTGTCAAGTGCGACATCTCGGATGGACCATCTTGCAGTGGGGCTATTTCTGCCGCATCCCCATCAAGTTTGAAGAGTGCGACCATTCCTATAACTGTGAATGACTACAAAGCAGATGCACTAATTGACACGGGCAGTTCGGTGAGTTTCATTAACTCTAAAATTGCACGTTTGATGAAGTTGCGCCAAAGACCGAGCAAACAAACTATCAATCTCGCATCGCTCAACTACGTCTCGTTTGTCGAGGGTGTGTGCTTCGCCACCATTACAATGAAAGATCACGTATACAAACAACGACCTTTACTCGTTGTACACAACCTCTGTGCTGATGTCATCGTGGGTCACGATCTACTAAGAGACCACTCAAAACTCGAGTTCAATTTTGGCGGCCCGAAAGAACCCTTGGAAATATGCAACGTACTAGAAGCTTCTGTGCCACCGGCCTCTGTTTTCACAAACCTCATGCACGATATCAAGCCGATCGCCGTCAAAAGTAGACGTTATAGCAAGGAAGATGAAGAGTTTATCATGCAAGAAGTGGGCAAGCTAATCAAAGATGGGATAATAGAACCGAGCATCTCACCCTGGAGAGCACAAGTCCTCGTAGCAGGTGGAGGGGCTCATAAGAAACGTTTAGTAATTGATTACTCGATGACGATTAATAAATACACAGAGCTAGACGCCTACCCCCTGCCTCACATTGAAAAAGTTGTAAGTGACGTCTCGAAATACAAGATATTTAGTCAAATTGATTTGAAATCGGCTTACCACCAAATCCCGATCCTCCCGGCAGAGAGATTATATACTGCATTTGAAGCTTGCGGCGAATTGTATCAATTTACCAGAATACTTTCGGCGTGACCAATGGTGCAGCTCGCTCTCGAATTTGTAATATCTACAGAAAAATTGCATGGCACATTTACATATCTCGACGACGTCACGGTTTGTGGGAAGACGCAGGCCGAGCATGATCATAATTTGAAAAGGTTCTTGGATGCTGCGAAAAAGTACGGCCTAACTTTGAATGAACAAAAGAGCGTCTTTAACAAAACTAAAATCGATCTGCTGGGATATACAGTTGAAAATAATATAATAAAACCGGATAGCGAAAGGCTTAAACCCCTACTAAAGCTGCCCGCACCTACAAAGCCGGGAGAGCTAAAAAGGATCCTCGGGTTATTTGCTCATTACGCCAAATGGGTCGAAAGATTTTCAGAGAAATTAAAACCACTTACCAATGTAACCAGTTTTCCATTGTCTGAAAACGCTCTACAATGTTTCGAACAGCTCAAAGAAGATATCAAAAGAGCTACCCTCATGGCAGTCGATGATAACGAGATCTTCACGGTAGAAACTGACGCTTCGGACTTCGCTTTAGCAGCTACGCTTTCGCAACAAGGGCGCCCTGTTGCCTTCTTTTCTCGCACGCTATCAGGCTCTGAATGCAAGCACTCATCGATAGAAAAAGAAGCGAGCGCAATAGTGGAAAGTCTGAAGAAATGGAGACATTACTTGATCGGGAGGTACTTTCTTTTGATAACGGATCAACAGTCAGTCTCATACATGCTCAATCAGAACCACAATAGCAAGATCAAAAATGAAAAGATTATGCGTTGGCGTTTGGAGTTATCATGCTATAAGTACGACATCATATACAGGCCAGGTACTGAGAACACTGCAGCCGACGCCTTTTCCCGAGTATGTGCGTATATGAACACAAATAAGTTACGAGAACTTCATAACGCACTTTGTCACCCTGGTGTGACCCGCATGTTTCATTGGGTACGATTTAAGAATCTTCCTTACTCGGCAAATGATGTCAAAGAAATGACGGCTTCCTGTCCAATCTGCGCTGAGATTAAGCCACGATTTATGAAAGTTAGTGGCCACTTAATCAAAGCTACGTCCCCGGCTACGTCCCCGTTTGAACGTATCAATATTGATTTCAAAGGGCCATTGCCCTCAAACACTCCAAATAAATATATGCTCACGATCATTGACGAATACAGTCGCTTCCCCTTTGCCTATGCTTGTCGCGACATGACATCAGCCACGGTCATTAACTGCTTGAAAGACCTTTTTCAAACCTTCGGCCAACCGCTCTACGTCCACAGTGATAGAGGGTCGTCGTTCATGTCAGAGGAATTCAAAGCTTTCCTGAGAGATTCAAACATAGCGTCTTCGAGAACGACACCTTATAATCCCCAAGGGAACGGACAAGTGGAGCGCCTAAATGGCACCTTATGGCGTACGATCCAACTCAGTCTGCGCGCCAAGAACATGCCAATCGAAAATTGGGAAAGAGTTCTACGGGACGCATTGCATTGTGTACGCTCTCTTCTCTGCACTTCAACAAATGCCAGCCCGCACGAAAGACTATTCGCCTACCCAAGAAGGTCTCCAAATGGCGATTCTCTACCCTCATGGATGATTCCGGGCCCCGTATTAATGAAAAAATATGTGCGGCAGGCTAAGACAGATCCCCTAGTCGAGGAAGTGGAGCTCTTAGAAAGTAATCCCCAATATTCCTATATTCGTCGAAGCGATGGCGAAACTGCCACAGTGTCAAATAGAAGACTGGCTCCGTTTCCTATAGACGCTGAAGATGGAGATGAACCTGAAAATCCGCAAGAACAGAATCGACCTAACAGTGTGGAACAAGGGGAACTCTACGTGACTCCACCTAATGAAATAACCCACAATATTGGCCTGCGTAGATCTCACCGTGCCATAAAACTTCCGACCCATCTTAGAGACTTCGTGGTAGATGGTAGGGATGAAAACTCAAGCGGGGGAGAATGACATGAGATTGCCACCTGCATGCAACATCCATAGAGCTGTTGCGTGACAAGACGTTCTCTGTCAGCGATCTGTCCTACTACATTTATCTGCGTTTTTTATTTTACGATGTTATTATTATAGTTTCCTTCTTTAAGTTAAATAAAGCCAAGTTCTACTGGTAATCGCCTCGCTTTCTTTATATCACATAGTGATTAGTAGACTAAGACATCCATTCGGGCCAGACTCCGATCACGGTCGAGTCAGATCCCGCGACCGGTCGGTTCACATTCCGCACCCGATCGGCTCAGATTGCGCATCCGGTCGGCCCAGATTATGCATCCGGTCGGCCAAAATTCCGCATCCGGTCGGGCCAGGCTTCGCGTCCAGTCGGCCCAAATTTCACACCCGGTCGGCCCACGTTTTGTGTATGGTCGGCCCAGATTTTGCGGCTGGATGGGACGAACCTTTGCGGTTTTGACTAACCGTCTGGGTGTAAACCCGAGACCGGAGTAGTTTTATAACCGTTTTCGTCTGGGATTGAACCCGAGATCGAATCCAAAAGTTTACACTTTTAATTGTGTTTACATCTGAAAAGAAAGTAATGATTGATAACTCACCTTTGGTATTTCTTTAACGAACGTTACACAACGTTATATCACCACTTAGACTATTTTACGCATTATTAATAGTACTAAAGATGAACTTAGTTTCAATAACTTTTTCGCGCACCCATTCGCTCGCGTAAAAACAAAAGCGTACTGAAGAGAAATGGCGGTCCGCAGACTAGCTAGAACGCAACTTGCCGACACAGATTATATAGAGTGACAGCGATTAGGTAAGTGACAGGTAAGGAATAGGATAGGATGTAGCTACGTTCACCCACTTCGCGACCGTTTAACAAGAGAGGTAATCTCAGAGGTCAGGCCGTAGGCACAGAGCCGAAATATATAATATAATATATGGTTTTCAAGGAAAGACTAGCTAGACCGCAGCTTTTTTTTTTTTTTTTTTTGTGCCTTTCCCGAGTTAAAGGCAACCCTCCGGATGCGGGGGAGGGAGGTGGTGAATCCTGCATTGGATACCCCACAGCCGGCTGTGTCGAAGGTTATGTCAGACTCTTACTGACTAAACACCACCTTATGGCTGGATTCCCCGGAAAGGGACGGCAGCCTACGTCTGAAGCGACCGTAACCCTGGGGAGGGATACGGCGCGAGCGTCACTCACCTAAGTGAAGTGCGCTATTGAGAAGTACAAATACGTCCGACACCCAGACGGGGCACCGGCCGGAATCTAAATGAAAAGTGACGGCTCCCAGAGGGGGACCGTCTGAAATCGAATAGCTACACGACTGACACCCTGAGGGGGATTTTCCCATAATGGGACTTCAGCCGTATGAAAGAGGACGGGGGGGTGACCTGAGGGGTCAAGACTGGCGGGCGGTTGTGGCTTCGGCCTCCTGAGCCTCCAATAGGCGGTTCAGGGTGGTCGAGAGCTGGTCGGGAGGGTCCGTGAGGACCGATCGGGGTCTACGGGAGTAGAGGTGTAAGGAATCGGGAGGGGTGTACGCCACTGCGTCGCGGATAAGGGGGTTCGGATGGCTCTCTGCTGATTCGATGAATCGCTCGGAGGCCTTGTGGAGGAATTGTTGGATGGTAGGAAGATCTACGTCCCTGTGTAAGTCCGCATTGCGAACATACCAGGGGGCATTGGTCGCTCGGCGACAGAAGATATTTTGGATTACTTGCAATTTGTGCAAGGTGGAGGGCTGGGCATGGGCAAATACGGGAGATGCGTAAGTCATGACCGGTCGTATGCAGACCTTATAGAGGGTTCGCTTGTTTCGGAGGGACATCCTACTATGTCGGCCTAACATGGGAGTGAGGCGGCCCATATAGAAACGGGCGTTGCGTGTCACCCTTTTGACGTGCGGCTTAAACGTAAGCTGCTGGTCTAGGGTGACACCGAGGTATTTGGCGGAGGTTTGCCAGGGGATGGGCTTACCCAGTAGGGTAGGGGGCCTATAGCGTATGGGAGTGCCGCGTCTGCGTGACGCATCGAAGCGAACTGCGGAGGATTTCTCCGGGTTCACTTCGATACGCCACTTGCGGAACCACTCGCCTAGCTGGTTGATGGACTTCTGTAATCTCGGGAGGATAGCAGCAAGGGACGCGCCTTTCCGATATAGGGCCGTATCGTCGGCAAAAAGGGATAGTTCTACGCCACTGACGGGCTGGGGGATGTCGTTAGTGTAAGCTATATACAGCAGGGGAGCTAAGACTGAGCCTTGGGACACACCTGCTGTTATAGCACGAGGAGAGGAGAGAGTGCCTTCGTGTCTAAAACGAAAGGTACGGTTGCGGAGATATGAAGCTACGAGTCGGACTAGTCGGACTGGCAGGTCAAGTCTGCGCAGTTTGACGACTAGGCCGGCATGCCAAACCTTATCGAAAGCTTTGGCTACATCGAAAAAGACTGCTACAGTCTTGTATTTCCGGGGGAAGAAACCGCTCGAGATATACTCGACTATGCGGTGTACCTGTTGGGGACATGAGTGTTTGGGCCGGAAGCCGAACTGGTGGGGAATGATTAAGTCCTTGTCAAAGAGGTGCTTTCTCATACGAGTGAGTATGCACTTTTCGAAAAGTTTGCCCATGGCCTTGAGGAGACTGATTGGGCGGTAGCTGGTGGGGAGGTCCGGGGGCTTACCCGGTTTTGGAATGCCTATTACCACCGCTTCCTTCCAGGCATCTGGAAAGTAGCAGTGGTCGAAGCAGGCATTGAAAATGAGGGAGAGAAAGATCAGCACTTGGTTGGGAAAGTATTTGAGGGCCTTGTTGGAGACGCCATCGGCGCCGGGGGCCTTTTTGATCTTTAGATCTTTAATGTGGGACTTGATCTCGTCAGTAGAGATAGAAATGGGGTCTGAGTCGGTAGGCAGAGGGAGGGAGTTCAGAGAGCTGAGCTCCTCCTCTACTTTCCCTATGTGGGTGGGGTCACAGGGTTGGGTGCTAACTGAGCATTGAGAGGCAATGCTATCGGCAAAACATTCCGCCTTTTCCTCGTCGTCAAAGGCTGTAGTGCCGTTCGGACGGAGGATAGGAGGAGTGAAAGTGGTTGCGTCGCTACGAAGGGCTCTCGCCACTTGGTAGTACGCTTGATGAGAGGGAGAGATTTCGGCCATGAGGTCGCCAAACTGGTCGTTCCTCAGGTCGTTGAGTTGGGATCTGACTTTCCGCTGGAGGCGGTTCGATATGAGCCTATATTCGGGGGTCGGGTACTTTGCTGATCGCCTAAGTGCGGCGTTTTTGGCACGCATCAGATTGCGGAGAGCCGGGGGATAGTTCTTGCGAGCTCTCACAGGAACTTCCCTCGTGTTCTCAGCAATGGCTGAGCGGACCAGTTGGGTCAGGGAGCTCACCGCATCGTCTATTTTCTCCGTACTGTCAAAGTAATCAGAGGAAATAGCGAATGGTGAGTTTTCAGCGTCCATAGCTGACGCAAGAGTGGATTGGAAACCATCCCAGTTGGTGATGGTGCGGTGAGGGGGAGCTACTTGGTGAGGATTACCCATGACAAGTGAGACTGGTCGGTGGTCTGACCCAAGATCGTTAAGAGATTCGATCGATCTGAGGTTGAGCGACACCCCTTTTACTAGTGCAAAGTCTAGTATGTCGGGGTCTCCCTCAACGCTGTCAGGGTAATGGGTGGGGGAAAATGGGGAAATTACACTAAGGTCTAAGTCCTCGGTGATTTGCAGAAGTTTGCGACCACCGGGATTAGTTTTGAAACAAGTCCATTCAGTGTGCTTGGAGTTGAAATCTCCAAAGAGAATAACGGAATCGCCTAAGGAGAGAAGCGCTTCGAAATCGCTTTTAACAGGTAGGGAGCCGGCCTGTATGTACACTGATGCTATGATAAGGGTTCTATGACCCGTCATAGCCAGTCTACATACAGTGGCTTCCATGTTAGTGAGCGGGGGAGTGGGAATAGGGCAGCAGTGGAGTGCTTTCCTATAATAGATGGCAGTACCGCCAGAGGCGCGGTGTCTACGTTGCCCTGGTACGGGCGGGGGGATGGGCCTGTCATTACGAATTAGGGAGTACGAAGGGATTGAGAGACCCTTTCGGGTTGAAGGTCTGAGCCACGTCTCCTGGACGAGCAAGAAATCGATATCCCTGTTGCTTACGAAATCCCTTAGTTCGGGGATATGTAAGCGGAGGGAACGAGCATTATAAGAAACAAGCGAAACACCCGAGGGCTTAGTACGACCGGGACCGCTAGGGATGGGCG
The DNA here is from genome assembly GCA_910589605.1 of Chrysoteuchia culmella. NCBI lineage: Eukaryota > Metazoa > Arthropoda > Insecta > Lepidoptera > Crambidae > Chrysoteuchia > Chrysoteuchia culmella. The sequence continues at coordinate 18,949,207 of OU342655.1, read as the reverse complement.
TGATAGCAGACGGTAGAGGGACTTGGGAGTATGGGTGTGTGTTCATATTGAGCGCAAGAGGGATTCGTGCTCGCACAGTGCAAGCAGGCGTTCGTTTGCGTTACGCGCTCGGCGTAGTTTCCCGGCCAGTACGGAGACCTCGTTTAGGTCGATGGCACGAATCGTGTCTAGGACAAGATGCATGTCATCGGCTAAAGAGGGCGCACCGGGCGCCGGGCGTTGGAGAGGAGCAGGAGCCACTGGGGGCTGCTTTGCCTTTGGAGGCAATGGGGTGGGCGCCGGTGCCGGGGGCGCTGTGCTAGCCATAGGGGCTGGGGCGGGCAGTTTGGGTCTAAGGGGGGGCCAGGGGTCGGTCAACACCTTAGGAGGGTTGGTCGGCGCCTTAGGGAGAGAGGGTGCATGGGATCCCTTTTTAACGGGAGGAGCAGGACGTGGGGCGTTGGGACAGCCTTTGTAGTTGGCTGTGTGGCCAGTCTGGCCACACAGTACGCAGGCAGGGGGTGTGGGGCAGTCGCGAGTGCGGGAGCACTCCTTGGTAAGGTGGGGGACCAGGCACTTGACGCACCTGGGGGAGGCATTGCAGTTCTTAGCTGCATGCCCGTATAGTTGGCAGCGATGGCATTGGCCAGGAGTGCCTTTCCTATGGGGACGTTCCACTCTGATCCCGGACAAACCGCAAACCTTGAGGTTTTTGGCTCGGAAGATCTCGAGCGATTTGGGGGAGTTTGTCAAGATGACGAGGGCGAGGGGGTAGGTTTTCCCAGTGCGGGTGTGCATTTTGTGCACAGCCTCCGCAGGGAAATCTTGTGATACGAGATCGCTGAGGATCTCGTCGTTGGAAAGTTCCTGTGGTACCCCGCGGAGTACAGCACGAACTTTCCTCTCCTCGGGGAGAGCAAAGGTGTGGTAGCCTATGTTCCTATTGAGAAGGAGACGAGTGAGATTTCTGAAATCATCACTCGTGGGGCAGTCAATTTTGATGGCAACACCGGTGTTGCGGGCATGTGTGTATTGCACCTTGTTGGCGGTGCAGAGGGCGGACACTTCCGACCACTTTGATTTATCCCTGAGATAAATCGGTGGCGGGGGCTTGGCCTTCGCCAATATGGGGTCGCACCTAGTGTGCGGGCGAGTGGAGGCCTGGGAGGCCGAGAGAGGGGCCTGAGAGGCCGGGAGGGATGCCTGGGAGGCTGAGAGGGACGCAGTGGCGGCTCGTGATTGGAGTCGCGGGTCGCGAGATTGCGACAGGGGAGTGGGGGCAGTTGGGCCGCCATCACGCTGCGACACGGGGGTCGTGCACGTGGTGGGGGTGGCGCGGCGCTTTGAGCGCTTACTACGGACCGTGGTGAAACCATCGGTCAGGGTGGCGTCTGATTCCGACTCAGACGGGGAAGTGGAAGGAGAGCGGCGAGAGGCAGGCCTCTTGTTCGCCAGGAGCGATTCGTGCTCCATGGGTTCAGGAGAGGATGAGGATGTGAGGCTAGGAGTGGGGGAGCTGCGCTCGACACGTGTCCGGTGCTCATCAAGGAGACGCTGGACACTGTCGATCGCGTCCTGGGAAGAGTAACCAGATAAAATCTGGTCAATGATGGAGTTGGGGTGGGCCGTGGAGCCATGGGACTCCATGTCGGCCAAGAATGGGGAACGCGAGCAAGAACAAATTTACAAAACGAAATATAGCAAAAAGACCTCCCCTGCCGGAGGCAGGGGGGAGGGGGAGGGGGCGCGAGATGTAGGCAGTATCCCTAGTGGATAACGGCTGCCCTTCTCTATCCCTTGGGCAAGCCCAAGTGCAATGGGATAGAGACTTCGGTTTTCCTAGAGCCTTAGGGGCCCTAGAGAGCGAACCGGGATCGCTCCGTCGGCTTAGTTGGCACCGTTTGGTATCCACCAACGCTACGCGTATCCAACGACGCGTCGCGAGCAAGTTTGAACACTTGCAACGAGTGCAATAACAGCAAGTCGTATTGCACTATGTGCACTTACTTAGTGGTCGGCTGGCTGCGTGAAGACACAACACAACGAACACGAAAATCGCGGTCGCGAGCGGGGCGCAGCCGAGGACAGACACGTACGTGACTGTTCGGCGCGGAGATCGGAACCGGAATGAATGAGACCGCAGCTTGCCGACACAGATTATATAGAGTGACAGCGATTAGGTGAGTGACAGGTAAGGAATATGATAGGATGTAGCTACGTTCACCCAATTCGCGACCGTTTAACAAGAGAGGTAATCTCAGAGGTCGTAGGCACAGAGCCGAAATAATGTATAAAAAAATTTAAACTATAAGAATTGGCAGCATGGTCTCCGACTTTAGCCTGTTCCTATTTGGATGCGAACAAAAAAAAACAATATGTCAAAACAAATGTCGATGTCGAGTTTGCCTGTGAATCCTGTGATGTTATTTAAAAAGTGCTGATTTTTTATTTATTTTATGTTTTTAAAAGTATTCAACAATATCATCAAGATCGCAGGCCAAGTACGCACTTGTAATTCTACTTTATGTTGCTTTCTAACCTCAACAGAACATAACCTTATCTTCGATAAGATTTTTTTTTTTTGTTTTTGATTGTCGATGCAAAGACATTACTTTATACAAAAAAAACTTTATTTACTCTTCCACAATCTTCATACATTATAATGGCGGTTTCATAACATAAAAATATAAATCATTACAAAGATTGTGAGAGACTGGTGTCTGAACTAAGCGTTAATAAGTTGAACATAATAATTTCAGAGACTTTTCGTTATGGAAGCAACAAGTAATAAAACTATAAAGGAAGGTCCAGCAGTAATTCAATTAGTATCTGAGAAAGTTTTCTACAATCCTGTGCAAGAATTCAACAGAGATCTTAGCATACTTGTTCTAAATGTCTTCTCGGAGGACTACAAAGCTGAAAAAGTTGCTCTTGCAATGAAAAGAGCTCAAAATAAAGCAAAAGATGGAACTACTGCTGCTGATAGTGCTGATAAACAAGAGGTAAAGTATGGTAAATTTTAAATAGAAAAATATTGGAAAAAATTAACTCGGCCACAAGTGAATTCTCAGACGGGAATCGAACCCGCGACCTTTGGAAATCCGGTCCAATGCTCTAACCGCTGAGCTACCGAGACTTTCTTCTTAAGTCTCGGTTTAAAATTTACCATAAGTATAAAAACAGCATTGAAAAATGCAAAAATTACAAAATCATAAAAAAAAGAGGTAAAGTATTTAGATTCATCATCATCATTCAGTCTATTGCAGTCCACTGCTTTTGGATTGTAGATTAATAGATTTTTCTCCCATTATAAATGGTAAACTATAAACATAGATATCTAACGTCGAAAGGGCACTGTGTGCCGATATTGTTGTCTAACAACTAATCTGTCACATAGATTCTTTTGTTTCTTGGACATTGTCATATATTGACATTTGGTTGATTTTAGTGTAGGTACTTATTACTTTATTGATTAATAATAATGTAAGTAAGTAGAGGGTATGCAGACACTGTTGTGACACTTCTATTCTGGCTACCTAGCTGAATAAACATCATGCGATTCTAATTAGTGTTTTAATTAGTATTCTCAGTTACAATAGACAGCTACCTATATAATAAAGTGAACTCGATCCTCTCCTTGTACTCACTTAACAGGAGGGCTTGCAAAATAATAGTGACCTCACAGCTCTTACAGCTAAACTTTGACGAAACTGAAAATCTATTGTTAACTATGGCAAAACTGCACCCATACTAACATACACGCATAGATTAACAAACGCATACATACTCGCCCCCCCCCCCCCCACAAATACACACCCGCACACACGACACACACATTCATACATACATACATACACACACACCACATATACACACTTACAGTAGCAACTAGCAAAACATTAATAAACATCACTTTAGCATATTTTCTCTTTATCCTGTTTATTGTAATCCAAATGGTATTACCTAGCTCAGGCATCAGTCTCACACAAACTGTTATTTTAACATGTTAATGTTCCTATATAGTTTTGTTTGTGATGAGAAAATAAAAGCCTTATTTATTTATTATTTATTTATTTTATCTAAATGTATAGTGTTCAATAACACAGGTATATACCTAGCTCAGGCATCAGTCTCACACAAACTGTTATTTTAACATGTTAATGTTCCTATATAGTTTTGTTTGTGATGAGAAAATAAAAGCCTTATTTATTTATTATTTATTTATTTTATCTAAATGTATAGTGTTCAATAACACAGGTATATACCTAGCTCAGGCATCAGTCTCACACAAACTGTTATTTTAACATGTTAATGTTCCTATATAGTTTTGTTTGTGATGAGAAAATAAAAACCTTATTTATTTATTATTTATTTATTTTATCTAAATGTATAGTGTTCAATAACACAGGTATATACCTAGCTCAGGCATCAGTCTCACACAAACTGTTATTTTAACATGTTAATGTTCCTATATAGTTTTGTTTGTGATGAGAAAATAAAAGCCTTATTTATTTATTATTTATTTATTTTATCTAAATGTATAGTGTTAAATTTTCAGGTAGAATTCACAATTCTAGAAGCACTATCAGCCACAGGATTAAGAAGCATCCGTTATGCAAAGGAAGTACCCAATGTAACTAAAATTGTTGCCAATGACCTATCTCAGCAGGCTGTGGAAACCATGAAGGTTAACTTTGAGCAGAACAAGGTGGCTCACCTAGTGACAGCTAACCATGATGATGCATGGTATGAAATAGTTTGACAAAATCCTACCTATCCTACTAACATTATCTAGTATCCATAACACAAGTTCTTCATGATACTTAACTGGGCTAGATAATTGGTGTGATTGTATGGAAATATTCCTTCAGGACCATTAAGTTGAATTCCCATTATGTTGAATTTTTTCAAAGTTGGATTCGGTCATTCTCACTTATTATATGAAAATATTATTAGCTAAAAGTACCAGGGTCGCATAGCTGACCATTTTTAAATTTTCGGTTTTTTTAACTAAATAAGTTACCAAAAATATAAACTATTACAAGAAGAAGAAGACCTAACTTACTACTAAAAACTATCAAATATTGTTTTTATCTTACATTTTGAGCCCTACTTTTTGTACATTAAAATGATGTTTAAAGTAGCTTCAAATGTTTAGCCAAAAAGTCTCAAGATGATTTAAAAAAATTAAATATGCAGCTTTTAAGAATGAATCCAAAATGAATAAAAATTCAACTATGAACTAGACAAAAAACAAAGTTATTAGTTTGTTAATAATAAATTATTAACAAACTAATAATTTTAATCATAACTTATTAATTCCACTCCACAGCATGCTCATGTACAAACATAAACATCCATCAGAGCGTTTCTCAGCCATAGACCTGGACCCATATGGATGCCCGTCAATGTTCCTGGATGCTGCCGTACAGAGTGTGCAGGAAGGAGGCCTGTTACTGGTTACCGCTACAGACATGGCTGTGCTCGCTGGAAACTCACCAGAAACTTGCTACAGTAAATATGGTGCAGTCAGTTTAAAAACTAAATGCTGCCATGAAATGGTTAGTTCTTTTCTCCTATTTATCTATATCAATACTAGTATTATAAAGAGGAACAATAGATTGTTTGTTTTGTTTGTTTGCATTGAATAGGCTCCGAAAGTACTGAATGGATTGGGATGAAATTTGGTACACAGATAGTAGATAGCCTGGTTATGAACATGGGATGCTTTTTATTAATTCTATTTTGAACTTTGAATATTTTATCATGAATAGGCGACACTAGTACGTTTTCATACAAGCGAGGTACCTTTGGAGCCTTGGTTCTCTGCCAAAGATTGACCGAGATTCGATCTGATAATGGCCATCCAGGGAGTGAATAGAGGAGATCCAGATTGCTATACACACTAGTGTTGTAAAAAACTCAAGTCTTTTAGTCTTAATTTCGAGACTTGAGTCGAGTCTCAAGACTAGGGCTCGTTAGTCACATGAGGCCCGAGTCCTTTGAGTCTTCTAAGTCCTTTCGATATTATATCTTTGATAAATATTAAACAAGAAAATATACTAGAAAAAAGCAACTAGTCTCATGTCGCCCTGACGGGACATGAGCTTTTTTCTAGTATATTTTCTTGTTTAATATTTATCACATAAAAATTAATGATTAAACGAACTTACCTGTACGTGAAGTTCTATCATAATTATACTAAGTGCTTCGTCCGAAGAGATTAGTAGAGTTAGTAGTTATATGACACATTGTAGTAACGCGTAAGTGACACCACTTCAGCACTATAGTTGAGAAAAAAAAAAAGAATGAAAGTAAAAGAAAATATTGCAGTGGTAACACTGTTGCATTTTCATTTTTCGCGCCTTTTATGTGACAAATTTCAAAGAAAATGGCGCTATCGACCTGTCATGTGTGTTTCCTGGTCTCTGGCACCACCGACAGGCCTCATTAAGTTCAGAGAATTTTGATATTCCTGAGAAGAATAGGGCCCTAACTAGGGAGGGTGGGTTACTAATCTCTTCGGACGAAGCACTTAGTATAATTATGATAGAACTTCACGTACAGGTAAGTTCGTTTAATCATTAATTATACTCGTGCTTCGTCCTCAAGATTAGTAGAGTTAGTAGTTATATGACACATTGTAGATGTTTAGAGAATTCGAGGGAATATCAAAAATAATAGAAATTTATGATAATTAATATATTTACCAATTAATATAATAAACAAATGTTTACAATGAACACAGAGTTCTCGCCAATGTAATGTTGTCGTTACTTTCAAGAACGGGTCTATTGTAAAATTTTGCAAAGGTAGAGGAATTGCCGCTCCATCCAGCCGTTTTTCTAATAATATCTAAATTAACACCGAGCTTATGTGCTGCGGATGTAGCAGCATGTCGCGTACTATGGGAGGAAAATATGGATACGTCTATTCCGCTATCTTTGAGTGTACACTTAATCCAACGACTAAGTGTCTGAGTAGATACACAGTTATGTGGTTTACGAATGCTAATAAATAGTTGATTGGATTTTCTTAAATTTTTAGTTTTTTCTATGTATACCTTAAGGGTTTCGGCAGGACATATTTGTGGACGTTGATTATAATAAGGTAAATAAAGTGTGGGTTGATTTTTACCCAATTTTGAAGTTTTAATTAAATCTGCTATTTTGATTATTAATTTATCATTTTGAAAAATTATTTGATCACTTTTAATTTTTGACATTGTTTGTACTCTATGCGCCGTAACAAGTGCAAGTAATGTAATACATTTCTTTGACAATTGTTCAAGGTTTAAACTTTCATTTGGATAAAGAGATGCTAAGTAATTTAATACTGAACTTGGATCCCAAGTTACATTATAACGTGGCAACGGAGGTCTTAATTTATATACACCTTTACAAAACCTTATGATTCTGTCATCGTCTGACATGTTACCTACTATTAGAGAAAGTGCAGATCTGTGGCTATTTATGGTGCCGTACTGACCTCCATTATTATATATATTAGAAAGAAATTCTATAACAATTGGAATAGAAGGGTTGTATATGCTAACATTATTTTCAATACAAAATGCATACCATTTCTTAAAACAAACGTCGTATTGTTGCAAGGTTTTTTTGGACAGAGATGCCAGGGTGATATCTAATGCGGACTCGGGGACGAGGCGTTGCCGTAGTGCCGTCCGGACAAGATTCCGGCAACCAGGGTAACGTGAGCTTGCAAATTCTGGCTGCTGCAAGAGGGGATGAAGACATCATAATTCGGCAGCTTTATTACATCTGATACAAGTAGCTGGTAGTACAGAGGATACCAAGGTTGGGATGGCCAATCAGGCACAACCATAATACCCTCGGCATTGTCTGAAATTATTTTTCTTAGGGACTTAAGTATTACGGCTACTGGTGGGAAAGCATAAAAGAATTGCTTAGACCAGTCTAAGGTAGAGGAATCGGTAGCGCTAGCCCCAGGATCTGAATGTAATGAAACATATGTATCACACTTTTTATTAACGCGGGTAGCAAATAAATCAATAGAAGGAATTCCTAATTTATTTATTAATTTTTGATAACTAGAATTTGTAAGCTCCCATTCGATATCTGGATGAGTACGTCTAGATTCTCTGTCAGCGATAACATTTTCTGAAGATTTGATATAAGAAGCAACTATAAATATTTTTCGGGTTTCACACCAGTTCCATATATCTTTTGTGATTTTAGTTAAATGGGGAAATTGGATACCTCCCATGCGATTAATATAGCTGACTGCAGTAGTGTTATCTACTCTAAGTAATATTTGACAATTATAGCAGTTCTTCCCAAAAATTTTAAGGGCAAAGAAGGCCGCTAGCAATTCGAGTTGGTTAATGTGCAATCTTTTTTCACTATCAGACCAACGACCACTAGCGGTTTGACCGTTACAGGCTGCTCCCCACCCCGTTGTTGAGGCGTCAGAAAATATTTCTAGGACATAATTGTCATTTCTAATTCTATGTACGGAATGATCAATTACTTTTAACCACCAATCTAAGTCAGGTAGTAATGACTGTGGTAAATTCATGTATTTTTCGTAGTCGCCGTTGCCATTTATGTGTATCTATTATGAATCCTAAGTATCGACAGGAGTTTGAGGGTATTTTTACACTTTTTTCTTCGTTAATAATAAATCCTAACGCTTTTAAAACAGATTGAGTGATTTCAATATTTTGTAAACAATCAAAATAGGAGCGTTTTACCTACCATTAAAACGCATATTGTGTCCGGAGCCTTATTCGAAGCCTAGATAAACATATTTTGAGATAGTCCTTCCGTTTCCGTTCAGCTTCAATTTTCTTATTGGCTAGTCTTACCACGTGACGTCACATCCGAGCGACGTCATACCTCACCCCACCGAGTTTACCAGGCCGCCATTGCTGCTTTCCTGCGCTCATTGTAGTCTCAAAATCTGGAACATACTCAAAAACCCTTACGGTTAAAATCTGCACCAGGCAGACCTTAAAGCTAGGCTTCGAATAAGGCTCCGGACACAATATGCGTTTTAATGGTAGGTAAAACGCTCCTATTGTGTCCTATCGCCGTTATTCGAAGCCTAGATAAACATATTTTGAGACCTTGTTTGTTATCGCCTGGTGAACAGGACGCCAATGTGATTAAAAAAGGTTTATTTACTGAAAGTATGTATGTATCTTTAAAATTATTTATTTCCCAATTATTATTATTTTATATTTACTATTATTATGCTTATGCAATATAGCCAAGAAACATGAAATATAACGAAGCTCAAACAAACAAAAATAAAACATCAATTCTTGATAACCATCTGAAATTAAATATCTTAATTAAATCATATTATCATATTAAACGTTACACTGGTTGAAACTGATTTCTTAAACTATCCTTTGATGCATACTTAACGTTACTTGACCTTACTTCTTTTCTATAGAACTTTAAGAAGGTGTTACTAGATTTCCAGTTTGCTCTCGCCATTATTGTATCCAACGGTTCATTATCTAACCAGCTGCGAGAAGCGACCGCCGACCGTATGCTACCTGGGGAAGCATTTATTCCCGCATCTTTTAAAACCGACTTAACCCAATTAGCAATTATAGTTTTTGTTGCTGGTTTCGGCACTCCACATGCAGTGACAAATAAACTGTGTGTCGGCGCTAATCGCCTCCTATCTGTACCAGCTTCTATTAATTTTTTTATCATATATACAGGGTCTAAAGAAGAACTCTGTTGGTTCTGTAATAAACGCCAACCCGATTGCATATGTGTAGCCGAATCTGTCTTGGAACCGAAATTCGGCCAAAATATTATATCATTATCACTCACTATACAATTTTCTGAAGAAACACTTAGCAAAGTTAAATCGTGAACTCTCCTACCTGAACATAACAATAATATAACCGCACAGAGACGAGATATTTCATACAAATTTAAATTTTTTGTCTTAAATTTCGACAGCCATGTCTCTAATACTTGACAATCCCATATAATAGCCGACCGACGACGAGTAGACGTTTGCAGTGCTATAGATTTAAGGATTTTCTTGACAAGTAAATGTGAACTTAAGCGGTCGTTCCTATCAACATTACTAAGCGTAGATATTACGGATTTGTGGGTAAGAATAGTTTTATATGCTAACTTATGTTTTAAATGTAAATCTGCTAGATATTTAGCCAAATCGCTTGGAGAAGGATTACAAAAATCTACATTTATTTCTGCGCACCACGCGACCCATCGATTCCAGATTGGTTTATAAACCCCTATTGTGGAAGTTCTCCAACTTGCATTAAGTAATTTCTTCTGTTCTTCTGACCACGTTGTTAATGAACTTGTCCACCCCCACATTTCCAAACTTCGAGCGTCAGTTCCTGAACCTTGTGTGGCGGTCGGCCCGTCGACGTGTCTACTAACACCTTGTCTAGGTTGCGAACTGTGACGGGTGGGGCAATCGCCCTTGCCTTCAAGTCCACTCTCCAAAACGCCTGTGGCCACCGAGGAGCTACAATTAGATACATCCCTTTCGCTTGATTCAACCGCATGAGTACTCTGGGAACGAGGTTTGGGGGAGGGAAAACCCACGCTAGTTTGAAATCACATTCCACTGCGAACGCGTTGTGTTTCCAGGCTTCCTGGTCTCGGTGATCCAGTGTCACATATCTGTCGACTACGTGTGCCGTGCGGGATGCAAACAAATCTACCTCCGGGACACCCCACTTCTTGAACACTATCTCTGTCACCGAAGGACTTAGATGCCATTCCGGCAACACACTTAATCGAGACAGACGATCCGCTGTTACATTGTATCTTCCCGGGATGTGATGAGCCGAAATATGAATGTCGAAACTGTGAATTATCGCCATTATTTGATATGTAAGGGTCATTAACGTTTTTGATTTCGTACCCCCCTCGTTCCGAAGGTAAGCTAACACCGATTTGTTGTCGCATTGTAGAATCAGGGTCGAATGACATAGAAACGGAGCGTACTCTGTTAAGCATTTGAGAATCGTCAACATTTCTTTCTGGTTGCAGTGAAAGTGCTCTTCTTCGGGTGCCCAACTTCCACTCATGTAACAGCCGTCTAACTCTGCGCCCCAACCTAGATCGGAAGCATCTGTCGTTAAAAAATGAGTAATACTCGGCGGGTGCAGATTGCTCACCTTTCGACAATTTTGATGCCACCACTGAAGTTCGTCGATCACTTTCTCCGGCAAAACGAGAAGAGTATTTAGCGGTTGCTTTAAAATCGAATTGCAATGGTTTAGCAGGTGTCTGAAGTTGAGACGTCCCCGAGGGATTACTAGTCGAGCAAAATTTAGCAGACCTACTACTGACTGAACCTCCCGCAGGGTCGCTTTCTTGAACTGTACTAATCGAGACGTGATATGAAGCAGCTTCCGAATTTTTTGTACTGGGAGAAATTTGCGATTTTGCCACGGATCCCACATTAAGCCCAAATACTCTATTGCTTTCTGAGGTACTACTACTGACTTCTCGCTGTTGACTTCCCATCCGAGTTGTTGAAAAATTTGAAAGGCGGTTCCCACCTGTTCTATCAAAATCGTTCTGTTTTGATTTACTATCAAAAAATCGTCTAAGAACACTACGACTCTGAGACCTCGTTCGCGCAAGATTTGCGCAGTCCAATTCGTCAGCGTAGCAAAAATTTTCGGCGCAGTTGCCAACCCAAATGGTAAACAAGTCATTTGAAGAAGTTTTCCTCGGTATATTAAGCGAAGGAAACAGCGATGGGTTGCCGCTACCGGCACGTGATTGTATGCTTGAGTCAAATCTATTTTGACCATCCAATCGCAAGCTTGTAAAAAATCTGGGATGCGATTCACCGAAATCAACCGAAATTTTCCTATTTTCAGATAATGATTTAAACGCTTCAAATTGAAAATCGGGCGACATGACCCGTCGCTTTTTGGAATAAGGAAAAACTTTGATATAAAACTTGGAGTCTCGGGGGCCACTTCCAGAATATTCTGATTCATTAATTTTAAAATTATCTGATCCATCTCCGGTGATGTTGGAGTTCGATACCGATGTATGCAATCTTTCGGTAACACAAGCGGTGGTTTGCCTCCGAATGGCATTCGATATCCTGATATAATTTCGAGAAGAACACCGGGCGCCCCCAGTGACGACCACTTCTCGACATAATTCTCCAGCCGTCCCCCTCGAAACTCCTGCCCTACCTCAATATTTTCTATTTGATCTTCCAGAAAATGTGACGGGCGCGTGTTGTCTGGGACCGGCGGGCGCGTGCGGTCTGGGACCGGCGGCGGACGGCCCCGCCGCATATTGCATTGGGTAGCCTTGTGGTCTTTGGAATCGAGGGCCCGGCATGCGAGGTCTGATTTGTCGAAAAAATTGATCCCCGTTACTTGCGTAAGCAGGGAAATTTGTAACACCATAAGGTGGTCTATATTTAGACAAAGTGGGCGATGCCATGGATCGACCGCTTTTTGCAACAAGCCCAGTCCGTGAAGTCTGAGACCCAGAAAAATTTTTCTTTTCACCAGAAGCTAAAGTATTATATTTCAAAACTTTACTAACACCACCATTATTTTTTATTATTTCAGAAAAAGAAGATTTATCAAATAAAAACTTATAAGTAGGTGGAATATTGTTAAAACTCTCCCGTAAATATTTCTCTTTTACGAAATTACAACTACATATTCTCGCCTCTGTTTTATAATATCAGCCCTTCGACCGCAAACTAATTGTAAGCAATCATTGGAAATTTTTAGGAAATTTTCCTTGAAAATATTAGTACAATTTTCTTTAAAATCAGTCATTACTAAAGTTTCACACGAATTCACCCAATCAAATAATTTTGTAAAGCCATTTTGAAAAGCTGCACTTTGCATTATTAAAGCGTGCGTCATGGCCGCTAAAAACTTTTCCTCCGAAACTAAATAATTTGGTTTATCAACGAAACCTTTTAATTCGTCATTAATCTCAAGATTGACAAACCCCGGTTTAGCATTGTAATTTTTCTGAATGTCGAAATATCGAACGCTATTCCAATTTTCCGACTCAAAATGTTGCAATGATTGTAAAATCTCTAAATGTTCCGCCGTGGCAGCCGGAACGCTAGGTTCTTTAAGAACCGTGCCAAATTCAAAATCAATATGTAGCGGATCAGGCAAAAATTCAACATTTTCACATTTATAAACCGGTTCATTTTCAACCGATTGAAAATTTTCTACAGGTTGCGGGTAATACGCGTTACCATACAAAAAATTTTTCAAGTCACTGACCTGTTGACTGAGGTGCTCTATTACCTCAGTATTCATCTTGCGCCTTTTTCCATATTTGCTCCTACGTGATTTCTTCGATCTCCGCTTCACTGGCCTTGAAGGCGATGACCCGCGTGAACTCGTCGTAGAACTCGAATCCGAATCAGCGCTAACACTATCTTTACGAACATTACTATTCGGTTTTGAACTCATTTTTTTTTTTTGAAAAAAGGAACAACTAAATAATAAAATATGAATTTATCTACTTTTAAATTTCGAACGCTAACAGCGTTTAAACTGCGAAGTGAACGGTTCCGAATAAAGGACGCCAATGAGCGCAGGAAAGCAGCAATGGCGGCCTGGTAAACTCGGTGGGGTGAGGTATGACGTCGCTCGGATGTGACGTCACGTGGTAAGACTAGCCAATAAGAAAATTGAAGCTGAACGGAAACGGAAGGACTATCTCAAAATATGTTTATCTAGGCTTCGAATAACGGCGATAGGACACAATATGTAATACCAATCAAAAGTAGGTCATCCAAATAAATTGATGACATATATCCGGCAGAACGTAACAATTTGACAACTGGTTTCATTAATTTGGTAAATATAAATGGAGCTGTACAAATACCAAATGGGAGAACGTTAAATTCATACAATTTATGGTCGACAAAAAATCGAAGGTACTTTCGAGATTCCGGATGAATTTTAATTAAAAAGTACGCATCTTTCAGATCTATAGTAGCAATAAAAGAGTCTTTAGATATAAGTTTAAGTACAGTACGAATGTCTTCTAATTTAAAATGCTGAGATTTCATGAATCGATTTAAGTTTTTTAGATTAAGAATTAATCTTTTCTTGCCATTTGGTTTTGGTACTAGAAATATGCGAGATATGTATTGATTAGCACATGGTTGACACTCAGATATTGCTCCTATTATGATTAAATTAATAATAGTATCATTTACATGATGTTTTTCAGAGTCTGTAAAGTTGGTTACAGCCGGTAAATAAGATTGATGGACTGGGCGTTCGAATTGTAATTTGTATCCATCAATCCATGATAAAATGTTACGATCACAGGTTATAATAGACCACAGTTTATAAAAATGGGAAAGTCTTCCAGCATAACGTACCGAATCTATCGACGTTGATGGTTCGGCCCTGGCCGCTGTGAGTAGCTCATTGACGCGGTCCCGCGGCGAAGGGGCGGTGGGTTGCGTGCAGCTGGCAGCTGGAATCGTGGCGGCGGCGGGCCCGGTGGCTGCCTGCGAACTGGAGCCCTCGCCTTCCAGTTTAAATTCTTGTATGGTGTCTTTGTCGACGATGAAGTCGTAGGTTTCTTAGAAGTATCCAACTTGAGATCAGAACTGGATTTTGTAAGTGCCTTAGCAGTTTTTAGTGTTTCGACCAAGTTGTTTCCAAATAAGTGTTTGTCAATTTTTGTAAGAGACAGTTGGTCTTTTAGCTCTTCTTTTACGGAATATAAACAAAAGTTCCGTCTTGCCTCAGATTCCGAGTGCTGGACATCGCAGAAAATTCTGCCAATATTCATGAGCTCTTTAATTAAGTCGGTATTTTTCTCGGTTGAAACCAGCTGATCAGATATTACTTTGCCCAAGCACGAAATGCCGGCTGCGATCTGTTTTTGTCTTGATTCGATTGCCTTGTCTCTTTTTATTACCTGTTCGGTAACAGCTGCTTTTATTTCAGCATTTAGCTGTGGGGCGGCGACATTCAAGCAGTTTTCAGGCACTAAGTATTTTTTAAGCATCTCTTTACGAGCATCTGTACTTAAGCCGGCTGTGGCAATGTGCGTAAATCTGGTCGCTACGTCTTTATTAATTTCAGGTCCGTATTCCACAATATGTGCCGGATCTTCGCCCAAAATATTTTGAATATCATCGTCTGTGGCAGACTCTGTGTGACCACTGGGGCCCGCATCGACATCTCCAGTAACATCTGGGTTGTCTGTTTGGGTTATGTCAGTATCCCCAGTGACTAAATCAATAATAGTTTCTGGCTCATTGTAGTTTTGATTTGTGTCAAGATCTAAAACAATTACCAAAGGTCAATGAGACGATTGAAGTTTATTTAAATTTAATTGATTAACAAAAGGTAATATATTTAGACTATTGCGGGTATTCGCAAATAAAATTCGCTTCTGTATCAAAAATTATGAGTAGCTAGTAATTATGAGTTCTGACAAACAATAAATTAAAAATTTACCAGAATGAGCACAGCATATAATTATATTCACGGCCTTGTCCAACAATAAACCATGCGGCGAGATAGCCCTGCAGGCTACTCTGATGCATGTTAAAAAAATGGACTCAATCAAACGAATATTGCGGCGATATAGTTCTTCAAACTATTCTGATGCAATATAATACACAATGCGTCAAGATAGTCCCAAAGACTACTCTGTGCATGTTAACAATCATTTTATTAAGATAATTGCTTCGAGTTAGTCCCGCAGACTACTCTGATGCAATAAAATAAGCTATGCAAGTGTAATTTTTTATCACAGAAAAGTAGGTAGGTGTACTTACTATTTAAATTTTCTTGAAGTTGTGGTGTAGATGCTCTCGATGAGTTGGAGGACTGACTAGAAGAAGAAGAACTTAAGGATAAAGTTCTACTTTTCTTGCGACGCGAACGCTTAATCTCCTTTTCTAGTATCTTTAACTTCTTTGCAATGAAGTCTAAGTTGGTTTCACTTGACCGTTTCGACATTATTGCGAAAGCGTGTGAAGTGGTTGAGCACTAAAATGCGAATGAGGCCTGTCGGTGGTGCCAGAGACCAGGAAACACACATGACAGGTCGATAGCGCCATTTTCTTTGAAATTTGTCACATAAAAGGCGCGAAAAATGAAAATGCAACAGTGTTACCACTGCAATATTTTCTTTTACTTTCATTCTTTTTTTTTTCTCAACTATAGTGCTGAAGTGGTGTCACTTACGCGTTACTACAATGTGTCATATAACTACTAACTCTACTAATCTTGAGGACGAAGCACGAGTATAATTATTTCCAAACTTAACTAAAATACACTTATTTTCCCTATAATAAATCTCTTAGTTTGGTGTGCCTTTCGGCAAAGGACTCCTCCAACCTCTTCCATTCCGTTCTATCTGCCGCCATTCGCGTCCAGAGTGGCCCCAGGGTCAACTTAATCTCGTCTTCCCATCGCTTTATGTGTCGACCTCTTTTTCTGTAACAATCTCTTGGGTACCACAGCGTCACTGTTTTGCTCCATTTATTTTTATTGCAGCGAAGCATGTGGCCAGTCCACCTCCACTTCATCTCATCTATGCGAGTTAGTATGTCTGGTAGTTTTGTCGTGTGCCTAATGTCAGTGTTTCTGATTTTATCTTTTAGTTTTACTCCCAACATACTTCTCTCCATAGCTCTTTGACATCGGGCCAATTTATCTCTTTGTGCCTTTGTCAGTGCCCAAGTCTCGCATCCGTAGGTTAAATCAAAGTCTTTGCTCTTCATAATTTCTTTCATGGACCAGTACTTGTTCCACCCGTACGTTATCCTTTTCTCGATTTCCTTGTTCATTAGGTCCATTGGAGATATTATTTGGCCAAGATAAACATATTCACTCACATATTCTATGTTACACCCGTTGATGTGAATATCTACCTCTTCTATTAAACGCAAATAATCTAATCAAAAGTATCCACCTGAAGACTGGCGATTTTCTGAATCAAAACGCAAGTTAAAAAACGTATTAATAAAATAAGTCTTAATAAAATTTTAAAATAACCAAACGACGAAACCGATTGGGTAATAAAACTATAAGGGCTTCAATGTGCCTGTCTTCCTGGCTCAATATACAAAAATAATATATATATATATATATATATATATATATATATATATATATAATAATTACGTACCCAATAAATCAATAATTTGTTAATTGCTATTTTATTTACTTCAAACTACAGCTATGGATTTAGAGGACTCAGTCCTGAGTTATTTTTGGCAGGACTCAAGTCCTTTTACAAAGACTCCAAATTCTGAAGGACTTGAGCTCTAAGTATTATTTATAAGACTCGAGTCTTCAAAAAAAGCCCAAGTCTTATTAAATAAGACTCCAAGACTCGAGTTTCTTACAACACTAATACACACCCAACTGATCTGATCAACATTCTAAAAGATGTATGGATATGTTTAAAAAAAACGCGAAAATAGCATAAAAATGTATGGAATTTCTGAAACTGAAAACTCTTAGAATGTTGATCAGATCAGTTGGGTATGTATAGCAATCTAGATCTCCTCCATTCACTCCCTGGATGGTCATTATCAGATCACAGCTCGGTCAATCCTTAGCAGAGAACCAAAGCTCTAAAGTTACCTCGATTGTATGAAAATCGACTAAAAATACTTACTTCGCTGGCTCAGCGACCCGAAGCGGATCTTGGCCTCCGGCAACAACGTGCACTATCCTATTTTGTGCCAGGGTGGACTAGTTGGGCACGTTAAGCTCTTTTAGATCTTTGGCGACTTCGTCTTTCCAGCGATACCTCGGGCGACCCACCGGACGTCGTCCAATTGGTTGCCCAAGTTATGCTCTTTTTGCAGCACGATCCCGATCCATCCTTTCAACGTGACCAAGCCAGCGAAGTCGGACAGCTTTTAATTCTCCGATGATATTTGGTTCGGCCAACAGCTCTTCTATTTCCAGGTTGCGTCTCTGCCTCCCCTCCTCGTCCTCTCCTCTTGTTAGTCCTAGAATCTTTAGTAAAATCTTTCGCTCTGCTACTAAGACCTTATTCTCTTCGTTTAACGTAAGTGTCCATGTTTCACACCCGTACATTAAAATTGGTCTGATGACGGTTTTGTAGACCTGTATTTTAGTGTTTCGGCTTATCAATTTGGACACTGTTCGGTGCATTGCATTGTTACCGAACACCGTAGGCATTGACGTCACTATGACGTGTAACTGATCGCGAGCATTTTCAATATTTCATTCATAAAATTAGTGCATTATCAATTACCGTCGCGATCGGGTGCATTCATTCAATATCATCATTTATCATAATCATCGATAGTTTTAGATTTGAACAATAAATAGCTTATCAGGTATCAAGCATTTGTTTTTATGTTCTGAACCGGAACAGACACCAATACCTTGTGAAGAGCTCCGGAGCATCTTAGTGCGTTGACTATGCGGATATCAATTTCATTTCCCTTTGCTTAGTGTCGGTAATTGTGCATCCAAGATATTTAAAATTTTCCACACCTTTGTAGGTAGCGCCATTCACATGAAGGTCTTCTCGCTTGGATTTGCGGTCTTTGTATCACTTCATATGAAGGTATTCAGACTTCTCCCGATTGAATCTGAGACCTTCTTGCTTTTCTTCCTCTTCTAGGACCTGCGTCATACATAATATAACCTCTTCCTTATTGCAAGATCATCAGCATACCCTATGATTTTGTGTTTTCCATTCAACTCTACTCCTCCGTCAATCAGTAACACACTTCGGATGACGTATTCCAGAGCCAGGTTGAACAAAATAGGTGACAGAGCGTTCTCAGAGCGTCTCTGTATCACAGTTCTTCAAATTTGTTCAGTAATTTAGATTAGAAAAGGGACTTAGGGATTAGAAAGCAACAGATAGTGGTTAATTTTGAAAATTTATTTTGTAATATTGGGTTGTCTGAGAAAAAAAAATACAAAACAAGTGCAAACTACAAGTGTTTTTTTTTTTTCAGGCTCTAAGAATATTACTGCAGTGCATAGAGAAACATGCTAACAGATACAGCCGGTACATAGTACCACTGTTAAGTATTTCTGCAGACTTCTACATCCGTGTGTTTGTAAAGTTGTACACTGGTGCTATTCATTGTAAGAAAACCACTAGGTTTGTGTATATTTCAATATACTCTTTGAGTTCTAAATTTTTTAGATACATCTGGGCCCCTGCCGCGCAGGTGTCGTTGGCATCGACATCGACTTCATTTGACAGATGGATGTGACATATTGCTCTTAGTCTTTGGTAAGTTTTCATTTTTGTCAAAAAAGAGGAGCAATGTGTCACATCCATCTGTCAAATGAAGCGGATTTCGATTCCGACGCCACTTGCGCGGTACGGCCCCTGATAGTACAGTACAAACTACAGTCACATGCAATAACATAGAAATACTTCTTCTTCTTCTTATATTCTTTATGGCGGTGCCCTTTCGGATTTCGCCAGTATCCAGTTTTTATTATCTATACTTATATAATATTATAAAGAGGAAAGATTTGTATTTTTGTATGTAACGAATAAACTCAAAAACTACTGGACCGATTTTGACGAAATTTGGTATAGAAAATCCTTAGACCCCAAGTAGTAACATAGGCTATAAATGATCCCAAAATTCCCACGGGAACGGGAACCACGCGGGTGAAACCGCGCCCGGCCTCTAGTTTTTAATAAAATTAATTCAAATTAAATTTTTATAGAAATTGTACAGAAGATTGAGTTAAAATGGAGTCTCACAACACGTGTTATTACGAGAAGAACTTCGGCGGGTGAAAATTCATAGAAACACTAACTAAACAATGTTGTTGCATCATTTAATGACATTTGTGGATAGAGAGAACTTTGTTTCCGCTTCTGTCAATGCGATAATGTTGTATAGTTTAAACTTATCATTGCTTGTGAGACTGTACATAAAGTTTCACATTTTTATCAATACATAAGTTAGCCTTCATTGCGTAGTTAATAAGAGTGCTTTTCGTACTGCATAACTTAAGTTTAATATATAGTCAACCGGCATGTCAGAATATACAGATTGACATTGAGAGCGCCCTAAGGGCCCTTGGACACCGCGTTGTCGTCGAGACGACGGATTTAAAGAACGCGGTGTGCAAGGGCCCCTATGTCTCTCGTAAATACGCGGTTTTTGTAGAGCAAGTATAAAGCCTAACATAACCTAATTTAAATGTTAAAATGTCATTTCTTTCAGCAAATTGTCTATGGTCTACCAATGTGTGGGCTGTGACAACATGACTTTGCAGCCACTTGGCGGGTTCAAACCAAACCCAAGTGAGAAGAATCCTAATCAGATGAAGGCATTTTTGCCAACTGGCCCTCCAATCAGTGAACACTGCGTACACTGCAACCAGAGGCACCATGTGAGCATTCATATGAATTAGTTTTCTTTTTATGCAGTTTTATTTTACTATTGGTTTGCTACTAGTTTATATGTCTTAGTTATAACTTTTTTAATTTTGCATTTTTTACAATCCTATTTCTATGTGATAAATATTAAACAAGAAAATATACTAGAAAAATGCGACATGAGACTAGTTGCTTTTTTCTAGTATATTTTCTTGTTTAATATTTATCACTATGTCTTAGTTAGCGATGGGCCGAGTCGCAATTTTTTCAACTCGAGTTAACCGAGTTGATATCATTGCCGACTCGGTTTGCAACTCGGTTCAAACCGGTTCAGTTGAGTTTACGGTGCAATAGATGGCATTTTGTTTGTGTTTGATATATTTAACCAAACCGACTCGATTGCGGTTGCAACTCGGAGTCTGCAAGTCGCAACGGCAATTACGGCAAAGTAAATGAGTTAAACATAGCTTCGATTTTATTACTATTTTGAGTAAGGTTGTTTCAAAAATATCTTGATTTAGGTATTCCAATAGAAATTAATATTTAAACTTTTAAAGGATAAGAATTTATCTCCATTACTCTCATCACTGTTATTTGTAAAAAAGTCCCACGCAACACTCTTTTTATTAAAAACCATGTCTAATAAATAAATAGCTACACAAAAAACAATACAAGATAACAAACAACGTAACTTTAGTTAAAAGCAAGCGAGCTAAGCAAACAATAACTTACTACCTACTATTTTACAACAAATTAGTTGTGTAGTGACTCGGCTTGGGCTCCCTCGATTCGGTCGGCTTAACTCGGTTTGGCGATCGTTCACGGAGCGGCGACCGGCGACGACGGCTGAAACGAGCCGAGCGATCCACACACCACACCAATCGAACCGAGTCGGCGGCGGTTCGGTTCAAACCGCCGCCGCCGCCTGCGTACGCGACTCGACAACGAAGCGAGTCAAACCGGGCTAGGACAAAATCAACTCGAGTTGACCGGTTAGATAAGCAACTCGAGTTTACCGAGTTATCTGATTCGAGTCGCTAGTCTTAGTTTTCTAACTGTGTTACTTGTTGTTTTGTTGTAATCACGATAGCACGTCAAGTATCACACTGACCTTAAGCCGCCCTTGTGTTGCTCGTAATAGCGGTTTCGTACTGCATGTCTAAATCCTGGCGTGCTGTTGACTGTACTTAAACAAAAAATGTGTAATAAAAAATAATTTAGAGGTTAAATATGTGCGGCTTGTTTCGTTAATAGTACCTACATTATGATATAAGTGCGGTAAGTTGAAAATTACAGCCGAGGCGATATTGCTACAAAAAAGCAGAGGCTGTAATTATCAAAGCGCACGTATGTCATACGACGTTTTATAACATATTTGCGAGGAAATAAATAAAACTCGGACTTTTTTTAAACAATATATTTTTTTGTGTTTTTGTTACAGATAAATGGTTGTAATTTATCGTCAAAATGAATTAAATTAAAGAATTAAATGTTTATTTATTATATTTTATCTCCCAAAGTAAATTACATAACAATAACGCACAAGTACGTAATGAGATACAATACGATATCGAAATCGGTGTAATTGAAAGTGTAGACCCTTAACGAGCAAATATGCTATAAATGACAATTACAAAGTCTCCCGTCCCGTAGGGTTTGTGAAGTGTGAACCGATGGCGTAGCTTCTTTGACATTCAAAAGTGTTTGTAACAGCCTAGACTAAATAAACAATATTAAACAACAACAACAATATTGAAACCGTGGAAACTTTATTGTTATATGTGTTGTGTATTAAAATTCTGTATGTTCGACGACCTGTTTGGCGCAGGGGTACTAACCCCACCTTCTGCGCCAGAGGTCCCGGGTTCGATCCCCGGACAAGACAAATATTTGTGTGCATGAACATGTCTATTTGTCTTGGTCTGGGTGTTTAATATGTATATTATTTATGTATTTACAAAAAAAGTATATAAGTATGTTTATCCGTTGTCTAGTATCCATAACACAAGTTCTTCATGATACGTAACGTGGGCTAGATAATTGGTGTGATTGTATGGAAATATTTATTATTATTATTATTATTATATGTTTCCCTTGAAAATAAAAGAAGTAAAATATATTTTTTGTTCTTTCTATACATTTTCCAATAGCTAGGCGGCCCAATCTGGACGGCACCCATCCACGACGAAGTGTTCGTATCCCGCATTCTGACCGAGCTGCAGGCGGACAGGCACTGCGTCGGCACCCGCGACCGCATCCACGGCGTGCTGTCCGTCGTCAGGGAGGAGCTGCACGACGTGCCCTTATACTACACGCTGGACAAACTGTTTGGGAGGGTGCATCTCGAGACGATGCCGATGTTGCAGATGAGGTAGGACCCGAAATTTTACGGCATTTGTTCATACGAAGTGTTCGTGTCTCGCATACTTGCAAAGCTGCTGTCAGAGGCACGGCGTGGCGGCAGATATCTTTAGAACACCCAGGGGCGTGTATTCGATGTACGCAATTAGGCAGTGCCTACCTCATTCAAAACCTAAATAAATATACAACTAGGGCGGTTACAACCCGATACTCGGGTTCGTCGATCGACGAAAATTCCAAATTATGCAAAAATCTTTAATTGCAGTTTGTGATCATCACGTTTAACATTTTGTATATTTTATAGTTTTCGGAACAAATAGACTCGAGTACCTTTAATTTGATACCTTACTCGGCCGCGTACTACGCGCCAAAGTCCCTATCGAGTCGTCACAAATTTTGCGAACCTGAATTAAGTATATAGATTAGTGGTAAAGTTATTTTATTTTACTTTACACTTCTATTCAACACTCTCCCGCTAAGATGTTCCTTACGCTAAATACTGAATACCTACCGGTAGGCAGTCTCCAAATTGCCTACTCGATGCAAGCAGCGTTTCATACTAGAATACAACTTATTTAGAAAAAAGTATTGCTCAAGTATAATCTGGCCACGGCAAGGAGGGCGCTACTTGTACGTGAAACGTTCTAGCTTAAACGTCCGGAATATATCAGTATAAAGTAAGCAAGCCTACCTGACGAATGAATTTGGTCGCGAATTATTTTGATGAGGAGTTATTTTAAAACTATGATATTTCCTAAGATATTCATTAAAATGAAATGATGTAAAGGGCAATTTAGTTAAAAATTAAATACTTGTGATGATTAATGTATTTATTTGGATAAGGATTAATATCATGTTTATCAAAACAGCTTCTCAAATAATAAATTAGTTTAGAACAAATTTTATTGTCTAAATAATTATTTATTACAAAAGGTTATAGTGAGTTAACCTTAAAACATCGTAAGCTGCTTTAAAGATTTAAAGCAGCTTACGATAAGCCAACTTAATAGGTATTGTAAGCGCTCAGGTCCGAGGTCCCGACGCCGGTGGGGTAAATGATAAGCCGCTCTCGGTTTCACCCGCCGCGTGGTTGCCGTTACCGTGGGAATATCAGCCTATGTGGTTTTCTGATGTATAAGCTACATTGCTGTAAAGTTTCATCTTAACCAGTTCAGTAGTTCTTGCGTGAAAGAGTAACAAACATTCACCCATCCAAATATCCTCACAAACTTTCAAACTTATAATATTAGGTAGCAGGATAGGATAAGTGCAAAGTTACTAGTTAGATCTACAGTGAACACCATAGACCTATTAGGTGACAGCTATAAAATAGAAATAGTAGAAATATCTGCCGTTTGACGTATTTATATCTTTAATTGAAATTCTAAAACATTGTATAATATGTAGGTCTGCAATCCTAAACGCCGGATACAAAGTGTCGTTCTCACACGCGTCCAAGATGTCGATCAAAACCGCGGCGCCTTCGCAGCTGATATGGGACATCATCAGGACTTGGGAGAAGACACACCCTATCAAACCCGCCAGGTACGTAATTTTTTATGTCTCGTTACAGATACAATTTTGAATGATTTAAAACACTACCACTATTTTGCCCGCGATGTTATAGTTTGTTTTGAGAAACAGTATGAGTTTTCCGGTTAACGAAGGACCATAACGATTGGACTCTGGTTCCCGGATTTTATATTTATCTGAATATAAACAAAAAGTCAACTGCATGCAAGTAATTACATAAAACTAATGTATCCTTTTAATAAATTTTAATAATTCTTTTGTAAGGCGGCATGTAACTTGTGTAACTTCACTACTCGAATATTGATTATGTAAAATGTTCTAACTACATGTGAAAACTTGTCATTAGCTATTTATTATTATTTGAGGATATCGGGGCTTTGCATCCCTGTTGAGGGCTGTAGTCACTGCGACCTAAGAGACTATTATAACTCACCACCTATTTATAGTACCTCTTTTAGCCCGGTTGCTTCCAGAAAGTCAAGAATCTTCATAGCTTTTAGACATTTTATTTTTAATACTGCGTTTGTGCGTAAATAGTCCGCAGTCACACAGAAGGTGCTTTGGTGTCTCCCTCTCCAGTCATGAGTTGCAGTCAGTGCTCGGACTGTATATCTCTCTTTATTCGAGGCTTCGACCAGCAACTGGTCAATAGCTAGCGACCACAGTAGGGGTGATAATACGCCTCCTTGTTATTTTAAAGCCTTTTGTGGTTCCGTGTAAGCTTACACTGATTGTTCTATTGAGTTCTATTGAGAAACCAACGAACGAACGGGTAGTTGTTTGTCAATTCCTTTAGCCCTCACTCCTCTGGAGAGAGCGTGAATGGTGACGTTATCGAATGCTCCTTCAATGTCAAGGAAAGCACAGAGAGCTATTTGTTTGTCCAGAGCCCTTTCTATCCTATTTGTGAGTTCTAGCAGAGCGGTCTCAGTGGATTATCCTTTTTGGTAAGCGTGTTGTTTTGAGTGCAGATGATGTTCCCGAAGAGGCCCATCTCTAATACATTCATCAATGACCTTTTCCATGCTTTTTAGTAGGAAAGAGGCGAGGCTTATTGGCCTGACGGACTTTGGCTTTGAGTAGTACCTCTTGCCAGCCTTCGGGATGAAACGGACTTTGACCATAGTCCACTTTTCTGGTATGTATCCCCAGGGGTAGCTGGCTCTAAATATTTTAATTAGGGTGGGAATGAGAATATCCTTCCCTTGAACGAACTGGGAAGATATAAATATCATCCTCACCTGCAGATTTAATAGGCTTAAAAGAGTCAATTGCCCATTCAACCCTGTTTGGCCTGAAGTTCCTCGCTGCCCTTCTCCAGTCTTCATTGGTACGTCTGGAGAGGTGTTTGTGGGGAACA
The DNA here is from genome assembly GCA_910589605.1 of Chrysoteuchia culmella. NCBI lineage: Eukaryota > Metazoa > Arthropoda > Insecta > Lepidoptera > Crambidae > Chrysoteuchia > Chrysoteuchia culmella. The sequence goes on along the minus strand of OU342655.1, from coordinate 18,923,596 downwards.
TTCAGTCCATTATTCTCTGATGTTATCACCGATCCCGGAAAGTGTTGTGACGAGGCATACAACCTCGTGATAATCCTGGCAGTCCCTTTTGGCTTTTTCTTTCGGCATCCTATTTCTAAATTCAAAAATTACTAGCAGATCGTCTTTTGACTTCTGTCAAAAGTCATCAATGTCAATGTCAATGTTAAAAGGCGAAAGTGGTCGAATACGCAAACGAACAGAATGCTGATCTTCTGATTGCATGTGATGTGACGCAAACGCCAACCATACCAATTTTCAAAGGGCATTTTTAATTTTTAATTTTGCATTTTACAATGCTATTTTTGTGTGACAAATATTAAAGAAGAAAATTAAATTAAATTTGTGTGGCAAATATAGCATTTTACATTGCTATATTTGTCACACAAAAATAGCATTGTAAAATGCAAAATTAAAAATTTATAATCAAATGAACACTTTAACGCGGAAAAAATATTGTTGTTCATTGTTCGTCTGATTACGAAGAGGAGTTTTAATTTCCGCGCATTATTTGAGAAAAGTACTATACAAGCCTTGGCCACAACTAGGCATTGATGTACTTACGTATGATTTACACGTTCGTCCGTCAATGCCTCTTTCGTTGGCCGCTGCAGTAATAGTACTCAAATTCAAATGCATTAATATTTTCCAAACATTTGATATGATGATTCAAAATGACAATGTCGCATCTCGTAGGTTAGAAGCGGACCCGGTGGCTAGGTACATCGTATCCCAGCCCGTCTCCCGGCGCGTGGACCTGAGCGCGCGCGCGGACGCCAACCCCGGGTCGCGGCGCGCGGGGGCGCTGCGCTTCCCGATCAACCCGCAGCCGCACTGGGGGCCCGGGGCCAGGGCCCTCGTCAAGTGAGTATCCTAGAAAGAAAGAAAAAAAAAACGAGTGTGCTTATGACCACACGACTGAAGTGAAACTTCTTTCGCTCCATCTGTATGTATATATATATATATATATATATGTGTGTACAATATATACATGTATACACATAGATATACGGAACGTATTTGGCTATGAGAGGAAGAGAGAAAGAAAATGTGCGCGCGCACTGCTGTCTCTTGCTTATATCCCCCACTTAACTTCCGTTCGCCTTGCCCGATCACACTTTTCGTAACGCTTACGTCACGCGTTCGCCAGCTTACTCCCCAAGTCAAGCGTGCGTAAAGAAGTTTCACTTCAAAAACTATTCATTGTCACTAGAGTTGTTCAAAACGACTATAAATGTATAATCCGCTATACGCTATCTGCTATAAATTTCTAGCGCGCTATAATATAGCGTGTTAGAAAAAAAGCGTATGTGGCCGTAGAATGGCGCGTTAAGTCGTGCAGCACGCTAGATCTCGCGTACGCACGTTACATAACATTCATTCGTTGTTTCGTTAGACTTGCCGCGTGCTATACAAACTATTAGTGTAGTGTATTTTAGTCTAAAACAAAATAAAGCAGTAAAGGAAAACCAATGAACTTTCCTTCATACTCTCAGGTTAAATCGCAATAATAACAACACAAATAACCGCAAAACACACTCAAGCGCGCGCGATAATATAACGGGTAGCGAGCGAGACGAGCCTGCTGCGTACGTAACGTAGAGCGCGTTCGATCGCAAACGCGGCCGCACGATGACTGGCAGCGCGCTGTGACCGCTGTCTTGCCGCGCGCGATATTTTATAGCGTATAGCGGATTCCAAGCTACATACATCACACGCTATAAACGCAATGTACAGACAGCGCGTTAGAATATAGCGCTATGCGTTATATTAACCAAATCTAATTGTCACACACTCATACACAGGAAAAAAAGTAAACTTACTGCTAGAAATTAAGCCGGGGTTATATTAGAGCCACGCCGCGTGTTGCAACGCATGGAATTGCAATCGGTTACATACATTTAGTATGAACGTGATTACATTAGCGCAGTCCCGCGTGTCGCCGAGCGCACTGACGCCACGCAGACCAGTGTGACCATCTCAGAAAAGGCGAATCTGCCAAACCACCAGAAAACCAATATTCCACTTCAAACGACAAAAAAAAAAGCTACTTTATAAGGAATTTGAAGGAGTTCTACTACAATTTACTTATTATGAAACTAATGATCAGTTACATTAATAACAAAATAAACCTTATTATAGATTAATTGCCATACATAGTCATAAATTTAAATCATACAGTGAAATAATTTGGCATATTTGAAGTAATTCTTTATTAATTTTAAGTATTTTAAAGATTTCTTTCAAATCTGCCAAATTCTGCCACTTTTCGAAATCGTCGGCATAATCTGCCACACTTAAAATTCAGGTGCTAAATCTGCCCAAATGACACTGACGCAGACCGCTCGATTTCGATCGGCGTGAGCTCGGTGGTGGGGGAAGAGACGCGTTGGCTCGCTCCACGCTAGTATAATCACGACGTGGGTACGCGCATTCCGGCGAACGAACAAGCAATGCGAGCAGACATGCCCTACCACATTTCAGAACGCGCGCAAGATGTCGGCCGACGAACTTATTAGCTAGTGAGAGAATTTAAATGTTTATATGATCCGAAAAATAAAGATTATAAAGACCATTCCATAAGAACAACAGCGTGGGAAGAAATAGGCCAGCGATTGAAACTCATCTTGAGTTGGCTTAACATAAAAAGGCAGGCTATATCTTCTTCAAGATCCGAATCCGAGTCGGAAAAGAACATTGTATATAGGTGCGGACGTTCACGCAGTCACCGTTGAACTGACATGCGCGGCGACACGACACAGTAATGTAATCACCAGTCCGTTGCGTCAGGCAGCATTGCGACACGCGGCGTGGCTCTAATATAACGTGTAGTTCAGATAATTAGAAACACTAGTCGATTTTCATACCAACGAGGTAACTTCGGAGCCTTAGTTCTCTGCCAAGGATTGACCGAGCTGTGACCTGATAATGGTCAACCAAGGAGTGAATAGAGGAGACTAAGATTGCTATACACACCCAACTGATCTGATCAACATTCTAAGTAATGTATGGATATGTTTAAAAAAACAGCGAAAATAGCATAAAATGTATGGAATTCCCGAAACTGAAAACACTGATCCCTACATCTTTTTGAATGTAGATCAGATCAGTTGGGTGTTTATAGCAATCTTAGTCTCCTCTATTCACTCCTTGGTTGACCATTATCAGGTCACAGCTCGGTCAATCCTTGGCAGAGAACCAAGGCTCCGAAATTACCTCGTTGGTATGAAAATCGACTAGTGTTTCTAATTATCTGAACCACCACTGTAACTAACTTAGCGTCACTTGCGCCAAGCTGGGTTAGCGCTGGGTTCACCCAACCCAACAGTTAATTCCACGTGCAAGTGGCCCTACTAATATTGTAAATGCAAAACTGTGTAAGTTGGTTTAGTTGTTCCTCTTTCACAAGAAAACTTACTGAACGGCGAGCCTATTACCTATCTTTGCAACAGCAACGCGACAGCGGAAATTGCGCAATAATTGCTTTACACGTATCTTCTTCTTGGTGCCCTTTTGGATTTCGCCGAACGTCACGTATCGATAGTGCGGCTTCTACCGAACAAAATTTATTTATTTACTTTATTATTTCAAAATCCACAGCTCCTAATTTAAACATAAATACTACACATACAGCAAATAACGGATTTTAAATGAACTACAATGTGCATTCATTAAGTTCCTGTTATTGCTACCAAATTGTTTTTGGCGCTAACGTCATAGCAACACGCGCTGTCTCACTCTCGCACCTAGGTACGAGCACGAGAGAATGAGACGAACCGTCAGCGAGCGATTAGCCAGCAATCACATACAAAATTCCATTTTTATTTTGACGTTCCGCAGCGATTGCGCGATATCTGCGCAATAATAGTTAATTTTTAGGTAATAGTACAGATTAATAAATAATTACTTCGTAACAGATAAACCTCTCCATTATAAATGTTAGTGAATTTAGTTACGTTATACCTTTTAAATCTATATTTATTTTTTCAAACTGCAATACATATTTAATTTAAGTTAATCAAATACAATAAAGTACAAAGTACAAATACAGCAAAGAAGAAGGCCTTCTGCGTCGGGACAAGACAAATAATAAAACTGGGTGTTTTACGTATATGTGTATTATGTATGTATTAACAACAAAAAAGATCGATCGTTAAACACCTGAAAAGATGTTTCTTTCGAATGCAAGGAAGGATATTCCTAGCATTGATGCGACAACGCTGGCCTACAGCGTATTAAAAATATAAAAGTATTGGAGAATTTCGACGGTGGCTCGCAAGTCTCGGTAGCTCAGCGGTTAGAGCATTGAACCGGATTTCCAAAGGTCATGGGTTCGATTCCCATCTGAGAATTCACTTGTGGCCGAGTTAATTTTTTCCAATATTTTTCTATTTAAAATTTATCTTAAACAAAAAAGAGTTCACGAGAATGTTTATTTATACGTTATTTAGTATCTATAATAAACTATCTATAAACCTAAACCTAAATAAATGGTACGGTCAAAATCATGTAGGCACGGTCAACGGCAGCTACGTCTATACAATTATCTGTCTTTGTTCATTCGACATAAGACGTTCGTCTAAGTTCACACGACCTATGTGTTTAGTCTTCTACTTGAAGTAGGTACCTGCATACCAAATTTCATCCAAATCCGTTCAGTAGTTTTTGCGTGAAAGAGGAACAAACAAACAAATAAACAAACTGACATACCTACTTTTGCATTTATAATATTAGTAGGATATTTGTACGATCGATACTTACAAATAAATATTTAATATACTTAAGTCATTCTTGTGATCAAATATGTTTATCATTCGTTTTAAAACGTTATTATTCAACGAAAATAATGATTTATATATACACCTTCCTTCGTCAGTAAGTAAATGAAATAAAGAAAGATCCTTGCTCGATGTACATCCAGGTACCGCACATAAATTTCCAGAAACAAAAACCATTTGTCAATATGAACCTACGAAATAATTCGTTTAGTTTAATGTTAATGTTAAACTTAATTACTAATATTTTTCTATTAAAAAGAAAAAAGATATATAAAAAGGCCCCAACATAAATTAAAAAAATATATAAAAAACTTGAAATCTTGTTTTCTTCATCAAGCTTTTCTTATTATTTTTTGGTTCTAATTAAACTTATGATATATGTACTGCTGAACTTATTTATATTATACATTCTAAAGGGTATTTTAAGTGATAAATATTAAACAAGAAAATATACTAGAAAAAACCTTGGGAATCCGGTCTAATGCACTAACCAATTATGCTACAGAGACCTATGAGGACAAGTCGAATTTTTCCAGTATATTCACCTTTCTACGGTGTTCGCCATAGTAATTTCATCAATAAGAGAATAATATCCTCGCATTCGAAAGAAACATTTTTACAAATGTTTGGCTATTGATTAAGATGTAACAGCCATCTAATTATAACTTTTTAATTTTGCATTTTACAATGCTATTTTTATGTGATAAAAATATACTAGAAAAAAGCAACTTGTCTCATGTCGCCCTGACGGGATTCGAACCCGCATCCTTGGGATTCCGGCCCAAGGTATTTTAAGGTTTCAATGCAATTTCCTGAAAAAGAAACAACGCCATACGTGCTGTAGTAGGTATATTATAGTAATAGTAGTAGTAGTAGTAGTAATAGTGTTTTGTCTCCATTATTTTTGTAATAATAGGGTGTAGAGAGCCCTAAATTCATTCATATGAATTCATTTCCATCCCCAGGTCGCTGGTTCATATCTGGCTCGAAGTACCATACATGTAGGGTGCCCTACTATGATAACAGATAGGAGTTGATAACTTATAAAACTAGTGATGACTCTTACATAAGGTATAAATCCAACAAAGTGTCAATTATTATTATTTGTTGCAGTGTCGGAGAAGTGAAAATGTCTAAGGCGATACGCAATCAAAATAAGAATTTGAAGAAGAAAAATCAAAAACGTCCACATTCAGAAAGCGAAGATGAGTTACGAAAAAAGACAAACTACGAAGCACAACCTATTGATGTGGACTTGTAAATAAAACTCCTAAATTGTTATTTTTTTATCCCTTTTTTGCCCTTGTGGCATTGGCCTTCCTTCTGGCTGAATTAGGAGAATAAGCCATCAACGCAATGCGGATTGGTGTGGGTGGGTAGATATAACGACTACAAAATACAACCTGTCCGGTACCAACGTGCCTTTCGAAGCACAGAAGCTCGAGTTATGTGATGTATTTTTGGTCACCCATCCCTTGACCGACCGTTGCGAAAGTTTATGTAACCGCCACTATTGCAAGCCGAGCATACTATCGTGATCAGGAGCTCTATTTTTGATTCACTCGTCTCGAGGATTCTACTGATTTTCTTGCGACGTTTGAGAAGAGTGGTTCAACAATAGAGGTCCAGGGGTCGTACATACAAAAGTACTCTGTGGGTCGTACCGCGCAAGTATCGTCGCCATCGAAATCGGCTTCATTTGACAGATGGATGTGATACATTGCTGCTTCTTTTTGACACAAATCAAAACTTACCAAAGACTAAGAGCAATATGTCACATCTATCTGTCAATTTAAGTCTATGTGTATGCCGACGACACTTGCGCGGTAGGGGCCGTACGAGTTGATATTTACTGTCAACGTTTTCGACAACTATCGGATGCTCTACTCATGTCGGTAAAGCAGTCTATGGATATGAAAGAGTCAAAGCAATAGTTTTCGAAAACGATTTTAGTTTTTCAATCTCGGATTAAGATCACTGTTTATTATACACAACAAGGACTACCAGCAATACAGATTAAGGGAGTGAGAGGTACTAAAAAATTAGACATCTCTTTAACTTTATTAGATTTTTATACCATCCTTTCTATTTCTGTACGATAAACATGAAGTTTTTACTTTACCATCAACGTAATCAATCGCATCAACGTACACTACTACTAACGCTGTGATCTAAATGCTCGGTGGAAGTAGAGTGCGTTTCATCCTATATTCTCTCTTTTGTTAGGTTGGTACTTTGTCGATTTCTGTCAAAAGGTTAGGTTAATATAAGATTATAATTTGATGCAGATATTTTAAGTTTTGGATTCTGTGCTAAAATCATGCTCAAAACATTAGAAAGCTGTGAAAGAAAAATGAGTTTTGATTTGATGTCTCTAACACATTCGCGCCTTCTTGAAATACAGGGGTACCAACCTAACAAAAAAGGGAATATAGGATGAAACGCACTCTACAAAATTGGCAATGGCTTATCTGTCAGTGTCACGTAGAAATGTCACGCACGACAAACGTCAAGTCAATCACGTCACGTCAACGTCAACAATGAATATGAATGATTGTGGACATATGAGTGGAAGAGAAAGAAATCAACAAAATTGTTAATAGTAGATATCATTTGATAAATAAATCAAAGTTGTGACGTTTTTATGATTAACACGACGTTTTTTTATCATATTTTATTCAACGGCTATAGTAATTATTTATCGTCGGTGCAACAATAACATTGAATGCTAACTTGTTTTGTTAATAAATTATGTTTCCCTTGAAGATAAAGACTTATATCCAGACATTTATATTAGTTTTCTTTGTGTCTAGTGTAGAGGGACAAGATCGAAAGGTGAGTATGATGATTGTTTAAGTTTAAAGCCAACCATTTATGATTTAGAAACCACCAACTTTTAGACTATAATTTGTGATTGAGTTAAAGTTTAAAATTAAGTAATGTTTGTTTAATTCACCTTTATTGATCAAATAGGAAAAAAAATACTTCAACACTTTCACATAATGTTTCACCTCATTTTGTTTGCTTTCAGATAAATGCAACACTTTATCCTGGTTGTGAAGTGTGCACAGAGAACGACACACTCATTTATATAAGGGCAGAAGGTGCTCATGACACCATTCATCAAATATGGGACTTTACTCGGGGAATCCCATCAATGATGCTAGCTGTTGCTGGAGTAAATTCTTCAATGACAATAGCATGGAATAAAACACAAGCTACTTGGTTTAATTTTTCTGAGAAGCCTCAGTTTGGCTTTGCCACTGTAATTGACAAGGTTAGTAGAAATAAAAGCATGAAATTATGAATTTTGAGCTACAAATTTTAGAAAATAGAAACAAGACTAAATCATACTACCAGTCTCTTGGTGATACTTTTTTTATGGAATCACAATATTTTCAAATTCTTGATGAACCCACTGAGTGGGAACTGGTTACCACGCTAGACCTTTCACTCTAAACTCTATTTTATGCAGCTTAGAGTCGATTTCAGTTAAACTAAGAAAAGACAAAAGAAGTACTTGATGAGTTAAAGATATTCACATGAAATAGAAATATTCATTTCATCATCATCTTTGACACATGACACCTGTTGGCTATAGGGTCCCCCAAGTAAATTCATGAAATGTAACTTTTTATGAATTTACTTGGAACAAGAAATGTTATTGATCCCACTCATAGTACAGTAATCCTATCAAAAGTATAACAAAGAGAGTTCTTTCATTATTTACTTTACCTAAATAGGAGACACAGTGCCCCCATGTAATATAATACCAAAGTGACTCAATGTTGTATTTGATACATTTGTATTGGTTAATCAAAACATGAGGGTACATGAGTCACTAGGTCATATTATCTACACAAATGTTTCTGATCATGTTACCATTTGATGCAATTTAGCAAACTTTATTAAACATGCTATGTCAATATGACTAAAATAAGGTTAGAATAAGAAATATAATTGAGTAAATTTTTTAAACATTTACATTATTTACATTATTCAAAGTATTAGCACGCTAATTAACTACAAAAAATTGTAAGATAAGAAAACTAATTTAAAATCCTTAGAAAAATTCAAACCCTTCATCAGAAATTGTTATGTTACGTTCAGAAATTTTTATGTGATTGAGGAACAATCATCCTCTAAATATCCAAATGTTTTTTAAAATAGGAATTTAAGAAAACAGTGTACTTATTTAATGTCTTGTTGTTTTAATATGCAATCATTTAAGAAAAATATTATCAACCATTTCTAGACTTTAAATTTATTATTGTTTCAGTTGTATGAGTACAATGATGTTAACGATAATGGATACATAGACAAGGACACCACTCGTAGATCGATGTCGCTGTCTTGGACGACGTGGTGGCCGCGCAACATGGTGCTGACGGAGCAGGAGGTGATGGTGCAGCTGCGAGGGCATGTTAGGGATCACGGCCACAGCGGGGTAATAGATATCAAGGTTAGTCCGTGATTGATAGTTGTACAACAGTAATGTGGGTGACGTGGTGGCCGCAATACGGTGCTGACGGAGCAGAAGGTGATGGTGCAGCTGCGAGGCCATGTTAAGGACCACAGCCACAGTGGTGATAGATGTCAAAGTTAGTCCATGATTGATAGTTGTACCGCAATGATGTGGGCGACGTGGTGCCCGCAATATGGTGCTGACGGAGCAGGAGGTAATGGTGCAGCTGCGAGGGCATGTTAGGAACCACGTAGTGGGAATACATGGATAGGTATTCACAGTAAGTAATACAAGTGATGTTGTAGCTATCCTTTTTTCATGAAATATATTCCAATTACATACAAACTATCTAGTTGTTTACCTCAAATGTTAGTAACTCTACTGTACATACATTAAATATGCACATTATTGCGGTATACTAATTAATTTAGCTTTATTCAGACGAAACAGATAAAAACAATGACAAAGACTGGGAATACTTTTATCTCTTTATATTATGTAAATTGCATAAGTTCATACAAAAGTGTGTCAAGGCTAATTGGTAACAAAAGCATAAGATAATAAAACTGCATTATGTATTCTTAAATAATTCACTGCATGTGTCTTATCTCTGAACCTTCTTGTTATTATCAACCTTTGACATGTTACATACATTACAATTTATTCCATCAATTGACTATTTTTAACTTCATAAATAAATTAAACAGTATCTCATCCGCCATTTTTGTTGTTCTAATCAAAGTAAGTTTTTTTAGTTGTTTTCCTATGTTTACGATAACTGCTCTTATAAAGGTCCAAAGTAAAGTAGGGCAGACAACTAAAACCATGTGGCTACTCTAAGCCCCTGTTGGGGCTTCATTCACTTAATCCTTATTTACATAGCATTAAGGTTCAAAGTGGCCACAAACAGGACTGCTATCCACCATCCGTCATCATTAGCGATTTTATTGCCCCCACTACTTATTCTTCCTTATCGATGAATAAGTAGTATCGGCAATGCCTGTGTATACTATTCTATTTAATGCATGCCGTGGCAGCCTCTCAGTAGGGCAACACTATGTCTAGATTAAGGTGAACTATGTGTGTTTTTAAGCCAAGTTTTTTGTGTATGCCTTGTTGGTTGTCCATAAATAAATGAAAAAAAAATAAAATAAAAAAAATGCGCCACCACGCGGGTGCAATGCGGAGTGGTAGGTTTTAAGGACTGCAAAAACTACTGGGACCAACGGCTCAACGTGCCTTCTGAATGTACCGCTTTACCGCTTAACCGCCTCTGTGGTCTAGTGGTGCAACCACAGGTATCAGACCCAGGGGTCCCGGGTTCGATTCCCACATACATTGTACATATTGTATTCGGTTTGGTTGGTGGTAGGACTTGTTGTAAGTAGCTACCATCTTATCTAAGCCTGACGCCATAACAACAATGTTTTCAGCATTGTTGTGTTCCGGCAGTTTGAGATAAGATAGCCAGTTCCTCAGTGGCTGAGGATTCCGGGAGAGGCTCGCTTCCATCTCAGCCTTATCAGTACTTAATATCATGTATGATGAAGGCTAAGAGTCTCACCGTATCGTTCATAAAAAAAAAAGTTATTTTGCGGATGTTATTTTAATGACTAATATTACCACCACTATAATGTACTTACAACATCGTTGTCATCAGCCATTTATAATGTCCTCACTGCTGGGGCACTGGCTATCCTTATGGATGGATAAGGAGAAGGGGCCGTGACCAACCACGCGGGCCCAAAGGGGATTGGTGGGTTTTAACGACTGCAAATACAGCCGGGACCAACGGTGTAACGTGCCTTCCGAAGCACGGTGGAGCACGAGACAGTAAATGTTTGGTCACCCATCCTGTGACCGAATTGCGAATTACTTACCGCTACAATCGCAGGCGGAGGGCCCGAACCACTGCGCCACCGAGCCCTTCACTTCTATAATATTTACTTTTTATCCTCAGCTGGACCTACTGCCATTCAAAGACTACGCAGTGGAGCTCCCTCATCTAATCCACACTGCCAACTCAAGCCTGCTCGACGTGGCTCTTGTCAACTTCACCACGTCTTCGGACTTCAACTCGTCGCGGTATGCCCTCAACCTGCTGCTGGTCAGCCACCCTGGGGATGGAAACTTCACCTCCAATGTGAGAAAGAGCTTGGATGACGAGCATACGCCTGGGGTTTTTGAGGTGAGGAAATGGTTATTTTTTGGATACTGTGCTTGTTATATAAAGCGCAAGTACGGTCCTGTGTAGAATATTGCTCACACCTCTGGGATGCCTCCGCTAAGTACTTGCTCGATGCTCTGGACAGGTTGCAGCGCCGCGCAATTCGCATCATCGGCGATGTAGAGGTCGCTTCATTAAGCGCGTTCTACCGCCTATACCACGGCGAGTGCTCTGAAGAATTATTTTCCCTTATCCCACCTTCTCCTTTCCTTCATAGGACCACGCGCGCTGGCTTGCGTTGCCACCGGTTTACTGTGGCAGCGATTCCAACGCGAGCAAAGAAATTTGGTAGCTCATTTCTTTGTCGCACTATCCGCAAATGGAATTGTTTGCCTGCGCACGTCTTCCCTCCTTCCTACAACCCGGGGTCCTTTAATCGAGGCGTGAAGAAGCATTTAGCAGACCGGCAAGGTGAAGGTGGCTGATGTGGCAGTTTGATCTGCTGCACCAGCTATCTTCGCGTCTGGACTCTAACTCCACTTAACATCAGGTGGAGGTAGAGTCATTTGCTCCGACCTAAATATAAAAAAAAAAAAACTATACTAGTTTTTGCTGTCTGTTTGTTACTGCGAATGAGATAGAAATTAAAGAGGACTTTTACGTTTAGGTTTGTGGTAGCTAGCAAGTGGACTTACAAAAAACGTATCACTTATTGAATACTATGTACATTTGGATTTAAATCCGGGACGTCTAAATCTGATAGCGTTTCCACCAGACGGGTTATTTAAATAAATATCAAACATAGACAATCCAATACAACTACTAAAGTAAAGAGACTCTTTGTGAAACGCAATTATATAATAATTCGAAAAATAAATTGATTGATCAAATATTTATAGATATTTGCTTTTCATATGATATTCAGTCACCTGACTGCAACTCATTATCGTCACTTCTAGGCGACCGACCGTGCGCAAACCGTAGTGAAAAGGCAAGCACGGCACGGGCGCCGAGCTGTTTCTACGGTGACGGTGACTAATAGGTTGTGAAAAGGCACTTAATAAATAATAGCAGCAGCAGGCGCTAGCATTTGCACCACGACTAAATTTTCTCGACAATTTTCTTACGGAACCATTCACACCGTATCGTATATCTACCGTAGCAAGACAGACGTCGCGAGATAAGTGTCGACAAAAAAGTCACGGTGCGCATGCTACGCTCTGGCATAGAGCAAGGGCGGATCCAGGGGGGGGGGGGGGGTCATGGGGGTCATGACCCCCCCTGGGCTGGGTCCAGGACCTAGGTAGACCACTTATTAAAATTGTTAAACATGATGTTTTTATATATTTTTGTCACAATACAGATTTTATTTAAGTACTTTCAATATTATATTAATTTAAAATACTTTGTTTGACAGCAAACGCATTATTAGGAAACGAAAGCATCGAAAATTTGAATAGTACCGCGCCACTGCCACGGTTGCCACCTTTCATATGTCACGTTTTGTGTGACACTTGCGCGCGCTTTGTTTCGATTATTTATATATAGTACAATCTTTTAAGCCAAAAAAGGGGTTAATCTCGTAATGAAAGAGGACAAGCTGTTAAATATCAAACTGATTTTAATGCTCTTTAAAAGATTTTTGTATTATGGCTACACTACCCGTTAATGTAGCGACAGCGGAAAGATCTTTCGCGACCTTACGAAAAATCAAAACGTGGTTAGAGCTTCAATGGTTGAAGAACATCTAACCGGACTGGCACTACTCCACGTCCATAAAAACGTACCCAATGAAGTAGATGAAGTGATAAAGCGTTTCGGGAGAAGACGTAAAAGGAAAAAATATCTTGTTATTTAAATATACTAGGAAGGTTGCGGGCCGTGTAGTTCCGGCCTAGAATAACACAACTCCCTCCCTCTCACCCCGTGGGTCCTGTAAAAGGAGACTAAGTGAATACAACCTTCAGAAGACGGGCAGCGTCTTATAAAATCTTAGCAATAATGCGATCGCCAACCCGCCTGCCAACCGTGGCGATTATGACAAACCCTCAGCGGACGCTCATCGTTATCGGCAGCTAAATAGGCAGATCTCTCAAGTCTTTGACAAGCGACCTTCGCCAATTTAATACGAACTGTATTAAAGAGGCTATCGAGCGTAACAAAGACTCCAAGGTGTTCGCCAGAGATCTGTCTATTGGGCAAAGCTAGATGACGAAGCTGAAAACTAACGACGGTCCCATCATTTCTACGAAACCTGAAATCCTGAGGGAGATCGAGAGTTTCTATGGGCAGTTATATTCCACGCAGACACCTGTTGAAAGCAAGGCTAAAGACCCAGAGCCAAGCTTACCCGGCACTTCAGCGAAGATATCCCGGAGTCAGCCTGTACGAAATTAGTATGGCTCCCAAGCAAATGAAAAAAAAACAAGGCGGCAGGTGATGACGGAATTACTGCGGAACTTCTGAGAGCGGTCGGTAAGCCGATACTCAAAGTCCTCCAGAAGCTGTTCAATTCCGTTATCGTCGAGGACAAAACGCCAAGAGCATGGTATATAAGTGAGGTGATTTTATTCTTTAAAAAGGGTGACAAGACCCAGTTAAAGAACTTCAGACCCATCTCACTTCTAAGCCATGTTTTTAAGTTGGTTTCTAGAGTCATCACGAATCGTCTTACTCGCAGGCTCGTCGAGATCCAACCTCTCGTAAAAGCCGGTTTCCGAAAAGGCTGCATCATAGACCACATCCATACGTTGCGGCAGGTTATACAGAAGACCGAGGAGTATAATCTGCCACTTTGCTTGGCTTTCGTTCGTGGACTATGAGAAAGCCTTTGATTCGATAAGACCCGGGTGGTGCTGCAGTCTCTCCAGAGGTGCCAAGTGGACTTTAGGTATATCGAGGTGTTAAGGTACTTATACGGACAATGCCACCATGTCGGTCCGATTACAGAACCAGAACACAAATCCCATCCAACTGCAAAGAGGTGTGAGACAGGGAGACGTCATTTCTCCCAAACTTCACAGCTGCGTTGGAGAACATATTTAAGCTATTGGACTGGAAAGGACTGGGCATCAACATTAATGGCCAGTATCTGACACACCTTCGTTTTGCCGATTATATAGTCCTTATGGCTGAGACATTGTAGGACCTGAACTGCTCGAAGATCTCCGTAGTGCTTTCCAAAGAGTGGGTCTTAGGATGAACATGAGGATAAGACGAAAATCATGTCGAATTCCCATCTCGTACCCACTACAGTTCACGTTGGGAACACTACAGTCGAAGTTGTCGACCACTACGTTTACCTCTGACAGACAATCCAATCCGACAATAACTTCGAAAAAGAGATCTCTCGTGGAATCCAACTAGCATTTGGGAAGCTCCGTAAAATCTTCGCGTCCATCTTACCTCAGTGTCTCAAGACGAAAGTCTATGACCAGTGCGTTTTGCCAGTTCTGACCTACGCTACGGCAGTGAAACGTGGTCGCTAACTATGAGTCTGATAAGGAGGCTCAAGGTAACTCAGCGAGCAATGGAGAGAGCTATGCTCGGTGATCGAATCAGAAATGAGGAGATCCGCAGGAGAACTAAAGTTACTGACATCGCTCGAAGGATTACTCAGCTGAAGTGGCAATGGGCGGGACACATAGCGAGAAGGTCGCGGGAAGCCGCTTGATGCGGGCAGCGCAGGACCGCTCGTCGTGGAGATCTTTGGGGGAAGCCTATACCCAGCAGTGGGTGTCATGAGGTGACCCACTATTTTTAAGTACAGTAGGTACTTACATTTATTAATAAAATACCAGGTATATTTTTACTTGTATTTATAATTATTATCAAAATTAAATAAAGACTTGACTTGACCACGACTATGTGCCCCCCCCCCCCCCCCCCCCTCCCTGGCGCCAAAGCTGGATCCGCCCTTGGCATAGAGACGTTCCGATACCCATATGGTATCGATACTAACTCATTTAAGTAGTACTCAAATTGTTTTACGATACTATTCATATGAGTACCTTTAAAATACTTACTCATATCGATAATTTTTTATTTTATTTTTAATAGCACTAATTTTTAAAGGTAAAAATTTCTTGCCAGTGATTGATATCCCTTTTTTTTTAAGCATTTGCTGACAAATAATAATAAACATAGCCTCTCCAAGTGAGCTTGGAGCGCATGCGCGCCGCGTGTCCATGCATGCGTGCAAGAGAGACAGAAATTATAATATAATCTTATAATCGTATGTATAAGTACAAGAACGAGAGAAAGAGATTTCAGTCTATCTGACTTGTAAGAAAGGTGCGTTCAGAAAAAATAATGTAAAGTAGGTCCTAACAATTGTTCAGTTTGAATCGATTCGATACTAACTACTTTCGTTTCGATAGAAGTTAGTATCGCAAGATTTATATCGATGCTAAAAGTATTTGGCACAGACCTTTATCAAGATAGACGGCAAAAGTACCTACCATGCGTATCAAAAGTTTGATCCACGGTTAAAGTTTTACGACCAACGTCAGTCCGCTTGGGACCATTGCCATGAAAACACGCGTCACTAGGAAACGAAAATGTTAATTGGGAAATGCTTTCTCGCTAGAGCTCGTCAAAATCATTTACACATCACTAAATCTCGAACGGAAAATTCGACCCGCTCGGTTCTCATACAGTTTGAAGCGCTCTTTTCGTCAATTTCGATACCTATAGGTCTGTGGTATTCGGTATCGAAACAAAAGTATCAAATACATACTCGTATTACTTGTATAGGAATGTCCCTCCCTACGCTGACAGGTCGTATTATTGTGCGTCTGTGTCTGTGGCAGATAGTGGAGGTGCGTTCACCGCCTGCGCCGGGTTCTGGGGGCGCTGGGGGCTTCCTGCAGTTCCGGCCCGTGTGCTACACGGAGCCACTCCGCACCGTCGGCTCGTCCTCGCGCGCGCACCTGTCCGCGCCCGCCCGGTACGTACTGCACGGGACACTGGGCCCGGGCCTGTCGCTGCTGTGATGTGCCACACGCAGCCACTCCGCACCGTCCGCGCCCGCCCGGTACGTACTGCACGGGACACTGGGCCCGGGCCTGTCGCTGCTGTGATGTGCCACACGCAGCCACTCCGCACCGTCCGCGCCCGCCCGGTACGTACTGCACGGGACACTGGGCCCGGGCCTGTCGCTGCTGTGATGTGCCACACGCAGCCACTCCGCACCGTCCGCGCCCGCCTGGTACGTACTGCACGGGACACTGGGCCCGGGCCTGTCGCTGCTGTGATGTGCCACACGCAGCCACTCCGCACCGTCCGCGCCCGCCTGGTACGTACTGCACGGGACACTGGGCCCGGGCCTGTCGCTGCTGTGATGTGCCACACGCAGCCACTCCGCACCGTCCGCGCCCGCCCGGTACGTACTGCACGGGACACTGGGCCCGGGCCTGTCGCTGCTGTGATGTGCCACACGCAGCCACTCCGCACCGTCCGCGCCCGCCCGGTACGTACTGCACGTTACACTGGGCCCGGGCCTGTCGCTGCTGTGATGTGCCACACGCAGCCACTCCGCACCGTCCGCGCCCGCCCGGTACGTACTGCACGGGACACTGGGCCCGGGCCTGTCGCTGCTGTGATGTGCCACACGCAGCCACTCCGCACCGTCCGCGCCCGCCCGGTACGTACTGCACGTTACACTGGGCCCGGGCCTGTCGCTGCTGTGATGTGCCACACGCAGCCACTCCGCACCGTCCGCGCCCGCCCGGTACGTACTGCACGGGACACTGGGCCCGGGCCTGTCGCTGCTGTGATGTGCCACACGCAGCCACTCCGCACCGTCCGCGCCCGCCTGGTACGTACTGCACGGGACACTGGGCCCGGGCCTGTCGCTGCTGTGATGTGCCACACGCAGCCACTCCGCACCGTCCGCGCCCGCCCGGTACGTACTGCACGGGACACTGGGCCCGGGCCTGTCGCTGCTGTGATGTGCCACACGCAGCCACTCCGCACCGTCCGCGCCCGCCCGGTACGTACTGCACGGGACACTGGGCCCGGGCCTGTCGCTGCTGTGATGTGCCACACGCAGCCACTCCGCACCGTCCGCGCCCGCCCGGTACGTACTGCACGGGACACTGGGCCCGGGCCTGTCGCTGCTGTGATGTGCCACACGCAGCCACTCCGCACCGTCCGCGCCCGCCCGGTACGTACTGCACGGGACACTGGGCCCGGGCCTGTCGCTGCTGTGATGTGCCACACGCAGCCACTCCGCACCGTCCGCGCCCGCCCGGTACGTACTGCACGGGACACTGGGCCCGGGCCTGTCGCTGCTGTGATGTGCCACACGCAGCCACTCCGCACCGTCCGCGCCCGCCTGGTACGTACTGCACGGGACACTGGGCCCGGGCCTGTCGCTGCTGTGATGTGCCACACGCAGCCACTCCGCACCGTCCGCGCCCGCCTGGTACGTACTGCACGGGACACTGGGCCCGGGCCTGTCGCTGCTGTGATGTGCCACACGCAGCCACTCCGCACCGTCCGCGCCCGCCTGGTACGTACTGCACGGGACACTGGGCCCGGGCCTGTCGCTGCTGTGATGTGCCACACGCAGCCACTCCGCACCGTCCGCGCCCGCCTGGTACGTACTGCACGGGACACTGGGCCCGGGCCTGTCGCTGCTGTGATGTGCCACACGCAGCCACTCCGCACCGTCCGCGCCCGCCCGGTACGTACTGCACGTTACACTGGGCCCGGGCCTGTCGCTGCTGTGATGTGCCACACGCAGCCACTCCGCACCGTCCGCGCCCGCCCGGTACGTACTGCACGGGACACTGGGCCCGGGCCTGTCGCTGCTGTGATGTGCCACACGCAGCCACTCCGCACCGTCCGCGCCCGCCCGGTACGTACTGCACGTTACACTGGGCGCGGGCCTGTCGCTGCTGTGATGTGCCACACGCAGCCACTCCGCACCGTCCGCGCCCGCCCGGTACGTACTGCACGGGACACTGGGCCCGGGCCTGTCGCTGCTGTATTTTTTTAGGGTTCCGTACCTCCGTCCGACTCGCACCGTACCGGTTTTTTTTTTATGAATGACGGGGACTCTAAGCCTTCATTATACCTGATGTTAAGTATTGATAAGGCTGAAGATGGAAGCGAGCCTCTCCCGGAATCCTCAGCCACTAAGGAACTGGATATCTTATCTCGAACTACCGGAACACAACAATGCTGAAAACAATGTTGTTATGGCGTCAGACTTAGATGAGATGGTGGTAGCTA
This sequence comes from Chrysoteuchia culmella, assembly GCA_910589605.1. Classification (NCBI taxonomy): domain Eukaryota; kingdom Metazoa; phylum Arthropoda; class Insecta; order Lepidoptera; family Crambidae; genus Chrysoteuchia; species Chrysoteuchia culmella. Next base: position 18,904,929 of record OU342655.1, on the reverse strand, counting down.
GCCAGGCCGACTTAAAACAAGTCCTACCACCACCCAAACTGAATACAATATGTACCCCCGATGGGAATCGAACCCGGGACCCCTGGTGGATACCAGTGATTGTACCACTAGACCACAGAGGCGGTTAAAAAGTGTCACATGCAGCCACATCGCACCGTCGGCGTCGCACGCCTTCCCCAGTTCCCCTGTGCTGAGGCACTGGCTTTCCTTATGCATTACTATCGACCGCCCACGGTTTCACCCGGGATAAAAGTAGCCTATGTTTAAATCTAGGCTATCTTCTATCTATGTGTCAAATTTCATCCAAATCGGTTCAAAAAAACTACTTTCACATTCGCCATCAGCCATTTTTAATGTCCCCACTGCTGGGGCACTGGCCTTCCTTATGAATGGATAAGGAGAATGGGCCATAACCCACCACGCGGGCCCAATGCGGATTGGCGGGTTTTAACGACTGCAAATGCATCCGGGACCAACGGCTTAATGTGCCTTCCGAAGCACGGAGGAGCTCGAAATAGTAAACTTTTGTTTACCCATCCCGTGACCGACCATTGCAAAAGTTGCTTAACCTCAACAATCGCAGGCCGAGCGCGCGAACCACTGCGCCACGGGCTCCTCAACTTTTACATTACTTACTACCTAATATACTTATTATATGACCCACCGAGTGGGCCCAATGCGTATTGGTAGGTTTTAAAGGTTGCAATAATCCGTCGGGACCGACAGCTTAACGTGCCATTCGAAGCATGGAGGAACTCGAGATATTATCCTTTTGGTCACTTATCCCGTTATTAATTTCACCAAGTTCATAAGATAAATTTTAAATAGAAAAATAATAATAATTAACTGAGTTCCTCTAGGAAAGACTAGTGTTTGTACACGATAAGCTCTACTCTTCTGTGTTCTTCTGAGTATCGAGCGATCTTGCCAATTTATTTTCTTCATTAATTCCTCCAGGGCGGGAATCCCATCACATAGCACAGTGGAGTCGTTCTTCCGTGGATGGGAGCCGCCTTTACTAGTGCGGAGCGCGATCGTCTCCTTCGGGGAGCCCTCCGACGGCTACTACCGGCAACACAACTACACCGCCTGGTAAGTACTGAACAAGAGAGACATTGACAGACAGCCTTATTTGCCAACCGAGCTTATGGGTTATCCGGCTCGAAGGACCACTTTGTTGTATAGATTTGACGTTCCTTTCGAAGCGCAGAGGAGCTCTAGATAATAAATTATCGATCACTTGTTTCGTGTCCGACCAATGCGAAAGCCGTTTAACTGCTCCAAACGCAACTTAGCCTGCGAAACACTGCGGCATTCCATCCGTTTACACGCCCATTATCAGTTCATCAGTTCAGTACGGACTGAACTTGAAATACTGAGCGTATAAATTGAAGGTACTTCGGTTAAACTAAAAAGCAAAAATAAGCCTTTTGCAGTCGGTTTCAGCCAAGAAATTCTACATTGCGGTCCCACTCTTTTATTTTTCTTGCCTTGGCTGGCACCAACTCCAAAAGGCTTATTTTTGTTTTTAGTTTTTTGTAAGTCGGTTTTAATTTTTTTATATAATATATTTTATTTCACAAATTTTAACGGTAGAAGTCTCGAACCAACACTAATAACTTGATGTCAACTGCTCATCACCTTTTACAAAATGCTGCTTTTCCCGGTGCAGGGGCGTTAATTATTGAGGAGTTCTCCTGATACTTTATCACATGCATTGAGACGAGTTTCCTAAGTATTTAATAGTTCCGATGACCATTTGTGGTCTTCATCATCAGTTCCACTCCACCAAATGGTGCTTAATGGAAGCAAATGCACGAGTTACTTAGGAAAACATCGAAAACGATATAGGTGTGTCTATAATATTTGAAGAGTTCGATCCCCTCGATTTCACTAAGATCCCTTCATCTCATGACCTCCTGATGATGATCCTGTCTTGACTTTAATGGGACCAACTTGAAAGTATACCCATTTAAGGTGGAACGATTTTCATACAAAAAACAGTCGAGATAATCTTGGTAGATTAACAGAATTAATACTTAAATATATGTGCAACTATTTCTTTTCGGGTATTCATTTGCGCTTAATTAATAAACAAACATTGTTTCATTCAGAAATCACCTATAAATGAACACAAAATTTTTGCAAATATTACGTGTGTGTATGTGACAAATGTCGTGTACGTATACAAAAATCGCGACGTTGCCATTCCATGCGGCTAAGACGCGCAACGCGCGACGTTGCCGCTCTTACGTTTGTCTCGATTTAATAATTGTTTAAATTTCTCTTTACTAGATTTTTCAGCTGTGTTGCCGTTGCGTCCCAAAAGAGATGAGTTTCGTCAGTAATAATTTACTTTGGGATTATGATATAAAGTTGTGATTTGTAGGATTTATCCTGACTCCGATTTTGAAAAAATGCTAAACACGACTTTACATTTTGTTTTTTATGCGTAAAACTTTTTTTCTCCCATCACTGTCAAAAAATGGAAAATAAGATTTTATAAACAAAAAAAAAAGAAAAGAAAATTTTATCTGCTTTGTGCAAATAAAATTTACTTGTATTATGTAACGTACTTAATATTTAAATATTTTATTTTTTCAAATAGGTATTAAATTGTCCGGAATCACATCTACGTACTGACAACACCGACCGATCCGTATTTGTCATTTGTTTATAGTGTTTTTTCGTTGTGTTGTTGTGAGTTGTGACTAGGAATGGTCAATACTACTGACTAAAATTTCAGTGAAATGAAAATGAAATATAAACGAAACTTATGAAATCTTTCAAAACGGGTTGAAATATTTCAGTTTTGAGTGAAATTTATTTTCTGACTAGAAATGATTTATTTTACGTACATCTTAATGATTTAACGATCTTAATGATTTATTTTATTATTAATATTACAATTTTAACGTATTAAATGATAATAACAGACTTAATTTTGATTTTACCGTTAAGAAAGTTAAGAAAGCAATCTAAGTATTCAAGTACTAATTCTTATGATATTTTTACTTAGCCTTTTAAAACATCATAAGTATGATGATAGGATAGAGATAAACATAGACTAAACCAAATACAAAACATGAATTTGACGTCACATATCACTTGACTATTGATGTTTCGACTATGAATCAGGACATTTGCGCGAAAAGCTAATAACGTGAAAGACTCTTACACGAAAAGCTGTTTGCTCGAATGAACAAAGGTAATTAAATTTGCCTCAATTATTGGTCAGTTAGCCTTCAAAAACCATTTTCACCGTACAGCGCATGAATGAATGTGAGCGATCTCAGTACTTTTTATCTAGATTGTACTTAACATTACATAGTACATATTTAAGATACACAAGAGGTTAGCATTTTTTATTTTATAACCTCTCAGGCATCGGAAAACGAAACACAATAGATATTTTATCATTTGCAACCCCGGTGTTCGCTGCGCTGCTTTACGAGTTAAGTATTTGTTGAATAATACAATTTCATTATGAGGTAAGTACTTAATAGTAATATTTTTTTGGGACATTTTTGCTTACTTACATGTTTTATGTATTAATCTATACTAATATTATAAAGAGGAAAAATTTGTTTGTTTGCATTGAATAGGCTCCGAAACTACTGAACGGATTTGGATGAAGTATGGTACACAGATAGTAGATAGCCTGGTGTCTGTAATAGGCTATTAGGTAATAGGCAGGGTTTTTCTAGATTAGATAAGGTTTCATGTACATAATAAACAAAATTATCGTTTATATTATAACCAAGTCAACAATGAAATGAAATATATAAAAATGCTCATAACATAAAAAGTACTGGGTCAAACGAAACCAAATTTTTATGGGACCAATTGGCATCTATTCTGCATCGAACAAAAAAAGAATCATGAAAATCGGTTTAGAAATCTCGGCGTAATCGGTGTACATACATAAAAAAAAAATATATATATACCAACCCAATTGAGAACCTCCTCCTTTTTTGAAGTCGGTTAAAAATACCAGCGGCCGCTCGCGATTTCACTCGCGTGGTTCCCGTTCCCGTGGGAATATCGGGATAAAATATAGCTTATGTTAATCAGGGATAGTGTAGCATTCTAAAAGAATTTTTGAAATCGGTCCAGTAGTTTTTGAGTTTATTAATTACATACATACATACAAATCTTTCCTCTTTATAATATTATATAGTATAGAAGTATAGAAAACGGTAACATGATGATCCAATAACCACCACTACTTTTTTTTATTGAGGAAACACTGCAATTTTAATCAAAATCTGTTCAGCAGTAGTTTAAAAAAATATAGATATTTTATTGGGCAAACTCACTAAGAAATCTTAAAATTTAGAGTATCAATTACATTCTTGTCACTTGTGCAATTTAAAAAAGTTGTAATTGCATTTGTTGCAATTTATACATCAAAATTAATATTGTAATGTTATTTAAATAAACAATAATAATAAATAAAAAAAAAACTATCATCAGAAGTTTCGAACCATGACTCTTTGATATCTAAGTCGAGTACGTAGACCGCTGGGCTACGTGATCTTTTTTAGCTAGGTCGAAATATTCTACTACAAGAAACTCAGAAATTAAGTATGCATGTGTGAGTGATTAGTAAAATTTGAAGACAGACACACTCTCTCGAGATATTTGGATGATTAATGTACTACAAAAAGATAAATGTTGGTTTCGAAAATTCAATATTTATTTATAGAATGCGCTAAAAGTATTTTGAGTTAAAAAGATACAAAGAAAAATTAACAAAAAAATAAAAACTACTAAATAGCGAAAGTAGCGCCATCTAACGACCGTTCAGCTTTTTGTAACTTAATCGTTCCACCTTAAACAAAAAAAAATATTATTCGAATCGGTTCATAAATGAGCGAGTACTGAGGTAACAAACATTAAAAAAAACAGGTACACACGAATTGATAACGTTCTCCTTTTTTGAAGTCGGTTAAAAATAATGACTACTCCTTGTAGTAGTAGACTACTTGTAGTAGTATACTACTATGATGGCATTGATATGTCACATCGAATATTACGTGCACATATTCGAATAACATCATCCCTAATCGTCTAGGCGTCTCTGCCCATAGTCATGTGCTAATTGTTAAGAGTTTAAAGACTAAAGCATAAAATAAAGGATTGGACTTCTACCATAACTACGAGTATCATTTAACGTCCCGTCACCGCAGCCTTTAAGGCGACAACCTTACTGTACATGGCGACCGTGATGCCATCGAATCACTAGATCTTACATTACACCGCCCTTATGGCGACGAGCTTACATAACTTTACATTTATCATGTATGTAGGTCATCTACGGTAGGCTATGGGTCGCCACCAGTGGAGGGATTCTCAGCGTTCGTGATCGGCGTCCTCGCCGGCGGGCTGGGCGCGCCCGCGCTGCTGGCGCTGGCCGGCGCCGCCTACGCCGTGGCCAAACGACGGCCCACCAGCCGCGCCGTGAGGTTGCATGACGAGAACTGACGGTGAGTCACCATTACGGAACCTCAAAGGACATGAACAATTTAAATCCCGTTTTCATTCTAAATCGTGCAAGTTTGGTACGATTTACACCATCTTCACAACACGTAGTGAAACGACGACCTTCACAACACGTATTGAAACGACGACCTTCACAACACGTAGCGAAACGACGACCTTCACAACACGTAGCGAAACGACGGCCCTTACAAATCGTAGCGAAACGACGACCTTCACAACACGTAGTGAAACAACGACTTTCACAACTCGTAGCGAAACGACAACCTTCACAACACGTAGCGAAATGACGACCTTCACAACACGTAGCGAAACGACGACAACACCGCGCTGTGAGGTTGCATGACGAGAACTGATGGTAAGTCATTACGAATTGAATTTGGCCCAGAAAAATATTCGTTGTTAAGATGTGGTAAAGTAAAAAAAAATAGAGGCGCTGAAAAATAAAAGTGGCCGATAGACAAAATAAGTTTGAGCACCACTGGTTTAACTGGATAGCTGGCATCTAAGTTATGTCCAATACGCTGTGCACGATTGTAATGACGAGTTCTACGAATGCTGAAATTGTATTATTTTTGACACGCCTTCATAAGCCGGATGTTAGTCGTCCTTCACCTTCATTAATGGTCGCTCTTTTTATTTTCAGAAATTAGGAATACGATATGGACAACGTAATCTACAACAAATACTAACGACCCTTCGTTGTTTGAATGATCTCTAATAGTATGGCATGTTTTTAACTCCTGAAAACCATTTTGTCCATTATTTCATGAATTATGATATGATAACAAGCATCAAAATGTTAATATTAATTTACTAATCATTACTAAAATAATTTTAATACTAGTGTTTTGTAGTCTCCAGCTGGTAAACTTTTAATGAAATTAAATACAATCTACTAATTCAAAGATATTCAATTTCATAAGAAATAATGTAAACCTTCGAAATCTTAATGATTTTTTATGAAGTATGTATGTGAATAGGTTCAATATGTCAACATTTCTCATACCGTAGATTGTATATTATTATACAGTGTTTCCATATTAAGGCGGTACCCCCACCGTAAGTGGCGCCGCGTTGACCGCACAATTTTAATAAAACTAAACGTGGAATTTTGAGAGCCCATTGTCTTGTATTTTTAGAAGGTATCGCTACATCTCGTCTAACAGGCGGTTTCAATAATCTATCCTTAACAAGAGGTAGGCCTATCATGGTTACGTTACTTAACAACCGCTGTTATTTTGGGCTGAATAACAAAAATATCTAGGCAACAAAGCTCTAGTAAGCCTATCTCTTACTGTAGATAAGTTATTGAAACCGACCAATAGTCATGGTAAATTTTAAATAGAAAAATATTGGAAAAAATTAACTCGGCCACAAGTGAATTCTCAGGCTGGAATCGAACCAGCGACCTTTGGAAATCCGGTCCAATGCTCTAACCGCTGAGCTACCGAGACTTGCGAACCACCGTCGAAATTCTCCAATACTTTTATATTTTTATATTTTTTTTTTTTTGACCAATAGTCATTCGTAGAAGTAGATAGCAAATGTGTCAAAAACGGCCACTTTTAGCTATTTTGCTATCTACTTCTAGCAGTGACTACGAGGGAATGTAATGATACCGTCTAAAAATACTAGACTATGGGCTCTAAAAATTCCACGTTTAGTTTTATTAAAATTGTGTATTAGAATTACGATATTAAATAAATTTCAACGCGGCGCCACTTTCGGTGGGGGTACCGCCTTAATGAACTGTTCTAAGTGTTGTATTAACTTTAAAAACTTGAAAATAAGGTTATTTTTTATTTTAAAAATCTTAACCTAATTATTTAGATGCCACTGCCTTGTTAGAATTTTGTAGTTTACCACAAAAGGATAATCACTTAAGTGCCTACACCATTCGTATTTTGTTATTATAAGAAGACAATAGCATATAATTTAGGTTTTGACAATAGTCGAAAAGTTAAGAGGCTTATAAATGATAAGAAATATAATTAAAAACTTTCTATTCATTATTCAGATCGATCTACAACAGCTTAAACTGCTTCAAATGCGTCTCCGTATTACTCTCATGTGCAAAATAGTTAACCAAATTAAATTGTCTTCTCATGTAGAAATGAAGCCCGATTTCAATCCCAAAATAATAATATCCTATCTTTTGCAAGGTAGGGTAATTACCGGCTTTAACAAAACTGACATATTGTACCAAATATTATAAACCTTATGAATTACACGCAAGGTTCAAAATTAATTTAATACATTCGACATGTTGTACCGTACAAGTCAACTTTCTGTACGTACTGTTCTGTTTAGCAAATGTGATGTTACAGTATTGTTGATAAGGATAGAAAACAAGGCACAATGTAAATTGGTCAAGTCCACCCCCCTAATTGTCTAATTTAAAATCTATCATAACCCCTTTCAGAGGTATTGTGATTGTGATATTTTCGTCTGTCATATTGCTTAGACAGTTCAATTTCGTTTATTCCATACCTTTTAAAACGCGTCCCGATCACAATTCCTTTCAAATGTCAAATAGTGACGGCCTGAATATCTTTCAAATTACGAATTGAAAGGGATTGCGATAGATTTTAAATTAGACAATTAGTCCCCAGGTTTGAAATATATTGTTTATTGCTTTGGGCTGCGGTTACACTTGACTTGAGTTAAGCTAAGGCGAAATAGCTTAGCTCAAGCGGAACCGTACCTTGAATCTCATGGTTCGTCTTTTAAAAATTAAATGTTTAGTTATACTTTAATCGATTAAAGAAAACTGGGTCTTTTCACTGACGATTGATATTCGTCACTTTAAATAAAATGGCCGTAGCGTAGCGAAGTAAAGCCACGTTTTGCCGCGCATTGTTCATTGAAATAAAACAACTTTTCCGGATATTTAAAATACCTAAAAACCAGAAAAAAACCCCTAAAACTCTAAAAAATACGGACAATAAGATCTTAGTTCGTGAAATATAGCGGAAATTAAATATCCCTAAAAGTTGTTTTATTTCAAAGCCCAGGGGCCTTACCATCAACTGTTTGCGATTCATTTTAGGTTATGTTTAGGTTGTGAGTGTGGGATGCTGCCATACGGCGCGTATAGCGACGTCTCACTCTAGCTACCTGAAAGTTACATAAATGAATAGCATTACAGTTGATGGTGGTCCCCCAGGTTTATTCCACTCTCTAAACCCGGCTCAAACTAAATTATGAGCTGACACGGAGAGATTTACTTCTTTTCGCTCCCTAAATGACTTGCGCTGTTTCTATTAAACACACAAGAGCTTTTCTTTGTTTCTCTACCAATCTTTTACTACAATAGATATAATAATGACCAAATCATGACTAAAATCTTGACCGCGATAAAAACTAGTAATGATACAATCTTGTGTAAAGAATTTTGTTCTATGTTTATTTTTTATAGCAAATGCGTTTTTATGTTTAAACAGTGTAACTTATTATAATAGATCAATGGGTGTATAAGCCAAGATCATCGATACATACTGACCTAACCATTTATTAAGAATGTTTAAATCAGACCCACATTGTATATTATTGACTTGACTGTATGCCCCTTATTTATAGAAAATTATGTATAATAATATTGTAAGTTTAGCAATTTTATTGTTAGCCACGTATTTTTGATGTGATATTAATTTGATCGACTACGTTTATATGAAATTTCTCAATAAATAATAGTAAATTAACTTAATGTAGTTTTATTTATTTCTAATTTTATAAGTGAATGATTGTGAGGATGTTTGGATGGATGGATGTTTGTTACTCTTTCACGCAAAACCTACTGAACTGATTTGGATGATATTTGGCACGAAGATAGAAGATAGTCTGGATTAAAACATAGGATCGTTTTTATCCCGATATTCCCACGGGAACGGGAACCAAGCTGGTGAAACCGCGGGCGGCAGTTAGTTTTGTATTAATATGACTAGACTTAAGCGCGTGCTACGCACGTGTGCAATCTGTCAAAAAAGTTTTTCTGACCTTTGACCTTGATAAGGTCAATTAAAAAAAATAGTAATTTTCCGGCCGTCTACATTTTTTTTTGTGATTTTTTAATCTATTAGTGAAGGCTGTAGGTGTTATACTCATGGCGCTGGAGGGAACATTAGAATGGATAACACGGGCCTTATATATAGAGATATGACTAGCTCAAAACAGTGGCCATTAGAAATGTTTTGTATGTTATACAGCACTGGCACACGTGTATGAAGTATATTGATTTGTTCATTAGGCCTCCAAACTTACTTTAAAGGTACTTTGATAACATTATTTTTTATAGAATACGCATACATGCATAATCATTTTATCCAACTGTTGCGCAATAGCAGTAATTAACCCGAGATAAAAATTATCTATCGCACGTGCTGAGTAAAACGTATCCGCCACTGAGATATTACAGGGACAAAAGGTCGCCACCATTGATCAATAAATAAATAATTTTATAGTTTGATCCTCGTGAAGAGCTGTCTGTTTGTCTCGACAGGAGTTGATGTGCAAGCCAAATTGGTAGCATATATTGTATGAAGGAGTGTCAGATTAAGACCAAGTCTTGAAACACGCTATCGCGCACGCGGAATCCGCCGTACACGAAACAAATGCTCGAGATTTTTGAATCTGTCCGACCCGCCCTTAATTGTCTAATTTCAAAATCTACCACAATCCCTTTCAAAGGTATTGCGATTGTGATAGTGACCTTTAAGAAATAGGCTATTTGACAAATAAAGTGTCAATTACTGTTATCGGTATAAATTAGAGTTTAAAAATGGATTTTTATTAACGTAGTTGAAAATAATTATAAATTTATTTAAAAATCCGTAAATAAAAATGCATTTTTAAACGTTTTGTCACGTGACACAAAACGCTCCTGATTCGTCGAGTTTATAATGACGTCACCTGCTTGTAAACCTCGTTTGACTACGTATGTGGATGATATGCAGAATACAGGCAAGTGACGTCACCGAACCTATTGCAGCGCCATATTGTGAAAGTAGCGTTTTGGCGCGCTATTTAAATATTGAATTTTTTATTTGACATTTTTCAGCAAATATGTACCAGAATTAAAAAAACTACTTTTACTGGGTTCCTTAAACTCCACTACATAATATAAAATGGATTTTCAAAACCTGTCAAATAGCCTATTGTGTAACTTATAGTCGCAAATCCGTTTCGGAACGAATGATGTTCTTCTCCATACATTTGAAAAATATTTTTGTGTGTCACTTTGCTTAGACAGTTCAATATCGTTCATTCAATATCAAAACGCGTCCCCGATCACAATCCTTATCAAATGTCAAATAGCGGTATGCCAATATCTTTCAATTGACGAATTGAAAGGGAAGTCTCGGTAGCTCAGCGGTTAGAGCATTGGACCGGATTTCCAAAAGTCGCGGGTTCGATTCCCGTCTGAGAATTCACTTGTGGCCGAGTTAATTTTTCAATATTTTTCTATTTAAAATTTACCATAAGAATTGAAAGGGATTACGATAGATTTTTAAATTATGTAGTGCGAGCGGGCGCGCTCACGGTATGTGCAGTACTTGATTCGTGCGCGGCGGATTGCGCATACGCGATGCGCCGTCACTCAGGACTTGACCTAAGTGCTGTTTCATGCAGCAAAATCTTGATACCTTTTTTTTATGAATGACGGCGAGACTTTTAGCCTTCATCATACCTGATGTTAAGTATTGATAAGGCTGAAGATGGAAGCGAGCCTCTCCCGAAATCCTCAGACATTAAGAAACTGACTATCTTATCTGGCTATTTCGAACTGCCAGAACACAGTCAGAGTTAGATAAGATGGTTGTGGCTAGCCAGGCGGACTTACAAGTCCAACCACCAACCAAACCGAATACAATATGTACCCCCGCTGAGAATTGAACCCGGGACCCCTGGGACTGACACCGGTGGTTGTACTACTAGACCACAGAGGTCAAAACTCCTCGCGTCATGGAAAAATAACGCTAAGAAATTGAGGCAGAGGATGTGTGTTAAAAACAAGTGAAACATTATCCTAAACCTCTATCAGCGTTCTTTTTGCATGACGCGAGATTTAGTACCCATTGATTTATTAATTGTATTAACTTCTATTCAATACCTTAGTGGCCTACGATGAAAATGTTCAAAATTTTATATTAATTTAACCAATATGTGATGAATAATAGAAAAAGGAAGTAAAACAACAGTAAATAGATACCTCTTTCATTGTATTGCTAATTAAAAATACTAGTCTATGTAATTATGAATAAAAACAAATGTTAAATAACAGAAAATGGGAGTTTCAAGAGTTCTATGGAAGCAATAGCTTTTACGCTTGGGTTCAACCTTGCTCGGTTTACTCCAACGCTTCAAGTGAGGCAGTCCAGGATGGCGCGCCTGTCGAACTTAAAGTTAGCCCAAGAAGGAGCAACGAAATTGAAATATTTGGAAAATTCGTCTGCAACGTCATTGCTGGTAGTTTCCTGTTGCACTGGAGAAAAGTTACTGCTATGAGTATTTTGTGGCGTAAACAGTTGGCGTTTCGTTATTTTACGTTCCTTTCGACTGTTGGAATGATTGTTACCGTTTTTAGCAGTACTACCATTGCTGTGACTGTTATTGTGGGTTTGAGGTGGATTGGAGTGGCTATGGTTATGTCTATGGGTCGAGGGGCTGTGAAGGTTTCCTTGGCCATCAGTGTTGCTTGCATGCCCACCACTATGATTGCCATTATTGTCTTTAAAATTGGGATTTAGCTGTTGAAACTCATGAATCTCATTCTGGAGGCCTTGAGATATTGTTTTCGCCTTAGTCTTACTTGTAGAAGATTCAATATCTCCCATAGATTTGTGTCTGGTGCGTCTGGCACTGTTATTGAAAACCTTGGGGTTGCGTTCCGAAACCCAACGCCGCATGCGCTTGACGAAAGGTAACACCATGAAAAATGCATTGGGACTAACTCCCATTTTGACTTTTGGCGTCATATCCTTCTTGTTTGCAGGCAAATCAACCAGGGGGAACCATTCACAGGCTTTTATTTCATTCCTTGTTTTTGGCTGGAACTTCGTGTCGCGAGGTATATAGCCAATAATATAAAGACGTACGATTTGTTCATGAATCATAGCTTCAATATAATCATTTTTATTTATTAGTTTACTTATATCGAAGCCAGTTTCTTCCAGTACCTTCAAACAACAAAATACATAGTAAAATTGAGTTGAAATTGAAAGATTTCCTGGAAAATACTTCACTGATTACAAAATTTAAAAAAATGGGACCTTGATTACAAATGTTTAAATCATCGAAATTGGTTCTGCCATCGTCAAGTAAGCGGCGAACATACATAAACAAAAAATTTAAATATGCAACGAATTGATAACCTCCTTCTTTTTTAAGTCGGTTAATAATTATAAAACAGTGCTTATCTTTCTCCTCAAAAAAGCTAATAACAAAAACTAGTGCTATCAAAACAACTTGTGTGACAAAGATGAGATTCAATTTTTCTGTGCAAGCGCATAAAAATCAAAGCTTCAGGGCTGTTTACATGACAGAATGTCCAAATTGTTCGATTACAATTTGCTAAATAATACGAGAGACAAATGCACAACAAACATATAATACGATTATAATCACATCTTAAGTTTCTTCGCGCACTCATAATTGAAATAAAACAACTTTTGCGGAAATTTAGTGCGATTTATTTAACCAAAATATATATTTGGTACTATAATTTTTCGGTTTATTTGAGGTTTTTGTGGATTGTGACTGTGGACTCTCATACATCGGGCAAACAAAGAGAAGCATAGGGTTATAGCGTTAGAGAACATGTAGCTGACGTTAAAAATAGGCGCGATAACAAGTCTGCAGTGTGTTAACATGCTTTTGGGGGACCCAACCACTACATCAGGTTTGATAAGCCACAGATCCTCGCCAGGGAACAAAAATGCGTCCCCAGAATGCTAGTCAAAGTCAAAGTCAAAATTATTTATTGGGAAACACAGGTAGGTACATTAGGTGGTTGTAAAAAATATATATAAAATGGTTCAGCTGGTTTCTGCCGATGTGACATACAATAAAATTTAAATTCAAATACAATGTCAAAGCTTTAAAAAGCCCATTATTTATAGATGAAACAGTATTCATTAAAATATTAATTTTATACTAAACGTCATTATCATTAAATTAAATTAAATTTACTACATAACAATAGCCTAAAATATAAATCAATTAATTAAAATCATATATTACAGTCAGTCAAAAATTCATTAAGGGAGTAGTATTGATAATATACTATTGGAGAAACTGGATTCCATTATAATGGCTTCGATTTGCGATAAATGTAAGAAGGAAATATTAAAACGAGATTTTATAACATGTGAAGACTGTAAACTATGCTACCATTTGGACTGTACAAGTATAGGAGAAAAACTATTTTACCTTATGTCGTCTGAAAATAGGAAGAACTGTAAATGTGATGGTTGTAGGTTCAACCCGACTTTACCTAAAGAGCAGGTACAGATAAATATACCTACAGAGAATTCTTTCGGATCATTGGAAGTAGAAACAATAATGGAAATACCGCAAGATGAAAGTAATTTTGTTACATTGCGAAGACACAAAAATCAAGTTTCTTTGCCCGATCTTACTGAATCCATCCTATCCATGAATGAGACTCCCCCTCTCAGAAAAAGTTACAACAGCTTGCCTGATGTAAATATCGGTGAAAACTTATATATTCAAGAACTTAAAATGGAAATACGGAGATTGAAGAGTGAATTAGAGATAGCAAATAATGAAATTGAGAATCTTAATTCTATTAATCTAGATCTACAGAAAAAAAATCAGGAAAAAGATAAAGTAATAAAATTATTAAAAACCGTTAGTGTTGGCGATATCAATACAAGTAAAGACAATTATCCATACATATCCACTCCACTGGGACACCAAGTAAAAAGGAAAGAGTTTAAAAGAAATATACTAAACAGTTCTTCAAAAAATACCAAAAAGATAACGCCTTTAAGTAATAGACCTACACTTACACCTACAGCTGCTGGGAACCATGCGAGTACATCTTCAAACAGCGACACTAAAACGAAAAATAGAGAGGCTTCGAGTAACAAAGTGTGTCTAATTAGTGGTATTGAACAGAGTAGTATTTCATCCTTAGTTAGAAATCATTTTACGGAAAAATCAACTTGCTGTCATTATCGCACACCAGGGGGTGGCATAGAACAACTTACAGCAGGCTTACAGGAGAAGCTCGAACATTTTACCCTTAATGACTACTGTATAATTATGATCGGGGATAATGATTTCAATGTATCAAAAAATTACAAGGAACTTGTAAATATCTTGAGGCAAAGAATTTTGGCTGTGCAACACACAAATGTTGTAGTATGTGTACCTAGCTATAAGTATAGTTTTAAGTGTAATATCTATAATAAAAGGATTGAGAACTTTAATGTGCAGTTGAACAGAGATAATGAATATCATCAATATTGTTATTTATTGGACTCTAACAAAAACTTAGATTACTCATATAAGATGTTCTCAAAGTACTCTGGCAAAATAAACAAACGCGGCACTCAAAGTATGTTATATGATATTGACGAACTTATTCAATATGTAAAGAGTAATTCATCTTGTCAAGCGGTTTTTACTACAACTGATATAAGCCTAACTGCTCAAAATCATGTCTCGTTTTTTCGTCCGTAACAGTATATCCAGTCTACTGCCAAAAACCATAGAAATTAATATTTTTTATCAAAATGTATGTGGTGTAACTAACAAAAAAGCCGAATTAGAAATGTATGTACATTCAACAGAATCAAAACTAAACTACGTATGCTTTTGTGAACACTTTCTCAACGAGTCTTCAGCTCCTTTTTTTAACTTAGAAGGGTATAAAACAGTCGCCAATAATTTTAGAACAAATAAAAAACGAGGGGGTTCTATGATATTAGGGCTAAACGATGTGAATTATGAGGAGAATTCTTTTTGTAAGAAACTTTATAAGTCGGAATCCTTTGAAATTTGTGGTATAAGAGATACATTGCACAATGTCTATGTTTGCTGTTGCTATCGAAATCCATTAAGAAATAACTATAAATTGTTTTTGGAACGATTAGAAAAATTCTTAGAGCATTTTTTCAATAAGAACTGCGTTTTATGTGGTGATTTCAATGTAAACTTATTAAATGACGATAGGCAAAAAAGTGAATTTTTGAAACTTCTTAAATGTTACAATTTCAAGTATTTAATTGATTCAGTAACTTATGTACGCAACAACACAAAATCGTGTATTGACAATATCCTGACCAATATGCATGGTACTGAAATATCCACTAGAGTTGAACATAATGGTCTAGCAGATGGCCACGCAGGTTTATACTGCACGTTGAAATTAGAAAACCAAACTGCTGAAAAATACAATGATACTATTAAATTTACGAGTAGAACTTATAATAAACAAAACGCAGAAGAATTTGAAAGGCAAGTTAGTAACATAGATTGGACTAATGTAAGCGTACATTCTTTTCTTAATAAAATAAATCATTCCTTCGAAAAAAGCTACAAAAAAAAAACAAGAAAAATAAAACGTCACAAGAGTAAAAAGCTACAGTGGTTAACAAAGGGTTTAAGAGTCTCTAGTAAGATGAAAAGGTTTTTGGTTCTTAATATTAAAACAAATAGTGGAGAATTTGCTTGTAAATATAAAAAAAAGTATTTACAAATATACAAAAAAGTACTTAGAAATGCTAGACAAGCAGCTGCACAAAGAGAAATTGTTCAAGCCTCAAACTGTAATAAAGACATTTGGAAAATTGTAAATAAAACTAGAAAAGGTCAAAGGTCAAGAAAAGATAATATACTACTAAAAATTAGGGATAATATTATAAGTGATCTACAAGAGATAGCAAATACTTTTTCAAAACAATTTGATACCGCAAATTCGCTAATTAATGAAAGTGATCCTTCTTCTGCTGTTTTTTTGATGAAGCAAAGTGTCAAGAGGGTTAAAGCTAATATACACCTTTATAAGACTAATAAGTATGAAATTACAAAAATTGTTCAACAAATGCCAAATAAAAGCTCTTATGGATATGACGAAGTAACGATACGTGTAATAAAAGACCATATTAATGTGTTGGCTGAACCTTTGGCACTCTTCTTCAATAAATGTATTGAACAAAGTTTATTTCCTGATGAACTTAAGCTAGCTAGAGTTATCCCGGTACACAAAAAAGGAAGTAAATTAGATCCAAAAAATTATAGACCAATTTCTTTGTTACCTATTTTGTCAAAAATCTATGAAAAGCTCATAAAGTCAAGACTATCAGTACACCTGCGTCAAAATGGCATACTTAGTGATAGGCAGTTTGGGTATCAGACGGGTGTTGGAACCATAGATGCCATAAATAATTTAGTGGACGACATAGTACTTAAATTAAATAACAATATGAAAGTAGGAGGACTGTTTCTGGATTTGAGTTCTGCCTTTGATACCATAGATCATGAAATTTTGCTACAAAAATTGGAACACTACGGAATTAGAGATAAAAATTTAAATCTATTTAGATCTTACTTAACAAATCGCAAACAGTTTGTTGAAATTAAAGAAATAGTTAATAATGAGGAAACCATATGTAAATCGAAATTTAGGATAATCAAGAGAGGTGTCCCGCAGGGCTCAATATTGGGACCTGTATTATTCATACTATTTTTGAATGACTTAGCAGATTACATGAGAGCAAAACAACCGGATGTAAAATTAACCATTTATGCAGATGATACAAACGCTGTTGTTTCGGCCAATAATATACATGAACTTAGTATTAAAATACAAAATACGTTTCTTGACTTTGAAAATTGGTTTGTTAAGAATAATCTTATATTGAATAAAAATAAAACATCTGCTTTGCTATTTCGGACTAATGCAAGAGACAAAGATTCCTTAGACCCCTTAGTAAATGGCTTAGGAATTAATTCTATGGAAATCGTAAAATTTTTAGGTATTTATATTGATAGAGACCTGAATTGGAAAAAGGAAATAGAATACTTAGAATCTAGCATAAGCTCAGCATGCTATGCTTTAAGAACATTGAGAGATGAAATAACGTTAGATCAGCTCAAATTAGTTTATTTTGCTCTCATAGAATCAAAACTCCGTTACAGTATTATGTTCTGGGGAAATAGCTATAAATACAATGTTTCGACAGCATTTGTGTTACAGAAACGGGCTATTCGCACCATGAAACGTATTCCTCAAATGGAGTCATGTAAAACACACTTCGAAACATTAGGTATTTTAACAGTCCCGTCTTTGTATATTCTTACCTTATTAACTTACCTAGTGAAACATTTGCACAAATTTGAATCATTTGAAGACAGAACACGGAGAGAACTCACGCGCAGAAAAAACTTGCAAATCGCTGTAGTACCTAAACTAAATATCGCTAGTCACTGTGTAAGATTCCAAGCAATCAAGTTGTTTAATGCCTTGCCAGTAGAGTATAAAATTATTTACAATGTTAATCAATTTAGAGATAAACTTAAGGCTTTCTTATTGGAAAAATGTTATTACTGCATTGATGATTACACAAATGATAGGAAGTAGTTAATTAATTCATTGTATAGCTGGGACAAAACGTAGTTAGGTATTTGTTTTATTTGATTTTCCAAAATGTGTGTCTTGTGCGGTTTTATGTTTTATGTTTTTGCTGTGTAATTATTAGTTATATTATTTGAATATGTTCTAATTTTTTTGTTTTATGTTTTTGCTGTGTAATTAGTTATATTATTTGAATATGTTCCAATTTGTGTTTTTGTAATTTCCAATACAATTATTATTGTTTATGGAATAAATAACTATGAACTAACTATGAACTATGAATAACACTTGTCAATCTGAAATGCCTTCAGCTTATGCTTAAATTTTATGTCATCATTACAATTTCGTATTGATACCGGTATTTTGTTATATATACGCGATGCATTACAGAACACGCTATCACTCAGCAATTTTGATTTATTTGGAATCATGCGAAGTTTATCTTTATGTCGCGCCCCGGAGAAGAATTCAAACATTTCTATATTTGCTTTAGTAAAGACTGCACATTCAAATATGTATAGACATGGAAAAGTCAGAAATTCGTGTTTTTTAAAATAAGGCATACAAGAGTCCCTTTGTTTCAAATGGTACATTGCTCTAATGCAGCGTTTTTGTGATTTGAATACCCTTTCTTTGTTTGTTGCATTTCCCCAAAACATAATAGCATATCTAAGTGTAGAGGAAACATAACCATGATACGCAGTCAGTAGAGCGTTCTCATTGACAATTTTACGCAAATGATAAAGAGCATAGGAGTACTGGCTTAACTTATTACAAACGTGATCTATGTGCGAATTCCATTTCAGATCATTATCAATAAGTAAACCTAAAAATTTGGTTGTTTTTGTGTCAGTTACTATTTTATCTGAGTATGTTATTTTTAACTGCGTCTCATTCGTACCATTGACATTACGCTGTTTAAAAAGGTTATTAGACTCGAGCCACTTCATGATAGAAAGTAAAGTAGCATTAACATTTTTTTCTAATGATTGAATTGTGCCACCGCTACGCGAAGCTATTGAAATTTCCAAATATCCAAATTTCAATAGAGATGATGGTTGGAAGATACCACCAGCTTGGGACCCTATTATCCATAAGTTAAAATCCCAACCCAAATCACACACTGCAAGACCTAAAGATACGGTTAGCTCTTTTGTATATAAATAACATAACATAAAGATGGAGGTCGGCCTCCTTTCGAAATTTTCTAGGCAGTATCTTTCTTTGAAAGTCCTCCCAATTTGTGAACTGCCAGTAGAATCATTAGTTTTTACCTTTGTTAATAATAAATAATTTAAATAGTAAACAAATCAAAATATTAAACTCAATATTTGTTGCCATAGTAAAAATTGTTAACTTTTAATTAATAATTATCTAAGCGTTTCCGAACGCAATAATAAATCAACTTTGTGAAGGTAGACTTATAAGTAGCTAGTCAACCCGTGACCACGGCACCTGAAAAGGTGCCGAAACGTCGGGAAACCAAAAAACCTCAAATAAACCGAAAAATTATAGTACCAAATATATATTACGGGTAAATAAATCACACTAAATTTCCGCAAAAGTTGTTTTATTTCATATAATCATATAGATAATTATTTAGAACAATCAAGTGTAAGAATTTATACTTTTTTTCATATTTTTAAATGAAAGTACCGGAATAGCATAGCTAACCATTATTTTAGATGTTTTGAGAATTCTGATTGAATGCATATAACTTTTATAGGCAGTTAAAGTATCAGAACTAATGGTTGGTGATGCTGCCCTTGTATATTTATATTCAATAAATTGGCCTCCCTCCTTCTTGAAGCCCGTAAAAAGTAATTGATTACATAAATAATATCTCTATACATACTCTATTTTGAACTATGACTAGGGTATAACAAACTACATCGCCTGCGTAGAGTTAGTACTTCGGGTAGTCATTTACTCTGCCAAAAAGGTTACGTTTGGATTTACACAGTAGATTTTGTAAGACTCAGCAACTCATAGTCACTAAAATATTGTAACATTTATTATACACATTGTAAACGGTTTACATTCTGACAGAAGCATGATGTAACATATATACAATGTGAATTTTTGTCTTTTTGTCACCGCAACATTTTAAACATTAAACTTTGTACATTTTGACACCTACACCTTCGAACATTTAAGACATTTTGCCATGTGAACAGCCATGACCCTAAAGGAAATCAAAGAAGCTTAGCCATCACTTCACCCAGTCTTACAACAGAAGCACCTTGCAATCAGAAGAACTGGGAAAAATCCTAACTAAATATTATAAATGCGAAAGTGTGTTTGTTTGTCCTTTCTTGACGCCCTATGTTCTACGTTCTCACGGGAACGGGAACCATGCGGGTGAAACTGCAGGGGAAGCTAGTCTTTTCATATGCTATTTTTTCTGCTCCATCTTTATTATGTTCAGAGTTCCCAAATTGAAAACAGGCTTTAGCTTAGCATATTATATTCTTAGAAGGATACACTATCCATCACCAAATACAATTTTAAAATAAATATCATGCAATTCATCTCTTACCTCTCTGACTGCACACTTCCAAGGCTCTTCATCTTCATTGACTTTTCCCTTTGGAAATCCCCATGAGGCTTTGGTCCAGTATGACTGGACTAGTAACACATGAGTTAAGTCTGTATCGAGAAGTATTGCACCGTAAGTAGGAACTGTCTGTTTGTACTCCCGCCAATTGCCCAGGACAGCATCAAGGCTACCAATATGTTCTCGAAGCTGTGGTACATGCTGTAATAATAATTTTAAAATGATCCTAAATATATTCACTAAGTTTATGACCAATCCAAAACAATAGTCTAGTGATAATAAATTATGGTTTCAAGACTTTCATCAGGGCTCACAAATCTCACAATCATATTGTAAAAAACAAAATGTATACCAATAAGCTATATAACCCAAGTGTTTTAAAATAAAATAAAACCCACCACTTTATATCTACATATGGTAAAAACTGCTGCCTGAACGCCGCTATATCATGTGATATGATATAACGCATCATACTGTCTTGCTTACTCTGCTACAATGTGAGTGGGACAGTGACAGGCTATCGAGTTATTCGGTCGATAGAAGCTGCTTATGCTAGGCCTACTGGGTAGCTAAACATCAATACGTCTTACTTGGAAAATATGCGCCGCAAATTCCCTTATGCCGCAAGGATTTAGTTTATTTCCGTCCGTGCAATAATAGTCCAAGTAGAACCAGTGAGCAAGCTCAATTTGAAAGCATATACGCACTAAATTTCCTCTGTCCTCTGGCGGAAGATTTATGATAAAGCGGCTGAAAATAACAAGTTAGATAAAGATACCTAGCACAAACAGTCATACCCTCAAATATAAAATAAAATAGTGCTTGTATCATACATACCTGCACAAATCGTCTAAAATATCTATGGGTATAGAATGTTTTGCATGATTGGAAATGTTTGCTGTAGAACTCATAGTGCACAAACAATTTCTGTGTTTATAAACAACTAAACTTGAACTTTATTTCGATGTAACCACACACAATCAAGATAAATAATACCAACCAAAAGCAACCCAAAATATGTCTGTCAGTAGTGTCAGTGTCAGTCAAGGTCTGTCACCCCAACACCTGTCATGTCAGATATCAGTCTTCATGGCTTACATTGACTTGGTATCTCTATGATGGCTTATGTCATGCTGTCACTTTTGTTTGTAGGTATTCGTCCCATGTTTAGAACACAGAGCAAGCGATTCAAGAAGAAGTAGGCCTACCATGAGTTTTTCTTTAGTTTACTGTGGGCCTACCATCAGTTTTTCGTACAGAAACGGGATACATTTTTTGCGAATCTGAACAGCGCCTCTAGTGGGCAGTAGCAGAACTACAGATTTTCTTATAAGATATCCCCCTCCCATTACTGTACAACACAGAGGTACTTTTTTATATTTTATAGGAAACAGTAAACACGGAAAGAAAAGCTCGTGGTAGGCCCATGGGTTAAGGTCAGAGAACATACGGCTTTGACATACGATTTTACTTTAAAATAATCTAGTGCTTCTGAGTGACTCTGAAACTGGCAAAATGTGCAAGTAAATCAAAGCTGCACAATGTCATAGAGTCCATCTCTCTCTCGCGATTGCGGTTTACGCTTGACTGATTTGGTCAGAGAGTCGCCGTCTTTGTATGAAACGGTATACCGTTGTACTTGTTATACCGGTATACCACTCTTTGCATGACGTCTATGACATGTATAGTATACATTGACGCCACGCAAAGCGCGCGAATCTTGAAGATTGAAAACTTGTAAATCCGAAACTACTTATTTATTTATTTAATACTTTAGATAGGCACATTGTACAAAGGCGGACTTAATGCCTTAGGCATTTTAACCTTAGGGTAATGTGGAGACAACAAGAAGTAGGGTGCACAACCATTGTAAAAAAACAACATAGGGAATAACTGATAATTGTAATTACTTAAATAAAATAAACTATTAAGAACATAAATAAATATACAATACTTTACCTACATAAATACTATATATAAATATATAATATTACATACATATTAAATACATACAAACGATAGTTACTGTTATAGACGTACGATTTGTAACAATAAGATTAGCTGCTTCTGCTTGCTCTGTTAGGAATTTACGCAACTTGGTTTTAAACGCATACCGACTGGTGGACATTCTGATGTCAAAAGGAAGGGCGTTCCACAGAAGAATAGGATAAACGGAGAATGAAGAATTACTAACATCGGAGTAATGAGTAGGACAAACAAATAAGTAAACGGTAGAAGGTAATAGAAGAAGAACGGAGATTTTTATTGAGAAGTACATAAGTACTGGAAACGTGAAGTAATATAAGGAGGGGCATTAGCTCAAGATGGCCAGTAATGTGCCGACTCTTGACCATCTTGAGCTTCTCGGCACCTCCCTATCACACTAGACATGTTCGGCGCTGGCTCGTGCATAAGACATTTAACTTTCTACAACGGTGCTATCATCTGCGTATCCCAAAATACCGAACAAAAGTAGGTCGTTAATATGTAGCAGAACAAGTGTTGCAGAGAGTACCGACTCCTGTATTTTTGTAAAAACCTCAATCAAAAATCTCAATTAACCGCTCTTTGTCAAACCGGTTTCAATTCCTAAAAAAAAAAGTCAGAAAGAGCGAGAATTCTCTATAGAGTGAAGTGAGAGAGAGAGAGATGTCTTTCCCATACACGCTACGCTACATAGAATTTTGACCTAATGTAGGTATTAAGTGTTAGCTCCACGTTTATTTTCTCAGGTGTGACCTTGCTTGATTGACATTGACGTTTTATTTTTTTTAATCCGTGGTGACGTTTGTGACGTTAAAGCGTGAGCGAAGTTGAGCACCTGATTGTGCGGATTTTATTTTGCATTTAGTTATATTATAAATTAAACTGTAGCTATGGATATAACACCTTTATTTAGAGCATGTATAAAAACTGTTAAAACTCGAAACAAAGCATTTGGTATTCAGAGCCCAGTAAGTGAGGATAAACAACGGATTTTGCGAACTAAACCCAAAAGTGGTTTTATGACAACAGCAAAGGATATTACTTTACAAATAACCAGATTGAGAGACTTTCTTTTGGAGCACAGAGAAAAATATTTAAGTTTCTTCAACAATGTAACGGGGGATGAGATGACGGAGACTGAAAGAGATCAAATAGATACTGGGGCCCAAAGAATAATCAATACATGTTCTCATCTATTAAAAGAGTTTAGAAACGACAACCGTAAGCTTTCCGTTTCTCACCAGATGCGTGACTACATGGATGGAGTTATAGAACTTATAGACATGTACTTAAAAGCCGTTTGTAAAATACACAGTGAGTTGAAGGCTTTGCGGGTAAAACGTGCTTTAGATATTCGAAAACTATCACGCTTAGAACAACCTCAAGTGAAATCAAGTATTCCTAATCCTTTTGTCATTGAAAAAGACAAAGATTGTGAAAAAGAAGATGATGTTCCTGATATAGAAGAAACAGATAATGCTAAACGGAAATTAGATTTGTCAGAAAATGAAATTGCTGTTATGTCTGATGAGAATCAACTTAGTGCTGAAGAGTTACAGATGTTTGAATCTGAGAACCTACAATTATTTAATGACCTTAATAGCATGACAGAAGAAGTGCGGCAAATTGAAAGCAAAGTTCTCCATATAGCGGAACTACAGGAAATTTTTACAGAAAAGGTATGCCTATAGCACTATTGAAGTATTTCAAAATGCATAATTTAATCTTCAGGCCCCGGATTATGAGACTCAATAGATTTTCCACTGTTCTATAGACACCAGTACCGGTTCAGGTTTCATGAATTAATGATAATAAATAAATAGCTTTTAAATTTATGATTTTGTAATTTTTGCATTTTTCAATGCTATTTTTATACTTATGGTAAATTTTAAATAGAAAAATATTGGAAAAAATTAACTCGGCCACAAGTGAATTCTCAGGCTGGAATCGAACCAGCGACCTTTGGAAATCCGGTCCAATGCTCTAACCGCTGAGCTACCGAGACTTGCGAACCACCGTCGAAATTCTCCAATACTTTTATATTTTTAATACGCTGTAGGCCAGCGTTGTTACATCAATGCTAGGAAATATCCTTGCATTCGAAAGAAACATCTTTTCAGGTGTTTAACGATCGATTAAGATGCAACTGCCAATAATTTATGATTTTGTAATTTTTGCATTTTTCAATGCTATTTTTATACTTATGGTAAATTTTAAATAGAAAAATATTGGAAAAAATTAACTCGGCCACAAGTGAATTCTCAGGCTGGAATCGAACCAGCGACCTTTGGAAATCCGGTCCAATGCTCTAACCGCTGAGCTACCGAGACTTGCGAACCACCGTCGAAATTCTCCAATACTTTTATATTTTTAATATGCTGTAGGCCAGCGTTGTTACATCAATGCTAGGAAATATCCTTGCATTCGAAAGAAACATCTTTTCAGGTGTTTAACGATCGATTAAGATGCAACTGCCAATAATTTATGATTTTGTAATTTTTGCATTTTTCAATGCTATTTTTATACTTATGGTAAATTTTAAATAGAAAAATATTGGAAAAAATTAACTCGGCCACAAGTGAATTCTCAGGCTGGAATCGAACCAGCGACCTTTGGAAATCCGGTCCAATGCTCTAACCGCTGAGCTACCGAGACTTGCGAACCACCGTCGAAATTCTCCAATACTTTTATATTTTTAATACGCTGTAGGCCAGCGTTGTTACATCAATGCTAGGAAATATCCTTGCATTCGAAAGAAACATCTTTTCAGGTGTTTAACGATCGATTAAGATGCAACTGCCAATAATTTAGGATTTTTGTAATTTTTGCATTTTTCAATGCTATTTTTATACTTATGGTAAATTTTAAATAGAAAAATATTGGAAAAAATTAACTCGGCCACAAGTGAATTCTCAGGCTGGAATCGAACCAGCGACCTTTGGAAATCCGGTCCAATGCTCTAACCGCTGAGCTACCGAGACTTGCGAACCACCGTCGAAATTCTCCAATACTTTTATATTTTTAATACGCTGTAGGCCAGCGTTGTTACATCAATGCTAGGAAATATCCTTGCATTCGAAAGAAACATCTTTTCAGGTGTTTAACGATCGATTAAGATGCAACTGCCAATAATTTATGATTTTGTAATTTTTGCATTTTTCAATGCTATTTTTATACTTATGGTAAATTTTAAATAGAAAAATATTGGAAAAAATTAACTCGGCCACAAGTGAATTCTCAGGCTGGAATCGAACCAGCGACCTTTGGAAATCCGGTCCAATGCTCTAACCGCTGAGCTACCGAGACTTGCGAACCACCGTCGAAATTCTCCAATACTTTTATATTTTTAATACGCTGTAGGCCAGCGTTGTTACATCAATGCTAGGAAATATCCTTGCATTCGAAAGAAACATCTTTTCAGGTGTTTAACGATCGATTAAGATGCAACTGCCAATAATTTATGATTTTTGAAAAGGTCGCTGGTTCGATTCCAGCCTGAGAATTCACTTGTGGCCGAGTTAATTTTTTCCAATATTTTTCTTTTTAAAATTTACCATAAGTATAAAAATAGCATTGAAAAATGCAAAAATTACAAAAATTGCAAAAATTGCAAAAATTACAAAATCATAAATTATTGGCAGTTGCATCTTAATCGATCGTTAAACACCTGAAAAGATGTTTCTTTCGAATGCAAGGATATTTCCTAGCATTGATGTAACAACGCTGGCCTACAGCGTATTAAAAATATAAAAGTATTGGAGAATTTCGACGGTGGTTCGCAAGTCTCGGTAGCTCAGCGGTTAGAGCATTGGACCGGATTTCCAAAGGTCGCTGGTTCGATTCCAGCCTGAGAATTCACTTGTGGCCGAGTTAATTTTTTCCATTATTTTTCTATTTAAAATTTACCATAAGTATAAAAATAGCATTGAAAAATGCAAAAATTACAAAATCATAAATTATTGGCAGTTGCATCTTAATCGATCGTTAAACACCTGAAAAGATGTTTCTTTCGAATGCAAGGATATTTCCTAGCATTGATGTAACAACGCTGGCCTACAGCGTATTAAAAATATAAAAGTATTGGAGAATTTCGACGGTGGTTCGCAAGTCTCGGTAGCTCAGCGGTTAGAGCATTGGACCGGATTTCCAAAGGTCGCTGGTTCGATTCCAGCCTGAGAATTCACTTGTGGCCGAGTTAATTTTTTCCAATATTTTTCTATTTAAAATTTACCATAAGTATAAAAATAGCATTGAAAAATGCAAAAATTACAAAATCATAAATTATTGGCAGTTGCATCTTAATCGATCGTTAAACACCTGAAAAGATGTTTCTTTCGAATGCAAGGATATTTCCTAGCATTGATGTAACAACGTTGGCCTACAGCGTATTAAAAATATAAAAGTATTGGAGAATTTCGACGGTGGTTCGCAAGTCTCGGTAGCTCAGCGGTTAGAGCATTGGACCGGATTTCCAAAGGTCGCTGGTTCGATTCCAGCCTGAGAATTCACTTGTGGCCGAGTTAATTTTTTCCAATATTTTTCTATTTAAAATTTACCATAAGTATAAAAATAGCATTGAAAAATGCAAAAATTACAAAATCATAAATTATTGGCAGTTGCATCTTAATCGATCGTTAAACACCTGAAAAGATGTTTCTTTCGAATGCAAGGATATTTCCTAGCATTGATGTAACAACGCTGGCCTACAGCGTATTAAAAATATAAAAGTATTGGAGAATTTCGACGGTGGTTCGCAAGTCTCGGTAGCTCAGCGGTTAGAGCATTGGACCGGATTTCTAAAGGTCGCTGGTTCGATTCCAGCCTGAGAATTCACTTGTGGCCGAGTTAATTTTTTCCAATATTTTTCTATTTAAAATTTACCATAAGTATAAAAATAGCATTGAAAAATGCAAAAATTACAAAATCATAAATTATTGGCAGTTGCATCTTAATCGATCGTTAAACACCTGAAAAGATGTTTCTTTCGAATGCAAGGATATTTCCTAGCATTGATGTAACAACGCTGGCCTACAGCGTATTAAAAATATAAAAGTATTGGAGAATTTCGACGGTGGTTCGCAAGTCTCGGTAGCTCAGCGGTTAGAGCATTGGACCGGATTTCCAAAGGTCGCTGGTTCGATTCCAGCCTGAGAATTCACTTGTGGCCGAGTTAATTTTTTCCAATATTTTTCTATTTAAAATTTACCATAAGCTTTTAAATTCTTGTAAAAGCCATTCCTACAAAAAAAAAATCATTTTAAAGTTTGGATGTTTGTAACTCAATTATGCAAAAACAGCTAAACGAATTTTGATGAATCTTGGGATACAGATACTACATAGTCTGGAGAGGAACATAGGATACTTTAATCCCGATGTTTCCACAGGAACGGTAACCACGCGGGTCAAACTGCGAGTGGCACCTAGTTATAAATAATGAATCGCAGGATAATTTGACAGATAATTTGAGTGTTTTTTTAAGGTGGTGCTAGTGTAGATGTAGACCTGTAATTTTCGCAAACGTGATTTCTTGCATTTTCTTATTTGCTATAATTTTTGAGCTTGAAAGCGAATGCAATGCATATTTAGATAAAAACACATAATAACCCACATGCACGAAAGTAAACAACTTTTACAGGCCTACATTTACAGCAGCACCACCAAGCGGGATTACTTTTCTAACATCCTGTCATTGAAGGGCTATGGGGTTACCAAGTTACCACTTCATGGCAGAATGTCCAGTGTATGCATCACTGCGCTGGGAGCTCTTTGAAGTGGACAAGCTAGAAGAAGAGGATTTAAAGCAGTTGACGATAAGTGAACTCAACAGGTATTGTAAGCGCACAGGAGGGTTCGAGGGTCCGACGCTGGTGGGGTGAACGATAACCCGCCCCCCCCCCTGTCCGTCAGGGGATTTCTTCACCGGGGAATTGGGTGAAATGGTTCCAACTAGGGAGACTGATCACCCGTCCGGCCTTGCTGGCGTCCCCTCTCCAAAAAATAATAATAATAAGGGCTATGGGGAAAGGGCATGTCTATCTATGGTCGCAAAAACCTTCATTTTATCTTAAGCATATCTAAAACAAGATAAAAACACGCTGAGTCACATAAAAAATTAGCTGCATTTTGTATTATCTAGTGAAGAACCAGCTTAGTCCATGACTAAATCACTTCCTCCCTGCAAAACGGATCAATGTCATAATAATGACGATTACTATGTGAATAATTGTATTTTTTTGGGAACTAGGTGAAATTGTTCCAACTAGGGAGACTGATCACCCGTCCGGCCTGGTGTCCCCCACCAAAAATAATAATAAATAATAATAATTGTTGGCGGTCTTTTATTGTTTAAAATATTGATATTATTGTTATAAATATTGTGTTATTGTTCATAAAATGAGTGACGATAGTGAAAATTAAACGATTTTACGTCAGAAAAGTAGTCTAGGTGGTGAGTCTAAAATTTAATTTCTTCACCTTGAGTGAAAGGGCACTTATCAAGGTTATGTATGCTAAGCCCTACCGGTTCCCGACTACCAAACTATATAAGCTCTGCGGGCTCTTGTCAATAAGAAAACTATATGTCCTGCTATATAAACTATATAATCATACTTGACAAGCACAAAAACCTTCGATTTGATCCAACTAAAATAAACAAAAGACAAACACATATTGTAGCTCCTATTGTAGTGCAAAAAGTTTTTGCAGAGCGCCAATACACTACCCGTTCTTCTAAATTGTATAACAAAGCAAATAAGCAATTAAACATCTATGAAAAAACAACATTTGATTGTAAAAGCATCTTA
Organism: Chrysoteuchia culmella; assembly: GCA_910589605.1. NCBI lineage: Eukaryota > Metazoa > Arthropoda > Insecta > Lepidoptera > Crambidae > Chrysoteuchia > Chrysoteuchia culmella. The sequence goes on along the minus strand of OU342655.1, from coordinate 18,875,477 downwards.
TTATTATTATTATTATTTGGAAGGAGGGACGCCGGCGAAGCCGGACGGGCGATCAGTCACCATAATCGGAACCATTTCGCCCAGTTCCCCAAAGTCCCCTGAAAACAAGGGGGAAGGCGGGTTGTCATTTACCCCACCGGCGTCAGACCTCGAACCTACCTGTGCGCTTACAATACCTGTTAAGTTGGCTTATCGTAAGCTGCTTTAGATCCTCTTCTTTCAGCTTGTCTAATTCAAAGAGCTCCCAGCGCAGCGATGCGTGCATCGGGCATTCTGCCATGAAGTGATAGCTTGTTTCTTCTTTTTCTCTGCATTGCGGACAAATAGGGTCCTCTGCTCTTTTAAATCACTGATAGGTGTCTGTTTAGAGGACAGTGTCCTGTCAGTACTCCTACGATGTTTTTGATGTCTCTCCTACCCAGTTTTAGTAGCTCTCTGGTTTTCTTCTTGTCCACTGATTTGATGAAGATCTTAGACTGTCTGCAGTCCTTTCTGTTCATCCATTTTTGGTTAGTTTCTTTGATTGTCCTGATCTCGATGATGTTTTTGGTGATTCTGTGTGAGATTGGCAGTCTTGGTTCCGGCCCGATGAACAGTCATCGGCCCAATCCTCATTGCCAATGTTACCTTCGTGTCCGGGTACCCAGGCAATTTCTACCTCAACCATGTTTGCGAGTTCCTGAATGGTTTGTTTACACTCCTTTACCAAGGCTGAGGTAGTCTCCGTTTTGTCAAGGGCTTTAAAAAATCCTGAAAGGCAGCCTGACTGTCACTGTATATTACTATTCTTCCTACGTTATGGTCGCTTATCTCACTTTTAATCATGTGCGTGCATTGCATTAACGCAAATACTTCCGCTTGAAATACGCTTGTGTATTTACCCAGATTGAAAGTGGCCCTTCTTGTATCGGGTTTAGCTATGTACACTCCAGCTCCCGATAGGTTTTTCAGCTTAAACCATTGTTCTGTTGCTCTCTTTTTTATTTCCAATTCTATTGGACATATGCCTAGTATCATTTCTAGGGCGGCCGTGGGTGTTGTTTTCATGGCTCCTGATATCATGATGCTGGCTAGTCTCTGTACCTTCGTTTGTTCTTTCCTGTTGTATTCTAGTTGCGCCTTGTACCACCATACCAGGGCACCGTGCAGAATTCTTAGTAGAATGATTGACCTATAGATCCATTGGATTACTTCGGATTTCATGTCCCAGTTCCTACCAACGGCTCTTCTGCCACTGCATGAGGGCTGTCATCGCCTTCTTGCTTGTTCCTTTTATGTGGTTTCTAAAACTGAGGGTGCTATCCAAGATCACCCCTAAGTATTTGAATTCTTTTACCGTTTCAAGCTCCTCGTCCTCAATGATTATTGGGATCATTCTATCAACCTTTCTCTTATTTGTGAACAGCATCAGTTTGGTTCTTGTAGGTTTTAGGTTCAGTCCCTTATTCCTACACCATCTCAATGTTGTCATGATTCCTCTTCTCATTATGTCTCTGACCACGCTGAGTACTTTCCCTCTCACGAGTAAAAGGCCATCATCCGAGTACGCCTGGATGTATATTTTCATAGCAGTGATCTTTCTTACTAACTCGTCTATTAGAATACACCATAACAGTGGAGATAGACATCCCCCTTGAGGAAAGCCTCTTTTAGCTCTGATGGTGTATTTATTGCCTGCTAGTTCTGCTTGTATGGATCTGTGTTGTAGCATATTGGTGATCCAACCTGATATTTGTTCTGTTACGCCTTCTCTGTTTAAGGCCTCCACAATGGCGTGTGCAGACGCTTTGTCGAAAGCGCCCTCGACATCGAAGAAGCATGCTAGAGCGTATTCCTTGTCTTTGGTTGATCTCTCTACTCTGACTGCCATGTTGTGGAGGACTGTCTCAATGGATTTCCCTTCCATATATGCATGTTGATTGTCGTGTAGTGGGCTTTCACTTTTACTTATGGTTTCTCTTATATGTCTATCTATTATCTTTTCTAGTGTCTTCAGTAGGAATTAAGAAAGGCTGATGCACCTGAAGGACTTCGCCTCCTGATATGAAGCCTTCTCCGGTTTCGGTATGAAGACAGCCCTGACTTTTCTCCAGCCGCTTGGAATGTAATTTGTTGCTAGACTGCTTCGGTATAAGGCTAGTAGATCCTCCTTTATAAACCTGAGCGCAGTTTGTAGCATTTTTGGAAAGATGCCGTCTGGTCCCGCTGCTTTTTATGGTTGAAATGGGGTGATACTTCACCTTAGCCTGTCTTCTGTGATAACTTGTTCGGCCTCTGCCTCACCGACTGATAGGTGTTCTGTGGATAGAATGCTCATTTCCTCCTCTTTGTGCTCTATGCAGTCCGGGAAGTGAGTGGCCATCATTTCGGTCAATATTTCTTTGGGATCCACTATTATGTATGGTATCATCTTTTTTGAGACTGCCTAGTTTGCAGATGCTGTCTTTTGCTAACATTCTCATTAGCCTGGCCGACTCAGGTTGTCCAGAGATGTTTTCGCAAAAGACTCCCCATCCGATTCTTCTTTCTCTTCGGCTTTTGTACTGGAAATTATTTCGTTCTTCTCTGTACTTGTTCCAGCTCTCGTCATCGTCCTTTTCTTGGGCAATTCTGAGTGCCTTTCTAGTTCTCTTTTTAGTTTATTGAGTTCTTTGTTCCACCAGGTTTGTCCTTTCCCTGACTTGACTTTTTTCAACGGACAGGCCTATAGATAGGATTCCATGACGGCCTTTTCTAGTCTGTGGGATGGCGGGAATATAAGTGGACTGTATAGCGAATAGCGGGGCGGTTTGCGATTTGTGGTTCAGAAAAAAAATGATGTGGACCTTAGGTATATGGAGAGGGAAGGGGACTTACCAAGCGCGGTACAATTCAGCTTCTGGAGTATCTTGTCTTCAGCTGCAGGATGGACAGGAACCCTAGGCCTAGGTTACTCTGCCGGCCAGCTAAGTTCCACACACTTTGGAACACTAGATTAGATTAGAAGAAACTTCCAGTTGCGGTTAAAGTATTTTTATTTTATATGCGGAGTCGCATGCAAATCGTGGCGACGCGGTTCGGTTGTCGAAGCGGAACGGGATCACGCGACGAATCACGATGCACTGCACTTGCTTGATTAGTTCTCTCACTCTGCACACGATGGTGTGAGTAGGAAAGGGATAGGAAGTAAGGAACCACATCATGAAGCGCGCGAATTTAATATAGGGAAGCCGGAAATGGCGTTAACAGTCTGTCTGCTTCTCTTTCCATATCAGTTTTATTATTTATTAATCTAGCATTACCGGGTTTCCATTCTTTCATGTTTTTTTTGGAATATTTCCCAGTTGGTTCTCCTGTTGTTTCTATAGCTTATAGTTTCAAGTTGATAATGCAAGCTATAAGTGATTCTGCGATGATCTGAGAAAGAATCGGAGGTGTCTACTCTCCATTCCTTCATTCGATGGCTTTCTTCCTTTGACATAACTGTTATGTCTAATACTTCTTACCTCGTTCTTGTGACGAATGTCGGTGTATTACCTATATTCATTATTTCTAGGTTAGTACTTAGGATATATTCAAGTAAGAGGTTACCCTTGTTGTTGCAGTCTATGCTGCCCCACACGGTGTGGTGAGAATTTGCGTCACAGCCTGCAACAATAGGGATGTTCATACCTCTATATTTCGATACTATTTCTTCTAGGCGTGTCCCTGGAGGTTCGTAATCCGTCTCACTCGTAAAAGGATCTTGACGAGCAGGTTAAATTCATTAGATTATGAAAACACTGAAAACCTTTTGACTAAATAATGTTATTCTACAAATATAAATAAATAATCCCCCTATTTGAGGACCTATTAATATACTTATTTTACACATAAACAAACACACACACAAAACAAACGCTTCGCTACGTTGCTTCCAGCTCCATTATTAAAACCACGTACATGGCCCTTTGCCAATCCATCGTCTCATACTGTATCACAGTTTGGGGTGGATCTGCAAAAACTAACCTCTTGCAATTGGAGAGGGCGCAAAGAGCAGTCCTAAAAGTAAGTACGTTTCGTCCTTTTACATTCCCCACTAAGGAACTCTACTTAACATGCAGAGTCCTATCCATACGCCAACTATTTATAATGCATAGCCTATTATACATACATGCCAGAACACCCTTAATACATTCAGATAAAAGAAGAAAATACAAAGTCTGTCGGACTCCCAAAACTAACTTCATGTTTACAAAAAGATTCCTAATTTTTCTCGGACCATATTTATACAATAAGATCAATAAACTAATTTACCATCATCAACTACCATCAACTCAAAGCAAAAAAATTATCTTTGACTGGCTCCTTGGTCAAACGTACGACGAGACGGAAAGTTTGTTGGCAGTGTTGTCTTAGGAGAAAGGTTCCAGTATTCTCAAAATCGTACATGCACACATAGGCACACACACACACACGCACGCGCATCTCACACACACACACCCCTCTCCACACACACACACACACACTGACACTCACATAAACACGCACCTCCCACACTCACTTCGAAACAACACAAATAAAAAATAGTGCATAATGATGTTTGTAATTTTATGCTCCTTACTTAGTTTTGTTACGTTGATTTTAAGATGTTAAACGAAATATGTCATAGTTATTCTGTAAACTAGTTTAAGATAGATAACAATAAACAAGGTATGACATGGGGAAAGGCGCTGAATCCCTAATTACAGGTTATATGTCTATAACCTAGTAGGGTCAGCTAAGACTCTTATTTATATCATATTGTTCTTTTCTGCCTTATTACTAGTGTCTGTATTTGCTAACTGTTAACAAAAGCTATAGCTATTACTGTTGTGACATTCTCACTATGGCATGGCATGAATAAAAAATTTAATTTAAAAAAAAAAAATGCACACAAACATCCAACACACACTGACACACACACACTACACAAACTTTGGAATCTGTTGTTACCTCTTGTTTTTTGTTCATACTATGTAACGTGCCTACCTACTTGGGAAGAGCGAGTCAACGCCAACACAAGTACTTATTACATTTCTTTCTGGGATGTCTCAAACACTTTTTAATAAGTATATTGAGTAATAAAGATATTTTTTTATTTTTTATTATTTATGTATGGGAAATATTTGTAAGTTAGTCATGAAATGACATCGAAACTTTAAACGTCAATACTGACAAATTTGGTGAATGTGACTTAGCCAATTCTACCCTTTAGCACAGAATATTTAGTACCTACGCCTTTAGCCCTTCAATTGCAACACAAATTATCCCTTGTAAATACATCGCACTAAATACTCCGCAAAAGTTGTTTTATTTCAAATATGACTAGGCGAAGAAACTTTAGATGTGCTTACAAATTATTCTTTTTGTTTTAGATATTACAACAAGAGCAAGACATAGACCGCATTTCAACTACTGTGGTTGGAGCGACTGAAAATGTAAAAGATGCCAATGAACAAATCAAACAGGCTATTCAAAGGAATGCTGGTCTTCGTGTTTACATACTATTTTTCTTAATAGTCATGTCATTCACTCTTTTGTTCTTAGATTGGTATAATGATTAAAAATTATTTGTGTAGATTATACTGTAGTTCTTTATTATTATTAGCATCTTACCAAATATATACCATATATCTTATTCAATTCAAGTAGAAAAGGTAATAGTAGTTAAGGCGGCCAACCGTCCCGCATTCTGCGTCCAGGCCATGAAACCATGAGTAATGGCTGTAGAATATTATGCGACTCACATAGCTTAGTGACAGCAAATCGGGTAAAACTTATAATGCGTAGTCTCGGTAAGTCTATCGTACATATGATTAATGAATCCGAAAAGGACGTAACACTTTTTGGTTCGTCACTTTCTGAAAATAATCAAAACAGCAAAGACCATAGAAAACAGGGCCTGCAAATTAAGAAGCCAATACCAAAACCTAAACCGACAGCTACTCAGTCTAGCGCTCGGCCCAGCACGTCCTACCAGGGTAACTGGACAGTGTCCTCCCGGTCACGACATGTTAACTGTCATAAACAAGTTAAAACAATTGGGAGCCATTACAGAGACTACATTAAACTAATGCTCAATTTATTTCTAAAATTTCTAAAGTCGACAAGCGCTTTATATTAAATCTAAAGCCCTTAAATAAGGTGATACACATCGACCATTTTAAAATGAAGGATTATCGTACCGCTTGCCAAATTGATACCGCGCGGCGCGATAGATACTTGATAGCTAAGTACCATCGATTTGAAAGATGCCTTCTTTTTAATTCCCATACAACTCGTACATCGCAAGTATTTAAATATTCAATTTAAATCCCATAACTCATCCAAAACATTTATTATTATTATTATTACCTATTATTATTTATTTATTTTCAGAAAACAAGTTCCTAGATTTAAATAATTACAATTTCACTAAATTAATAGATTAAGTACAAAATAAATAAAATAAAGTTTAAAATAGAATTATATTATTTGCCCGCACATATACCATGTCACAATGATACACGTACTGGCAGTCAAAACGCACGGCAAATGCGCGCGACTTTTTGGCGGGAAGTCAAACAGAGCGGCAGCTTTAAATTTTCTTTGTCAATAAAAGTTAATTTTCACGGCGTAATTACACAAATCCACATCAGAAGACGTAAAACAAACTTAAAATGGGTCCCCCTAGCGATGGGGAGGACCCTGCGGAAAAAAGAAAGAGGAAACGCGAGCATGTTTCCAGCGCTCCATCGGCATCGCAACAAACCGATAAGTATAAAATTTATACTAAACCGAACTATAAGAGACTATTCATAGAAAACAGCTCGGGAGACTTCACGGTTTATGTAGAATCTACCGATCAAGAGAGATTAGGGAATAAAAACCCAATTATTTTAACCAGACTCTTCAGCGAAAATGTTAAAGATATCACTGGTGTGCATAGAATTAATGCACATAAGATCGGAGTAACATTCAGGAAAGCCACGTCTGCAAACTACTTTTTAAAAATGGATGATTTCTTGTCAAAGAATAAAATGAGAGCATTCGTCCCATCTTATCTAACGGAAAAGATAGGTATACTGAGGTACGTACCCAAAGATATGTCAAATGAAGAGATTTATAAAAATATTGTTTGTGATGCTGAAGTAATTTCCATCAAAAGATTTATGAAAAAAACAGATAATACTCTGATACCCTTAACCACTGTCGCTGTCACCTTTGCATCAACAACCTTACCCCAGTATGCTTATATCCAATTATTCCGTTATCCGATTCACCAATACATACCACCTGTCCTGCAATGTTTTAAATGCCTTAAATTCAATCATTCAGCCAAAGTTTGTAGAGGTTCACAGATGTGCTCATCATGTGCTGGACAGCATTCGTATAAGGAGTGTGACGTGGAGGAAATTGTATGCATCAACTGTGGAGGCAACCACTTGGCTATATCTAGAGACTGTCCCATCAAAAAGCAGAAATTTGAAGAAAATAAGAGGAAGTACTCTACACAAAACTATGCCGCTGTGGTGAGTTCTCCACCAGCCCCTAGTGACACGAAATCCTACCCTCCTTTAAACAGAGTAAGTAATATAAATAATGATGTACAATTAGATGTTAATAAAATAGCTAATAACGAAATTATTTTGAATGCCATTGTAAAATCTTTAATAGCTCTAGGTAATAAAAATGATAGCAAAGTTCCCTTAACTACTAAGAAAATTAAAGAGATATTAATATCAAATTTAATTTAATGGATAATTATTTACATTTAGTCCAGTTTAATATACAAAGTTTAAAGAGCAAAAAAACACTTTTACAGAAGTTACTTATAGATAAACAAGTTGACATTTGCTTGCTAAATGAAACTTGGTTCACCGATAAATCAGTAATTCCAAATTTTCCTAACTACAATTTTATTTACAAAAACTCAATTAGTAAACACAATGGTGTAGGTATTCTCATTAAACATGGTTTGAAATATAATTTGTTGAATACAAACTTCCATGAAACCATTCAAAATATAGCAGTAAGTATTAAGACACAGTCCGGAGATATTACAGTTCTTTGTGTTTATTGTCCACCTCATAGTGGCAGATTTGACACTAATAAGTTAAGAAACATTTTAAATAATATTCCCAAACCTTGCATAATTATGGGTGACTTTAATGCACATCATATTAGTTTTGGTTGCAACAGTAATAATAATAGGGGAAACAATTGGTATAATTTAATAGATGAATTAGATCTATGCATTGTAAATGATGGCACACCAACAACTTGTCCACATCCTAATAGACAAGCTTCAGCAATAGATATTACTCTTGTTAGTCCCTCCATTGCTCATTTGTGTGACTGGTATGTTCAGGATGATCCCTTAGGCAGCTACCATTACCCAGTATCTCTTCATTTGAATGTCCAACCATCCCAATATGAAGTGGGTCCTGTGGAAGAAAAATATATCTATAATAAAGCTAACTGGCCAGAATTTTATACCCTATCTGAAACTCTGTTTTCTGAATTAGACATTGAAAATAAAGATAGTCTAGAAGTGTATAATAGTTTTGTAAATATTTTAAATGATTTAAGGGACCTAACCATCCCTAAAAGACAAAATATAAATCAAAACATCCATAGAAAGCCTTCTCCTTGGTGGAATCCAAAATGTGAAGATGCTATTAAGTCTTCAAAAGAGGCATTACATGAATACAAACTTAATCCCTCCATTGACAATTATATACAATATAAAAAATTAGATGCTCAAAAGAAATTAATTATAAAAAATGAGAGCTCAGAATCTTGGAAAAATTTATGTAGTAGTTTTAATAGAATGACACCTGTTTCAAGAATATGGAATTACATTAAAAAATTCAAAAAAATTGGGAGTAACAACCATAATAAAAACTTTGATGATGAATGGGTTCCTGGCTTTTTAGACAATTTATCCAGCAGTAACAAATTCAATGAAGATAGACTTTTTTCATTATTCAATAGTGCTGATGAAAATACAATAAATTCATTTCTGAACGAACCATTTACTTTTAATGAGCTAACTAAGTCATTACAAACTAGAAAGAACACAACACCAGCGGCTCTACCGCCTAACTCGATTGTTTTGAAAAAAGCTATAATTTATGACGTCATCGTGTCATTTGGTACCGCCTAACAACACTTTTTACGCCAAAGCTTTACTTTTGTTTGACAGCCACATGAACGAATGTAAATCTCTTAAATGTATGGATTTGACAGATAACCGCGACCGCCTAAGAATTTGAAGACTTTCAACAGTGCGATTCTAGCTGTCAAATGTGCGTTTTTAGCTGTCATAAATACAGTTACTACTCTCTCGCAGCAAGCTCGAGTTTACGATAATTATTTTCGATTTTATAATTTCATGCTTTGTATCTAATACTAAAATTGCTTTTTTCAAGTTTTCAGTGTAATATATTGTGGATAGTGCATAAAAGGTTTGCTATTTTTTCAGTTTTAGGAAAGAAATAGCGCGAATTGTGATGCTGATGGAAGAGGAGGAAGATAGGATGCGGGCAATGCTGATGCTGCGTAGGAGACAGCTGCGGGAGGACAGCATGCCCATGCTGCTGCCAGAGCAGAAATTCGTCGACACCTTTCGCTTGGGAAAGGTGTCGGTGTCGGTGTGACGACGAACTCTTTGCGAGGATGTGATGCCCCTTTTGCGTCATAAGCATAAAATATTAAACCAGAGATCAAGGTATTTTGTTTATTCATAAGTATTTAGGAATCTATTAAAAAGTACCTACTATAAACGATTTATAAACAACTTGGCATCATTATTTGTTACATATTACCTATATCATTGCACTGTTGTTACAGATCCTAGCTGCATTGCAATTATATGCCTGTGGTTCTTACCAAAGGTCTGTAGGCAACAATTTAAACCTTGGTCTGTCGCAGACATCTCTTTCTGACTGCCTTGTGGAGGTTACTGAGGTACTAAATGAGTCAAATCTTGAGGAAATATATCACTTTCCCAAGAACATGAGACGAAACGCAGTGCAGTTGCAAGAAGGTTAGTTGTTTAGTTCAACCTACTTGCTAATCTACTTGCTTATAAATATTCTGATCTTGGACTATTGTTGTAGGTTCAATGATCTCTTTGGATTTCTGGAGGTCCTAGGGTGTATTGATGGCACTCATGTTGCTATCATTCGTCCTAAAGACTATGAGGAAGCATACTTAAATAGAAAGAATTATCAATCTGAATGTCTTGGCGGTGAGAAATAATATTTTTTTTACTGTAGGTGTAGGTACCTACAGTAAAAAAAAATATTTTTTTATTGAGATGCTTAATATAGTTTTATTTTCAGAGATAATTATGTGATGCGGTTTTGCACATCTTGCTTAAAGATGCGTCATTTGGTGATGTGAGCCAGGACACACACATTTGGAACTTGTGCTCTGTGAAAGCTGGAATGCATAGACTCCATGAGAAGGAATCGGACTTCTGGTTCTTAGGTAAGTGCTAAAATTAAACAGTAATTAATAAATGTTACATACTGATACCAATAAATTAAATAGGTAATAACTTTATTGTTTTCTGCCTATGTACCATTTAGTAATTATTATCACTATTTATTAATTACCTTTTGGCAAAGGCCTTTGCTAACTTTAAGTAGGTAAGTACTTAAGTAAGTATGAATTATTGTTGTAAAGATTTAGCTTACATTATTTATGTTTCGTAAGGCATTGTATATAAATCAAATAATTTCATTGCAGGGGATTCTGGCTATGCACGAAGATCATGGATGATGATATTCATCCTAAATGCTCATCTGGGTAGTCCGGAGGAGCATTATACTAACACACATCTTAAGTCATTTGCTATTGTATAACTTATGTGATTTGCTCAAGTATCTAAGTTATTTGTTATTGTATTACTTATGTCATTTGTTCAAGTATCTTTAAACATTTGTTATTTTATTACTTATGTGATTTCTTCAAATATCCTAAGTCATTTGTTATTGTATTACTTTTGTGATTTATACAAATTTATTTTTTTCTTTCTAAATTAAATTCATTATTATTTAATAAATTACTTTATTTACTAAATTACTTCATCCATATTCTGTATGCAGTTTCAAACAGTAATAAGTAATTTTTAAATATACAACTAGTCAATTTCAGTGATTAGGTATGTCTAAACTCTAAAGTTTGATATTAGGGTGATAGATAATAAAATTTTAATTCAGAGTTATTGATTATTGATATAGGTACAAATAAATGTTACAACTTTGCTAAACTAGCGTCATCTGACTAAACAACTGCATCAAAAAAACCAGCACTGCATCCTAAGCTGTGGTATTAGGCAAAATGGGGCCGTATCAGCAAAGGGAGTTTTTTTTATTTTTCCTTTTTAATTATAATTACAGTTGCGTTACGATAAATAGGATAAATAAGTATCATCTTGTTAAGTAAGCTACTCAGAACTTTTAGATTGTATAATAAAGAGGCCTCTAGTATAATAAATCCTGACGAGGAAGAAATAAAACAAAGAAAAAAAGTTTTTTATTAGAGACATAACTATATTTATTTATACTTCCAACATGTTCAAACCTTACATGAGACTGTCGTTATATATACTCTTTGACTATAACCATTATAATAACGCTGTCAATTTTTCCATTTTCACCAAATGCTACTAAACAATTAACACTAAACATACTTAGAATGTCCTTGCATTTCAGTCCTTTGTTTGAAGTTAAAAGGGATAGAACGATATTTTAAATATTGTAAGCAGATGGTGAAAGTCCCCTCTAATTTTCATAAATCCGGTTATGCGAGCTAATTTTTATGGTTTTATTTATTTATTATACACTAACGGCCGCTAGCGTTTCACCCGCGTAGCTCCTGTCCCCGTGGGAATATCGGGATAAAAAGTATACTATGTTCATAACCAGGCTATCAACTATCTGTGTACCAAATTTCATCCAAATCCGTTCAGTAGTTTCGGGGCCTATTCAATACAAACAAACAAACAATAAAATCTTTCCTTTTTATAATATTAGTATAGAAAACAGATTACAATTAATGCTACACTTCATAACTAGGCTATCTACTATCTGTGTACCAAATTTCATCCAAATCCGTTCAGTAGTTTCGGGGCTTATTCAATGCAAACAAACAATAAAATCTTTTCTCTTTATAATATAAGTATAGAAAACAGATCATAACTAGGCTATCTACTACCTGTGTAGCAAATTTCACCCAAATCCGTTCAGTAGTTTCGGAGCTTATTCAACGCAAACAAACAATAAAATCCTTCCTCTTTATAATATAAGTATAGAAATCAGATTACAATTCATGCTACACTTCATTACTAGGTTATCTGCTATCTGTGTACCAAATTTCACCCAAAACATTTCAGTAGTTTCGGAGCCTATTCAATGCAAACAAACAATCAAATCTTTACTCTTTATAATATATAAGTATAGAAAACAGATTTACAATTCATGCTATACTTCATAACAGCTATCTACTATCTGTGTACCAAATTTTATCCAAATCCGTTCAGTAGTTTCGGAGCCTATTCAATGCAAACAAACAAATCTTTCCTCTTTATAATATTAGTATAGAAAACAGATTACAATTCATGCTACACTATATTACTATTGGATTTGCAATTTACACTACATTAATTTCAAGTACCTATCTTATTTAACTAGTTTTAATTTAGAGCTGTGGATTTTGAAATAAATAAATTAAGGACAGCCGAGAATAATCTAACTTATGTGTACTTCTACAGTGTTATAATTCAAACTAGACACAGTTAAGACAGTCTTTGCACTGCCTACAAATGGCAGAAATGATGCAATAACACAGGCAGAGTTGCATTGTTGAAAGTTTGACAATCGGTCATAAATCATAGCGTGAAAGTCACGTCGACTGACTGAGCTGCATCCACCGCTTGCTGCCTCTGGCAGCTACGCTCGTTCTCCGCCAGGCTCGCTCGTCCTCTGCCTGCTGCCTCCGCCAGGCACGCTCGTCCTCCACATGCTGCCTCCACCAGGCACGCTCGTCCTCCGCCAGGCTCGCTCGTCCTCCACCTGCTGCCTCCGCCAGGCTCGCTCGTCCTCTGCCTGCTGCCTCCGCCAGGCACGCTCGTCCTCCACATGCTGCCTCCACCAGGCACGCTCGTCCTCCGCCAGGCTCGCTCGTCCTCCACCTGCTGCCTCCGCCAGGCTCGCTCGTCCTCCACCTGCTGCCTCCGCCAGGCTCGCTCGTCGTCGGCCTGCTGCTTCCGCCAGGCACGCTCCCCCTCCGCATGCTGCCTCTGCCAGGCACGCTCGTCCTCCGTCAGGCACGCTCCCTCTCCGCATGCTGCCTCTGCCAGGCACGCTCGTCCTCCGCCAGGCTCGCTCGTCCTCCGCCTGCTGCCTCTTCAGGCGAGGTCGTCCTCCGCTTGCTGCCACTGCCAGGCGCGGTGCTCTGACTCTTCGACGCGCCGTCGTTCGTCGAGAGCCAGCGGCTGGCTCCTCCAGCTTGCGCTGCTCCTTAATCTGGCTGATGTGACGGTCCTCGAGCCGCTGTAACTGTTACAATCTTTTAGTATAATTTATCTTAGTAAAGATAATTTGAAAGAGAATAAAGCAGCCATTTCACATGTCTACATCTACAGTACAGCGGTCTAACCGAGACAAATTTTCTGTGATCCTGCTATTGAATGGTATATTGCACTAAGATACACGTTCCTTTGATGAATGATTGTAGCTCAAAATACTTACATTGTGGTCAGGATCTCACGGCAGGAGGATCGTCGGCATCTGCTCTTTATACATGCTTCCTCTTCTCTGAAACAAAATACCATCAAACATTTGACTTAATTATATTGTTGTTATTTAATAATAATTTTAAGAAAAGAGATATTTTAATAATGTATTTCGTTTAATATTTTAAGTGAGTGACAGGACTGAATTAATTTTTTTGGTTAATTTTGTAGGAAAGGTATTGTTAAAGAAATTATTTCAAAATCACAGTCCGACACACTTTAATTTTCTTAATAGGTAGATAAGATTTTTTGGTTTTGTGCTTAAATATACTTACGTGGACGGGCAACGGATAAAGCCTGCACTGGCAGACCCTGCGATGGCCCTGCTGCTGCAGCGTCATCAACTGAAAATATATAGAATTAAATAATGCATACAAATACTTTCAAGTAGGTATGTTTTATCTTAATCGATAGTCAAACATCTGTAAAGATGTTTCTTTCGAATGCGAGGATATTTCTCTCATTGATGAAACGACGGTGGCCAACACCGTAGAAAAAGGAGAATATACTAGAGAATTTCAACGTGTTCTCGTAGGTCTCTGTAGCCTAATTGGTCAGTGCATTGGGCCGGATTCCCAAGGATGCGGGTTCGAGTCCCGTCAGGGCGACATGAGACAAGTTGCTTTTTTCTAGTATATTTACTAAATTAAAAATTATCAGGTATGTTATGTTATGATAGATCGATAGAATTATCCTGGGAAAATATTTATATATTCCAGCAGAATGTGGATGATATATTATAACTTTCAAAGTCAAAGTCAAAGTCAATATCATTTATTCAGTCTAGGCTGTTACAAGCACTTATGAACGTCAAAGAAGCTACGCCATCGGTTCACAAACCCTACGGCGGGAGACCTTGTAACGAGAAGAACCGGCAAGAATTATTTAATTTAGGTAGCTACTTTCAATACTAGATATCTCAATAGTAGTCATTGATAGACATCACATACCAGCAGACTGACAAGGTGACGACGACAGCGAGAGGAAGAGATATTTCTAGAGCTAGATAGAGCTAGTTCTCCCACAGGCTAAGCAGCTGTTGCTTAGCCTACAATGGGCGACCCTCCATCTCCGTCACCAACATTCCCCTTCCCCCCTTCTGCGTCGGGCAATTTGTTTTTTGGTGCTGGCATCTGAAATTCGTTACAACAAACTGAAAACCTACAAAGACAAGCAAAATGCATGTAGTTGGCCTTAGGCAGAAAACCTACTTGCCTTTGATATAAAAGTACAATACACAAAGAAATAAATGTATTGCGTGAACCTACGCTGCTATTTAAGTAATTCTAGTTTTACCTTTGAAGCCCCGGATTATGAGACAATAGATATTCCATTGTTCTCTAGACACCGGTATCCGGTTCGGGTTTGATGAATTAAAGATATGAGATCACGGGATTCCTACATAAAGTACCAACCCAGTAAGACACTCTGATCCTCTTTACTTCTTGAATGATAACTTAGAAAGTTACTTAGTTACTACAAAAAATCTAACACGAGTTATTCTCAGGCGGGCCTAGACTCTATCCGATTCTTTTTTCGCCAACTTTCAGTTATTAAATTCAATAATCACTGCTTGCCAATGTTTCTTATGAAATAGTACTTACCTTTTATTTATATCGAGTCTAATTCACACACAAAGTTTCACAATCACAAGTTTTAATTTAACTGAAACTGATCAAACTGACTGCAGCAGTGTTGCCAGTGCCCTACCCTCAAAAGCTACATACGAGTGTTCAAAAAGTTACGTTTTTCCAGAAAAAGTAACGCTTTATATTTCAGTACAATAAACATTATATTAATAATTATTAAACATTATTTTAAAGTCTCTAATCATCATTCCAGCGTTATTTGAATGGTTTCTTATTTAATTGATTAACGAAATCGACGGTCGTAATCCTGCAAAGTCCCTCCAGTCCCTGCCGTCCTTTCGGTTGGTTACTCACTTCGTACAGCTCGCTCTTTCTATTTACTAATTCAAGCTATAAGTGCAATAGAGACAATCACATTAGTTTTCATTTAATTAGTGGGCAATGCCAAATTGCCAACATTATACACAATACGACCACAGATGCGACACAATCGTCCGATTTCACCGAGAGAATTCGATTGAACTCTAAAAAATTAAAGTATAAAAAGTCCATCCGTAATGTAAAGCAAAAGTAACGTCTTGTAACGCGTAACGTAAATTTAACGTGAAGGGATCAAAAAGTAACGTAAAACGTTACAAAAGTAATGTTTTGGCAACACTGCTGCAGTGACAATGACATAACTTGTCAAATGTTCTACGTCGAACTGTCATTTTCAACGCGTTCAAGCAACTTAAAATATTTTTATTAAAAAAAAATATAATTTACATGACAGTGCTCAAATAACACAAGTAATAAATATATTTCATTTTTTTTTAATAAATCCCGTATTTTAGGCCATCAAAAACTAAATATATTATATAAAGAATATATGTGAACGCAGCGGAGAGATTCGTCATTCAATTTATTTCATTCGATGAAAGCGTTTGCCACATAAAGCGCGTGACAGAGTTAGGCGGTCGCTCGAATTCAACGCCATTACTTTTCGAAAGTAAACGCGCACGGTGTCGCGAAGCAAAAAGCTTTGAGTTAGGCGGTCGCACTGCAGGTTTGGATAATATTCCGTATATATTAATAAAAAAGTTACATCCAAATGCGCAAAACATATTACTCTGCATTTTTAATAAATTATGGCAAGATCTCATCATACCTGAAGCTTGGAAAACTCAATGTGTTGTTCCCATATTAAAGCCGAATAAGCCAGAAAATATTTCATCTTCATACAGACCAATATCATTATCATCTTGTTTGGGAAAATTATTTGAAAACATGATAAAGTTACGTTTAGACTACTTTTCAGAAAGTAATAATCTAATTCCTGAGGTGCAACATGGGTTTAGAAAGGGTAAAAGTTGCTCTGAAAGCTTTGTATCATTAATACATGATATTAAAGAAGTTAAATTAAGTAATTCTAACATGGTTTGTGTCTTCTTAGACATTAAGGGTGCTTTTGACAATGTCAACATAGAAGAGCTTATCCAAGTACTACATGATATAGGAGTAACAGGACCTGTACTACAATGGCTGTTTAAATTTCTAAGGGACAGAACCATTTATGTAAAGTACAATAACAAGCTGCATGGTCCTAGTGTAGCTAATAAAGGAACTATGCAAGGTGCTACACTTTCTCCTTTATTATACAACTTATACACATCAGAAATATTAAAACATGTAAATACAGATAATGTTAATATTTTGCAGTTTGCAGATGACTTGCTTTTATACAGCTCTAACCAAAATATAGATATAGCAAAAAGCAATATTAATAATGCTCTAAAACAACTGTATACATATTACCATGATAAACTTAAATTAGATGTAAGTCCAGAGAAAAGTTCAGTTTTAACTTTTAGTAAAAATTATTCCGATATAAAAATTAAATACAATAACACTGAAATACCTACTGTCACTCAATATAAATTTTTGGGAGTTATTATCGACACACAATTAAAATTTGATAAACACATTGACTATATCAGTAAAAAGGCCATGAAAGCTATTAATCTCTTACGGCATTTGGCAGGTACTTATTGGGGTTCAGACCCTAAGACTATGACCATGCTGTATAAAAGTATAGTCAGAAGCCATTTTGATTATAGTAGTTTAGCCTACTTGAACGCTAGTACCACCCATCTCAGGAAATTAGATGTTATACAAAATATAGGTCTTAGACTAATTTGCGGAGCAATGCGCTCCACCCCTATTAACTCATTAGAAGTAGAAACTTGCATACCTCCTTTATTTATTAGGCGTCTCCAGTTAGCTGAGAGATTCTTGTTAAAAACTTTATCCTCTGACAATTGTTTAAATTTGAAACTCAGTAAAATGACAGAACTGTTACACTCCATGGCAGGTTCTAGTCTAACTCCACAGTCACTTCTTTCTGGTACTGAAATCATACAAATTTATAGCAATGTTAAAACTAAATCACAAAATACATACAAATGTAATAAATGGCCTATTTATGAATGCTCTTACAATAGTCTTGTTAATTATGATAGAAATAAGATCCACTTAGATATAATATCTAATCAATTTGATTTTATAGAATTTAAAAATAATAGGGATGATAGTTACTTTATATACACAGATGGTTCTAAAGACAAACATAATGTTAGATCAGCATTTTATGACCCTCAAGCTAATTACTGTGAGTGTATCAAATTAAATAACAATTCTAGCATATTCACAGCTGAAAGTTATGCTATTCTGCAATCTTTAATGTATATAAAGAATAATGTAAATAGTGTAAATATTTTAGTAATAACTGATTCTAAAAGTGTACTAACTTCTTTATTTGATGGACCCTCATCTTACAAATCTAGCTTTATTCTGTGTAAAATTCTTAGTATGATAGAAAATTTTATTAACCTAGGTATAAATGTAGAATTTGTTTGGGTTCCCTCCCACAGTGGCATAGAAGGAAATGAGATTGCCGACAGTTTGACACACATGGAACATGATCAAGACCACACTCATACTCTTCAACTTCCGTTTACTGATTACTATGTTTACTTCAAGGAAAATATTAGGAAGTTGTGGAATGACTATTGGAACACTACGTTAGAAACTAAAGGCAGGTGGTATGCTGAAATACAGAAAGACTTACCAGTGAATCCTTGGTATGTTAAAGGTGATCCTAAAAGAAACCGAAGATTTATTACAGTTCTCACAAGAATGAGACTCGGCCACTGTTTGGTTCCAACGCATCTATACAGAATCAAGGTTTACAATAATGCACAATGTCCACACTGCTGTACTGAAGATGATGCTGATTTACAACACATTGTTTTCAATTGTTCAAAGTTTACCAACCAACGGTCAATAATGCTCAGTGACATTGACAGTTTCGTTTCAGTTCAAACCCATAATCAAAACCGAATCAGTGTACCCCGCCGCGTTCAAGACCTTCTTAGCAATACTGACTTTTTTATTCCTTTGTATAAATATATTGTAAATAGTGTAGAGAAAATTTAAGTTTATGAAACAATACTTTAATAGTTAAGTTAGTATTTTATGTATGTAGTTGTCGTTTTTTTTTTGTTTTACATGTCAAAAGTGTTTTGTCAGGATTTTTCAATCAATTTTTCTCTTTGTTATTTATATTGTTGTCAAGACTTAAGTTGAAATTGATTACCTCTTGTACCTACTATAATAATATGTATGCGACTGAAGGACTTTGTATCCAGGTCATGAATAAATTAATAAAAAAAAAAAAAAAAAAGCAAATGCGCGCAGGACACTCGCGTAAAAAAACTGGGTATGGATATGGGCTTCATTTGACAGTTGAAGCTCATAAAATTACCATATATGGTCATTTAACTGTCAAATGAAGCCCATATCCATATTTTTTACGCGATAGCCCCCCTGTACGGGCTGGCCCGCACCCTGCGCACCAGGGAAGTGCACCGCTTGCGCATGGTTGTGGAAAAACAATCAACACGCGCTTCAGCGAACATCCCTGAGGCGCTACAGAATCGGGGCAGCCCTAACAGAATCCTGAATGCATTATTGAATTGGACGCGTAAGGCGCCGTACTGCTTCTGCGTATAACTGACCCACAGACTGCTCGTGTAGAAAGACGTGCAAAATGCCCTGAAAAGGGTTATTTTGACGTCCCTAGAACAGCGAGCAAATCTGCGGGCTATTCATATTCGCACGAACAGACAACGCCTTACGCTACCTTTCAATATCTGTATTGTCTTTCAAGTCCGGGGTTAGAATGTGCCCAAGGTACTTAAATTGTTCTAACTCTATTAAGGGGGCAGCCATGCAGTCTAAGTTTAGGTGTTTGACTCAGGGACTTTCCCCGAGCCTGAAAGATCATCCACTCGCTTTTCTTCACATTATAAATCAAACCGTGTTGTTTAGCATATTTTTCACAAATGTCAAGCAGCTGTTGTGACAGTCCACATACAGAGGCACTCAGCACCATGTCGTCCGTCGTATATAATAATTTACAAATTAATATAACAAAAACAAAGGCAATACAATTTCATACATATAAATTTTTAAAAAATACTTTAAACATAAGTACAAAACCTATGACAATAAAAAAATTTAAAAGGTAGATGCTACACAATTTCTAGGCATAACTATTGATGAACATTGTCACTGGAAAAATCACATCAACAATCTATGTACCAAAATAAATAAATTTGTCTACGCATTATCGAAAATTAGAAAAGTCACATCTCTCGAAGTAGCTCTTCAAGCATATCACGGATACATATCTTCCATATTACGCTACGGCATAATTATCTGGGGAAACAGCGTTGATGCAAAGAGAGCTTTTAAAGCCCAAAAAAAATTCGGGCATTATGCGGAATCGGCGAGTCATGTAAAAACCCGAGTTCAAACCTCGGTGTCGCCACAAATTATATAGTGTAGTGTCGCGAGGCTCTGCGGCAGTCATTCTACCGCCGTTACTGCACAGAGTCAACGGTGCTGATGTTGTCATCATTTTCCGACAACACTATTATAAATCGATACAATACTGAATACTTCTCATATGCTTTAGTGGCAATATTGTATTACTAACAAGTTAGACATTTTTGAACCTTAATCTTATTCTTTCTTAATTAATGGCCTGCTCGCGACGAAATTCACGAATTTTGCCAATGTCAAGTAAATATATTTTGTAGTATAAAGAAATTGTACGGTAAAATCTAAAAAACGCTATGTAGGCCTAGCATGAGCGGCTTTTATCGAATCGAAAACTCGATAACGTGTTACTGTCCCGCTCACATTGTAGCGGAGTAAGCAAGACAACATGATGCGCTATATCATATCGCGTGATATAGAGGTGTTCATGCTAGAGGGGATGACCCACCTTTTGAATGAACCTTTCAAAGCATTCAATGCTTTCTTTTTTGACATCTCGTTTTAATAACGGTTGTGGATATACCAATTCAAATTCTTGAAAGGCCGCTTCTGCAGTGCAGACGCCAATAGATAGTAAGCTCTATTGTTATAAAAATAAAGAAAAATACCCCCATTTTTTGGTTCCAAATATCTATCTATGGTGCGTATCACAGACAGAGGCTTTAGATATAGTTATTGCTAATCTTTGAGGAGTGTGCATTAGCGACGGACGCGAAACACAAATGTAATGCTAAAATCCAGTGATGCCAGATCGGCCTTTCAGAACCTATGTCGGCCTTTGGCAGCCATCGGCCTATTTTCGGCCTTTCGGTGCCATTTCTAAAACTTTGGGGAAATTTTAAATAAAATAACAACGCTACCAGCTAAATCTTTTTGGAAATCAGTTTTCAATTGAAAAATATGAAAAATAAATATCTAGAAATCCGTTGTCAACTGACGAAGCTATGGTTAAAATATATATCAAAAATACAGACATTTAACTTAAGAAAGAACGACCTCCTTTTTTAAGTCGGTTAATAACGTTTTTTTTTTCAATTTCGGCGTTTTCTGCAAAAAATCGGCCCTTTTCAATAATTTCTTCGGCCCTTTTATATTTGTGTTGGCCTGCTGGCAACACTGCTAAAATGTCAAATGTAATGTTATCATAGAACAATATCAATCAATAAATATTTTGAATTACATATTTCATTCCCCTTTAATTTTATGGATATTTTGGTATCCTAATATTTTAGTATTTTTTCAATCTGAATGTGAGAGTTCCAATACTTTTATTTTATTACGATAAATCATTTTTTTCTGGTGATTATTTATTGCCCATGCAGTGCAGGCATTTGAGGAAAATTGGTTTTCTTTGCCGGTATACTACCATTAAACAACTATATTTTACAACAAATAGTAAAATTATATTTGTTAAAAAAGACAAAAGTATGGAAGCTGTTAAAACTATGAAAGATCTTGGATATGCATTTAATGATGGTAAGGCTATATTTTTGGTTTTTATTGTAGTTATACATTTTGTATTTATTGTAAATAAGCTTTCAGAAGGTCAATTGAGAAAATTAAGAGACAATGGTCAACTAAGTGATGAACCATTTCAATTCAACATAAGTGACCAGCATCAGGAATGTCAAGCACATTATGAGGAATTAGGCGATGCAATAACAAACTACATTTACCATCTCCTAGAAACGGAACAGAATCTGAAACGTTTGCCGGTACCTTTAGATGCCAAACCTGGAACATTCATATTTGCTTCTAAAGATTACGATAAAAAAAATGTCTTAATGATATTGATTAATGGTTCTGGGGCAGTCCGTGCAGGGCAATGGGCAAGATCGTAAGTGAGAGCGTACCAAATCCCATTTTTTTTTATTATTGACATTTTGTAACCTTCTTAAATATGATTTTAAATTCTTTCAGCCTTATTATCAATGAGTGCTTAGATAAAGGCACACAGATACCTTATGTAAAAAAAGCTTTAGCCAAAGACTATGGAGTTATAATTTTAAATACTAATGATAACTACCTATCTAATGGCAAAAAAATTCAAAACAGCAGCAATGCAGAAGAACATGCATGCTATGTATGGGACACTTATGTTAAAAAAACTAAAGCTACATCCATAGCTATTGTTGCCCATAGTTATGGGGGAGTGGTCACCCTTACTTTAGCGGACCAACTGAAAAATGATTTCGAAACAAGAGTAAAAGCTATAGTATTTACAGACTCTGTTCATGCATTTTCAACTATAAAAATGCCTAAGTTTATGAAAGAGGTAAAAACTCTATTTTTTTTTGTTTATTACCTAAATAGGTATATTTAGAATGATATTCATATTCTTTTATCTATGTACAGATATCAAGAAATTGGATATCTACATCAGCACCTTTAGATACTCCCATGAATACTCCAGAATTTGATTGTCCTAGAGTATCAGCAGGTATAGTGTTGTAAAGGGGGAATAACTACATAAAGATGACAGATTCAAATAACTGTAAGATAATTGTTTGTTACAGGTCATCCAAAACATGAGATGTCATCATATGCTTGTATAGATTCTGCCTTTAAATTTATTGAGGAAAAACTGAGTGAAAATTAAATACCATTGTATTACTAAGCAATTATTGATGACTCAAATAAATAATGGATAACCGTTTTAATTACATCTATAAGTTATAATAGAATATATATATATTTTAACATAAATCTACTTCTTTCCTTTTGAGTAATGCTTCATCCAGTATTTCACATCTTGTTTGTCGGCTCTCACACCTAAAACTGCAGATTTGGAGTTAACATCTTTCATAACAAATGGTGAGAAGCCAGCTATGTAATCTGGATCCATTGCATTTGTCTTCTTTCTGGCTATTTTAGTAGCAAATCTTTTGTGAATATGTTGATCCTCAGTAAGAATTGGGTATTGGAAGTGTTGTCCACCTTTAGGAGTAGGCAAGCTGAACCTCTTGCCTCTGGCAGTAAGAGGCTTGCGGCCGTTGATATGAATGTGCTGATTGCCCTTTTCATCTATGCTTACTCCTACCTTCCTAAGTGTAGCATGACCACATTTGGAACAAAACAATTTTGTCATCACACTTGTAGTTTTAAAACATGTTGTGCATCGAAAAATAAATGTTCTAAGCTGTTTTATTATTCGTCCATCAATAGCAGTAACATTCAAACCAATTTGTTTCAGAACATTTTGCATTGCAAAGTCTGAAGTCATACAAGCAACTTCAACATCCTTGTCTTCAAAATCTCCCAAGTCTATTTCTTTTTTCTTTTGTGCAAGATTTCCAGGTGTAATCCACTCCCCACCATCACTGTCTGAATCTTCTTCGCTTGTGTACTCTTCCTCCTCATCTTCTGAATCTATCTTGACCATAACATTATCAATATTGTCATCTTTCAGATCCATATTTTGTATTTGGTTTGTAATATCTTCAGCAATTTGATTCTTATCTAGTTGTTTGGATTCTCTTAATTCTGGACTAGTAATTTTACTGGATATAATGTCTGACTGCATTTCTTTATTCGACTTGGCTGATAGCTCCAATTTCGGGGAACCATCATTATCTCCATCTTTACTTGCATTGTTATTTTCTGGGTGAGGGTCAAATCCAGCTAATCCAGTAACTTTTACAGTTCTTTGCATAGTAGGCTCAGTTTTTAAATGCTCAGTGCCTATTTTTTCCTTCTCAAGTTGATATGTTAGTGCCATTAGTTTTATATCTGTAGCTGAAAGGCTCGAATAATCTCCCGTCTTTTTGGAGAAATCTGTAATGAATTTAATATGCTCCGAGAAAACATCTTTCACTTTCAAATCGTAAGGTAGCACCACGAGTTTTCGTCTTTGTCTGTCATTTGTGATCTCGTCAATCACCTCCTGTACTGTATAAATATCCTCTGCTATGTCCTGCAAGTTAGCAGCTTTAATGAAAGCCGTTGTATCCACAACTAAATTCTTTATTTTCTTCGACATTTTGAATAAAATACGATGTTTTTAGGCAAAATCTATCGATTTTGAAAAGCAAAGCAAACACGTGCATCAAATGAATATTTATCCAAAAAATGACACTGACATAGGTACATTTGTTTGACAGTCAGTGACAACCAAAACTGATAGACAGTAGTACAAGAACGGGCTAAGGTCGATAACCATACTGCCTACAAGTGGCTGATTGACAAATTTTGATCCCCATTTTTCGGCTTGGGTATTCTTACTTTTTTTAACTTTATAGATAATTTATATTAAATACAATCACACCATTTATCTAGCCACTTGAACAATTATTCGTGTTTCACTTGGGTTGGGTTGGGTGCGACAGAAATAAAGTAGAATAATGAATAATTATTCAATATACAATTTGTGATTCAATCCAAAAAATGGTTACACTGCTGCTATGACCTTATAAAAAAAAATGAAAAAGAAAAAAAAACGTTTCTCTGATTTTCTGTTTCTTGAATGAATATTTTTCTGTATTAAATTGTAGATTAAAATCAAGATGAGTTCTAAAAAGGGTAAGCGTAATTTAGGAAACAAGCACTTTCCTATAGCAGAGTCTGTAAGTATAGCGCTGAAGATCCAGTTGGATAAGTTCCTCAGTGATGAGAATGAAACAGAACTGAAGTTCCCAACATTTCTGTCAGCTCAAGAGCGCGGTTTCATTCATGAGACTGTTGCAAAATTAGGCCTGAAGTCCAAATCGCGCGGGAAAGGTAAGGGTCTCATCATCTGCCAAACAAATTAAACCTATTTTGTGAAAAAAAACAACAAATAACAGATCATTGGAATGTATAAATTTTTTTTATACTGCTTACAAATTAATTTCATAACATTTTAACATAAAACAGAGTACGTATAGGTACATTACATGATCAAATGCTCCAAGAGTTTATGACCCCATTCATGAAACAGTTATTTTACTTATAGCTTTCAAACGTCAAATTATGTAGGTTTTGTTATGTCGATTTGTTTATACTTATTATCAGAAATAATAGGATGACTAATTTATGATATTTTTTAGATATATATTATTTCACAATACCATGCAAAACACATATTTTGATTTTGCAGGAGTGAACCGCTACATAACAATATATAAGCGTTTGGGCTCCACCATTATTCAAAATGATGCTAAAGTGATATTAGACTCCAACATGAGAAGTACAATAGCCGAGCTGTTTAATGCGTTTCCAATCACAAGCAAGGAGAAGGATGACTTGAGTTGTTGTCCAGAGAAAGAGAGGAGTCCACAATTGACTCACAAGACCCTTGGACAGCTGAATAACGGGGTTGCTCAGGTACAAATAAATCATTTGCTTTCAATTAAACAGCAATTTAACTTAATAATTTTTAATAAAAAAGAAAACAATAATTATCATCATCAATCATAAATCAAGTGTCAGAAGATTTTTTACACTACTGTTACATTTAATGAGTACCTCTGTAGATTTAAATATTATCAGTCAAATAGTCTTTGAGCTTATGCGTAATGATGCAATCAGAACCATATTAATAGAAAAAGAAAAACTTTTAGGTGCCAAATACAACATACAATCCCGACCTCATTAAGTTCCGAGAAAAGTTACCAGTTTATGAGCAGAGACAGGAGCTGCTTAATGCTATTGCACATAATCAGGTAATTGTATTTTAATTGTCAAAATGCTTCTTTATTCAGTTATTACAAATACAATGTTAAAATTATTTGTGATTTTTTCATCATAAAATATTGCTATTTTATCATTAAGTCGTGCTACAAAGTTTCTTAACCTCTCAGACCCCGAGTTATGAGGCACAATAGTTATTCCATTGTTCTCTGGACACTGGTGTCAATCTAGCAAATGACAAATAAAAAAAATAGACTTGTATTGTAGGTGATAATAGTGGCAGGCGCGACGGGCTGCGGCAAGACGACGCAACTACCACAGCTGGTGCTGGAGCACTGCCAGGAGCAGCGCCTGCCCGCGCGCCTCTACTGCACGCAGCCGCGCCGTATCTCCGCCGTGTCTGTGGCCGAGCGGGTATGGTCACATAATAATAAAAAATAATTAATGACACTAGCCAATTTTCATACAATTGAGGTAACTTTGGAGCCTTAGCTCTCTGCCAGGGATTGTCCGAGTTCGACTCGGTGCTGGTATTGCACGGTCTAACAACTCCTAAGGATGCTCCGTGTGTGGGCGAAACACGTGTAGTAGTCGGTGAAGTTGAAGGTGTGTCACTGTGTTGCATCTGCATTTATTTGCGGGCAGGCGGGCGGTGCATCTGGCATGTAAGTTTTTCTTGCAGAATTATGCTACATATTTTTCGTTTTCTACTAAGATATGTATGGATTTCCGCCAAGTAACCCCTGATTCTATCAAATATTTAATATTGAAAAAAATTGCCCTTTACCTACATCATAAAATTTTAATGCATATCTGGAAATATAATAGTTTATTATTTGCGACAAAATTCTTTCCTCAGGTAGGCTTGCTTACTTTATACTGATATATTCCGGATGTTTAAGCTAGAACCTTACACATACAAATAGTGGCAACAAAGGCCTTGGCCGTATTATATTTTAGTAATACTTTTTCTAATTATTTTGTATTCTTGTATGAAACGCTGCTTGCTTTGAGTAGGCAATTTGGAGACTGCCTACCGTAGGTATTGATTGGTTATTATTGAGGTAGGCACTGCCTAATTGCCTATATGGAATGCACGCCCCTGCCTGTAAATTATGATGAGGTGACGAGGATGATCCTTTATCCTTTTAAAGTTAGTAGTATCTTCTCCAAAAATTTGTTTGGATAGTGTTAATATTATTGTTTTCCATCAGTTACCTTAATATAATTAAACAATGAACTGAACCCAAAACATTTTTTTATGTGTGTGTTTGTGTTTTTTTTAAGATATAAATGTTACAATACCCTTCATTTCTATCACCAGGTAGCGTACGAGCGTCAGGAGAAGATCGGGCAATCAGTCGGCTACCAGATCCGGCTGGAGTCGCGCGTGAGCCCGCGCACCGTGCTCACCTACTGCACCAACGGGGTGCTGCTGCGGACGCTCATGGCGGGGGACTCCTCGCTCACAGGTGCTGTCTTAGATAGAACATCTACCAGATCCGGCTGGAGTGTGCTCACCTACTGCACCAACGGGGTGTTGCTGCGGACGCTCATGGCGGGGGACTCCTCGCTCACAGGTGCTGTCTTAGATAGAACATCTACCAGATCCGGCTGGAGTGTGCTCACCTACTGCACCAACGGGGTGCTGCTGCGGACGCTCATGGCGGGGGACTCTTCGCTCACAGGTGCTGTCTTAGATAGAACATCTACCAGATCCGGCTGGAGTGTGCTCACCTACTGCACCAACGGTGTGCTGCTGCGGACGCTCATGGCGGGGGACTCCTAGCTCACAGGTGCTGTCTTAGATAGAACATCTACCAGATCCGGCTGGAGTGTGCTCACCTACTGCACCAACGGGGTGCTGCTGCGGACGCTCATGGCGGGGGACTCCTCGCTCACAGGTGCTGTCTTAGATAGAACATCTACCAGATCCGGCTGGAGTGTGCTCACCTACTGCACCAACGGGGTGCTGCTGCGGACGCTCATGGCGGGGGACTCCTCGCTCACAGGTGCTGTCTTAGATAGAACATCTACCAGATCCGGCTGGAGTGTGCTTACCTACTGCACCAACGGGGTGCTGCTGCGGACGCTCATGGCGGGGGACTCCTCGCTCACAGGTGCTGTCTTAGATAGAACATCTACCAGATCCGGCTGGAGTGTGCTCACCTACTGCACCAACGGGGTGCTGCTGCGGACGCTCATGGCGGGGGACTCCTCGCTCACAGGTGCTGTCTTAGATAGAACATCTACCAGATCCGGCTGGAGTGTGCTCACCTACTGCACCAACGGGGTGCTGCTGCGGACGCTCATGGCAGGGGACTCCTCGCTCACAGGTGCTGTCTTAGATAGAACATCTACCAGATCCGGCTGGAGTGTGCTCACCTACTGCACCAACGGGGTGCTGCTGCGGACGCTCATGGCGGGGGACTCCTCGCTCACAGGTGCTGTCTTAGATAGAACATCTACCAGATCCGGCTGGAGTGTGCTCACCTACTGCACCAACGGGGTGCTGCTGCGGACGCTCATGGCGGGGGACTCCTCGCTCACAGGTGCTGTCTTAGATAGAACATCTACCAGATCCGGCTGGAGTGTGCTTACCTACTGCACCAACGGGGTGCTGCTGCGGACGCTCATGGCGGGGGACTCCTCGCTCACAGGTGCTGTCTTAGATAGAACATCTACCAGATCCGGCTGGAGTGTGCTCACCTACTGCACCAACGGGGTGCTGCTGCGGACGCTCATGGCGGGGGACTCCTCGCTCACAGGTGCTGTCTTAGATAGAACATCTACCAGATCCGGCTGGAGTGTGCTCACCTACTGCACCAACGGGGTGTTGCTGCGGACGCTCATGGCGGGGGACTCCTCGCTCACAGGTGCTGTCTTAGATAGAACATCTACCAGATCCGGCTGGAGTGTGCTCACCTACTGCACCAACGGGGTGCTGCTGCGGACGCTCATGGCGGGGGACTCTTCGCTCACAGGTGCTGTCTTAGATAGAACATCTACCAGATCCGGCTGGAGTGTGCTCACCTACTGCACCAACGGTGTGCTGCTGCGGACGCTCATGGCGGGGGACTCCTTGCTCACAGGTGCTGTCTTAGATAGAACATCTACCAGATCCGGCTGGAGTGTGCTCACCTACTGCACCAACGGGGTGCTGCTGCGGACGCTCATGGCGGGGGACTCCTCGCTCACAGGTGCTGTCTTAGATAGAACATCTACCAGATCCGGCTGGAGTGTGCTCACCTACTGCACCAACGGGGTGCTGCTGCGGACGCTCATGGCGGGGGACTCCTCGCTCACAGGTGCTGTCTTAGATAGAACATCTACCAGATCCGGCTGGAGTGTGCTTACCTACTGCACCAACGGGGTGCTGCTGCGGACGCTCATGGCGGGGGACTCCTCGCTCACAGGTGCTGTCTTAGATAGAACATCTACCAGATCCGGCTGGAGTGTGCTCACCTACTGCACCAACGGGGTGCTGCTGCGGACGCTCATGGCGGGGGACTCCTCGCTCACAGGTGCTGTCTTAGATAGAACATCTACCAGATCCGGCTGGAGTGTGCTCACCTACTGCACCAACGGGGTGCTGCTGCGGACGCTCATGGCAGGGGACTCCTCGCTCACAGGTGCTGTCTTAGATAGAACATCTACCAGATCCGGCTGGAGTGTGCTCACCTACTGCACCAACGGGGTGCTGCTGCGGACGCTCATGGCGGGGGACTCCTCGCTCACAGGTGCTGTCTTAGATAGAACATCTACCAGATCCGGCTGGAGTGTGCTCACCTACTGCACCAACGGGGTGCTGCTGCGGACGCTCATGGCGGGGGACTCCTCGCTCACAGGTGCTGTCTTAGATAGAACATCTACCAGATCCGGCTGGAGTGTGCTTACCTACTGCACCAACGGGGTGCTGCTGCGGACGCTCATGGCGGGGGACTCCTCGCTCACAGGTGCTGTCTTAGATAGAACATCTACCAGATCCGGCTGGAGTGTGCTCACCTACTGCACCAACGGGGTGCTGCTGCGGACGCTCATGGCGGGGGACTCCTCGCTCACAGGTGCTGTCTTAGATAGAACATCTACCAGATCCGGCTGGAGTGTGCTCACCTACTGCACCAACGGGGTGCTGCTGCGGACGCTCATGGCAGGAGACTCCTCGCTCACAGGTGCTGTCTTAGATAGAACATCTACCAGATCCGGCTGGAGTGTGCTCACCTACTGCACCAACGGGGTGCTGCTGCGGACGCTCATGGCGGGGGACTCCTCGCTCACAGGTGCTGTCTTAGATAGAACATCTACCAGATCCGGCTGGAGTGTGCTCACCTACTGCACCAACGGGGTGCTGCTGCGGACGCTCATGGCGGGGGACTCCTCGCTCACAGGTGCTGTCTTAGATAGAACATCTACCAGATCCGGCTGGAGTGTGCTCACCTACTGCACCAACGGGGTGCTGCTGCGGACGCTCATGGCGTGGGACTCCTCGCTCACAGGTGCTGTCTTAGATAGAACATCTACCAGATCCGGCTGGAGTGTGCTCACCTACTGCACCAACGGGGTGCTGCTGCGGACGCTCATGGCGGGGGACTCCTCGCTCACAGGTGCTGTCTTAGATAGAACATCTACCAGATCCGGCTGGAGTGTGCTCACCTACTGCACCAACGGGGTGCTGCTGCGCACGCTCATGGCGGGGGACTCCTCGCTCACAGGTGCTGTCTTAGATAGAACATCTACCAGATCCGGCTGGAGTGTGCTCACCTACTGCACCAACGGGGTGCTGCTGCGGACGCTCATGGCGGGGGACTCCTCGCTCACAGGTGCTGTCTTAGATAGAACATCTACCAGATCCGGCTGGAGTGTGCTCATCTACTGCACCAACGGGGTGCTGCTGCGCACGCTCATGGCGGGGGACTCCTCGCTCACAGGTGCTGTCTTAGATAGAACATCTACCAGATCCGGCTGGAGTGTGCTCACCTACTGCACCAACGGGGTGCTGCTGCGCAAGCTCATGGCGGGGGACTCCTCGCTCACAGGTGCTGTCTTAGATAGAACATCTACCAGATCCGGCTGGAGTGTGCTCACCTACTGCACCAACGGGGTGCTGCTGCGGACGCTCATGGCGGGGGACTCCTCGCTCACAGGTGCTGTCTTAGATAGAACATCTACCAGATCCGGCTGGAGTGTGCTCACCTACTGCACCAACGGGGTGCTGCTGCGCAAGCTCATGGCGGGGGACTCCTCGCTCACAGGTGCTGTCTTAGATAGAACATCTACCAGATCCGGCTGGAGTGTGCTCACCTACTGCACCAACGGGGTGCTGCTGCGCACGCTCATGGCGGGGGACTCCTCGCTCACAGGTGCTGTCTTAGATAGAACATCTACCAGATCCGGCTGGAGTGTGCTCACCTACTGCACCAACGGGGTGCTGCTGCGGACGCTCATGGCGGGGGACTCCTCGCTCACAGGTGCTGTCTTAGATAGAACATCTACCAGATCCGGCTGGAGTGTGCTCACCTACTGCACCAACGGGGTGCTGCTGCGGACGCTCATGGCGGGGGACTCCTCGCTCACAGGTGCTGTCTTAGATAGAACATCTACCAGATCCGGCTGGAGTGTGCTCACCTACTGCACCAACGGGGTGCTGCTGCGGACGCTCATGGCGGGGGACTCCTCGCTCACAGGTGCTGTCTTAGATAGAACATCTACCAGATCCGGCTGGAGTGTGCTCACCTACTGCACCAACGGGGTGCTGCTGCGGACGCTCATGGCGGGGGACTCCTCGCTCACAGGTGCTGTCTTAGATAGAACATCTACCAGATCCGGCTGGAGTGTGCTCACCTACTGCACCAACGGGGTGTTGCTGCGGACGCTCATGGCGGGGGACTCCTCGCTCACAGGTGCTGTCTTAGATAGAACATCTACCAGATCCGGCTGGAGTGTGCTCACCTACTGCACCAACGGGGTGCTGCTGCGGACGCTCATGGCGGGGGACTCTTCGCTCACAGGTGCTGTCTTAGATAGAACATCTACCAGATCCGGCTGGAGTGTGCTCACCTACTGCACCAACGGTGTGCTGCTGCGGACGCTCATGGCGGGGGACTCCTTGCTCACAGGTGCTGTCTTAGATAGAACATCTACCAGATCCGGCTGGAGTGTGCTCACCTACTGCACCAACGGGGTGCTGCTGCGGACGCTCATGGCGGGGGACTCCTCGCTCACAGGTGCTGTCTTAGATAGAACATCTACCAGATCCGGCTGGAGTGTGCTCACCTACTGCACCAACGGGGTGCTGCTGCGGACGCTCATGGCGGGGGACTCCTCGCTCACAGGTGCTGTCTTAGATAGAACATCTACCAGATCCGGCTGGAGTGTGCTTACCTACTGCACCAACGGGGTGCTGCTGCGGACGCTCATGGCGGGGGACTCCTCGCTCACAGGTGCTGTCTTAGATAGAACATCTACCAGATCCGGCTGGAGTGTGCTCACCTACTGCACCAACGGGGTGCTGCTGCGGACGCTCATGGCGGGGGACTCCTCGCTCACAGGTGCTGTCTTAGATAGAACATCTACCAGATCCGGCTGGAGTGTGCTCACCTACTGCACCAACGGGGTGCTGCTGCGGACGCTCATGGCAGGGGACTCCTCGCTCACAGGTGCTGTCTTAGATAGAACATCTACCAGATCCGGCTGGAGTGTGCTCACCTACTGCACCAACGGGGTGCTGCTGCGGACGCTCATGGCGGGGGACTCCTCGCTCACAGGTGCTGTCTTAGATAGAACATCTACCAGATCCGGCTGGAGTGTGCTCACCTACTGCACCAACGGGGTGCTGCTGCGGACGCTCATGGCGGGGGACTCCTCGCTCACAGGTGCTGTCTTAGATAGAACATCTACCAGATCCGGCTGGAGTGTGCTTACCTACTGCACCAACGGGGTGCTGCTGCGGACGCTCATGGCGGGGGACTCCTCGCTCACAGGTGCTGTCTTAGATAGAACATCTACCAGATCCGGCTGGAGTGTGCTCACCTACTGCACCAACGGGGTGCTGCTGCGGACGCTCATGGCGGGGGACTCCTCGCTCACAGGTGCTGTCTTAGATAGAACATCTACCAGATCCGGCTGGAGTGTGCTCACCTACTGCACCAACGGGGTGTTGCTGCGGACGCTCATGGCGGGGGACTCCTCGCTCACAGGTGCTGTCTTAGATAGAACATCTACCAGATCCGGCTGGAGTGTGCTCACCTACTGCACCAACGGGGTGCTGCTGCGGACGCTCATGGCGGGGGACTCTTCGCTCACAGGTGCTGTCTTAGATAGAACATCTACCAGATCCGGCTGGAGTGTGCTCACCTACTGCACCAACGGTGTGCTGCTGCGGACGCTCATGGCGGGGGACTCCTTGCTCACAGGTGCTGTCTTAGATAGAACATCTACCAGATCCGGCTGGAGTGTGCTCACCTACTGCACCAACGGGGTGCTGCTGCGGACGCTCATGGCGGGGGACTCCTCGCTCACAGGTGCTGTCTTAGATAGAACATCTACCAGATCCGGCTGGAGTGTGCTCACCTACTGCACCAACGGGGTGCTGCTGCGGACGCTCATGGCGGGGGACTCCTCGCTCACAGGTGCTGTCTTAGATAGAACATCTACCAGATCCGGCTGGAGTGTGCTTACCTACTGCACCAACGGGGTGCTGCTGCGGACGCTCATGGCGGGGGACTCCTCGCTCACAGGTGCTGTCTTAGATAGAACATCTACCAGATCCGGCTGGAGTGTGCTCACCTACTGCACCAACGGGGTGCTGCTGCGGACGCTCATGGCGGGGGACTCCTCGCTCACAGGTGCTGTCTTAGATAGAACATCTACCAGATCCGGCTGGAGTGTGCTCACCTACTGCACCAACGGGGTGCTGCTGCGGACGCTCATGGCAGGGGACTCCTCGCTCACAGGTGCTGTCTTAGATAGAACATCTACCAGATCCGGCTGGAGTGTGCTCACCTACTGCACCAACGGGGTGCTGCTGCGGACGCTCATGGCGGGGGACTCCTCGCTCACAGGTGCTGTCTTAGATAGAACATCTACCAGATCCGGCTGGAGTGTGCTCACCTACTGCACCAACGGGGTGCTGCTGCGGACGCTCATGGCGGGGGACTCCTCGCTCACAGGTGCTGTCTTAGATAGAACATCTACCAGATCCGGCTGGAGTGTGCTTACCTACTGCACCAACGGGGTGCTGCTGCGGACGCTCATGGCGGGGGACTCCTCGCTCACAGGTGCTGTCTTAGATAGAACATCTACCAGATCCGGCTGGAGTGTGCTCACCTACTGCACCAACGGGGTGCTGCTGCGGACGCTCATGGCGGGGGACTCCTCGCTCACAGGTGCTGTCTTAGATAGAACATCTACCAGATCCGGCTGGAGTGTGCTCACCTACTGCACCAACGGGGTGCTGCTGCGGACGCTCATGGCAGGAGACTCCTCGCTCACAGGTGCTGTCTTAGATAGAACATCTACCAGATCCGGCTGGAGTGTGCTCACCTACTGCACCAACGGGGTGCTGCTGCGGACGCTCATGGCGGGGGACTCCTCGCTCACAGGTGCTGTCTTAGATAGAACATCTACCAGATCCGGCTGGAGTGTGCTCACCTACTGCACCAACGGGGTGCTGCTGCGGACGCTCATGGCGGGGGACTCCTCGCTCACAGGTGCTGTCTTAGATAGAACATCTACCAGATCCGGCTGGAGTGTGCTCACCTACTGCACCAACGGGGTGCTGCTGCGGACGCTCATGGCGTGGGACTCCTCGCTCACAGGTGCTGTCTTAGATAGAACATCTACCAGATCCGGCTGGAGTGTGCTCACCTACTGCACCAACGGGGTGCTGCTGCGGACGCTCATGGCGGGGGACTCCTCGCTCACAGGTGCTGTCTTAGATAGAACATCTACCAGATCCGGCTGGAGTGTGCTCACCTACTGCACCAACGGGGTGCTGCTGCGCACGCTCATGGCGGGGGACTCCTCGCTCACAGGTGCTGTCTTAGATAGAACATCTACCAGATCCGGCTGGAGTGTGCTCACCTACTGCACCAACGGGGTGCTGCTGCGGACGCTCATGGCGGGGGACTCCTCGCTCACAGGTGCTGTCTTAGATAGAACATCTACCAGATCCGGCTGGAGTGTGCTCATCTACTGCACCAACGGGGTGCTGCTGCGCACGCTCATGGCGGGGGACTCCTCGCTCACAGGTGCTGTCTTAGATAGAACATCTACCAGATCCGGCTGGAGTGTGCTCACCTACTGCACCAACGGGGTGCTGCTGCGCAAGCTCATGGCGGGGGACTCCTCGCTCACAGGTGCTGTCTTAGATAGAACATCTACCAGATCCGGCTGGAGTGTGCTCACCTACTGCACCAACGGGGTGCTGCTGCGGACGCTCATGGCGGGGGACTCCTCGCTCACAGGTGCTGTCTTAGATAGAACATCTACCAGATCCGGCTGGAGTGTGCTCACCTACTGCACCAACGGGGTGCTGCTGCGCAAGCTCATGGCGGGGGACTCCTCGCTCACAGGTGCTGTCTTAGATAGAACATCTACCAGATCCGGCTGGAGTGTGCTCACCTACTGCACCAACGGGGTGCTGCTGCGCACGCTCATGGCGGGGGACTCCTCGCTCACAGGTGCTGTCTTAGATAGAACATCTACCAGATCCGGCTGGAGTGTGCTCACCTACTGCACCAACGGGGTGCTGCTGCGGACGCTCATGGCGGGGGACTCCTCGCTCACAGGTGCTGTCTTAGATAGAACATCTACCAGATCCGGCTGGAGTGTGCTCACCTACTGCACCAACGGGGTGCTGCTGCGGACGCTCATGGCGGGGGACTCCTCGCTCACAGGTGCTGTCTTAGATAGAACATCTACCAGATCCGGCTGGAGTGTGCTCACCTACTGCACCAACGGGGTGCTGCTGCGGACGCTCATGGCGGGGGACTCCTCGCTCACAGGTGCTGTCTTAGATAGAACATCTACCAGATCCGGCTGGAGTGTGCTCACCTACTGCACCAACGGGGTGCTGCTGCGGACGCTCATGGCGGGGGACTCCTCGCTCACAGGTGCTGTCTTAGATAGAACATCTACCAGATCCGGCTGGAGTGTGCTCACCTACTGCACCAACGGGGTGCTGCTGCGGACGCTCATGGCGGGGGACTCCTCGCTCACAGGTGCTGTCTTAGATAGAACATCTACCAGATCCGGCTGGAGTGTGCTCACCTACTGCACCAACGGGGTGTTGCTGCGGACGCTCATGGCGGGGGACTCCTCGCTCACAGGTGCTGTCTTAGATAGAACATCTACCAGATCCGGCTGGAGTGTGCTCACCTACTGCACCAACGGGGTGCTGCTGCGGACGCTCATGGCGGGGGACTCCTCGCTCACAGGTGCTGTCTTAGATAGAACATCTACCAGATCCGGCTGGAGTGTGCTCAACTACTGCACCAACGGGGTGCTGCTGCGGACGCTCATGGCGGGGGACTCCTCGCTCACAGGTGCTGTCTTAGATAGAACATCTACCAGATCCGGCTGGAGTGTGCTCACCTACTGCACCAACGGGGTGCTGCTGCGGACGCTCATGGCGGGGGACTCCTCGCTCACAGGTGCTGTCTTAGATAGAACATCTACCAGATCCGGCTGGAGTGTGCTCACCTACTGCACCAACGGGGTGCTGCTGCGGACGCTCATGGCGGGGGACTCCTCGCTCACAGGTGCTGTCTTAGATAGAACATCTACCAGATCCGGCTGGAGTGTGCTCACCTACTGCACCAACGGGGTGCTGCTGCGGACGCTCATGGCAGGGGACTCCTCGCTCACAGGTGCTGTCTTAGATAGAACATCTACCAGATCCGGCTGGAGTGTGCTCACCTACTGCACCAACGGGGTGCTGCTGCGGACGCTCATGGCGGGGGACTCCTCGCTCACAGGTGCTGTCTTAGATAGAACATCTACCAGATCCGGCTGGAGTGTGCTCACCTACTGCACCAACGGGGTGCTGCTGCGGACGCTCATGGCAGGGGACTCCTCGCTCACAGGTGCTGTCTTAGATAGAACATCTACCAGATCCGGCTGGAGTGTGCTCACCTACTGCACCAACGGGGTGCTGCTGCGGACGCTCATGGCGGGGGACTCCTCGCTCACAGGTGCTGTCTTAGATAGAACATCTACCAGATCCGGCTGGAGTGTGCTCACCTACTGCACCAACGGGGTGCTGCTGCGGACGCTCATGGCGGGGGACTCCTCGCTCACAGGTGCTGTCTTAGATAGAACATCTACCAGATCCGGCTGGAGTGTGCTCACCTACTGCACCAACGGGGTGCTGCTGCGGACGCTCATGGCGGGGGACTCCTCGCTCACAGGTGCTGTCTTAGATAAAACATCTACCAGTTCCGGCTGGAGTGTGCTCACCTACTGCACCAACGGGGTGCTGCTGCGGACGCTCATGGCGGGGGACTCCTCGCTCACAGGTGCTGTCTTAGATAGAACATCTACCAGATCCGGCTGGAGTGTGCTCACCTACTGCACCAACGGGGTGCTGCTGCGGACGCTCATGGCGGGGGACTCCTCGCTCACAGGTGCTGTCTTAGATAGAACATCTACCAGATCCGGCTGGAGTGTGCTCACCTACTGCACCAACGGGGTGCTGCTGCGCACGCTCATGGCGGGGGACTCCTCGCTCACAGGTGCTGTCTTAGATAGAACATCTACCAGATCCGGCTGGAGTGTGCTCACCTACTGCACCAACGGGGTGCTGCTGCGGACGCTCATGGCGGGGGACTCCTCGCTCACAGGTGCTGTCTTAGATAGAACATCTACCAGATCCGGCTGGAGTGTGCTCACCTACTGCACCAACGGGGTGCTGCTGCGCACGCTCATGGCGGGGGACTCCTCGCTCACAGGTGCTGTCTTAGATAGAACATCTACCAGATCCGGCTGGAGTGTGCTCACCTACTGCACCAACGGGGTGCTGCTGCGCACGCTCATGGCGGGGGACTCCTCGCTCACAGGTGCTGTCTTAGATAGAACATCTACCAGATCCGGCTGGAGTGTGCTCACCTACTGCACCAACGGGGTGCTGCTGCGGACGCTCATGGCGGGGGACTTCTCGCTCACAGGTGCTGTCTTAGATAGAACATCTACCAGATCCGGCTGGAGTGTGCTCACCTACTGCACCAACGGGGTGCTGCTGCGGACGCTCATGGCGGGGGACTCCTCGCTCACAGGTGCTGTCTTAGATAGAACATCTACCAGATCCGGCTGGAGTGTGCTCACCTACTGCACCAACGGGGTGCTGCTGCGGACGCTCATGGCGGGGGACTCCTCGCTCACAGGTGCTGTCTTAGATAGAACATCTACCAGATCCGGCTGGAGTGTGCTCACCTACTGCACCAACGGGGTGCTGCTGCGGACGCTCATGGCGGGGGACTCTTCGCTCACAGGTGCTGTCTTAGATAGAACATCTACCAGATCCGGCTGGAGTGTGCTCACCTACTGCACCAACGGGGTGCTGCTGCGCACGCTCATGGCGGGGGACTCCTCGCTCACAGGTGCTGTCTTAGATAGAACATCTACCAGATCCGGCTGGAGTGTGCTCACCTACTGCACCAACGGGGTGCTGCTGCGCACGCTCATGGCGGGGGACTCCTCGCTCACAGGTGCTGTCTTAGATAGAACATCTACCAGATCCGGCTGGAGTGTGCTCACCTACTGCACCAACGGGGTGCTGCTGCGGACGCTCATGGCGGGGGACTCCTCGCTCACAGGTGCTGTCTTAGATAGAACATCTACCAGATCCGGCTGGAGTGTGCTCACCTACTGCACCAACGGGGTGCTGCTGCGCACGCTCATGGCGGGGGACTCCTCGCTCACAGGTGCTGTCTTAGATAGAACATCTACCAGATCCGGCTGGAGTGTGCTCACCTACTGCACCAACGGGGTGCTGCTGCGGACGCTCATGGCGGGGGACTCCTCGCTCACAGGTGCTGTCTTAGATAGAACATCTACCAGATCCGGCTGGAGTGTGCTCACCTACTGCACCAACGGGGTGCTGCTGCGCACGCTCATGGCGGGGGACTCCTCGCTCACAGGTGCTGTCTTAGATAGAACATCTACCAGATCCGGCTGGAGTGTGCTCACCTACTGCACCAACGGGGTGCTGCTGCGCACGCTCATGGCGGGGGACTCCTCGCTCACAGGTGCTGTCTTAGATAGAACATCTACCAGATCCGGCTGGAGTGTGCTCACCTACTGCACCAACGGGGTGCTGCTGCGCACGCTCATGGCGGGGGACTCCTCGCTCACAGGTGCTGTCTTAGATAGAACATCTACCAGATCCGGCTGGAGTGTGCTCACCTACTGCACCAACGGGGTGCTGCTGCGCACGCTCATGGCGGGGGACTCCTCGCTCACAGGTGCTGTCTTAGATAGAACATCTACCAGATCCGGCTGGAGTGTGCTCACCTACTGCACCAACGGGGTGCTGCTGCGGACGCTCATGGCGGGGGACTCCTCGCTCACAGGTGCTGTCTTAGATAGAACATCTTCCACGTCACACATCCTCATCTTGCACACTCAACACATACTCGTAGCCTCTAATTTCACGTTACTAGATCTCATCAGCGAATGGTTAACTGTTACCAAGAACTGTTATTACTGCACACGCTCATGGCAAATCCTCGTTTACCGGCGGGGCTATCACCTAAAAATTTTAGCAATTATCGCGCAGATATCGCGCGATCGCTGCAGAACGTCAAAAAAAATTGTATTACGTATGTGATTGCTGGCTAATCGCTCGCTGCGTGTTGCTATGACGCTTGCGCCAAAGACAATTTGAATAGATACGGTCTTAGAAATGTACTGTCTCAATAACTATTGTTCGTACATATATACTCTATCGATATAACAATGTTTGAATGGTGTGCAATGATTTTCGAAAAGGCGCCAACCCTTCATACATTTCTGGCATTGTCCCATGAAAATAAGGCGCAATATGATGTAAAAATTTCGAAGTAATAAGAAATTTTAAAATGCGAAAATTTATGGCGCTATTTTTCATTGTAGAGCCTCTTCAACGATTCTCATTGGTCGCCGCGCGCACAGGCGCAGCCAATGAGCGCTCAATGTCACCAAATGACATCAGAATTAATTGTCAATTATCATATTTTGTTTGTTATGTTGCAATATTGCGATGAATCCTAGATTAGCTAAGGCGAGAAATATCCTATTTTTTTTCATAAGTGATACTTAGCTCAAATGTTGGACTTAAGTCATAAGATAAGCTGACATTGAAATACCGGCTTTTAATCATCTATAATTAAGGTCGACTTTCGCAGGCGTGACCCACATATTCGTGGACGAAGTTCATGAACGTGACAAATTCAGCGACTTCCTGCTAATCGCGCTGCGCGACGCGCTGCCAAGGTTCAAGGAGCTGAAGCTGATACTCATGTCTGCCACAATGGATACGCAGATATTCTCTAGGTGAGCTCGATAAATAAAGCTTGGTCACTTTTTTGTCGACCAGCGGCCCCACCGCGTAAATTTCGTCGGCTACGACATCGACTTCATTTGACAGATGGATGTGACATATTGCTCCTTAGTAAGTTTTCATTTGTGTCAAAAAGAAGCAGAAATGTGTCACATCCATCTGTCAAATGAAGCCGTTTGCTATGCCGAATGCCGATGCCACTTGCGCGGTGCGGGCCCTGTTTGGCTATGCGTTTGATATAGGCGTTGTTAAACAAGAACAAGTGTTATGTTCTTAACATTGATCAGAGGGACGTGGCTAATTCTAGCACACGATGAAAATTCCGAAAAATATTTTTAATAGATATAAAGGATGGAAAATCGAAGACTGTAGTTAAATGGAAAGTTAATTTAACTTGACGGAAACATACAACGTACAAAAAACCCGAAATATATATTTGTTACTATAATTTTTCGATTTATTTGTTTATTTTCAAATAAACCGAAAAATTATAGTACCAAATATATATTTCGGGTAAATAAGTAAACCTGTAAAAAAAATCCTTGAAAAGCTTATCTGGCAGATAACTTCACAAATTTTTCATATTAATTTAAACTAAACTTATGTTATTCACAACTTATATTTGATGGTGAAACAAGCACTTAGTAACTAAAATTTAAATGACTGAAGAACAAAAAAGCCTTTTTAGAGTATTATTTATTGTATGTCAGGTATTTCAACAACTGCCCGGTGGTGACGATCCCGGGTCGTCTGCACGAGGTGCAGCGGTTCTACCTGGAGGACATCCTGCGGATCTCCAACTACAAGACCAAGAAGATGCTGCAGGTGGAGAAGGAACTGAAGGCCAAGCTCAAGGCCGGCGGGGGAAGCTACTGGACGCACTTGGAAGGTAAATAGATTAGGTACCTCATATCATAGAATACGATGGCTGAAGTACAGAGGTCCTACCGAAAGGACATCCTGCGGATCACAAACTACAAGACCAAGAAGTTGCTGCAGGTGGAGAAGGAACTGAAGGCCAAATTCAAGGCCGGCGGGAGAAGCTACTGGACGCACTTGGAAGGTAACTAGATTCCTCTGCAGTCGTCTCAAAATAAGAAGAAAGATATTAAGTACTGATAAAGCTTAAGATGTAAGCGCGCCTCTCCCGGAATCCTCAATCACTGAGGAACTGGCTATCATACCTCTAACTGCCGGAACGGACTTAGATAAGATGGTAGTCGCTAGCCAAGCGGACTTACAAATTACTTACTAACACTCTTTGATTGAGTGAAAAACATTAATATTTGGTTTATATAATAATATAGTTAATTATTTACACTAATTTCTTATTCAATCTCTTGAGCTATTTTATATAAAACAAATATGGGTAATCAGATCATTACAGAACCTTTGTATAGGACATACTGTAGTGTGTGTGCTATACCTACTTTCACACACACACTTCTAACCTATATATAAGCCTTTAGCACATAATTATAGAGAGCATTTAACCACTGATCCTGTGTGTATTATTTTAATATTCCATTGCGCCTCCATCCAACATCGCATGGCGATCCTGCCAGTGCTGCCTGCCGGCAGCGCTGAGCCGATGGTTAATAAATTAAATTCGTAAAAAACAATCTTTAGCAAAGGAACTGATATATAAAAAAAAACTACAATGTGCGTGAAAGTGTCGTTTTAACATTGAACAATACTTTTTAAATGTAACTTTAAGGTGATTTTAATATAAAGTGAAAATTGTAAAAATAAACAGTTTTTATAACTCTGAAAAAATAACTTATAAACTAAGGAACTGAGAAAAGCTGTTAATAGAAGAAAACAAAAATGTGTGTGAATTGAACAGTTTTATTTTTCATAATGTGACTTTAAAGTGTTTTTTATAAAATATTTAAATCGATGTGATTTTAACATAATAAAAACAATTCTATGCACTCTGAACAAAAATAGGGTAATACTAAATAACCAAATGGTGAATAAAAATTCTAATGACAATACAAAGTGATCGTAAATAATCGGTTAAAAAAAAGATGTTGCTGAAGAAATGTGTTGTTCGAGACGGAAGTGGTGCAGCAGAAAGTTTGTTCCGGTCAATGTGGAAATCATCAGTTAACTAATTTTTTTTTGCGGAAACTTATATAAAGTTGTGACTTGTGCGTGAGACATTCATTGAGACATTTATTCTGTGACTTTAGTTCATTGTAATAATATTGCTTTTTGTTTATATACTTTTGTGTCGTAGTCGTAGTACTTAGTTATTGCAATTTTTAGATAAAAACAGTTAAAATTTTGATGAGATTATTTTTGAGCATTCTTGTTTTCTTTACAGATAATTTGTGAACATTAATCATTATAGTTTTTTTTTTCATACTTTGTTTAATAAAAGAACTGACAAAATTAACAGAAGTAAACAATTTGTAACCACTAAAAATACAGCTTTTGCATTTGGAATTTATTAGTTTTACTTATTTTTTTCTTGTTTGAATTATTACTAACTAGCGTAAATAAATATAGTAGTATATTTAAGTTATTATTCAGAAGAATTACTTATAGATACTTGTTTTAAAATTGGGAATTACGTTAATTCTATTATCGTGACTTACATACCTATTTGTAAAAAGAAAGGTAAAGGTAAAGTAGAGCAAGGCTTTGTGTTAAAGTTTCGAATGATAATGGTCTGAAGAGTAAATATACAAATATCACTTTAATACTTTAACTTAAACACAATAGTTACCCCTCCATAAGACGTGTTTTTATTTTACAATCGATTGCAATCCCTTTCAAAGGTATATAGTTGTGGCACGTATTTGAATATAATAAAACAATAAATAAAGATTAAAAAATAGTATAATATAGCTTACGTATGTACATACATAAATACACTTCGAGATCTCGCGTCATACTGACAACGCTATATTGCTTACTGAGTCTCAAAGGCTCCGTATGTGAC
Organism: Chrysoteuchia culmella; assembly: GCA_910589605.1. Classification (NCBI taxonomy): domain Eukaryota; kingdom Metazoa; phylum Arthropoda; class Insecta; order Lepidoptera; family Crambidae; genus Chrysoteuchia; species Chrysoteuchia culmella. The sequence continues at coordinate 18,832,128 of OU342655.1, read as the reverse complement.
CAGAGGGCTAAAGCCGAACACGGTCCTCGTTACGCGTCCAGTGGTTAATTCGCCCAAGCTCTTATTATTAATATTTATTATATGTATTTCAATCTCCCATGCTCCAGCATGGACCTGATGCATTCTGTTTTTTTCGAAAGAAAAACATAGAAATGCACCAGCTATTAACTTTCCAATGCAGATAGTAATCAATGGACAGGGCGGGGTAATGTTTTGATTCTTGACGGTGATTGGGCGGAAAACTGTCACTATTCTTTCTGAGAAACATCTTAGACCTCATGACCTCCTCTCAGACCACTGTTGTTTACAATGTTATTTCTCTCAAGCGGCACCATTGATGTTCTGTCAATCCCGCAGGACACATGAAGCTTTTTGTTTTCCCAAAATTGTGATGCGAAATAATCATATTTACTCATCGTCATCTCAGCCACATAACACCCACTGCTGGGTATAGGCCTCCCCCAAAAGGGGGGGGTTTGCCATAATCGCCACGCTTGGCAGGCGGGTTGGCGATCGCAGTATGGCCAAGGTTGTAGGAGACGCTGCTGCCTGTCTCCTGAAGGCTGAGTCCCTTAGTCGCCTTTTACGACACCCACGGGATGAGAGGGGGTAGTGCTATTCTAAGCCGACACTACACAGCAAGCGGCAATACACAGCAAATATCATATTTACTATCTAATGTAAAAAAAATCTCGCTCTCATAGGTCAAAAGTCGAGTGGGTCCGAATCGGGGGGCCCCAACGGGAGCAAGGAGGCGGACAAAGAGAACAGCTTAGACCCCGCGCTGCAAGCTGACATGGATGAGTTCCTCGACGACTGCTTCAACGACGGCAGTCTGGTGAGTTTGATAACCTCTTCTTTGTTTGTTGATTGTAGTAGGTGCAGGGGCGTGCATTCCATATAGGCAATTAGGCAGTTCCTACCTCATTAAAAACCTAGTACCTAGTAGGATAATGATAAATGCAAAGCTACCAGTTAGATCTACAGTCCCTACCGCGCTAGAAAACCAATGCACGCCCCTGGTAGGTAGTTCAATTTTGAGGTTCGTCATTAACTTGATTTATTAATTTTTAACCTGTTTGTTGAAAATATACATTATTATTTCATTTCGAAATACATTTTTACAAAAATATTTCGAAAGATTTTTAATTCGAACGTTAAGTGTTTCACAGAGCAAATTGCATTACTATTGTTATTTGTGTTTTTCAAACGCAAAAGTGTAAGTCTCGTGAAATCGTGAAAGTTTCCGGTAAGCTGCACTGTTGATACGTTACGTAAAGCAATGATCGCTCAATCTCTGCTGTCGCGTTGCTGTTGCAAAGATAGGTTATAGCCCCTTCGGTCTGCGCGTCTTATAAGATGTTTTTTATGATCTTGAAATCTTCTGTCTTCTTTAAATTAATAAAACAGTCCGTGACTGACTGACAGACAAACGGCTGAACTGATTAAGTTGACATTTTGCATACAGAATCCTTTAAATATGTCGGTGAACACTAAGAAAGGTTTTTTTTGATATTCCCATGAGATAGAGAATTAAACAGGATTGTATTGCAATATAATTTCTCGCGGATGAATTCGTGCGCTGAAGGCTAGTAAAAAAATATTTGTAAATTGTATTATTGTTATAATATAGCGCTCTTTAAATTGCACTCTTATCATATCTTATTAGGTTTGGTCAAACGCATGGGTAAACACTTTAACAACATCAGAACATTGATAATAATGTTTAACGCGCTCATTCGCAGTCACCTCGAGTACGCGTCAACCATATGGAACCCCATCTATCAGGTACATTCTGATAGAATAGAACGGATTCAAAAGAATTTTACTCGTTACCTTGCCTACCGTAATCGTGACTGTCCACGTGGCGCTGATTACTTTGATCGTCTTTCGCACTTTAAAATAACGTCTTTAGCCGACCGACGTAAACTTTTGGATCTCGTTACACTTCATAAGTTTATCCACGGTCAATTGAACTGCCCAAATCTTCTTCAACAGATAGGTCTCTCTGTCCCATATCATATCCCTAGACATCCGTTGACAAATATCTTCAGCTTGCCTCGTTGCAAGTCTAATCTTGGTCGGTGCGCTCCTCTAAGCCGGTGCATGCGTACTTATAACGAAATGGATAACAGCAATGTCGACATCTTTCATCTTTCTGATCGTGCGTTTAAGAGGCTGTGTGTGGCAAAATTTCATGTAAATAAGGTTAAGGTGGAACGATTTTCATACAAAAAACAGTCGAGATAATCTTGGTAGATTAACAGAATTAATACTTAAATATATGTGCAACTATTTATTCTCGGGTATTCATTTGCGCTAAATTAATAAACAAACATTGTTTCATTCAGAAATCACCTATAAATGAACACTAAATTTTTGCAAATATTACGACTGTGTATGTGACAAATGTCGTGTACGTATACAAAAATCGCGACGTTGCCATTCCATGCGTCTAAGACGCGCAACGCGCGAAGTTGCCGCTCTTACGTTTGTCTCGATTTAATAATTGTTTAAATTTCTCTTTACTAGATTTTTCAGCTGTGTTGCCGTTGCGTCCCAAAAGAGATGAGTTTCGTCAGTAATAATTTACTTTGGGATTATGATATAAAGTTGTGATTTGTAGGATTTATCTTGACTCCGATTTTAAAAAATGCTAAACATGACTTTACATTTTGTTTTTTATGCGTAAATCTTTTTTTCTCCCATCACTGTAAAAAAAATAGAAAATAAGATTTTATAAAGGAAAAAAAGAAACGAAAATTGTATCTGCTTCGTGCAAATAAAATTTACTTGTACTTATTATGTAACGTACTTACTTAATATTTAAATTATTTTTTTTATTTAGACAAATGTCATGTGGTCCCTTTTCAAATATTAAATTGACCGCAATCACATCTACGTACTGACAACACCGTTCCGTATTTGTCATTAATTGTTTGTAGTGTTTTTTCATTGTGACTAGGGAATGGGTCCAGTCAAAATTTCACTGAAATGAAAATTAAATATAAACGAAATTTATGAAATATTTCAAAACGGGTGGAAATATTTCAGTTTTGAGTGAAATTTATTTTCTGACTAGAAATGATTTATTTTACGTAAATCTTAATGATTTAACGATCTTAATGATTTATTTTATTTTTAATTTTACAATTTTAACGTATTAAATGTTCACTTAGCTATTCAAAACATCATAAGAATGATGATAGCATAGAGATAAACATAGACTAAGCCAAATACAAAACATGAATTTGACGTCACATATCACTTGACTATTGTTGTTTCGACTATGAATCAGGACATTTGCGCGAAAAGCTAATAACGCGAAAGACTCTTACACGAAAAGCCGTTTGCTCGAATAAACATTTGCGCGAATAGTGCACAAATGTAATTAAATTTGCCTCAATTATTGATCAGTTAGCCTTCAAAAACATTTTCACCGTACAGCGCATGAATGAATGTTAGCGCTATCTCAGCACTTTTTTTTCCAGATTGTACTTAACATTACATAATACATATTTAAGATACACAAGAGGTTAGCACTTTTTATTTTATAACCTCTCAGGCATCGGAAAACGAAACACAATAGATATTTAATTGTTTCCAACCCCGGTGTTCGCTGCGCTGCTTTACGAATTAAGTATTTGTTGAATAATACAATTTCATTTTGAGGTAAGTACTTAATAGTAATTTTTTTTGGGGCATTTTTGCTTACTTACATGTTTTATGTATTAATATTTTATAATATCATTATCTTTATAAATTAAAACACGAAATTAGTTATATGCACATAAGTGCCTTTAAAGACTCAATCCTCAGAAACACGTGAAGTATCAAATTGATATTAATAAAGATTAAAGTCTATGGTTCCCCCGAACTGTAAAAATCAAGCTTCTTAGTTTTTACATCACCATAATAAATTATCGCAGTAAATTAAAGCTTTAAAGGTAGAATTTAACAAGATTTACAAGATGTAAAATTTCACCACATAAGTAAACAAAAAGAGTAAGTATAAAAATGGCGTCTCGAGCTTGATTCCAAAACTATTATAATATAAAATGGAGATTGTAACTAACAAACAAGTAGACAAAATATGATCATTTGCGCAAATTTATATACGCGCCAATATACCGAAAGGAGCTAAATGTATTGATTTTAAATAAAACTAATATAATAGTATTGTAGTATTGTACTAGCGGATCCTCGCGGTTTTACACGCGTGGTACCTGTTCCCGTGGGAATATCGGGATAAAATATAGCCTATGTTAATCAGGGACAGTGTAGCATCCTAAAAGAATTTTTGAAATCAGTCCAGTAGTTTTTGAGTTTATTCATTACATACATACATACACATCTTTCCTCTTTATCACTACATAGTATAAAGCAAAGTCGCTTCCCGCTGTCTTATGCTTAGATCTTTAAAACTACGCAACGGATTTTGATGCGGTTTTTTTTAATAGATAGAGTAATTCGAGAGGAAGGTAAAATAACCTTCAATATATAGTACAGAAATACTGTAATTTTTAAGGTTTCTAATGTGATGTCGTAAATGATTACATTTTTTCCGCTTACATTGCAAACGCAGGCTGAACCCTACGAGATTTATCAATATAAGGTAATAAGTATTTGTACACCTTGAAAATGTCTACAGAAAACTCCGCGGTGGTATATGTTTATCTCTTATGGATAACCCACAATAGCATAAGTCGTGTAGTCCACGCGGGCGAAGCCGCGGGCGGGAAGCTCGTAATATTATATAGTATAGAAGTATAGAAAACGGTAACATGATGATCCAGCAACCACCACCACTTTTTTTTTGATTGAGGAAACACTGCAATTTTAATCAAAATCTGTTCAGCAGTGGTTTAAAAAAAAGATATTATAATGGGCAAACACACTAAGAAATCTTAAAATTTAGAGTATCAATTACATTCTTGTCACTTGTGCAATTTAAAAAAGTTGCAATTGCATTTGTTGCAATTTATACATCAAAATTAATATTGTGATGTTATTTAAATAAACAATAATATAAAATAAATAATAAAAAAATAACAAAAAAAATCTAGCATCATAAGTCTTGAACCCTAACTCTTTGATATCTAAGCCGAGTACGTAGACCGCTGGGCTACTTTATCATTTTCAGTGGGCTCGAAATATTCTACTACAAGAAACTCAGAAATAAGGTATGCATGTGTGAGTGATTAGTAAAATTGGGAGACAGAAACACTCTCTCGAGATATTTGGATGATTTATGTACTACAAAAAGATAAATGTTGGTTTCGAAAATTCAATATTTATTTATAGAATGCGCTAATAGTATTTTGAGTTAAAAAGATACAAAGAACAATTAACAAAGAAATAAAAACTACTAAATAGCGAAAGTAGCGCCATCTAACGACCGTTCAGCTTTTTGTAACTTAATCGTTCCACCTTAATAATTAATCTTTATTTTATAATTTATCTGTTCTGTTTCAAATTTCTGCTTTGTTATTTTAACTAGTAAATAAGAAAATAAAAAATGCTGTATTCACCTGTAAAGGCATGTCTTTTGGCCTAGTCAGGTTTTAATTTTTAAATTGTAATGTGTAAAGATATGTCGTTGGTGAATCTTTTTCAATAAATAAATAAATAAATAATAGTAACTAATATTATAAATGTGAATGTGTGTTTTTTTGTCCTCTTTCACGCCTAACTATGTGACCAATCGACATGACTGGCATAGAGTTAGTTGAAAAGACGGAGAATAACATAGGCTACTTTTATCCCGATATTCCCATGGGAACGGGGACCACGCGGGTGAAACCGCGGGCGGAAGCTAGTAACGTATAATAGGCTATTTGATCGGTTTTTAAAATACATTTTATATTACGTAGTAGAGTTTAAGGAACCCAGTAAAAGTTACTTTTTCTAATTCTGGCACATTTTTGCTGAAAAATATCAAATAAAAAATTCAATATCTAAATACCGCGCCAAAACGCTACTTTGACAATATGGCGCTGCAATAGGGTCGGTGACGTCACTTGCCTGTATTCTGATTTGTGGCACATGTCATCCACATACGTAGGCAAACGATGTTTACAAGCAGGTGACGTCATCATAAACTCGACGAATCAGGAGCGTTTTGTGTCACGTGACAAACGTTTAAAAAAATGTATTTTTGTTTACGGATGTTTCAATAAAATTATTATTATTTTCAACTTACGTTAATAAATAACCATCTTTAAACTCTTAATTTATACGGATACACAGTATGAACGATACGGATGAACAGTAATTGACACTTTGTTTTTCGCATTGTCAAATAGCCTATAGTACGATGAGTGACCCGTTCCCTTTCCCCCAGGACTCGTTCTGCCAGATCCTGTACATGTACCTGTCGGAGGGCGTCCCCGTGGACGCGGCTCACTCCCGCTCGCGGCGGAGCGGCCTCATGGCGGCGGCCCGCCACGGGCTGCCCGACGCGGCCGCCAACATACTGCACATAGGTACTCTACTGTGGAGGATGAAATCATTTTCCTCTTATGTTAAATATGTTTCGAGATTTGTAGATTTGGTTGTAACTTTTTAATTTTGAATTTTACAATGCTATTTTTATGTAATAAATATTGAACAAGAAAATATACTAGAAAAAAGCAACTTGTCTCATGTCGCCCTGACGTGTTTCTTGCTTGGTTAGTGCATTGGGCCGGATTCCCAAGGATGCGGGTTCGAATCTCGTCAGGACGACATGAGACAAGTTGCTTTTTTCTAGTATATTTTCTTGTTCAATATTTATTACATAAAAATAGCATTGCCAAGTGCAAAAATATAAAAATTAAATTTAGTGGCTGTTTCATCTTAATCGATAGTCAAACATTTGTAATGATGTGGCGTGTGTGGTGTTTGTCTAGTGGTGGTGATTTAATTAAAGACATTAGTCGATTTTCATACAATCGAGGTAACTTTGGAGCCTTGATTCTCTGCCAAGGATTGACCTAGCTGTGATCTAATAATGGCCATCCAGGGAGTGCATGCTAGGGATTCAGATTATACACACTCAACTTATCTGATCAACATTCTAAGAGATGTATGGAAATGTAAAAAAAAAGGCGAAAATAGCATAGAAAGTATATAATTTCTGAAACTGAAAACTCTGATCCTTTGCATCATTACAGCTTGTAGAATGTTGATTAGAGTTGGGTATTTATAGCAATCTGAATCTCCTTCATTTACACCCTGTATGACCATTATCAGATCACAGCACGGTCAATCCTTGACAGAGAACCAAGGCTCCATAGTCACCGTTGGTAGTGTCGTTAATTATGTGGCCACCACTGTAGGTACTTTACTGTGGATGTATGTATGATGATGATGTACTGTGATCCTGTACATGTACCAGTCGGAGGTCTCACTCCCGCTCATGAAGTACCGGCCTCATGGCAGTTGCCCGATGCGGCGGCCAACATACTGCACTGCACATAAGTATTTTATTGTTATGTAATGCTAAGTGTTTCCTTCTTAGCAGAGTATTTAGCGATCGTTAATAGTGCGGTTTGGCTCATCGCGGTGTATTTACGCGACTAACGCGCGCCCAACTTGATCATGAAGGCGAGATGTAAGTTGGTGGGTTTTAACGATTGCTAACACAGCTGGTACCAACGGCCTAATGTGCTTTCCCAAGCACAGAGGAGCTCGAGATAGTAGAATGTTGGTATACTTATGTTATTTATAATACATGAACAGCCTCGCCAGGACTAGGTATACTTATGTTATTTATAATACATGAACAGCCTCGCCAGGACTAGGTATACTTATGTTATTTATAATACATGAACAGCCTCGCCAGGACTAGACAGCTAATATTATAGACAACAACGTTTGTTCTGCGACTTTTAATAAGTTTTTTCATTTTTCATACAGAAATACATTTTAATTTTTTTTACTGCTTAAATATTAATAACTACTCACAACACGAAGATTATGTAAGCAAATCGTGCTTATTGCGGGGGATAGGGGCGAGGCCCCGCCTTCGTTAACGTGAATTGAAAGTAAGACGTAAAATGTCACAAACTCTTGAAAAAATTTGTTTGGTCAATGCATTGAATTATGAATTATTTGAATCTCATAAATAAATTAAAATATGTCTATACAATCACACCAATTATCTAGCCCACGTTAAGTTTCATGAGAAACTTGTGTTATGGATACTAGATAGCGGATAAACTTAAAAAACAAACATTGTTGTTTATAATGTTAGGTACTTGCATCTCGCCCTGCAAGATTGTTGGTGTTTTACAAACAACCCTGTATAACGGTATAATATTTTTCATCAGGAGCCGACCCGTCAATGAAAGATTCTGAAGGTAAAACAGCTTACGACTATGCCGTTCAGTATGGCCATACAGAATGCGCTCAGCTCCTAAGTTCAGGACGAACTGACGCTCCGCCTGCAGCCGATGACGACGACTTCATACTAGACGTCTACCACCACTCCGTGCCTGAAGAACTAGTCGACCACCATCTCATGCATCATCTAGTCAAACACATACATCTGACAATGCCGAAAGGAGCTATACTCATTTTTATGCCAGGATATGATGACATAGTAGCCCTACGCGATCTCATTCAATCTGACTCTGAAATGGCGGCTGCGAAGTTCCAAATATTCACACTCCACAGCAACATGCAAACTCTGGACCAGAAGAAAGTGTTTAACCCTCTTCCCAACGCTCGTAAAATTATTATAGCGACGAATATAGCAGAGACGTCCATTACGATCGACGATGTGGTGTACGTGGTTGATTCGTGTAAGGTTAAGGAGAAGTATTACGAGTCGTCAGGTGGTGTTTGTTCGCTACAGCGTGTTTGGGCGGCGAGAGCGGGGTTAGCGCAGAGGGCGGGGAGAGCGGGGAGATTGAGGCCCGGGAGGGCTTATCACCTCTGTAGCCGACGTCGCGCGAGAGCTTTACCGGCCCAGCCTCTCCCGGAAATATTGAGAGTACCGCTCCAAGAGTTGTGTTTACATACGAAACTCCTTGCACCAGGCAACACCCCTATAGCCGACTTCCTAGCTCGAGCATTGGAACCACCATCTTTCCTCGCTGTCCGAAACGCTGTGGCCTTGCTAAAGACGATTGGGGCTCTGACCCCTACTGAAGATCTAACAGAGATCGGCCAGCATCTCCTCGACCTCACCGTCGAACCGAAACTCGGCAAGATGCTCCTCTACGCGTGCGTGCTCAAATGCCTCGACCCGATTTTAACGATAGTATGCTGCCTCGCGAATAAGGAGCCATTCCAGATCTCAACGAACCCGGAAAGTAGGAAACGCGGTGCGGCTTCCCGCAGAGAATTCGCGGCAGACAGTTTCTCGGACCATATGGCATTGTTACGAGCGTTCCAAGCGTGGCAAGCGGCAAGAGCGGCTGGAAACGAACGCGCCTTTTGCGCTCGCCACTTAATCTGTGGAGCTACTATGGAAATGGTTGGGGCACATCGCGCTCAATTACTAGCACAACTCCGTGCGTTAGGATTAGTTAAAGCGCGCGGCGCTGGCGATATCAAAGACGTTAATCTAAACTCGGAACGGTGGTGCGTCGCGAAAGCCGTTTTAGTTAGTGGACTGTATCCTTCTTTAGCGCGAGTGGATCGTGCAGCTGGCGCTTTACGTACAGCTAGGGAACCGCGTGTAGCGTTACATCCCGCTTCAACTTTACGCCGCGCCCCAGCTTCATCAGCACCGCCTTCTCTCCCCGCTGATTGGCTGGTCTTCGAAGAGATCTCCCGCGCCGGTCGGTTCTGTTTCGTGCGCTGTAACACCCTAATCACGCCTTTAACGGTGGCGTTATTCGCGGGTCCTTTAAGGCTGCCAGCTGGGGCGTTAACTCAGCGTGCAAATCCGCCCGGGTTATCGAGTGACAGTGATAGCGATGCGGGTGATGCTGCACCGGATTCCGCGACTTTAGCGCTAGATGATTGGATAGCGTTTAGCGCGGACGCTTCCGACGCTATAGGGGTATACTACCTTCGTCAAAAACTAAGCGCGTTGGTCGTCCGACGGATGACGAACCCCGCGAAACCTACTACGCCGCTCGATGAACAGATTTTGAGTGCGGTAGTTCACGTGGTCGCGGCGGAAGAAAGGAATGTAGGATTGGTTCAGCCACCGGGAGTGGGACAGAGACCGAAGCCCCTAGCGGTAGAAGCACCGGGGTGGAGACTTCGCCCTGATGAAGAGAAGCACGGCGGGGACTTCGCGGCGGCGTTTGGCTTCCGGTAAGCATAGAACATTATATAAGCATGTGAATAATCGTATGAAATTATTTTCATTACTCGCAACTAGCCCTAGTATGAACGGCGTTTATCAAAACTCGTTTTTTTTTAATAATAAATATTATTGTAAATTAACATGTAAATTTGAATTAAATTGATGTTAAATTTTTTTTGGCTGGCTGAAGAGGAGAGGCAATACAATTTAGAAGATCAAAAAAAACCCTGTTTATATGCAAAATAAATATATTTCATTCATTTCATTTCATTTCGTAGGTGATAACGTTCACATCGTAACGGGGTGAGCAAGACGGCATTGCCATATCATATCGCGTGATATACCGGTGTTCATGTTAGGGAGCCTGTTCCTTCCTTTATATCGAAAGCTACAATTTTACACACTATGAAATACGCAGATAATGCCACTGTGAATTAAAAAGCATTGCCTATGAAATGTGAATTCTATGAAACAAAACATCATCATTGCATTTTTCTAGTATATTTTCTTGTTTTAATATTTATCATCATTTCATTGAATGAAAACTATAGCCTGTTCACCGAAATTACCTATAGTATGTTCGCTGAAACGAGCTATATTCTGTTCACCGATATGAGCTAGTACTGAGAAAATTTTCTCCCTCTTGATTGGCTATGCACGTAATCTTCAGCCAATCACGAGCGAGCAGATTGCCTACACGCCCTATATTCAGCCAATCAAAAGCGAGTAAATTCTCCCTGTACTAGATAAATATCGACCTATCGATAGTTCCACTATCGAAAATCAGCATATCATAGTTATAGAATAGTGACCACAGACCTATATCGAGATAGACGGTAAAAGTTTACCTACTATGCGTGTAAAAAGTTAGATCCACTGTCAAAGGTTTCCGTCTCAACTTCTCAATCGGACTTAAGTCAGACCGTTTTGACGTGAAAATACGCATCACCCAGAAACGAAATTGGTTAATTGTGCATTGCTTTCTTGTAAGAGCTCGTCAATAAAATTTCCCATCATTTAAACCTCGCTCGTGATGTCTTCGTAGGTACGAAAAATTCGACACGCTAGGCTCTCATACAGTTTAAAACGCTCTTTTCGTCTATCTTGATATAGGTCTATGATAGTGACCTATCGATCGGCATCTCTAATAGCAATAATTTCCATATCTCCAGTCGTCCGGTGCCGGCGCCGGCGTGGCGTACAACGGCCGATTCGCCGGAACCGGCGACCAGCGGCTCAGATGCCAGATACTTCGTCGTGAGGGCCGATGAGCCGCACTCGGTGGAGACGGCAAGGTCTACTGGAGTGTTTCCCTTCGCGCCTAATACTGCTAAGAAGCTGCAGAAGGTTAAGCAGGTACTTAGTTCCTTTGTTAAAATTATTTGTGATTGTTTAGCTTTATTTGAGCTCTTGAAAGTTAATTACTGTAAATCGATGAGATGAAAAAAAATGCATTCATTTGTTGTCTCAACTGATGAAAAAAAAATTGTGTCATGTCTCAATATCATTGGATGTTTTGGCTTGTGTGGGATGCGAGAGATTTTTGAAACGGTACCGATACGATACTGTTCTCATTAGTCGATAGGAAAGGAATGCAGTATACGTCGAACTTGCACGTTTGGTAGTTTCTTTGAACGTTTGGCATAAGAACATTCGTGACTGAGGTCAGCAGAGGTGTGCTTGCAAGTGTCCGCATGCTTTGTGCCGTGCTAGCCGATGAATTTCATCGATTGATAATGTCCGCTGTGGCGATTTCCCGCAGACAGACGGGTAACTGACCGCGTTATCGACTTATCATTTGTCGTTTCTCCGCCTGCAGGGAGTTCCGACAAGCTGTATATTGAAGAGATTATCAATTAAATGCCGAAAAGCGAAAATGAGCTATAAACTGAAGTTGTCGTCGCTCGCCATTTAGCCGAGCCTTTTGCCTAGACATTCTTGTTGATATAACCACAGTAACGATGATTGCTAGTTAACAAAACCAATATGGCTTATAAACTATATAAATAAGAAATATTAATGGAGAAAAATAAGTTAGCAACTTAATTTTAAAGTTTATTTCCTAATTGGAATTATTATTAAATTTTATCATGAACAGTGATAAAACCTCCAATTTGGTTTACCTTTACCAATACATTTTGCCATAGCCAATTCATAAAATCTAATCGAGTCGTAAATCTTATGTGATGCAATGTAATCTGCGAGACGTTTAATATCTATATACAGGGTGGAAATTTAAAACAGGGCACGAAGGGCAGGTACCATAACCAATGTAGCTACATGAAAACGTTCTAAAGAAACCATCCTTATTTTTTTTTTTTTTTTTTACTGCATTCACCAATTTTGAAAAAAAAAAATACAGTCAGATAAAATTACAGGTTTTGATATATATATTTTTTATGCCAATCGATTTTGTTTCTTATGAGGATCAAAACACTTTATGATACCTACTGCGGTATGAATACTAGAAAAGTTAGAAATCGCGACAAAATATTTCCATAAAACAACTTTTACGGATATATATAGCGCGTTTGATATCCGTAAAAGTTGTTTTATTTCAATGAACAGTGCGCGCCAAAACATAAGATGTACGTAAAATATTTCCAGTTATACGTTGATACGACTGCGAGTAGCGCGAGCGCGGGGCGTGTGGTTTGCAATTTCTGACGTTTCTAGTATTCATGCCTCAGTTGGTATATATATAGGGTGGAAATTTAAGACGGGGATATCTGTCTGCTCGTAGGAGGGATCCCGCGTGGTTGTATTTTTCCTGAGTGCGGCTGCCGGGAAAGTACTAGGAGCAGCTGCGTTGTCCGACAACGGCCTCGACTGGCTCGCCGCCCACCACGTGCCCTTCCACGCCGTCAGGTATGAAATACTTATGTATTATATTAGAATAGAGAAAAACACAAACATCATCATCATCATCGCCGTCCACCAAGTACCCGTATCGTCGGGTCAGATTGAATGAACATTTAACTCATGAAGGGGAACGGAAAAAGCTTTTGTCACATTAACTGATTTTTTTTATAATTCCAGGTTAGGATTATAAAAAGTTGCTCGAATTAAATTGCTTTTTTTTTGCAGGCTTATAAAACAAACAAGATACTTCTTGTTTAGTTATCATCTTACCATGATTATTGTTTATAGCCAGAACACTGATGTTTCTATGATCGTCGTTATTCTGGCTGTCTATTACTTTTTAGTTGATATGCTTCACACAACAGCACCCCGACCGCCTGACGGTACAGCTTGTGGTATCGCTATAGTTATCGATTTTTCAAACCCCCTATACAAGGGCTCTCGCTGACGCTATCACTTTCATACTAAAAATGCAATAGTGAATCCAATAGGTGAATAAAAATATGGAGGAGTGAGACAAAAACCCTATTGTTGAAGGGTTTTATGAGACTGAAGTTTGATAGCAATAGCGATAGCACAAGCTATAACGTTACGCGGTCGCGGTGCAGGAGTGGAGACAAATTCAGCCTTTTGCTCTCAGGAATAAGTTCAGTGTTCGCGTAGGGTCATCTAAAATGGTATTTATTGTGCTAACAGGAACGTACCAAACTCGCTAGCGGGCGGTGCGCGAGTAGTGGGCGCGCGCGACGGCACCGAGATCTGCGCCGCGTCTGCTCGAGCACTCCTAGCGCCCCCCTCCCACCCCCACCCCCACCCGCACCCCTCCCCCCACCCCCACCCGCACCCCCACCACGCCCCGCCGCGCCGCCGCGCGCCCCGCCCCATACACAAGCACGACCAATGACCGACGAGGACCGATACCAACAAAATATCATAGTGAATTTTAACTAGAAAAACACGCTCTTTAAGCACCTTCGTACATAAGGATACTCGGCGATTTCGTATATAATATAAGAACGCGTCGTTGGATACTGAAATCGAGAGCCGAGACTCGAGTATCCTTGTGTACGAAGGGGCTAAGTGGTTAAAATATTTGACTTCTACGAAACGATAGTGCCTCGGTACACATTATTATGGATATAATTTTTTTTTAACGTGGAAGAACCTATTTGAAATTGTATATTAGATCTCGTCCGCAAACTCGATTTCTCCTCCATTATCGGCTTTTCTTTTGAAACAGCTAAAACTTGAACTTTTTTTTACAAACGTAAGTAAGTAACTACAGAATTTATTGATTGACTTCTACTCGCTTTTATGCCGATGCGAAGGGCTTAAACGTCTATTTATTTGAATGTATAGCCTCCTCTTGCGTGCACCTATATACGGTTTTGTTCTAACCGTAGGACCAATTTAACAAAATTTAAAATAATTTCGAAATACAGTACAATGTCTTATAAATAAAGGAAGTAATTTGATTTACCATAATTTGCTCATTTCGTATTGTATTAACGGGAGAATGCCAGCTGATATCAAATCCTAAAAGCAAGACATTGTTTTTTTATTGTAATCGTAGGATTCGATTAATACTTGTAATTTGATATAAGATCATTTGAAATGGTTCCGATATAAGGTGTTATATTTGGTTACTTTAAAAGAAGTATTAATTCATAAAGTTCATTTCTGATAATTTCATTTGTAAACAATTTTAGCTAACTAATACTTTTGTTGATTCAAGTTAAATACGTCATATAAAAATTATTTACATAATAAGCATCTCTTTCAGAAAATTTATATACTTATAACTGAACTAGACTGAACTCTAGGTATATTTAAGTAACCAAGATATTCCAACCTTACTTGTATTGATAGTGTTATTGCTCCACTTTTATAGATTTTAAATAAAGCTTTATCACCAAGTTAGACGATTTATTGAATGCAGTAGATATTTAAACGAAGTTGCTGTATTGTTGTAAAGTGTTTTAACGCACATTTTTTTATTATTGTGGTGATACAGGTAACCTTATCTTAATAAATAGTCGGAGAGGATTATATTTCTACGCAGGCGCTACAAAAGGGATTTGGGTGATTTTATTTCTTTCTAATTGTATGCACCTAGGATGATGAAGAATAAACACGAAACGTGCGTCTGAGCGGCCTACTCAGAAAACGCATTGGAAAATAAATCGACTGCTTGTTTAACTAGTTTAAAAGTATAAATTATATATAAAATTATTAGCTTTTGTTTCATAGATTGTGATCTCTAAAGAGTTTTGTGATTATTTTAGTTTATAGGATAGTTCCGGTCTGACAGCTCTCGCTTATAAATGTATATTTGAATAATTCCGTATGTAGTATCGGATGGGCGTTTGTCACCACTCCTCCTCCAAATGGGGACTGACTCTCAGTGTGAACCCCAAATCAGTTGATGGGTAAAAAACTTGTCATTTTGTTATCTAATTGGCCAATCAACAGATTTTGGGTACCAACGGTGGTGGCGCCATTAACTTTCGGTGACTTTCCATTCCACTTTTCGATTTATTTGTCTTTTTGTCATCAAATCTCAGTATTTTTCAATAACTTATTTTTAGTGGTGCACATTTTCAGTGAGGTTTTTTAACATTCTAAATAGCCACGTAGAGTAATACTAATGTTCGTGTGATGTTGAGTGCAAAGTTACATATGAAAATTGACATTGTTATATTTATTTTATAAGAAATGAAGACTTTAGAACCCATACCTATACAATTTGACAACCGCTCACTTACTTATTGCCGCACTCAGAGACGTCAATTATCTTTGTGACAATTATAGTACATTATTGCAAAGGCCGTGAAATAGGCAATTGCAGGTCGAGTATGAGTTTGAAGGCCGAGCCGTATCGCCTACGGCTCATACGAGACTTCACTAATACGAGACAGGCAATTGCCATTTCCGCCGAGGCATATATAGTGCTTTTCTCAAAACAATGCAGGGAAATAAAACATACTTTTTATATTATACATTTAATAATTACTAAAAGAAAATCAAATTCATTTCTGGAGCGTTTTTTGAATTTGGAACATTCCAAAGAGTATTTAACAACTCCAGCACGCCGTATCATACAACATTGCTGGAGCGCTGTAATGTTCCAAATTCAAAAAGACGCTCCAGCAATGAATTTGATTTTCTTTTAGTAATTATTAAATGGATTTGATTTTCTTTGTCCGTAAATTCGATACTTGCGTGTTCTTTTTTCGAAAATAATGACAACATTTCCATGCATGTTTGAGAAAAATATATTGTTTTCTCTGTTACGTACTATTCATAGGAAATTGACAACAAGAGACTAAATTGCTTTATGTGAGTTTTTTTTACATTCTAAATAGTCACGTGAGTGATACTAACCGTTAATTAGTGCAATGTGTTAGCCACGCGTGTGATGTTGAGTGCAAAGTTACTTATGAAAATAGCGATTCTTATATTTATTTTATTGGAAATGACTGAAAATCCAAAAAAAAGTTTTTCAATATTTAAGGAATATTGAATATTCCTAACATATCTAACAGAACCTTTTAGAAACAGTGTGTTGCCAAGATTATCTTTCGATGTAATGGGATTCTGTTGTTTTTAGTATTTGAAATAATCAACTATAATATATATGATGAAATATAAAAAGAACTTTAAGCGAAGACGTTTCGTTTTGTAATAAATACTGTGAGAAAAAGATTGTTTTATTTTTTCTTCGACAACCTCCCTGTAATGATCTCACCCTTAAACTGTAGGTACACTATTGCAATAAAATTGCAAAGCAATGCAACTGGTTTTACCCCGACTGCAAGGAAAGGGTTATTAATACTGTGTTAATTTTTCACATAATACAAAATATTTAAAGTCGTAGCTAACTTACGTCAAGTGATTACCTCAGAGAATAATAAAGGTCATTCCATGCCCGTGGTACAGTCGAGTTGTTAACCGTAATATGGAAATAAAATCCATAGAAATACAACAAGAGAATTATAGACCAGGAGCTCTATTTTTGACTCACTCGTCTCGAGGATTCTACTGATTTTCGTGCCACGTTTGAGTTTCCGTAGTCCGTAAAAGCGACCTTGCCCGGTATATGCATAGCTTCGCTTTTCGCCTGTAGTACCGCCACCCAATGCGAGCGCGCGGGGGAAACGAAAAGCGTGCTATGTCTACGCAGGCAAGGTCGCTAATCGCCTGATCGCCTCCTCGTTCGCCCTAGCACTCGCGCGATGAGTGATTCAAAAATAGAGGTCTAGTGTGCACACATTAAACAAATAAATATTTTACGTAGTCTGGTTGGCTTTTTTTATATAGGAATAAACTCAAAATAACTATTTAATTTTCTAAAACGTCTTGGCCGTGGTACCCACACTTATTCTATAGTTGGATTTTAAAGTCAGTAGATTAATTTGACAGGTACCAATGTCACTTTGTAAAAATAATCCTGCTTTAAACTGTTTTTCGTAATGATTTGCGCAGATCCAGTTCCAGTTCAGTAAGTATCGATTCCATTCACGCACGATAATTCAATATTATCATTATAGCTACATTATAATTCAAATCACTCTGCTGAATAAAATCTCTCAGACTATCTATACACGACCGTTCAAATATAGTTATGGTTTATTAGATTTAAACCGCACACATCTGCGATAAAAACACTTTTATTTATTTATACAAGATTTATTGCTATGTTACACATCGCATTCGAACGTCTCATACATTTTGTACTTAGTGATATAAAAAACGCGCTCAGCGCTTATTCATGATAACCTTTCTGATGACATGATGAATACCAACAGATGTAGTACTAGCGTAGAAACGGTAGGTGTTGGGTAAAAATAATCGGGATTTACTAAAGAGGGAGCTTCCTGGGGAAATTATTTTGCAGTGCGTAGGAGATAAGATCTGTTATGCTATAATAAATTACTTCCCCTTAAAGCAAGTAAATTAGTAAGAAAACTATTAGATAGAAAATCAAAATCTAGATACAAACAGTTTGTATTTAGTAGAACCCATCTACAGTTAACTCCGTAGCTCTATTATCTTCTGTACTATCTCAATTCAAAATTAGTTTCATATTTCGCTAAATTGCACCGTAGCTCGTGCGAGATAAAATCCACATTACTGTGTGTTGAGGATTCTGTACAATCTCAATTTAAAATTAGAGCCAACTGTGCGCTAAATGGCATCGTAGCTCTAACAAGATAAAGTTCACTTCACTGCGTGTTAAGCTAAGGTCACTTTTGTATGACCTCCCAATCTAAAATTAGAGCCCGCTTTCGCGCTAAATTGCACCGAAGCTGGAACTAGATAAAGTCCATATTTCAGCGTGTTAAGCTAAGATCACTTTCAAAATTAGATTAATCTTCCGCGCTAAACCCGCACCCTAGCTATAACGAGATAAGGTCCACATTCGTTCTTGCTGCGGTCACTTCTGTATGACCCGGCGCTCGATCTTGTCCTGCTGGTCCTGCGACTGCAGCTGCTGCAGCGTGAGCAGCGACACGCCGAGCTGGTCCTCGCGCGTGAACGGCTGCGCCATCTGCCGCAGCCAGCGCTTGCAGATCTGACATACAATAACCATATTTATAAAAAGGGGAATACAGTTGAGCGCCGATAATCTGAACTGATTGGGGGACATGGTGTTCGAAAAACCGGTTTATTCGGATAATCGAAATGTACGAATATACCTATAAACATTTTTATAATACGAATCTCGTTTTATTTATTACACTGCTAATAAGTAAGAATATATAAAGTACAGAAAAACATGTTGAATAATCAATATTATACTTATAGTATGCTAAAAAAGTTATAATTTAAAGGGCCTTGCCCCCACCGCACGGGGTTCGGTTAAGCAGTCGTTCGTGTGATCGACGTTCGGATAATCATCGTTCTACTGTATTTTCAAAATGGCCGCCACTTTAAGACGGCGGATGATACTTTTGTCATATTATATTAGGTATCAAATTAAAGGGCCCGTACGGTCATTAACTGCCCCCTGATTTATAACCGTTTGACAACGGAATCGGATTCGAATTCTGTGCTTTGTCTTTGTCTAAATGCTTAAATGAATGACAGGGATAGTGCAAACATTCCGCTCTCGGAAACGCTTCCGAACGTCTGTGAATAAAAGTGCAGAACCCTTGTTGACATTTACTGTCAACTTTTTCGACTAGGTACAATCGGGGAACTCCCCGATTGATCAGTAGTTTTTTTTTAAAGAAAGTTATCTCAAGAAGTAATAGACTTACAGAAAACGTTTATATCACAAGTATTAGAGCTTCAATAGGTTTTTCATTTTATAAATAAATTATTTCTTTAACCTAAATACTTTCCGAAATATCGTTTCCCCAAAAAACTCTACTAATCGTTCCCCGACTGTACTATCGGATCGGATTATCTACTGATGTCGATAAAGCAGTCTATGGGTATGAAAGAGACAAAGCGCTAGTTTTCAAAAAACGATCATGGTTTACCAAATTCGTACGATTAGCCCCTTTAGGCGCATTTGGTCCAATTCGCGATTGGTCCAATCGGTCCAATTCTCGGTTGGTCCAATTCGCAGTTGGTCCAATTCCTAGTTGGTCCAATTTGCGGTTGGTCCAATTCGCAGTTGGTCCAATTCCTAGTTGGTCCAATTTGCGGTTGGTCCAATTCACGATAGGTCCAATATAAATGCATTTCAAAAA
The DNA here is from genome assembly GCA_910589605.1 of Chrysoteuchia culmella. Lineage (NCBI taxonomy): Eukaryota > Metazoa > Arthropoda > Insecta > Lepidoptera > Crambidae > Chrysoteuchia > Chrysoteuchia culmella. Next base: position 18,812,319 of record OU342655.1, on the reverse strand, counting down.
TGAAACAAAATAACACATTTTTATTTATCTAATGTACTGATTTATTCATACTTATTTACAATCATAACTTGTGTTTCAAGCTCCTACAAATAATTAATAATGGTTTTGAACATTCACAAAAATTTTTGGCCCAACCGCGAATTGGACCAACTGCGAATTGGACTAACTGCGAATTGGACCAACTGCGAATTCGACCAAATGCGCCTTAAAGGCTTTTAAGTCTACCTTGCTAGCTACCACTATTTTATCTAAGTCTGACGCCATAACAACAATATTTTCAGCATTAGAGATAAGATAGGCAGTTCCTCAGTGGTTGAGGATTCCGGGAGAGGCGCACTTCAACCTTTAATCTTATCATAACTTACATCGGTATGATGAAGCCTTAGTGTTCGCAAAATAAACAATATAACACTAACCTGCACAGCCTCTTCAGTGCTGAGGTTGCAGAGTGAGTCCTTGAGGTGCTCCTGGATCCAGCGCGGCAGCTTGCTGCGCTTGTCGGCGCGGCTGAACCGCTTGTCCGCGAATATCATTATGCCGTAGTCAGTCTTGCCTCTGGAAGGGGGCAAACATGTAAATTTTTCCATTGAGAGAGAGAAACACCATTTATTGACCATCATGTCACATACAGACAGAGGGAAAACAGGATTTTGACAACTATTTTTATTTTATTTTCACGAAATAAAAATCTTTACTATTATTATGGAACTAACTAAGGTCCGCGGTTTCACCTGCGTGTCCAGTTCCCGTGAGAATATCGGAATATTTTTTGAAGTGAAAACTTCTTTAGCGGCGTTGTGCACATCAGAGTTTAAAATTTTTGGGATGGGTAAAAAATGTTAAAGTCGCGTCAGGACACGTGACCCTGATCGAAAATTCGTAAGACGGAGGGAGAGTAGACCGCCGGCGGCGGCGTAGGAGAGGAAGTTATATCCCCCTCTCTTTCTACCGCGCGGCGAAAATGCATGCCTGCTCCTGCTGTTTCGTTTAAGCGGTTTTCACTTCTGCCGGCACTCCCGGAGTGTAACCCGTCGTTTTTTTATTGGTTCAGGGATAACAACAGCCAAAACTTAATTAAAAGAGTTCAACACAGTTACAGAATTTTACAATAGAATAGGCCAAAAACGTCATCCACAAATGCACAAATTAATAAATTAACTTAATTAAACTATAATAATTAAAACAACAAAAAGCCAACAAAAACTCCATGATCTAACAACGTTTGAATCATTACAATCGGTCCAGCCGTCTTCGAATAATCGATGTACATACATAAAAAAATATAAATATACGCGACGGATAGATGACCTCCTTCTTTTTTTGAAGTCGGTTAAAACAAAATTATGAACAATGATGATTTTTGAATACTTTCCATTCGATTAATAAATAAAGCATAAAATGGTGACCAAACTGGGCATGCGTACTCGAGCACACCACGTTCGTATGCGTAATATAGATTACCTTGAGACTTAGAAAATCAGAGAATGGATTACAGAGCGCATCACGAATTAAGGTAAGATTTCCTAACCACATTATCGACATGTTCTGAGAACGTCATCTTTATGATATTAATAATGAATTTGACATTTTAATGCTTTAGTATTAGATGAATTATGGAAATATGTTCATATTAAAATTAATAATGACACTTTTGTTTTATATTACGACAATTAAATTAAATGAATTGTTGCATGCCTGGCAACTGGCAAAACATGCTAAAAATGTTATACGTATTTAAGATCAGTTTATATCATACCATGTTTAAGAGCAAATAAATATTTCTATTTCTTACTATCGAGCCAGACACCCAAGTAACGAACAAGTTCAACTCTTCCTACCGCAACGTCGTTGATGAATAGTCAAATAATATGGGATCTCTTTTTCTGGAAAACTAATACAGTGACATTTAGAAATACTAATGGTTATATTTGTAGATCTAACTAGTAACTTTGCAAATATCCTATCCTGCTACCGAATATTATAAGGTTGAAAGTTTGTGAGGATATTTGGATGGATGAATGTTTGTTACTCTTTCACTCAAAACTACTGAACTGATTAAGATGAAACTTTACAGCAATGTAGCTTATACATCAGAAAACCACATTGTATGCAAATATTTATAATTATCCTGATATTCCCACGGTAACGGCAACCACGCGGCGAGTGAAACCGAGAGCGGCCGCTAGTCATAAATGATAAGGGTTCGTAATATGTAGTAGGAATATTAAAATGCTGACGAGTTTGATTGTTTGAGCACGCTAATCTCCGGAACTACTAGTTCGAATTGAAAAATTATTTTTGTGCTGGATAGTCCATTTATCTCGGAAGGTAATAAGATATTTAATATCACGCTACGATTAATAAGAGCAGAGCATTAATATAAAACGTTACAGAAACGGGGAAAAAATATTAGTTTTGGGAGCTTCCGTTGCGAACGGTGAGTAAATGGTTAAAGTTAGGTAAAAATCATGTATGACGAAATTGTTCCCCATCAAAAGTTCAAAAAAAAAAGTCTGCGACAGCATTTGTCTATGTTTTATGGTTAACTCACTATAACCATTTTTAAGATAATAAAATTTGTTCTAAACTAATGTATTATTTGGAAGCTGTTTTCATAATCATGATATTAATCCTAATCTAAATAAATACCTTAATCATCACAAGTATTTAATTTTGAACAAAATTGTCCTTTACATCATTTAATTTTAATGAATATCTTAGGAAATATGATAGTTTTAAAATAACTCCTCAACAAAATAATTATGTAATCCACCTCAACAAATCGCTCGGTATACCTATAGATTCAAATTTTTTCAACAGGATGACGTGATCCACACGATCGAATGCTTTCTCGAAGTCCGGGGAAAACACGTCAAGGTTGACGTGATTTACCCGCACTTCGAGAAAGGTCGACTTCGGTGGACAGGTGTCCACCATCCTACATTTGCTGCAAGACGATAAAAGGCCAACTCTTTTCCAAAAATCATCTTAGTTGGGGTGTGAAGGAAGGACCAACAAACACACTTTCACATTTATCATATTAGTTAGGAAGCTAACATTTACTATATTTAGAGAAAGAATAGAATAAAATAAGTATTTCTTCACCTGCAAGAACATGGTAACTCAGTTTTTGGCATTTTACAGGAGAGCACAACAAAGATTTAAAAAATTTTTAGCAATTTCGGATAAGTCCTAATGCCAATCGATCTTGACCATATAAGTAAACGTGGTAAGTGGTCTTGTATCATTTTGATGCCATATATGTATATATTAAATTATTAATTATATATAATTAGTGAGTTACAATAAAATTCTTCCTCATATACTTTGTAAAATTACATTGTAACTCCGAAATACAATCAATATTGTATGAAACTGTTATGTTCGTTAAATTTGAAATTGTTGAATAAAATAATTGTATGTCTGAGATACAATGTTTTTAAGACGTTTTACAGGCTGTAGATTTTAAATTATAACGAGTTTAAATACGATGATAAGTGTAAAAAAATCCGCATTTTTTGCTTAGTATGAATATTATCTTAACTCAATACTGCCTAAAACTGAGTTACAATGTTCTTGCTGGCAGGTGTCGATTTAATCTCACCTGAGGGCTCTCCCGACGCACTGGGCGGCGTGTCGCATCGCGTCGAATGTTAAGAAGTCGTTCTCGCGTATCTGTAGTACGTATTTGGATAGTTTTAGATTCAATCAGAAGACAATTAACAAAATATAAAATCCTAGCTAAAACATTTGGTGAACTACCTACCTAATTCAATTCCAATATTATTGAATGATGAAGTGCCTATTGAATGATATAACTGAATTTATATTTTTTAAATGTATGTTCGCCGATTACTCCAGAACGCCTGAACCGATCGAAATGATTCAAACGTTATAACATCGGATTTGTTCCCAAGTTGATCCCATTTTTTTTTATTTAGCAATCGGTCCAGTAGTTTTCAAGTGGATACCAGTGGCGAGGAGACAAAATATGGGGATGGTAAGCTGGACTAAAAGAATCTTGAAAAATTCTCATAACTGTTTGGTGGATTTGTGTGGTGGGGTTCTTTAAAGTATCGTGTAGGATTACGAATTCTTAGGAATCGTGTTGTATGGAACCTTCACCATGGTGGATACATAATTTGAAGGAATTCTAATTTAGGCACCTGTCTCACCGCGGGCGAGTGAGCGAGTAACTATGGGCTATATTCTATTAGGCATTTTCTCGCTCAAGAAACGTACAAAAGATAACACATTCCGTGTAAACAAAAGAGATGCAAATATTAATAGTTCGTCGCTGGCTGTTCACACCGAGTAGAGTACTCGCTTTACTAGTTTGTAGCTTAGCGAGAAAGATTCATCCGCCGAGCGATACCCTGTCTCATCGCGGGCGAGTAAAGCTTGGTGGCCACAGTAATGTGACCAGGGGCTGTACCGCGCAAGTGTCGTTGGCATCGACATCGACTTCATTGATAGATGGATGTGACATAATGCTATTGCTTCCAACTATCGGTATTCACCTGTTCCCTCAGATAGTCCAGCCTAGCCTTGAGGATGCGGCTCTGCGTGAACACGTAGGGGATGCCGAACATGAGCACGGCGCGGCCCAGGTGGTGCTGAAGTCCACATTATATGTCGATGACTCCAACTATCGGTATTCTCCTGGAACTGGTCCCTCAGGTAGTCCAGCCTAGCCTTGAGGATGCGGCTCTGCGTGAACACGTAGGGGATGCCGAACATGAGCACGGCGCGGCCCAGGTGGTGCTGAAGTCCACATTATATGTCGATGACTCCAACTATCGGTATTCACCTGGAACTGGTCCCTCAGGTAGTCCAGCCTAGCCTTGAGGATGCGGCTCTGCGTGAACACGTAGGGGATGCCGAACATGAGCACGGCGCGGCCCAGGTGGTGCTGAAGTCCACATTATATGTCGATGACTCCAACTATCGGTATTTACCTGGAACTGGTCCCTCAGGTAGTCCAGCCTAGCCTTGAGGATGCGGCTCTGCGTGAACACGTAGGGGATGCCGAACATGAGCACGGCGCGGCCCAGGTGGTGCTGAAGTCCACATTATATGTCGATGACTCCAACTATCGGTATTCACCTGGAACTGGTCCCTCAGGTAGTCCAGCCTAGCCTTGAGGATGCGGCTCTGCGTGAACACGTAGGGGATGCCGAACATGAGCACGGCGCGGCCCAGGTGGTGCTGAAGTCCACATTATATGTCGATGACTCCAACTATCGGTATTCACCTGGAACTGGTCCCTCAGGTAGTCCAGCCTAGCCTTGAGGATGCGGCTCTGCGTGAACACGTAGGGGATGCCGAACATGAGCACGGCGCGGCCCAGGTGGTGCTGAAGTCCACATTATATGTCGATGACTCCAACTATCGGTATTCACCTGGAACTGGTCCCTCAGGTAGTCCAGCCTAGCCTTGAGGATGCGGCTCTGCGTGAACACGTAGGGGATGCCGAACATGAGCACGGCGCGGCCCAGGTGGTGCTGAAGTCCACATTATATGTCGATGACTCCAACTATCGGTATTCACCTGGAACTGGTCCCTCAGGTAGTCCAGCCTAGCCTTGAGGATGCGGCTCTGCGTGAACACGTAGGGGATGCCGAACATGAGCACGGCGCGGCCCAGGTGGTGCTGAAGTCCACATTATATGTCGATGACTCCAACTATCGGTATTCACCTGGAACTGGTCCCTCAGGTAGTCCAGCCTAGCCTTGAGGATGCGGCTCTGCGTGAACACGTAGGGGATGCCGAACATGAGCACGGCGCGGCCCAGGTGGTGCTGAAGTCCACATTATATGTCGATGACTCCAACTATCGGTATTCACCTGGAACTGGTCCCTCAGGTAGTCCAGCCTAGCCTTGAGGATGCGGCTCTGCGTGAACACGTAGGGGATGCCGAACATGAGCACGGCGCGGCCCAGGTGGTGCTGAAGTCCACATTATATGTCGATGACTCCAACTATCGGTATTCACCTGGAACTGGTCCCTCAGGTAGTCCAGCCTAGCCTTGAGGATGCGGCTCTGCGTGAACACGTAGGGGATGCCGAACATGAGCACGGCGCGGCCCAGGTGGTGCTGAAGTCCACATTATATGTCGATGACTCCAACTATCGGTATTCACCTGGAACTGGTCCCTCAGGTAGTCCAGCCTAGCCTTGAGGATGCGGCTCTGCGTGAACACGTAGGGGATGCCGAACATGAGCACGGCGCGGCCCAGGTGGTGCTGAAGTCCACATTATATGTCGATGACTCCAACTATCGGTATTCACCTGGAACTGGTCCCTCAGGTAGTCCAGCCTAGCCTTGAGGATGCGGCTCTGCGTGAACACGTAGGGGATGCCGAACATGAGCACGGCGCGGCCCAGGTGGTGCTGAAGTCCACATTATATGTCGATGACTCCAACTATCGGTATTCACCTGGAACTGGTCCCTCAGGTAGTCCAGCCTAGCCTTGAGGATGCGGCTCTGCGTGAACACGTAGGGGATGCCGAACATGAGCACGGCGCGGCCCAGGTGGTGCTGAAGTCCACATTATATGTCGATGACTCCAACTATCGGTATTCACCTGGAACTGGTCCCTCAGGTAGTCCAGCCTAGCCTTGAGGATGCGGCTCTGCGTGAACACGTAGGGGATGCCGAACATGAGCACGGCGCGGCCCAGGTGGTGCTGAAGTCCACATTATATGTCGATGACTCCAACTATCGGTATTCACCTGGAACTGGTCCCTCAGGTAGTCCAGCCTAGCCTTGAGGATGCGGCTCTGCGTGAACACGTAGGGGATGCCGAACATGAGCACGGCGCGGCCCAGGTGGTGCTGAAGTCCACATTATATGTCGATGACTCCAACTATCGGTATTCACCTGGAACTGGTCCCTCAGGTAGTCCAGCCTAGCCTTGAGGATGCGGCTCTGCGTGAACACGTAGGGGATGCCGAACATGAGCACGGCGCGGCCCAGGTGGTGCTGAAGTCCACATTATATGTCGATGACTCCAACTATCGGTATTCACCTGGAACTGGTCCCTCAGGTAGTCCAGCCTAGCCTTGAGGATGCGGCTCTGCGTGAACACGTAGGGGATGCCGAACATGAGCACGGCGCGGCCCAGGTGGTGCTGAAGTCCACATTATATGTCGATGACTCCAACTATCGGTATTCACCTGGAACTGGTCCCTCAGGTAGTCCAGCCTAGCCTTGAGGATGCGGCTCTGCGTGAACACGTAGGGGATGCCGAACATGAGCACGGCGCGGCCCAGGTGGTGCTGAAGTCCACATTATATGTCGATGACTCCAACTATCGGTATTCACCTGGAACTGGTCCCTCAGGTAGTCCAGCCTAGCCTTGAGGATGCGGCTCTGCGTGAACACGTAGGGGATGCCGAACATGAGCACGGCGCGGCCCAGGTGGTGCTGAAGTCCACATTATATGTCGATGACTCCAACTATCGGTATTCACCTGGAACTGGTCCCTCAGGTAGTCCAGCCTAGCCTTGAGGATGCGGCTCTGCGTGAACACGTAGGGGATGCCGAACATGAGCACGGCGCGGCCCAGGTGGTGCTGAAGTCCACATTATATGTCGATGACTCCAACTATCGGTATTCACCTGGAACTGGTCCCTCAGGTAGTCCAGCCTAGCCTTGAGGATGCGGCTCTGCGTGAACACGTAGGGGATGCCGAACATGAGCACGGCGCGGCCCAGGTGGTGCTGAAGTCCACATTATATGTCGATGACTCCAACTATCGGTATTCACCTGGAACTGGTCCCTCAGGTAGTCCAGCCTAGCCTTGAGGATGCGGCTCTGCGTGAACACGTAGGGGATGCCGAACATGAGCACGGCGCGGCCCAGGTGGTGCTGAAGTCCACATTATATGTCGATGACTCCAACTATCGGTATTCACCTGGAACTGGTCCCTCAGGTAGTCCAGCCTAGCCTTGAGGATGCGGCTCTGCGTGAACACGTAGGGGATGCCGAACATGAGCACGGCGCGGCCCAGGTGGTGCTGAAGTCCACATTATATGTCGATGACTCCAACTATCGGTATTCACCTGGAACTGGTCCCTCAGGTAGTCCAGCCTAGCCTTGAGGATGCGGCTCTGCGTGAACACGTAGGGGATGCCGAACATGAGCACGGCGCGGCCCAGGTGGTGCTGAAGTCCACATTATATGTCGATGACTCCAACTATCGGTATTCACCTGGAACTGGTCCCTCAGGTAGTCCAGCCTAGCCTTGAGGATGCGGCTCTGCGTGAACACGTAGGGGATGCCGAACATGAGCACGGCGCGGCCCAGGTGGTGCTGAAGTCCACATTATATGTCGATGACTCCAACTATCGGTATTCACCTGGAACTGGTCCCTCAGGTAGTCCAGCCTAGCCTTGAGGATGCGGCTCTGCGTGAACACGTAGGGGATGCCGAACATGAGCACGGCGCGGCCCAGGTGGTGCTGAAGTCCACATTATATGTCGATGACTCCAACTATCGGTATTCACCTGGAACTGGTCCCTCAGGTAGTCCAGCCTAGCCTTGAGGATGCGGCTCTGCGTGAACACGTAGGGGATGCCGAACATGAGCACGGCGCGGCCCAGGTGGTGCTGAAGTCCACATTATATGTCGATGACTCCAACTATCGGTATTCACCTGGAACTGGTCCCTCAGGTAGTCCAGCCTAGCCTTGAGGATGCGGCTCTGCGTGAACACGTAGGGGATGCCGAACATGAGCACGGCGCGGCCCAGGTGGTGCTGAAGTCCACATTATATGTCGATGACTCCAACTATCGGTATTCACCTGGAACTGGTCCCTCAGGTAGTCCAGCCTAGCCTTGAGGATGCGGCTCTGCGTGAACACGTAGGGGATGCCGAACATGAGCACGGCGCGGCCCAGGTGGTGCTGAAGTCCACATTATATGTCGATGACTCCAACTATCGGTATTCACCTGGAACTGGTCCCTCAGGTAGTCCAGCCTAGCCTTGAGGATGCGGCTCTGCGTGAACACGTAGGGGATGCCGAACATGAGCACGGCGCGGCCCAGGTGGTGCTGAAGTCCACATTATATGTCGATGACTCCAACTATCGGTATTCACCTGGAACTGGTCCCTCAGGTAGTCCAGCCTAGCCTTGAGGATGCGGCTCTGCGTGAACACGTAGGGGATGCCGAACATGAGCACGGCGCGGCCCAGGTGGTGCTGAAGTCCACATTATATGTCGATGACTCCAACTATCGGTATTCACCTGGAACTGGTCCCTCAGGTAGTCCAGCCTAGCCTTGAGGATGCGGCTCTGCGTGAACACGTAGGGGATGCCGAACATGAGCACGGCGCGGCCCAGGTGGTGCTGAAGTCCACATTATATGTCGATGACTCCAACTATCGGTATTCACCTGGAACTGGTCCCTCAGGTAGTCCAGCCTAGCCTTGAGGATGCGGCTCTGCGTGAACACGTAGGGGATGCCGAACATGAGCACGGCGCGGCCCAGGTGGTGCTGAAGTCCACATTATATGTCGATGACTCCAACTATCGGTATTCACCTGGAACTGGTCCCTCAGGTAGTCCAGCCTAGCCTTGAGGATGCGGCTCTGCGTGAACACGTAGGGGATGCCGAACATGAGCACGGCGCGGCCCAGGTGGTGCTGAAGTCCACATTATATGTCGATGACTCCAACTATCGGTATTCACCTGGAACTGGTCCCTCAGGTAGTCCAGCCTAGCCTTGAGGATGCGGCTCTGCGTGAACACGTAGGGGATGCCGAACATGAGCACGGCGCGGCCCAGGTGGTGCTGAAGTCCACATTATATGTCGATGACTCCAACTATCGGTATTCACCTGGAACTGGTCCCTCAGGTAGTCCAGCCTAGCCTTGAGGATGCGGCTCTGCGTGAACACGTAGGGGATGCCGAACATGAGCACGGCGCGGCCCAGGTGGTGCTGAAGTCCACATTATATGTCGATGACTCCAACTATCGGTATTCACCTGGAACTGGTCCCTCAGGTAGTCCAGCCTAGCCTTGAGGATGCGGCTCTGCGTGAACACGTAGGGGATGCCGAACATGAGCACGGCGCGGCCCAGGTGGTGCTCGAAGTCCACGCCCTCCGACACCTTCCCCCGCGCCACCGACAGCAGCACTCCGCCGCGGCCGCTCTCGCACGCCTGCACACCATTATAGTAACACATAGTAGAGGTCACATAATGGAGAAGATGATCATTTATTGTTTTATATGCCCAAAAAATTCTACAAGTAATTACGAGAATAACTGTGTTTTTATTATTTTTCTATCTTCAAAACTGACCCATTTATATAGCGCGATATCGTTGATGACGTCACGGATCCCATCCTCCGCGCGAGCGAGACGGGGATTCGAAGTATTTACCCGAATGTGCCCGTCACGCGCGGGACTATTTTGTTTATTTCAAATAATATTTTAAACAATCAAAACAACATGATTCCATCTATTAAATATTGTAGTGTGCTCCAGTGTAAAATTACGTAATTATTTTACCACAAAAGCACCCGAAATGTTACTTTTTCACGTTCCTAAGGATCCAAAAATCAGAAAAAAAATGACAAATGCAATTAGAAGGGCACATCCATTGTTGTAAGAATCATTTCGATGTAAGTGTATTCACTACTGTTAAATACTAAGTAGTAGGTACTTAGTTATTGTTAGTAATATGCTTTTTAGTAGGTACATAGGTACTCTAATCGTAGTTTCTAATCACTTCATATTGAAACTAAGGATTAACGGAACTTTTCCAAGGTTAATGATCATTATAATCAAGAAGAAACAATAATAATAAGTTTAAAAGTACAAGATTCAGTGTAAATAAACACCCAAAACTTGGGTTACAAGTAGTTAGATCAATACCTTAACTCGTTCTTCAAGATTGACGTACCTAGAGTTCGAAAGTTTGCGCATGTTTTGCAGTAAAATGTTTATAAATACACATCACATGGGTTGCTGTTTGATTTATTTGTAAAGGAATGTGTTAGCGTATTTTATGTTTTTACGATATTTCGAGCAAAAACTAAACACAACGCAGAGCTGTTCAACCTTCACACTTTGCGGGCCGCAAATAATGGAGGATAAAGTTTGATTAATGGAGTACTTAATATTCTTGTTAAATATAAGTACCTAAATATTTAAATACATTCATGGAATACAAGTTTTAAAGAACAACACACTTTTTTATGTGGAGCGTGGCATATCTATAATGTGATGTGATACAATCTTTTGTAACTTTTTGGTATAGGTAAAAATAAAGTATTTAATTTAAAATCTTTTCTTTGTATAAAATATTCTGCCACCGTTATATTGGGGAAGTTTGTGGGATTGGCCTTTTTGAAATCCTCTTTTCATTTTATTTTTAAAACAATTATTTACACAATACGCTTAATGAATCAGCATTATTTAAAATAAATAAAAAACACCAGAGAACACGAGAGCAAACAACTTTCCCGCGAAATGTACTATTGACGATAAATGCCGTGCTGTATGGAAGCGAAGACGTCACGCGCGCGAACACTGACGAGATTTAAAAAAACTTACGTAAACTTCGCACGCTTATAACTTCTGTAATATTACCGATCGATGTGAAATAAAAACTAGAATACTTTGTAGGTTCTAGTCTTAGACTTTTTTTCTCCGAACTTATAAGTGTAATAATGTAACCTTGTTATCTTCTCCACCTGTAAATTTTCATACAAACGAAGTTACTTTGAAACCTTGCTTTTCTTCCAAGGATTGATCGAGACGTGATCTGCCCACTTATTCTTGACGTGATCGCATTGGATCAAGATTGAATTAATGTCAAAGTCAATAATTATGACATTTATGCCTTATTATAAGTAATTATTAATTCGACGCGTCCACTTTAGGCCACTGATTCCGTGTCCGATGGTTTGTGAATCTGCCTGCTGATCGACATTTAGAGATGTAAATTGGATGTATAGCGAACTAGATCTCATTGCTTCACTCCCTGGATGGCCATCATCAGATCACGGCTCGGTCGCTCCTCGGCTGAGAACCTTGGCTTTACCTTAATATAGTTGATGAGGGCGAAGCTAGTCTCAGCGGAATCTTGCGTTTCAATGAACAGTAACTTGTGCCTCTGTAAACTCGCCACGACACCTGAGAATCCGTAAAGGTTGGTATAAATATGCTTGAAAAAAATATGAAACTCATAGACCGAGAATCCAATGATTGCGGGTTCGACGAGTCGTATCTGGCTACGCTTTGTTATCATTTGAAAGAGCAACGGATTGAAGTATTTGATAAAATCAGGCGTTACTTGGCGGGACGCCTGATTTTATCAAATACTTCAATCCGTTGTAAGGCCTCAGGAGTTGTTAGACCGTGCAATATCATCACCGAGGTATTGCACGGTCTAACAACTTCTGAAGATGCTTCGTGTGTGGACGAAACACGGATAGAGAAGTCGGTGTAGAGAAGAACAAGGTGCAAGGCGTGTCACTGTTTTGCATTTGCATTTATTTGCTTGCAAGTGTTTTTACTTGCGGAATTAAGCTATATTATAGCCATATTACGGAAAGAATGTTACGTAAACAAACCGCCCATACTTAACCTCAAAAGTTTTTTTATTACACGTTTTAGAAATTTATTGTATTTGTGGAATAATTACGAAAAATTTATTACGTTTGTTTACAAACATTCTTTCCCCGAGACGGCTGGAGTATAAATATTTTTCTCTTTCTTGTAATACAAAGGATCGGAAATCTGTGGTTGTGCGGCTGATTGCATTTTTTCTTTATATTGGAAAAGCTGTGGTCACGAATTCCAATGATTGCGGGTTCTAGACCTGTCTGACTATGCAATTTCATCAATTTATATAGTAGTACAGTTTGCGTAATAGTAATATTGTTTCCGTCATTATTATACACCCCGCTTGCTTCTTTTTTTCTGTCAATCTCTCCATACTGTGGGTTGTTTGGAAGAGATCGCTGCGATAAGACCACCCTTATAACGCTTCAATTCATTAAATCTTTATTGTAAATGTAATATGTATATGGTGTTATAATAAAGAGTTATTGTATTGTATCCATCATCAGCCTGTGGACGTCCACTGCTGGACATAGGCCTCTCCTAGCTCACGCCTATTGTGGTTCATAGGAGGCTGTTAGCCTACTGCTACCACGCTGGCCAGACGGGTTGGTAGAGAGTTTGTTTCAAGTTTTCCTTCTCTCGCACAGGTGTTCAATGCGTCGAGCCTCTTAGTCGACTCTTACGACATCCCAGGCATGTAAGAATACAAGTCTTGTATTCTTAGGCCGTCACCACACGGCACAATACAATTGTATTGTATAGTGGACAGTAAATACAAAGGTTGCGGTTTCAAGTGTCATCTTACTATGCTGGTGTCCACCACCCGACTGAGCATTTTGGACTCGTTATTTTCTTTTTTATAAATATTGAATAAAATACGTACCTTGGTCGTACCACGCGCCGACGACGCTCTCCAGGTACATGTACGACGTGAAGAAGCACACCACGCCGTCGGGCACGCACGCCGCTATCTGACGATTTCAACTACATTTCAACCGTGCACTTTTCACATTAAGGTCTACATTCGGTTGGCACTTAACGACATCTTAGTGGAGGTTAAAGCTGGCAATAGACGTTCGATTTTGCTTCCGATTGTCTGGTTAGACAATCTGCCCCTCTACCGCTTAAAAAATATGGATATCTTTATGGGCTTCATTTGACAGTTAATTGACTATTTATGGTAATTTTATGAGCTGCAACTGCTGTGCCCCTGATCGGATTCACTCAATACACGTCCGATTTTCAGGTCCGACTTATTTTTAACTCAGTCCAAAGAGTAAAATAATATGCGCTAGAGAGTCAACTGGCAAATCGGAAGGAGAATCGGACGTCTATTTCATCTCTGTACAGAAGTATGCATACAGCGCCTTCAGACAATTGGATATGACAACAAAATCGTAAACGTAGCGTTCTATCCGACTCGGATGTCCGATCCGACTATCGGATCGGATGTGTATTGAGTGTTCAAACAAATGTATGGCACGAGCGCCTTCCGATTGTCTGATCAGACTATCGAGTCCGACTATCGGACAGAAAAATCTGGCATGTATTCCCAGCCTAACCGGCCAATCCGTCGAGTTGTGCTATGGACCGCAGGCATGTTATTGACAATTGAATCAATTATTCTTGTGCCGCAATAGTATTATATTTTTTGTGGTGTTAGTAGGTAGTTTGAGTATGAAGTAAATTTATTTTTGTGAAGACCACTAATAGACAGTTTCGGAAATGAGAATTCCAAGTTGAGATGGTCTCAAACTAAATATTTGATGCTAGTTTTAAGGATATTTACCTCGACTAATAGTTGCCCGTAGTTCCGTATCACAGCGACGTCTTCTCTCGACTCGTATTTTGATGAAATGGCAACTTGATCACTTCCTTTGGAAACTATCTAAAAACAATAATTTTGTTATATTTTTTATGTTTTCTAAATCATTTATTTAGTTTATCAATTCGTCATTTGCTAGCCGGACACCGTTGTCCAGAGAACAATAAAATAACTATTGTGTTAAATATTGAACAAGAAAATATACTAGAAAAAAGCAACTAGCCTCATGTCGCCCTAACGGGATTCGAATTCGCATCCTTGGGAGTCCGGCCCAATGCACTAACCAACTATGTTACACAGACCTAAGAGGACACGTCGAATTCGTCTAGTATATTCACCTTCCTACGGTGTTGGCCACCGTCGTTTCATCAATGAGATAAATATCCTCGCATTCGAAAGAAACATCTTTACAAATGTTTGACTATCGATTAAGGTAAAACAGCCATCTAATTATAACTTTTGAATTTTGCATTTTACGATGCTAATTTTATGTGATAAATATTAAACAAGAAAATATACTAGAAAAAAGCAACTAGTCTTATGTCGCCCTGACGGGATTCGAACCCGCATCCTTGGGAATTCGGCCCAATGCAGTAACCAATTATGCTACAGAGACCTATGAGGACACGTCGAATTCTCAAGGATACGGGTTGGAATCCCGTCAGGGCGACATGAGGCTAGTTGCTTTTTTCTAGTATATTTTCTTGTTCAATATTTATCACATAAAAATAGCAGTGTCAAATGCAAAATTAAAAAGTTATAATAACTATTGTGTCTCATAACGCGTGGCCTGTTAAGGTAAGAAAAAAATTGCATGAGTTTGCCAACCGATGGCCACAGGGTTGAAGTCCAGGATCTAAGGTACTGTTGAAGGTCCAGGATCTAAGGTTGAAGTTCAGGAAAAATAATTAGCAACGTTCTCTGTATTTGTTTAAAAAATATGTAGGTACATACTTATATATATATTTTTTTTTTTTTGAGGATTTAGTGGCTTTGCAACCCTGTTGAGGGCTGTAGTCACTGCGACCTAAGAGATCTATTGTAACTCGCCACCTATTTATAGTACCTTTTTAGCCCGGTTGCTTCTAATTTACTAACAATTTACATTTGTTGTATTTGCTCTGTAACTGAACTCCTCTGTTACAGTTAAAGCCGAAACGGAATAATTAAATTTCATATGTCTTTTTGTAAGTTTGTAAGTCCTTCCTTGCGAGTTGAAAATTGTTTACGGTTAGGATAACCATAAAATGTAATATTATAATTAGTATTTTCTTTTATGATGGAAATTGACCTTACTGATATGTTAAGCTCACTTTTCAATTTGACGACTGTGTATGAAATAAAACAGGGAGAAAAAAATTGCCCTTGACGAGTTTCTTGCCGGTTCTTCTCGTTACAAGGTCTCCCGCCGTAGGGTTTGTGAACCGATGGCGTAGCTTCTTTGACGTTCATAAGTGCTTGTAACAGCCTAGACTGAATAAATGATATTGATTTGATTTGATTTGAATACTATTGGTCAATAAATGAAAATAAAAACATCTTGGGGTCATGTTTAGCTAACGACGTAGTTTAATAGTCAGCAGCGCAATTTGAGTCGGGGTGAAAGGATAGACTAGTCTGCGTTACTAATTTGCCGCTAACCTGAACAAGCATGCAACACCTTAGATCACATCCTATTTGTTAAGCACGATGGTGGTCAAATGCCTGCCCATTTTTTTTTTTATAAAGTACGGGGCGACTCTTAGCCTTCATCATACCTGATGTTAAGTATTGATAAGGCTGAAGATGGAAGCGAGCCTCTCCCGGAATCCCCAATCACTGAGGAACTAGCTATTTTATCTTTAACTGCCGGAACACAACAATGCTGAAAACATTGTTGTTATAGCGTCAGACTTAGATAAGATGGTGGTAGCTAGCCAGGCGGACTTACAACAAGTCCTACCACCAACCAAACCGAATACAGTATGTACCACCGCTGGGAATCGAACCCGGGACCCCTGGGTCTGATACCGGTGGTTGTACCACTAGACCACGGAGGCGGTTAGATAATTAGTTATTACAAAAAAATAAAAAAAGTATTGCCCGGGGTTGTCGGACACAACCTACCTTTGTCACACGGGAAGGCTCCTTTTATGAACCTTTACAAAGCCACTCACAGGTGAATTAAGGTCTTTACAAAAATTTGCCAGAGTAGAAACGCCAAAACCGACTTCAAAAAGTAAAAAATAAAACTTTTGGAGTCGGTGCCAGCCAAGGCATTCAACATTGCACTTCTATTAACTGAAGTTTGCTTTTTTTTATAAAATGTTTTTATTTCCGATTTTTTAGTTACATCATGTGCCGTTACTTACACTAAAAATCAGCCCATACACAACAATGATGTCATCTAGGTAAACGACTACTTGCCAAAACGTGATTGATATTTTTCAGGATTTTGAAAAAACTACTAGCCAGATCTTCGTAAAAATTATATGGGACCACACATAAACCATTTTCTTTTTAGATAAAAAAAGAATTATAAAAATCTGTTAACAACTGGCGAAGTTATGGTAAAACATACATAAAAAAAAATATATACCATAGACTTGAGAACCTCCTCCTTTTTATGAAGTCGGTTAAAAAGAAGCGCGATCTGGGCCTGTAAGGTTCTTACCATGGGCAGGATGCAGGGCCTCGCCAGGGTCATGGTGAAGGAGGACATGACGACGGGGTTGAAGTCCAGGATCTTGGGGTACATGTCGAGCGGGGACAGGGTGCCCGACGTAATCACCACGGACTGAAACCTCGCGAACACCGGACGCATCGCGATGGACGAGTCCATGCAACTAAAACAACCATGAAATATAATAAATATTTAACCGCCTCATGATAAATTTTAAATAGAAACTAGACTAACTAGAGACTTCTTGGTCTCGGTAGGTTAGAGCATTGGACTGGATTTCCAAAGGTTGTTGGTTCGAGTCACATCTGAGAATACACTTGTGGCCGAGTTGAATTTTAAATTTTTTTCTATTTAAAATGTATCATAAGTATAACAATAGCATTGAAAAATGCTAAATTAAAAAATCATAAATTTAACCGCCTCGTTTATGAACAACGGGGTAAGCGCTTAGCCTTCATCATAAGATGTTAAGTAATTATAAGTCTAAAGGTTGAAACGCACCTCTCTAGGAATCCTCAATCACTGAAAAACTGGCTTTCTTATCTCTAACTGCCGAACATAACAATGCTGAAGACATTGTTGTTATGGAGTCTTCCTTGAGTTTTTTGCACTAAACGTAAAATAATTTATACAAGAATTATTTAAAGTATTTTTTTTACCTAAACTATTGTCCAAGTCGCTGGGGACCGGTTGACAGCGCCTAATTGTCAGGGCAAGTTTTTTAGAGAAGTCTAGACCAGCATTCCTTGTTTTTTTTTAGTTTACTATAAAACAATCTGTATGCGATTCATTCAAGGTAAATTCTTTAAACTAACTGGACACCAAATTTTCCGTATTTGTTGCTTAAAAAATGTACTTACGAAAAATGCAGTATAGGGTTGGACACAGTCGGCGTCTTGTCGTCGAACGGCTCGATGATGATGGTGAAGCCCTTTGTATAGGTAGCTACCAAGGTAGCCAGATGGGTGACCAGCGTCAACGCCGACAGGTTGGACGGGTCGGGGATCTCCAGGGTCCGCATCAGGGAGGATAGACGGGTCGCGCAGAAACGAAGTGGTTTTCGCTCTATGCATACGCGGGCTGCAACGTCTTTTAAGAAACCTAGAGGATGAGTTTTGGATGAAATAAATATTGTAATTTATGTTTTTTTAGTTTTGTCAATGCTATTTTTATACTAATGATATGTACCTATTTAATAGGAAAACATTGTTAAAAAAAATATTATATGTATAAATATTGAAAGTTTATTGAGTACGGTCAATGCAAGTAAGTCAGACTTTGCATAAGTATAAATTTACTCCTGTCTACTTTGAGCTTTAAGACGTAAACCGTTAGGTTCGAGATTTTATGAAGAAATAAATAGATAGTGTTGGTTATCGTTATAAGAATTATTTTTTAAATTTTTTCTTTTTTGGCACGTGTAACGGCTATATAATCCTTACCTACATTCCTCACCTTACATGCACATAAATATAGATAGCTATGCGTATACGCACATCGGTCTCTGTCGATCGCAAATAATGATTGTCAACGTGTGCAACCGCTCCTATATTTTTTTTGGGATTTTTTTATTATTTTACAATTTTACACGATCTTTTTAAGTATACGTGATAACCATTGTGTCTGCAATATTTATGAACTGATAAGTGTAATATAAGCTTAGCTACGTCGAATGGACACTTGAAAGATACCGTCACGTGGTGTGAAGTGCTGCACATCCAGGACTGAAGCTATTCTACGAGTACGTAAGTGCATGTATTTTTCCTTATTTTCAGGTGTTTCCTCTCATTTTTATAAGTACCTAAAACAGCTGAACTCCGTCTCAATAGTTGATGCAAGTGCCTTGCGTTACGATATAAGTTTTCGTCCATATTAGCAAAATTTAATTCACTTATTTATCTCTCAACTCAAAAAATACAGTCCACTAAAATTATTACTTTACCAGCGCCACAAATTCAATTTTAAATAGTATAAAGTACTTTTAACCGCACCAGATCGAAATAGTTAGGTGACCGCCCAGGGTACAATCTGCCCTAGGGCGCTGGTAGTACAAAAGCTGCAATGATCGCTGTTCAACTGTATATTTAGATTTCTAATAACTTCATAACTAAAAATGTTTACTTTTAGAAATTTGTTACCTGCGGGAGACTCTTGCACGACGTGTTGTATCCGTAGCCTAGTCTTGAGGTATTCTATGAATCGTTTCAGGAACCCTAGGAAGTGCTCCGCGTTCCTAATGTTTCCCGGGACTACCTCTAAAAAAATAAATCATTCATTCTCTATCAGCTGGAGGAAGACAATGCTGTATTATAACAAGTTTATAAACTTTGCCTGCACTACAGTGAGGCAAGATGAAAGTAAAGTTCTTCCCGAATCCCGACCGTTACTTTTAACGCGTAAATATACGCGTAAATTTACGCGTTAAAAGCGCACACAGAGTGAGATGCATGTCTATGTAATGGTGTTTCTGAACGGGCAATATTTTCCTGCCATTTCTAGCCGGCACTATTGTTGCCTTACGCTGACTTAATACGCTAGAGCAGGGATTCGTAAAACTATTATGGGCAAAAGACCCCTTTTCCAAAATTACTTTTAAAATTCTATCTCTAGTTTGTTTTAGAGATGCGCCGAGTCAGACTGAGTCGAGTACTGAATGGAAAACCTCGTAGATACTCACTCGAGTATATAAAATACTGTACTCGGATCCACAATACTTGAATAATGGTTTCGAGTACTTACGGTATTCGAATACTTACGGTCGGTTTCAATAACCTATCCTCAGTAAAAGATAGGGTTACTAGAGCTTTGTTGCCTAGATATTTTTGTTAAACAGTCTAAAATAACAGCGGATAGATTATTGATACTGGACGTAAGTCGTGTAGCAACCTTTTAACTTTACGCGTACAATCGAATTTTTAATGCCCACTCCACTTCAAGAGCATTGTGAAGTTAGCCACGCACGACGCGAGAAGTGTTGATGAATCGTTGTAGGTTCGAACGTATTAATGTCTTCTACCCGGACGGTCAGTTTAATGAGAATGAGATGTTAATAATTAATGATGATTTGATTTGATGACATGATTTGTGATGAAATAAAATAAAATATTAGGATTTGTCTTCAAAAACAAACTAAAAAGTTCAATTCACAGAGTACTCGAGTCCACTGAAGTATTGAACTCGTGGCAGTACTCGAATACCAGTGTAAGTCTTCCGACTCGAGTCCTCATCCGATTCTTTTTTAACGAATACCAAAATATTCGAATACCAAAAACAGCAGAGTCGGCACATCACTAGTTTGTTTCCTATTGATCCAAAATACTACCAATGATACTTCCTACTAAAATATTTGTCATTCTTATAATAAATGGTATACGTAACACAACTTACAGTATCAGGAAAGTTTAAAATGAGAACTTGTGTTTATTAATAGGTTTTGATTTTTAGACCTCGTCAACCCGAAAATCAGTTTTCGTTTATGTCGATTTCGACCCCAAGGTACAATACGACATAAAAGAGTAGAAAACGGTTTTTTGAGGAACTAATTACCAACTTCAATGTAAGGCAACACAACATGACGACTGTTAAGATGGTAATACTGCTGTCAAAGTTCAAACTTTTAGCATATTTATGAAAAAAATATATTTTCGTCTCAGGTGGAAATAGTGAAATGTTTGCTAGATGGTTGATAATTTTTGACTAGTGGCGTCCCCAATTATTTTCTACTCTTTTGTGCCGCACCGTAAAGACAAAATTTTAATAAGATTTCGATCCCAAGGGGTCGATATCGACCACATTGGGAATCCCTATGCTAGATATACGTCATCTGGGGCACTGACCGTCGAGCACCTCGTCGGGCAGCACGGGGTTGGCGAGCAGAGCATCGGCATCCCTTGCAGCGGCGGCGTCCCTCAGGCCGGCCACCAGTCGCTCGTACTCCTCCGACAGACGCGCCGCATCCGCCTCGCGGATCCTGACAACCGTATGGACTCCATAAGACGGTTATTTTTATTCACGACGACGGGGAGACTCTTAGCCTTCATCATACCTCATGTTAAGTATTGATAAGGCTGAAGATGGAAGCGAGCCTCTCCCGGAATGCTCAACCACTGAGGAACTGGCTATCTTATCTTTATCTTTTTGTCTTATTTTGTTGTGTTGCAATAAAGATTACTATTTATATTTCTAAATGCCGGAACACAACAATGCTGAAAACATTGGTGTTATGGCATCAGACTTAGATATGCTGATGGTATCTAGTGTATGGCGACAGAACCCTGGCCAAACGCGTGCCCTACCTGCTGAACAGTCTGCCTGCTGACCTCTTGTCAAATGATTCTTTTAAAGTATTTTGTAACTGTTTAAAAAGGCACTACTTAAACACAATGTAATTGTATAACTGTTTAATATTTATTTGATAAGTACTTATAATTGTTTTTTGCTTAAATTTCAAACTCGCAGTCAAACCTCTTGTTAGGATTATGTAACCATTTTATTGTTTGTAACTTTATAAAATAAATAAATAATAATAATAATCTGGCCAGGCGGACTCACAACAAGTCCTACCACCAACCAAACCGAATACATTAAGTACCCCCCACTGGGAATCGAACCCGGAACCCCTGGGTCTGATAACGGTGGTTGTTTCCACTAGACCATAGAGGCGGGTAAAGGTTGCTTTTGCTGTTAGTTTTAGCACAGTCACGGTTGTGACTGATGAATAACCAACAGTCTACTGACTGATTGCATAAAGTTATGAGCATATTTTGATTTTTTGCAACCATTAGTAATGACTGATGGAATTGAGTGACAGTTGCATGACCGTGTAATGGACGCCATACACCTCACACACGGTATCCAAATGTTGGCAGAATGCCGTACATCGGTCTTACTACGAGCTGCTGAGCAATGCTAAAGTAATATTGTATACGAAATGGCGCCATAGGCAATGCTTAACTATACTTAGATAGTGATAGGGCCTCTAATAGAATAAAAAGCTTAGTGATCTACAAATATTTGTAGTTTTAAAGCAAGGTGTATCAAAATGCTCAATAAGATTCAATGCACAATTCCTCCTACTAATAAACAGCAACTTTTTGTAAAGTACCAATCCTATTCCTAATTAATATTATAAATCCGAAAGTGTGTTTGTTTGTTCTTCCTTCAAGCCGTAACTAAGCTGAAATAGCATAACTAAGCATAGAGTTAGTTGAAAGGGCGGAGAGTAACATAAGCTACTTTTTATCCCGATATTCCCACGGGAACGGGAACCATTCGGGTGAATCCGCGGGCTGAAGCTCGTATTATTATATCTTTAAAAAAAAAATCTTTCATACTTAATGGCTGCCACTACCTAATATTTAGCATGAGAAACATTTCTTTGTAATTTTAATACTTGACTTTTATGTATAAGTCGCAGCCATCTGGTTAAATCAGCCGATCAATTAAAGGGCTAGCCCGTTAATTAAACGCCGGCATTAAAGAAATGGCTTAGGGACAACTAGCTAAGTCGTTGAATGAAACATTTAATGACTTGGCTGAACGTAATATTTAGCCGTCTCATTAAATGAGATGAGAGATAGACTCAAACTGTTCGTTCAAACTTTTAGGCGGCGGTGTAATATCAGGCATATTTTTATCACACATTTTTATTATATCAATATATAAAACACTCTAAGTAAGCACACAAAATTGCCAGCTCATGCGAGCTATCTGACACCATATATGTTTTGAAACTGCTGGTAGTTGCCCCAGTGGCAAAAAATTTAACTAATTTGGAATCACCTGGCTGAATTGACGACAGCTATCTTCAAAGGGCTAACTTGCAATAAGCCAACTAGTTGAACGTTAAGTGATGCTAGTTCAATCAACGATCGGCCTAGGCATTCAACTGAATGCCGGCGTTTAATTAAAGGGCTTGCCTTCCAGTCAAACGGCTGATTTAATCAGATGGCTGCGACATATACATGCAGAAACTAAAACTTACTGTGCCACTGTCTTTTCCAATTGCTGTAAAGCTTGTGTACTCTTGTCTATTGTCCTCCGGGTGATCTTCACGCTGAGTGAGTCTATGCACACATTATCAATGTTATGTGCTTCATCAAATACCACCACAGCTTCCTTGTTCAACTCTTTAGACACAACTTCTGCTATTTTTGGGTCCAGCAAGTAATGGTAGGAGTATACCACTATTTCTGCATGAATTATCTATGAAAATGATTAGAAGAGAATGAAAATTAATTGAAGAGATTAAAAATACAGCGCTTTAAAAAAAAATTAAGAACCAATTAATACATTACAAATAACTCTACAATGGGATTGAAATATGGTAATGATTACAATTGGATTACTCTTGTTATGCAGGTTGGCCATGGCAATAGCCAACAGGAGTTTATAAGATATTAAACAAACAAAAGCTGCTGTATTGGGCAGGACTCCCAAAGTACGAATTCGTATCCCGTCTCAGGGACATCAGACAAGTTGATATTTTCTGCTTTAAATTTATCAATAACAAAGATTATTTCTTACCGCAAATCTTGCTAAGAAGTATGGACACCAATTTCTGTCAGAACCATATTGTTTCAAATCATCCATTGTATAGACTCCGAATGGTAACATAGATTCTTTGCCCTCACGATTGAATCCCTCATAAAACTGACCTAAAATGATATAAAAAGCACTCTTATTCAGTTATTAAGAACAATAATATAAATAAATAAACATTTTGCCTTGTGTCTGTGTCCTGCACTATATTACAAACACATTTTTAATTATTGTTACATATTTCAATTATGGAAAGAAAAAGTCAGTACAATTATATAAAAAATATGTGAATTAATAGATAATGTGAACAAAATCCAACGTACAAATAGGCACAGAGCTATCCCGCTCATGTCTATCCCTAATGTAGCTGGCTGTGAGCGAGTGACACTTGCCATCCACTAATTTTCCCTCTCTTTCTCTCGATACCTAAAAATCAAGTAACATTATAGTCCACAACAATAATGCTAGTTACTACGCAACCAAAACAATTAGGTGCATGAAAGGAGTGCAGTTATGTATTTTCAAAGCCCGCCCCTAGTTTTGAATTGCATTTGTCCTATTTACTGATTGATTAGCACTACAGAGATTACCTGCAATTCGCCGCCGACGAAAAAAGTGAGTTATTCCATTTGGGACGTGGGGGACAGTGTTGGGCGACAATGGAACTTTTCGTTCAAGCCGTGTCCGACAAAATTGACCGCGCGTTTGGCCTATTTTGAAAATTGTGTTTTTCGCTGCCGGACAGCAGTACCAAGATGACCCGCGCGGCCCTGCAGTTTATTTAACATTGCTTGGTTTTTACTTAGAACTTTAATTTAGATAAAAAAGAGATAGTTTTTGGAAAGCTTGACGAGGGCAACGGTTAGTCACCATTATACAGGGTTGTTTTTAATTTAGTGCGCTAATTTCAAGTGGTGGGTGGCACAGCTGTTCCATACATTTTGGCTGAGCACACATTAATAGAGTTAGCCTCGTATAAAAAATAGATCATGTATATGTTGCAGCCAAGTGGTTGAATCAGCCGTTTAATTGGAGGGTTAGCCCGTTAATTAAACGCCGCCACTCAATTAAATACCCTAGACCGATCGTTGATTGAACCAGCATCACTTAACGTTCAAGTAGTTGGCTTATAATAAGTTAGCCCTTTGAAGATGGCTGACGTAAAATCAGCCAGGCGATTTAAATTTAGTTAAATTTTTTGCCACTGCGGCGCTGGTAGTCACGAAAACAAATATGGCGTCAGATATCTCGCATCAGCTGCAAATTTTAAGTTTGAATAGTTTGAATCTAAAATTACATCTCATTTTATGACGGCTAAATATGACGTTTAGCCAAATCGTTAAACGTTTCATACAACGACTTGGCTAATTGTCCCTTAGCCATTTTATTAAATGCCGGCGTTAAATTAACGGGCTAGCCCTCCAATTGAATGGCTGATTTAACCAGTTGGCTGCGACATACAGGGTGGAAATTTAAAACGGGGCACGAAGGGCAGGTACCTTAAGGTGGAACGATTTTCATACAAAAAACAGTCGAGATAATCTTGGTAGATTAACAGAATTAATACTTAAATATATGTGCAACTATTTATTCTCGGGTATTCATTTGCGCTTAATTAATAAACAAACATTGTTTCATTCAGAAATCACCTATAAATGAACACTAAATTATTGCAAATATTACGACTGTGTATGTGACAAATGTCGTGTACGTATACAAAAATCGCGACGTTGCCATTCCATGCGGCTAAGACGCGCAACGCGCGAAGTTGCCGCTCTTACGTTTGTCTCGATTTAATAATTGTTTAAATTTCTCTTTACTAGATTTTTCAGCTGTGTTGCCGTTGCGTCCCAAAAGAGATGAGTTTCGTCAGTAATAATTTACTTTGGGATTATGATATAAAGTTGTGATTTGTAGGATTTATCTTGACTCCGATTTTAAAAAATGCTAAACACGACGACGAATTGTATCTGCTTCGTGCAAATAAAATTTACTTGTATTATGTAACGTACTTACTTAATTTTTTTTTTTTTTTTTTTTTTAGACAAATGTCATGTGGTCCCTTTTCAAATATTAAATTGTCCGCAATCACATCTACGTACTGACAACACCGTTCCGTATTTGTTATTTGTTTGTAGTGTTTTTTCATTGTGACTAGGGAATGGGTCCAGTAAAAATTTCACTGAAATGAAAATTAAATATAAACGAAATTTATGAAATCTTTCAAAACGGGTGGAAATATTTCAGTTTTGAGTGAAATTTATTTTCTGACTAGAAATGATTTATTTTACGTAAATCTTAATGATTTATTTTATTTTTAATTTTACAATTTTAACGTATTAAATGTTCACTTAGCTATTCAAAACATCATAAGAATGATGATAGCATAGAGATAAACATAGACTAAGCCAAATACAAAACATGAATTTGACGTCACATATCACTTGACTATTGTTGTTTCGACTATGAATCAGGACATTTGCGCGAAAAGCTAATAACGCGAAAGACTCTTACACGAAAAGCCGTTTGCTCGAATAAACATTTGCGCGAATAGTGCACAAATGTAATTAAATTTGCCTCAATTATTGGTCAGTTAGCCTTCAAAAACATTTTCACCGTACAGCGCATGAATGAATGTTAGCGCTATCTCAGCACTTTTTTTCTAGATTGTACTTAACATTACATAATACATATTTAAGATACACAAGAGGTTAGCACTTTTTATTTTATAACCTCTCAGGCATCGGAAAACGAAACACAATAGATATTTAATTGTTTCCAACCCCGGTGTTCGCTGCGCTGCTTTACGAATTAAGTATTTGTTGAATAATACAATTTCATTTTGAGGTAAGTACTTAATAGTAATTTTTTTTTTGGGGCATTTTTGCTTACTTACATGTTTTATGTATTAATATTTTATAATATCAGTATCTTTATAAATTAAAACACGAAATTAGTTATATGCACATAAGTGCCTTTAAAGACTCAATCCTCAGAAACACGTGAAGTATCAAATTGATATTAATAAAGATTAAAGTCTATGGTTCCCCCGAACTGTAAAAATCAAGCTTCTAAGTTTTTACATCACCATAATAAATTATCGCAGTAAATTAAAGCTAGAATAAAAGGTAGAATTTAACAAGATTTACAAGATGTAAAATTTCACCACATAAGTAAACAAAAAGAGTAAGTATAAAAATGGCGTCTCGAGCTTGATTCCAAAACTATTATAATATAAAATGGAGATTGTAACTAACAAACAAGTAGACAAAATATGATCATTTGCGCAAATTTATATACGCGCCAATATACCGAAAGGAGCTAAATGTATTGATTTTAAATAAAACTAATATAATAGTATTGTAGTATTGTACTAGCGGATCCTCGCGGTTTTACACGCGTGGTGCCTGTTCCCGTGGGAATATCGGGATAAAATATCCATCCTAAAATAATTTTTGAAATGTCCAGTAGTTTTTGAGTTTATTCATTACATACATACATACACATCTTTCCTCTTTATCACTACATAGTATAAAGCAAAGTCGCTTCCCGCTGTCTGTCCCTATGTATGCTTAGATCTTTAAAACTACGCAACGGATTTTGATGCGGTTTTTTTAATAGATAGAGTGATTCAAGAGGAAGGTAAAATAACCTTCAAATAGTAGAGAAATACTGTAATTTTTAAGGTTTCTAATGTGATGTCGTAAATGATTACATTTTTTCCGCTTACATTGCAAACGCAGGCTGAACCCTACGAGATTTATCAATATAAGGTAATAAGTATTTGTACACCTTGAAAATGTCTACAGAAAACTCCGCGGTGGTTTATGTTTATCTCTTATGGATAACCCACAATAGCATAAGTCGTGTAGTCCACGCGGGCGAAGCCGCGGGCGGGAAGCTAGTAATATTATATAGTATAGACGTATAGAAAACGGTAACATGATGATCCAACAACCACCACCACTTTTTTTTTTATTGAGGAAACACTGCAATTTTAATCAAAATCTGTTCAGCAGTGGTTTAAAAAAAAGATATTATAATGGGCAAACACACTAAGAAATCTTAAAATTTAGAGTATCAATTACATTCTTGTCACTTGTGCAATTTAAAAAAGTTGCAATTGCATTTGTTGCAATTGATACATCAAAATTAATATTGTGATGTTATTTAAATAAACAATAATATAAAATAAATAATAAAAAAAAATCTACCATCAGAAGTCTCGAACCCTAACTCTTTGATATCTAAGCAGAGTACGTAGACCGCTGGGCTACTTTATCATTTTCAGCTTGGTCGAAATATTCTACTACAAGAAACTCAGAAATAAGGTATGCATGTGTGAGTGATTAGTAAAATTGGGAGACAGAAACACTCTCTTGAGATATTTGGATGATTTATGTACTACAAAAAGATAAATGTTGGTTTCGAAAATTCAATATTTATTTATAGAATGCGCTTATAGTATTTTGAGTTAAAAAGATACAAAGAACAATTAACAAATAAATAAAAACTACTAAATAGCGAAAGTAGCGCCATCTAACGACCGTTCAGCTTTTTGTAACTTAATCGTTCCGATGTAGCTACATGAAAACGTTCTTAGGAAACCATCCTTAATTTTTTGAGAAAATTTGAACGGCATTCACCGATTTTGAAAAAAAAAATAGTCAGCAGAAAAATAAAAAGTTTACAAAAAAAAAATTGCGATTTATCCTGTTTCTTATACAAGTTAGTCATTATTGTTTAAACAGAAATATTATTCAATATGAGGATCAAAACTTTCTATGACACCAACTGATGTATGAGCACTAGGAAAGTCAGAAATCGGGAAAAACTATTTCCATACACAGTTACTGTACTTGTACAAAAAGAAAGACAAAAGGCACAGCGGCATGTCCCGGTAGGCGGGCGGAGCGCAACGCGCTGGTTACCATTATAGAAGGTTGTTTAGTTTTTTTTTTTATCTTTGTATTAATTCTCAACCAGATCAATAAAACTGACGTCGTATTTGACTCTTTTCAAACGAAAAAATTGTTCTCAAGCATTTATTAGAAGATGCCTGAAAGTCTAATTCCGTGTTTTCTGGTTGCGCACGGCATGCGTCCCGCGGTCCAATTTAATTATATAAGAAAAAACCCAATGGAAATTGGTACTTTTATGGATTTTTACTAGGCTTGGTAAGACAACTAAGCATCGCCCAACATTGACCGCGTTGGCAGCTAATGTGTTAAAAGTTATTTTATGTTTTTCAAATATCATGCGCCTATTTGTTTTGGACAGGTAGTACTGCTAGTAACTGTTACACTGTAACCCTTACTTCTGGATGTATGCACAAGTTTTTCCTAGAACTCAGTACAACACCGGTCAGACTCGGCAGCTCACCCTGACTCTTTTCAAACGAAAAAATTGTTCTCAAGCATTTATTTGAAGATGCCTGAAAGTCTCATTCCGTGTTTTCTGGTTGCGCACGGCATGCGTCCCGCGGTCCCGCCACGCGCTCGCGCCACACGCAGCTGCATCCGCTTCATCTTCCTACCTCTTCTTAGAGAATGTTCGGAAATAGATTTAGCAATTTCTGACATTTCTAGTGCTCAAACCTCAGTTAGTGTCATAGAGTGTTTTGATCCTCATGAGAAACAGGATCGATTGCCATCAGAACAAATATTTTTGAAAACGCATCATTATTCTGCTGACTGTAATTTTATTTTTAAATTGGTGAATGCAGTTCAAATTTTCTCAAAAAATTAAGGATGGTTTAAGAACAGTTTCATGTATCTACATCGGTTAGGGTACCTGCCCTTCGTGCCCCGTTTTAAATTTCCACCCCGTATATAAGTATTGTCTATTATATCACCTGAAATTTGCTCACTGAATAAAAATAACCCTGTATGATTTCTTATAACAATTGGAGAAAAAAAAGCTTTTATGTATCAAGCTTCTTTTTCTCTTTTATTTTTTTATATATGTCTAAATAAAAAAAACCATGTATGTACCTGAAGGAATATGGCCTCTGTTCGTATCATACTATGCTGTTTCAGACCTGTATAGGTGAGGGGAAGAAAACAGCAAGAAACCCAACAGCACAAGAAACTTGTTATTTTTTTAAATTATATAATCTAGTATTCGTTTTATAAACCTTTACAACTTTTTTGTAAATAAATACATAGGAACTTTATTATATTTCATCCGCGGCTGTGGTTTCAGACAAGTTATTTACTATAAATAATATAATGATACAGAAAATATATGTTTTTATAAAGCCTTGACACTCTTGGAATATTTTCTAAGCTAAGAACACTCTCAATCAACACAACTTTCAAAGAAACAAAAAGCTTATTAAAAATGGGTTCATCCTTTTGAGCCCAGGGGGCAGGAGTGACCGTGTGGTGCTATACAACAGATTTTAAATTTTTAGTCAGCCGAGGCCAAGGGGGGTTGTGAGATGTCTGATGCTTGATAACTCGATATTAAAAAGTTGGAAAAAAAAAGTCAATGGAAGCTAACCTGCTCTCAAAGATTTATTCAGTTTTGTGTCTAAATAGTGAAGAAGTGTGCTTAAAACATTACCAAAGTGCAATTTATAAACTGTGGAACTAGTGATATCGTTATTCGCGTGTGAAACACTAAAATTAGACTAAAAACAGTGTTTTAAAAAACCCATAGTGACTTTCAAAATTCAAAATACCCCCAATAATTTTTGATAATATAATTTTTATTTTTCTGTTTGGCTATGTTCAAAATCCAACAAACATAATGTTCAGTGATACAAAGTAGTGTTGTTAATAATAAAATAATAAAAAATTACTGATAAACAACTAAAAATACCGGAGGTGGCTGGCCAGGCTTCCGGTAAGAAAAATGCTACTGGTGAAACAAATTTGGGAAACATCTTCGCCATATCTTTAGCTACGGAAGATCGAATTAACTTAGATCCTAACAGTCAACCAGATATTGGTGAGAATGATTGGCAAACCATACCAATACTCAGACAACGGCAAAATCGACATAAAAGGATGAGATTAAGCCCTACACCTTCTCCAGAGCAAGTAACAACTCAAAATCGCTTCTCCCAACTCAATGTTGATGAGAATGAGAAAAACAATGTCCTGCAGGGCGAAAAACCAAACAAAATACCACCAATAGTCCTTTATGGAATCAAAGATGTTACCAAGCTTAAGGAACTAATAGATTCAGTTCTTGAAAAGTCACAATACTCCTTCAAAGTAGTAACAAAAAACCAACTACGTGTAACAACTAAAGATACTGATACTTATAAAAAACTTATGGCTCTGGTCCGTGAAAGAAAATTGATTGGACATACATTTACCCCCAAAAGTGATAGACCATACAGGATCGTAGTAAAGAACTTGCACCACTCTACACCTATTGATGCAATTAAAGAAGCTATTGAAAGTACAGGAAATATTGTAAGAGACGAGATTATAACGGCTAGACATGGACCTACTAAGACACCTCTATCGACCTGGTTTGTTAACCTTGTACCTGGGCCAGCAAATGATGCAGTAAAAAAACTAAAATACATTTATAATACATCTGTATTAATTGAAGATCCAAAACGTAAAAAGACTATACCACAATGCAAACGTTGTCAACAGTATGGACATACCAGGAACTACTGCTTACGCCCTTATAGATGTGTCAAGTGTGCTGAAAATCACAATACTGCAGACTGCCCAAAAAAAGATAGAAAAGAACCAGCAAAATGTGCCCTGTGCTTGGGTGATCATGCTGCTAACTACAAAGGTTGTAAGGTCTATCAAGAAATACAAAAAAGGAAATTAGTCACAAGAATCCCATCAAACAGAGTGACTAATCTGAATAAGGAAAACCTGGAAATGCCTGAAAACCCAACAAATAATGATAAACCAACATTCGCTCAACCAGATATAACATACGCGCAAGTCACAGCAGGAACAAACCTAGAAACAATCATAACCAAGCAAGCTGAAAAGCTAGATCGTCTAATAGACCAAATGGGTACCCTTATGAGTCTCTTGACAACACTTGTCAATAAACTAGTCGTTTAAACGGGCCTTAGAATTGCCTCCTGGAACATCAACGGCTTACTGGGCAAGAAGCAGGAAGCAGAAATTTTAATGAAAATACAAAATCTTGATGTGTTACTGATTTCTGAAGCTCATCTAACAAACAAATCATCACTCCACATAGATGGTTATAACACTTATGCAACTTATTATCCGAGCGGTGCAGCACATGCTGGTACGGCAATAATCATCAGACGAAGCATTAACCATCAAGTATTGCCAGAATACCGGACCGCTAAAATACAAGCTACATCAATAATGATATATGACAAGCAAAGTCCGATAACGTTATCATCTGTTTACTGCCCTCCAAAGCAAAATAGAAATCCTGAAACGGTTGAGGAAGATTTTAGTACCTATTTCCAATCACTAGGCAATAGGTTTATAGCGGGAGGAGATTTGGTTCAATGTGTTTGGAATTCCAATCTAGTCTAGTGAAATCGCATCTCAAGATTCTCTCAACTGGGCAACCTACTTACTGGCCTGCAGACCCAGCGAAAATACCAGACCTGCTTGACTTCTTCATTTACAAGGGAGTGCAAACACATTTTTTGGACGTAGAAAGTTGCTTCGACTCTTCATCAGACCATACTCCAGTGATTGCAACAGTGAGTTCAACAGTATTAAAAAGAGCTGTGCCTCCGTACTTGTATAACAGACACACAGATTGGAGAGCATTTCAACTTAATTTAAGTGAAAGCCTGGACCTTAAAATCAGCCTTAAAACGAAGGACGATATTGATGATGCTGCTGAGTATCTAACCAAGATGATACAAAAAGCTGCTTGGACTTGCACTCCGCCTCTTCAGCAATCGTCTAATATTGCGAAAGATCAAACCGTGCCGAAAATTGTCAAAGAAAAAGTCCTAGAAAAACGGCGTCTTAGAAGAGTGTGGCATTGCAGTCGTCACCCCGCAGACAAAAGAGATTTTAACAAAGCAGCCGCTAGCCTTAAACAGCTTTTGTTGGATATAGAAAATGAAACATTACAGCAACATTTACAAAGTTTAACCCCAACAGCTTCAGTTAAGAACGAATACTCACTATGGAGAACAGCCAAATCCCGCGAAAAGCCAAAAACTCCTAGACATCCACTTAAAAATGAGAATGGAACGTGGAGTAAAACGGACGAAGAGCGAGCTGAAGCATTTGGAATATTTCTGAGCAGCGTTTTTACACCCAATACTGACATTGGCAACGAAAGCAATGACCGTGAGGTTATGGAATTCCTTAATAGCGATCTACAGCTAAGTCCCCCTATTCGGTGCTGTACGCCTGCAGAAGTTTGTCGAATAATAATGGATCTAGACCTCAAAAAAGCACCAGGATTTGAACTAATCACAGCAGAGGTGTTGCGTAACCTGCCGCGGAAAGGTATCGTTTTTATTACATCATTGTTCAATGCTGTATTACGAGTTGCGTACTTTCGCAAATAACAATGATTCCAAAGCCAGGAAAACCACCACATTTGCCATCTTCATATAGACCGATAAGCCTCCTACCTGTACTATCAAAGGTACTTGAGAAGATCATCCTGTCACGCCTTAATGAAACATTGACTAATAATGCAATCATTCCTGAGCATCAGTTTGGATTTCGAAGGAATCACTCAACCATCGAGCAAGTACATAGGGTGTGCGAGCACATAAGGAACACCTTAGAAAATAAGAAGTACTGCTCGGCAGTGTCCTTAGATGTGCAGCAAGCTTGTGACAAGGTCTGGCACAACGGCGTGCTTTACAAACTAAAAAAGCTCTTATCTAATAATCTGTACCTCCTATTGAAGTCCTACCTAGATAGTCGCATCTTCTATGTCAAAATCAACAACTCTACCTCCAATTTTTACGATATAAAAGCAGGAGTTCCTCAAGGATCTGTGCTGGGACCCTCGCTATATCTCATCTACACAGCTGATGTACCAGAGTCAGAGAACGTCGTAACAGCCACTTTTGCAGATGACACTGCCATATTATCAAATGACACAGATCCCGAAGTAGCATCAAGAAACCTGCAAGAACATTTGAATAATGTTCATTCCTGGATGCAGTCTTGGAGAATTAAAGCTAGTGGAACTAAATCAAATCACATCACATTCACCTTGAGGAAAGAAGATTGCCCTCCTGTTAAGCTAGGTGATGAGGTCCTACCACATAACACAAGCGTCAAATACCTTGGCTTTCACCTCGACAGATGGCAAAATTGGAAAATACATATTCAGAAGAAGCGTGATGAGCTAAACTTTAGATCAAGATCCCTAGAATGGCTAATGGGTAGAAACTCGCGGCTGTCCGTTGAGAACAAGGTCATGATATATAAAGCCATACTAAAACCTATATGGACCTATAGTATACAGCTGTGGGGTTCAGCAAAAACATCCAATATAGAAATTCTGCAAAGATTCCAAAACAGTGTGCTGAAAACAATAGTCAATGCCCCATGGTTTACAAGAATGGATGAAGTTCATGATTATCTGAAAATCCTAACAGTTAAAGAGCAAATTGCTAAAAGCATAAGTTCGTATAAAGAGCGAATCAGTAATCATCACAACAAACTGGCCCGGAGTCTTATTGAACCATTGCGGACAAGACGTCTGAAGAGACTGCATACTTGGGACAACACAAACACTACTAGTTAGCAAAACATTAAGGCAGCTTGACATTGGAAAGGCATGCCTACACGCCACTAATAAGACCACAACAACTGCTTATGGTTCAAGGACCGATCGCATGTTAGAAAAAGAACAAATATGAAAAAAAAAAAAAAAAAAAAGTTGGAAATTGTTTGGATGAGTTAAACACGTTATTTACATACTAATTTAATTATATAAGAAAAAACCCAATGGAAATTGGTACTTTTATGGATTTTTACTAGGCTTGGTAAGACAACTAAGCATCGCCCAACATTGACCGCGTTGGCAGCTAATGTGTTAATAGTAGATTGTTTACCAAGGGCTGTATGTAGTACAGGCGAGGCTTATTAAAACGGCCAGGAAAAACACTCCACAGACGGGGTGCTCTGTCTCAAACACAGATACACGGACGGAGCATCCAAGCACAAGCGCCAATACAATACCAACAGCACAAACATGTGGGCCACCGGAAAGCCGGGTGGGAACTCGCAGGGACAACTGTGCAATGCCGAAACGCAATGTACACCCCCTGCGGACACACCACCGAGCCGAAGGTGGAACAAACCCACATGCTACAAGCACGCGCCTGGACCCCAAGCCGAGCACCAAAGGGTGGAAACCCACAGGCTGGTCACCACCTGACCTGTGACATATCACCCCGAGGGCGAAGCAACAGGGCTCAGGCTTAGACACACACAGACACATACACACACACAAACAGTAACATTCAATACGCACGATAACACACACAAAACACAAACACCAAAACAAAAAAAAATAAAGATACTTCAGTTAAATTTGCACCACTGCCGCGAAGCCATGACCGAGCTCTGCAGATTCGTGGTTTCAAATGACATAGATATTGCCCTGCTACAAGAGCCGTATGTTAACACTGAGGGCCGAGTGGCTGGTATTGGGTGCCTGGGAGGGACGACCATCTATTGTCGTGATGGTAAGTCCACTCCGAGGACATGCATATACGTCAGCAACAAGGCACGGGCACTAGGACTAATAGAAGTTGAATGTTACAGAGATCTCACAGCAGCGATAGTTACAATAGGCGATGAAGGCGGGCGCAGAAAAAGGATGGTCTTCATGTCTGTCTACATACCGAGTGAGACGGATTACGAGCCTCCAGGGACATGCCTAGAAGAAACAATATCGAGATACACAGGTATGAACATCCCCATTGTGGCAGGCTGTGATGCAAACTCTCACCACACCGTGTGGGGCAGCACAGACTGCAACAATAAGGGTAATCTTTTACTTGAATATATCCTAAGTACTAACCTAGAAATAATGAATATAGGCAACACACCGACATTCGTTACAAGAACGAGGAAAGAAGTACTAGACATTACACTCATGTCAAAGGAAGAGAGCTATCGGATGAAAGAATGGAGAGTTGACACCTCCGATTCTTTCTCAGACCATCGCAGAATCACCTATAGCTTGAACTACCAACTTGAAACTATAAGCTATAGGAACAATAGGAGGACTAACTGGGATATATTCGAAAATCACATGAAAAAATGGAAACCCGGTAATGCTAGGATAATAAACAACATAACGGATATAGAAAGGGAAGCAGACAGACTAGAAAGGACCCTCGTGGAATCCTATTTAACGGCCTGTCCGTTGAAAAAAGTCAAGTCAGGGAAGGGACAACCCTGGTGGAACAAGGAACTCAATAAACTAAGAAAGAGAATCAGAAAGGCACTCAGAATTGCCCAAGAAAAGGACGATGACGAGAGCTGGAACAAGTATAGAGAAGAACGGAATAATTTCAAATACAAAAGCCGAAAAGAAAGAAGAAGCGGATGGGGAGCCTTTTGCGAAAACATCTCTGGACAACCCGAGTCAGCTAGGCTAATGAGAATGTTAGCAAAAGACAACACCTGCAAACTAGGCAGTCTCAAAAAAGATGACACTATAATAGTGAATCCCAAAGAAATACTGACCGAAATGATGGCTACTCACTTCCCGGACTGTATAGAGCACACAGAGGAGGAGATGAATACTCTATCCACAGAACACCTATCAGTCGGTGAGGCAGAGGCCGAACTAGTTATCACGGAAGAGAGGCTAAGGTGGAGTATCACCTCATTTCTACCATACAAAGCAGCGGGACCAGACGGCATTTTTCCAAAAATGCTACAAACTGCTCTCAGGTTCATAATGAAAGATCTCCTAGCTCTATACCGGAGCAGTTTAGCAACAAATTACATTCCAAGCGGATGGAGAAAAGTCAAGGCTGTCTTCATACCGAAACCAGGGAAGGCCACATATCAGGAGGCGAAGTCCTTCAGGTGTATCAGCCTTTCCTCGTTCCTACTGAAGACACTGGAAAAGATAATAGACAGACATATAAGAGAAACCATAAGTAAAAGTATAAGCCCACTACATGACAATCAACATGCTTACATGGAAGGGAAATCCATTGAGACAGCCCTCCACAACATGGTAGTCAGAGTAGAGAGATCAACCAAAGACAAAGAATACGCCCTAGCATGCTTCTTCGATGTAGAGGGCGCTTTTGACAAAGCGTTTGCACATGCCATCGTGGAGGCCTTAAACAGAGAAGGCGTAACAGAACAAATATCAGGCTGGATCACCAACATGCTACAACACAGATCCATACAAGCAGAACTAGCAGGCAGTAAATACACCATTAGAGCCAAAAGAGGCTTTCCCCAAGGGGGATGTCTATCTCCGCTGTTATGGTGCATTCTAATAGATGATTTAGTAAAAAAGATTACCGCTATGAACATATACATCCAAGCGTACTCGGATGATGGCCTCTTACTTGTGAGAGGGAAAGTACTAAGCGTGGTCAGAGACATAATGAGAAGAGGAATCATGACAACATTGAGATGGTGTAGGAATAAGGGACTGAACCTCAACCCTACAAAAACCAAACTGATGCTGTTCACGAATAAGAGAAAGGTTGATAGAATGACACCAATAATCATAGAGGACGAGGAGCTGGAAACCGTAAAGGAATTCAAATACCTAGGGGTAATCCTGGACAGCACCCTCAGTTTTAGAAACCACATAAAAGAAACAAGCAAGAAGGCGATGACAGCCCTCATGCAATGCAGAAGAGCCGTTGGCAGGAACTGGGGTATGAAACCCGAAGTAATCCAATGGATCTACAGATCAATCATACTACCAAGAATTTTGCATGGTGCCCTGGTATGGTGGCACAAAGCGCAACTAGAATACAACAGGAAAGAACTCACGAAGGTACAGAGACTAGCCAGCATCATGATATCAGGAGCTATGAGAACTACTCCCACGGCCGCCCTAGAAATGATACTAGGCCTCAGTCCAATAGATTTGGAAATAAAAAAGAGAGCCACAGAACAATGGTTTAAGCTGAAAAGCATAAATCTATGGAAAGGAAGAAACAATGACAAAGGTCATGCAGAAATAGGCAAAAACTATGAGGAAAACCTTTCTATGATATTAGTTAACAACGACCTAATAAATAAGGAAAGGATTTTCGACAAAAAGTACAGGGTAAGCATCAGATCCAGAGAAGACTGGAAAACAGAACAAGACGATCTGGATTGCACTGCAATATGTTACACAGATGGGTCTAGGAAAGAATCAACTATGCTATCGGGAGCTGGAGTATACATAGCTAAACCCGACACAAGAAGAGCCACCTTCAATCTGGGAAAATACACAAGTGTATTTCAAGCGGAAGTATTTGCGATAACGCAATGTGCGCTAATGATTAGAAGTGTGATAAGCGACCACAACGTAGAAAGAATAGTAATATACAGCGACAGTCAGGCCGCTATCAAAGCCCTTGACAAAACGGAGACTACCTCAGCCCTGGTAAAAGAGTGCAAACAAACCATTCAGGAACTCGCAAACCTGGTTGAGGTAGAAATTGCCTGGGTACCCGGACACGAAGGTAACATTGGCAATGAGGAAGCCGATGCACTGGCTAGGAAGGGGGCCGACGAACCGTTCATCGGGCCGGAACCAAGACTGCCAATCTCACACAAAATTACCAAAAATATCATTGAGATCAGGACAATCAAAGAAACCAACCAAAGATGGATGAGCAGAAAGGACTGTAGACAGTCTAAGATCTTCATCAAATCAGTGGACAAAAAGAAAACCAAAGAGCTACTAAAACTGGGTAGGAGAGACATAAGAAACATCGTAGGAGTACTGACAGGACACTGCCCCCTAAACAGACACCTGTCAGTGATTAAAAGAACAGAGGACCCTATTTGTCCACAATGTAGAGAAAAAGAAGAAACAAGCTATCACTTCATGGCGGAATGCCCGATGTACGCATCGCTGCGCTGGGAACTCTTTGAAGTAGACAGGCTGAAAGAAGAGGATTTAAAGCAGCTTACGATAAGCCAGCTCAATAGGTATTGCAAGCGCACAGGTAGGTTCGAGGTCCCGACGCCGGTGGGGTAAATGATAACCCGCCCTCCCCTGATCTTGTCAGGGGACTTTGGGGAACTGGGCGAAATGGTTCCGACTATGGTGACTGATCGCCCGTCCGGCTTTGCCGGCGTCCCTCCTTCTAAATAATAAGGGCTGTATGACACCCATAACAGTCGAGTGTTTTGGCGCCCGAACGAAGTGAGGGCGCCGATAGTTCGAGACTGTTATGGGTCCATACACCCGAAGTAAACACTCTACTTTTCATTTTGAATATAAGGAAAGTAAAAACAAACAAAATATTCTAAAAAAAATTTTGTAAGGTTTCTACGATTTTAATTATTTTATAATGTAGCAAAATAAGCTGTATAGGCTTCTGTGCCTTTGCCTACATACCTTTAGTAAATAAAAGTCCAAAGAGATTACAGATATCGATTTGACATGACACCCCCTATTCTTTTTTAAAATTTATTACAGCCCTAGGGCCGCCACATATCACTTTCAACCCGCATTTTAGGCAAGTTATGAGTTACTTTCAGAATATGAGACATGAAAAAGTTATTTTATGTTTTTCAAATATCATGCGCCTATTTGTTTTGGACAGGTAGTACTGCTAGTAACTGTTACACTGTAATCCTTACTTCTGGATGTATGCACAAGTTTTTCCTAGAACTCAGTACAACACCGGTCAGACTCGGCAGCTCACCCTGACTCTTTTCATAGTACTTAAATAGATTTTTTAACTCCTCCAAAACTTTTTCTATTTCTGGCACAGTACGAGAACAGTATATCAACTTTCTGAAACATAGATGATCATGAACTTTCTTTGATCTGGCTTTACATTGGTTTTACAAGCAAGGTAACTTAATTAAGAAAAAAATTACTTACCGAACGTTATGGGGATTCTGTATCATGTAAGCTACAATTAGAGACAAAAGCGATATAGTTTTTCCAGTTCCAGAAGGCATTTCCAATAATCCATGGCCCTGAAAAGGCAGTGAGTATTTACCATCCAAAACTAATAAGATAGCCTTAATTTGTCTTGACAACGCTCACCTTGGCATCCAATGCACGTTTCAATTCTAACATATAAGCATATTGCTCTGGATAAATATAATCATATGGAAAATAAACAAGAAGTCCATCAACAGTTAACCTAAAACGTAAAATGCAATTCAATTTATTTTACGATATCTATATACGATAAAGTTCACTCGATTATGTTTATTATAATAATCTTACTTCATTGTAATTTATATATTTGCTATTTAATAGGAATTCAAATAATAAATATCCGGCTCCAATTCCTTGTTGTTTTGTTGGTTGTGAGCACAGATTACTAATATGTGTTGTACAGTGATGATGAGAGAAGCCCAGTGTTACCGGTTACCGGTGTGTGAATCGAAAGAGTTCGAAATCAGTCGCAAAAAGTTTCGTTTTTCCTAAAGTTCGTCTTCTTGAAATAAACAATAAAATATATTTAATTTTATTAAACTTTAATTGTGATTAAAGATAATACCCTAAGTGATAATGTGATAAATATTAAACAAGAAATGATAAATGTTAAAGAAGAAAAAAGCTTAAGATAATACCCTATTTTAACCTTTTTTCTTCATGTTTTCTGAGTATATAATCACTTCCAAAGAGTATATAATCACTCTTTATTCTGCTCAATCATTCACTCAATGGCGGATTTTTGTAACAATATAAGCTTCATTTCTTAAAAGTTTTCGATTAACAAAAGTTTCATAAATCAAAGCACATTAATATAAAATATTCAAAATTTAGAATCTCCTGGTCACAGACCTATTCCGTCGGGATAGACGAAAAAAGCGCTTCAAACTAGCGTGAAACCTAGCGTGAACCTAGCGTGTCGAATATTTCGTATCACGAGCGAGATTCAGTGATGTGGAAATGTTATGACGAGCTCTTGCAAGAAAGCACTGCACAGCACAATTAACCATTTTCCTTTCTGAGTTACGCTTGTTTGTTTTCATGGCAATGGTCTCAAGCAAACTGACTTGGATCGTAAAACTTTGACCTTGCATCAAACTTTTGACATGCAAGGTAGGTACCTACTTTTATACGCTCTATCTCGATATTATAGGTACATTTCTTACAGATTATTGTCTTACAGTTATGTCGTGGACAAGCGCTTAGTCGCACAACTGACACTTAGTAAATGCTGGCTGGAAAATGCCACTACGTCCAATGATACGCTGAAGAACCGTTGATGAGTACAAATAAAACAATTATTTATTATTTAACACAGTATATTTTATTATTAAATAAATGCACTGAATCAAAGTCACTTCAATACAGATTATAAATCGGCTAAATCCGCGACCACTAAATTATCTGCACTTTGAATAATTTAAAATTAAAGGAATAATATTCCTTAAAAACAGTTCACGCTTGACACTTCTAATTCGCTGCACTTGTTTGAACACTTCTTATTAATCTTCAGAACTCTTATTGAACACTTATTTTCAAACTCTTCTTTGAACACTTCCGGATGCGCTTACTCAATACACTTTTTAAGTCACTATGCTGTACGCTGCGCTGCGTGCCGTTTTTATACCGCCCGCGGAAAGTCGAGAATCGCATGGAATATTCGCGACGTGTGCGTCTCGAACGTTCACGACAATCCACGAGCGGCCGAGAGAGCGAGGCACTATTTCTATCTCGCTCACTCGCTTCAGCGGGAGAAATTTCTCGCAATCTTCGTCCTTATTTAATCATAATCATAATCATAATCACAACATTTATTTAGTACAGGCGAAGGACATACAAGTGATATTA
The DNA here is from genome assembly GCA_910589605.1 of Chrysoteuchia culmella. NCBI lineage: Eukaryota > Metazoa > Arthropoda > Insecta > Lepidoptera > Crambidae > Chrysoteuchia > Chrysoteuchia culmella. Next base: position 18,770,804 of record OU342655.1, on the reverse strand, counting down.
ACATAATACAATAAAAAAGATACTTAACAAAAAAAAAATACTTAATTTTAAGTTACAGTATTGAATAAATTGTCCCACGGCTGCACTAAAAGGGACCTAGTTCAGCATTGTGTCAGTATTACACTGACGCTGGTTTTCAACTAGACCGCTTTTAGTTTATTGACACCTGGATGTCATATACATAAAAATGTATAAACAATAGTGCAGATGTGCGATTGTGTGTGTGGTTTTACATAGGTATGTTTGAATGAGAATGTTTGTGCGTGTATGTGTACGTGTGAATGTGTGTATTCATCTCTGTGCGTGCGTGTGAAAGAGTGTTGTTATTATATCTGCGCGTGTATCGTTAAATGTAGGACATATCGATATTAATATTTCCCAGCTCCCGCTGCGCATCGGTAAGATGTTGTCGTAAACGTTTTCTAAAAACATATATAGAAACAATATATTTAATGCAGCGCGACTCTTTTACTAACTTTCTGTCTCTCAATGTTCGCGCGGCGTTCAAACAACTATTTCATTGTCCGACGTCGCTCACAAGTTATATTTATTAACAGTCATACTTATTACTTTGCGAATGACGCACAGATGATGATTGAACTTTCATTTGATTGATTGATTCGAAGATTCGACATCTTACGTGCGTTATGTTGGTTCTCCCGAATTCTACTTTAACTTTGCACTTAATACAACGGCAATAAGATAAAAATTAAATAAATAAATCTGTGCCATAATGAGCTTCATTAAAAATCTGCGTTCATACTATTTTTTTTATGAAATTATGTTTAGTTCAAAAATTATCTGAATTTTATTTCGTTTTTTTCCGACGTAAGTTCCGTATAGTTACGATGATCGAGTTCCGCAAAAGTTCGATTAGGACCTTAAAAGTTCCGAAATCTGAACAAAAAGTTTACACCGGCAACACTGGAAAGCGGATCACAAACGTGACATTGACATTTTACTGTGCGTTTGTAAAGTTTAAAGTTTGTAACATTGAGTAGATTAAATACACTGTACAATTTTGAATTTATACAAAAAACTTATAACTAGCTTTGTAAATAGATTCTGTTCGGCTATACACTTTTTAACCGACTTCAAAAAAAGGAGGAGGTTATCAAGTCGACTGTATTTTTTTGTTTTTTTTTTTTTATGTATGTTCCACCATAACTTCGCCAGTTGTTAACAGATTTTTAAAATTCTTTTTTTATCTGGAAGAAAATGGTTTATGTGGGTCCCATATAATTTTTACGAAGATCTGGCTAGTAGTTTTTTCATAATCCTGAAAAATATCAATCACCTTTTGGCAAGTAGTCGTATACCTAGATGACATCATTGTTGTGTATGGGCTGATTTTTAGTGTAAGTAACGGCACATAATGTAACAAAAAAATCTGAAATAAAAACATTTTATAAAAAAAATCAAACCGACTTCAAAAAGTAAAAAATAAAACTTTTGGAGTCGGTGCCAGTTAGCTAAGGCCAAAAAAAATATAGTTAATAGAAGTGCAATGTAGAATGCTTTGGCTGGCACCGACTCCAAAAGTTTTATTTTTTACTTTTTGAAGTCGGTTTGTTTTTTTTTATAAAATGTTTTTATGTACTACTATAGTATTCTGTGGCTATATTAACATTCAAATAAAGGGGTAGTAGGTAATACCTCAAAATAGCTATCTTTTTGGAAACCTTTTAGCAACCACCCAACCTCTGTAGGCTAGATGAGAATGAGACATAGGTAGGTACCACAGCAACCTGATGAATGAAAGATAAGATAATAAGTTTAAAATCTTATTTTAAACTTTCGCGTACCTAACAACCTGATGAAGGCAACCGATCTAGTGCAAATAAGTGTCCCAATGTGCGATTATTCGCAGATTATTCGATATTCCCGGTAGAGTCACTAAAGTTAAGCATATATAAATATTTTGAATCTGTACAATTCAACATCGTTCTGAAGAAAAATGATGAAGTAGGTACAGGAACGAATAGAATGATCTCTATAGTGTAAATAAGCTGATACCGAAAAACGTGCGTTGGCCTTTGATCTCTCTTAGCTGATAGGGCTCAAGATGTCTTATCCTAACTAAGGGGTCGTTCACACACAAAGTCTGTATTTACAGGATCTTTTTAACGTGGAGATAGGTTCACATCGCGTTCCCGTTCAAAACCGACCCGTAAAAGGGACCGCTGTATATTTTGTCGGATCGATATTTTTTATCAGACCTGTAATTACAGAACTGATAAAAATAGATCGATATTTTTTATCAGATCTGTAATTAATTAGAGGTCTGATAAAAAATATTGATCCTACATTAATATACAGCGGTCCCGTAACTATCATGTTTGTGAATTCGCTCATACAACTACAGACACCTCCGCGCCGTCCGCCCGCCCCCGCGCGTCGCCAAATAAAAACGTATACGATAAAACTGTCATGTAAAGCGGACTGTAGTGTGAACGTACCCTAACTTATTGTTTGTAACTTTTGTCATTCACGATAGTTATAATTTTAGAGCGAGGTAAAATGGTAAAAATAGTCGTAATAGGGGCAGGAATAAATGGACTGGGCACAGCAATAAAAATTAAGGAATACTACCAGAAGGAAGACGTAAGATATTTCAAAACTTTAACTTTTTTAATTACCTATGAATGTTTATGAATAAGATATTGCATTTTTTTCAGGTAGTGCTGCTGTCCCATGAATTTTCACCGAATACAACGGCTGACGGGTCGGGTGGGTTGTGGTATCCATTTCTTTGTGGAACGACTCCTGAACACCTGATAAAGTAAGATTTGAGTATTTTCCCATTGCATATAATATCTTGAAGAGTAAGGCATTCCGCTCCACTACACTCAAACAAGAGCTGTTAGTGTGTGCCTTAAATTTATGAATAGCAAAATCTCTGAAATAACTTTTTGAATTTCCAGTAAATGGGGATCTGCTTCATACAAACTTGCACATGGGATGTGGCAAAAAGGAGGGTTCAACGTATGTGCAATACCAATATATTACTTTTTCACTGATGCCAACCATATAAAGCCAGAATGGGCGAACTCAGTATTTGGGTATGAAGTATTTAGCAGGCGTCAGTTGGAATACTATAACAATTTGTTTAGTTCTCAATATGGGTGAGTGCGTAACAAAACAAGTAGTATCAAAGTTGTTCAGAGGTGACTCGAAGTCGCAAGTGTTGGATTTTCGATCCTCTGCTCTCTCAATTGAGCTACGACTTATGGAAACGCTTCGGATTGTCTTCTTTTACTATTGTAAACTATGCTTGCCTAAACAATAAAGACCAACATTTAATGTAGATTACGCCTCCGCATGCATCCTAACCCTATACGCGGAAAAAAATACGTGTGCAGATCGCCTCGCTTCTTATTTTCATTTCGTAAACAAATACCTGTCATGAGTCGTTGTTGGAACTAACCCTGAAGCAGATCAGACACGAGAGACACAGAGACTCTTCGGGGTCATTACTTAATTTCTTTGATTTCAGGGGGGGAGTACGATTCACCACCTTCGTGGTACACTCGACATCTATGATGAAATACTTGACGGATCGATTCCTTCGAGCAAATGGTAAAATGCGGACTGGTCGAGTTAGCTCTCTTGATGATCCTCTACTGAGTGAATTTGACGTGATCGTCAACTGCACGGGCTTAGAAGCCAGGTTCATAGTGCCAGACAAGGACGTTTTCCCCATACGAGGTCAGATATCGAAGGTATTTTGTTAGTATCTTCGCATCTATCTAGATGAATAACATCGATCGGTGGTATATTTTGTCGACTTATCATAAAACATAAGTATTTATTTTTTACTCTATTGTATTTATTAAAAATATTAAAACATTTTACAATGTACACCTATTCCCAATCGGTAGGTAAAGGTAAGCTGCCGGTACTTTTATCTACTTGCACCTCTCAGGCCCTCTGGCTATGAAACACAATCGTAATCGATATTCCATTGTTGTGGGTGGACACCGGCACACACCAGTGTCCGGTGGGTCCAAATGACAACTTAAATTAAATACAAACATATTCTTTCACAGGTCTCAGCACCTTGGGTTAATCAAGTAATTCTTGACGAAGTTAGTGGAAATTACCTCATACCAAAGTATGGTTGCAATAACTTTGTATTTCAGATCGATTATACCTACTCCATGCATCATCATCATATAATTTTGTTCACAGTTATGAGACCTGCGTTTTGGGCGGTACACATCAAGAACACGACTACAATACAAACGTTGATAAAAAAGATAAAGAGTTTATTATCAATGGGTGCAAAGTGTTGTTTCCCGGCTTGAAGGTACGTACTTGCATCGTTACCTTATTAAAATACCAATATAAAATATGTATTTTGCGTAGACACACGGTATACCCAGCATGAGCGGCTTTTATCACAGAACAGAAAAAAAGAGTTTTTTTTTGTTTGATGAATTAATTAAAGTATGAAAATGTTTATAGATGTAAAGAGACGAGTTAATTACACAAAACACCCCATAAAATATTAAATAATTTAAAAAACCCCGACACAAAAAGCTTACTCTTAAAAAGTTAATAGTACATTATGGTACAAGTGTGTAATGTTGGTGATTACCGCTGAGGCGCTTGGACGCTGAGGCGCCATTTGAGACCCGAGCCGTGAGACGAGGGTCTTAAGAGAGCCGAGGACGGTAATCATCAATACACACGTGTATAATACGACGTTTTTCAACACACTTGTGAAGAAAATAATAATAACAAAATATTTTTTTATAGATACAATAGATATTTTTCCTTGGTGTTTTCCGGTAGTAAACTTTCCATAACGTTAAGGGCTTCACATCTTATATCGGGCGGTGTACAACATAAATCATTTTCTTCATAACTAGTAAGTACTTGTAGACATTTTAATTAATAAATAACTATAATTTCAACAGTAAAAACGAGTAAATAGTGAAATTTTTTTCGCAATGGCGGGAAAAATTTGTTAGTTTTCCTATGCGCGCGCATTAACGGCCATAGACTAAAATAATGAGGTTTCTCTTTTTTTTGGTTTGTCGCGGATAGGGGAATATACACATACAAAATAGGGAGTTTAAAGTTTTTACATTTAAGTGAAAGTTTTGTTTATTAAACACGTACTTACAAGTTGAAATTAACTATTTTTAAATACGAAGTGCAAGAAATGAGCAAGCAATAGGTACCTATATTAATTTATTTGTACTACCTATTGAACCCGATCTTTTTGGTATCGAAACTTTTTTAAGAACAAAGCAACTATTGTCTGTGAACTCAACCAATAAAAAAAATCTATAACTCACTTGCGGAAAAAAAAGCGCGGGAAACTCATAACAGGGCGGACCTTCTTTTTATTTCAGAAATTTTAATTTCAATAATTGTTAATAATTCTGATCAGTTGAGTTGTTGTGAGGTGTAAATATTTAATTAGTTTGTTTTTGTATTATATTAGTGTATATTCTTCTATCCCTGGTAAGTTTTTATTATAGTTTTTTATATATGGATATTATATGACCGAGCCCCCCGATCTGGATGTTGCGTCGGGGGACTTGGGCACCGTCCTGAGTCCCCCGGTGGGTTTTAATGTTATTGTATCCGATAAAGGAGATGAAATGGACACTGATGCATCAGTGGGCAGCAGTGTAGGCTCAGGATCTCGGAAAAGATTAAAAGTAAAAAAAATATGCAAACAATGTAACAGGAAAAGGAAACGAAATTCTCATGAGGGAAACAATGATCTCGATTGTCAATGTTGTGGTCACGATTTAATTTTGAAGAAAGGCTCTGACAATGTATTTAAAAAACCTGACATTTCTACTTATGCAAGTACAAATGTCAGTTTTAAGACTAATGGTGACTCCAACTCAGTTCCACTTCCCACACAGGCAGCTGAATTAGGCCGTAGGCAATACGTTTCTACAGATTTATCTCCTTATTTAATCCATGTCCAGAGAACTGAGACTTCTCCAAATGATGGGACTTATCTGCACCCTATAACTTTTGGCAATTTCCTTAAAAAAAATAGCTTCAAAAATATAATTCCGGGAAGTGTTAAACGTATTGGCAGAAATAGATGCACTGTGTCTTTTTCTACCATTCAAGATGCTAATGGTTTTGTTAATGATAATAAGTTGAAAGATTTTAAAATGCGAGCTTTCATTCCCACATTTAATGTTACCAGATTAGGCATAGTTCGAGGGGTTCCAGCTGAATGGACTCCTGAAGAAATTAAAGAAAATGTTACAGTTCCAATTGGGTGTGGCCAGATCATTAAAATTAGACGTCTTAATTATAAGGTATATATTGATGGATCAGTGATTTGGAAACCATCCCAGTCAGTTGTATTTACATTTGATGGGCAAGTTCTCCCTAAAAGAGTTTATATATGTTACAATGCACTACCAGTTGAACTGTACACATATCCAACAATTCAATGTTATAATTGTTGCCGCTATGGACATACCAAGTTAAATTGTCGGTCCCATCCTAGATGTTTTAAATGTTCTCAGGAACATAAAGGTGAAACATGTAATATAGATGAAAGCTGTGCTGTATGTTTAATGTGCTCAGGGCATCATTATGCCACTAATAAAATATGTCCAGAATTTAACAGACAAAGGGAAATTAAACTTAGTATGTCCCATAGCTGCATATCTTATAACGAGGCAAGTAAACTCCACCCAGCTATATCCAAATCTTATGCTGATGTTCTTCGTACAAAGCAGGATTTTGGAGAAAATAACATTAATAATAGACTCGATACACCATACCCACAGAGTACATCCTATAAAAAAACTGTTTTTATCAAACCCCGTCCACCTTCATCTAATAATACTATAGGTTATGATCAAAGAGCTCACAACAAGTTAATTAATGATTACAATATGCCTCATTCATCCACAAATGGTACTGCTTTTAAACAAAATAAAGATGATAATTCGCAAAATACTACAGTTATTGATTTAATAATTTCTTTTCTTAATTCACTATTAACCAATCATACACTGAAACCGACCAACGTTGCCATAATTGTTGAAATGATCACTAATTTAATAAATAATAATAATGGATCTAAAGGTCCTACAATGGAATTGCAGGAGTGTAGTGCCTAAAAAGAGTGATTTAATTTATATGATTAATAAACATAAAATAAGTATAGTAGCACTCTCTGAAACATGGCTGAAATCTGGTTTCCTGTTTGGGATTCCTGGCTTCACATGTCTTAGAGAAGACCGAACAGATGATTATGCAGGAGTTGCGATTCTTGTTAAAAATACAATTTCTTTTCAAAGATTGTCACTTCCTTCACATAACTTAGATGATATTAATGTTATAGGTATTAAATTATCAAGCGGTATTTCTATTATTTCTACTTATATTCCTCATCCATCTTCTGACATTTTTGATAATGAAATTGTTCCGTTGATAACAGCCATCAAAAGTCCTTTCCTACTTCTTGGTGATTTTAACTCTCACCACCGTTCCTGGGGCTGTGGTATTACCGATAATAATGGTAATAATTTTTTAGACATTATTGACCAGCATAACCTCTGTATTTTAAATACTGGCATACCGACTCGCCGCACTAAACCTGGCGAAAAGGCAAGTGCGGTAGACTTATCTATTTGTAATCCTGGGTTAGCTTCAGCAATTACTTGGTTTCGCCTTAATTCAACTTTTGGTAGTGATCATTTCCCCCTTATTATGTGTACCCCTATGAAAACTCCCGGCGCCAATTACAATCCTCGCCTCAAACACAGATTAACTCAATCTGAAACAGATTGGGTAAAATTTAAAAATATTGTCCATAACAAAACTAAAGATTTTCCCAACATTAGTCAGTCAGGAGTAACAACCTGTTCTGAAGCATTAGCCAAGTGTCTTATAGAAGCAGCAGATGAAACATTTCCTAGAAAAAGGGCTTCCTCAGGATTAATTCCTTCTCCACCTTGGTGGGACCATGAGTGTACCGCGGTTATCAAAACACGAAAAGAGGCTGAGGAAATTTATAAACAGGATATGTCAAATGATAATTATGATCAACTTTGTAAGGTAATTGATAATACGAAAAAAATTCTTAAACAAAAAAAAAGAAATGGGTGGATATCTTTTTGTACATCACTTTCACCTACTACATGCCCGTCTGAAGTGTGGCGTAATATCAAACGCTTCAGATCAGCTTATAGCTCCTCATCATTCATAACTCTTGATCCTTCTTTGGCAAATTCTTTTATGGATCAATTAGCACCACCAACTGTAGCGGAATCGTACGATTATATTCCATTTAACTCCTCCTTATCAGAATCTTCTCTTAATGATCTATTCTCTCTTGCTGAATTAAAAGGAGTCTTAGATAGTGTAAAAGATAGCTCACCCGGTGAAGATGGGATACCCTATTCGTTTTTTGTGAATTTAAATGATGAATCCCTGTCTTATTATTTAAAATTAGTAAATGAGGTAATTGCTACAGGGGAGATTCCTCTTTCCTGGAGAACACAAGTTGTGATTCCAATATTAAAACCAACCAAGCCGTCCTGTGACCCTAAGTCATTTCGTCCGATAGCTTTGAGTCCTATTTTATGCAAATTAGCAGAGCATTTAGTTAAAAATAGGTTGGAGTGGTTTATTGAGAGTAATCAATTACTATCCAACAGTCAGTTTGGCTTTCGTAAAGGAAAAAGCACAATAGACAGTATTAGTATTTTAACTTCTGATATACATATAGCCTTTTCTAAAAATAAAATAGTATTAGCAGCATTTTTAGACATTCATTCCGCTTATGATAATGTTAGTGTTAGTAACTTAATTAAAAAAATGAAAGATCTTAATGTTCCTGAAATCCTTACGAAATTTGTTAATTTTATGCTTTCAGAAAGACATATTCACTTAGATCTCCCTGATGGCACGAGATTAACTAGGGTACTTGGTAAGGGTCTTCCACAAGGATCAGTCTTAAGCCCTTTATTATATAACATATATGCGAGTGACTTAGAGAGTTCGTTAAATAATATCCACATACTTCAGTATGCTGATGACCTCCTTTTATACTATGTTTGTCAATCTCCTGTAGATGCTTGTAGAGTTTTGAATTTTTCTTTGGCTTTGCTAAAGCAATGGCTGGATAAAAATGGATTAGAGTTGTCCACTGAAAAAAGCAGTGTAGTGTTATTTACAAGAAAACGATTTGTACCTGATGTTAGAATTTTATACGATAGAACTTTAATTGAGAGGAAAGATTATGTTAAGTTCTTAGGGGTAATGTTGGATTCAAGGCTTACTGGAATCCAGCATTGCGAATATGTTGTTAACAAGTGTGAAAGAGTCTTGAATATGATGAAGTGTCTATCAGGGGTGTGGTGGGGTGCCCATCCAACTTCACTTAAACTTATTTACAACGCGTTAATAAGGAGTATTCTCGAATATGGAACGTTTTTGCTTCAAGGGGGCAACAAAGGTGCTTTTAAAAAATTAGATGCAATTCAACACAAAGCATTGAGATTAATCTTAGGTACTATGAAATCTTCGCCTATCAATGCCATGCAAGTTGAATGTGTTGAACCTCCTCTTAGCCTAAGAAGACAATTACTCAGTGATAAATTCGTATTTAAAGCCTACCAGAATTCAAACCACCCTCTGTTTCCAAAATTACAGATTTTAGAAGAATTAATGTCTCTCAATTACTGGAAACACAAACCCCCTATAAGTCTCTCTATTAGCTATAAAAAGCTTCTAGCCCTAGAGGCTCCCATTTACCGTTCTGAAGTCCTACCACTATTTAAAATTAATTTAGACTCTCTATCCTTAAAACCTAACATTTGTTATAATGTAGGTGTTAATAAAAATGACATAGAAGCAAATATTGTTTTCAATTATAATACAGATGAACATTTTAGGGAAGCAAATTTCATCTTCACAGATGCTTCAAAATCGTCGGTCTCTGAAAATGTAGGAGTAGGTGTTTTCCATGACCAGTATAATATAGTCCAAAAAATTAAGTTACCTCCTGAAGCTTCTGTATTTACAGGGGAATGTTTCGGTATTGACAAAGCCTTGGAATACATTCTCTTAATGAAACTTAATAGTACAGTGATATTTACTGACTCTAAAAGCGCTTTACAGGCTATAGAAAAATTTCCCTTCAAAATGAAACCATGCTATCCAATTATATGCGATATAAGGGAAAAACTTTGGAAATGTAAATTTTTAAATTATTCTGTTACTTTGGCATGGATTCCAAGTCATCAAGGAATTAGTGGGAACGAAAGAGCAGATCAATTGGCCAAAGAAGCGGTTGAGTGTGGGGACTTACACCCCTTTATTAACTACTGTCATGATTTGTCTTGCTTACCTAAATCCTATTTATTTGATTCCTGGCGACATCTCATAGCTAAAACTTCTCTGGCTAAAGGCAAAGTATATTTTAGCATTCAACCTGACATACCTAAAAAACCCTGGTTTCACCAATTTGAATGTAACAAAACCATTGTCAGCATCATTACACGGATGCGCCTTGGCCATGTATGCACCCCTGCTCATCTGGCTAGGTTGCACATTGTGCCCAGTGACCTGTGTGATTGTGGAACTGATGTTGGTGACCTCGATCACATATTCTTTTCTTGCCCTCGCTATGATCATTCCCTTTTCCTGAACTCATTGGCAGCACTTAATGTTCCATTTCCTACCCGCATGTCCTGCCTATTAATGGATCCATGTAAATATTATTATGTTTTAGCATCTTTTATTAATGTCAATAATATTAAAATTTAATTTTTATAAGTATTTACTATATATATATTTATTACCTGTATTTTAATACCATTCCAAATTCCTACCAACTCTCCTGATCCTTTTTTCCAAATTCCGTATACTTTTTTCATATTCCCTGTTTCCCTACCTTTCTACTTGACATTGGCAAAATAGTCAAACTCTATTGCCACAAAAAAAAAAAAAAAAAAAAAAACTCACTTGCGAATAATAGATAAGAAAAAGTCACAGTTTGAATAAAGGTGTCATTATGTGCCTAATTGCAGTGAAATTATAACCACTATAAGAGCAAGTGTGTTGAAAAAATACTTGGACGAATTGTGGTTAATTCGTCCAAGAAAAAGGTATATCATCAAGTCATATTGATCTATGAAAAAAATAAACAACTTTAAAGATTTCTCTCGTGAAAGAACGTGCCTCGTTGTCAAGTGGTAGAAACCACTCGTATCAGATCCAGAGATCGCGGGTTCAATTCCCAGGGGGTACATAACATTGTATTCGGTTTGATTGGTGGTGAGACTTGTTCTAAGTCCGACTGACTAGTTACCACCATCTTGCCTGTTTCCACGTGTTATTGTCCGGTTCACATCACATCTTAGCGGGCGGGGTAAGCTAAACGTGTATCATCATAACGCGTGATACAGCGGTGTTCATTTTAAGGGGGCCAGCTCTATTTTTGATTCACTCGTCTCGAGATTTATACTGATTACCTATCGTGCCACGTTTGAATTTCCATATTTTCCGTACTTCTGTAATAGCGACCCTGAACGTATAGACATAGTTTCACTTTCGCCTGTAATACCGCCTCTCATCGCGGGCGCGCGAGGGGCAAAGCGAAAAGCGAGCTATATCTACACATGCAAGGTCGCTAATCGCCTCGCCACTCCCGAGATGAGTGATTAAAATTAAAGGTCCTGGAATCCACATGTTCAACGAATTTGTTGAGCATTGTAGCGCTGTGGTCTAAGAACATCTTATCGTGCAATAAAGAAAACTTTCATTAAGGCTTCAGTTTTTCATTTCAGAATGCTGAACTTGTGCTAGACTGGGTTGGTCTGAGACCAGGAAGACACGAGATCCGGTTGGATGCCGAGGAGCGGCACGGCAAACTGGTGGTCCACAACTACGGTCATGGTAAAATTCTTCTAGAGTCAGCGACAAACAAACTAAATCTTTGTAATTTTTACTTACTTTAACCAAGGAAACTAACTTGCTTTGCTTGCTACTATCCCAAGTCAAGATTCAAAGTAGCCACATAACCATTGTCGCTACTTTGAATCTTGACGCTATGTAAATAAAAGTTAAATTAAAGTGGTCACAATCGGTGCTTACAGAGTGGCCGAAAACAGCACCCCTACCGCCGAACGGTATTGGCTATCGCTATCAAACTTAAAACTCGTAAAACCCTGCGACTATAAGGTTTTTGTCTAATTCCTACATATTTCTATTTATCTATTGGATTCAATATTGCATATTAGTGATAACCTTTGCGAGAGCCCTTGTAGGCGGTTTAAACAATCGATAGCTATAGCGATGGCAATACCGTTAGACGGTAGGGGTGCGGGTCTTCAAGTCAAGTCGGAATATAAAAAAATCCTTTCTCAGTGCTCGCCTACATCGTTAAAGAATCCTGTATGCAAAATGTCAGCTTTACCGGTTCAGCCGTTTGGGCTGCGCGTTGTCTGTCAGTCAGTCACGGTATTGTTTTATTGGCATAGATAGATAATAGCTTTTTTTCATTCCACAGGAGGAAGCGGAATGACATTATTCTGGGGCTGCGCAGACAACGTGCTGGAGATACTCAAAGAGAAACTGGGGGCCGCGTGCGAGTTGCACCAATCAAAACTCTGACGAACCATCTTTAATAATCTTTATTTTATTAGAAAAAGTTTAACAAACATATATTATAAAAATATTCTTATTAAATATCCCCCTCACTAGATATGTAAATTATAAATTAAATATATTTTGCACGGCTGAATAAACAATCTATTCTTTGAATTTTTATTGCACTTTTATCTATATATTTTTTGTCAGATTACTTTTAAGTTTCGCTATCACTTGAAAACCGAAGTAGGAAGAAGAACAAGTTAGGGAAATTTATCACAGAGAGGCCTAAGTTTTCATAAATAAGTTAAGGAAATTGATCTCAGTGGCCTTAGTACTCAAAAACAAGCTAAGGAAATTTATTTAATTAACTTCAGAGGCACAGACTTATATCGTGATAGACGGTAAAAGTGTACCTACCTTGAGTGCCAAAATCCACGGTCAAAGTTTTAAGACCTAAGTCAGTCCGCTTGAGCCCATTGCCATGAAAACACGCATCACTCAGAAAAGAAAATGGTTAATTGTGCACTGCTTTCTTACAACAGCTCGTCAATAACATTTCCACATCACTAAATCTCGCTCTTGAAGTCATCGTAGGTACGAAAAATTCAACACGCTAGGTTCTCATACAGTTTGAAGCGCTGTTTTCGTCTATCTCGATATAGGTCTGTGTTTAGAGGCCTAGGCCTTTAGTACTCAAAACAAGTTAAGGAAATTGACCCCAGAAGCTCAACTATTTACAAACAAGATTTATTAAAGAAATTTACTTCAGAGGCCTGAGTAGGTACTCATAACAATTGTGGAAATTGACCTCAGAGGCCTAAGTACTCAAAACAAGTTAAGGAAATTGACCTCAGAAGCTTAACTATTTATAAACAAGGTTATTAAGGAATCTATTCCCTATAGAGAACGCTACTGCTCATTGCATCTTTTCTGACATATAGGAAAAATAATATCGCAAGTAGGTACCTTTTTTTAAAGGAAAAATTGGTACAAAATCTTTAAGGGGTCGGTCGTTGCAAAAGAGACTTCACTTTTTAGACACCCTGGCGGTGTCGTACACGTCTGTTCTCCTCTGCATCCTTATTGGTATCTGGCTGCGGACTTCTTTGACGGTGCTTAGGTCTGCGAAGAAAATATTTACTTTCAAATAGTTACGCCTATACATGTACAGTCAGCAGCAATTACGGTTTATACAAAATGTCAAATTTCTTCTGACAATTTCGAACTTAACCACTTACGTTTAAAGGTCAAAGTCGATTGGAGATTAATAGTTTTGTAAAGCCGTAGCTGACCGTACCAGCACATATGCTAAAACTTCAAGGGATTGAAAAAAAGAGCAAAAAAATTATCACACCTATTATTCCTAGAGTTGTGATACGGCATCTGTTCTGGGTACTTCGAGAGGCTGACCAAAAAGACCGTCCCAAGGCACAGATAACTAATAATAACAGATCCACCACTTCCCTACAAAACAACCAATGTTTTCGCTTTCTAAATCTTCTGTCAAGCGATACAAGGGATAATGAACTTAACGGCTTTGACTCAGCGTCGCGTTTCAACTGAATACAGCGCATCGAGTCTGCCCTTGAGCGGCGGCCGTGCACATACGGGAGGGTTGGTTCAATGAAATTTCGCTGGCGAACGGCTAGAGCGATAGGCAGGCATTAAGCGATTGACGAAGGCCTGCCTAAGGGTCGATTAGTAGCTATACTAGATCCATTACAAACGTGCGAACTGAATCATAAATCATTACGTCATAGGAATGTGACAATGCCGCGTCAATCGTTATCGATAAAGGGATGCCGCTCGGTCGGACGCAGGTAGCTAGGACGAAAAAATATTTTGCATTATTTCCATGACCTTGCTCTCATTACCTGGTATTGACTATCGACAAATCCCTTTTTTATTGTTACACACAACACTAGGAGTGCGAGCGAGAGTTCCGTTCCGATATGCCTATAAGTGTGAGCAAGAGGTCTGATAAAAATAATTTATGACTCAGTTCGCACGTTTGTAATGGCTCTAGTATAGTGTCCACATCAAATCAATATCATTTATTCAGTCTAGGCTGTTACAAGCACTTATGAACGTCAAAGAAGCTACGCCATCGGTTCACAAACCCTACGGCGGGAGACCTTGTAACGAGAAGAAACTCTTCAAGGGCTATTTTTTTCTCCCTGTTTTATTTCATACAGAGTCGTCAAATTGAAAAGTGAGCTTAACATATCAGTAAGGTCAATTTCCATCACCAAGTAGCTTGTGACCACATACGAGCTGTGCTATTATGGTAGCGTCGTAGCTTTTCTCACCTATATCAGCCTGCAGCGTGTCCGGGGCAGGTCCTAACGAAGCCACCAACGCTCCCCAGGGGTCAACCAGCAGCGAATGCCCCCACGCAACATACGACGCGTCTGGGTCCCTCGCAGGACTGACCAGAGCGACCCACAACTGGTTGTCGGTGGCGCGAGCCCGAGCTAGGAGCTCCCAGTGTTTCGGGCCAGTCGTCATGTTGAACGCGCCCGGGTAGATTAGCAGCGAACAGCCTACAAATGGTTATTGAAATCACTTTAAATCCATATACCTACGAAAGGAATTAAGTGTTGAATGATATGTTCTCAATAAAATTATCTTAGAAATGTAAACTGATATCGTAAGATTTGTCCGACGTGTATTGATCTCATGTGAACTCATGCTCTTTTTTCCCCGGCTCCCACCTCGCCGCGCATACCTCAGGGAGTGCGCAGCGGTTATGGTCATACTATAACAGTGGGACGCCCTTGAAATCTCGCGCAATGACGCTTTTGACAAGCCTATCATAGTATTTGACAGGACATATGTCATTGTCCCGAGTGAGCGTATGGCAGCTCGGTCTCGTTAGCACCGAGGTGGTGGTGGTTTGGTTCGTGGTAGGACTCGTTGTAAAGCCGCCTGGCTAGCTACCACCATCTTATCTAAGTCTGACGCCATAACAACAATGTTTTCAGTATTGTTGTGTTCCGGCAGTAAAAGATAAGATGGCCAGTTCCTCAGTGATTGAGGATTCCGGGAGAAGCTCGCTTTCATCTTCAGCCTATACTTAACATCAGGTATGATGAAGGCTAAGAGTCTCCCCATTCGTTCATAAAAAAGCCCCCCCTCTCGCCCCGCAACGCACGATTTCTCTGTCAAATGGTGTCCGTCGGACGACTGTATGTATAGATAGACTGTGGTCTTACCTTCCTTAGCCATGATATGCGCCATCTCGTTGAACCGCAGGTCGTAGCAGATGCCGAGGCCGATCTTAATACCGTCGAACTCGAAAGTGGTTATCTGGTCCCCGGGAGACAGCACTTCCGACTCTTTGAACGTTATCTTGTTGGGAATGTCTATGTCAAATAAATGCATCTGAAAAAAAAAAAATTAAATTTGTCCAAAATAATTAATATTTCTACACAATGTCTGATCTGTAAACGTATAGGCATAATAGTATGTATATCAATCAAAATAAATAAACAAGAAAATTGGGAACTGGCACCACACACACACACCCGCGCCGACGCCACCCGCGATTGTTTGCTCATTCGCCAGACTACGCAAACAGCTTTTTGTACTGACGATGTGTCGAGTGGCCTTGCCGATTTCCGATGCTGCACCAAACGCTTCCCGAGCCTATTAGCGTAAATTCCGAATGCTAAGCCTTCCGCTTTCCACACCTACCTTGCGATGCTGGGCCAGCAGCTTCCCGCTAGGGTCCCAGACGGCGCAGGTGTTGTAGAGCCGCCCGCCGCAGCGCTCGGGCACGGTCCCGCCCACCACGCACACGCCCGCCTCCACCGCAGCCCGACACAGCGCGCGGCTCGTTTCGCCCGACGGCACTTCTTCTGCATACTCCTCGAAATATTCTGCCAAAATTATGGGGTGACGCTTAGCCTTCATCAGAGCTGATGTTAAGTAATGATAATGCGGAAGGTGGTGGTGCGCCTCTCGCAGAATCCTGGCTGAAACTGGCTGTCTTATCTCTAACTTCCAGAACACAACAATCCTACTAATATTTAATATGTATATTAAATATGTATTTACAAAAAAAAAGTATATAAGTATGTTTATCCGTTATCTAGTACTTATCCATAACACAAGTTCTTCATGAAACTTAACGTGGGCTAGATAATTGGTGTGATTGTATGCAAATATTTATTTATTTATTTTATTTATTATAAATGCGAAAATATATCAGTTTCTTTGTTACTCTTTCACGCCAAAACTACTGAACCGATTTGTATGAAATATGGCATATATGTAGAAGATAGCCTGGATTAAAACATAGGCTACTTTTTATCCCAATATTCCCACGGGAACGGGAACCACGCGGGTGATACCGCGGGCGCCCGCTAATACTAGCATATTAAAAAAGGCCATGGAACAGTTGATGTTCAGACTATGATTTTCTTTTAATTATTTAAAGTAAGAAAACAACAGCTAGCCTGAACTTGTATGACAGTTGATAGAACATTGTTGACCCTGACTGAGACCCTGAGAATTTTCGAAGAGCAATTATCTACTCGACGATACTTTGCCTCCTGGAGGCAAACATTTTGACCTCCTTGAATGGTTCATTGCTTCGAGAAGGCAAATAAATAGCTTGCGAAATACATAAGGGTTGAATTTAAGGGTCAATTTTCGTTATTTTTTTGTTTTAATCGCGAAAAAGCACAGAGGCCCTCTTATTGACAACAGTTGATTTTATTTGCCTCAATCTATTACTATTTGGAGTGGTTATAAGTAGGATTAGGAATTCAGTATCTAAAGTCCTTAGTTATTGGCTATTAACGATAAATAGAAACAAGCTTTTTGATACCTCAAAATTATCATACAGCTCATTAGTTATAATATTTATCTAACCATTTAGAAACGTTAAAATAAAATAAGTAAAGTCCAAACTTACTGGTTCCGTAAGGTGAATTGAAGCACTCGGGGAGGGCCACTAGGTGTGCACCTTGCTCCTTGGCCTTGTGGATCTCCTGCACCGCAGCAGCAACATTCTTTGCTTTGTCCGGACCCACTGCCAACTGGACTAAGGCTATCTTCAAACCTGACATCATATCATCATATTACATGTATACTTCGGCAAACTTGAAAAAAAGACTAAGTACAGATATTTTTATTTGAAATTTAAATAGTTATAATGAAGTTAGATGGCTGTAATTATCATATTTCCATATTAAGTGTAGACAAATATTATTTTAGTAGGTAGTTTAGATAAAGATGGAATTGTTTTAAAGTCCTGATAACAGTTATCTTAGAATGCCTACGGTGAAGCAATGAGATGAAAGTTAAGTATCTGTGTTAATGTGTGAATAACGAATGATAGCTATGTAGGTACTCTGACCAAGGAAACTGTCAATTGTTAAAAACGCAACAAATCAATAAGTGCAAGGGAACTATAAAAAATATAATAGTTTTCTGAAAGATGTTGGCATTTAATCAAAATACTATACCACTACGAATGGTTACTGGTTTCTGTAAAAAACGTGGATGAGTGGCATCTACCCAGCTATACTGATCACTCATTTCGGGAGATTTTCGGGAATAAACACACTTGATTGAACTTTCAAACTAATTTTATTACTTTCGTTTACCTCTTCTAAGCATGCTTTGGTAGTTAATTTAACTATACTAAAATTCTAAAACGAACAAAAACTTAAAGTTAAGATATATAGCATAACTTATTATGGACAATAATTATTAAAAATTATAATTAAACAAAATCAGTCCTCCACTTTATAAAAATTGCAAAGTATTTGCAAAATGCGGAGTGCAGACAAATATTACCTATTTGACACTGACATTGACAATCAGAGCAGATGATCGCCGTGTGTGAGTGACAGTGACAGACAAAACAGATTATATTATCGAAAAAGCATAGTTGTTTGTGTTCACAGCTTACTTACTCTGCGAGAAATATTGAGTTTTCATCTATTTAGGCCGACAAGAGTTTTTTCCCGCTTTCACGGTAAAAGTTCCCACTTAAAAATTTTTGCTAATATCTTTAAAACAGTGCCGTCTAAACGGACTGAGACTTAAATCCATACTAATATCCAGAGAGGAAATATATGTTTGTTTTTGTATCTTTGTAACAAATTCGAAAAAAGTGTACTTAAATATAAAATAAAAGTTGTATAAAATTTTATGAGCTTTCATTACATATTACATGTAAGATAATTTTGCTCTACGACGCACCGTTTTGATTATATTAGCGAAATACTGAAAAGTGGGACCTTTCCTTCCCTCCCCCCACTTCGGCAAACATCCCAGAAGCGGGGTTTTTTTATAAATAATTTATTTCCAAAAGATTACATTATTTGGTATGACATTTCCTTAGTCTTCCAAAAGACACATGTCATTGAAGAAAACGCTTAGGTTCTAGCCTCGTCCAAGGTTCCAGCTCACGCACTCTACAACACCTCATTTTGGGCTATACTTTAGTGGACTTGAGTTTGAAAATTAATTAAATTTAAAAAAAAAAATTCTGGCATGTAATGATGTGATATATTTTTAGAATCGGCATAAAAAGCCCTTTCATTTGTTTTTGTTCTGAAACCACACATGATAGGTTGCAGAACAAAAAGTTTTTTTCCATACATAAAAATTATAACGTCATTACTTTTCTCTTATTTTTTTTGATGCTACGGGTCAAATCAATTAATATGGCCTAAAGATCAAGCGTACTGAATCCCATGCTTTTAACCCTTTGTACATAATTCCTCAGGAACCCGATACACGGGTTCCTGATGTATTATGAAAAATATATTATAAACTCAACTTTAGATAAAAAATGGTTTAATAGTATCCGTTAAGCTTCCTGGTTTCTGTAAGATTACGTCAAAATGAGCTGAACAGGGATCGTGGAACGGAGAAAATTTGAATTTAGACAGAACAGATAAAAATATAATTTGATTTCCATAGAGTGAAACTACGGAGTATCCAGCCATAATGGAGGTTTCATCCATCCATAAGGCTAGAACGAAATGGCATCGTTACAAGCCATCACCATTTGCAGGGTTTTTTAGTGTATCGCTTGGTAGGACTATCACTTATATATATATAGCTACTAGAGGCCGGGCGCGGTTTCACCCGCGTGGTTCCCGTTCCCGTGGTAATTTTGGGATCAAAGCTATCCTATCTCATAAGTTGGACCAGACTGCTCACGGTGTGCCAATTTAATTTAAAATCGGTTAAGTTGTTTAGGAGTCCATCGCGGACAAACATCGTGACAGGAGATTTATATATATTAAGATATTCACCCTAATAATACTACATTCCATTAAGTTGATTTTTACTACGTGGAAAAGATGTGTTTGCGACTCGATGCGAGTCATTTAAATGATAGCTTAACTTATTATTCACATTGCGATGCAAATTTATTGGCGTCTGTGAAGTTTGGTGCTGTGCGCATTGGCGTGACCCACAACCCACAACTCGCCTCACCTCCTACAACCGTTGATAATTCAACTTAGTACATATACCTTGGATGGTTAATTCGTCCAAGACATATACTTAAAGAAATATAACTTCGCAGACGCTAGTAAAATGCAAAATTAAAAAGTTACAATTTGATGGCTGTTTCATCTTAATCGCTAGTCAAACATTAAGTAAAAATGTTTCTATCGAATGCGAGGATATTCCTCTCATTGATGAAACGACGGTGTTCAACACCGTAGAAAGGTGAATATACTAAAAAAAATCGACGTGTCCTCTTAAGTCTCTGTAGCATAAATTGGTAAGTGCATTGGGCCGGACTCCCAAGGATGCGGGTTCGATTCCCGTCAGGGCGACATGAGACAAGTTGCTTTTTTCTAGTATATTCTTGTTTAATATTTAGACGCTAGTAACTTTACACTGTAAGTATTGTAAAGTCAACAGCAACTACACAGCTTATACATTATCTGAAAATTATTCAGACAATTTCGAACTCAACGGCTTACGTCTTAAAGTTCAAAGGCGATTGAAAAAAAAATTGTTTTGTAAAGCCTCTAAACTGCTGCTGATCATACCAACTTATCTTAGGATTGTCAACGACGACGTTCGATAAAATAAATGTTATCAATAATCCTAGTACAGTCCACAGTAGCTACGGCTTTACATACACAGGGTTATTTTTAAGCAGTATCAAAAATTATTAACTTCGACATATAATCTGTCGGCTTTCTTCTAGAAACTCGGCTCGAAATATGAACATTTGTTTTCGACACTTCTTCATACAAATCAAACTGATCACGCCTTGTTCTGTGGATCACGCCATCGATTTAGTACGGAAAGTCAAAATAATTGAGTCTTATTACGACCCATATTTCTAGGAGCAAGTTGTTCACTTACGAATTCTGAGTCAAACTTAAAAAAATTGGATACTGTTTAAAATAGCCGTGTATGTAAAATTTCGCCAGTTAACTTTGGACTTAAATTTATATGCCATTGAGTTCAGATTTGTCTGTAGAAATTTGTCATATTGTATAATCCGTAGTTGCTGTTCACCGTTCATAAATAGGCGGATAAATATTAATCATAGGACAATAGTTAAGAATTGATTTCCAGAAGTAAATTCTAAAAAATCACTTTTAAGACGACCTTAATAATTTTACAAGACACTTCTTTGCGCATGTCTAATTTATCTGTGGTAATAACTAAAGAAAATAAATTGTTATTAAATCACTCGTCTATCAAGTGAGGAATAAAAATCTGCAACCTGGCACTAATGTATTATTATTTATTTATTTAATGTTCGGAAACATAAGTATACGTACATGCCCTGTCCGCTCTGCCCCCTAATTGTCTAATTTAAAATCTATCACAATCCCTTTCAGAGGTATTGTGATTGTGATATTTTCGTCTGTCATATTGCTTAAACAGTTCAACTTCGTTTATTCCATACCATTTAAAACGCGTCCCGATCACAATCCCTTTCAAATGTCAAATATTGACGGCCTGAATAACTTTCAAATTACGAATTGAAAGGGATTGCGATTGATTTAAAATTAGACAATTAGCCCCCTGGTCGTCTACTGTGTGCACTGGTGAGCATAAGCTGGCGCATTCTATGTTTTTCTCTTTCTCTCCCATTCCAGTATGAGATTATTTTTTTTTTACTTATAATGGCAAACCCATTATAAGAAAAAAAAAAAAAAATTATCCCAGTCAAACCAAAGAGCTAAGACAGGATCCACGATGGATGGAGCTAACCCAGATGCCTATTCGCCCTTGCTTGCTTTGAAGATGGACGATGGCTGGATAAGGATACGCTAGGTTATAAGTACTCGGAAATACAGACGCAGGGAGGGAGTTCCACTCTTTTGCTGTGCGTAATATAAAAGCTGTTGAGTAGCGCTTGGTGCGACATTTAGAAATATCAACCAAGAAAGGGTGGATGAAGAAGGGGGATGGCGGTATGAGCTGATGTAGCTCATGAGCAAACTTTCTAAAGTATAGTCTGTAAAGATCCGTTCGTTCCGTGCAGCCTGCCCGTTTTCAAGTAAGTGGAAATCTGCTGGTTCTTTTTTCGTGTTATCAGCTGCGTATATTGCACTTATAGAAGCTACCATGTTTTTCATGCTATAATGACGCACAGACACTATCCTAGTCATTATCTTGTAAAAGTCTCTAGAATATAAATATGGCTGGCGTTTCCTTTAGTCGCCTTGTTCCGTCGCTCCAAAGTCGCTCGCGACACGTAGAGGTGGCTGCTTCAGGAGCTCCTCGTTTTTACTTACTCGATATCTGATTTATTCTTGGATGGCTCTGTGGACCACTCGGAATGCTTCCGCGGGCCGCCGGTTAAGAACCACTGCTTCTTCTTCTTATCGTATGAGGATTAGTGGCCATCTCTGGTGTCAGAGTTTATCAAACCGCCTAAAAGTTGTTTACGACTGTTAGCAGATGACAATAGCCGGGACCGACGGTTTAACGTACCCTCCGAAGCACGGAAGCGCTCAGTTGCAATGCCACTTTACGGTCACCCATCCGACACCTGACCGGACCGAACGTTGCTTAACAAACGTGATCGATTACGATCAGTCTGTCAAGCGCGGCCACGAGCGCTTCTGCTTTATAGCATGGTATGGTGATGAAAAACAAAAAAATTGTTTTTTTCTTTATTTATTGGTTCTAGAACATGAATATGGCGGGCGCTTCCTTGGCGGCCTTGTTCCGCCGCTCGAGGCGCGCGCGCGACACGTAGGGCGCGGGCTGCTTGAGGTGCACGGTGCGCACGTGCAGCTTGCGGCTGTTGGACTGCCCGAACGCTTTGCCGCACACTTCGCACTCGTAAGGCTTCACGCCCGTGTGGCTCTGTAACATACACGACCGAATTTAAAAATAATAATACTACAATATGTGTGTAAAGTGCGGTGAGTTAAAAATTACAGCCGAGGCGATATTGCTACAAGAAAACAGAGGCTGTAATTATCTAAGCGCGTGTATGTCATACGACGTTTTATAACATATTTGCGAGGAAATAAATAAAACTCGGACTTTTTTAAACGAGTAAATTTTTAATCACTTGTTAAAGCCAGATATAAAAATTTGAACAATTTGTAAAATGATTGTTACGTTGCCAGTTGGCATTTTTAATGTTGTCAAGTTATTATTATTATCTCCCAAAGTTAATTTTTTTCATAAAATGTTGACCTCTTTTCTGACATAAAAACTATAATATAATATTTTTATAATGACATTCTATTTTACTCATTTGACATATCTATCTTTCTTTTTACACTTGACATTAAACATATTTACTTTTAATTAATTTATATTTTGTAAGATTGAATTATGTTTTGATTACTGTCCTTATTTTAATTTGTACACCGTTTAAAACATGTTTGAATCTTTTGTTATAAACGAACATCTTTGTTGTTCGTTTATAATAAAAGACATGTTTTGAACAACTAAATTATCTTCATCTTAAAAAAGAGTTTATTATTTATAATAATACAAAAGCCCTGTAAAAAACCAATAATCACAATACATTTTTTATATTGCCCGTGTGCAGCATTTGAATGCGGCTTGATGAACTCTGACACCAGAGGTGGCCACTTATCCTCATACGATAAGTGAGAGAGAGCACTAATACCTTATACTATCAGTCAGAATTCAAAAACTGTCTATGACTCTGTCTATTATGTAATGTTTACAAAACTTTAATAAATAATACCGGTCCTAGACGACAACCCTGTGGCAGACGGATTAATATGTTGCGTTTATTTTTAATACATCTATTTAAAAACGACCCTATCTTTCAATTCTGCTTTTGATTAAACATGCCACTATTTTTGCATCATAAATATATAAATAACATTATTATATTACGGGCACGTTCTACAATCTTAACAAGGAACACTTTATCAAAGGCTTTGCTTAAATCTTGTGTTTCTTCTAAAATCTAACTAGTCTCATTATACTAACCCTAAAATGTCTGTCGAGAGCGCCCTTGCATTTAAACGCCTTAAAACAGACGGAGCAGGGGTACGGTCTTGTATCGGAATGTGTTTTCTCGTGCATCAGAAGGTTGGTCCGGTTGAAGAAGGCCTTCGGGCACTGCGAGCATTTGTAGTTCCGCTCCTCCTGGTGTGTTCGCTTATGGTATACTAAGAAAGCATTACCCTGTAGAAAAGGAAATAAAATTGACAAAAGTAATGGTTACAATTGTTATAGGTACGGTAAGATTAAACAGTAATGAAATTATTGGTACCGAAATATCATAGATTAACTTATGCGTTTCTTAAAGTCATTAAAAATATTGAGACGTTGATTAAATACCTACAGTATTTTAAATATCGCTTTTCCTTTTTTTGTTTTAATCGCGAAAAAAGTGCGGTTGCCATCTTTTTGTCAACAGTTGATTTTATTATAATACGATACATTTAAAATTACGAATCAAGCATTTGTTTTTTCTCAAATCTTTACTATTTTTGAGACATCTTCATGAAAAGTCGAGTGAGCGCGCCGGAAGCGGAAAATTACAGAATTGCTAAATCCATTAACCCCGGAAGCATGTTATGCCGCGCGTGACCGTTAAGTGGATATTTTGTACTATAGGAAGAGAAATATACAGAGAAAAAGGCAAGATTATAAAGAATATTTCCAGATTCAAAATAAAAAAAACATTTTATAAAAAAAAATCAAACCGACTTCAAAAAGTAAAAAATAAAACTTTTGGAGTCGGTGCCAGCCAAAGCATTCTACATTGCACTTCTATTAACTATATTTTTTTTGGCCTTAGCTAACTAGCACCGACTCCAAAAGTTTTATTTTTTACTTTTTGAAGTCGGTTCGATTTTTTTTTATAAAATGTTTTTATTTCAGATTTTTTTGTTACATTATGTGCCATTACTTACACTAAAAATCAGCCCATACACAACAATGATGTCATCTAGGTATACGACTACTTGCCAAAAGGTGATTGATATTTTTCAGGATTATAAAAAAACTACTAGCCAGATCTTCGTAAAAAATATATGGAACCACACATAAACCATTTTCTTTCAGATAAAAAAAGAATTATAATAATCTGTTAACAACTGGCGAAGTTATGGTGGAACATACATAAAAAAAAAAAAAAAAATACAGTCGACTTGAGAACCTCCTCCTTTTTTTGAAGTCGGTTAAAAATAGATTTTTTTTTATACAACTTCAATTAATAACTAGTATTTTAGTGAATTAATTAGCAAAATGGACAGAAGAATAGAAGATACTTCAAGAAAGCTCCTAAATCAATGAAAGAGGATGAATAGCCGGTTCTCGAACCGATGGCGTAGCTTCTTTGACATCTTACTTTCTTATGGTCGACGGCGATACTCTTAGCCTTCATCATACCTGCACCCCGACCGCCTAACAGTATAGCTTGTGTATCGCTATAGCCATCGATTATTCAAACCCCCTACAAGGGCTTTCGCTGCCGCTATCACTTTCATAATAAAAATACAATAGAGAATCCAATAGATGAACAGATATATGTAGGAATTAGACAAAAATCCTATCGTTGAAGGGTTTTTTATGAGAGTTTGAAGTTTGGTAGCTATAGCGATAGCACAACTTATGCCGTTAGGCGATCGGGTTGCAGATGTTGAGTATAGATACGGTCCTTACAAGCGCTTGTAAAAGCCAGCATAAATGATATTGGATTTTAAATTATAGTATGTCTCACCCGGAAGCTCTTCCCACACACATCGCACACGTAGTCCTTCTTGATGGGGTAGTTCTTGTCGGGGTGCGCGCGCCGGAAGTGGGCCCAGTACTGGCGCGCGTTGCTGATCTGCTCCGAACACTGGCAAGGTTATAACAGTTATAACAGTTGGACGATCATTCTAATGAGTAAGTGTGGGTGCTGAGTTGATTAAATGGTATCATGTGTTAAGTATTCTCCTCAAAAAGTAAATAATATAGACGATTTAATAGACTCTTCCTTTTTTGAAGTTGGTTAAAAAGACCGCCTTACCAACAAAGTAGTCGGGAAGGATTGCAAACGATGTTCCAGCCCCCTGATTATGTAACTTGTTTCTATCAACGTTTGATTGAAAGTGCAGTCACATTGCTGCTTTAGTAACAATCAATGTGACAACTATCTTACTAAAGCAGCAATGTAACTGCACTTTCAATAAATTTCAATCAAAATCTGTTAGCAACAGAGTTAGATAATCAACTAGTGGTTCTCACGCGAACGAAGTTGCGGGCACAGCTAAGTACATATAATAAAATTTTAAGAAGGACGAATCTGTACAATTGATATAAAAAAAGGAAATGTACAGACTCCAAAACATATGTTTCTAGAGTTCTTGTCGGTTTGTCTGTTTGTTTGCTCAATAATATATGAAATCTAGAATGGCGATAGCTGATTACCCTGGTTAACTGGTGTATTTTTTGCTGTACCTAAATTTGCCCAGGGTGTACATTATTTTAGTCAAAGCGCCACCTGTGTATCTTTTTCCGTTTCGGCAGACAGTTGACTATCTCCACAAATGGCCGGATGGATTTTCATCAAACGTGGCTAAGAACCATCTCGATTAATTTAGCTTTCAATTAAAAAAACCTCATTGAAATCGCTTGATTCGTTTAGGCTCTACGAAAATACGTACAGACAGACATAGGCTTCAAACTTATAACACCCCTCTTTGCGCTGCGTCGGGGGTTAAAAATACGGACAATTACAACTTTGAAATTATAGCGCGTTTGATATCCGTAAAAGTTGATTTACTTCAGTTTGTTTCTTTGTTTGAACGTGCTAATCTCAGGAACTACTGGTTTGCAATTAATTAAAAAAAAAAATTTTGTGTTTGATAGTCCATTTATACTATATAGAATAGAATAGAATAGAATAGAATATCATTTATTCAGGCAAATTACACCCATTGATAGAAATATTAAACATATTGGATACAATTATAAAATACTTAATTATAAATTTTACATTATTATTAAATTTAAATAAAATTAATGAAATCAAATACTATATAAATAATGTAATACGTAATTAAAATAAAACAATTCAATAAAACAATATAATAACATTAAATTAAAAACATACACAGCGAAAGGTCGTCAATATTTCCTCTCCGGCATTGTCTCTGGGACATGTCTTCTTGAACAATGCCAGATGTAAGGACAGTCGATCCTTCCCGCAATCATCGCCAGGACAGTGTTGGTACTGGCCCGTACTCTGCACACCAGTGATGCAGCTCGTTTGCGCATGGTTGCGTGAAAGCAGTCGGTATTTGCCTCCGCAAACATACCGGACGCACTGCAGTATCGGGGTAGCCCCATCACTGCCCTGAATGCGTTATTATACTGGACGCGGATGGCGCTGTAACTTCTCATACTATAATCAGCCCACAAGCTACATGTGTAGAGCGAAGTACAGTATGCTCTGAAAAGCGTAACCTTTACCTCTTTTGAGCAACGTGCAAATCTGCGGGCGATCATATTTGCTCTTACCGACAGCGCCCTCCGCTCCCGGTCCATGTCTGCATGGTCCTTGAGGTCTACGGTTAGAACATGCCCCAGGTATTTATATTGCTTAACCCTTTCTAGATGAACACCATTTAGTTTAACCGCTGGTATACTGTCTGGGCACCTCGTACGAGCACCCTCAAAGACCATAAATTGGCTCTTTTTAACATTATATAATAATCCGTGACCACAAGCATATTCCTCACAGATTTTTAATAATTTCCGCAAACCACATACCGATGCACTCATCAGCACCACATCGTCTGCGTAACTTAAATTATTTACACATATACCATCAATGTGACAGCCGATATGCAATGAGCTGAGTGCTACGATAAGGTCGTTAACATATAAATTGAACAGAGTTGGAGACGTTAACCCACCCTGCCTAACTCCACACTCGAGCTGATAAGGATCAGACATTGCTCCCGCCCACTTAACCCGGTTAGATTGGTGTGCATACCAATACTGAAACACACCAATAAGTTCTTGCGGAAAATTTATATTCCTAAGCTTGTCCCACAGCAGGTCATACACTACAAGGTCGAAGGCTTTCGACAAGTCAAGGAAGCAAGCGTATACGGGTGTTTTGCGATTGGTGTAGTATTTGACAGTGTGCTTTAAACACAGTATTGCACTCTCAGTGGATAGTCGAGTACGAAACCCGAACTGGTTATCATGCAGAACTAAGTATTTATTTAACTGTGTGTTAAGCAGACCGTCGAACACTTTAGCAATAATAGTGGCGAGAGAAATAGGCCTGTAGTTATTCTTATCGGAAAGGTCCCCAGTTTTATTTTTCACTACAGGCACTACCACTGTTTTCATTAATTCAGCTGGCAAGTAAGAATGACTTACACACAAAGAGTATAACATAGCCAAAACTCTAGCAATGTGTGGTCCAGCGTGCATCAGGTGTTCAACGCTGAGACCGTCATGCCCTGGAGATTTGCCTCTCGAAATCAGCTTCAATGTTTCAATTATTTCATTCGCTCGAAAGGTAGCCCCAAATGGTTGATTATTCGTGTCATCATTAAGCACCCCCATCCCCGAACGCAGCAACTGAGATTTCACGGAAAAGTGATCCTTGAAGAGATTCGCAATCTCTTTCGGGTCGCTTACCCCATCGACGCTCACAGGAAGGTCAGGTCGTATATTTGCTTTATTTGTACTTTTCCAGAAGCCACGAAAATCCCCTTTGCAATGTTTAACAGCCAGAGCGTCCATTCTAATTTGGTCCTGATTATTTTGGCACCATTTTAACCTAGACTTGAACACTCTTCTGCTATCACACATCTCTTTGTATAAAAACCCGGACCTCGGCCTGCCACAGTGCAGCCAATCTATGAACTTCAACTTGGCCATCCTGTGAGCGTCGCTGACGTGTTTGTTCCACCCTGCAATGTACGCCCTACCATCATCTTTCCTCGAGCCGCCACAACTCGCCGCTGCCGCTTCACGGAGGGCAGACACAATGTCGGAGTAAAGCCTGTCCAGAACACGCCTGTGGCCACGGTCACTACAATAAGTATCAGCACATTTCACACATTCCTCAGGAAAATCAATAAATTTTAACCGACTATGACACTCTTTAGCATATCTAGATATTTGTTTCTCGCTTCTGGTACCCCATATTACTTTCTTGTTTTCATTAATAATGTTGGGTGTGATCTTTGGAGTTAAAAGTTTAAGATTACACGTAATGATAAGCGGGAAATGATCCGACCAGAGTGTGTCATATTCGACATGCACATTAACAGCGGCCTGCTTAGCCGAGTGAGTTGCTATACAGTGATCAAGCCAGCTGGTGGTCCCGTGCGCATCACTTAAATAGGTAAAAGTACCCGAGTTCACCCCCAACATGTCGACATCGATGCATGACCATTGTTCTTCATTACAAATACCTGAAAGTTCACTATAAAACAACTCACCCGGATCAGCATTAAAGTCGCCAAGAATAAATACAGATTCGATTCCATATTCGTCAATTACAGCACTTATTACACTAAAACAATCAGTAAAATCTTGCAAATTTTCGACAGAATTTGTTGGCAAATATACACTCATAACAATCACAGGTCTATCACAGGTTGTTATTTTTATTGCACAGATACGAGCACTATTACACTGCAATACCGACACCTGTTGAAACGCACTATATCTCCATAGCAACGCTACGCCTCCAAAGGGACGCCCGCGTAAGATGCCTGTAGACGTGTCAACCGCAGACGTCGCAGTATATCCAAACCCGGAGTCGATCGTACTAACGAATGGTATGTCGTGTGGTAACAACCAAGTTTCCTGGAGACAAACCACGTCACAAACACGGCACAAATGATAACATCACGCTACCCACTTGACCTTTGGGTCACACACTCCCATAGCGCACAACACACTCGCGCGAATTAAAATCGCGACGCGACGCGGGTGATTCTGTAGCAAAACACAGATTTGGTTGCGGAAATATTTCGCGCGGTTTTTTTCCGCAAGTGCGTACAGCTTCATACAATTTCCTTATCTCACGGAACTTTGCGGAAAAAATCGCGCCAATTAAATTCGCTATGAGGCCCAAGCCTACGCTACCTAGGAAGTGTATGTTACTAACGTGGTCGCAGTTGGTGGGGAAGGTGAGCTCGCTGGGCTTCTTGCCGTAGTTCCGCGGCCGTTTGCGAGCGTGCTCGTGTCGGTGGTGTAAACGCAACTCTTCTGCGGTCGCGAACGCTGAGCCGCAAACGCGACAGCCGTTCCTGTTAAAATAGCGATTAATACTAATGAAGTATGATCAAAATTGTAAGAAGTTAATTCTCAAGTCTGACACAAAACAATATAAATCAAGTTAAAAGTGACAGGAAAAAAATACGAATACAAAGCAAGAATCTTTCATATTAACATATTCAAGGTCAAGCAAGACTAACTAAGAAAATAATATTTATAAAACCCCCAACACAAAAAATACACTTAAGAAGTTAAAAATAATATTTTTATTATTTTTTTCACAGCTATAAGAGACAGTAGACCTGAGTATTAGATATAAATTTCAGTTTGATACCTCCACGCGTTCCTGAAAAAAAAACGGTCTTGACAGACGGACGGACGGACGGACGGATCTTATTTTTCTTTTGAGGTTCGGAACCCTAAAAAGTAAACGAAAATCGGTTTATCCGTTTGGGAGCTACGATACCACAGACAGATACACAAACAGACACGTTAAACTTATAACACCCCTCTCTATTTGCGCCGGGGGTTAAAAATTAAGGGTTTATTATAAACATCAGTGTAGGAAATATACCAAGATTTTTTTATCTGAAAGAACGAAAATAAAATGGCACATTTCAGAGTAAAGTGCTTGTATATCGATGGCAGAAAAGAATAAGGTCGTATCAGCAAAAACGCAAATTTACACCAGATCAAAAACAGAATCTTTTTCGAAAAAAAAAATCTTTTAACGGTATGTCGTGTGAACGCAATTTTACGACATTTACTCTATTATAAAAATCTGCATTAAATCGTCTATAAACCAATCATTTGCTATCGCTCCTTCCTGTATAATGCAAATGATTGGTTTTTCAAGAGACGACCCTTGTCTATAGAAATTACTGACCTAAAAATGTCGTATCTTGACATGCTGTTTGCACTGAATCAGAAATTATAAGAAATTCGCTGAAAATGTCGTAACTACTAGTTCGTTTCTATCTGCTGTTAAGAACAGGGTGTATCTTTTCTGAACGTAAATTTATTGAACTTTTAAAATGTTAACATGTGGGAAATGGTATTTTAAATCAGCACAATTTTTTGAAACCGGACTTTAATAGGTGGGTAGGTATATACAGGACGAGATGGAGATTGGGGGATGCTGGCAGCTTGGTAAGTAACCGGCCCGTCCCTTGTTCTAGGGCGAAGAGATTGAGATATATATCTGAAAAGAAGTTTCTTTCGAATGCAAGGATATTCCTAGCATTGATGTGACAACGCTGGCCTACAGCGAGCGTATGAAAAATTAAAAGTATTGGAGAATTTCGACGGTGGTCCGCAAGTCTCGGTAGCTCAGTGGTTAGAGCATTGGACCGGATTTCCAAAGGTCGTGGGTTCGAGTCTCATCTGAGAATTCACTTGTGGCAGAGTTGATTTTTCCAATATTTTTCTGCTTAAAATTTATCATAAGTATAAAAATAGCACTGAAAAATGCAAAAATTCAAAAATCCAAACAAAAACAGTTTAGTTTTCAAATGTTGCTCGATTTTTTAATTTCATGTCGTCGTTGTGCAACGATACCCAGACCAATAAACACAGAAAAAAGCTGATTTCACGTACGTAATATTGTTATGACCTTTTAAGGGGATACGACCTTATGTTTTCCATCGTCGATATTATTAATATACTTTCTATCCTCATAAAAAAGTGAAATTACTGTTGAGTTCAAAGTTCTAATCTTAACATTTTTTCCAATCGCCAACTCTTATAAGTACAACCTAGTCTAACACGAGTTTAAATAGACTTAACTCACTTGAAGTTGGTCTGCTTGATGTGTTTGACAGAGGTGACCATGTGTCGTTTGAAAGCCTTCTCCGAGACGAACTTGACGTCACACTGCACACATACGGGCTACATCGCTCATCTAACGCGGTTTAAGTCAAACACACTCACTTGAAGTTGGTCTGCTTGATATGTTTGACAGAGATGACCATGTGTCGTTTGAAAGCCTTCTCCGAGACGAACTTGACGTCACACTGCACACATACGGGCTACATCGCTCATCTAACGCGGTTTAAGTCAAACACACTCACTTGCAGTTGGTCTGCTTGATATGTTTGACAGAGGTGACCATGTGTCGTTTAAAAGCCTTCTCCGAGACGAACTTGACGTCACACTGCACACATACGGGCTACATCGCTCATCTAACGCGGTTTAAGTCAAACACACTCACTTGAAGTTGGTCTGCTTGATATGTTTGACAGAGATGACCATGTGTCGTTTGAAAGCCTTCTCCGAGACGAACTTGACGTCACACTGCACACATACGGGCTACATCGCTCATCTAACGCGGTTTAAGTCAAACACACTCACTTGAAGTTGCTATGCTTGATGTGTTTGACAGAGGCGACCATGTGTCATTTGAGTGCCTCTTCCGAGACGAACTTGACGTCACACTGTACACATACGGGCTACATCGCTCATCTAACGCGGTTTAAGTCAAACACACTCACTTGAAGTTGGTCTGCTTAATATGTTTGACAGAGGTGACCATGTGTCGTTTGAAAGCCTCCTCCGAGACGAACTTGACGTCACACTGCACACATACGGGCTACATCGCTCATCTAACGCGGTTTAAGTCAAACACTCTCACTTGAAGTTGGTCTGCTTAATATGTTTGACAGAGGTGTCCACGTGTCGTTTGAAAGACTCCTCCGAGACGAACTTGACGTCACACTGCACACATACGGGCTACATCGCTCATCTAACGCGGTTTAAGTCAAACACACTCACTTGAAGTTGCTATGCTTGATGTGTTTGACAGAGGCGACCATGTGTCATTTGAGTGCCTCTTCCGAGACGAACTTGACGTCACACTGTACACATACGGGCTACATCGCTCATCTAACGCGGTTTAAGTCAAACACACTCACTTGAAGTTGGTCTGCTTAATATGTTTGACAGAGGTGACCATGTGTCGTTTGAAAGCCTCCTCCGAGACGAACTTGACGTCACACTGCACACATACGGGCTACATCGCTCATCTAACGCGGTTTAAGTCAAACACACTCACTTGAAGTTGGTCTGCTTAATATGTTTGACAGAGGTGTCCACGTGTCGTTTGAAAGACTCCTCCGAGACGAACTTGACGTCACACTGCACACATACGGGCTACATCGCTCATCTAACGCGGTTTAAGTCAAACACACTCACTTCAAGTTGGTCTGCTTGATATGTTTGACAGAGGTGACCAAGTGTCGTACGACAGCCTTCTCCGAGACGAACTTGACGTCACACTGCACACATACGGGCTACATCGCTCATCTAACGCGGTTTGAGTCAAACACACTCACTTGAAGTTGGTCTGCTTGATGTGTTTGACGGAGGTGACCATGTGCCGCTTGAACGCCTCCTCCGAGACGAACTTGACTTCACATTCCGCGCAGTACGGGCCTTCTTCGGTGGAGCTGCCGTCCGCTTTACTTTCCTGTATATGGAAGATATTTATATAAGTATAAGAATTTTCTATTTCATTAGAGTCGGTGCGCACTGGTTATGTTTTCGTCGACAGATACTTTGATGTTTTAATAATAAATATAGACCGAAACAAGGCGCGCATTTGGTTCTTAAATATCAATCGGTTCCCGTTCGTCATTTCATAGTTAAGTACTAAACTATTAGTCCAATAAAAATCACTATCACTATTGCACGCTGACTTTAAACAGACGGGGAACAATTTTAAGCTGTCTTCAAAAAAGGAGGGTATGGATTCGTCAAAATCTTTTGTTCATGTATGTTTCCCGATTACTCAAAAACACGACCGGTTAAGATTATTTTTGTTTGAAAAATGGGTATATACTTCCCAGGTGGCCCCGTGAAAGATTTTAATGAATCGTTCAGTCGTTTTTCAGAATCTTGAAAATACCCATCGCTGGTGGTGGTGATGGTAATTGCACTTCTATATTTTCATTTTTCTAGCCTTGTCTGGTGCCGACTCCACAATACTTATTCATTTTTAACTTTTTGGAATCGGTTTTTCTTTTTTATAAAATGTTTTTTTTTGCAAACCCCTTTACATCAATAGCACTCACCGGCACGCCCTTGTGCATTATGGTGCAATATATGGGTATGCCGAGCTTCTTGACGTACGAGTAACCGCACACGTCGCATGGGACACTAAACATGGCCGATACACTCACCGGCACGCTCTTGTGCATCATGGTGCGGTGCATGGACAGGCCGAGCTTGCTGACGTACGAGTAGCCGCACACGTCGCATGGGACACTAAATATGGCCAATAGTGACACTAAACATGGCCGATACACTCACCGGCACGGCCTTGTGCATCATGGTGCGGTGCATGGATAGGCCGAGCTTGCTGACGTACAAGTAGCCGCACACGTAGCATGTGACACTAAACATGGCCGATAGTGACACTAAACATGGACGATACACTCACCGGCACACCCTTGTGCATCATGGTGAGGTGCATGAATAGGCCGAGCTTGCTGACGTACAAGTAGCCGCACACGTAGCATGTGACACTAAACATGGCCGATAGTGACACTAAACATGGCCGATAGTGACACTAAACATGGACGATACACTCACCGGCACACCCTTGTGCATCATGGTGAGGTGCATGAATAGGCCGAGCTTGCTGACGTACAAGTAGCCGCACACGTAGCATGTGACACTAAACATGGCCGATAGTGACACTAAACATGGCCGATAGTGACACTAAACATGGCCGATACACTCACCGGCACGGCCTTGTGCATCATGGTGCGGTGCATGGATAGGCCGAGCTTGCTGACGTACAAGTAGCCGCACACGTAGCATGTGACACTAAACATGGCCGATAGTGACAATAAACATGGCCGATAGTGACAATAAACATGGACGATACACTCACCGGCACACCCTTGTGCATCATGGTGCGGTGCATGGATAGGCCGAGCTTGCTGACGTACAAGTAGCCGCACACGTAGCATGTGACACTAAACATGGCCGATAGTGACAATAAACATGGCCGATAGTGACAATAAACATGGACGATACACTCACCGGCACACCCTTGTGCATCATGGTGCGGTGCATGGATAGGCCGAGCTTGCTGACGTAGGAGTAGCCGCACACGTCGCATGTGACACTAAACATGGCCGATACTGACACTAAACATGGCCGATACACTCACCGGCACGCCCTTGTGCATCATAGTGCGGTGCATGGACAGGCCGAGCTTGCTGACGTATGAGTAGCCGCACACGTCGCACACGAACTCTGATGGATGCTTTATGCGCACGTGCGATAGGTACGACGTCCATTTGCTGTCGGAGAGATAGGATTTATCAGTAATGCTATCCCTAAAGCTATGTCCAGACTGTGCCCCTTTTTGTTCATCAAGAGCATGTGTCACACGCGCATACGTGAAACATGTCCCTAATGCATGCGCTATGATATTTGTTGCATGTTTCAATAAGCTGACAGAAACTCAAATCTATACATCTATACTAATATAATATATAATATTATTATAAGGATGAAAGATTTGATTGTTTGTTTGTTTGCAACGATTAAACTCAAAAACTACTATACGGATTTGGATGAAATTTGGTACACATATAGCAGATAGCCTTGTTATTAATACATGATACTTTTTATACCGATAGGTATTCCAACGGAAACGGGAACCACGCGGGTGAAACCGCGAACGGTCGCTAGTGTTGAATAAAAGGTGACGACGAAAGTTGAAGATGAAAGGGCACAGTGTAGACATAGCAAGTCGTCCAGGTTCATTACCCTCCCTCAATAAAAGAGAGCATAGTGTGAACTTGCAAATATCCAAACATTGATATCGTTTTGGCATGGAAAGTTTAATTTACAATCATATTCCCATTTTATTAAGATCTTTCAAAATTTTACTCTTACGCGATACTAACGTATGGACATTTGCAAACTCACTAGGTCCTCATGAGAGCTCAATTTCCATAGCGGCGGAATGGAATGAAAGCAAATTTTTAAAACGAAATTGTACACAGTAAGAAAGATTTATGCCAATAATTTTAATGTTTCAATTAAAAAGAAGTCAAAATGCTAGAGAATGCGCAAGAGCTCGCTGTAACGTGCGCGTCTTGTAACGACATTTTTTGTTTCATCTAATTTGAAAGTAATACAATTGACATACAACTCATTATAGTTTGTATAATTTTCTTTAAAAAGCCCGCTTCCATTCCATTCCGCCGCGATGTAAATTGAGCCTAAAAGATAGTCTCACTAGAACTTAGTTGCCAAGATATTGCCCATATATTAATCAGACCGAAATAACAGCGTTCGCTTTTTACATAGTCAACGCCTATCTCTTACTAGGGATAGATTTCGGTTTCAATAACTTATCCTCAGTAAGACATAGGCTTACTAGAGCGTTGTTGCCTAGATACTTTTTAGCCTTAAATAACCCAAAATAACAGCGGTTGCTAAGTAACGTAACCAAGATGGGCCTATCTCTTGTTAGGGATAGATTATTGAAACCGGCCGTAAGTAAGTTAGATCGGAATGTCCTGATGCACTTTAGAAATCATCCAAAAACATCCACAAATGGCACACAAGCCTACATAATAATTGAAAAGTTAAAATGTTATCATTGCGCCCGATGCCTGAGGCTCGCGGTGCTCGTGTAATTGTTGTGACAATGTTTTTAAAACTACCGTCCATAAGTACGTATCTCTAGAATATGTATTATTTGTTTGTTAATTGTGTTGTTCTCATGTAAATGAATTAATGTGTAATTCTTAATGAGAATAAATGTCTTAAACCTTAAACCTTAAAATGCTTAGTTAAAATAGATGTGATATATGATAAGGTACACAGAAGGAAGTGGATAGTATTTCCAAAATCTATACTTACGTGGATACTTCATCGCAATACTGACATTTGTAGGTGACGCCTTTGTGCCACCGCTGGTGTTGCTTCGCTTGGGTCCTGAAAAAGGGCATTTATTTAAAAAAATATATACCTTTTCCTCTGGCTACATTTTGGTTCGTCTTTAAGCGT
The DNA here is from genome assembly GCA_910589605.1 of Chrysoteuchia culmella. Taxonomy (NCBI): domain Eukaryota; kingdom Metazoa; phylum Arthropoda; class Insecta; order Lepidoptera; family Crambidae; genus Chrysoteuchia; species Chrysoteuchia culmella. Next base: position 18,733,493 of record OU342655.1, on the reverse strand, counting down.
TTAGTCGCATAATGGCTAATTCGCAAAACGGCAACCGACTCTCAAATGGACCGATTCGCGAATAGACTAATTATCAAAAGGACTTATTCGCGAAAAGACCAATTCTCAAAATGACCAAATATCATAATGCCTAATTCTCAAAAGGACTGATTCGCGAAAAGATCAATTCGCAAAAAGATTAATTCGCAAAATTGCCAACTTGTGCCAATGTCATGATGACATCCAGTAGCATAAATTTTAGGAGGTTTTATCACTACATAGTATAAAACAAAGTCGCTTCCCGCTGTCTGTCCCTATGTCCCTATAATATTTGGGATTTTGATGCGGTTTTTTTTAATAGATAGAGTGATTCAAGAGGAAGGTTTATATGTATAAATGACAGAAACAGAAATGTTTTTATGTTCGTGCCAGTAATTTGTTCAACAGTATTAACAAGCGAGACATTAATGCTCTTGACCTATTTTGTGATACTTGTCAACTGTTAATAGAGTTTTGAGTAGCTCTGTATGGTGTCTATTTTAATTAGGTATATAAAATTAATATGAATTAATTAGCTGTATAATGAAAGCAAGCGTAAAACAGTTATTTAACCAAGTGCTATCTGTGGAGGCTTGTAAATGGCTCTTAGTAGTATAATTTACGTATCTACCTTGTAATATTAGCTGTAAGCCCCCCAAATATTGTAAAATAAATAAAATAAAATAAATAAAAAAATACATGGTGTCGAGTACCACATTACACCGAAGCGAAGCGAAGTCGGGTCGCTAGTAGATAATAAAATGCAAGCAATAGGGTAGAACGAGATACAGTATTTAGCTTTCATATTCAGCTACCTTTCACCTTAACGTAACTTCACGCCATAAATTACTCACGGGGTCGGCAGAGCGTCAAAGGAGCAAGTCCATAGTGAAATTTATAAACATTACTCTCATGTCACACATTTGGCATTGGTAGGGTCAGAAGTTCAAACAACAGTGTCAGGCCCAGCAGTAAGGCCAACATTAAAAATTGCTGAAGACGAACCGACATGAACCGTCAAAAACGCATATCAATCTCAGCAGCCGCATTGGGTGTGTATACCCACGTGGCAGGCAGGCATACTTTTTCTGGAGGTTAGCGGCATGCTTCTGCAACGGATAAACTAAACCAGGAACTGAATGTAAGTATCGTTGGTGAATGTAAGTGTGCATACTCACGTGGTCTTGGAGACGTAGGAACAATACTTACAGGCACATTTCTTCTGGTGGTTGGTGGCGTGCTTCTGCAGCAAGCGGTTGGTGTATATCGGGAATGAATGAAAGTATTGTCGGTTAATGTTAGCATGGATACTCACGTGGTCTTGGTGACGTAGGAGCAAGACTTGCAGGCATTCTTCTTCTGGTGGTTAGCGGCATGCTTCTGCAACGGTTATTCTAAACCAGGAACTGAATGTAAGTATCGTTGGTGAATGTTAGTGTGCATACTTACGTGGTCTTGGAGACTAAGGAACAATACTTACAGGCACATTTCTTCTGGTGGTTGGTGGCGTGCTTCTGCAGCAAGCGGTTGGTGTATATCGGGAATGAATGAAAGTATTGTCGGTTAATGTTAGCATGGATACTCACGTGGTCTTGGTGACGTAGGAGCAAGACTTGCAGGCATTCTTCTTCTGGTGGTTAGCGGCATGCTTCTGCAACGGTTATTCTAAACCAGGAACTGAATGTAAGTATCGTTGGTGAATGTTAGTGTGCATACTCACGTGGTCTTGGAGACGTAGGAGCAAGACTTGCAGGCATACTTCTTCTGGTGGTTGGCGGCATGCTTCTGCAGCGTGCGGGTAGTCTTGAATCGGAACTTGCACACTGGACACTCATTGTCACCGGAACTCTGTTGGAATATGAATGTTACATTTAAGTATTAGTGGGTTGCAGTGTGATGTAAATTATTGTGAAGCAGCTCAAGATTTTAGCATATTCCTTCGGGAACTAATGGAACTTTTACCATAATGAGAATACCTACCCCCATCCTTGTAAGGGTAGTAGGTAAGTTATCTATACAGAAAATGCCTTTAAATCTGCTTGGTATAGTTCACAAGGGAAATTTAACCAACCAATAGAGAGCGGGATTTTAACCCAGGATCTCATAGTAGACGACGCCTTGTAACACGGAGGTCGTCCAATACATACCGGGTCGTGTTTCCCCACGTGGTGCTTCCAGGCGTCCGTGTCGATGAACCCGCGGTAGCACAGCGCGCACTGGAATGCCGCGTTCAGGTAGTTACTGCTGTGCTGACGCTTGCGAACCTCCTCCATCTGCTCCTCCAGCTACGCGAATAAATATATATTATTATCTTGTATTAAAATTAAAATTAAACGCCAAATGTATTGCTAAGCGCAAAATTTGAAAACGGCTAGACCAATTTAGCTGACTTTTTTTCAAATATTCCTTGAAGTTGGAGGAAGGTTTTTTTACAGCAAGAAAAATTTAAATTCTCACGGGGACGAGACTAACCGGTGACGAGACGACCGGTGTGAAGCTGCAATCGTGTAGTAATTTATTTATATTAAAAATACCATATATCCCAATATTGATCCTTGGGGCACACCCATATCAATGGGCGCTCTCACTGACAAGCGCCATCTCACCGCATGTAACATCTCATCCGATGGTTGGGAAGAGCACGCACGACAGAGAGGAAAGTGGCGCAGCTCTGTTCATAAGGCTGTAACTGAATTTGAAAAGCATCGCATAGAAGATCTGGATGCAAAACGCTTACACAAAAACACCCGTCCGAAGCCTTCCTACATCTACACTTACAATGCTGACGGCCAGTTGTACTGTGCGCCTTGCAACAGGACATTTAAAACCAAATTTGGCTTTGCAAGCCACATCCGTGCACACGATCGAATTTAGTCCAGGTTCGCCATTGACGGATACGTCAAGGAGGACCATATATATATATATATATATATATATCGAGATAGACGGTAAAAGTGTACCTACCTTGCGTGCCAAAAGTTTGATCCACGGTCAATGTTTTAAGACCTAAGTCAGTTCGCTTAAGACCATTGCCATCAAAACGCGTCACTCAGAAACGAAAAGGTTAAATGTGCATTGCTTTCTTGCAAGAGCACGTCAATAACATTTAAACATCACTTAATCTCGCTCGTGATGTCATCGTAGTTACGCAATATTCGACACTAGGTTCTCATACAGTTTGAAGCGCTTTTTCGTCTATCTCGATATAGGTCTGTGGGGGCTCTAGTGTAGTCAGTTTTGTTGACTACCTTCTGAGTGCCTTCACACAAATATGATTATTCACCAGATGAGACACCTCACAAAAGCATTAAATAATCTTATTTGTTTAGTAACTTAAGTCTATTAGAGCCTTCATTAATATGGGCGTGCCCCAAGGATCCATATTGGGACCCTTGCTGTTCTTGTGATATATAAATTACTGGGCTCTTCGCCCTGTAATTGATTTTATTTATATTTATATATTTATGCGAGATAGTGGGAGACTATTTGGGGATGATATTTCTGTAGTGAAAGTAAGAGATAATATTTATTCTTTAGTATTAAACTCGAAATGCGAGAAATTTTCACTACCTCACGTATTCCCATTGCATTGTAAAGAAGGCTGATATTCACATTAACAAAGTAAATTCAAATAATGATGAAGAATGAATAAATAAATAATGAGGCTGTATCACCGGCATGAAAAAAAAAATAACTAACAGACAAATTGATGACAGTAACATATTCCTTCAAGTCGATGTCCTCTGGGTCGACGCCTCCAGTGTGCAACGTCCGACGTCGCTTCGTCTCTCCCTCTTTCTGTGCTGTGCTACTCTCCTTCCGGGGACGACCGCGCTTCTTCTTCTGCGATGCATTGTCCAAGATTGGCAACAGATCTGATATGTCTTCCGAAGCCTAGGTGAAGCAGATGATGTATTTTATGATTTTTTAATTTTTGCATTTTTCAATGCTATTTTAATACTTATGATAAATTTTAAATAGAAAAATATTGGAAAAAATTAACTACGCCACAAGTGAATTCTCAGATGGGAATCGAACCCACGACCTTTGGAAATCCAATCTTTGGAATCTTTGGAATCCATCCAAGAGCATTGGACCGGATTTCCAAAGGTCGTGGGTTCGATTCCCATTTGAGAATTCACTTGTGGCGTAGTTAATTTTATCCAATATTTTTCTATTTAAAATTTATCAGATGATGTATGTATGGGTAGTTTTATGACATACAAATAAGAGATTGAAGCCAAAACAAGAAGTAACATTTTCTTAAAGTTTGCTGTTGAATTAATGTCATCAAACAAGAAAAAACAAAAGCAATTCTTTATGAGTTTCAAACAAGTTTTTGAACTTCAATTAAGCACTTGTGTTAAATACAAAACACTTTTTCTAATTAGATCCATTTCTCTTATGTTAATAATAACAAAAATAGTTAAAACATACATTATAATAGTAAAAAAAATATGTTTAAAATCTCACCTCTACATCCTCCACTTTCACCACATCATCCTGATTGTCCTCTTTTTCTTTGATTTCTTTTCTTTTTCGACCTCTTTTCTTCCCAGACTTTTTACTTTGCTTCTTTTCTTTAATACTTTTGTGAAGAGACAAAGGTTCATTGTCATCATCACTGCTGTATGGATTTGACAACGAAATATCATCAAACAGAACTTCTTCTTTAATAACTTCCATTTCAACCTCATATTTTTTATCACCACTTTCAATATTGTTGGCTGTATCAACTGAAGGTTCATTTTTAATTTTTTCTTCATCAATAGAACAGCATACACTCTCTTCAGTAAGAAAAGGCTTTAAGCCTATGCTTGATGTCAATTTCAACTGCTGTCTATCTATTTGAGCTATGGTATGCGGTGATATCTAAAAAAACACTTAATTGATAAATTAGAATTTTCTGCATATTAGTTATTACTCCAGTAAAGTTAAGATTTAGCTGTTACTGGGACCACTCTGGACAAGAAAGGCAAATGAAAGAGCTCAACAGAGAGTTTCGGACAAGGCCTATGGTATCGAAAGGTACCATAAAAAGAAACTGCCAAGAAACTGACTATGTAGTTCTTTGTATTTTTCTTTAAAAAGGCTTTTATCATAAATACCTCGCCACAGTTCCTCAGGGTGTCTAAAAGAACAGCTTGCCCTTTTTGACATTTCTCCCGGAAGATATGGATTTTTTTTATCATAGTAGCACACTCATAACATGCATATGGCGGCAATGCATAGCTGTAGAGCTGTTGGGAAAACAGTTAAAATTAAATTAAAATTTAATTAATGCAGAACACTGGTTGAAAATACTTAATAATTTATGATTAAGTATTTTCTACCATTTTTCTGCATTAACTTATTTGAGTTGTAGCACAAAAACGAGCTGAAAGAAGGAGTAATCAGTAGGTACCTATTACAAAATATTTTTTGAGGAAAGATTGGGTAAGTAATCAACTGGACTTCCAACCACTAAGGTAAAAATAATTTCCAATAATTGGGTAAGTTTTTCTTCTATAGAAATTATGTATGGATTAGTTAAATAAACTTACATCAATTCCAATATTGCTTAGAGAATAGTGTTCGAAAGGATAACTCTGCAAGTCGTGCATTCTAACATCGGTAATGAGACATATTCTACACACTTTGAACTTATCCATAGTTTTTTGTATTTAAATAACTACCAAATAATAAACCGATATTTTAATTCATACGTTCGCGGCACATGATAGACCTATAAAATAATAGAACTTCTACAAGTAAATAGAATACTCCGTTTCCATATAATTTTACATATTTTCTTAAAGGTAAGTAACTTGTTATAAAGATAAATTATAACAATATTATTCGCACTAAATATATACGTTTTTTATAATACTTTCTGAATTATATACAAATCAAGCCAAGAATGTCTAATTTTACACAAGCAAGACGCCAACAACGAGCTGCCATGGTGACATTTGCGTTTTGTTTTCACACTTTTTTACAACCAATTTACCAACCGTTTCGTTCAACATGCATAAAGAAATATCTTTATCATCATTAAACGTGAAAACGTAAGAATGGTCATTCTCAGTTTTTTTTATAACAATATTTAAGTTTTTTAATCCTCAACCACCGAGGGACCGGCTATGAGATATCTTATCTCTAACTGCCGGAACACAACAATGCTCGAAACATTTGTTGTTTTGTTATGGTGGCGAGCGACATATTAAATTAACAGATTTAGATTAGTATACGATGGTGATAGCTAGCCAGGCGAACTTACAACAAGTTCTACCATTAACCAAACCGCGAGGCTATTACCTATCTTTGCAACAGCAACACGACAGCAGAAATTGTGAGATAATTACTTTACGTCACGTATCAACAGTGCGGCCTCTACCGACAAAACGATGAACTACAATGTGCATTCCTTTAGTTCCTGTTATTGCTACAAATTGTTTTTGGCGATAGCCTCATACTCTTTTCCTTGTTCTGTGCTCATCATAGCAACACGCAGCGTCTCACTCTCGCACCTAGGTAGGAGCGCGAGAGAGTGAGACGCCGCTATACGAACCATCGGTAACTATTTAGTATTCTGATGTGCCATCAGTGAGCGATTAGCCTGCAATCACTTCTAATAACATTTTTATTTTAACGTTCCGCAGCGATCGCGCGATAATTGCTAATTTTTAGGTAATAGCCCCTCCGAATCCCACAGGTATGTTTTGGGAATCGATCCCAGGAAGTCTGTATGATACTGTTGTGTCGTTAGCACTGACCACAGAGGCGGTTCAATCTCGCAGCTTTCATATAAGGATAGTACCTATTAAAGCTTGCATATAGTCCGCGCCAAACTTTATTGCGAGTCCGAAGTTAGTTGCGAGTGCTTACTTGCGCAGCATACGTCCCGCTGCTTCCCGCTGGCACCTAAAATTCGCTACTGCGACGCGTCTTGCGACCAACTTCGGACTCGCAATAAAGTTTTGCGCGGCCGGTACATGTATGAGTAAAATGAAACACGCAACTCATTTCCAAGCAACACGTAATACGATACGAACGAAGCATTCATTAAAGATTGAAGTATGTAAGTAGGTACGCGAGTATACCTACCTAATGGTGGGTTCACATACCAGCTGCCAACTTGATGAAATTAATATTCTGAAAAAATAACCGAATTGGCAAGGAGTAGCAATCAAGTTGTTTTAATTTGGCGCTGGCTTTACTGAGAAAACGAGGGCAAGGCTTTTTGTTTTCCTTGACCGAGTCAACCACCTACAAAGTGCGTTGGGTTGGTACATAGATAGTACTGAGAATAACTAATCATGTTCGGTATATATGGCATTTTTTTTTATTTGTAAGCATAGCCAGTAGCCAGTCGATCGATAAAACTACGGCGACTGGCGATAGCGATTGGCGACGCGTGATAGGTAATTAGGTAGGTTAGTATTTTAAATCTAGATTTAATCTGGCCCCTAATTGTCTAATTTCAAAATCTATCACGATCCCTTTCAAAGGGATTGTGGTTGTGATAGTGATTTATGGAATTGTGTTACTTATATTTGCAATCCCTTTCGGAACGAATGATGTTTTAAATGACACTTCATTTGACACTTCTCTATACATTTGAAAGATATTTTCGTCTGTCACTTTGTTAAGACAGTTCAATTTTGTTCATTCAATACCTTTCAAAACGCGTCCCGATCACAATCTCTATCAAATGTCAAATATTGACGGCCTGAAGTATGTAAATATCTTTCAAATGAGGAATTGAAAGGGATTGCGATAGATTTTAAAATTAGACAATTAGCCCCCTGATTTGTGATTCATTAAGAATTATGATGACCGCACAGTGCGCCTGTGCAGGCAAGATGGAACGTGTAGCCGGTAGAAGCTGTGCGCCGGCTGTGTGTGTGAGCCTCTAGTGTTCTAGTCGGTGAAGGAATCTGCACTCCTCCTCTCCTCTCCCTACACTACAATTCTACAAAAAACTATACTTAAGTAAGAAAAAATAAGAAAATATGGATTTAAGAAACTTTCAAGAGACCTTTTAATATTTGTGAGTATGAAGTAGATAATAGCACATTCTGTTTTTCGCATAATTTAAACGAAAAACTACCTTCCGCCCGCGGTTTCACCTGCGTGGTTCCCGTTCCCGTGGGAATATGCGAATAAAAAAAGAAGCCTAACTATGTTATTCTCCGTATTTTCAACGAACTCTATGCCAAAAGTCAAGATTGGTTGCTTAGTTAGGTAGGACGTTAAGAAAGGATAAACAAACACACTTTCGCATATATAGATATTAGTCTCAGAATATTAGTTAGGATAGGATGGTTTTCGTATTGCAAATATTAATACAGCTAACGTGCTGTCGAGTGTGTCTTTTAATGCCTTAGCAGACAAGGGGCATCACTTTATAAGCATTTCTGCGGTTCTATAGGTTGTATATCCGGCTCGAAAGACCTTATGAAATTTTTATAATATTGTAAAATAATTGTTTTAGATTTACTTGATCGATAGTTTGTAACAAAAGGAAAAAACGGAACCCTAATAGGATCACTTCGTTGTCCGTCCGTCCGTCTGTCAAGACCGTTTTTCTCAGGAACGCGTGGAGGTATCAAACTGAAATTTATATCTAATACTCAGGTCTACTGTCCCTTGGAGCTGTGAAAAAATCAAACTTCTAAGCCAAAACAATCAAAAGATACAGCAAATTTTCGAAACAGGCACGGTAATCAAAACCTACAGGGTACTTCCCGTGAACTTAGAATCTACGAAGTCGTCTTATAGTACAGATAAAGGAAAAATTGCGAAAACCGTAAATTTATAGGTACATCATGTAATAAAAAATATTTATGAAAATTTTAAACGGAACCCTCGGTGCGCGAGTCTGACTCGCACTTGGCCGGTTTTTTTTGTATATCAGTTACTTTTTTATATAAAGCTCCCTAAAAAAACTACTGGTCAACCGGGAAGTTCGCCGACTGTACTGGTAAGTGTAGCGCTTTTAAGGTATTGCTTGCTTCACTAAGCCAGTAGGATTAGCATGACCATGAGCGGCTTTTATCGACTCAATAACTCTGTCCCGCTCACATCGTAGGCGGAGTAAGCAAGCCAGCACGATGCGCTGTATCATATCGCGGGACGGGATAGCGGTGTTCATGGGAAGCTCCAAATGTCGCTAGTCTGCTTCTTCGTTTCTCGGACCGCTAAACTCTGCGATTATTTTAAAAGCAGTATCTACAGCACATGGTGCTCAAGACACGCTCTGCCAGCGATTGTGGCGGTTAAGCAACCTTCACTATGGTCGGTCACGGGAAGGGTGACCAAAAATTTATTATCTCGTGCTCTTCTGTGCTCCTGATCTTGCGAACGCCGACTTCGCTGGCTGCCCACCAATCTGTATCGGACCCATGTGGATGGTCCCATAAGCACCCATAAGCAAGGTCAATGCCCCAGCAAGGGTGAAACTATTCCCCCTTGCTGGGGCTTCCTGTCGATTGTACATATTACGTAGAGACATTATAGTGGTTTAAATTAATAGGCGACCCAGTAAGGTTGTAGTTGATTAATTAATAAAATACTTAACAATATCCCGCTTATGAAATATTTATAGGTACAAAAGTAAATTAACATGCTCATAGTTGGAGATTCGGTTCGCGGTCGCGGCCGGGACGGAAACGCCAAGCCATTTTGTCGCTATGTTTTTTTTTATCAAACAAAACCTTGGATGGTTAATTCGTCCAAGAACAAAACACTAGAATGAGTTATTTTTTATTTTGGAGAAAAAACAAAAAGTAAGAAATAAACCTTTTGTTCGGAGTCGGTGCCAGCCAAGGAATTCTACGTTGAACTTCTATTACTTTTATTTTTCTTACCTTGGCTGGAACGACTCTAACAAAAGGTTTATATTTTATATTTTTGTTATTTAAGTCTGTTTTATTTTTTATAAAAAGTTTTTTATTTCACAATTTTTAAAGTTAGGATAAGCCCGCACTTCGGTTTGACTCAAACTAAACTGCCGACCTAAAGTGTAGGCAACTACTAGTTTGAGTCAAACCGTTTGGCTCAAACCGCTTGACCGATAAGCAGCGTCATCTAGTGAACGTTATTGCCATCTAGTTTGAGTCAAACCGTATGGGTCAAACCGCTTCACCGATAAGCAGCGCCATTTGTGAACTTTATTGCCATCTTGGGGTACTGACAACAGTATTTTTGAGATTTCTTGAAAAATACTGAACTGATTTCGAAATTTCAGAAAATGGGACCCACTTGGGAACACCCCTGACCTAATAATGTTTGAATTATTACAATCGGTCCAGCCGTCTTCGAGGAATCGATTTACATACATAAAAAAAAATATACGCGACGAATCGATAACCTCCTCCTTTTTTTAAGTCGGTTAATAAATAAATGAAATGTATTTGTATTAATTACTTAACATCTTAAATCCTATACTCAAAATAAGTAAAGTACATAGGAAACAACGGACGACTCAAAGTAAATGTATTTATTAGATTGCCGATTATGTTAATTATCGGCGCCATTTTCCATAAAGTAAGTTTCTTATTTATATTCATTGTTAATCAACCAACCCAATCCTTAACTTGAACTCTTTTCTATTTATAGAGATAAGAATAGATAAAAATATTTAGGGTCGGGTCGTCGTGTGTGTCGTGTCGGGTATTCGATACCGCCGGATGTTCTTCTCTGGAATATTTTTATGCCAACTAAAAAGACTTTTTCATCCATGCAATCATTAAGTTTTGTACATACTATAAAGCTAATGTCTAATACTTATAGATATTTATTTGATCTAATGTTGAACTACTTGAATGTTGAACTAATAATTAACTTGGATTTCATGACAATGATGCAGTGAAGGTTAAACTGTAGTATTAAGTATTCTGTGGTTAAACTTAAAATTCCTAAAACCGCTAGTTATGAACTAAAAGTACCGAAAGACGATAAGTAGGTTAGAGTGCTTACGTAAGCTTGTAATTACATTATATACCTAACTACGTTCATAGTAAAATACCTAAACATTTGACATGTACTTTTTAGATATCGCTATCTCGTTCTTTCCCACAGCGGATTATTGTTCAAGGAATGCGCGCGTCGGCGAGTCTCGCTACGAATGTTCATAAAGGGCAAAATTGCTTGCGATACTCTGTGCTTCAAATGTACTGCGCGGTGTTAAGGTTCAATATCCCATACAACTGGAGTCATCGAGTGTCGAACGTAAGCGAAAAGCGTGTAGCGAGACTACTCATAGTTACTACTTTGTAAAAGTACATTCATAAATTATTATTAACCTAAATGTGGAATATTTATTTTTGAAAATTACGTGTAATTTCAAGTGTCTTCGTAAGTAATATTTATTTAGATATTTTTCTAATAATTTTTGATGATATTTTCCAGCGGATTAGCTTCAAAACTTTGATTAAATGAAAAGTCCTTGAGAGGTAGTCTCGTGGGGAGTGCGGCTACGTCATCATGAGAGAACTTTTGTAGGTATGTATGACCGCTAGCAATGTCCCGATTGGCCAACAAAGCCTTGTTGGCGGCCATTTTGTCGATGCTGAGTCACCAAAAGGTGAAAAATGTACTGAATTAATGCGCACTCCCCACGAGACTACACAACGGTATTGGGCATTTCCCTGCAGAACATAAAATTTGGGTTTCGAGTTCCAAAGCTACCACAGCGTGGTTACAATAATTAAAATTTTCTCAGTTTGTGATTAGTTTATAAATAATTGAAAGATCGCTTTATTTCTACAAAACTACCGGGAAAATTGTTTTCAAAAAGTTGGTGTCAAAAACAAACTTGGATTTCCATTCCCTCGGTGTACGCCTTCATCGGTTGGATGCTGTCTGGAGAACGCATGCAGTGGTGGTGTTGAAAATAATGGCTAATCAGTGATAATGATATCCAATAAATTACGGTAATCTGTCAAAAGAGTGAAGTGATAAGTTTATGTCACGCACGGTCAGTGCGTTTGTTTACGTAAAATAAAATTGAAAAGTGGTCGTACAACGGTACCAGGATGTAGTCCGGGGTTGTGCTCGCATATGATGAAATCAAACACTTGTCTGGACTTAGTGTTGTAAAGGTTACCTTGAGAGCGCGTCTAATAAAGTGCCGGGAAAATGACGGACACGACAATGGTCAAGGTGAAGACCGAGAGGCCCGATGAGGCTGAAATCAGAGAGTTGGCTGCGAAGATGGTCGAGGCCAATAAGGCGAAGGCATTGGCAGCGTCCGTGGCAGCAGCGAGGCCGCCGCCGGGCGCCCTTGTGGGTGTCCCGCCTCCAGGGTCTGGCGGTCAGCTTGGCATCTTGAACTTTTTGGCGCGAAAGCCTGGTGCAGGAGCTCCCGCCGCTACAGACACGCGTCCCGCGCCGGACGCCGAAAAGAAGACCCCGGCGCCTGATGAAGCGAGCTGGAAAGGCCACTTCGGGTGGGACATGCTGGGCAAATGTCACATTCCTTACATCTACCGTTCTGGTGAGAAGTACGTGGCGGTTAGGATGGTGGAGATTAAACTACTCAACAAGTACCTGAACTACCTGCATGCGGACATTTATTCATGCACCTGCATCAGGAGCTACTACATCACCGAGATTGAAGCTCGGCTCCTCAATGAAATTAACAACAGACATTGTGATGGTCAGTTTGGTCGTGAACCCTTCACGCAGAAAGACTTAGTGGTGCGGTTATCGGACGCTTATGAATTTTATAACTTTTTGGATGTGTGTTACAACAAACTGTTGAGGGGTACGACCAACAGCAAGGACAAGTGTGGTTTTATTAGAATAAACAAAGAATCTGTGGTTCCGTATACAGTGAGGGACAGTCAAAAGTTTGTTCCGCTGTTTTATTTTGAAGGTGAAACGGACAATTTGAAACTAAAAGCGGATCAGTTAAAAGGCTGGGACTTGTCTTATCTCAAATTCTGTTGCAAAGTACAAGGCATAAGAAATGAACTGTTCGCGAGTGAAACTTGTTCTGTGATTAGTTTATCAGATATTAAGAGTTATTTCCCCCCTGGAACGGAGTTTGAGGAATACTGGCCCAACAAGGTGGTGGATTCACAACTACTCATATCCGCGAAAGGTAACTATAATCTATTAATGTTATTGTTCTTAAGGAAAAAATTCAGTTTGAAGTTGATATTTATTTTCCCGTTTCTATCTGTATGTTATTAGGAAATTCCTTTTAAATCAGTTTCAGAACACATCGTTCACTTATTTTCTACAAACTTTATTAAAATTTTCTTATGCTCGTATTGTATGCAAATGTCCTTTTCTGGTTTTCTATGGATGTTGAGCAGAGTTACAAATAAAATACTTATGGCTTCTGAGATGGGTGTAACATTTAACTTAGTTTATAATTAAATTATGCTGCTTAAAACCCATAAAAGATTTTCCAAATTAGTTTTAAGTTGACTTTATTGCCTTGTTAGGATTGAAATTAAATTTGAGTGAGTTGTGTAAACACTGCAGTTGTGGCATGGCAAAACAGAAGAAATATTCTGCATCCCAATATTTTCTTGTTGAATGTCCTGTGTAATTATTTAGAAAAAAAATATCCTTTCAGGCCCGATTTATGAGACACAATAGATATTCAATCGTTGTTGGGACACCGGTGTCCTGATAGCAAGTGACGGATTAAATATCCTCTCAAGCCCCGGATTATGAGACACAATAGATGTTCCATTGTTCTCTGGACACTGGTGTACGGGACACCAGTGTCCATTCTTCTTCTTCTTTTTATCCAATGGCGGTGCCCTCTTGGATTTCCCCAATGTCAAGTTTTTAGCTCAGTTTGTCCAGTGTCCATTATGTAATTAAGCTTGACATGCTACAGGTGTTGAGTGATGATGACTACTATGTTCTCACTGCTATAACATAGACATTTCAACGGCCTGATAACACAAAATTCAGAGACAGGCTTCATAACTCAGTTTTTGCAAATGGGCCAGTATGTATAATGTCATCAAATAATGAGACGAAAAATTAGACTTTAGAAATTAGTATTATGAAAGACTAAATAACACAGATTTTAGTATAAGTATTAAACAACTTATGAGAGTTACAATTTTTATTCTAATTTATTCTTTCATTTGTAATTAAGTAATTAAAACTCTTATGTAAAGGTCAAGGTATATATAGAGCATTTGAAATGTACGAACTTTTATAAGCAATATAAATTGTTAACATAACAAGAAGACAGACAAGAATCAATAATGTTTTTTGTTATCAGGTAGTGTTGTATTTCTCATCATCACAGATGAATTCATGTAGATTAGTGACTGACAGAAAAATATGTGCATAAAGGAAGAACTCTAGTGATGTCAGATCCATATACTTTACCCGTTGAAACTAGCTACATAGCCAAAAAGGTAGTAAAACTTTAAACTCATAGGATTCTGTATATTGAATCAGGCTATACTTTGTTTATGAATTACACATGCATGCAATAAGGTGCAAAATAGAGCGGTTGTAAAAGGATTATACGTATCCGGCTCGAAGGACCAAAAAGATTTATGATTTACAGTGGAAACTAATATTATAAATGAGAAAGTATGTTTGTCTGTTCTTTCTCCATGCCCTAACTAAGCAACCGATCGAGTTGATTTTTGGCTTAGAGTTAGTTTAAATGAGAGAGAGTAATATAGGCTAATTTTTGTCCCGATATTCCCACGGGAACTGAAACCACGCGGATCAAACCGCAGGCGGGAGCTAGTTTATTGATAAATGAAAGTTTTTGATTAATGTAAGAAACAAAAAGGCATTTAAGTTATTTGACATGAGAATGTGCAATGGCTATGATAGGCGAACACGTACACAGTACGTAGGGTACAGTACCTATTGCATAACGTTTAGCAGTGGACTTTCCTCGCGCCTGGAGCACGAGAGAGTGAAACGCTCTAAATGTATACTTCGTTGTCAAAATTGGTCGCAAAAAGCCTTTACAAATGACCTAAATTAATGCATATGGCGAAAAATGCCGGTGAGACAAACTGTAAGGTGGTCGCACGTTCATCATCATTGGTTCACTGCTGAACATAGGCCTCCTCCTTCGAGCGCCAAAAAGAGCGGCAGCGTGCCTGCTCAGTAATGGGAGCTTTCATGTCTTATATAAATACTTCAAAAGGTCATCAATATCATCTGATTCCTGGATCAGTATCCGGACGTGGTCAGTGGACCCAGCCGCCACCTGCCGGGACCCCTTCTAATATAAATTCTTCATAAAAGCTCATAATATCCGTAATTCCTAGGATCAGTATCCGGCGGCGGTCAGTGGACGCGGGCGCCCCCCGCCCCGCCCCCGGGCGGCGTGGGCGTGGGCAGCGGCGTCAACATGGGCGTGGGGTCCGCCCCCACAAGGGGTCGTCGCGCCACTAACGCTCGCCACTCGCCCGCCTCCGCCGCCATGCAACTGCCCCACGCCGCTGGCATCTCCGCCGCTGCCGTACAGGCTTTGGCCAACGGGTGGAACCTGCCTGGATCGCTCACACAAGCGCAGACGCAGCAGGTGCTGCGGCTAGCTCAGGTACTAGACTACTAGCCTGTCGTGAATTTGTTATTCGACTTTATCTATGTGGTTTTGGCCGCCATGCAGCTGCCTCATGCTGCTGGCATCTCCGCCGCCGCTGTCCAGGCTCTGGCCAACGGATAGACCTTGAACGTGCTGCGGCTAGAGCTCAGGTACTAGAATATGGCGATTCGACTTTATCCATGTGTTCCCCTACGCAGGGATCTCAGCCACTGCCGTCCAGGCTGTGGCTAACGAGTGAAACTTGTCTGGATCGCTCACGCAGGCGCAGACGCAGCAGGTGCCGCGGCTAGCTCAGGTACTAGACTAGACTAGTTATTCAACTTTATCTATGTGGTTTTGAAGAGTAGCTACCCCACGTTGGGATCTCCGGTGCTGCTGTGCAAGCTCTGGCCAATGGGTGTAAGGAATTAGCCTGGATCGCTGACACAAGCTCCTAAACAGCAGGTGTTGCAGCTAGCTCAGGTACTAGACTAGAATATAGTTATTCAACTTTATCCATGTGGTTTTGAAGAGTAGCTACCCCACGTTGGGATCTCCGGCGCTGCTATGCAAGCTCTGGCCAATGGATGGAAGGAATTAGCCTGGATCGCATACGCAAGAGCAGACGCAGCAGGTGCTGCGCTTAGCTCAGTTCTAAATCGACTTTATATGTGCTATTTCCAGTTTCCCTACTTTCACATGCCCTTAAAGGTTTTATTTTCGAAACAGAAGGTAGCCTTGTGCACGAAAACTCAAACGAACATTTACTTAGCTAAATGAAGCTAGATGCTAAAACCTCCTGTATTTTTTATAATTAATACACAGCGTAAAGTAGCATCACTCACACGTCTAAATTTCGAGAAATTCGTTTAAGAAGTGTTTGAGTATTTGTGCGTAAGTCCTCTTCCTTCAAATAGTCCGATCTATACTTATACTACTAACGGCCGGTTTCAATAATCTATCCTTAACAAGAGATAAGCCTATCTTGGTTACGTTACTTAGCAACCACTGTTATTTTAGGTTATTTTGGGCTGATTAACAAAAATATCTAGGCAACAAAGCTCTAGTAAGCCTATCTCTTACTGAGGATAGGTTATTGAAACCGACCATTAGTCTACAGTACTTACTATAGACCAAAAATTGGTTCACCGTTCAATGGTTCAACTGCTATAAGTACCAGACAGACAGACAAAAGTTTATTATGCATCTATATGCGCATGCAAAAAAAAGTTTGTGTAATTGGTCAAGGTCGACAACACCAGTAGCAAACGTAAGCACCTGGTGGAATAGTTCTTTGCCTAAATATATAGAAAGTGAACGAACCCCGCTCTTCTGTCTGTCGAGTTGACCTTTCGTGGCGAATTAAGGTCAAGTACGAAAATGTAGCAAAACAATTCCAGTTTTTTTATAAAACTCACACGGCATCTATAATGCCGAAAGACAATGATCTAATTGCTTATTTATGTATCTACGAGGGCTGATTGATAAGTTTTAAAAGACAAAGAAAATCTTCATTATAATAATCTATTTAAAATAATTTTATTTCTCAACGTAGTTTCCTTCTACCTGATGCATTTAGTCCAGCGCTTCTCCAATGCCGTTACACCAGTTTAATAAAATATTTTCTCGAACCTCCCAAATACTCGTTCACGGCAACAATGACTTCATCATACGAGGCCGGGTCAATAAGTCCGTGACTTTTTGAATTTCTGACATCTTTACTGAAAAAGCAACACTACTCCTGCCAACAGGCATCTGTCAGTTGACTCCTATCAAAATTTGAACTTGCTGCGTCAGTTAGTTTGTGTTTGACAGCTATCTTTATCAGACTACCCAGTAATTTGAGAAAAAATTAAAAAAAGGTTTGGCGTTGTTTAATCGCAATATGGAGCAGTTTTTGCGCCGTTTTGTAACCGTGGACGAAACATGGATCCATCACAACACACCAGAGACCAAACAACAGTCAAAACAGTGGGTTTCTAAGGGTGAATCTGCGCCAAAGAAGGCCAAGGTGGGTTTGTCAGCCAATAAAGTTATGGCAACTGTTTTTTGGGATGCATGTGGGATAATCCACATTGACTACCTTCAAAAGGGAAGAACAATCAATGGGGAATATTATGCCAACTTATTGGACCGCTTCAATGACGATTTGAAAAAAAACCGACCTCATTTGGCCAAGAAAAAAGTTCTTTTCCACCAAGACAATGCAAGGGTGCCATGGCAAAAATCCATACATTGGGTTATGAATTGCTCCCTCATCCGCCCTATTCTCCAGATTTGGCTCCGAGTGACTACTTCTTGTTCCCAAACCTGAAGAAATGGCTCGGTGGAAAAAGATTTGACTCCAATGATGAAGTCATCTCGCAAACAAAGGCCTATTTTGAGGACCTGGACAAATCAAATTTTTTGGAAGGGATAAAAAAATTGGAGAAGCGTTGGACAAAGTGTACAGAGCTCAAGGAAGACTACGTTGAAAAATAAAATGATTTATTTATCAAAAAATCTGTGTTTTATTCCAAAAGTCACGGACTTATTGACCCGCCCTCGTATGTCGAAAATCTCTGTCCATCTAACCATTTCTTTAGGTTTGGGAATAAGTGGAAGTCGCACGGGGCCAGATCTGGGAAAATGGTAAATGCGGTAGCAATTCATGGAGTCGGGCGACTCCGATGAATCGTCTACTCGACGTTGCTTTTGGTCAAAAGTGAGCTAACACGGCATCCATTGCGCGCAGAGCTTTTTCATTCCCAAATGATGGAGTAAAATATTAAATTAGAAAAAACATCAAAAGACTCAACAACCACGAATTCAAGAAAGTGTAGTTAAATGGTTGTCTGGGTTAGATTACTCGCAAACTGAGGATCTATTTAAAACAATACATTAAAAAACAAAATTAAATAGGTTGTTTGCTTAAATGCTACATTACATAATTCGCACAGGGTTAAGTATTTATTTCCCTCCAACTTAACAAACAAATTCTTTAATCATTCATAGACATGATCACTCAAGTTAGGTAGTAATAGTTTATATTTTTGGTAACTTATATAACACCATAACAATGTTTGTAATAAAATTTAGGGAAGACACTGTGGCCTGTAACACAGTTTTAACTATCACAGGCTACAGGGAATTCACTATTTAATGTTTTCACTATGTATATTGCTGTTATGAAATAAAATCTATACCTAAATAGGCGTTTCGATGTCTGTGCTATCTCTCGCAATTTTAAGCGACGATCGTTCAGTACAATTTTGTGTTTTTTTTTATCTTGTCCGCATTCGTGACTTCATATGGACGGCCAAACCTGTGGGCGTCTTCGCAGCTTTGTCTTTCAAGTTTAAAACCAGTTACCCAGATGTGGATTGTACTAAATGCAGGAGCAGAATTACCTAAAACACTGATTAGCTTGATTATAATCTGGGTTGCTGTTTTCCCTTTTAAAACGTAAATTTTATCACCGCACGAACTTTGTTTCTTTCTATTGTAATGAAAATTTACGACAAAGAAAGATGCATACAAATTCCAGAAGTTCGATTAAATTCAAATTTGGCGTTGATTTTCGAAAAGATGCCAGAATATAATGTTTTTTTTTGCGTATCTTTTTTTTAAGTTCGTCGTTTCTGATACTTATCAATCAGCCCTCGTATTATAAGAACTCTAACGGCATTATTCTGGAGCTGGTAGCCAATCTTGCTTGCTGTCATCTATACTATAGAATTATATGGTTGAGCGACAATGCCGCTGTCGCCTGCCGCTGCCGCCCGTTTCAGAATAACAATTTAACTGTATTTGTCAGTATGCTGTTATTACCAACAGTTAAAACGAAAGTATAGTAACTATAGTAAAAGCGGCACTAACACAACAGTCGCAAACTTCCCACATATGGCCTGTGCGTATCATATTGGTTTGTTAAGCCACGAAAAATTGCGTCCGTCAGTGGCACTGCTGTAAAACTGCAAATGCAACGACGTTGATAGTAAAAACTGCAGTATTTGTCAGTCATACTCAACCATTTTTTTAAAGTAAAACATCGGTGAAAATGTTGGATTGAAAAAGGCAGGGTCTTCGGCTGACCCCTCAGTTTGAGTACTCCGCAGGTTGGGTATAGCTGGCAGAGTTTCAGAAGAGATTAAAAACATAACATTTTAACTATTGTATCGCATGTCATGACCATGTGTGGTAATGATTGTTTTTATCTTTATTAGGCCCAAGTAGCTGCCCAGGCGCAGGTGGCGCGGTACAACAACGCCGCGATCGCCGCCGCCGCCGCAGCAGCATTGCCGCAACACAGGAACCAACACCAGAGAAATGTACAGGTGAATATCATATTAAAATAAAGACAAGTGTTGGCTTCATCCTTTAAAGGCAGGCTTAGCGATAACATAAAACAAAACCCTAAAGCTGTCCCTTACAATCAATTTGATTAAGAAGTAGAAAAATAACAAATTTACGTCGATAATCTCATCAACAAATCTCATAATGAAGGTTTGATTCGATTTTTCGACTTGATACGTATTTCTATCAAACTGTACACAAATAAGGGTGCACTGTATACATATTTACAAAAGAAATGCCTCTTATAGTTCTATACTTTACCCAAGCCACAAAGTTAATTGAGTTCTTTTTGGACTCATCAGGAAAAAATCTTACAATTCATTGAAAAGTTAAGACTTCTGTGTAACGATATTAGTCATAAAAAATTAAGTGTAATGAAAATCATAAAATTACTTATAAAATGAATCATTAAACTGTTTCCGTTTCCCTTCTGATTAACTAAATAATATTATCAATATTGTGTTATCAGTTTTTTTTATTTGACCATTGGCACTATTTAAGTTTCTTTGTATTGTACAGCCCTGTTGACGAAAGCTGGCGCGTTATTAGTACTCACACTAATGCAATTTCAAAAAACGAATAGACAACTACTTCAAAGTTGACTCTATAGAGCAAAAAGCAAAACAATAACTGTCTCACAGACCTATATCGACATAGACGAAAAGAGCGCTCTATACTGTATCAGAATCTAGCATGTAGAATTTTTCGTGACGTCACGAACGACATTTAGTAATGTGGAAATGTTATTCGACGAGCTCTTGCAAGAAAGCACTGCACAATTAACCTTTTTCGTTTCTGAGGGACGCGTGTTTTCATGGCAAGGGTCTCAAGCGGACTGACTTAGGTCGTAAAACTTTGACCGTGTATCAAACGTTTGACACGCAAGGTAGCTACACTTTTACCGTGTATCTCGATATAGGTCTCTGAACTGTCTCCTTCATACGACAGACAGACGACCATGCAGTGCAACGTCATGCCGGCGCCGCGCGCTTTTTCGCAGACACTAGTGTAAATGTGTTGAACGCGCCAGCTTTAGTTACCGACCTATAGTGCCGCATAAACCATGTTTGTGTTATCGTTCGTTTCAGTTTCCGAACAGTGCAATAACAATGGCGATGGGTCAGCAGCCCCCTCCCCCTCTTGTGAGGAGTTCAGCCAACACATCGACTATGAAGTGAGCATATTTTGAATCACTTGGTAGTGACCAATTTGAGAATAGCTCTTATTTAAATCAATTATAGAGTAAACTTGGCAAGATACACTGCAGTGCACCTAGCATTTTGTAATATACACAATAAGTTCTAGTGTACAACTTGGCGGAGTGCACTGCTGTGCACCATGCGTTTTCTTAAAGTCGCGTTAAAAGATTATTTTGTGAGTATAATTTGCATCAAAATAAAATAATTGATTACTATTATAAAAGCTGTTCTCATCAGTGATTTTAAGTGTTCCATTCGCCATTGTCTTGACACTGTTACTCATAGATTTCGGCTTCGTAATTATTATTTATTACTAAAAAATATTTGGCACAATAAAGTTTTTAGTAAATTCTATTTTTTTCTTTAATAAAAATCCTGTCACTTGCTGCTTATATATTAATACTCTTATTCTTTTTTTTCTGCATGGTGTAGAAATTAATTTACTTGATTAAAATTTTTCTTATTTTACTCATGGTGTGGGGAATTCAAACTTTCTATCATCTACATGAATGTGCACTAAAAACACTTTTATCTGCTAACAGTATTTTATCTATGATTCATATCAGTGGGGTAAAACTTGCTAATAATTCCAAATTTTCTGAAACCAATTTGAATCTACCTCGCCTATATGCTAGGGTTCAAATTAGACTGATAAAAATCAAACATCATCTGTTTAATAATAATATCCTGTGGCACAGTCAGCGTCAAAATGATCGGAGCATTCAAACCTACCAAAATACCGACTGATTCATTTGACAAAAGACAATAGACAAAACTCAGACAATTTTGATGCTGACTATACTATTTACTGCTTCTTCTTTCACGCAACCTCAAAGGTGATTACTTTCAATGATCCTTGGTTTAAATATGAGTTTTATGTAACAGTTGAAAAGGTTCGTTTTTGTATTGTCCCAGTGTGCCCCCGCAAGTGACTGGGACCATGAATGGCCACTCAACCTCTCACTCGGTGGACAGCCGGAAAAGGCTTACGCCAATACCCGATATCAACGTTACTGGCAACCATACGCCGTATAAGGTCAGTGCCTAACAAAATAGCGCTTGAGAACCGGTTTTACCGCCAACAGATAAGTTCAGATAATTTGACAGTTGTAATATAAAAAATATATCAAATTATCTGCCAGAGAAGCTATCCATGGGGCCAATCGCGATACAAAAAGAGTCGCATTGGAATTGAATTAATTTTTTTAGTTTTTTCCTATTTTAACATGGATTTTTCATTCCAAAACACTTGATTCTGCTAAAAGCTAAACATCAGATAAATATTAAACAAGAAAATATACTAGAAAGAAGCAACTTGTCTCGCGTCGCTCTGACGGGACATGAGACTTGTTTAATATTTATCACATTGAAATAGCATTGTATAATGCAAAATTAAAAAGTTATAGCTAAACATCAATCTACAAATATTATCGTTGTTTGAACTTTTGCATTTAACAAATGTTGTAATCCAACTTCAAAGCAAGAAAAATTGAAGAACCGTTATTTTTTATCGTGGTTGGCCTAGGGTTGTAAAGTGTCGGTCAACTTCAATATTATTATGTCTGTTGAAAGTGTCTAAGCATAATGGGCATATTTAATGTCTAGACAGTTTTGACATTTATGGACAATAACAACAAAATCAAACAAATTTTAACAAATCAAACAATTAAATAAAATTTTCACATACAGCACTATAATATGCATTTATATATGTTTTGACGACCTGTTTGGCGCAGAGGTACTAACGCCGCCTTCTGCGCCAGGGGTCCCGGGTTCGATCCCCGGACAAGACAAATATTTGTGTGCATGAACATGTCTATTTGTCTTGGTCTGGGTGTTTAATATGTATATTATGTATGTATTTACAAAAAAAAAAAGTATACAAGTATGTTTTCCGTTATCTAGTATCCATAACACAAGTTCTTCACGATACTTAATGTGGGCTAGATAATTGGTGTGATTGTATGGAAATATTTATATATTTATATTTATATATGGACAAAAACAATTCCGCTAAGCAATTGGTATTTTCCGTCATAACCGTCAAAATGTTATATTTTCCGCCAATGTCATCAAACAAATCTAATACCTATTACATACTTCATCGGGCAAAACGTACGAATAGCATGCCTTGCCATTTTTTTTCTGGTCAGAATAAATAATAAATAAATATTTCTTACGCCTATACCAATTAACCTAGCCCCAAAGTGAGCACTGTGGCTTGTGTTATGGGATACTAGTGTAACGGATATAAATACATATAAGTATTTGTGTAGAAATATATATAAACGTCCATGACTCAAGTACAAATGCTCGTATTCATCATACAAACATTTGCCTCTACCGGGATTCGAACCTGGGACCTCAGAGTAGGCGACACCTTGAAACCGGTGTACGTACCACTCTACCACGGAGGTCGTCAAATCGTCGTTTTTCACTCTGTTTTTATTTTACCCCATTCATCACGCTAAAAACGTCCTGAAATGACAATGATTAGTACACAAATGTCCGAAAATGTTGATTTTTGCAAAAAAAAATATTTCACTGACCCTAATCCGTTAAATTAGACGGGATATCCGTTAAGTTGGCAACACTGTTGGCCTAGCATGAGCAGCTTTGATATCGAGTTATTGAGCAGTATATGCCATTCAGGACATCTTTTAACTGATAAGAAGAAAGGCCGCAAGAAACTTATCAGCTTTAACAGAAACAACAACATTTATAATGGAACATGTTGTTGCCAAGCACAAATTTACAATTTTGAAATATATTTAATATAAGAGGAAAATTTTTAAATATATTTAAAGTAAGCAAGACAGCATGAGTTGTGTCATATCGTGTGATATAGCGGTGGGCATTTTAGGGGGGCTGGTGTCGTAACTGTGCGTGCGTGTTTATCGAGCGCGAAGAAATTATGTTTTAGTATGTAAAAACGAATCTAATGAAAATGTCTAATTTGTCTACAGATGTCGAAACTGTCCGGATATTTATCGTTACTGACCATCACGTATGGAAAGTATTCAACATTTTACAACTCTAGATTGTCTCCCAGAACTTATCTGTCGGTGGTGAAATCGGCCCTTACTCTTTGATTTATTATTTACTATGAGAAAGACCTTGCAAGAACAATTAAGTTTTTCTATCAATAAATATTAAGTATGTGAATTGTAACAGTTGTGTTAATTTTAGGTGGTTTCAACTATTTGTCGAAGTAGAAGTCTTTTTTGTTGTCATTTGATTATTGAAATTGGATATGCAAAATTGTGTCTATTTTAAATGATACTAGTCTGCAATGTATGGTAAAGTTTGAATCGACTATATAAAACAAATATGAGTCATTACGAAAGTAAATAGTTATAGCACTCGTTACAGAAATTCTCAAACTTTTTACATTGTCCTTTTCAGATTCATTTATGGCATAATTAGCAAAAAAAAAAAAACTTAGTTTGTCTCGTTAGGTTGGCGGCATTATAAAAACCAGTGACAATTTTTTTAAACATCGTTCGTGTTCAGGTGCACAAGGCGCTGGTGGAGAACACGCTAGTGCCGTGCATCAACGCCAAGCCGTACCAGTACACGGAGCTGCTCATGACATTGCCAGATCTGGCCAGCCACTTCTCCCCACGCGTTTCTCTCGCCACCTGCCGCGCTATGCTCGACGCGCTAGCGCTCACGCTCTATCGGCCCAATGCGTAAGTACCATACATACACCGCCCATACTGACACACACACTCACTCTGCCCATACACACACACTCCGCCCATATCATAAACACATCCCAGTACGCAGAGCTGCATCATTTACGCTGCCAGATCAAGGAACGTACCTACCGCGCAAGTGGCGTCGGCATCGAAATCGGCTTCATTTGACAGATGGCTGTGACACATTGCTGCTTCTTTTTGACACAAATGAAAACTTACCAAATACTATGATCAATATGTCACATCCATCTGTCAAATGAAGTCAATGTCGATGCCGACGACACTTGCGCGGTAGGGGCAATTCTCGCGCTGAGTTATGTCGAATTCGACATTTTTCAAATCATAATTTTCTTTATTGAAAATGTAATTCAAATCTACTACTGTCAAAACCCTTTAGTTACAGTGATCTTTGACAATCCTATAATGTCGAAGATTGTTTTCAATGTTTTAATACAGATTTTTGGCTCCAAAAAATGTCGAATTCGAAGGCGCGAGAATTGCCCCCCTGGCCAGCCACATATCCCCGCCTCTCGGTCTATACCCCCGCCCGGTCTCTCTCGCCAACCGACGCGCTATGCTCTCGCACTGATGCTCTATCAGCCCAACGTGTAAGTAATACACACGCACCGCCCATACATACACATCACACACAGCCCATACACACACACAACCAGCTCATACATACATACACAAACACATCGCCCATACTTACACTTGCCGCCTATACACACATACACAAACACATCGCCCATACACACACTTGTCGCCTATACACGCACACCAGACAGGTCAGATCTGGCCAGCTACTTCTCTCAGCGCGTTTTCCTTGCCATCTGCCGCCCTATGCTCGACACTGACGCTCCTCTACCTGCCCAATGTGTTACACACACACACACACACACACACACGCAATTTTTCACACACACATGCATTTATACACTGCCTACATATGTCACCGACTTTTTTATCTCTAGTCTACACAGTTCTCATGTCGGACACCAAACTAAACTCCATTTCGTTCTCCAGGAGCCAACTACAAGTCCTCCGCAACGCGGGTAAATGCAAATCTGCGGCCGCCGGCGAGAACGGCCTCGCCCTCGTCCAGATCCGCGACGTGATGCAACACATGCCTCAACTCAAATATATGTTAAGATCCGGGATGGGAGCTGACGAACCACCTCGCCCAGCCCCGCCTGCTCATCATCATCCAGCCCAGCCACATGCTAAAAGGACAAGAGCTAACTGAGACCTAACTTCGCCCTATGAAGATCACGCTTACTTGTGATTAGAGAACTACTCTGGAAGTAACTTGTGTTAGGACTGCCAGTGTTCAGTGCACTTCCAATCCTGGCAACCTCACGCTAAAAGGGTTGGTGCTAACAGCAAACACGAGCATCACGCTTACTCGTCAAGAGGACCCAGCTCAAAAGCCAAGAGAGCGAGCGCGCGTCGACTGAGACCAACTATATCCCACAAGATCTTGCCTACTTGTGAACTACTCCGAACAGATATACCCTCCAACACATAGTATCAAAACGGTCGATCTTGTTATTGGAATTCCGACAGCTTCTATCACATTACTCTATTATAACGAAACGATTCGTTAAACCGCGCACGAGCGCCCACAATATTCTATTGAGTGTTGTGCAGAAACTGACACTTAGTGATCAATTTTACTTATATATCAGCAGTGCGATAGACTTATCCAGGTCAACAAAATGCCATTTGACATTGCCCTAAAATGGACAGGACTACTTGTGCGATCGAGCAGATATGAATATTGTGTACAAGTATTGTGAAACTATTATGCAGTGTTTAATTTGGCTCTAGCGGCGTCGAGAAATATTTAAAAGACTGAACTTCAAGTGGTGTGAATTTGTTAGATATTACATATATAAGAAGCAATTGACGCAGCTTCGTTTGGACTATTGATTGGTGGTTAGTTTCATGAAGTTAGAACAATATGTAGAGTGCTGAAGACTGCTTTGTGAATGTGTTATAGATAAAAGAGTTATTACAGTTTGGAAAAAGCACAATATTAGCCAATTTATATTTATTAAGGTTTTGACTGTCGGTTCTAAAATAGGGGCTTCCGAGATGAGAATTGTGACGAATCAAGTGATCCTTATCAGTGTTAGATACTTTAAGGTGATGGTTTAGAAAAACCTCTGTTTTAGTGCGCAAGAGATAAGGCATGTGTATAATGTAATGTCAATTTCTCAAGATACTGTATAAAATGTAACATACGTTTGTATAATGAAGGATCTAATTTATATGATCTACAATTAACTATTTAATAGAAGACTGAAATTTAATTTTATAATTATTTCGTAAACAGAAGCTATAGAGAAGTTGTGAAAATAAAGATTTAGTTCAGTAAAGTTTTCTATTTGAATGTTTTCTTCTACAATAGTTTCTTTGGAGTAGTTTTGTTGAATGTACAAGTTTTGTAAATAGTTAGATATGTATATTAATGCTGCATTACAGCAACCTTGTGGATTTTAGCAACACGTTAGATAAGTAAGATGTAAAATATTTAAAAAAAATTAAGTGTGCTGCTATAACTGTATGCATTGTTTTACAAATTCCACTAATTTAAATATTGCTCGAATTCTATCTCAAAAAAAAACGCTTAGTTAATATCATCACAAGTTTATATAATATTCAATCAATGAATCGTCACAAATCGACGCTCTGTTATTTTGGGGTGTATATCGTAGTATTATTCAGTGTAAACTGAAAGAGAAACACCAAATTTTGCAATAAATTCGCTAACTTCGTCAAAATAATACTTTGTTCCTTTTATATTAGTGGCTAAAATGGACACATTGCCTTGTTCGCATCCTAAGTAAATAATACATAATGTAAATGTTATTGTTTGGTAAAGTGGTCCCATAGACAAGATTCCTAAAAGCAGATTTTAAATAGGTATTCATAAAGGACATACCAGTGACAATAGGTTTATGAAATTATAAGTTTGTCAGTAAATGGGAAATTTACTATTCAGGTTCCTATATTTCATGTACCTATTTTAGACAAAGTCTAATAAATTTATTCCAAAGTTTACAAAATAGCTAAGTGAAATATTAAAAGTAATTTATAAATATATCTAACTTGATTAATGAATCACTGATGATTCGACTGAAAATGTTTTTAAACAACTATATTTGTAAACTTTGGCGGAAGAATAGTTGTAATTATTTATGTTAAACGCTAAGGTAACTAATAATCGAAATAAAGCCTTTAAGGACCTTTGAAATTACCGATAGTGCAATTATTTCTTCGTCTTTTTCATTTAAAGTAAGAAGAAGATTAGGTAATAAAATAATGGACATCTCGACGCGCGTTCCCATTATGTCAGAATTTTTTATTCTTTGAACGACTCGCGACGTGTCTAGTTGTTTCCATCGTATTGTGAGCCAGAGCCGGCTATTTTTTGTTGTATGGTCGTAGACATTTATAGCTACGAGTTCTACGTTCGACATATGGGACCGTGCCCTTACTTCTAGCAATGTAGTGACAAATATGGGAGTGAAACCTCCCGAGTATAAAAGGTCTAAGGTATAAAATTACTGCATAGACTCTTTTTTATGATATTAAACAAGAAAATTTACTAAAAAATCTACTTTTCTCATGTCGCCCTGACAAGACTTGAGACAAGTTGCTGTTTTCTAGTATATTTTCTTATTGTAAAATGCAAAATTAAAAAGTTATAAATAGACTCTTTATTTACTTACAGCATTTACTTTTGAATCGGAACAAATTTGAACAAAGTCGAATCGTGTTATTTTTATTTCCAACAGTCGGGAACAAATTGTGTCCATTTTATTAAAAGGCTTACATACACGCACACACACACACACACTGGCTTTTCTCAGCGCGACCTGATAACGAAACTGAACCCCGAAAAAACCGAGACAGTACATAGTCAAATAGATTGAGAAAATATCCAACTATTTGAAGATTTCCAATAAGCTTCCTTGCTCGCGTAATACAAAGAGACCTAAGCCATTACTGACACATGCACTTCATGAAGAATCGACCAATGTATTTGTCCACAAATAAGTAAAAAAATATATATTCTGCTCAACATATAAGATCATGCAACATCATTCGAAATAACACATAATCCAAAACACAGACGCACACAATTTATGGGAAAATTTGTAGAGATTGATTTGATATACACACGTCAAAAGTGTATAGGGATCAAGTACATTTTTAAGTTAAAAAGTATGCCAATTCATATTTACCATCTCCCAGACTGGCTTCTTACTTTAATAATTGTTTCTTTAATCAATTAGTGAAATTTACTAAAAAGAATCATTAACGACCCAAAACAGTTAAAATAATAATTCTTTCTAGCGGCGATACTCTAAAACGTACTCGATCTCTAGTCACTTTTGTATTTTTTTATTTCGGATTTACCTACCCTATTTTTTTGACAAATTTTAATGGAGGCACGTGCTTTTTCAATATCCAGTAGGCTTATTACGAGTTTGGCAAACTCGACGTTACAGTAAACGTTAATGTAAAATGTAGCTCTGTCTCTTTCATATTTAGCGACTGTTTTACCGACATGAGCAGTGTATCCGATAGTCTACGCTCACGAGTCCTGTAAATGTCATGTTAAGCAAACTCGTAATAGGGGTACTGAAATACCCATTGTGTAAAGGACCTTTGCCACCGTCGAAAGAAATGAAATATCATGAACTAGAAAATTTTTAGTACACATCATCAACTTTCAGTTATTAGTATTTAATATTTAGTCCTTTCTAGTTATCACGTGAAATTCTTAGACATTTAATAACATTACTAGAAGCTGTATACATTGTACGCTATTTATTTATGACTTAATAGGTGTAAGCTATAGATAAATGATATAACAATTATATCAAATGTAAATTGCAGTTTTACGCAATAGTTATTCAAGCGACATCTGCTTGGACTATCAATACTGTATTTAAAGGAGTAAACAGAGAATTCTTTATAATCCAGTGTTTTCTTGGTAATAAATCCAATTTTTGTAAGCACTAACAGACAGAATAGTGGCGAAATTACAACCCGTGTTTAACCGACTGGGCTGATTTTTTGTGTAAGTAACGCCACATGATGTAACTAAAAAATCTGAAATTAAAACATTTTATAAAAAAAATTCAAACCGACTTCAAAAAGTAAAAAATAAAACTTTTAGAGTCGGTTTGATTTTTTTTTATAAAATGTTTTTTAAAGCATTTTGGTAAACGCCACAAAATAATACACCACCAACACCATTCATTTATCTTCGGAGTGGTGACAAAAATCTAACTTATTTTTACTGACCTCGTACAAATAAAAACTAAATTATGCAAAAACACGCAAATGGGAGGGAGTCTAAGGCGCTGCTACGATGCTCACAAGATACACACGACCTAAATTTTGTACAGTCACGGTCAAAAATATAGATACAAGTATCTTGACAGTACATAAGTACTCATCTAAAGATCCATAAAATTGTATTCTTCTAAATTCAAATAAAAATGTATACAATACTGGAAACATAAATATATAGGACAATTTATGTATTCACTTTAGGGTACATTAATATGTATACAATCAAAATATTACAGTATATACAGTATACACTCGACTACAATCAAAATTAATCATAATCCTACAACTTCTATGCCATATCAACTATTGCTCCAAACGACTAGTTCGAACCACAAGTTTGTAATGAAACAGCCAAGCTAGTAAAAGAGAATACGAAAAAGCCACCAAATTAAATAAGGGCGAATATTGCTTGCATCTGTTTTTTAACTGAAGATCGCTAGACAATGTTTTCCACCTTCACATGTTTCCCGACATAATTTTTTTTCCGAAACCGTATTCGGATCGGATCGCACGTAGTGCGTTAGTGCTTTTAGCACTCAGATCATACTCGCTCGCTTGCGTGCGAAATTGTAGCAGACGATGTGAAGAGAAGGAGCATGTGCGAATAATGAAAATCATTTCATATGATTTTTCACATGCTATTCATTAAATGTTCAATGTAATATATTATAGGTAGGTATAGTTCACAGACGAACAATTATTATTCGCAACAATTAAAATTTGTAGTGCGCGCTTGTTAGTACTTGTTATTTTTGTTTGTTTCATGTGGGTATATATTTATGATTCCGTTGTTGTCTCTAAGTTGAGGTACCTATGATGGATACTTATTATTGCACTTGTCTGTTTACCAAGAATGTTCAATTTGTTGTATACTTATTTTTGTAATTTTAACTGTTTCCATAGCTATAGTAATTTAGGTTACATTTTGTGGCAACTGGTGGTGTATACATATCTTTGACCTTGACTGTACCACAACACGAGGCTAGATGTAGAAAGTTGGCTATCACCTTTTTGCGCGATTCATTTCAGCATTCCATACATTTTAAATTTATTGACGTTGTCATGGCAATGTGCCTGTTTTAGAGGCGACTTTCAGTACTATACGTAGGCAATTGTTCCTAACCTCTACTTGTGTTCTGTACTTTTTTGAGAAAAAGGTTTCTATCCCAGACTGTAGAAGAAAAAAAAACGAAATAGCTTACAAAGTGAAGTTTATTCGGCTGTTTTATCCTTTTCCTTGGGGCTCTTGGACCAGGCCTTCCCGTCGCCGTCC
This sequence comes from Chrysoteuchia culmella, assembly GCA_910589605.1. NCBI lineage: Eukaryota > Metazoa > Arthropoda > Insecta > Lepidoptera > Crambidae > Chrysoteuchia > Chrysoteuchia culmella. The sequence goes on along the minus strand of OU342655.1, from coordinate 18,702,077 downwards.
TTCGGGAGGGACCAACTCTTGGACCGTGGGCGCGGGGCCTTGTGAGCGGGACTGGCTGCAGGCGTCCGGGCTTTGCTCTTGGACCGGGACCGCTTGCGGGACCGGGAACGAGAGCGGCTGTGATGCGACCTGGATAAGCAACGATTTTATGATAATTGATCATTGTAATTAGGCAGATGAGTTGAAGTTGAAGGTTAGCGGCTCTTGGAGCTTGTCTATACTCCGTACTTTCGAAATTAGAAATTTTATCGACAAAGAAAAAAAGAGTGTCAGTCAACTGTGAATTTTTTTCTTTGTGGGTAAAAGTAATCTGTGTATGGTCCTAATCTTATCTTCAGTATCTACACTGAGAATTATACCATTGTATAGTTGGATGGAGACTTTTTTATCATTATTAAGTTATTCTGTGGAATATTCAGTATTAACAACAACAACCACGTGCAATGAATAGTCTTAAAAGGACTACGTGAGTTAATCTTAAGTTTTGGCGGACACTGTTCATTGAAATAAAACAATAATTTATGATTTTGTAATTTTTGCATTTTTCAATTCTATTTTTATACTTATAGTAAATTTTAAATAAAAAATTATTGGAAAAAATTAACTCGGCCACAAGTGTAAAATATAAAAGTATTGGAGAATTTCGACGGTGGTTCGCAAGTCTCGGTAGCTCAGCGGTTAGAGCATTGGACCGGATTTCCAAAGGTCGCGGGTTCGATTCCCGTCTGAGAATTCACTTGTGGCAGAGTTAATTTTTTCCAATATTTTTCTATTTAAAATTTACTTTGTATAAACATAGCATTGAAAAATGCAAAAATTACAAAATCATAAATTATTGGCAGTTGCATCTTAATCGATCGTTAAACACCTGAAAAGATGTTTCTTTCGAATGCAAGGAATTCCTAGCATTGATGTGACAACGCTGGCCTACAGCGTATTAAAAATATAAAAGTATTGGAGAATTTCGACGGTGGTTCGCAAGTCTCGGTAGCTCAGCGGTTAGAGCATTGGACCGGATTTCCAAAAGTCAAGGGTTCGATTCCCGTCTGATAATTCACTTGTGGCCGAGTTAATTTTTTCCAATATTTTTCTATAAAAAAATTACTATAAAAAATAAAACAAATTTTACGGTTTTTAAACGCGCTGTATTTCACGAGCTAAGATCTAATTGTCCGTATTTTTTGGTTTTCCCGACGTTTTGGCAACTTTTCAGAAACTTTTCAGCTGCCTTTGTCACGGGATCATTTAGTCCTAGCTAGAGAGTTAAATCGCGGACAACTAAGACTAATGATATAATTAGTTAATAAAGCGCATATATGGAACATCCAATTGTTTATCCAGGTTTATATAAATTTTTAACAAATAAGTAAATAAGTATCTCGTCAGGGCGACATGAGACTAGTTGTTTTTTCTGGTATATTTTCTTGTTTATAATTTATCAAATTTATCAAACTAAATCGGAGAAAAAAAATCTATTGGAACATATAAGTTCAAATGTGTCTGTCTATAGTCTATATACTAATATTATAAAGAGTAAAGATTTGATAGTTTGTTTGTATTTTACAAGATTGCGCTAGGTATTAAAAATATTGATTTGTGTATAGTATAGTGATTCAAATGCCGTGTAGTGACGGCCTAAGAATACAAGTGTCACCACTGCCTTACATGCCTGGGATGTCGTAAGAGTCGACTAAGAGGCTCGACGCATTGAACACCCGTGCGATAGAAGGACAACTTGAAACAAACCCTCTACCAACCCGTCTGGCCAGCGTGGTAGCAGTAGGCTAACAGCCTCCTATGGGCGTGAGCTAGGAGAGGCCTATGTCCAGCAGTGGACGTCCACAGGCTGATGATGGATGGATGGATAGTGATTCAATAGTAAACGTTTTCTCACCTAGATCTTCTGCTTCTAGAGCGAGACCGTCTGCTCCTGGACCTGGTCCTGCGACTCCGACTGCGGCTGCGGCGACTGCGCGAGCGCGAGCGCGAGCGGCGGCGGGACCGCGAGCGCGAATACGAGCGCCGCCGCGAACGCGACCGCGAGCGGGAGTGCGAGCGGTCGCGCTCGTTGTCGTGCTCGTTCGGTATCTTGCGGTCGTAGCTGGGAAGGATTAGTGTCAATTTCGTCTAGTCAGCTATTTTTTATGTACCCACTGCTGGGGAAATGGCTTTCCTTATGGATGGATAAGGAGAATTAATTTAAGGTGGTACGACTTCTATACAAACAAACATTACACAATTATTGGTTCATCATACCTTAATAATTCATAAACACATGCGCAACTAACTCGTTTCAGTTATTTGTTTGCGCGAAATTATAAAAAAAAATGTATTTTCATACATGAGCTATATAAATGCGATGGGTCACACACACATACGTAGAATTATTGAAATTATAAGATATTAGTATATTCGTGTTTTATGTATGAAATGTTTGTTTGTATAGAAGTCGTACCACCTTAATGGAATAATTCTTGATTTCATTTAATACAAAAAATAACATATATTCCACAATTTCAGCATTTCAACAATTCAATGCAATATGCATTGTAAAAAAAATGACAATAGTGGGCGGGACACATAGTGAGAAGAACCGGTGGCCGTTGGGGCGGGCGGTTTAGGAATCTGGTGCGCGGGACCGCAGCGCAGGGCCGCTCGTCACCTGGAGATCCTTGGGGAGGTGATGATGTACAGTGGTGGTCACATTATTAACGAGACAAGTCGATTTTCATACAAACGAGGAGATTTGGTTCTCTGCCAAGGATTGACTGAGCTGTTATCTGATAATGGCTATCCAAGGAGTGAATGGAAGAGATCCAGATTGCTGTACACACCCTACTGATCTGATTAACATTCTAAGAAGACGATAGCATAGAAGACTATAGCATAAAAATGTATGGAATTCTTAAAACTGAGAACTCTGATCCTTGCAAATTTTAGAATGTTGATCAGATCAGTTGAGTATGTATAGCAATCTGGATCTCCTTCATCTACTCCCCGGATGACCATTATCAGATCACGACTCGGTCAATCCTTGGCAGAAAACCCAAGCTCAAAATTTATCTCGATTGTATGAAATTAGGCTAGTGTCGTTAATTATGTGACCACCACTGTATATTACTACTATAGGCCACCTGACTACGTCGGTAATCGGGCACTGCATCTTTCACTCCTGATCATGATGTTACTGATTATTTACCATACCACCATGTTATTTAACTACTCATGAAACAATAAAGATATAAGGAAAATTTAGTGTTAAAGTATATGAGGGAGAATCAAGCAACGGCATCTGACGTCGATGACAGAGCGAAGTAGTGAGGGGTTTAGCTGGTAGCCCCCCCCCCCCCCCCCTCCCGGTCCTCCGGTCTGTCTTCCGAGGCCGACTGGGGGGTCGCGAGGTGGGCGTCCCTCCCCAGTCCCGACCCATCCGGCCTCTGGCCCGGTGGAGGATCGGAAGTGGGTGAGTCCTACCCTGTAACCCCGCCAAGCTTATTAGGCTCGACGGGGTAGCGGGGGTGGCGAGAGATAGTGTGCTTGTTCCTAGGTCTTTACCAGGACGGGTATGCTAGGTGACCCCAGCATATCCTCAAGGCAGGAATCTGTGAAGACTGGATTCCGCTCACTCAAAAAAAAAAAAGAGGAGAAAAATAAGATAAGCTGACCCCACCGAGATAGTACTTGTTATAGTAGTACACGTGATCGTACCGCCTTCCTCGGCCTCTCAGTGTACTCGGCCGGAGGGGACAAGTGGTGGTGTCGAGTGGAATGACTAACACGCGCCGCGCATGAGGAATTATCCTGCTGTAAATCACTTATCATTTATCTTTATTAGCACTATGTACGCAATGGCAAGCGATACCAACAAACTCGTGGACCAAACAGCTACTCGCGTGGCGACCAAGCGTTTTGGAAAGACCTCTTCTTTATGAACGACGGGGAGAATCTTAGCCTTCATCATACCTGGTGTTAAGTATTGATAAGCCTGAAGATGGAAGCCAGCCTCTCCCGGAATCCTCAATCACTGGGGAACTGGCTATTTTATCTGTAACTCAGGGGCGTGCATCAGTTTTCCAGCGCAGTAGGCACTAGATCTAACGAGTGGTAGTTGCACCTATCATTTTAAAATTCGTAATATTTAGGCCGAGCGACGGCGACGTGACGCGGACAAAGTCGCGGGCGGAAGGCTATTATGGACCACATTTTTTCCCGTTTTCTTCAGACTGTAACTAAATAATGTTATGTGAATTTACTTCCTAGTGAACTTGCTCTTATCCAGGGGCGTGCATATCATATAGGCAATTAGGCAGTGCCTACCTCATTAAAAACCTAAATAACATGCCACTAATTTAATAATATAAAGTTAATTTAGTTCAATATGGGTCAGATATTCTGTAACAAAATGTCAATTCAACACCTCACCCAATATGTAAAACATCGCCATCTAACAAATAGCTTGCTCAACGTCGTAATTTTTCCTAACGCTAAATACTTACAGTAGGCAGGCGGCTCCGGATTGCCTATTCGAAGCAAGAGCGTTTCATACAACATAAATTATAAAAAGTCAAGGTCAAGGTAATACGACCGCGTATAATGTTTACCGAAAATGTGAACGTCGTCGTCCTAAGACATGACGTTCTCAATTGAAATGGGTTAGGTAAGCACGCTTACTCGGCGGCCAGCCGGCCGAATGAACTGTCGCGAGATAAACCGACGACCCCCGACCCCATATCTCTCACTAGCTCCGTGCTCGCTCCCATAGCTCGCTTGTTGGCATTAATTATCTGTAGACAATGTAATATGTTTTTGGGTGTTGGCAACATTGTTTCCGGCCTGATATAAAAAAAATAAGATGTCTGTCTGTCGCTGGCTAATGCTGAAATTGTAAAAGTTCTAATTTGTGAAGTGAAGTGAGATTAAAAAGGTAGAACAATATCATCTTTTATTTATAAAAACAATAGGTTATGGGCCCAGACCCGTACGCAGCCCAGAAATAAATAAAAGTTGAGAAGATTACTGCAAGTGCAATACGCGCCACGCGGTACCCGGCAAGTGAGGTTAGAACTGAAAAGGAACGGGAATCGTGGTCACAAGCAGGAAGGAATCAAAGAAAGTGAAAGCAAAGATGGAAGGAAATCTCAGTATAATTAGATTGGAGGGACCGAAAAACTGGAATATTTGGAAGTTCCAAGTAGGAATCGTACTAAGAGGCCAGGATTTAATGGATGTGGTCGAAGGACGTTTAACAAAAACGGAAGAGAATAAAAAGTTATGGGACACGAAGGACGCCAAAGCTCAAACCATCATAGTTACGAGGATTAGTGAAGAAGTTATGATACATATATTATCCTGTAACACGGCCGCTGATATGTGGAATAAATTGACTGCTGTTTATGAGCAGAAAAGTGAAACCAATATACATATAATTCAACAACGTTTCTTTCAATTTAAATACGAGGAAGGAATTCAGATGTCTTTATTCTTATCGAAAATTAAAGAAATGCAGAATCAGTTGCAACAACTAGGCGAAAAGATCTCTGATAAATTTGTTATAACTAAGGTGTTGATGTCATTACCAGACCGCTATAAGCACTTTGTATCTGCCTGGGAGTCAGCCCCGGATGAAAAGCAGACATACAACAATCTGGTGGCCAGGTTATTAGTAGAGGAGGAACGGATGAAAGAAAAAGGTGATGAAATTCCTCAAACATCAGCCTTTGTTGCGAAGAATACAGTAAATAAAAGGAATGTTAAGTGCTTCAAGTGCAATAAACTTGGTCACTATCAGTCAGAGTGCAGGAGTAGGGTAAGACAGGCAGACAGTAATAAAACTGATATGGGAAATAAGTCAGCTAAAAGGTGTTTTTACTGCAACAAGCCCGGACATCTGAAATATGAGTGTAGATATCGACTGAACAAAGAAAGCAATGCATTCATGGTGACAAAATCAGTACATAATTTGGTTGAACAGTGTACTCATTCAAATTGGGTGGTAGACACAGGTGCGAGTGAACACATGTGCCGTGATAAACAATTGTTTTCATCATATTCATCTCTTGATAACAAGTCAGTGATAGTAGGTAACGGAGCGGCAATTAGTGCGTCAGGTTGTGGACAGGTGGCAGGACTAGTATACAATGGACAATCGTGGATCGAAACTACGTTCGAAAACGTCTTGTATGTGCCAGACCTTAAGACTAATTTATTATCTGTGAACCGGGTGACAGATAGAGGTTATATTATGAAGACAGACGAAAACAAGTGCAACTTTTACAGAAACGAAAGACTTTGCGCGGTTGCAAATCGTCGTGGTGACATGTATGTAATGGATTTGAGTCTAAAATGCAGTGAAGCAAATACAACGCAAGTGAAAATTAACCTAAATGAGTGGCACGAAAAACTCGTACATCAAAATATACAACATGTAAAAAAGGTACTTCTAAACAACAATATTGAAACAAATGAATATTTTGTTGGTCACTGTAAAGGATGTTTAGAGGGCAAAACACATCGTTTGCCTTTTAATACGAGTCAGACTACTACTTCGAAGACCTGTGAATTAATACACGCCGATGTTTGCGGCCCCATGGAGCAGATCTCCATTGGAGGAGCAAGGTACTTTCTACTTCTAAAGGATGACTTTTCAAATTATAGAACAGTTTATTTTATGAAAGGAAAGCATGAAGTTAAGGCCTATATTGAGCAGTACATAACAATGAGTGAAAATATGACAGGTAATAAAATCAAATACTTCCGGAGTGACAATGGGACAGAGTTTACCAATAAGAGCCTAAGGGATGCGTTCATACGCTGTGGAATTGTCCATCAAACCACAGTTACATACACTCCCGAGCAAAACGGAAAAGCAGAGCGCGAAATGAGGACATTAGTAGAAGCTGCTCGATCCCTATTGTATGCCAAAGATTTGCCAAAGAAATTATGGGCTGAGGCCATAAATACTGCATGTTATGTACTGAACAGAACAGCATTTAGTACTGACAAATCTAAAACTCCGTATGAGGCCTGGACGGGAAAAAGTTTCAATATTCAAGACTTGAAGATATTTGGTACACCAGTGTTTGTACATGTTCCAAAAGAGAAGAGAACAAAATGGGACTCGAAAGGAAAAAGTGGCATTATGGTTGGATATGGAGAGGAAACAAAAGGGTATCGGATATATTTTGAAAATAATAATTCTGTTCAGATAAAGAGAGATGTAATATTTTTAGAAAAGTCACAAGAAATAAATAACAATATAATATTGGAAGATAAACAAGGAAATAATGAAGAGGAGTCAAGTCAGAATGTGGATAAAACATTGCCAGAGGAAGAACTGAGCGGTAGCATCTCAGAAGGTTCAGATAGAGACAGCTTGTATGAACCATGTACAAGTGAAGAGAGCAGTGATGATAAGACAGGAGGTGACACACAGCTGGAGTCAAGGGAGCCTAGTCAGCGTGTGAGAAAGCAAACATCGTTTTATAGATGCAATAATACAGTTTTGTCAAATGAGGAAGAACCAACAACATACCAGGAAGCTATGGCACATGAAAATGCATTAGAATGGAAAGAGGCTATTCGGAGAGAGCTAAACACACTGGCAGAAAACAGGACGTGGGATTTTTGTGAGAAACCAAATGATTGTAAAGTAATTTCTAGTAAGTGGGTATTTAAAATTAAATATGTTAATGGTGTAAAACAATTTAAGGCTAGAATGGTAGCTAGAGGCTTTGAGCAAAATGATGATTTGGATTATAATGATATCTACGCACCAGTGGCAAAGTTAACTACTTTTAGACTGTTTGTATGTATAGCAACTATGTTAAAATTACCTATCCATCAAATGGATGTCACTGGAGCATTCCTATATGGCGAAATTAATGAAAATGTATACTTACAGTTACCTGAAGGGGCATCTAATGGTAGTAAAAATGTTGTTAAATTGCATAAATCTTTGTATGGCTTGAAAAAGTCCCCTAAGTACTGGAATGACAAGTTTAACTCGATAATGTTGAAAGAAAAATTTGTAATATCTCAATGTGATCCTTGTCTATATGTCAAGTGTAATGGTGAAGACAAAATCTTTGTATTATTATATGTCGATGATATTTTGACTTATGGAAATAACGAACAAACAGTAAATAATTTCAAGGACATGTTGTGTAAAGAATTTAAAATGAAAAATTTGGGTCTCATATCAGAATTTGTTGGTATTAATGTAAATCAAAATTTGCAGACAGGTGTAACTGAGCTATCACAGAGAAACTATTTAGAAAATGTTTTAAAACGCTTTTACATGGAAAATTGTAAGCCTGTATCGTCCCCTCTGGAACAAAATTTTGAAATTAAAGATAATTGTAATGAAAAGCCAGATAAAGGTATAGAACATATGTGTAGACAAATAATAGGATGTCTTATGTATGCAGTGTGTGGTACAAGGCCTGATTTAGCGGTATCTGTTTCCATTCTAAGTAGGTATCAAAATAAAGCTAATAATGTGTTGTTGTCAGCGTTGAAGAGAGTACTAAGATATATTAAACATACACTAGATTATAAACTTGTTTATAAATGTGATGACAGTAAATTAATTGGATATTGTGATGCAAATTGGGGTGGGGATTTAATTGACAGGAAATCCACCACAGGTTTTTGTTTTATGTTTAACAATTGCTTAATTGCTTGGTGTTCTAAAAGGCAATGTTCAGTTAGTCTCTCTTCAACGGAGTCAGAATACATTTCATTGAGTATGGCCTCTAGTGAGGCATGTTGGCTATTGAATATAATAAAGGACTTCTTACCTAATGAAAACTTGTGTCCATTAAAAATGTTTTGTGACAATCAATCTGCCATTAAAGTAGCTAGTACAGACTGTATTAAGAGGCTGAAGCATATTGATATACGATATCATTATGTAAGAGAATTAATTAAGAAAGGAATAATTGCTATTAAGTATATTAAAACAGAGGATCAAGTGGCAGATGCATTGACTAAAACATTGAATGCTAGATTGTTGTTAAAGTTTGCTAATATGTGCAATTTAAATACCTATGTAGGTCAAGTAGGTAAATAGACTTAGTACTTAATTGAAGTAATTAATATTACATTGAGGGGGGGTGTTGGCATTAATTATCTGTAGACAATGTAATATGTTTTTGGGTGTTGGCAACATTGTTTCCGGCCTGATATAAAAAAAATAAGATGTCTGTCTGTCGCTGGCTAATGCTGAAATTGTAAAAGTTCTAATTTGTGAAGTGAAGTGAGATTAAAAAGGTAGAACAATATCATCTTTTATTTATAAAAACAATATCGCTCTGCAAGATTAGTTGAACGAGTTTCAACATTATTGCGCTGCCATAAGAGTGTTTGTTGACATTTTTAATTCAACCACACTTTTTAATACGAGATAGAAAACAACAAGAGTGCTGCCGTGCCGGCCATGTTTTTGTTTTTAGTGTGTTTGTTGACATTACGCCCGCACGAGTTAATTCGATAATTACATTAATATTTACTTGTTTTGTTAATTTCCTTCCGTGTTTAGTATTAGTGCTATGAAAAAAGGAGTTGGTGTGTGTGTTTGTGTATAAAATAAGTATTATGCAATTAAAATTTAATTGAAAAATTAGAGTGTGCCGATTGTGCTGAGGATTGGATTTGTTTACAGAAATTACGTACGTAACCTTTCGAACAGTTGTTATTTTGCTCGTATATTAAACCTGGTATTCGTGAGTGATGTGTGAAGTGACATAAAACAAAATTAACAACGGGCTAAGCCAGTACAGCTATCGCTCAAATGACATTGTTTAAATGACTTTTTAAGAGTCATGTTTATTATCCATACATTTTTGAGATATCTGTGGTGGTGAAAAATTCATTGTGCCTGTGAAAATTATCCATTTATACCTAGGAAGCATGTTCACATAACATTATTTACAGCCTCAAGAATACGGCAAAAAAGTGGTAAGTGAATTTATATCATTACTAGCGGCTGCCCGCTGTTCCACCCGTTCCCGCGGGAATATCGGGATAAAAAGTATCCTATGCTTTAATTCAGGCTATCTACTATTTTTGTGCCAAGTTTCATCCAAATCCATTCAGTAGTTTAAGCGTGAAACAGTAACAAACAAACTGACATACTTTCGCATTTATATTATTAGTAAGCTAACCTCTTATTTTCAAAATGATAATCGCAACTACGACTAGTTAAAATCTATAGTGCCTACCTCGCTGGAAAACCAATGCACGCCCCTGCTCTTATCCATTGGCACCTAGCGGTCGTGTGCGATGGAACGAATTTTTCACCACCACAGATATCTCAAAAATGCATGAATATAATATGACTCGTAAAGAGTCACACATGTCATTTGAGCGATAGCTGTAGTGGCTTTTAGAAAAGCCGTTGTATTTGTTTTATGTCACTTCACATCACTCACGATCACGAATACCGGGTATTATTAATTAACAAACGAGTATTATCACACACACATTGAGAGGTATTTAAATTTAACTAGATTAAATAAAATTTTGAAATAATGCGAGTAAAAAAGATATTGCTGCAGTTTGTGTCGGTCGTACCGTACGTACCTATTCGTATTCGATTGTATTATAATTGTATTTCTAAAAATTATTTATATACAAGATCAACTCATCTCTCTTTTTGTGAATAAATATCTAACACGTCTTTATGGAAAGTTCCTGATCGTTTCAAACTCGTCAAAAGATTTTTTAAGAGAGTAAGCTTGCTTACCTCACTCAGTTAAATTGCGAACATATGGATGTCTTAGGACGATACACATTTTCGGTAAATATTATACGCGGTCGTATTACCCTGACCAATATTTTTTATAATTGGACCTAGTTCTGCAGAAAGCAGCCAAGTGGCACTTTTTCGAAAATCGCGTTATTATCACAGCCCTACTAAATTCGATATGCCGGATTTTTTGCAAAGACAGCCATTTCGATATCTCTTCTTACGGCTGAGATATGAGCCGTCAAATGCAGCCATTCAACAAAAAATATTTTGTAAAAAACAGTCATCATGGTGTAAAATGCAGCCAATTTTGACACAAACTGCCTAACCTATATTGCATAAGTCAGCCTACTACATGGCTGTTTCGTACAAATTTCAAAATGTGAGGAGGTATCGGGGATTGAGTTTCGTAAAAAACAGCCAGTGTACGTTGGCTGTTTTCTGTAAATTGTATATTTGTTACGAGTCCATACTTGGCTTTTTCCAACGTCATCCAGGCTGTTTTTATCAAATTTTAATGTTAATAAAATATACTATTTTATACGCCATTAACCGCCGTAACATCTCATCTACTTTGGTTTACTTACGTTACGTCTTTAGATTCCTGTGATTTTGGATCCGCGCGACTACATTACTGTTATTGTTAATTTATTACAACGAAGCGCAGGCGGGGCGCGGCGCGGTGGCAGTTCTCGGGAGGGGTTTGTTTTCATTCGTGATTCGATATCAGTGAAAAATATTGAAATGTACTATATACATAAACAGTTTATTTTGAATCTGATGGTACAAAGCTAGATTAAGAAACTTTGCACCTTGCTTTGTTCTATATCCAACCATGTATATTTTATGAGGAAGGTACCTCCATGCTAAATGAAGAAAAGTGAAAGATAGATTATATTACTTGATCTACATCCACCATTTTAAAATAGATAATATTGAATTGAGGCAACTAAGGCCGCCTACAGCTATCATTTTACAATTTCGAAATTATAATTTTTTAAAGAACTGTCTCAGCTATGCCGACCGAAATACGTCTACTATTTAATTAATAAGTACTATTTCTTATTCGACCAGGGTAGCGTACCTGATACTCAGAATATCCGAACGGTATTCGCTGAAAGCTATACAGGTCTACGCTCCGTCATCGACACACCAAGATGACGAAGTGGAAGCTATGTATGAGGACATTTGTAGAGCCATGCATAGCCACAAACCCACGAAACCGTTGTGATGGGGGACTTTAATGCTAAGTTGGGGCAACGTTGCGGTTACGAGTTGAGAGTGGGGGCAATTTGGAGTTGGGCAACGGAATAACAGAGTCCAGATGCTGGCCGACTTTATGGAGAAGGAGAACCTCGACATGATGAACTCCTTCTTCAAAAAGCCGGAAAGCCGAAAGTAGACCTGGATCAGTCCAGACGGTAAAGTAAAAAATGAGATAGATTTTATCATGTCGACGAAAAAGCAAATATTCAATGATATCACTGTGATCAACACCGTCAAGACGGCGAGCGATCACCGCACGTTGAATATCAACGTTAAGCTGGAAAGATCGCGGATGATAAAGTCTACGCTTCGACCATTACCGGCCCATATCCAAAACCCCGAGAGCTTTCAACTCGAGCTCCAAAACCGCTTCGAAGCCCTTGAGAACAGCATAGATGTGGACGATCTACACAACACGGTGGTGGATACTATCCGTACGGTAGGGTCTAAGTACTTTAAGACCCGCCGCCCCAAATTAAAGAATCTTTCCGACCACACACTCCTACTCATGGATCAGAGACGTGAAATGAGGCTTTAGAACTCAGCAGATGCTCATCGTTATCGGCAGCTAAATAGGCAGATCTCTAAGACTTTGACAAGCGACCTTCGCCAATTTAATACGAACGAATAAAGGCTCCAAAGCGTTCGCGAGAGACCTGTCTTTTAGGCAAAGCCAGATGACGAAGCTCAAAACTGACGAGGGTCGCATCATTTCTACGAAACCTGAAATCCTGAGGGAGATTGAGCGTTTCTATGGACAGTTATATTCCACGCAGTCATCTGTTGAAAGCAAGGCTAAAGACCCCAGAGCCAAACTTACCCGACACTTTAACGAAGATATCCCGGACGTCGGCCTGTACGAGATTAGAATGGCTCTCAAACAGCTCAAAAACAACAAGGCGGCAGGTGATCACGAAATCACTAAAGAACTGAGAGCGGGCGGTAAGCCGTTACTCAAAGTCCTCCAGAAGCTTTTCGTTTCTAATCCATGTCTATAGATTGTTTTCGAGAGTCATTTCGAATCGTCTCGTTCGCAGGTTGGACGACTTCCAGCCTCCCGAACAACCCGGGTTCCGAAAAGACTTTAACACCATATACCACATCCATACTCTGCAGCAGGTTATACAGAAGACCGAGGAGTATAATTTGCCACTTTGCTTGGCGTTTGTGGACTGTGAGAAAGCCTTCGATTTGATAGAGGCCTGGGCGGTGCTGCAGTCTCCGAGGTGTGAGACAGGGAGACGTTATTTTTCTCCGAAACTGTTCACAGATGCGTTGGAGGACATCTTAAAGGTATTGGACTGGAAAGGACTCGGGATCAACATTAATGGCCAGTATCTGACACACCTTCGTTTTGCTGATGATATAGTCCTTATGGCTGAGACCTTGGAGGACCTGAACACACATGATGAAAGAAGTGCTTGAGATGAAACCCAACCTTCAATCTATTACTTTTAAATATTTGATGCCAGGCCACAGTTACTTACCCAACGATAAGAACTTCGGTGACATTGAGAGAGCCTTAAAGTACAATCAAAGGATTTATACGCCTGACGACTATATTCAAATTATGGCTGTATGCAAAAAGAAAAACCCTTTAATAACTTGCCAAATGCAAGGTGACGATTTTTACTCCGTTGACACTCTCGAAAAATTAATAATAAATCGGAAGAAAACGACAAGTAATAACAAAGTTAATTGACTGAAAACAAGAGAATTAAAAGTAACAAAGACAGACCAATATCATATTTATATGAAGTCTGACTTTGATCAAGCAGATTATGACTGTTTGGATATTACTCGCAAAACATCTAAAAGACGTCAAGACTGTAATAATCCAGAAGAAGGTGATTTTAAGAATAAGCTATCTAAATTATGGCCCAGTGGAAAGCCGATCGCGGAGCCGAAAATACGTGATATAATATCTATAAAACACCTGATTCCGGAGGATGCTAGACACTTCTATGATAATTTGACGAGTAGAGCTGATGAAAATATAATTGATGATGATATTGACGGGTTTAACGCTGAGTTGGATTTTAATTTGGAAGAGGAACAGTGAGAGCGGAAAAATTGTATTGTATTGATTAGATTTTGTTTTATTTGTAATGTCAATAAATGAGTAGTGTTCATTAATGTAAGAAGACAATAAACATGTTGTTACGTTTTTTTTTATAAAGACTTCTAACACGATTTTTTACTTTTCTTACCAAACACAAATATTATTTTACATCAAATCATAAAGGTATGTAAATACTTTAAAGGAGTAAACCAAGTAATACAACATTTTGTTTATTTTCTTGTCTGTCTTTTATATACTGTTATTCCATTTTGAATTAATGCAGAACACAGCCAACTTATGTGGCTGATTTACTCATTATTGTACTTCCGATGAAATAAGCTATTTTGCATAAAACAGCCACGTCAAAAACGCTATTATTGGTATTATGCTAAACGATACGAAATACTGGATAGGATATAAAAAACTGCTATACTTTTCCTAATAATTCTCAAATATAAAATAAACAAAAAAGTTATAAATAACTGAAGGGCAACATTCGACAGAAAAACGCTCATAACTCCGTTCGTACTTTTCCTCATATGGCTGCTTTCTGCAGAACTAGGTCCAATTTATGTTGTATGAAACGTTGCTTGCTTCGAATAGGCAATCCGGAGCGTGCCTACCTAAGGTAAGTATTTAGCGTTAGGAAAACTTATTGGGTGGTGTTGAATAGACAATTTTGTTATAGAATATCTGACCCATATTAAACTAAATTAACTTTATATTATTAAATTAGTGGCATATTATTTAGGTGGTTTTTATGAGGTAGGCACTGCCTAATTGCCTATATGCTATGCACGCCCCTGCTGTAACTGCCGGAACAATGCTGAAAACATTGTTGTTGTAGCGTCAGACTTAGATAAGATGGTGGTAGCTAGCCAGGCGGAATTACAACAAGTCCTACCACCAACCAAACACACTATGTACTCCCGCTGGGAATCGAACCCGGGACCCCGGGGTCTAATACCGGTGGTTGTTACCACTAGACCACAGAGGCGGATAAAACCTCTTCACCTAAAAGTACATCAATAGACAAGCTGAGAAAAAGAGACTGAAGCGTAGATTGAAAGAGGCCTGAAGGGTCGAGAGTCGAGTTGAGACAGGCTGAAAAAAGAGATATAGTACCATACGTCTTTCTTTCTTTTCTAAGGTACGTACTTGTTGTAGTAGTACCCGTGATCGTACCCCCTTCCTCTCCCCCTCCCCCTGCCTCTCCCCCTTGCTCGCCCGCGGGTGTACTCGGCTGGAGGGGGGTAACACGCCCCGCGCATGGGGAAGTATGCTGCAGAGTGGTAGAGAAATATTATAATTAAGTAAACAAAGACATGGAACTTAACCGATTTCTTTGCTTTCCGATGTGAAGACAAAATTAAGTAGGTATTCAATATTTTTTTGCTTAAAATTGACTTTAATCGATGATTTTAAATTGGTTACAAGAGTTTGGGCAATAAAAAAAAGAGATACGACTGACTTTATGCTGACCTGAAAACAAGTGAAGATTATTTAATGCCGTCGGTAATAAATTGGTTAAGAAGAAATTGTAGAAAAGTAAATCTTAGGGCCTATTTCACAATATAAAAGTAAGTTCTCAATAGCTTACTTGACAGATTATTTGACATTGAAATAAAACAACTTTTACGGATATCAAACGCACTATATTTCACGAACGAAGTTGTAATTGTCCGTATTTTTAGGTTTTCAACTGCCGTGGTCACGGGATGACATCCCGTCATCCCGTGACCACGGCAGCTGAAAAGGTGCCGAAACGTCGGGAAAATAAAAAAAAAAACCCTAAAATACCTAAAAATACGGACAATTACAACTTAGTTCGTGAAATATAGCGCGTTTGATATCCGTAAAAGTTGTTTTATTTTAATGAACAGTGCGCGCCGAAACTTAAGATATACGTAGATTATTTGACAGTTTTGATATGAAAAATATGTCAAATCCCCTGTTTATAGCTTACTTTTAGATTGTGAAACAGGCCTTCAATGACGTAAGTACACATTTATAAAACATGTTATCAAAAGCAGGTATGAAGTGTATAGAACATTCTCTCCATAAGTTAGCTCAAAATTATGGTATTTATGTAGTTATAGTCTGTTCACGGAGTCGAGCTAGTACCGAGATTATTTGCTTGCTGCAGCTAGCGCCTTACGCTAGACTAGACCAATTTGTATGAAACTGGAATAAAATGACGTCAAGCGAAGAGCGCGCGTAGCTTGAACATTTGCAAAACCAAATCTACTTATCGTATTTGAATAAAACAAAAAGAGTTCAGTGTTTACATCTTTAAGCTATACTGTAAAAAAGTTAAGTAATTTATAATCGGATTTTTTATTCAGTACAGTGATATGACGGGTTGTCAATGTCATTTTGTAAAAAAAATGCTGAATTAAAATGTAGCTAAATATTAAAACAACGGGACTAAAACGCGACATTTATTATGTAGAACAACTCCGTGGTCGTTAAGCCGTGGTCACAAGCAGACCCGCAGTCTGCTTGTGACCACGGCTATTGCAACATAGCCGAAATGTCAAGCTGTAAGTACATAGTTGCACTACATAATAAATGTCGCCCGTTGTTTTAATATTTAATTATAATGGAACGCGAAAGTTTAAAATCTTATAAAATGTAGCTATAATGATGATACTGAATTTGTGTGCGTGAATGGAATCAATACTTACGAACTGGGTCTGCGCAAATGATTACAAAAACAGTTTAAAGCGGAATTATTTTTACAAATTGACACTGGCACCTGTCAAATTACTGCACTGAATTAAAAATCCGACTATAGGGATTATATTTATTGTAGTACCCGGAAATAAAGAATTCACATCGAGCGTCAGATAGCTCTTTTCTGTCGTGCATTCTTTATAGCCGGGTACAGTCCGCGAGGTCTAAGCTGAGCTTTGCATTTGTGTGAGTGCACATACATAGTTTGTAGGTATCGTGTAAAAAAACAAAAAAGCAAAGCTCAGCTTAGACCTCGCGGACTGTACTACGTAGATACTGATACTCATACTTTGCGGATGGTACGCGAACTGCGGCATCGGCGCGAACGGGTACCCGAAGCCGTACGGCATCCCGTACATCCCTGAAATACAAGGGAAATAACAATCATTACGTAATTACTTAAACACAAAACTTTTTTGTCTTCAAAGGGGATACGAATAGCCTTTATATTACCAGCCTTCTGAGGCTGAACACCGCTATATCACGGGATATGTTTTTATTTATTTATTTATGTTATTATTAGATAGGTAAAGCGCTTGACCGCTATCTTGCCAGATGGAAAGCGAAGATGCGATCTAGGATGTAACGCGCTTGCCTAGAAGATACCTATTCACTCGTGACTTGAAGACCCCCAAATTGTAAGTGTCACGAAACACAGCCTCAGGCAAGGAGTTCCACTCTTTGGCGGTGCGGATGATAAATGTCGAATCAAAAAGCCTATTTGTACGTCTGGTTGTCCGATGAAAAAATGGGGATGGTGGAATGAGTCTGTCAAATTCCGATGACATGGTTACCCCGCTAACATGTAAGCACAGAGGGCCTAGTGTGAGTTTGCAAATGTCCGAACGTTAACATCGTGTGAGAGTAAAATTTTGACAGATAGCCTTAATGCAATGGGAATAAGGTTGAGAATTAAACTCTAGCCGCAAACTTCGGCGTATGCGAGTAAGGTAAGAAAAAAGTGTGAATCTAGGCAAACACGCCACCATATGCCATTATAGAATACGCGGAGGCCAACCGCCAACGAAACTACATAAATCAAACCATTATCTTCTCAGATAGCCAGGCAGCCCTCAGCGCTATTAATTCGAATGTCATACATTCGAAATTGGTGAAGGACTGCGTCGATAAGCTGAATGAGCTGGGACAACGGAATAAAATTATTCTGAAATGGGTACCAGGTCACTCAGGAATCATTGGCAATGAAAAAGCTGATGAACTTGCAAGGGCTGGAGCTCAGGGCCAACAGCTAGGTCCAGAGCCTTTCTGTGGTATCTCAAAGGTCATGCAACTTCTCAAGGGCAACTTATTTGGCGAGTCAAAGAAAGACAGGTGGCTAATTGTCTAATTTTAAAATCTATCGCAGTCCCTTTCAATTCGTTATTTGAAAGATATTTACATACTTCAGGTCGTTACTATTTGACATTTAAAAGGGATTTTGATTAGGACGCGTTTTGAAAGGTATTAAATGAACGAAATTGAACTGTCTAAGCAAAGTGACAGACGTAAATATCTTTCAAATATATGGAGAAGTGTCAAATGAAGTGTCATTTAAAACATCATTCGTTCTGAAAGGGAGTGCGACTATAAGTTACACAATTCCATAAATTACTATCACAATCACAATACCTTTGAAAGGGATTGTGATAGATTTTGAAATTAGACAATTAGGGGGCTGGTTAAATCAACCAGGATTAGTACACGGCAAACCCCTTATCGAAGGCTATTCTCAAAAGCAAACTGCTGAACTTCTAGAGCTCAGCAGAGCAAACTTAAGTGCGATAGCAAGAGCCTTAACTGGACACTGCAAACTAAAAAGGCACCAATTTCATAAGAAATTGAGTGACACTGACTTTTGCCGTTACTACGGATTAGAGAGAGATACATCTCCTATGTGACTGCGGACCCCTAATTCACAAACGCAGTATCCACCGGGACCGGCATATAAATCGGCCAGAGGAACTAAAATCTCTCAGTCAGAGCTAGGAAGATTTTAGACTTCCTGGAGGCCGCCAGGCTATAAGAGATACTATAACAAGGCGGCGAGTCTGCGCCACGCCCCCCAAGGGGCGTGGTCGCCTCAGATAGAGCTGAATTACTTTTTCATGAGTAACAGCGACTTTCAGGTGGTGTTTAGTCAGTAAGAGTCTGACATAACCTTCGACACAGCCGGCTGTGGGGTATCCAATGCAGGATTCACCACCTCCCTCCCCCGCGTCCGGAGGGTTGCCTTTAACTCGGGAAAGGCGAAAAAAAAAAAAAAAAAAAAAAAAGGCGGCGAGTTACAATAGATCTTATAGGTCGCAGTGACTAGTTCCAATTGGAGCTGCATAGCCCCTAAATCCTACAATTAATTAATCTATACTAATATTATAAAGCTGAAGAGTTTGTTTGTGTGAACGCGCTAATCTCAGGAACTACTGGACCGATTTAGAAAATTCTTAGACCATTATAAAGCTACATATCTCCCGAGTGACATAGGCTATATTTATTCCGATATTCCCACGGGAACGGGCACCACGCGGGTAAAACCGCGAGGATCCGCTAGTTAAGGTAAGAAAACTTACACTAAGCATTTTGTAATTTTTTTGCCACGTTCATTAAAGACCTTATCGCACGTTCGACAAGACTTATAATTAACGCGGGGGGAGGGGCTGCACAACTGTCAAAAATTACGTTTTATGTGAGTTCCTTTTTATGCCATGATACGTCTTGTCGCGCTGTAAGTTATCGAGCTATAAAAGCCGCTGATGCTAAGGCTACTGATGTTAAGTGGTAATGATAAGGCTGAAAGTGGTATTGCGCTTCTCCTCGATTCCTCAACCACTGATGAACTGGCTGAAAACATTGTTGTGGCGACAAACTTTAGATGAGTTGGTAGTAGCAACAGTCACTGACGGGTCCAGTAATTGTTCTGATCCTATGTGGGTTAATTCGTTCCTTCGGATCATATGAAAAAATGAATGTTTTTATTTATTAATGTCCTTCTCTTAATTACATTATAATAATAACAATAAAAACTTTATTACACACGGCACGGTACAAAAGCAAACATAAAAGAGAAAATTACAAAAAGGAACTCACAATAGGCAACCTTATTGCTACATAGTAATATCTTCCTGGCAACCTTGGATGAGAGAGGTGAAACAGAAAGAAATGACTTCTAACTTGGAGACTTATTTTTAAATAATTCGAAATTTATGGTAAATTTTGAATAGAAAAATATTGGAAAAAATTAACTCGGCCACAAGCATTGGACCGGATTTCTAAAGGTCGCGGGTTCGATTCCCGTCTGAGAATTCACTTGTGGCCGAGTTAATTTTTTCCAATATTTTTCTATTCAAAATTTACCATAAGTATAAAAATAGCATTGAAAAATGCAAAAATTACAAAATCATAATTCGAAATTCTTATGCAAATTCAGTTAGAAATTCACCGACTTCCATTTTGTCACATTTTTTAATCATAATAATATTTTACGCAGAATATTGAAAAACCGGAAACTAACTCTCCATATACTTAAAAAAACTCGATACTGAACCGACCTGAATCACGTGTAAGGAAACCTTTTTAAGTTTTCAAACTATCCGCCATGCCAATGTGAATTTGAAAAGAACCATAAGTGCCTAACGTCAAACATTCTATCGCTCAAATAAAAAAGAGTGGTAGAGGTAGGTACCGCCCGGTAGGTACCGCCCGGTAGGTAGGCTCGGACGAAGTAAGGGGGTCTTAATGTTTCATGGGGGCTAATTCAAGTCCATCATAATTATAGACAGTATGTCTTCGCCTTTAGTAAATCACTATCATGAATATGTCAAACAAATCAGTATCCAGATGTTTCTTCGAATGCGAGGATATTTCTCTCAGTGATGAAACGACGGTGGGCAACACCGTAGAAAAGGTGAATTCAGAATTTCAACGTGTTCTCGTAGGTCTCTGTAGCATAATTGGTCAGTGCATTGGGCCGGATTCCCAAGGATGCGGGTTCGAGTCCCGTCAGGGCGACATGAGAAAAGTTGCTTTTTTCTAGTATATTTACTTGTTTAAAAATTATCACACAAAAATAGCAATGTAAAATTCAAAATTAAAAAGTTATAGATCAGTATCATTCATTCATAACAGAACATTTAAAATAGTAAACAAACACAAAACAAATAAATCATACCTCCAGGCATGGGCATATTGTTGGTGGCAATATCATTTCCTTGAGAGCATGAAATAGAAAAGAAACATACAAATTAGTTATGTGTGGCATCTATATTATTCAATACTTCTGCTACGAGAAATATAATATCTATCACAGTCAACATTTACTAGTATTTTGCTTTTCTGTTCTACTACCATATTGACAGCTATTTTGGGCTTGTGTTGCGTCTAATTAAAAGCGCAACAGTTTATAAGTGTGTGTGTGAGTATTTAACCGCCTCTGTGGTCTAGTGGTACAACCACCGGTATAAGACCCAGGGGTCCCGGATTCGATTCCAGCGGGGGTACATATTGTATTCGGTTTGGTTGGTGGTAGGACTTGTTGTAAGTCCGCCTGGCTAGCTACCACCATCTTATCTAAATCTGACATCATAACACGAATGCTTTCAGCATTGTTGTGTTCCTCAGTGATTGGGGATTCCGGGAGAGGCTCGCTTCCATCTTCAGCCTTATCAATACTTAACATCAGGTATGATGAAGGCTAAGCGTCAATTCACACAGAGACGCGACGACACTCGAAGAGGCCAATGATTTCGCAATGCGCCGCGCGACACCGCGAGACGCATCGCAACGTCGCGAGGCGCATCGTAAAATCGTAGCATAACGACAACGCCTCGCTGCGCAGCGAGACGCTGCGAGGCGCAGCGCGATGTGTCTACTCGTAAAAAGTAGTACAACCAATACAAAAAATAGTAGACAAGTCGCCACAGCGGTCTCAGGCTGCGCCTCGCGGCGTCGTGCGGCGTCGCGCGGCACCGCGAGGCATCTCGAGGTGCAGTGCTGCGTGGTGTAACGTATTCTGAATTCTCACAATGAAATGTGTATCTTTTCGTGGAGTAAATAAGGTATATTTTGTGTCGCTCTATTAAAATGTGCGCGCAGCGTCGCGTCGCGTCTCGGTGTGAGCTGACCCTAAGAGTCTTCCCGTACTTCATAAAAAAAGAGTTTCTTTTGCTTATCCCAATGTAACCAAAGACGTCACTAGTGTGTTGTCATGTCAACATAACATATAGGCTTCAGTGCCGTAACATACTATTCAGCAATGGCAATCAGTGCCGGCCGAGGCATTCCGTGATATTCTCTCAATAAATGGGGAGAAAAAAAGCGCCACCACCGCTAGTCCTAAGGATGGTTTTCCAATTTTTAATGTCTTGGTCCAATGGTCATTTGACTAAACAAATCGGATGAACATCTTATGTTTTGGCGCGCACTGTTCATTGAAATAAAACAACTTTTACGGATATCAAACTATATTTCCACGAACTAAGTCGTAATTGTCCGTATTTTTATGACTGACCATCATCTGCTGTGCTGGCTGCCGTGGTCATCCCGTGACCACGGCAGCTGTAAAGGTGCCGCAACGTCGAAAAAATCAAAAAACCCCTAAAAAACCTAAAAATACGGACAATTACAACTTAGTTCGTGGAAATATAGCGCGTTTGATATCCGTAAAAGTTGTTTTATTTCAAATTGGATGACTTCATCAAATTTGCCAGCAACACTGATATTTAAATCTGTATTTAAATTATTTGAAATTTATTTATATACTATTGATACTGATATTTAATCTAAGTTTATTTTACGCAAAATCTTGGACTAAGTTAAAGAAAAGGAAGTTTGGCGCAGGGGTACTAAACCCGCCTTCTGCGCCTGAGGTCTCGGGTTCGATCACCGGATAAGACAAATATTTGTGTGCATGAACATGTCTATTTGTCTTGGTCTGGGGTGTGTTAGCCGACTTCGAAAAGTGTAACACCGAATACCACGTCCCCGTAAGGTTAACGCTAAGTTTTTCGTGGTGGCGTGCATTCGTTGTTAAGTGATTCGTATTAATAAACTTATGGGGACGTGGTATTCGGTGTTACACTTTTTGAAGTCAGGTATCACACCCCTTGGTCTGAGTGTTTAATATGTATATTAAGTATGTATTTACAAACAAAACGATATAAGTATGTTTAACCGTTATCTAGTATCCATAACACAAGTTCTTCATGAAACTTAACGTGGGCTAGATAATTGGCGTGATTGTAATTCTTATTTTTAGTGCATATTGGTGTGTCTCTCTTAGTCTTAAGCTCGATGTGTCTCATTTATCGCCTCATACTGTTATACTATATCTAACCTTTGAACTGCATCTCCCTCTCCGGTGTGGTTAGCCTCTCTGCTTTGATGCGCTTCTGTCTTGTCTCTTCTATCGATGACTCGGAGCTCGCCGATGAGTTGCGTTTGGGTTTCTTTGTCTCTAGCGCTGAACGGATTACAATGCGACCTGATTGGATAATAAAAATGAAGTGTAAATTATGGAAGGGAAATATTTATTTTATTTATGGAAGACCAACAGCGTGCTATAGTTACAATATTTAGTACAGTAGGAAACAGATAGCCAATTACAGGTCCTCGCTAATAACTATTTAAAATACTGAAGCCTCTAGTATAACAAGCACTTACTTATGTATGAATGAAGAATAGAAGACACCATAATAAAAACAAAAATGTTTATCTATATTGTTTGTAGCTTGTGAGTGTAGCGTTACAAGGTGAGACAGAAGAGTTGAGTCAAGAGATCCTGCCTAAGGAGATGAAAGGAGGATTCTATCTATCTACAAAAAATTAAAATATGATACAATATGAATTTAGTTATCGGTTATGATAATTTATGACTATAATCTAACTATCGGGAGAGAATTTTTTAGCTAACGGGAGATCCCGAGAGGGAGTGGGCTAGTCTTCAGGGAACTCAAGGACGATATAGGACGGTATTCTTCATGGGATTACGGGACAGGTTAAGAGGGCGTTTCTTCAGGGATTTTGTAGTGGGCAAGTTCGAGAGACACGTTGGCAGTTCGTCGGGATCAACATACGGATACAGAGAGACAAAATTGTCAAGTACATCCAATAGCAGCACGTCAGGCTCTACAAAAATGTTAAACTACTCTTGACTTGACTTCCTCTTAAGATGTCATAATTTGTTTGACAAAGAGATGGATGATTCAAAAATACTTAGCAGTAAGTTCACTATAAAGCTTCGGACGATTAGTGGTCACTTTTGTTATGATTTGACTCTATCAATTTAAAGCATTAAAACTTAAATTTAAGTCTCGGTAGCTCAGTGGTTAGAGCATTGGACAGGATTTCTAAAGGTCGTGGGTTCGAGTCCCATCTGAAAATTCACTTGTGGCCGAGTTGATTTTTTTCCAATATTTTTCTATTTAAAATGTATCATAAACTAAAACTTAAGTTAAAACTTTAAGGCTTATTGACTTATGATTTTTGAGTTTTTGATTTTTTTTTGGTATTTTTAAACTTATAATAAATTTAAATAAAAAAATATTGCTGTGAATTCTCAGATGGGACTCGAACCCACGACCTTTGGAAATCCAGTCCAATGCTCAAACCACTGAGCTACCGAACTAAGCACCGAACTGAGCACTAAGCCTATTGACTTAAATTCTGAATTATTTGAAGAAAGATATTCAAAGTCAAAGATTTTTATTCAAATAGATTTATAGATAAGTGCTTTCGAATAGTCATTTTTTTTTCCCTACTAGCCATTCAGGACATCTTTTAGTATGCGTGCGATCAAGTAGCCATTGCCTGTACAACAGAACTGACCGTCCAAAGCACTCTTGAGGTAGTTGCGTTGCGTCTCCAGAGCGTCCACCTGCTGCCGCTTCATGCGGTCGAGGACGCGCGCGCGGGCCTGGCGCTCGCCCGCCGGAGCCGCGTAGTACCGCTCGGGCTTCTGGCCGTTGCGGCGGAGATCCGGCCGCAACTGTACCACCGAACGTAATTTATTTATTTATTTCATACCAGCAAGTTTACAGAGATATTCTCCAAAGCACATGCAAGTCACACGAATAATAAAATATAAATTATACAAAAAAAATGTGCAAATAATATTAGAACAGACAGTAGCAGAACCTATATTGTTACAGCCTTATCACAAAAAAAATTAAAACACTGTTTAATTTAGACAGTGTTTAAATGTGATGTTGTCTCTTTCACATCACATTTAAACACTGTCTAACTTAGACACACGAAAATCACTGTTTTGTAATAAGACCATTAGATTTTAAGAACATACTTATTTATTTAATAATCAATCAAATATTTGAAGGTAATAATATAATTAATAACATAATATAAAAATGGAATGTCAAATTTATAAAAAAAAACAACCGGTCAAATACAATAACAACAATGTCAGATTTCAAAAACATAATAGTCTATTCACATGGCCTTTAAGGGTTGAACCACATCGATCAGCACGCCTTCGCCTTTTTCGTCGCCCTATCCTTTTCTGTCGCTCGGAACGAGGGTTACCATCTGACAGGCGTTCGCCGCATTTGACAGGCATTTTACGCTTTAGATAGGCGTGCGGCCGGCGCGCGGCGCTAAGCTGAGACAGCCATTTCTGAATCGGGTATCAATAGCTTAAATACATAGGTACTTCAATCAACTAGCCTGTTGCCCGCTAGACCGCCGCCAGCCGCGCATTTTGGCAACACAAGAAAAGTTTTAAAATGTTCCCAGTGAAGGAGGTAAAGGTGAATAAGGGATGAAAGTTTGTATGAAAGTCCGTCAGTTTCGAAGTTAAGATCTTCAAATTTTGTGTTTAGGGTGGCGGTATTACATAATATTTTTGTCTCAGAGTACTTGAGTATTCCACCCCCGAAGGAGGAAAAGGGGGTTGAAGTTTTTATAAGAAATCCCTTAATTGAATCATTGATTGATTCTTGTCATGTTAGTGTAGCCCAAACGGCTGAAAGTGGATACACCATTTATTGACGGTAGATACCTTTTATGGTGTAGATGAGCACTAAGATTTTTTTTTTCAAAGTTCATCCCTAACGGTTAAAATGGGGGATGAAAGTTTGTATGAAAGTCCGTCAGTTTCGAAGTCAGGATCTTCAAACTTTGCTGTCGATTAAACATAAATATTTATGTGTCTCAGCTAATTGACAATTCCACCCCCAAGGGGTGAAAAGAGGTTACACGTAGGCACCTATTGATTGCTCAAACGGCTGACTGTAATATTAAAGTTGGAGACTTGGCTTGGATTGGATTACTTGGATATCTAAATACTATCCATTGAACCAATCTTTGAGGTATTAAAAATATGGTTTGTCCACACGATGCACTGATTTGCGCAAGTAAACGTCAAATTCTTTCTTTCTGATCGTATGAGGATTAGTGGTAACCTCTGGAGTCGGATTTTCTCAGGTTGCCTAAAGGTCTTTGACTTGGCTTAAAGACTGTTATTAGGTGACAACAGCCGGTACCGACGGCGACGTTTTAACGTGCCCTTTGAAGCACGGAAGCGCTCAGTCGTAGTGTCACTTTATGGTCACCCATCCGACACCTGACCGGACCAAACGTTGCTTGACAAACGTGATCGTATACGATCAGTCGTCAAGCGCGGCCACTAACGTCAAATGATGACATTTGTCTTTTGGTAGCGTTTTCGGTGTCACTTAACTACTGGCATAGGTCACCATTAAACCTTTAAACTTACTCTTGAATCCAATACCGATTGATCGACATTGGTATTGACGTGACGTTTCGTACTCGTGATTCGCGATAGCAACGCCAAATTAGATTCGTATTGAGCGGACATTGAGTGAACTAAACGACCTTGAGTTTGCTGAAAACGTTAAAGTTACTCTGTATGTTATTTTGACAGCTAAACTTGGGTTTGTATTGTGTTGAAATTAATTTACGATCGAGATCGTCACAATAATCAAAATAAATTGATATGATCATAAATAAATATTAGTTACTTTTGGGTTTGATGATTTTTTTTTTAACAAGTAACTGGGCAGGCATTAGACCATCGTTTAAATTAGCTTAAATTAAATTAATACAGACTAAATTCTTACCTCAATAAAATTAACACAGACTAAATTCGTACCTCAATAAAATTAACACAGACAAAATTCTTACCTCAATTCTCCTGAAGAGTTCTTCGAGGAGTCTTAATGCTTGAAGTTTCTTTTGTTCTTTTAATAGTTTTCTTCTTTCTTCAACAACACGGCTGTTCAGGTCAACAACATCTTTCTCCATCAATTTAGCTAGTTGTTTCTTTTTTCTTCTTTCCTCTCTTTCTCTCATTTTCTCCAACTTTTCAAGTTCTGTGCGCTCATATTTTTGCCTGAAAATAAGTAATATAATGGTGGTTAAAATCCACTTTGCCCACCAAGCCGCGACCACTAGTGGGGCAAAGTGGAATGCCTTAAAGGATACCTAATGACACAAATGTATGAAGGGTTGGCGTTTTTTCGAAAATTACTGCACACCATTCAAACGTTGTTCAATCGATAGCTAAATATGTACGAACAATAGTTATTGAGACAGCAAATTGCTAAACCGTATCCATTGATAAATGCACCTGTTCATCACTATTTTTTCATATATTTAAGGCTAAATTTTTGAGATTTTATCAACTTATACCAATGTAATATTATTATTTATATGTATTAAATAATAATACTATTTAAAAAAATAATTAACAATATATTTAGTAATCATCTTGTTAGGTACTAGGACTGCAACGAAATGCCGCCATCCCCCCAAAAAGTCCATTCTTGTAAGCAAGATGACATTGCAAAAAAGAAAAGATTTTTTAACCTAAATCAAGAAAATAATAGTAATGAATAGGTGCATTTATCTCGGAATGGATACGGTTTACAAATGTGCTAACTCAGTAACTATTGTTCATACCTAAATACTCTATCCATATAATATGGTCTGAATGGTGTGCAGGCATTTTCGAAAAGGCGCCAAAACTAGGCATTGCCCTTTGGCGTGGAATTTACCCCACTCCAGTGGGGCAGTTACCACCCATAAAAATGAGTGGACTCTGCCCTACTTGCTTGCACTTGAGTTTGTAAATAGATTTGCTTGATCATATTTGAATATTAATTAGTGTATTAATTCAATTCATATATACTTTTCCAAAAAAAACTATATAAATATGAACAAGCAAATCTATTTACACAAACTCTTACATAAGTGCAAGTCCACTCATTTGTATGCGAGGAAACCCTCCGTATCAGAATTAGTAAAATTCCTCATATTAGTAATACATCTGAAAAGAAAAAAAATGGCATGTTGGGCTAAATGACTGGTACATCAATTGTTTTGCCACTTTGCACTGACATAGAAAATAACTTAAACATAATAAGTTAATTATTATAATATCAAATATATTTATATATAATATAACAAATAAAACACTTTTTTCCTAGGTTTGTGGTAACTAAAATGCATTATTTTATTGTATTATTTTTTCAGAGGTTTAGCAATTGTCCCCGAAAATATGCCTTCTGATATGGAGGGGTGGAAACTGCCTTACTCGAGTGTAGCAAATTCCACATCAAATATAAGGCATTTCACTTTTCCCCACCAGTGGGGCAGCTTGGTGGGGCAAAGTGGAATAATTTGTGGTTAAAGGACATTTACTTTAATTACAATAACTAAAGAGATGTCAACATCAACAAAAAAAAACCAAAATACCTTTCTTTTGCTTCTCTCTTAGCTATCCTATCTTTCTCTAACCTTTCTTCATCATCCTTGGCTTTCTGTCTTGTTGCTAATCTTTCACGTACAATAGCCCTGCGTTTCACAGCTGCATCAGTCATGTGCTTTGTTTTGTCAAAATCCACCCTAATATTGCACCACTCCGCAATATCATCCTTTTTCTTTAGTAATTTTCGCCCTCTCAAAGCATCCATACAGCGAACAAAACTTACATATTCACTGAATTGTATGTAACCTTCGAAATAAACTTGGGCATCTTGAGGAGGGGTAGTTATCCCTCTCATTGAAGACTTCATTTGCATCCTAAATGGGTCTGCTGCTGGCACATCTACTTGCCTTATCCCTCCAAACTTTTCAAATATTTTTTTGAGAAGATTCTCTGATGGCGGAGAGTCCTCATTTAGGTCCCTCTCATGCACAAACCAGCGTATAGGCATGTTAGTTATATGTACTGTATCCGGTCTCTCACCAGGTTTCATCTCATCCATGTCTGTGGCATCCCTGAAGAAAGAATCCCAGGAATGTCGACTTGGGTAATCCGATTTTGCTTCTGATACCCTCACTTTCAGTGGTTCCGGATAATCATTCAGTTGTACAATACGATCCTCCAGCCTTGATATTACTCTATCTAGTTTGTCACGGTTTTCTAACTCGGCTTCAAAACGTATCACTTCAGAACTATGCTTCGTCACTTTTAACACCGAAAAGGTGTCAGGTTGGATCATTTTCCGCAACTTCTCCATGAGATCCCAATTGGAGATAGTCTTGCCGTGTACCTTGTGGGTAGGGAGCTGGACAGAAATATTAAGCTTTGCGAACGATTTTAAATATAGACGCTGTGGCAAATACAAAGGCACAGCGTCGCAAGGATCCCTACAAACTTGAATACTCATTTTGTTTTTAAATTCTAAGGGGTTACTAAAAAATGATTGAACAAAATACAATGTTTCACGTGTTAATGCTAATCTAACAATGTTTACGAATCATTATGAATGACAATGAAAAACTTTGTCCTAAACTGATAAAGCATAAATTAATAAACTTAACAACCAAGCCTACATTTTATACAAAATCAGAAAAAAAAAAAAATGACCAAGGTAAGTTTTGTTGTCCGCTCCCATTTTCAGCGGAGACTTCGGCTTAGATAAAACACGCCAAAAAGATTTTGAAACAGTTAAAATTGTTTTTTTTAGCTTTTGCATGAAACTGTAAATAAATTTTTAACACTTTTATTTAGCGACATTCGTTCGACGTTTCGACAGCACAAAAATCTGACAAGTGACAGTGACATTCTTCTTAATTTTATAAAATGGCGGTGCCCTCTTGGATTTCGCCAATGTCAAGTTTTTAGCTCAGTTTGTTTCTACAGACTCTGTTTTCTCCAGATGACTCGTAAGAAAACAAAGTAGATAATACAGAGGTAGTATTTTCCTTAGATTTTGAAGCTGTAAAGCCCACTGCTAATGTATCTGAAATATAGACTTATACTATATTGTTAGTAAGGGATAGATTTATAAATAAATTATTATTTTATATTATTGTTACATATTTAGTCACATAAAACATCGATACAGGTGGGCTTGACATAACTAAGAATTTTTTTAAAATTGGTAGGCTAGTAAATATCCGAATATTTAGGAAAAAAAATGTAGTCAGTCGTATTCTCGTCAAGACCACATTCGCACAGAGACGAGTCCCTAACCCTAATTTTTGCAAGGTGTATAACAGGGGTGCATGCGTGACCCAAACTTAAAGTCAAATTCAAATTCAATATCATTTATTCAGTCTAGGCTGTTACAATTACAAGCACTTATGAACGTCATCGGTTTACAAACCATACAGCGGGAGACCTTGAACGAGAAGAACTGGCAAGAAACTCGTCAAGGGCTGTTTTTTTCTCCCTGTTTTATTTTTTCACACACAGTCGTCAAATTGAAAAGTGACCTTAACATATCAGTAAGGTCAATTTCCATTACAAAAAGAATATACTAATTTATAATATTACATTTTATGGTTATTGTAACCGTAAACAATTTTCAAGTGGCAAAAAGAAAGACTTATCTATCATATATTACAACATTTCTCGCATTACAAGATTACTGTACTGCAAGTTGTGAGTACAGGTCAGTATCAATTTATTTTAGAAAAAAAATATTTAAGCTTTAAGCACTACATTAAGGTAAGCAGACTGAAGTAGACCCATTCCCGCTGGCGGTACCCGTTCACAAACATGACAGCCATCGCTTCGCTCAACCATATTTTAGGGAACGTAACGACCCGCCTCACAAGACACCACCGAAGAAACGTTTGAGCGAGCATGACGTACTTCAGGTATTTATGTTAAGCTGTATAAATAAAAAAAAAAATACAATAGCAACAGCAAAAAAAGAAAGATAAAAGTGTATTAACGTAAGACACAACTTACAATGTTACTAGAAGACGCATCAGCTGGGTCATAATCCAGCCTAGACTGAATAAATTATATTGAATTTGAATTTGACTTTAAGTTTGGGTCACGCATGCACCCCTGTTGTGCACCTTGCAAAAATTAGGGTTAGGGACTCGTCTCTGTGCGAATGTGGTCTTGGTCATCTGTCGCAATGATCTATAAGTCCTCAGACAGAACCTTTCTTTGTTTTAAAAGACCAAGAGTAATGGTCCCCAGAGTCCCATCCTGTCTGGCTAGCCATAAAGATCGCCCGCTTGCTAGCTCGTTATTGATTTTCAAGGAGCTAAATACTGAAGCTGAGTGCAACTGCTTTTCCACTTCCTTATATCGGATTCTATTCCAACCTTCTGATCCCAGTCTCTGGCAATTAATGCTCTCCTGCCTCATTTGTGGACTTGGTTCGGGGATCAGAGGTACTGCTTCCTTGACTCTCGGAACAAAATCTAGGTCCATTGTCCTCAATATCCAAAGGCAGGCCAATGTCTGGGGCCCTCCAGTCCTCTAGTGATTCCTCTTCCAATGAGTTCGACCAAGCGTCTTCTCCTTCACTCTCAAGGTTCTCCTTGTCGGAATCCTCTTAATTCAATATAAACACAGACTACAGTTTTAAAACGTTACTGGTCCTCCATAGGTAACCCCACCGGAACCGGACGACGACACTCTCCGTGGGTAGGCCCCCAACAAGGTGGACCGACGCGACGCACAAACGACGCGAAGATCGCGAGATGTCGCTGGATGCGGCCAGCGCAGGACCAATCGTCGTGGAGATCTTTGGGGGAAACCTATATCACCAGCATGTCATCCATCATGCTGTTGTTGATATGATATTATGATGATGAAATTAATGGAATGTTTCTTGCTTCTTTATCGTTGACTAATCTTCTAATCCCTGAAAAACTGAGATAGGTAATGAGCCGATCACCGGACTGACTTGGGTTAGATTAGTCCAAGGGACGTTAAAAGTAATAATGGCCCTTATTATTAACTCTAGGCGTTATCAAAGATTACGATAAGTGACGCTTGTTGTGATAAAGAATTAATTAATATGTAACCCTAAATACTTTAATTGCGACCAGTCATTAGTCGTTCGGTTCAGAAACATGAAGGGGCTTTTGATTTTATTGTGCGCGTTTGTGGCTGCGCAGGTAAGAAGTTAACAGTTGAAAATTAAATGCTGAGAGGAGCGTGGCGCAACTTTCGCAACGGACAGCCACGGGATGGGTGACCTAAAATTGACTATCTCGAGCTCCGTGCTTTAAGGCGCGTTAAGCCGTTTGTCCCGGCTGTATTTGCAGTCAATCCCAGAAAACCCACCAATCCGCATTGGGCCCGCGTGGTGGGTTATGGCTCTCCTTATCCATCCGAAAGGAAGACCAGCCTGCCTAGCATGACCATCATTACATCACGCGATATGATATGATACGTCATGCTGTCTTGCTTACCCCACTAAGGTGTAAGCAAGATATAGGATCTTTATCATGCGTCAATAGTCGATAAAAGCCGCTCATGCTAGGTCGGCAGTGCCCCAGTAGAGGGCCTAAAAAAGTTACTACCCATTGCTCGGTCAAAATAACTTAGCATCTGGCACGAAACTCGGTACTCCCTCTGCTAGCCTACATACAGAGTGGCAAAAAAGACGGTCGTCTGAGGAAAAGTACCCTTAATACTGATGATAGCAAATTATGATGAAAGGAAATATACCTTTATTTTCAAAAACAAGTAAAATTGCATTCAAATATTTTAGATTTTTTACTACACAGATTAATTTTAAGTACCTAATTTTACTTACGTACCTACCATACGATAAAGTATGGTGAGCTATAATGTTATTTTAATCTTTTCATGCTCTGTTTTTAATTTTAGGTACTAAACTAAATTGATCCTTATGATTAATCCTATCAATTGGTATCTATAAAAAGTCTAATTCTAAAAGAATACTGGCCATCACCCCGACCGCCTAACGGTATAGCTTGTGCTATTGCTATAGCTATCGATTTTTCAAACCCCCTACAAGGGCTCTCGCTGACGCCATTACTTTCATACTAAAAATGCAATCGTGAATCCAATAGATGAATAGAAATATGTAGGAATTAGCCAAAAACCCTATCATTGAAGGGTTTTATGAGAGTTTGAAGTTTGATAGCCATAGCAATACCACACGCTATACCGTTAAGCGTTCGGGCCGCTGGTCGCTGCTAAAAACTTCTAGGCACGTTATTTTGTACAAAAATCTTTCGAGATAGGTGCAAAATTGACCGAGTACCTAGTAGTCGTTAAAAGTTAGTCACGTTTAACATAGTTATGTACGTTAGTTAGTATTATTGCGGAGTGGACTTTCTGGTAACTTTGGAGTTTTGTTTAGTATTTTGGTCCTTCGAGCTATAGGCCCGATGAAAGTTAGAAATGTGCATTTTTTTCAAATAATAGTGAATTAGAGGACATTATTTTCTTGTATAATCTGAAATCTGGGGTTTTTATACGATATTATTATAAACGCAAAATTATCTGTCTGTTTCCTTGTGCCTATGAATAAGACAACGAAAAACTATACATAATTAGAGTAATTACGGGATAAGTTATAATAGTAAATTAATGCAGAACTAGCAAAGTAGGTATAGATATCCTTGTCTATGGAGGATGGTTCTTGAAATTGGTAGTTCAGTAAATTCCTACAAAAAATGGAAAAATTAATTTGTTTTTATATAAAAAAAGCTATTCATAGAATGTGTTACAATATTTAATTTTATAATATTAATTTAATCCTCATTGATACATTGAAATAATCTATCTTTCACGTGTTTATCTTATCGAAAATATTAATACAGGAGTTAATACCTAGATAACATAATGATACTAATTTCTTTTCATTATCTATTTTTGTGGTTTTTCCATAGTCTTCTAATTAATAATTTCACGAAGTGAATTACTAATTATTTACAATAACATAGTATCTTCCCATTATTCTAATGCCGTTTTATAAATCAATGTGGAATAATGTGACACATGGGAATAAAACTTGATGCTAAAAGGAAGTGCGAGACAACATAAGATTTAAACATACAGGGTGGACATTTAAAACGGGGCACGAAGGGCAGGTACCTCAACCGATGTAGCTACATGAAAACGTTCTTAGGAAACCATCCTTAATTTTTTGAGGAATTTTAAACTGCATTCACCGATTTTGAAAAAAAAATTTGTGAGCAGAAAAATGATGAGTTTTCAAAAATATTTTTTTTATGGCGATTGATCCTTTTTATCATGAGGATCAAAACACTCTTTGGCATCAGCTGAGGTATGAGCACTAGGAAAGTCAGAAATTGCGAAAAACTATTTCATAAAAAAAGAAAGACGAAGGGCACGGCAGTTGGGCGGAGCGCAACGCGCTGGTTATTTTATTATTGTTTTTAATATCTTTGTATCAATTCTCAACCAGTTCAATTAAATTATTGTCTTAATATCAGGGTGGCTTTAGGTTCTTTTCTAACGAAAAAAATGTTCCCAAGCATTTGTTAGGATATGTCTGAAAGTATCATTCCGTGTTTTCTGGTAGCGCACGGCACGCGTCCCGCCCTGCGCTCGCGCCACACGCAGCCGCACCTCATCATCTACCTATCTTATGTTAGAGAATGTATGGAAATAGTTTTTCGCGATAGCTGACTTTCCTAGTGCTCATACCTCAGTTGATGTCAAAGAGTGTTTTGATCCTCATGAGAAACAGGATCGACCGCCATAAATTATTTTTTCGAAAACTCATCATTTTTCTGCTCATTATAATTTTTTTTCAAAATTGGTATATGCAGTTCAAAATAAAATAAATAAATAAGGAGGGTTTCCTATTAACGTTTTCATGTAGCTACAACGGTTAAGATACCTTCGTGCCCCGTTTTAAATTTCCACCTGTATAGTAGGATTTTTCTTCTTCTTTCTTAATGAATGGCGTGCTCGCGTTAAGGCGATACTCGAAAAACATATGCTGAAGCGAGATAGCAATGAGAAAACGACGCGCACGGGAGCGAGACCGATTTTACAGATTAGGCAAAAAAAACACAAAATCACTTCGTATTAAAAAACTACAGCGATTTAAAAAAAATGCTTCTGTACGATCCTAAATATTATTGGTGTCCACTTATTTAACCTATTTCCAAAAGTGTAAGTAACCCCATTTAAGAATAATCTTGAATTTTCGTATTTTTTAGAGGTCTTTTCGAAAAGAAAAAGTGTCGAGGCAAAATCATAAAATCGTGTTTTGAAACTATACGAATCTAGATAAAGGTATGAAGAAATATATATGTTATTACCAGATTTGTAACAGCTGTAACCGTGCTATAGTTTTATATCAAAAAGTCCATACTTTTTCCGAGTAGCGCCTTAAATACGCGAATTTTGCCAATGTCAAGTAAATTTATATATTTTGTAATATATAGAAATTGTACGGTTGGTAGATAAAAATGGAGCCTCATGCAGCAAAACAGTTTAAAGCTGGATTATTTTTACAAAGACTTGGCACCTGTCAAATCACTTTACTGAATTAGAAATCCGACATTAAGTGTAACTTTATTCCACGTTTACAATCAAGGCGGTAGAACAATAAAGAACAACTGATGCTATTAACGATCGGTTCCTTTCCATGAACCATAAATCACCAATGGTCGATTAGATAATCATGTTTTAAAAAATCGTCCTGTCCGTTTTTTTATGAGCCACGGGGAGTCTCTCTAGCCTTCATCATACCTGATGTTATGTGAAAGCGAGCCTCTTCCGAAATCCTGAATCACTGAGGAACTGGCTATCTTATCTTTAACTGCTGGAACACAAAAATGCTCAAACATCACTGATACCGGTCGGTGGTTGTACAACTAGACCACAGAGGCGGTCCCTTTCAACTTATAAGAAAATAAATGACTGACATGCAATATCATTCATTCATTGATGTGTTTTTTTAAAATTTATTTTTAATAAACTGTTAAGTATTTATAATAACGATGACGACGACGATGATGATTATGAGAAAAAAGATTTGATAAGAAACATTTATTATGAAAATTATGTTCTTCTTTTTTTTTTTATTTGGTCTTTTAAAAAAAGTAGGTACCTAAATAGAACTTATTTACATTGAATGCACAGAACAAACACAATTTTATTTTATGTTGTCATATTTAAAGAGTGTCTATCTATATAGTATATAGTTTACTTGGTCTCGTTCTCTATCATTGTCTTTCTTATTTCATAGATCACAAGAGATGCATATTTCCCTTACTTCATGATCTTCTTCTTCTTATCGAGTGAGGACTAGTGGCCACCTCTGGTGTCAGAGTTTATCAGGCCGCCTATAAGGCCTCTGACTTGGCTTAACGCCTGTAATCAGATGACAACAGCCGGAACCGACGGTTTAACGTGCCCTCCGAAGCACAGAAGCACTCAGTTGTAATGCCACTTTACGGGCACCCATCCGATACCTGACCGGACCGAACTTTGCTTAACAAACGTGATCGAATACGATCAGTCTGTCAAGCGCGGCCATGAGCGCTTCTAAACTTCCTGATGATACCTACTTTGATCAGATATTTTGCAAACAATAGTGTGTTTAGTGCGAGTTTTTCGACGGTCGATTGTGCGTGTTAGGTTTTTGTGACGTTGGTGTAGTCCGTGGCGTATCCGCTAGATGGCGGGCCGCTGATTTCATACAAAAATCGACACGTTCACTTTCACTATCGACCGTGAGTAGAAAAAACACGCACTAAGCACTCAGAATTAAAAATTAAAAACTCAATCGACTGACACACTTGATGGATAAATACACATACATATATATTTATAACTTAAGAACAACGGCTGGACCATGTGGATAAAATTACAAGTCTGGATTGAGATTAAGTCATAGGATACATGTCTCATCCCGATATTACCCATGGGATCGGGAACAATGCGAGTGAAACCGCGGTCGGTCACTCTACATACTTAGGTTTATTTAATGATTTCTATCTTTTTTCAGGCTAGGAGTACAGGTGTCCAACGTAAGTATTATTATCTGTTACTTTTTGAAATAAATATTATTTTATGACAGGCAGGGTACCTATACGACTCAGTAATGGCCACTTAAAACGTTGTGGCTTGTGGCCACTTCAAGTTTTAGTAAAGCAGTTTTTATATTTAGACTTGCTCTTGACTGTAGGTACGTTATCTGCCACGTCCTAAGATCTCTAGAAATTCTTATTTTTTTGGTCCTATGACGAATAGTAAAAATAAATCGCATTATTCGGAAAAGAATTGCAAAATTCCTGCCTTCTAATTTTCTACTACGTTAACTCCAGAATCCCGGGCCCTTGCTGTCCTCGGCGAGAACCCCTGGATAGTGCACCTGCGTCTGGCGGTGTCCACCGGCGGGCACGTGGAGACCTGCGCTGGCTCCGTCATCGGACCCGGATGGGTGCTCACCGCATTCAGCTGCATCAGGAAGTAAGTTTACCGCCTCCGTAAAGCTATCACCAGGTATCAGATCCGTCCTAGTAGCCACAGAATACCAGAGCCCTTAGTACGAGTTGATATTAACTGTCAACGTTTTCGATAACTATCGGATGCTCTAGTCTTGTCGATAAAGCAGTCTAAGGATATGAAAGAGACAAAGTGATAGTTTTCGAAAACGATTACAGTTTGCCTAACTCGTACTAAGGGCACAAGCCCTCGCTATCCTAGGGCCATCGAACACTGATGGGTGCTCACGGCGTTCAGCTGCATCAGGAAGTAAGTTTATCGTTTCTGTAAAGCTAGCACCAGGTATCAGATCCAGTGGTCCTAGTAGCCACAGAATACCAGGCTCTCGCCATCCTAGGGAGAACCCTTGGGTACCTGCGGCTGGCCGTGTCTACCGGCGGGCACGTGGAGACTTGCGCTGGCTTCTTCATCGGTCACGAATGGGTGTTCACCGCGTTCAGCTGCATCAGGCAGTAAGTTCTACCGCCGCTGTAAAACTAGCACCAGGTATCGGATCCTGAGATCCCAGGGGCCTCAGAATCCCGGGCTGTTCGTGCAAACTACTGAGACAGTAAGTACAGTTAGTCCCTTCACGTTGCTACGAGGTGTTATGAAAATGTATTCTATACTATTAATAATAATAATCTATACTAATATTATAAAGAGGAAAGATTTGTATTTTTGTATGTAACGAATAAACTCAAAAACTACTGGACCGAATTTGACGAAATTTGGTATAGAGAATCCTTAGACCCCAAGTAGTAATATAGGCTATAAATGATCCCAAAATTCCCACGGGAACGGGAACCACGCGGGGGATCCGCGCCCGGCCTCTAGTAATTAATAAAATGAATGTGCTAAGAAAACTTTATGGGTCCATTATTTTACATTATTATTCAGATCAAAGCATTTAGCTAGTCATATTTAATATCATAGTTTTATTGATGATCAGATTTATTTTTTCTAGAACTAAAGCCTTATTAGCTCTTTACCATCACCGCACTAGGATAGTTTAAGGTACCTACATAAAAAATATCTCTAATAATAATTTGTTTCAACAGCCACCGCTTCATCTGGGTCCGCTATGGCTTGGTGGAGGTCATCAGGCCGTCGCTGGTGATAGAGACCAACGTGGTCCACTCCCACCCCAGCCTCGACTTGGCCATCATCGGTAGCGCTCGCAACGTTGAGTTCAATGGTGCGTCCGGTATTGTAAAAATGTGCACTATATTTTCTTATGTATTCGTTCGAAATAATCACAAACAGAGTGCTTTGTGTGAGTTTTCTCAACTTACTCGCCTACGCCAATGTTTGCGAATAGAGTATAATTTTCAACCTTATTCATATTGTTTTAAGGCTTTCAAATCAAATCAAATCAATATCATTTATTCAGTCTAGGCTGTTACAAGCACTTATGAAGGTCAAAGAAGCTACGCCATCGGTTCACAAACCCTACGGCGGGAGACCTTGTAACGAGAAGAACCGGCAAGAAACTCGTCAAGGGCTATTTTTTTCTCCCTGTTTTATTTCATACAGAGTCGTCAAATTGAAAAGTGAGCTTAACATATCAGTAAGGTCAATTTCCATCACAAAAGAAAATACTAATGAAAATATTACATTTTATGGTTATCCTAACCGTAAACAATTTTCAACTCGTAAGGAAGGACTTACATTTAACATTTCTCGCATTACAAGGTTACTGTACTGCAAGTTGTGACGTACATACAGGTCGATAGCAATTTATTTTAGATGAAAATATTTAATCTCTAAGCACAACGTTAAGACAAGCAGACTGAAGTAGACCCATTTCCGCTGGCGGCACCCGTTCACGAGCATGACGCATGAACCAGCCATCGCTTCGCTCAACCATATTTTAGGGAACGTAACGACCCGCCTCACACGACACCGCCGAAGAAACGTTTGAGTGAGCATGACGTACTTCAGGTACTTATGTTAAAGTGTATAAATATAAAAAATACAATGGCAAAAACAAAAAAAAGAAAGATAAAAGTGCATTAATATAAGACGCAACTTACAATGTTACTGGAAGACGCATCAGCTGGGTCATAATCTTTATTAAGGCTATCTGTCAAAATTTTACTCTTACGTGTTGGTAACGTTTGGACATTTGCAAACTCACACTAGGCCATCAGGGCCCCTACCGCGCAAGTGTCGTCGGCATCGACATCGACTTCATTTGACAGATAGATGTGACATATTTGCTCTTAGTCTTTGGTAAGTTTTCATTTGTGTCAAAAAGAAGCAGCAATGTGTCACATCCATCTGTCAAATGAAGCCGACTTCGATGCCGACTCCACTCGCGCGGTACAGCCTCAGGTATTGGGAGTACGGCGAGTGCCAACATAATGTTGATTGTTATGGAAAAGAAAGATTGAAAAGTGGGTGAAGATGAGGAGACGGACGAAGATACAGAGTGATACGAGTGATGACAAGGGAGCAAATGAGTTGACTGATGATTGTGAGACAAAGACTTTTGCTGTGCCAACTCAAATAGATGTTATCTCATCTCAGCTTGGACGAAAGCATCTCAGCTTTGAAATGACATCTTCATCGTACACCAAATAGAAAAGATATTAAATTATTTCGAGCATCTAAACACGAGTTAACAGAATTGAGAATCGTTAAAAAAATTAAGATACATTCAAAGTTCTAAATTTGGTCGGTAACAGGCACAGACCTATATAGGTAACAGGGTTGATACATTTATAATCACGAACTTAACAGTTTGAACAGCAACTGAAATGCAAGCTCAGCATTTCTAACGTGCTTTATGCTTGCGCGCCTGATAAGCTTGACTGCCAGTGACGTCATTACAATTTGCTTTAATTTAGCATACAGCACCACTGGGGAAATTAAACCATCTTGCAGGATGCGTATTAACTGTCACTGCTGCCGCGTAATCAGATTTTATACGGTAGAATAGAGGGTGCAATTGCTGTGTATGAGTTTAATTTTCTGTACATTCACTGGTTAGTTTGTAGGAAGTGCTGAACCCATTTTGAAAAAATGGGAATCTCTGGAACTACTGACCCGATTTTAGAAATTGTTTCACCAGTAGAAGGCTTCATTCAGTATTTCTGATTTACGAACCCTAAGTGACATTGGCGATAATTATTCCCCGGGTTGTGATTGTGAGACACAGTAGTTACTTTTCATTGTTCTCTGGACACCGGCGCCGCCGCCGGCCGTGTCCTGCTAGAAAATAACGAATCGGTTGGTTTCTTTGAAAGTAAAAAAAAATTCGCTCAAAGAAGTGGGCGCACGGGTTTGCTGTAATTTAGGTATGTACGAATGTAAGAAAAATACGAGATTTAGGTTGAACATTCCCTGTAGGTAGCCTAAACCCCATTATAGAGGTTTTCGAAATCTGATAAGTTTTTAATTTTTGTTTTTCTGAATAGATAACATCGGCGCCGTCTCTATCCCGCCCAGAGACGCTGATGTCCCTGAATCTGGCAAATTCTGCGGTTTTGGAGCTGACGACAGTGGTGGTGAGTAAAATATTAAATAAGTTATTTAATTATTAAGTCTACTAATTTGTAAATAAAAAATACTTAAACTACTTGTCTTTCAAAATATAATTAATGAAATAACTTTTTCCCGTTCCGTCTATCCACTTGAAGACTAGTTGTTTTTGTAGTGTACTTAAAATTTATGTCAAACATAACAGCATCCAAATCACAATTTAATTAAGATTAGTGGCTGCCATGCCATGCCAGCGACTTTACACTCGAAGGTACCAACTTAGAAGTACAAAGTAGCATGCGGAAATAAGAAGTAAATATTCTTATTCAGCCTTTCAGTGGCGAGTGGTCCAAATATGGCCATTCTCAATAAATAAATTCTCATAACTCTTTGGTGGATTGTTGGGGTGGGATTTCTAAATGGGAAGCCGATGAAAATTGGTTTGTAAGGACCCTTCGCCACTGGTATCTTTATAAAATATTTGATTGAAAAGTCTTAGAAACATACAAAATTAAATTGAATGCCCATATTTCCTGGAATTGCGCAACGATTTATTCTGTAAAAAACATCTTTATCAAGTGTCTTCAAGTCCTCATATCGTAAATTAAGATAACAGGGGCCCAATTCTGCTAATGCTTTGTCACAATCGTATTCCAATGGTGTTCCAATGGTAGTGCTGTTTTACACAGTTCTTGTTACAACAGTGTTAATAAACAGTACTATTGAAACACCATTGAGAGACGATTATGAAAAAGAATTAGCAGAATTGACCTCCAGATTTCTAAACAAGTGGTCCTTTGTTCATTTAATACTTAGATCTTGAGCACCTTTGACATTTTTCCTTGAAAAATATCTTAATTCTGAAGAACAATGTATCCCATAGAAATGGGACGTTTTTATGAAGGGATTTGTTGTTACTTATTTTTTTAAGTACTTACCTACTTTGGTTGTCAATTGTTTGTGGCGCTTTAAAGATAAGAAAACACTGATAAGAACGCGTTCTTTTCAGTCCAAATACTATAGACACTTAGTATTTGGTGTTTCTGACTGAAGTGGTCAGGCACCTGGCATCGTGCCAAAAATCTTAAATTTAAAGCCGGATTTACATTGAACCAGTACCCTGACACGAGAACTGTTTACATGATGCCAGTGTTAGGCTGGCATGCCAGCGGCACTGGTGCATTGAGGAATAACCCGAGCTGGATCAGAGTAAATCCTTAGAGTAAATCGCGGATTTTTATGGTGTAGTAACAAACATGTCTTGGTTTAAAATTGAAGCTGTGAATGAAAGTGTCTTTCATTAGCTAATAGGAAACCAGAGACAGCATCAGTTTTAAAACAGGGGGCGAATTGTCTAATTTTAAAATCTATCGCGATCCCTTTCAATTCGTCATTTGAAAGATATTTACATACTTGATTGTGATCGGGTTGCGTTTTGAAAGGTATTGAATGAACGAAATTGAATTGTCTCAGCAAAGTGAAAGACGTAAATATCTTTCAAATGCATGGAGAAGTGTCAATTGAAGTGTCATTTAAAACATCATTCGTTCCGAAAGGAATTGCGACTATAAGTTAGACAATTTTATAAATCATTATTACAATCACAATACCTTTGAAAGAAATTGTGATAGATTTTGAAATTAGACAATTATGGGGCAGGTCTAACCTTAGATTGTGTTTCTCTAGTAAGTGAATAATTGTATTCTCTTAGAGAAATAAATTTCTAAACCGAAACCTAAATTTATGAGTATTTTAAATACCTACATATTTATCTGATGGTGCAGCCCCTGGCAGCAACCTGGCGTGCTTCGACGTGAACGTGGAGGCTGAGGAAGACGGTCTACTCATTGGCCAGAGCGACGATGGCGAGACTACCTCCGTAAGTTTACATTTTGTAGGTCGGATGTAGGTTCATTTCGCAAAAGGATGCATTGGAGCGGATCCGCGAAGCAGTGCTCATGAGAATCGGCTCCGGCGTTTGGTCTCCTTTGCCCCAGCCTCTTGTAGGACCTTCTGTAGACGGCGCTATGCGCGCCAGATTAGCTTTTACCGAGTGGTGCGGTTCAGGCGACGACGGCCAGATAACCGTAGAGTAGCATAAATTATATACATAGGTAGGTATTATAGAGGAGACATCAGACTGCACTTCCCACCCATCTCTCTCGGGAGAGAGAATCGGGACGCGTCGGAGGGGTAGGAAGCCCCCGGAGCGAAACCTGGATTTGGCCGGGAACTTTCGCCAGGATTGTGGTGGAGACTGTAACAACGGCCCAACAATTATACATTCCTGGCGATATGCAGCCGGAAACTGGGGCGTTGGGTATACCTGCTAAAGGAGAGCCCACATGAACCTATCACCCACCAGCGATAGGGTATGCATAAGGCACATTTCTCCCTCTAAACAAAAAATCGGCCAAGTGCGAGTCGAACTCGCATATGAAGGGTTCCGTCTCTCACCCAAGGTTGCCTGGAAGAGATTTTTTATGTAGCTATAAGGCCGCCCCTATTGTGTTTTGTATCGTGTGCAATAAAGTTTCTATTTTAATTATTATTATATTAAATTAGGTATTCACTTAGTCAAGTGAATACCTAATTTAATATAATAATAATTTGGGTAGGTGTAGGTAATCGGTAGTCACCGATTACCTACACCTACCCAAATTAAAATTTTTCGTCTGAAAAATAACTTTGTTTTTTATAATGTTTGTATGAATGACAAAGTTATATTTGCGTGTTAGTTAGTTAGTTAAATGTGCTATAGCTCTGAAACTGCTAAATATATTTCGTTCAAACCAATTTACGTTGAAAGTTTTACAAAAAAACTACAGCATATTTTCTGATTTAATTTTTTTTCGACTTTTCACTTTCTTATTTTAAAAGTTCGAGGGACACACATTTTACCAATTTGGAAGTGTATATCTTTTAAACGGTTGACTTTTAGGAAAAAACTGTTGTAGAAACCTCAATGTAATTTTTAAAGACCTATCTATAGATACCCCACACGTATAGGTTTGATGAAAAAAAGTACAGTTTTAGTTCCATGTATGGGGATTAATTATATATTTTTTTTTATTTTTGTGTAAAATCTGTAAAGCGGTTTACAGAATACATCTACCAACCAAGTTTAAGTATAATCCTCATAGTTTTAGAATAAAGTAGCTGTGATGTACGGACGGACAGACATGACGAATCTAAACGGGTTAAAATAAAATAAAATATTGGGAAAAAGAAAAGCTGGAATCTTGTCTAAGTACAAGCTCTGCTTAGTTTGAGGCTAGATATAGTGTCGAATGGAATATTTTTTTGTTTAAGTATTTTAATAAGCTTTTGGTCCCATTCGCAGTTCGACGTTGGAGCGCCCCTTGTCGTGGACGGTGTCCAAATTGGAGTGC
The DNA here is from genome assembly GCA_910589605.1 of Chrysoteuchia culmella. Taxonomy (NCBI): domain Eukaryota; kingdom Metazoa; phylum Arthropoda; class Insecta; order Lepidoptera; family Crambidae; genus Chrysoteuchia; species Chrysoteuchia culmella. Next base: position 18,657,723 of record OU342655.1, on the reverse strand, counting down.
TGGTCAAGTCAGGAGAACAGAGCGGTCAGTATAAACAGAAAATTATGTTTAACAAAGGCATATTAGTACAAGTAGAGGAGTTCGTTGATCAAAAATTAATTATCTATCGAACTCTTCCGTGCTTTGGTACCTACCTGGCTGTATTTTCATCATTTAGTTCAAACCCACCAGCTTCAAAATGTTGGCTCATGCCCCATTATTCTTATCCATTCAAGGAAGGTTAGTGCCCCAGCAGTGGGGACATTGAAATGGATGATAAGATGATGGTGATTGATGATTATTATTTTAGTAGCGGCAAAGTCACGTTTGTTTTCTACACCTGTTATTTCACACTCACACGTTTTGCCGCGTCCGTATTAAAATAAGCTTGAGCATTGTAATTTCATTACCGTGTGGTGACGGCCTAAGAATACAAGTGTCACCACTCTCTTACATGCCTGGGATGTCGTAAAAGGCTCGACGCATTGAACACCCGTGCGAGAGAAGGAAAACTTGAAACAAACCCTCTACCAACCCGTCTGGCCAGCGTGGTAGCAGTAGGCTAATAGCCTCCTATGAACGCCACAATAGGCGTGAGCTAGAAGAGGCTTTTGTCGAGCAGTGGACGTCTACAGGCTGATGATGGATTGTAATTTAATTAGCGGCCACCCGCGGTTTCATCCGCTTGATTCCCGTTCCCGTGGGAAATTCGGGATATAAAGTAGCCTGTGATACTTTCCGACATTTCAACTAACTCTTTGCGAAAAATCAAGGCGATTGGTTGCTTACTTATGGCCTGCGCAGACGACGGACATTGCAGGACTTTTTGTCCACGACACGACCTTATTACTAAGAACATAAAGTTGAATAAATAACGAGGACTATCGCGTACTTTTCGCGGATATACGCGGTCTAAGTTGAATCTTATTTGGTTAACAATAAAGACGTGTCGCGGACATAAAGTCCTCCGTTATCCGTCGTCTGCGCTAGCTCTTAGGGCGCGAAGGAAGGATAACCAAACACACTTTCACATTTACAATATTAAGTTAGGATAATAGGCAAAACGTGAGCTAAAGAGCCTTGAGAATAGTCTAAACGAGCAACCCGTGTGCGCATAATGCGCAAAAAACACATTTTTTATATTCAATTTAAAAATCCATTAAATCCGGTTTAAATCGCTCTAGATTTGAGTTTTTGCTAAATTTCTCGACTTATCCGACCACTTCAGACAAATACCTTTCTAACGGTGTATTGCACTTGATTGTGCGACTTTTAGTTTAGGAGGAGAAGCGGCTTCACTGCCGTATTATATATATAGATAACTTCTCGCCTTCTCTCCAAACTAAGTAAGTATGATAAATATTAAACAAGAAAATATACCAGAAAAAAGCAACTAGTCTCATGTCGCCCTGACGGGATACTAGTTGCTTTATTCTGGTATATTTTCTTGTTTAATATTTATCACATAAAAATAGCATTGTAAATTGCAAAATTAAAAAGTTATAATAAGTAAGTATGATTTTAGTCACTGAATTTAAAACTGCATACGAAAATCGTTTTGGTTAACCGTAGCGTGAGAAGTTGCGAAAACACTGTAATCTGATATGCATTCATATTATTTATGTTTGTAAACCAAAGCAGATAAGTACTTACTTCATTGCATTTAAAAGCAGTTTAGTTTCAAATTATTATTATTTATTACACAAAACAGGTTACAATTAATGCTACAATATATTACTTTAAGTACAGTTCTCAATCTAGATTGTAATCCAGACAAATGTGTACAATACAAATTGAGTGATTGAAAAAAAACTATGACAAATAACGATAATACTAAGTTGGTTCATAAATCTTAACTAATATTATTATCTTAATCCTAACTAATATTTTAAATGCGAAAGTGTGTTTGTTTGTCCTGTCGTCACGCCCTAAGCTTTTTTTTTATGAACCACGGGGAGACTCTCAGCCTTCATATACCTGATTTTAAGTATTGATAAGGCTGAAGATGGAAGCGAACCTCTCCCGGAATCCTCAATCACTGAGGAACTGGCTATCCTATCTCTAACTACCGGAACACAACAACGCTGAAAACATTGTTGTTATGGCGTCAGGCTTAGATAAGATGGTGGTAGCTAGCCAGGCGGTCTTACGAGTCCTTCCCCCAACCAAACCGAATACAATATGTACCCCCGCTGGGAATCGAACCCGGGACACCTGGGTCTGATACCGGTGGTTGTACCACTAGATCACAGAGGCGGTTATTTTTACTTTATTTAACTGCTATTCACACGTGGTTCATTGATTGTTTTGCCGATAGTGCTAAGAAATAAATGTTGAACCAAACTGAAAGAATATTTGTCAAGATTTACTTTAATCTTTACGGTATAAGGCCCATGTTATCCATTCTCGGTATCACAGAGGCGGTTAAAACAAACTAAGCAACAAATCAACTGAATTTTTGGGGTAGAGTTAGTTGAAAGGACGTTGTGTATCATAGGCTACTTTTTATTCCGATATTCCCACGGGAACGGTAACCACGCGGCTGGAACCGCGGTTGGAAGCTAATCTATAATTATACTTAATTCTGGTTCGCAAAATTTGTGACGACTCGATAGGGACTTTGGCGCGTAGTACGCGGCCGAGTAAGGTATCAAATTAAAGGTACTCGAGTCTATTTGTTCCGAAAACTATAAAATATACAAAATGTTAAAAGTGATGATCACAAACTGCAATTAAAGATTTTCGCATAATTTGGAATTTTTCGTCGATCGACGAACCCGAGTATCGGGTTGTAACCGCCCTAGTAAATAAATAAATTTCATACAATCACACCTATTATCTACTTGCGTTATGGATACTAGATAACGGATAAACATGCTTATATACTTTTTTTTGTAAATACATACATAATATACATTTTAAACACCCAGGCCAAGACAAATATACATGTTCATGCACACAAATATTTGTCTTGTCCGGGAATCGAACCCGGGACCTCTAGCGTAGAAGGAGGATTTAGTACCCCTGCGTCAAACAATTCGTCAAAAAAAGTCGTAGTAAAGCTATAAAAACCTTCTATTAACCACAGAATTGCGCTGAGATTGAGTCGTTTATGATTGTGGTTACAAACCAATGTATTAAACGAGTAGTAATTCCGATCCGATAGCAATATGTATGTAATACTACAGAGGAAATATAGGAGCTCGTAGCGCAGCTGCGCCCGCCAAAACTGCCCAAACGTGCTAACCACTGCGCGCAGTGGTTAGCACATTTGGTCAGTTTTGGCGGTTATAGTCGACAAATGCGACAGATTCTAGAAATGCCAGATGAGTTTAAAACGCCAGATCCTTTAAATGTCAGAATCTGTTAATGCCAGATTCTACTACTTAATGTGATATTTTGTGTCAATTTCAAATACCCGTTATCTAGCTACAATTTCTTAATGAAACTTGCCTTGGGCCAGATAAATGCTGCGATTGTGCAAAATTTGTTTATGAAACAAACGCTTGCTTGTGGCTCATAGGCGATTGCTCTCAAATTCTCTACTATCGAAAAAAAAACCATTTAAAAAAGACCGTTTATAAAATGATTTGCCCCATAAGTACGACAAGGTCGAAAATTTCATGTACGTACATGAACGAATTTATATATTGTTTGCTATTAATAACAAAAATCTGACACTAATGGAATCTAGGTGTTTTAAACTCATCTGGCATTTTTATAATAATTTTAGCGAACGGTTTGATTACACAAAAGTCGTGTTAAGGTTACGTCGAACACCATCGACGCTTAATCCAACCCTTTTATCTAACTGTTGTATAACGTCGTAATTAATCAGTAGTCCTAACATCCTAACGTCTTAACCTACAAACTGTTTCCTTTGTACGACATTGTATAAAGCAGTCGTAAAAACGTTTACGCAACCTATACACTGACAGCAAAATACGACGTTATTTATAGAAGTAATTAAAACGTATACCTAACCTATGCACTAACCACGATACGACGTTGTATAAATCAGTCGTAAGAACGTTTTCCTAACGTATACACTGGCACCACTATACGACGTTATATATTACACCCAACCTATATTTTCGTACCATTATACGACGTTGTATATAGTAGTCGTAAGAACGTTTTCCTAACGTATACACTGGCACCACTATACGACGTTATATAATGCACCTAACCTATATTTTCGTACTATTATACGACGTTGTATAAAGTAGTTGTAAAAACGTTGTCTAATAACGTCTATTCAACAGTTATATAATCGAAAGTCGCATAAGACATGTTTAATACGACTAATTTGTTTATTGGGCGGTATTTGCGGTCAGTGACCTATATGGGGTCTTCGTGGGCGGTTCATAATAAGTACCTAATTTAAGTAACATGTAAGTACTTATGTAGAAATACGAAAAGAAAGGACTGTTCCTCAGTAGTGTCACGAATTTTGACATTTACATGACATTTAATTTTGTAAGTATAGCATGTACCCTGATAAAAATTTGCACGCCTGCTTGCAGGATATTAATCCTTGCAGGATATAAATATTATTCTTAATTGTATTTACAATTGAGAATAATATTTATAAGATCCCTATACAATGTATTTATGCAAATAAATGATTTGATTGATTGATGTATAGTGGTGGGGACGTTCAAAACGTCGCTCTTGATAATGAGTAAGGGGCCAGTAATAAGGTATAATTATTACCTATACTTATCAGATATTCTCTTTCCATAGTGTTTATCAACCCTGCCGTCGCCCGCGACTGGATCCGTACCGTGACAGGCCTCGACCTCGGCCCCGACGGCGACGATGAAAGTGAAAGCGAAGAGAGTGACAACGGAAACGGGGATAGCAGCGAGAGTGATAGCAGCGAGGGTAGCGAGAGCAGCAGCGAGGAGAGCGACGAGGGTCGCGTGGTGCATATCGTCAACTAAAATCGTCAAATCAGCGAGTGCAAAGTGCTACTTTTGTTTTAATGTAGATAAACTAAATTTTGTATGATACTTATAGGTATCTACCTAGCGGAATATTATTTATAAACGTACTTCATAACTTGTACAAAATTCCACCACGTGAAAAAGTAGTGCTCTTGCAAATATTCAGACTATACATAATAATGAGTTAAAGCAAAGTTGAGAAATACCAGCGATAAAGATTACTCAAATTGCTGTGCACCGCCATTTGATGATGCTGCAGTAATCAATACTTCAGTTGATTCTCGTAATTACATACCTGTACTAAGTATACATACTTTTTGTAGTTCACTGAGTTTTTGTGAACTTTTTGTGATGTTCGTGCAATGTATTTAATTTAAGATTAAACGACAGCTGCTTATTGAAAACTAATGGTAAAACCGACACGATGAAAAAGACAATTTAAATAAAGAACCCTTCTAATTACCTATATTGGTTTTATTATACTATTTAGGCTTTGTCTTACAGCAGGCTGATTTTTCTGTGAGACTCGGCTCCAACTCCAACTATGAAGGTTTTATGTAACTAGAATGAAAAAAGTAAATTACCTATTTTACCGCCTCTGCGGTCTAGTTGTACAACCATCGAGTTCAGACCCAGGGGTCCCGGGTTCGATTTCCAGCGGGACGTACATATTGTATTCAGTTTGGTTGGTGGTAGGATTTGTTGTTAATCCGCCTGGCTAGCTACCACCATCTTATCTAAGTCTGACGCCACAACAACAATGTTTTCAGCATTGTTGTGTTCCGGCAGTTAGAGATTAGATAGCCAGTTCCTCAGTGATGGAGGATTCCGAAACCACACGAATCTCGTGCTTGGTGTCTACATTTTCAAGATCCGTTTACTCTATGACACTTACAAAATATAATGTTATTTTACTTGTATAATAACTACATAATTTGTGAGTGTCAAGTTCTTGTAAATAACTATACAATTTGCGAGATTCATGAAGAAAACGAATTTTAAAAATGACGTAACCAAGTTACATTGATGTGGTTTGAGCAAGGAATCGCTAAGTGGTCATAGTGAATAAGGGCCCTGTGACGAGTGATTCAAAACTCATCGCGCGAGTGGCAAGGCGATCAGGCGAAAAGCGACCTTGCGTATGTAGACATAGGTCGCTTTTCGCTTTGCCCCTCTTGTGCTCGCATTGGGAGGCGGTATTACAGGCAAAAAGCGAAGCTATGTATATGTCGCAGGATAATTAGATAAATCGATTTTTGCGAAAATCCTAGGGATATTGCGAAAACACGGATAATTTGACAATGGTGTTGTCATTTCTCAATCCTACTGAAAAAAGATAGGGTTTTTGCGAAAAAACGGGCTGCCTTAGTAAGACTGCGAAAAGAATCGCTGGCTATTATGAAATCAAAACACTGATTGGCTGATCGGATCATCCAAAACAACATCTTCTCTGATTGGTTGACGACTTGACGTATTAAATATCAATCGATTGTCTCACGTGTAGCAAACTTTCTGTGAACCAATCAGAATAAGACTTAGCAAGAAAGTAAAAATTAAGCGAATCAGAGTTAAGAATATCCAATGTTACTAAAGCAACCAGTATTTTTGCAAATACTCTATCTTTTTTCAGTAAGATTGAGAAATGTCAAAACCATTGTCTAATTATTCGTGTTTTTGCAATATCCCTAGGATTTTTGCGGAAATTCTATTTATCAAATCATCCTACGACATATATACATGCACGGAATTACGAAAAATACGGAAACTTCGCACGTCGCACGAAAATCAGTAGAAACCGCGAGACGAGTGAAGCAAAAAAAACATTTTGACTCCAAAAGTTTTATTTTTTACTTTTTGAAGTCGGTTTGAATTTTTTTTATAAAGTGTTTTTATTTCAGATTTTTTAGTTACATCATGTGCCGTTACTTACACTAAAAATCAGCCCAACAACAACAATGATGCCATCTAGGTAAACGACTAAGTACTTGCCAAAACGTGATTGATATTTTTCAGGATTATGAAAAAAACTACTAGCCAGTTCTTCGTAAAAATTATATGGGACCACACATAAACCATTTTCTTTCAGATAAAAAAAGAATTATAAAAATCTGTTAACAACTGGCAAAGTTATGGTAAAACATACATTTAAAAAAAACCGTCGACTTGAGAACCTCCTCCTTTTTTTGAAGTCGGTTAAAAATGGAGCTCCAGGTATGAAGAGTCTACTTGTCGTTCATTAAAAAAAACGTAAATAACTTAATTTTAATTGCCTCAGTGGCTCTAGCATGACATGACCGGCCTTTATCGACTCGATAACTCGATAAAGTGGCACTGTCCACTAGTCCACCGGTATCAGACCCAGAGGTCCCGGGTTCGATTCCCAGTGGGGGTAGGTACAGTCGGAGAACTTCCCGATTGACCAGTAGAGTTTTTTAGGGAGCTTTATTTAAAAAAGTACCTAATAGATGTATAGAAAACATTTAAATACAAATAATAGAACACCAACAGGGAAGGTTACAATTGTCAGCGACAGGTGACAGGTGACAATTTTACAATTGTACGTTTTATAAAACATTGGTGCTATAAGAAAAGCCGACATAATTGTAAAATTGTCGCGACAATTCTACAATTTAGCAGTTCATCGTAATCGGAAAATCTGACATATTTGTCAATGTCGCACATTTTTATAGGCATCTTTGGGCTGTGTCAGGATGAGGAGTGACAGTTATTTTTCTTTTATAAATTCTCACATGATCGAAAGAGTTCGTAGTAGGATTGTGAAAAAGAGAACTTTATAATGTATGGTTGCTTTTTATAGAAAACCTACCTTCTGCAATGATAACAAAGGTCAAAATTGCGTAGATTAGTGACAAAAAAGTATGTTCGAGCATAGTTGACAAATTTGTCAAGCTTTATGAAATAGGGTCCAGGTGTTTTATTTAAATAATAAATTATTTATTTTATTTTAGTACTTTCCGAGAAAACGTTTCCCAAAAAACTCTACTGCTCAACCGCGAAGTTCCCCGATCTATTGCAACATCACCGCCATGGCCGCGCTTGACAGACTGATCGTATTCGATCACGTTTGTTAAGCAAAGTTCGGCCCAGTCAGGTATCGTCGTCGTCGTCGTCAGACTAAGGACGGACAGACGAACATACAACAAGTCCTACCGATAATCAAACCGAATACAATATGTACAATCGGGGAACTTACCGGTTGTTCTGTGGGTTGACCAGTAGAGCTTTTTTATCTTACTTCAAAAAAAAGGAGGAGGTTCCCAAGTCGACGGTTTTTTTATGTATGTTTTACCATTACAACAATCAGTTGTCTTGTCTGACACTTAATTAATGTTACCATAGACTGGTCACACAGACTAATACTTTCATAGTACATTTTTTTATATTGGTGCCCCTGTGTGATCAGTCATAAAAGGTCATGTTTATATTTGTCTTATTGTAGTATTTTGTTGTAATGTCCCGGTTAGCATGGCTCTCAGCCCCACCAAAACGGTACCGACGTAAGACCAGCGCTGGCCAAAAAGCCAAGCATTATGCTGAGTAGGAACCGTTTTGGGACAAACTGTGTTTTTTTTTTCTGTACTACTTTGATGTGTCTTATTGTCGTGTTTGTCCCAAATAAATATAATTTTCTTTCTTTCTTTCTTTCTTTCTTTCTTTCATTACTTCGCCAGTTGTTAACAGATTTTTATAATTCTTTTTTTATCTGAAAGAAAATGGTTTATGTGTGGTCCCATATAATTTTTACGAAGATCTGGCTAGTAGTTTTTTCATAATCCTGAAAAATATCAATCACGTTTTGGCAAGTAGTCGTTTACCTAGATGACATCATTGTTGTGTATTGGCTGATTTTTAGTGTAAGTAACGGCACATGATGTAACTAAAAAATCTGAAATAAAATCATTTTATAAAAAAAAATCAAACCGTCTTCAAAAAGTAAAAAATAAAACTTTTGGAGTCGGTGCTAGCTAGCTAAGGCCAAAAAAATATATAGTTAATAGAAGTGCAATGTAGAATGCCTTGGCTGGCACCGACTCCAAAAGTTTTATTTTTTACTTTTTGAAGACGGTTTGATTTTTTATAAAATGTTTTTTTGTGAATCCTTTTCTCGGAAAGTAAAATACTTCTTTATGGTCTATTATTTGTGATATAAACTTTTTCTATATATCTTTTACTTTTTTTAAATAAAGCTGTCTAAACAAACTCTACTGATCAACCGAGAAGTACCCCGACTGCATGTACCTATAAATCTATACTTATTAATATTATAAAGCTGAAGAGTTTGTTTGTTTGAACGCGCTAATCTCAGGAACTACTGAACCGATTTAGAAAATTCTTAGACCATTAGAAAGCTACATTTCTCCCGAGTGACATAGGCTATATTTTATCCCGATACTCCCACGGGAACGGGCACCACGCGGGTAAAACCGCGAGGACCCGCTAGTACTTACTTACCACCCACGGAGAGTTTGATTGCTCCTAGTGTCGAGTTTGCACTGAAAAATAAATAAGGTCTGAAAGTTTTAATTTAAATTCTTCTTTTCGGTCCTTGGGCACTAGCCATTCGCACAAATAGGCGTCCATCTCGAGTTTTAGTGTAAATTACATAAAGGGTTGCCTAACCGCTGTTGTAGAGAACCATTATGACTTTTAACTGTTTCGGTGGGGTAGGGCTGTCACAGATCGTAAGTTTAATCACTCACTATAATGTATTGTATAATATTTGTCATTATCGTTACATTTCATAAAGCTGGTAAGTTTTTTGTTTCCGTTTTTCTTGTCAACTAACCCCAGGTTTATATATCTTATTAACGGATTGTTTTGGCTACGGACAGTTAAATTTTGACATGTCTTTATTCTATGATGAACATTACTTTGTCTCACTGACAAAGCTGGTACATTATTTACAAAACTTTTTCACTACGAAAGCTACGCTAATAAAAGCGCTCTCAAAGATAAAGTATTAATTGATTGTGCGTATAGTTTATTGATTTAATATCCGTAAACAAACGATTTCTTAAGCTGCTTTTCTCAAAATCAAATGGGATCAACGATGCTACGTATTAAAATTATTATCTATTGATACAATTTGGTCAACCCTATGCTGAACAAAACGGAGTCATAAATGCGGCGGCAGCTAGTGTTATCCGGCGCCGGAGTTGGTCAGTAGGTCAATGAACCTTGTCACGCTGCTTGACCGAAGGTGAGGTGATGTGACGAAAGATATAGCCAAAAACCGCTAAGACTTGATGATTACTATGTTTGAGCTGTAAGAATCAGTCATATTTTGTGCGAGATAGTATTGAAAGAACTGTTAACTAATGGTATGTATCTATATCTGTCTTTTAAGTTTTTAAATATTGAGATACATACTGATGGTAGATAACTGAGGACGATTAGGCCTTCTTACTGGCAGGCTGTCCACGGCCTCCATGGCGCGTCATTTATTGAACGCACCATCCGTGCGTACCTTATACCTACTTGTCTCCACAATGTCAAAGGAAAAGAGACACCCACAGAACCCCCCAGAACAAGGAAAAGAGGTTCACAGGTTCACCTCTTTTAATGTTATGTGGGGTAACCAGACGGAAAATTCCTGATAAAGACCGGATTTCCTTAAATAAATCCTGAAATTTTCAAATTTTTTGACCGATTGAAATTGGTCAAAAAAAGGAAGTTATCAATTCGCCGCGTGTATACTTATGATTTTCACGGACGAAGACGGCTGAAGCGATTGAAATAATTCAAACGTTATTACATCAGGTTTGTTACCAATAAGATCCCAGTTTTTAAATTTTGAAATTGCTTCAGTAACTTTCAGGAAATCTTGAAAATACCGCCGTTTTCGGAACGGTTTCGTCCATAGATTTTGATTTTTTTCGATTCTAAATCTATGGTTTCGTCGATGACTTCTTAGTTTATGGACCGATTTTTTGTGTAAATAAGTACGGGACTTATTCTAACTTTAAAAACTGTGATTATTTTTTATAAAACTGACTTAATAAAAAAAAAAATAAGCCTTTGGAATCGGTGTCATGGAAAAAACACTTTTTATTTCACAATTTTTAAAGTTAGAATATAATTCCCCAACTTCAGTTTGACTCAAACTGTAGTGTAGGCAACTACTAGTTTGAATCAAACCGTTTGACCGAAAAACGTCAAGTTTTTAACCCCCGACGCAAAAAGAGGGGTGTTATAAGTTTGACGTGTCTGTCTGTCTGTCTGTCTGTCTGTCTGTCTGTCTGTGGCATCATAGCTCCCGAACGAATGAACCGATTTCAATTTAGTTTTTTTTGTATTACAGGTGTTTTACGGGCGAGTGTTCTTAGACATGTTTGATAAAAACCGATTGAGCCGTTTAAAAGTTATGGGGGGTTAAAGTGGGGAAGAAAAACCGAATGTCTGCAAATATGCTCAAGTGGGATATCAAATGATAGGTTATGACTTGTACATCACAAAAAACAACAACTTTTATAAGTTTGACGTGTTTGTCTGTCTGTCTGTGTGTGTGTCTGTGCGTCTGTGGCATCATAGCTCCCGAACTCCCGAACGGATGAACCGATTTCAATTAAGTTTTTTTTTCTTTTAAAGGTTACTTACGTGCGAGTGTTCTTAGACATGTTTGATGATAAAAATCAATAAGTATCAATAAGTATGTTTACCTTTAAAAAGTATAAAATAAAAAATTAAATAAAAAATTTAAAAAACCTCCGACACAAAAAACATAAGCTACCTTTAAAAAGTAAAAAATAATAAAAGAAAATTAATCCTAAAGTACCATTATGTATAAGTATGTATTAATATTTAAAAAAAAAATTCGCGTTGGGGGACCGCTCCAAAACTAAATTACTAACTATTAAACAAAATTAAATATTACTAAGTGATGAATACGCCCTCCGCGCCGCCGCCGAAACCCGCGTATTGTACAAAATAATAATAAATCTAGATAAAAGATGAGATAAGTAAGCATGTGACACTAATTAATTAGGAGCGGTCCCCAACGCGAATTTTTTTTAAATATTAATACATACTTATACATAATGGTACTTTAGGATTAATTTTCTTATTTATTTTTTACTTTTTAAAGGTAGCTTATGTTTTTTGTGTCGGGGGTTTTTTAAATTTTTAATTTAATTTTTTTCAAGAAATCCTTAAATCTACTGAACCGATTTCAAAATTTCAAACTGGGATCAAACCCGACGTTTGAATCATTTCGATCAATTGAGGCGACCTCGAGCAATCGGTGAACATACATAAAAAAAAATATACGCGAAATATATTATTTTTTGAAGTCGGTTAAAAAAATAATAGTATAGAAGTGCAATGTAGAATGCACAATCGTCGATGCCTTGGCTGGCACCGACTCAACGGCTTATTTTTTACTGTTTGAAGTCGGCTTTTTAATTTTTTTCTCAAGTGTATAATAATTAAAAAGATATACTTATACTTATATACTATATATTATTAATTTTCTACACTAGAAATCTCGGGGGTATGCATATGACGTTGTGCAATTAAAATATTGATCTTGCTTTCAACAGATTAGGGTTCTCCAGGGTTCAAGTTAAAAGTAGGTAGGCAGGTTTGTAATTTATCCAATAAATAAATTGGTTCACCGAATAACGCGCGAAAAGGCACAGACGGACAGTCAGAGTAACTTTCGCATTAAATATTATTAGCACGATATTAGTATAGATAACATTAATATACTTAGGGGCTGTTGTAGGCAAGATTATTTTTGTTTTTGTAAAAATATATAGGTAAGTAGGTAGGTCTTTTTTAATGAAACTTCTAAAAATCCTGAGATTTCGTCAGATTTTCAAAATCCGGCCGGAATCCTTAGAAAAGTCAAAAAATCCGGAGATGACACGGTAACCCTCATCCTTATGTTGACTGGTGGAGAATGCCTACGGCGTGAAGTCCGCCTCTGTACAATTTGTGCATAAATAATCAAATAAAATCATCATAAAATCGTCATTCACGCTTTTCATCCATATATCGAAATAATTCTAAATACAATATAATTATCGACAAATGTAAGTAGTCGTTTTTCATTAACTTCATTTTTAGACTTCTAAACTCTAAAGTTTAGAAAAGTCTTATAATCCCTCTCTGTCCGTCCGTACGTACGTACGTATGTATGTACGCATCGAGATCTCAGAAACCATAAGAGATAGAGACAAACGGTCAACGGGAATGAGTTTAGGACACCTTGGACATGTGTCAAATGTACTTTTTTAGTTTCTACACTACAAAACAATAACAACTGTCACGTGGTTTAGAAGTCTATTTTGTGCCTGCTAACTAGCAGGCGCTGCTAACTTGTTGTAGTGTGTTTCCATAATCGAGAGATATGATCTGTTTTGTAACAAAATAGATAAAACGCAACATTCTGGATCGTTTAACATAATCATACCCATAAGGAACTACAAAGATTAAAGCACTCAGCATAATAGTTAACATCGAACACTTTCGTTGATACCGATAATAAGCGATGTCGTTAAGCCAGCAGCGAGCGGCGCGGCGTAAACGTGCATAATGTAATGTAATGTTTACCCATTCGGTTAACATTTCTACATTTACTTGAATGAAGCCATTTCCTCCGCAGAACCGACAGACGCAGTGACATAAATTTCTATATAAATAAACAGAGAAAATGAGATGCCGTTTCTATACTTCATATAAGTGATGTCATTTTGTTGTCAATGTACCTAATTGTCGATAAAAAGGATTGGACAAGTTTTTGAAGTCTCATACAAAATTATAATTTTCATGTTAAAGTAGTTTTTAGGTGTTGGGTCCTGGGTTCGAATCCCGGTATTTGTAGGGGCAAATGTATTTTGAAGTGAAAACTTCTTTAGCGGCGTTGTGCACATCAGAGTTTTAAATTTTTGGGGATGGGTAAAAAATGTTCAAGCCGCACACGTGACCCTGATCGAAAATTCGTAAGACCATTTACCGTTGACCTATTTAAAATTACATAAAGTCTCACGCTTGAAAGATATATGTATATTAGTTAATAACAACCATTATATAAAGATCTCTCATTACTACCAACTTTCATATTGATGCCAGGTCAGTTTTAATGGATTTACCTGCCAAATCAAGTTGGTCTCGTTTTCATAAACTTTTTATGAAGTTGTGGTGAAGATATAGTGGATTTTGATCGTTATTTTCGATTAAGCGGTTTTCACTTTTGCACTCCCAAAGTGCAACCCGTTGTTTTTTTTTTGGAGGGCGTCGCGTGTCTGGTGAGCGTCCGGGCGAGGTTTTGACAAATCATGCTATCTTATTGAAATAAGGTTAAGTAACCACGATTTGTTACAAATAAAATGACTGCAAAGTTGCAAACAGATAATTTTTAATTTTTGTAAGTAAAATTTAGTAAGTACCAAATAATCATTCAAGTTACAACAGTGCTAAGTGAAGTTAAGCAATTGTTGAGTTAGGAAGGTGAGGCTGAAGACTTGATGCAAGAGGATGAAAGCATACAACTTTGTGCGAAGATGTCGAACCAGACGTTATTGTATTTACGTACGTATCATATCATAGTAAGAAAAAGAAAGAGATAAAGAAAAACATTTAGTACCCATTCCCACGATTCGTTACCGCAGCTGAGAATGTCATAAATCAGAACTTTGTAACAGAAGGAAGACTAACAGAAATTAATAAGCAGAATACTAACTAGAACATTGTAGAAAAAAATGTAACGTCTGGGATCTTCCACTGTGTTATAACTCATCGACCTTCATCGGCAGAGACAGAATCAGACATAAATTCGTTGGGAAAAAACTCGGCCGCGTATTGAGGGTCTAGGTGAATGGCCACTCAATCATTACCAGCTGTTGCAGGGATCCATATGAGTGCCTTCGATATATTTTGCTTGCTTGCATGAATCCAGAACATTAGACACACCAACATTATTCTTTTATTTTATTAAAAGAGATGAAATAAATTTCGAATAAAAAGTTTAAAAGTTATGCAAGAATTTTGACGACCTTCGTGGTAGAGTGGCAGGTACATCGGTTTCGAGGTGTCGCCTACTCTGAGATCCCGGGTTCGAATCCCGGTAGGGGCAAATGTTTGTATGATGAATACGAGCATTTTTACCTGGGTCAAGGACGTTTATATATATTTATACACATACTTATATATGTTTGATAATATGTATTTATATCCGTTACACTAGTATCCTGTATATATATAACACAAGCTATAGTGCTGCTTTGGGGCTAGATAAATTGGTGTAAGTGTAAGAAATATTTATTTATTTTATTTTATTTTTTCCGACTCACTATGGCCTTTTATAGAGCTAGTGCTAGAACACTATAACGACTTATTTTGAAAGTTAGTATGTATTAATTACCGCTGTACTCAGCGCAGACTAAGTATAATTATATTCTGTCTAAATGTAGCTATGTAGTTATTTGAATTTATAGTCGATAAAGTCTTAGGTCATGCGATTCTTTTTGATCAGCGGTTGACATAGGACTTTAGATTTTCTTGATATTTATAGTGTTATGTGTGTCAAATACAGGTGCTTCTGATTTCGTACGCATTTGGTTGAGCCCGTATATCGGATGAATCCGCAACTGCGGCCCTGTTTTTAACTTTCTCTCTTACAGCATCACGCGTTGTAGGCCCGCGGCTCGATCGTCGCATTTGGATTCTTTTGTGCGCGCGAGTCAATCGCAGTCACCTCGATGACGTCGCGCCTATTCGAAATTCAAAAAGCTGTCAAAGTTTATTTTTAAAATGCTCAAGTGCGTCCTTCTGTAAGTGTTTGTGTAAACTTTTTAGTGACAAAGTGGTTTTGAGTGGTCGCGTGTGATAACGTGTTTTTGACAAAAAAGGTTGTGGTGTTAAGGACATTTTGGTGCTTTGCGCCATTTGTGGATGATTTCGTGTTTAAAACTAATCGGTACGGTGCACTCATGATTAAATGATGATTAGATGACATACGCACAGCCGTGTGGAGGATATTGTGGTAGCTAGATGCGGATTCGAAACCCGCATGTGCAATTTTACCTTTGTTGCCCATGCTACTACCAATCTTACTACCAGTAGTAATAACGGTAATTGAATTGCCCTTGTTACTAATGCAGTTGAAAGTAGTAAGACAAGAAATATTAAATTGCCCGTGTTTACTACCAAAAATACTTAAACAAAAAAAAACAATCTACTTTAAATTACGTTAAAAAGTACCAGGGTAGCATAGATTTAGAGGAGGTGGACATTAATATATGCACCTTCCGATCTTTTCTCCAGTAACCTCCTCTAAATTTATGGTACCCTGGTACTTTGTTAAAAGGTTATTTCTTAGCATGATAAAAATGTCGAGAGTAGAAATTGAAATTATTTTGGGACTTGATCAAAATTCGCACTATGGTTTGCGCAGTTGAATTTCAGAACTCTTTGTTTCAGGTTCTGAACGTTACTTTGATGTGGACTTATTCTTAAAATGTTCGGGTTCGACCGTACCACGTCTTTCTTGGTGATGTACCTAGCATGGGCCTTACAATTCTACACCTTCGGTTCTACAGTGTTATGGTACATTTTCGCAGTACCTCTGGCCGTGAATATTTTTTATGCCCTTGGGACTTATGACCACGGATACTGGGCTAGTCGGGGTATATTCTCTCCTCCAGTCTGGCCCTTTGTGGGTCATATCAAGACTGTGGTGCTGTTCAAAGAACAAGGAGGTTTATGCTTCAAGAGGATATATGACACTTACAAAGATGTGAGGTTTTTAGGTAAGTAGGTATCTAGATTTATAGTGTTTAATAATTATTTTAGGATGTTGACATTGTTGATCTACATAAAACTTGATTTTCTGTATCGATATTTGTATTTGAGAGTTGAATGAATTAAGTTACTTACATAAGTGGTTTAATTTCACTTAATTTTTAACGAACACCTCTATCGCGTACGTAATTAGAATGATTTTCGTGGTCTTTCGTGTTTAAAATTGAGTGATAAAAATGTATATTAAGATCATTAAAATTTTAAGATTTTGTGTTAGTATTTAGTTTATTTTTTGCTTTTCCGACGTTCTGGGTATGTGTAAGATCTTAATGGTGCTAATAAAAAAAACGTTTTTAAATATATAAAAATCGTACAAAAGGACATTTAAGTAGTCCTTAATAAGTTACCAATGATATGCGGTCAAGGCGAACGCGGAGTAGTAGGGATTCGAGAGTTCTAACACATTGTCAGAACTCCCATCCCCCCTCCACCCGTCTCCCCCTCATTGCCCTTCCACAACCCATCCTCGGGTCGTCCAAAACTAAAAAAAAAAAAAAAAAAAAAAAAAAAAAAAAAAAAAAAAAAAAAAATGAAAACACCCCCATTTGAATCGATTGCGCTGGGTCCCGGAATGATATCTCTAACCCTTTCTGAGATACGTTTTTCTTAAACTCAGCCCTACTTGATTAACTAATTAATCCTCGGGCCTCGGGCTTCGCTAATGACACGTTCTATGTTAATTACACCTCAGTCATTTTTCACAATGCCGCTCATTACTTAACTATTTAATAAAATCATTCATATTTGTTGCATAACTACGATCCGTACCTATGCATGTTTTCGAACAAAACAACGCCTCACCTAGTCTACCTACCTACCCAGGCAAACCGAACATACACAGTTTGTTGAAGCTGGAGCTTAGCGGAGTTTTTAACACACCTACTATTTATCGTTCTCATGTGAACACCATATTTCTCTTCTACAATCTTAATTTGGTTCATTAATTTCTCATTTATTTGCTTCCACTACCATAACAAGTTTTACAAGTACTTTTATTATTTGATTCGACAAATAACTTTGCTCATTAAATTATCAACTATTTGCTTTCACTATAATAACAAGTTTTATTCAAGTTCTCAGTTGTTTTTTGAACATTTTGATTGAGAAACACATCATAATGTTATGATCTGACTTAGTATAAGAACAACCACAACTTAGCTTTTCCTAACAAAATATTATTCGCCCTCATTGAAGACATAGACTACTGCTTCAGAGTCAAAACAACAAATATGGAAGTGAGTATTTTATTTTATTAAGTTACATGATGTTGATTTATATTTACTGTTGTACTTATTATTCTTTGTTCTCATTGTTATTGCTCATATCTTACCTCGATAATAACACTACCGCCAACTAGGAGGAAAACACTTATAAATATTACTTTCCGATGTCTGATGATGAGGACACATCTTCGAGCCCATACCCTTAAGAAGAGAAATAGCAGCAGCGAGCCGAGCAGCGATTCTCTAAAGGAATTCTTTGAACAACCCGCGTAGAAGTAAAAAGCAAAAGTTCAGTCGTCTATTGTAGGCAGAGTAACAAACGACGGGGTCTCATATATTTCTACAAATGATGATAATGGATCAAAAGCGAATCACCTAATAAAGATCGAGATCTATGAATTTAAAAAATTGGCGAACGTCTCGCTATCGGATCACTGGAAACATGCGGACGTACGAGTGAAGTACTATAATAAACAAAACACTAACCACCACCAACGAACACGGCAGCTGATATATAACGTTACAAAAGAAATTTCAAGTGCATCTGACTGCAAGAAATATACATTTAAACATAAAGATTGAATAAAATCATCCATACTGACGTTGATTTATAATGCATCATATTATAAAATGTATGAAATAAGGTTGAAATTTGACACCTGAATAAACGATTTATTCTGTTAATATTCCCTTCTTTTCCTTCATTTCAAAGGTTTTTAAAATAAAGATCAAAATGAAATTGAATACCCAACCTAAAATACCCTTGGCGAAGCAGTCTTGTCAGAACTTGTTATTTAACATACAATTACATGTGAACACCATATTTTTCATTCATTATCGAAAAACTTTATTTACTACTTTCAATAAAGTTTCAACTAACTTCTTCTCTTCATTATTTAAGTATCAAATGTTTGCTTACAAAAGCATAACAAGTTTATTTAAGTCTTATCCTTTGAATTAGTTTACTTTGTTTTATCAGTGATTGTCAAACCCATTAGAATCTAATGATATGAACTAGTATAAAAACGATCATATTCGCTTTCCATTTCCTAACAAAGTGCCATAGAAGACGTTATTACATTGACTACTAGTTGAGAAACAGGCTATCTAAAACGGATGTAAGTATTGTATTTTAAATACTTCTTTGTGCCTGATATTTGCTAATTGTTCGTAACTATCGACCTCCTCGTCTGTTACATGATGTTGGTTTATATTTATTGTTGTACTTACAATTTTTTGTACTCATTGTTACAACCCACATCCTGCTTTAGTGACAGCACTACCATTGGTTACGAAGCAAACACATCTTTGACACAACACCTACTCTATCAAGAAGATAAACAGACCAAACAGCGAACCTCTAAGAAGCAAGTTTTTTGAATAGCCCTTATAGGAGACACGTGCTAAACTATAGTAGATTAGTCTACTGTGGGGCGTGCAACAAAGGATGGGATCAAAAGCAACTTATCTAATAAATGTAATTTTTTCTTTATGTCTTAAAAATTAGCAAGCGTCCTGACATCTGATGTAGGGGTTTTCGAGTGAATTACCACCTACAACAAGCAAAAGTATAACCACAACAAATAAATTCGACAGTCAATTTATACTTATAATAATATCAGAAAGCTATTTGAAATGCATCTGAATGCAAGAAATATACGTTAAAACGTAAATATTGAATGTGCATAAAATCATTGATCAACACAATCTCATTAACAAATTATTTTGCCATAAAGAAACTATCATGAATATCGTTACAATAGTGGTGGATCTACAATGGTTCAAAGATTTAAAAAATAAATTCATTATAAAGGAATTGGCAACCGCTACTAAAGATTACACTCTAATATTTTTTATAAAATCACCTTACTCTTTTGAAAACTTTATGAAATGATGAACAAAAGCATATACGTTGGTTGGAGAAAAACCGTGGGTTGACTTGGATTGAAGGAATCATTGATCATCAAGAATTTCAACGAATTCTAGTACCTACCTTATTTAATTGACAAAAAAGTATTAGTCAAAGATTTGGAGAAAATAATGTGGCTTAGAGAGTTCTATTTACAATGTGAAATAATAGAATTAGGTGAAAAAAAGGTTGTCATAATGGCTTTATGTTACTTAATGATTGCAACAACAATGAAAAAAAAGTTTTGGAGTTGTGTTCATCACAAAAATATCTGTGCATTAAAAATGTAATGTGTCTCAAGATGTGGTACTGTGATAATTATATCTTTAATTTATATTAATTTAGAATAACAAATTAAATTGTAAACTATTTTTTAATGTATCATTTTATTAATCAAATAAAATATATTTGGGGTTATACATACACCGTTCTTTTTTTGAATTGGATCAAGTAACTTATCATCTTTTCAGATTGCGAAAATTTTAAAAACATAATAAACTTAAACTTCTGTAGGATTTAAAAAAGTAATCGTTATTTGTACATAACTTGTTGTAATAATAACGAACACAAAAAAAAAACTGTTTGGTTATAGCAGTGTGAACAATTCTATATTTCAATATAAACCTTGTTAATATCATGAAGAAACTGTCATGAATACCTAATGTTCAAAATATAAATTATTACTATGACAGAGGGAAGAAACCACATGCAACAAGCAAAATTATAACTACAATCAACGAACTGGACACTCGATTTATAATAAAAGATTTTTCAAATGCATCCAGGACCCCTATTTTTGAATCACTCGTCGTGCGAGTGGCGAGGCGAATGAGGAGGCGATCACGCGATTAGCGATCTAACATGCGTAGACATAGCACGCTTTTCGCTTTGCCCCTCGCGCGCTCGCGTTGGGAGGCGGTACTACAGGCGAAAAGCGTAGTTATGTATATACGTGCAAGGTCGCTTTTACGGAATACGGAAACTCAAACGTCGCTCGCACGAAAATCAGTAGAAACCTCGAGACGAGGGAATCAAAAAAATAGAGCTCCTGGACACAAGAAATATTAACAACTACAACAAAAATATTCTTCCGTAAGAAACTATCATAAAAATCGATGCAATACTTAGTCGTGGATTTACAATTGCCAATTGCTAATAAAGATTTACCTCTGACATTTTTTGATAAAATTGCCTTTCTTTTAAAACTTTATTAAATAATGAACAAAAGAATATGCGTTAGGTTGGAAAATAAAACCGTGGGTTGACTTCGAGCGAATGATTAAGTAATTGATCATTAAGAATTTCAACGAATTCTGGTACCTTATTTATTTAGACAAAAAGAAAAAAATAGGTTTGTAGAAAATAATGCGGCTTCGAGAGTTATATTAAGAATATGAAATAATAGAATTAGGTGAAACAGGTTGTTCTAATTTTTGTAAGTTATATAATGAATACTACAAGAAATACAACATGTTTTTGAATGGAGTTCATCACAAAAAATATTTGTGCAATAATTTTTTTTTTTTTTGTAAATCAAGATGTGGTATTGTGATAATTATATCTCTAATTTCTTTTAATTTAGAATAACAAATATTGAATTGTAAACTATTTTTGAATGTATCATTTTATTATTCAAATAAAATATCTTTGGGAGTATACAAACACCGTTTTCTTTTTTAATTGGATCAAGCAGACAAAATCATTCATTTATTTATCTACAATTATATTCTCCGATGCGAAAATTTTAAAACTCCTGCAGAATTTAAAAAAAAATTGAACATTTGAACAAAACCTGTTGTGGAAATAACGAACACAAAGAAAAAAAGCTTAGGTAATGTTTGATTTTGAACAATTCTATATTTCAAAACAAACTTTGTTAATATCATGAAGAAACTATCAGGAATACCTGTCGATCAAATAGAAATTATGATTATGGCAGAAGGAACAAGTTCTCGAATTGTGTACATCATAAAAATATGATCACATAAAAAAACTATTAATGAAATATTGAATATTATTATTAATTTTACTGTATAATTGTTTTCTTTCAAAGACTAAAAGACTATAACATTAAATTGATAAAATAATTTTACAGTTTTTTTATGAATGCATTAGTAAACATACGATATCTTTTTATGTCTTCTAATTTTCCTTATCTTGTTCGACAATGTTTGTTAATATCATGAAGAAATTAACAAGTATACTCAAACCTAAAATAGAATTATCCAAATGGTGCTCCTCCTACCGTGTAGTAAACCTGGTTAAAGTTTGCAAATAAGTTACAATTTGAAGACATGGAATTCACTTTCTTATTTTTATTGATATATTACTCGAATGCTTCTTATGCTGCAAATTAAAAAAATACAATTATTTAAAAAAAACCAAATTCTTAAATATTCGTAATAAAAGTGAAGTTATAATTTATTATTACCTAAATCGTTCGTAGGTAATATGCATCTACAAAATGGATCTTAATATTAGTTTAGATATTATGCTAATAAACTAGTTCACACTGCTATTCACAACTACAATATTTTTTTTAGATGTCTTAAATAATTAACACACCCTCTTATACGCATACGCAACCTACATTTGTATTTCTTGCAAGTAAATAGGTACTAATTGATTTCTTTTTTATTTGTATAAACAGAAGGCATACTTTTAGAGAAGAAATGTTTTCTTTAGCATTCATATAATAATGTTTTTTAATATTATTAATATAAACTGCATTTTTTTTTAAGAATTTACTGTTATCGTCTTTGAAAGAAAACAATGCTTACCCACAACGAAATTTTATAACTAATAAAATGATACAGTAAATAATATTTAACAATTCAATATTAAGATTTTTTTATGCAATTATGTACATCTATTTATTATGTACACAATTCGAAAATTTGTTCCGTCTTCATACTCATCATTAACTAACTTAAAAATTTAGCATTGTCCAATTCCACCAAAAATTCTAATATTTCACATTGTTGAGAGCTACCTCTCGAAGTCACATTATGTATGAAAAATGTTCAAATTCTCGATGATCAATGAATCTCTTCCTCTAAGTCAAACATTGATTTCTTTTTTTACCTAAGCAATAGGTACACTTACTTCTGCTCTCCATTTGATAAAAGTAAAAAAAATGACGTTTTAATTATTGAAATGTTAGAATATCATTTTTAATATTGATTAATTTTGTTCCTTATAATTAAATTATTTTATAGAATTTTGGATCCACGAGCATTTTCATCGATATACTTGTTAATTTCTTCATGATATTAACAAACATTGTCGAACAAGATAAGGAAAATTAGAAGACATAAAAAGATATCGTATGTTTACTAATGCATTCATAAAAAAACTGTAAAATTATTTTATCAATTTAATGTTATAGTCTTTTAGTCTTTGAAAGAAAACAATTATACAGTAAAATTAATAATAATATTCAATATTTCATTAATAGTTTTTTTATGTGATCATATTTTTATGATGTACACAATTCGAGAACTTGTTCCTTCTGCCATAATCATAATTTCTATTTGATCGACAGGTATTCCTGATAGTTTCTTCATGATATTAACAAAGTTTGTTTTGAAATATAGAATTGTTCAAAATCAAACATTACCTAAGCTTTTTTTCTTTGTGTTCGTTATTTCCACAACAGGTTTTGTTCAAATGTTCAATTTTTTTTTAAATTCTGCAGGAGTTTTAAAATTTTCGCATCGGAGAATATAATTGTAGATAAATAAATGAATGATTTTGTCTGCTTGATCCAATTAAAAAAGAAAACGGTGTTTGTATACTCCCAAAGATATTTTATTTGAATAATAAAATGATACATTCAAAAATAGTTTACAATTCAATATTTGTTATTCTAAATTAAAAGAAATTAGAGATATAATTATCACAATACCACATCTTGATTTACAAAAAAAAAAAAAATTATTGCACAAATATTTTTTGTGATGAACTCCATTCCAAAACATGTTGTATTTCTTGTAGTATTCATTATATAACTTACAAAAATTAGAACAACCTGTTTCACCTAATTCTATTATTTCATATTCTTAATATAACTCTCGAAGCCGCATTATTTTCTACAAACCTATTTTTTTCTTTTTGTCTAAATAAATAAGGTACCAGAATTCGTTGAAATTCTTAATGATCAATTACTTAATCATTCGCTCGAAGTCAACCCACGGTTTTATTTTCCAACCTAACGCATATTCTTTTGTTCATTATTTAATAAAGTTTTAAAAGAAAGGCAATTTTATCAAAAAATGTCAGAGGTAAATCTTTATTAGCAATTGGCAATTGTAAATCCACGACTAAGTATTGCATCGATTTTTATGATAGTTTCTTACGGAAGAATATTTTTGTTGTAGTTGTTAATATTTCTTGTGTCCAGGAGCTCTATTTTTTTGATTCCCTCGTCTCGAGGTTTCTACTGATTTTCGTGCGAGCGACGTTTGAGTTTCCGTATTCCGTAAAAGCGACCTTGCACGTATATACATAACTACGCTTTTCGCCTGTAGTACCGCCTCCCAACGCGAGCGCGCGAGGGGCAAAGCGAAAAGCGTGCTATGTCTACGCATGTTAGATCGCTAATCGCGTGATCGCCTCCTCATTCGCCTCGCCACTCGCACGACGAGTGATTCAAAAATAGGGGTCCTGGATGCATTTGAAAAATCTTTTATTATAAATCGAGTGTCCAGTTCGTTGATTGTAGTTATAATTTTGCTTGTTGCATGTGGTTTCTTCCCTCTGTCATAGTAATAATTTATATTTTGAACATTAGGTATTCATGACAGTTTCTTCATGATATTAACAAGGTTTATATTGAAATATAGAATTGTTCACACTGCTATAACCAAACAGTTTTTTTTTTGTGTTCGTTATTATTACAACAAGTTATGTACAAATAACGATTACTTTTTTAAATCCTACAGAAGTTTAAGTTTATTATGTTTTTAAAATTTTCGCAATCTGAAAAGATGATAAGTTACTTGATCCAATTCAAAAAAAGAACGGTGTATGTATAACCCCAAATATATTTTATTTGATTAATAAAATGATACATTAAAAAATAGTTTACAATTTAATTTGTTATTCTAAATTAATATAAATTAAAGATATAATTATCACAGTACCACATCTTGAGACACATTACATTTTTAATGCACAGATATTTTTGTGATGAACACAACTCCAAAACTTTTTTTTCATTGTTGTTGCAATCATTAAGTAACATAAAGCCATTATGACAACCTTTTTTTCACCTAATTCTATTATTTCACATTGTAAATAGAACTCTCTAAGCCACATTATTTTCTCCAAATCTTTGACTAATACTTTTTTGTCAATTAAATAAGGTAGGTACTAGAATTCGTTGAAATTCTTGATGATCAATGATTCCTTCAATCCAAGTCAACCCACGGTTTTTCTCCAACCAACGTATATGCTTTTGTTCATCATTTCATAAAGTTTTCAAAAGAGTAAGGTGATTTTATAAAAAATATTAGAGTGTAATCTTTAGTAGCGGTTGCCAATTCCTTTATAATGAATTTATTTTTTAAATCTTTGAACCATTGTAGATCCACCACTATTGTAACGATATTCATGATAGTTTCTTTATGGCAAAATAATTTGTTAATGAGATTGTGTTGATCAATGATTTTATGCACATTCAATATTTACGTTTTAACGTATATTTCTTGCATTCAGATGCATTTCAAATAGCTTTCTGATATTATTATAAGTATAAATTGACTGTCGAATTTATTTGTTGTGGTTATACTTTTGCTTGTTGTAGGTGGTAATTCACTCGAAAACCCCTACATCAGATGTCAGGACGCTTGCTAATTTTTAAGACATAAAGAAAAAATTACATTTATTAGATAAGTTGCTTTTGATCCCATCCTTTGTTGCACGCCCCACAGTAGACTAATCTACTATAGTTTAGCACGTGTCTCCTATAAGGGCTATTCAAAAAACTTGCTTCTTAGAGGTTCGCTGTTTGGTCTGTTTATCTTCTTGATAGAGTAGGTGTTGTGTCAAAGATGTGTTTGCTTCGTAACCAATGGTAGTGCTGTCACTAAAGCAGGATGTGGGTTGTAACAATGAGTACAAAAAATTGTAAGTACAACAATAAATATAAACCAACATCATGTAACAGACGAGGAGGTCGATAGTTACGAACAATTAGCAAATATCAGGCACAAAGAAGTATTTAAAATACAATACTTACATCCGTTTTAGATAGCCTGTTTCTCAACTAGTAGTCAATGTAATAACGTCTTCTATGGCACTTTGTTAGGAAATGGAAAGCGAATATGATCGTTTTTATACTAGTTCATATCATTAGATTCTAATGGGTTTGACAATCACTGATAAAACAAAGTAAACTAATTCAAAGGATAAGACTTAAATAAACTTGTTATGCTTTTGTAAGCAAACATTTGATACTTAAATAATGAAGAGAAGAAGTTAGTTGAAACTTTATTGAAAGTAGTAAATAAAGTTTTTCGATAATGAATGAAAAATATGGTGTTCACATGTAATTGTATGTTAAATAACAAGTTCTGACAAGACTGCTTCGCCAAGGGTATTTTAGGTTGGGTATTCAATTTCATTTTGATCTTTATTTTAAAAACCTTTGAAATGAAGGAAAAGAAGGGAATATTAACAGAATAAATCGTTTATTCAGGTGTCAAATTTCAACCTTATTTCATACATTTTATAATATGATGCATTATAAATCAACGTCAGTATGGATGATTTTATTCAATCTTTATGTTTAAATGTATATTTCTTGCAGTCAGATGCACTTGAAATTTCTTTTGTAACGTTATATATCAGCTGCCGTGTTCGTTGGTGGTGGTTAGTGTTTTGTTTATTATAGTACTTCACTCGTACGTCCGCATGTTTCCAGTGATCCGATAGCGAGACGTTCGCCAATTTTTTAAATTCATAGATCTCGATCTTTATTAGGTGATTCGCTTTTGATCCATTATCATCATTTGTAGAAATATATGAGACCCCGTCGTTTGTTACTCTGCCTACAATAGACGACTGAACTTTTGCTTTTTACTTCTACGCGGGTTGTTCAAAGAATTCCTTTAGAGAATCGCTGCTCGGCTCGCTGCTGCTATTTCTCTTCTTAAGGGTATGGGCTCGAAGATGTGTCCTCATCATCAGACATCGGAAAGTAATATTTATAAGTGTTTTCCTCCTAGTTGGCGGTAGTGTTATTATCGAGGTAAGATATGAGCAATAACAATGAGAACAAAGAATAATAAGTACAACAGTAAATATAAATCAACATCATGTAACTTAATAAAATAAAATACTCACTTCCATATTTGTTGTTTTGACTCTGAAGCAGTAGTCTATGTCTTCAATGAGGGCGAATAATATTTTGTTAGGAAAAGCTAAGTTGTGGTTGTTCTTATACTAAGTCAGATCATAACATTATGATGTGTTTCTCAATCAAAATGTTCAAAAAACAACTGAGAACTTGAATAAAACTTGTTATTATAGTGAAAGCAAATAGTTGATAATTTAATGAGCAAAGTTATTTGTCGAATCAAATAATAAAAGTACTTGTAAAACTTGTTATGGTAGTGGAAGCAAATAAATGAGAAATTAATGAACCAAATTAAGATTGTAGAAGAGAAATATGGTGTTCACATGAGAACGATAAATAGTAGGTGTGTTAAAAACTCCGCTAAGCTCCAGCTTCAACAAACTGTGTATGTTCGGTTTGCCTGGGTAGGTAGGTAGACTAGGTGAGGCGTTGTTTTGTTCGAAAACATGCATAGGTACGGATCGTAGTTATGCAACAAATATGAATGATTTTATTAAATAGTTAAGTAATGAGCGGCATTGTGAAAAATGACTGAGGTGTAATTAACATAGAACGTGTCATTAGCGAAGCCCGAGGCCCGAGGATTAATTAGTTAATCAAGTAGGGCTGAGTTTAAGAAAAACGTATCTCAGAAAGGGTTAGAGATATCATTCCGGGACCCAGCGCAATCGATTCAAATGGGGGTGTTTTCATTTTTTTTTTTTTTTTTTTTTTTTTTTTTTTTTTTTTTTTTTTTTTAGTTTTGGACGACCCGAGGATGGGTTGTGGAAGGGCAATGAGGGGGAGACGGGTGGAGGGGGGATGGGAGTTCTGACAATGTGTTAGAACTCTCGAATCCCTACTACTACGCGGAGACCTATCCTCTCAACCTCTCAGGTCCCGGATTATGAGACACAATAGATTTTCCATTGTGTCTCATAATCCGGTCACCAGCAACCTAATTGTCTTATTTCAAAACCTATCACAATCCCTTTCAAATGTATTGTGATTGTGTGTGATAGTGGTTTTCTTTGGTGAAATAAATATATATTATTATTATTTTTCTTTCTTTTTCTTTTTTTCAGCATACGCTGGTATTTTATGTCATTTACGGGACAATGCCAAGTAAATGATTTTTTTATGTTTGAGTGTTATTATTATTATTATTATTATTATGGAATTGTGCAACCTAAAGTCGCAATCCGTTTCGGAACAAATTATGTTTTGAATGACACTTCATTTGACACTTCTCCATACATTTGAAAGATATTTTCGTCTGTCACTTTGCTTAAACGTTCAATTTCTTTCATTCAATACCTTTCAAAACGCGTCCCGATCAAAATCCCTATGAAATGTCAAAACGTGACGTCTTGAAGTATGTAAATATCTTTCAAATGACGGATTGAAAGGGATTGCGATAGATTTTAAAATTAGACAATTTAGCCCCCGGTTCGGGTTTGATGAATCCATACCATAAATCCTTACCAACTAGTTAATAATTTTATACAAGATAAAAGTAACTTTGGAAAGGTTAAACCTTTTCACGCGTAAACCTCTGAACCGATTTTAATGTTTGGTATGGAGATAACTTAGGCTCTAGACAGACGGACTGCAATTAAACTGCAATCCCGACTGCCAATTGCAGTTTGAATGCAGTTGGCACGACTGGAATGAAACTGCAAGCTAATTGCCCGTCAACGTGCACGTGCAGTCGGTGTAACTGCACGACGACTGCACACAAACTGCTGGTCGACCGGCAGTTGGCTTGCAGTTTCATTGCAGTCTTGCTAACTGCATTCAAACTGCATCGGAACTGCAATTTGGCAGCCGGATTGCAGTTGAATTGCAGTCCGTCTGTCTAGAGCCTTAAACATAAGATAGGGACATAGGACTTTTAGATTTATGGCACCACAACGCGTTAACAAAAGTTCGGTTGTGGCCTTAGCATAATTTAATCGTTCCTTTAACTGGGTCAGTGTTCTCAATCTTACCAACTTTTTTGTAAACTATTTACAGTAGGTAAGTTTCATAATACACTAGCGGTCGCCAGCGGTTTCATCCGCGTGGATATCCGTTGGTATATCGGGAAAAAAGTATCCTGTTTTTTAATTCAGGTCATTTATAGTCTGTGTTATAAAATTTCATCCAAATCTATTCAGTAGTTTTGTATGAAAGAGGAACAAAGAGGTTCGACAAGACCGATAACCAATTTCAGGTACCCACCAGTTCTACCAGCGCACGTTGGTAGTCCGCGACCCTGCACTGATCAAGCGCATGTGCGTTAACGACTTCCAGCACTTCGTAGACCGAGGGTTCTTCTTCAGAGAAGACGTGGACCCTCTGGCTGGGTCTGTGCTTTACCTGAGGGGGGCCAGGTGGAAGAAGCTGAGAGCCAAGATATCGCCCATATTCTCGTAAGTTGACATTTGAAAAGATAATTTTGCTAATTACAACGCCGCCGTGCAACAGCATCCGGGGTTCTATTTATATTGTACTACAGAATATCGACATTCTGTACTCGTACTTTGGATAATGTGAAGTCGAGACAGACGTAACCATTGAAATACTAATGGTTGTAATTGAATAAGAAAACCGAATGCGATCAACCCTTGGACGAATTGTCGAAGGATCAACATCTGGGCGTGCGCAGTGAGCCATCACACCATATTATGTATACTATAGTTGACGAAAAATCGCGCGTTTGCAAACCCCGAACCAAATGTTAAACGATTTTAAAATCAGTTACTGTAAAAAATCGCTTCTGCGTGCACTTATTTAGCACCTTACGTTATTTGCTTTTTCATTCTATTCCTTATTTTTCAGGCCCAACAAACTAAGAGGGATGTTCCCATTGATCGACAATACAGCTAAAGAATTTTTAACGCGCGTTAGAAATCGTTGTTTGAATACAGTTAATGCCAAAAATATGAAAGTAGAAGAGAATAACAACTCTTATGGTACTGATCATAAAGAAGATATAGCTACAGTGGCAGAAGGGGAGAAGCTAGTCGGAGGTTTTACTGCAGACGCCATAGTTCCTTGCGCCTTTGGTCTGAAGAGCAGTGTGATGGATAATGAACGTGACCCCTTCGCTGAAGCTTTACACGCGTTTTACGAAATGTCCTTGTATAATATCTTTGAAAAGTAAGTGTTTAGTACGTTTATTGAGAAACAGGTATCACTCAAAATTGTAAAGTGACTTTTCTCAGACATGCTTGGAAATATGAGCATTATTTTGACAACCTTCTTCGAGATAAATCGATATTGCTGTACTGGCCACATACATGCGAGCAGCGGCCGGAAAAAGTTGTTTAAAGTCCATATCCGTCGTGTTTAGCGGACAAATAAATTACATAGTAAACCCATATCTGTCATGTAATAAAAAAATGGATCAAAGATTTGATTTAAATTTCGAACGGTCTTGCAAATAGAAAGCTGTTTTAGAAAAAACATCATCAAGTGAACACTTTAACTCAGGAAAAAACACTGTTGTTCGTTGTTTGTCTGATTTTGAAAAGTAGTTTTAATTTCCGCGCATTATTTGAGAAAAGTACTATACAAGACTTGGCCACAACTAGGCATTGATGGACTTACTTATGTGTGCCTCGGCTTTGCCTCAATGAAAAGGAAAACAGAACAAAGCTCAAAAGCCTTGATTAATGCTAACATTATTTATTAAATTATAATTCTTTCCAATAACGAGCCATTTTCTAACAATGAAGTTACACTCGTATATATTTTCTTTGTTTTTATCTTGTAATGTAATGTCTCTTTTCTGAATTTTCTGAGTGGTTGAGGATTCCGGGAGAGACGCGCTTCCATCTTTAGCCTAATCAATACTTAACATCAGGTATGAGGAAATATAAGCGCCTCCACGTTGTTAATAAAAAAGAATATACCTACTTCCTTTACAAACTTTGGGTCATGACTGGGATCATTATTGTCTGTTTATTTTTCAATAGAACCATGCGTCAGTTCTGGCCGGCTTTCGTATTGTTCTTCCGCATGCGGATCATTCCCAAGAGGACGCACGATTTCTTCTATAACATCGTCACCAGCGTCCTTAGGGACAGAGAGAAAGGTAACGCAATCTATTGTTTACTTTCATAATTTGGTCGTTAAAATAAATTTTTGTCTAACGTTTGAATTGAAAATACTCGTTGTGATATATAAAATGAAAACAGAAAGAAGTGGTAAATAGCCATATTGCTAAAGCAGTGATTTATAATTGTAAATACAGTTAGCCACAAGCAATCCATTGCTAATTTTCTTTTTTATATTTTAGTACCTTATGTTGGTGACTCTTTAAATAAATAAATTTCTTTACATATTTTTTTTTCCCGAAATTTAATTGTTATTGTCTAAGATTTAATGACGTATCTGCTAGAATTTTTAAACTTCCGTTGTGGTTTTGAATAATGATATATTTTGATTCGTATCAAAGTTTTCTTACATTTTTTTAACTTTTAAGGTGTAATGGAAAAACGAGGGGATTTTATAGACATGATGATGGCTTTGCGTAATGAAGACAAAAGTCCTACTGGGGAACCGGTAGACAGAGACGTGGAAATTAGTACGTATTTTATTTTTAAGTTTATATCTTACGACCTTTTGGACTACCTTTTGGTGCAGGTACTAAGCCAAAGGTCCCGGGTTCGATCCCCGGACAAGATAAATTATTTGTGTGCGTGAACATGTCTACTTGTCTTGGTCTGGGTGTCTACTACGCATATTAAGTATGCATTTACAAAAACAACGTATATAAGTATGTATGTTTATCCGTTATCTAGTATCCATAACACAAGTTCTTCATGAAACTTAACGTGGGCTAGATAATTGGTGTGATTGTATGCAATTGTTTATTTATTATGCCTAAAACATATGTACGAATGTATTGAATTCATACATGACTTGATTTATTACAAGCTGATTTGTACAGCTAGAATGCAATAAAATATGCTGTTAAATCAACAGTGTTGATAAAATCAAAGACTAACTTACCTCGACATAAAAACAAAAGATTTTTACCATTTTGAAGAAAGTGTAAATATAAATGCGAAATCCTACATTTCCCCCAAATGGTAATATGGTTTCTACATAATGTCAAAGCTAGTATCAAAAAGCATTTAACGAAATGACCCTATAAGTTAACATGCCCTGCGTTGCGAGGGAAAAGTATGACAAAAAGCTAATTTGAGAAAAAACTTCTAAAACTCATTTTAAGTTTAGTCGTTTAATCTCTGTTTAAGTTGCAAATTACTCCGACGTGTCTTATATTTTCTTATTTTTTTTTTCATTTCTGTGAGATGTCGTGTAGCTATAGCTAGGTGTAAAATTAAAAAACCTCTCATACAATTTAAGCTCATCTTAAGTTTCCACGCGCGCATTGAAATAAAACAACTTTTACGGATTTCAGTGGACAATGTTTATTACCCGATATTGTATGTAGTGCTATATTGTATGTTTTTAACCGACTTCAAAAAAGGAAGGAGGTTGTCAATTCGTCGCGTATATTTTTGGAACGAAGTTCCTTATCGCGCGTTGCGAAAGGGGGCTAGACGGAAAAAATTAAGACCAGTGGCCCTACTATGAGTTGATGCAAACTGTTTACGTTACCGTAAACTATCGTTTTGTCTCTTTCACTCGCACTGACTGTAAGCAGTATATCCGATAGTTTACGGTAACGTAAACAGTTTGCATCAACTCATGGTAGGTCCACAGAAGTTGTAACGACACTTTTTGCTATACTTGTAAACCGTACAGCGTGCGCGTGTTTTTCTGTCTATCTCTCTCTCTCTCTCTCTCTCATACAAAGCGAGAACTTCGTTCCATCCGGGTGTCCCTTGACACCTCTTAAGTTTGTTTTTATGTATGTTCACCGATTACTCGGGAACGTCTGTACTGGGGTGCGATTGCGTAAAGTCAATCGTATTCATTTGACAGTTCATATCGTATTCGATCGGTTGCAATTTGTATGGTATTTGACACTAATGACATACAATATGAACTGTCAAATGAATACGATTAGCTTACGCAATCCTATAGCTGATCGAAATGATTTAAACGTTATAACATTGGGTTTGTTCCAAGTTGGTCCCATTTGAAATTTGAAATTCTGAAATCGGTTCAGTAGTTTTCAAGAAATCTTGTCAGAAACTATCGTTTTTTCGGTCAAGCGGTTTGACACAAACCGTTTGAGACAAACTAGTAGTTGCCTACACTAATGGTGTGAGTCAAACCGAAGTGCGGGACTTATTGTAACTTAAAAAAATGTGAAATAAAAACTTTTTATAAAAAATAAAAACCGACTTCACAAATAAAAAAGTAAAACATAACCTTTTTGGAGTCGGTGCCATCAAAGGCAACGATGGTGCATACTACGTTGCATTTCTACTTCTTGCTTTGACTTGTTATCTGCTAAAAGTTCTTAAAGTCTCAATACAATGTTGATGGAGTATCAGTTAAATGGAAATAGAATATGAATTAAATACGTTTTAAGCACTTTTTTTATCAATTTTTCAAAGGGTTTTTTTGGTTTGCCCGACGTTTCGGCACCATTTCAGCCACCGTGGTCTCCCGTGACTACGCACTAGTATGGTCATGAATGGTCAACCTATCTCAATAAACTATAATAGTTAGGTAATGTTATTACTAATTTAAGATTCCAAGACCTCCTAAAGATGCTAATGAGCATCATTTAAGATTGTAAATTAATCTTCATTGAGTAAGTAAGTAGGTAATTTTTCTGGTGTATTTATGACACTTAACAGAAAAATGTTTTTTGCAGCGGATATGGTGATCGCAGCGAATGCTTTCATCATTTTCTTGGGCGGGTTCGAGACAACATCTTCAACATTGGCGTTCATGTTCTTGGAGTTGGCAGCTCACCTTGAGGTCCAGGACCGGATGAGGGAGGAAATTGAAGAAGTGATGACCAAATATGGAGGAGAAATCACTTATGAAGCATTGCAAGAGCTGACGTATATGGAAATGGTTATACAAGGTAAGTAAAAAAAATGGGAAAATTTTGAAATTTCAATCAATAAAACGACTTTTTGGATTTAACCTCTCAGGCTCCGGGTTATGAGACATAATAGATAATCCGTTGTTCTCTGACCGGTAGCAGCAAGCAAACAAAGCTTGAAATAGCGTTTTTTATTTAAGACTTGGTATTGAAAAGTGTTATTTTATGTTTTTTTTTATTTCCCGACGTTTCGGCACTTTTTCAGAGGTCATAGTCACAACACGGCCGTGTAAAATAAATACGCGATTAAATCCAGAAGATTCTTTTTTTAATAGAATAGAATAGTCATTTATTTTGGCAACACATAACACGTACAAGTAATACAGTACGGGTCAAAATTTAAGGTGTGCTCATTTTTGAATTCTTTAAACGTAATTTTAACAAGTTTATAAAATCTAGCGTAAGTTGAATAGATTATATAGGTCTTTTATAGCTTTTAAAGCTCTTACTATACTTAGGGCCTGTTTCACAATCTAAAAGTAAGTTCTGAGTAGCTTAATTGACAGAGGATTTGACATATTTTTCGTATCACAACTGTCAAATTATGTGTGAAGTAAGCTTACCAGAATTTACTTTCAGATTGTGAAATAGGCCCTTAGGGTAATAGGGCAAGGTAATTATGAACGAAAAAACACTCGATCGATTAGATCATCTAATATTTTTAGTTTAATCTTAAAGAAATGGGCTTAATAGTTTGCTGTTATCAAAATGAAATTGACCCACCGAAATTAATTTACTCAATCCATTTCTGATCCGCTCTATTGGCGTATATTATATATGCCATTAGAGCTGATCAGATATGGATGGAACTTTTTATTGTACCCACTGCATGGCTATTGTTCGTCAAATTCAATATTTTCATAAACCAAGTAAGATGTAAAGCGTGATTAGGTATAATTTTGCAGCATCATCAATCTCGGGACTGTGTATAATGCGAGCCCGTACATCAATTAGTGCCTGATTACATTCTGTACCATGTGTCAGCTAAATATTACTTCAAGTCATTAACATGTTATATCCAGTTTGGATTTATACCTTCCAATCTGTATGCTTTTGGAAGATAACAATTTATCTTCTGTCCAAGTCTTGTGTAAGATAGTTTGAGGTTCA
The DNA here is from genome assembly GCA_910589605.1 of Chrysoteuchia culmella. Taxonomy (NCBI): domain Eukaryota; kingdom Metazoa; phylum Arthropoda; class Insecta; order Lepidoptera; family Crambidae; genus Chrysoteuchia; species Chrysoteuchia culmella. Next base: position 18,622,367 of record OU342655.1, on the reverse strand, counting down.
CTGTTATGATTAGGTATGTGATATTATTAATTATTTAGGGTGAAAAGACGTGTGAAAAAATATCGACTCATATCTATAGGTACTAATATTATAAAGCTGAAGAGTTTGTTTAAACGCGCTAATCTCAGGAAATACTGGACCGACCAATTTAAGTTGAATTCGTCATAAAAGTTTTCAAATGATATTCTTACATTTTCGTTATTTTGTTGGGAAGTATTGAAAATGAAATTAATTTATTCAGTAATAGGGTGTACATTCCTGTTCATCCTGTAAATTACTAGCAGAAAAAGTTTGTGGGACGGCGAGGAATAAGTTATTATGACATTACAAGCACTAATGAACGTCAAAGCTACGCCATCGTTTCGCAAAATCCTACGACGGGAGACGTTTTGTAACGAGAAGAACCGGCAAGAATCTCGACACGGGCTTTAAAGATTTTTAAATTTTGCATTTTCAATACTGTATTATGATAAATTTTAATAGAAAAATTATATAAAAAACCGACTCTACTATTTTTCGACTCGAGGAGTCTAGTATTTTTTTTATTATCGAATAATCACTTTCACGCAAGGTTTCACACCCTCTATTTTCCAGAGACCCTCCGGCTGTACCCGCCGTTCCCGAGCATCCAGCGTATCTGCACCAAAGACTACAATATACCAGAGACCACCACCATCGTGGAAGAAGGCACTATTGTCCTGTTCCCCACTCTCGGCATACAGAGGGATGAACAGGTTAGCCTTCGTCGAGGTCAATTATATGACTTAAGAAACCTGACAACATCTTGGACTACCCAACTAATTGATTATGTGACGTGATCAGTCTGATTAGTATGAAGAGTACAAAAATTGTTATCATGTGTCTAGGAGAAAGTTCTTTAGTTACCTATTCTGAGTCACTCCATAAAATTTTTGCACTAACTTGCACGGGTATTTAACTGTGGCTGTAATTTCAGCTAATTAAGTAAGTAAGTAAGTGCAGCTAATTTCAACCTCAGTCAAATACCCGAGGAGTCACAATCAGAGTGCATGGTTGTCTTGAACTTTGCCAGATTTTCCAGATCACTGAGTTGAGATGTGCAGCAGTAAAAATATATGACATTATTAAAAAAAAATAAAACAAAGAAACTCGGCCAAAGCTGTGAGGTTCGAAGCGTAGATTTTGTCTACTTTTTGTAGGAATTTTTATGCAAGTTATCTATCGTTTTTGTATTTTCTATTGCCGATGCATACATTAGCCATAAACGCTTTTATAAATTAATGTTTGAGGCATTTTATAAACGAATTTTGTATGTTTGTTTGTAAACGTCTTTGCTTCTCAAAGCTGATAAGTTCTTTAGCGCCCGTTCTTCTTTTCAATTAAAAGATGTCCCGAGACCGATTCAAACTCAATCGTCAGATTTTTTATTTTTATAAAGTACTTACTCTTCTATAAGTTTAAATAATAAATAGGTACTTATTTATAATAAGTCTATTTTCCACTTTCACTAACCTTTCTACATTGCTGTTGTTGCAGTATTTCGAGAAGGCGGATAGCTGGCTGCCGACGCGGTGGGCGGAGGGCGCGCCGGCGCCGCCGCCCGGCGTCTACATGCCGTTCGGCGACGGGCCGCGATACTGCATCGGTTAGTCCATCAAAATTATAAAAAAAAAACTCCACACGCTCGGAGAAGGAGGTTTTGTCATCCAATTTCTGCGTGGAAAATCACATTTTGCGGCCTAGCGTGGTAGAGAATTCTTTTAATTTAGAAAGAAAATACACCATAATGATGTCTGTGTTTACATCTTCCTCATATAACGTAGAGAAATTCTAAGCAGGCCATATTATAATTAAAGCATATTAGGAGCAATAAAACGTGTTAGTAATATTTTAGGAGCAACCACAACTTCGTTACAGGGGTTGTTTTTTGTGTGTTGCGGCTTCAGCTGGGGACACGTTTCTCCAAACATGTCCCCAGCTGAAGCTGTTAAGGCAAACCAGTGAGGTTAGGGTTTTAGACTATAGTTAGAAATTTAGAGCACAATTGGAGCAATGAGAACCAAAAAAACTCACCGTCACACTCAAATACTGTTGAAACTACGATAGTAAAAGTGTGTGCGAGTGGAGTACCGTGTCTCTGGCATGCACACTGTACTGTACCTTCATAATTATTTGAGGTAGGATTATGTATTATACCTCAAAGTTTTGAGTCCAATTGGAGCAATAGACTGCAAATTTTTCAAATCTTAAGCTCGAATAGTTTTTGAGCTACGAACCGATAAGCATGTGTAAGCTGGTGACTCGTAACACATTTTGAATTACTGTAACCTGTATAAGTTACAGTCTCGTATTAAGAATCAAATGATACCTTATAATAAGAGCACACACGAGGCATAATTTTAAATCCCTGGGCGCCTTAGTTTCAAAATTATAGGAAAAAAAGTTCTATATCTTTAGATAGGGCTTTAAAAATTACATTGAGGTTCCTAAAACAGTTTCTCTCAAAGTCAACCGTTTGAATATATACACTTTCAAAGTGGTAAAATGTGTGTCCTCCCTTCTAACTTTTAAAATAAGAACGTGAAAAATAATAAAAAAATATATGCCGTAGATCTTAATAAAAACTTTCAACGGTAATTGGTTTGAACGAAATATATACAGCAGTTTCAGAGCTATAGCACATTTTCCAAACACGCAAATATACTTTGTCATTCATACAAACACTACGAAAAACAAAGTAATTTTTGCAGACAAAAAATAGTGGCAATTGGGGTAGGTGTATTTAATATAAGTAATAATAATATTAATAGAAACTTTATTGCACACTATACAAAAACAAACACATACAGAGAAAATGACAAAAAAGAGGAACACACAATAGGCGGCCTTATTGCTACATAGCAATCTCTCCCAGGCAACCTTGGGTGAGAGACGGAACCCTTAATGAGCGAGTTCGACTCGCACTTGGCCTATTTTTATTTTTACACATTTGTTAAACATTTTCTGTACATGTTTGTGTAACATGTTCATGTCTCGAACTAGTCGCTACGATCGTGGTTCAACCCTAGAATCCTTCGCTTGCTTAGTATTCAATAGAGGTAACTCGCCGCAAAACACAACTTTTCAGCCTTTCTAACAATAGGTACGAGACGCTTAAAACTTGTTGTGTTGAGCGCACAATTTTTCACCTCACAACAGCGGACAACTTGCGGTAACAAAATCTTTTAAAAATAGTTTTAAGAAATTGGAAAATTGGATAAACCACAGGCAACTATGGTTTATCCAAATTTCTAATTTCACGGACTATTCCAGACTCAACGGCTTAGTTTTTTTAAGCCGTACCCGCTGTTGACCGTACATCGTAGGTACCTACATCTTGCTGTGCTGTGGACTGTACTTTAAAATGCACATTGTATTGAGTTTCAAATGATCACCATAAATGGCTCCAGTGTGAGCGAGTGCCTATTGTCGGTATTGTCTGTCTCTCTCTTGTTTTACATTCCGCTGACGTTTTTAAATAATTCCTCGAGTTCATTCGTAACCTGATGCGACATTACTTAAAGTAAATATGTTATAATTAGTTATAGGTTTGTTATAAAATATTATATCTATATAATAAAAAATCAATCTTTGTTTGTGTCGAGATATTCGACAACTTTAGAGATGCTGATGTTGATATGTTGATGAGGTGATAAAATGATAATACTGTTCACTGTTAAATGTTTTGTTTTATTAGCACACGCTCAACGTATGACGTTCGAACGTGAACTGAAAATGTGCTTACGCTAATACAATTAAATGAATGTAATATTTAATTATTTAAACGCTAAAAAGTGCTAAATGGACAAAAATGTTCTGTTTGGACCGAACATCTTCCCGGCCAGCAAAGAAAAAACAATAAAAAAGTGTAAAAGATATTGAGATAATTTTAAGTAAACCTATAAAAAATATTAATTATCTTGATTTAAAGTAAATAAAAGCTTGCGGGGTCGTGGTGACGCAGCCCTGTTTTGCGTAGTCTGCACACTTGAGCTAGGAAGAGTCTGAACAGATCGCGGTGGCTTCGCGGGGGGTGACCGATGATATGCTGCCTCCATGTCGCAGGATGCTGGTCTTGATGTAATAACAGATGCATTCCTATTTCGGGTGCATCGCTTCCACCCAATTGCAATCAGTACCGCTGCTGCTATTCCCACTAGCACATATATAACAGCATAATGATGTATGTCGTGATAAGATAAAGAATCGGTGATGACCTCTTGATTCTTCATGTTCGTGATACGCTCACTTAAATCGCTCATGTTGGTGTGAAAATCTTTAAAATCTTTATCTCTGTCTTCGATATACGGAATAGAAATGTTAATAATGTTGTTTATAGCAGCAATTTCCGGGGTGTAAATCTCTGGGTTTGTTTTTAATTCGCTTGTATATTCCTTATGCGCGTAAATTGTCATTTCGTCACTTTTGATCGCGCAGCCGTGCTCGAGTGCGATGACACCGACGGCGGTCAGCTGTTGAGCGGTAATTTGATCGTTGCATAGTATTCTTACATTACAAACGCCGCAACACATAAATAAGTAATTATTTAATGTGTTTAATTCGATGAACTCGTTCTTGCACTCAACGATGCTTGTTTGACATTGGTTATTTATTTTGTTTTTCGAACATAAGTCTTCATCTGATTTTCTTTTGTAAATTGGATGTTTTAAATGACATAGCTGTTTTCTCGTCTCATAGGAAATACAATCGTGTATATCATCGAATGTCATCGCTATGTATGTGTCTTTGTTGAGGTTAATAGCGATGTATTTTGCCACAGGAATAATGTGCACGCTGCCGTTTGTAATCCTTCTTGGAATGGGTATCACTCTGTACATATCGTATGTATCTCTGTTGATCAGAGGTATTCGAATTTCGAAAATCATAAATTTTTGTGTTAACTTGGTTCGAACTTGTAAGAATTGATATATTTTGTTGAAATCAATTTGAATGTTTGTTATTGGTAATGTCAAATCCTTTGATAGTTGTCCAGATATAGTGTTAAGTTCATTTCTCAATTGCGTGGGACTTATCAGATGAACATTAAATTTTCCGTGGTAGGTGTCGGTTACAGTGTCAATCAACATGTCCTGTATGCTCTTCAAGCTTAACATGAGATTGTCAGCAATTATTGCGGATGATGTAAAATCGTTGACCTCTGACATTTTCTCTACCTTCGCCTTTAATGTTTGAACGTTGTTGTTATAGGAGTTTAAATTCTGGTTTATATATTTATGTTGTTTTCGCATTACATCTTCCATTCTCTTGATCATATTGTATTCAGCTTCAATAATTGAAGTTTGATTTTTAAATAAATGCGCCAGATGTTGTTCATTTTGTCTCACTAATGTTATATCCTTCTCGTACTTTTCTGCGAAATGGTCGTCGAGTACCCCGAATAGAGAGTTGGCGATATATCCGACACCGTTGATAAGCCCCCGGCGCCGGCGACGCTGTCTGCCCTGTTCAGTTTGCTTACCCAGCAACATATGATTGTAGTACTCGAGTTCGCTGAGACTGTGACGTAACTGTAGTAATATCGCGTCACAGTGTGAGTCACTCCTGATGTTAGTGCATACATTGTCCATATGTTTTAGGTATTTGTTTAATGCTTGAGCGCCTTCCCAAAACGGTTCCATATTATAATAAATAATAAGTTTCCAATCACTTTGTATGAGTTGAATGTTGGATATTGGATCGAAGTACAGCGATTGATTGTTCTGTATTGTGTTGATGTTGTACGCAGCTTGAGATGGTAATACGAGGCTCATAAAGAAAATTAACGTCGTTGCTAGTGATATAAATGATTGTTTTGGACGTTTCCGGTTTTCTTTAGGTGTTATTTCTTCTTTGTTTGTATCTTGCAATGGTAATATAGATAACTTGCTGACAGGCCTTTTCATAAATCCACTTTTTGTTTTTATCGTGACGACTCGGACAAAGCCGTCCTTCCCGGGGTGTAAGTCCGTGACTCGGCCCATTAACCACTTGCCAGGCGGTAAATTATCGTCCTGAATCGTCACTAAACTGTCGATTTCTATGTTTGGTTTTGCTTCTTTCCACTTATTCCTGACAGTAAGCTGAGTCAGATACTCGTGTTTCCAGCGCTTCCAGATATCTCCTAAAAGTTTTTCTGTTAATTGCCATCTTGTTCTTGCGTCATGTTCTGTTTCTATAATTGTTACTTCAGCTGTTCCGGTTAAGAAATGTGACGATGTTAAAAAGTTCATGTCTTGAGGATCTTCAGTTAAGGCACATAACGGCCTAGAGTTTAAGCAGGCCTCCAGTTGCGCTAGAATGGTGGAGTATTCTTCAAAAGTTAACTTTTGCTCGCCGATCACCCGCTTGATGTGGTACTTGAGACTCTTGACCGCAGCCTCCCAAAGTCCTCCGGCTGACGGCCACGATGGTGCATTAAAATGAAACTCAATGCCCATTTTTGTTATTTCGGTGATAAAGTCAGGTTCCGTCGAAACTTTTTGTTGATATAGAAGTTGTTGTTCTAAAACGCGGTTCGCTCCGACGAAGTTCGTACCGTTGTCACAGTAAATATGACGTGGAGCGCCTCGCCGCGCGGCCATACGTCGCAGCGCAGCCAAAAATGCTGATGTAGTTAGGTCAGACACAAGTTCGAGGTGCACGGCCTTTGTTGCCATACACACGAACACAGACACGTATCCTTTCGATGTTTTGATACCACGACCTTTGTTAGCCTTGATATCAACATAACCAGTGTAATCAACCCCTGTGTGCTCGAAGGGTCGCGAAGGGTTGCTTCGGGATGCAGGCAGATCTCCCATAATCTGTTTCTGAATTGTTGGTTGGTTACGACGACAAATGATGCAGTCACGTATAAACTTTTTAGTGGCTCTGTTTCCTCCAACTATCCAGTAGTGACGTCGTATAAATGATGACGTCAGTCGCGCGCCGCCATGAAATACAATCTTATGCGCGTCATCGATAACCAAGTCAGTGAAACGACTTTTATTGGGTAGAATTATTGGATGTTTCATTTCTATGTTTATGTTTGAATTTTCAAGTCGTCCGTCCACTCTTAAAATCCCATCTTCGGATAAGAAAGGGTTCAACTTAGATAGAAGGCTTCTTTTTGGTAAATTTTTTTGATGTTTAAGACATTTGATTTCATCTTTGAATTCGATGGATTGAATGTAGTTTATGATTCGATACTTTGCATTTTTCAGCTCTGATAATGTTAGGTATGGCGTAATATGGCTTTGTTTCTTTGTTCTAAAACGTAATATCCATGCTAAGACCCGTATTACTTTGTTTAATTCGCTGTACTTATTTAATAGTTGCTGAATAATATCATTTGGCGCGTCGACGGCTGTTATGACGCAAACTTGTTTTTCTTCAATATTTGTTGTGTATTGAATAGTATTTTCTATGTTTTCTTTTTTGAATGTTGAAAGCCACGAGGGTCCGTGCCACCAAAGCGGATGTTCTTTTAACTGTTTTGATAATAACCCTCTGCTGGCACAGTCGGCGGGGTTTTCTTCTGACTTAACGTATCGCCAGCAGTTTGGAGGCATAACTGAGGTCACTTGTTTGACCCTGTTCGCTACAAATGGTTTCCACCTTGATGGGTTCCCGTTCAGCCACCCTAAAACCGCTGTGGAATCACACCATCCATATAACTCTATGTTGTAGTTACTTAAACTAGTCGTAACTTTTTGCATCAGTTTTGCTAGTAATAATGCGCCACTAAGTTCTAATCTTGGCATAGTAATCGCTTTCTTGCGCGGCACTAAGCGTGTTTTCGCCACGACTAGCGTCACATGCGGTTTCTGTTCATTTAGAACTCTGCTATAGATCACACACGCGTATGCACTCTCCGAAGAGTCGCAGAATCCATGAAGCTCTATTTGACATCCTTGACTTGTTCCCAGCCACCTAGGTACTTGTAATTCTTTTATGTTCATTATATCTGATTTTATTTTGTTCCATTCGATATTTATTTCATCCGGTAACTGGTCGTCCCACTGTAGATTTAATTGCCAGACTTTTTGGAAAAGAATTTTCAATTTTGTTGTTACAGGTGCAATCCACCCCAGGGGGTCAAACAGCTTTGATATTTCCGATAACAGGCTTCTTTTAGTTACCTTTTGTTGTGATGTGTTGATTTTTGATTGGAATGTGAACAAATCTTGTTTAGACTTCCAGCTTAATCCCAAAGTTTTTGTTGAATCAGCGTGTTTAAACTCAAAACTGTTATCATTTTGACTAATGTTTGTTTCTTCCAGTAGTTCTGTTTTGTTTGAATTCCATTTTCTCAAGTTAAAACCACCAGACTTGAGAAGCTGAGATAAATTTTGTTTTAGTTTTAGTGCTGACTGGACAGAATGTGCTCCATGTAATAAATCATCCATGTAGAACGATTCTTCTAAGGCCCTGATGACGTCACTCGGGTAATTTGATCTTTCGTCATTGGCCAGCTGTTTCAACGTCATCATAGCTAAATAGGGCGCTGCCTTAGTGCCGTAACTGACTGTGCATAGCTGATAGTCCTTTAGTTCTGATTGTGGAGCATCTCTCCAAATTATTTTTTGTAGCTGTTGGTCATTCGGATGGAGCCATATTTGGCGAAACATCTTTTCTATGTCAGATGTAAAAGCTACTTCAAACTGTCGCCATTTTAATATTAAACTCTGTAGATCTTGTTGTAAGTTCGGGCCAGAAAACATTGCATCGTTGAGACTCGAACCCGTTGAAGTTTTGCCCGAGCCATTAAAAACCACTCGCAGTGCTGTAGTTGCTGATTCAGCGCGCTCGACGCCGTGGTGAGGTAAATAGCATTCTACACTATTACTCGTGTCAGCGTGTTTCAAATGACCGAGCGATAGGTATTCATTTATAAATAATCGGTAATTAAAAGCAAAGTTTTGGTTTTTCTTGAATTTTCGTTCTAATTGTATAAATTGGGCGATGGCTTTCTTTTTGGACTTTCCAATTAATATCTCGTAATCTGGCTTCAGCGGCAATCTGACTTCATATCTACCGTCTTGATTTCTTTTTGTTGTTTCTTGATAGAAATTAATGCAGTGATTATCTTCCGATGATAAATTCGATTCTTCTGAAATATCTTCTGTTTGCCAAAAATATTCAATGTTTTGAATGTTATTTAAAATAACATTGCATTGGTATGTTTTTGTATTACCGGTAAGTATCCAACCGAGGCGCGTTTGTTGCGCTATCGGTAATGATTGTGATATGTTTTCATCTCTACATATTCCTGTTAGAATAATGTTGGAATATATGTCAGCTCCTAGTAGGATGTCCACGGGTCTGCTCACGTTAAAGTCAGGATCAGCCAGTTGAATGTTTTTTAAGAACGGCCATGATAATTTTGGAAATGTTTGGTTTGGTAATTGTTTGATTAAATGTTGCATAATAAAGGCTGATACGTCGAATGAGTAACTATCGTCTGTTGACAAACATGACAGATTGATGACACCCTTACAGGAATTAGCCTTTACTCCTACTCCAAAAATGCTTCCCTTGCAGTTCTGTCTTGGAAGCGCCAGGCGCTGAGCAGCATTTTCAGATATTATCGATACTTGTGACCCTTGGTCAATGAGGGCTCGCATGGTTTTGTATGTGCCATCTGCGGCTTTGACCTTGAGCATCGCTGTCGCCAATAGTATCTCCGTTGTGTTGTTATTTTGTTGAGTAACGTTGGAGTTGCTGTTGCTACGTTGTTGTTCTTGCCCAGTCGACCCTTGGGCTCTTTGGGTATAACCGGGTATGTTTTGTTTTGAATGCTGGGGTGTGAATGCATCGTGTAACATGGTGTTATGTGTACCATTACACTCTCGGCACTTTCTTTCCGAAAAACATTGTTTACCATTGTGGCTGAATAGGCAATTCACACATACGTTTAATTTGGTAACTGTTTTACGCCTCGCCTGGGGGTTCATATCCAGAAATTCTTGACAGTAGAAAAGTCCGTGGTCATTGTTGCAGAGTGGGCACTTGTACTTCGTAAGGTTATTCGCCTTGTTGCTAGCGGGTTGCGAAACTGGCACACTCCGATTGCTGACGTATGATTGTTTGCTGTAGTTTGACTTCCACGGCTTCGAATTATAATTATTGTTATATTCAATTTTATTTGATTTTTGCGGATTGTAATTTTCTTGTTTTTTGCGAGATGATTCCAGGGAGGTGAATGTTTGTTCCAGGAAATCTAGGAATTCTTGTAATTTTGGCAACTCACGCGGTTGTTTCAAAGATTGGACGTAATTATGATGGGTTTCGTTATCCAATTTTTGAGTTAAAATATGCACTATCATGGGGTCCCAGGTGTCTATGTTCACCCCCAAGTTTCTTATCGCATTCAAGCTTTCTAAAGTAGTGTCATGGATTTTCTTGATATGATTAACGGACACTTGCTGCGAAGAGGGTAGGTTCATAAGAATGTTCAGATGTGACGTAAATATAAGCTTAGGGTTGTTATAGCGGTTATTGAGAATATCCCAACAAACGGCGTAGTTGTTAGAGCTGATTTGCAGGTGTTGTATCAGCCGCTCTGCTTCGCCCCTCACCTTGCTTTTTAGGAATTGCATTTTCTGTGCACACGATAAGGAACGATTATTATGAATAGACTCTGTGAACAGGTCTTTAAAGGGAACCCATTGATGATAATTCCCACTGAATATCGGGATCTCAAGCTTCGGAGTAGATTTTTCTCGGTGGGTTGTCGACCACATCTTCTGATTTATAGCTTTTTTGATTTCATTATAAGCTTTTTCGTTTGTTGAAAATTCCATCTCATACATTTCATTTTGACCCTCAAGGTCACTATCCAGCTCCCAGTGAAGAGTGTCGATGACATTCCATCTTGCGTTTAAAATATTCAAAATATCTTGTAGCTCCCAATTTTCATTTAACAAATCGAGATCAATATTTGCAATAGTTCGCTTTAAAGCTCTAAAATTACTGTTTTGCTTACGTAGCATGTCATCAAGCTTGCTGTTGGTACCACGATCTTGAGGCAACGTTTTCACTTGCGACGATGTTGACGGGTTCAAGGATGCTGGTCGTAATAAAGGCGTTGATGGACGTGACGTATCTTCGGCAACTTTGTAGTTTTGAATAAGAGCTTTCGTTTGTTTGTAAAATTCTAAAACTTGTTCATATTGATTTTGTGCTATATAGGGGTGAGATGGATCACAAACATCCCGTACCTTGATATGATTGCTGTGGAATTCTTGCCAATAAGATTCCAAAGTATCCAATAGCCTCTTGATATAAACGGCAGTCTTCCGATCGGCACCGTCCTTTTTGAAGTTGGTTCGCAGCTTCTGCATAGCGTCCATGATTTGTTCTTGTGTAATCAGTAAATCCTCCATGGTTGAGTATGTTAATTCTTGTTGTTTTAATAAAAATGTTGATTCGATAACGAACTGATGTTGTTATGGTCTGGTTGCTCTCGTGACCGTGTACTTACAGTAATATATGCGCCAGTTCTCAATCTTTCCGGTGAGACCCGCTTGTGGGAGGCCGGTCAGACCGATTCGCTACTACCGCAAGAAACACAATCACAATCACTAAATCGAAGGACCATAAAGATGTCGAGATATTCGACAACTTTAGAGATGCTGATGTTGATATGTTGATGAGGTGATAAAATGATAATACTGTTCACTGTTAAATGTTTTGTTTTATTAGCACACGCTCAACGTATGACGTTCGAACGTGAACTGAAAATGTGCTTACGCTAATACAATTAAATGAATGTAATATTTAATTATTTAAACGCTAAAAAGTGCTAAATGGACAAAAATGTTCTGTTTGGACCGAACAGTTTGTTTGTCCTCTGTTCGCGCAGGAACCGTTGATCAGTCCCCTAATTGTCTAATTTAAAATCTATCACAATCCCTTTCAGAGGTATTGTGATTGTGATATTTTCGTCTGTCATATTGCTTAGACCAGGCCCGTCTAACATACGGCCCCCGGGCCATAATGTGGCCCGCATAAGTCCTTCGTCCGGCCCACGAAGACATCAATAGCTAGAAGAATGCTTACTTAATCCTTCGCTATTGGGCTTTTCTTCTGGCGGTTACGGTTACAAAAATACTAAACCTGGCCCTCCACAAAATTATGTTGGACACCCCTGCTTAGACAGTTCAATTTCGTTTTTTCCATACCTTTTAAAACGCGTCCCGATCACAATAAGGGATTGTGATCGATCAAATGTCAAATAGTGACGGCCTGAATAACTTTCAAATTACGATTTGAAAGGGATTGCGATAGATTTAAAATAAGACAATTATCCCCTGATTGTCATGAAACTTTTCTAGGGGAGGTTCAACGCGGCGGTTCTTTTCCCAAAAAGAACTATATGTATCTTTCTTCATAATTCTGTAAATTGTAACTCCGGGTACAGCTAGTACCTATTCAATAAAATTACAAGTAGAACAGCATTTTATTAGAAATAGCCTTTCCCCCAAGAAAAAATATAATTACCACTTTGTTGATTATTAATTAAAAACACTAGTGGTCGTTCGCGGTTAGCTATATATCTAATTATCTAATATATATCTAAGCTATATCTGTATGCCAAATTGTAGCCAAATCCATTCAGCCGTTTTTGTGTGATTGAGCTACAAACATACAAACATCCATACCAACAAACTTTCACATTTATAATTCTTAACCGACTTCAAAAAAGGAGGAGGTTCTCAATTCGGTTGGTTTTTTTTTTTTTTTATGTATGTACACCGATTACGCTGAGATTTCTGAACCGATTTCCATGATTATTTTTTTGTTCGATGCAGAATAGTTGCCAATTGGTCCCATAAAAATTTGGTTTCGTTTGACCCAGTACTTTTTATGTTATTTATGAGCATATTTATATATTTCATTTCATTGTTGACTTGGACGATGTAGTATTTACGATAATTTTGTTTATAATGTACATGAAACCTTATCTAATCTAGAAAAACCCTGCTGTAGTTTACAAAACAGCCTATAACAGACACTAAAAAGTAAAAAAAAAGACTGCGTTAAAAAAAACCGACTTTTAGTAGACCGTTTTTTAGTAGAATAAACTTAATAAACTGCTAAGTTCCTTATTCTATGAATACAATGATCAGAGCATACAACGTAACTTTTTAATTAGAAAAACTTAGTCTTAGTGGCTGTGTGGCTGTTGTGGGTGTGAAATCAGCTGTTCCATACATGATAAATTTAAATAAGGAAATATACCTACTAGAAAAATACAACTTCTATATTTTTTTAAAATTTTCACTCTCTTATTTCAAAAGTTAGAGGGGGACACACATTTTACCATTTTGGAAGTGTACATCTTTCAAACGGTTGACTTTGAGAAAAAATCGTTTTAGAATCCTCAATGCAATTTGAAAAAAAAAATGTTCAGTGTCAGTTCCATGTATGGGGAGCCCCCCCTTAATTCATATATTTTTTTATTTTTGTGTAAAAACCGTAAAGTGGTTTACATAATACATCTTCCTAACTAGTTTCAACTGTGTAATCCTCATAATTTTGGAATAAAGTGGCTGTGACATACATCGATTTGGCCGCATCTATAAGGGTTTCGATTTTTGCCTTTAGACTACGAAACCCTAAAAACGGTGTATACTTTACTCTAGCGTTGACAAGGGGTTTCCTGTTCTAAAATTAGTACATGGTCCCTGTGGGACTCTTTGTTCTTAAATAGGTTATCTATAACCATTTCCGGGAATTTATGGGGTTCTTTGCCGTTACGGCCGAAATTAATAACCTATCTCTAGACATGGCTAGGGCTATCTGAGATAGTTGCCTAATACTGGCTTCGTTGCCTAGCAACCGTCGTTATTTTGGTCAAATTAACAAAAATATCCTAGGCACCAATCTCAGATAGCCCAATCCATATCTACAGATAAGTGCGTGCGATTGTTTTCGTACCACGTGTCAGTAATATTTTGTGTGAATTAAGGGCAGCTGTTCCTCTGCGTGTTTTTCTATGAGTGGTCTATTTATAGTTGATGTCATTTTGACAGCTGGTGAGACTTGTTCACTCCTGCGATTTCAGGTATTATCGCGCGGTGGCACCATCGTCAGTGTTCAATTTATCTCCTTGCCAAAATTCATTAAAATTGGTTCAGCGGTCCGTAAAAAGGTATCAGACTGACATAAGTACGTAGTAATTTTCGCATTTAAAATGAGTCAGGAGGAGTTAGCTCAGAATAAACAGATTTAGTTGAGCTGTTTAGTAAATCATGTCAAAATTAAATATTTTTGTTACTTACAAAATATTAAAACACTTCGCGGTCGTGGCAATGTCGAGATAAAAAGTAGTCGTTTACTATGGAATAGGTAGCTACCAGTTGACAATAAATACTAATTGTTTCCTGGAATGGAGAAAGGAATGCTATTTTTCAATTTATTCTCAATTTAATAAGATGATGATCATTAGTAACTATTCAGAAACACGTCTTTAAAAAAAAAACAACATTATCAGCATTATAAATTACTCAGGAATTATAAATGCTCGTTCAGTACAACCTATTCCTCAATTATCACATGCCTCAACCGAACTCTCCTCAGAGTAGGCAACAGTTTGAAAATCGGTGTACCTACAATACCACTCTGCCAGGGAGGTCGTCGTGGAAGGTGTTGTTGATTTATGATTAATATTTCATTCAATAACTAATATGTATGAAATATGAAGTGATTTAAGTTGTTTTAGAGAAGTATTCCTTAGGTATTAAAAAAAAGTATTTTATTTACCAGGTAAGCGATTCGCCACTATCCAGATGAAGTGCTGCCTCGCCAAGCTGCTGCGTCAAGTGCGGTTCAAGCCTGCACCGGGACGCGAACCCCGGACCGCGCCGTTTGAGGCCGACCCGCGCTCCCCGCTCACTCTGCACCCGCTCGACTCTCGAGTCACTATAAGCTTGTTATGACACGAATGTTATTGTTAAAAGTTATGTTTTAATTAAGTTAAATAATAAAAAATGTGAACGCCCTTTGTCCATTTTCGTAACTATAATGTTTCGTTGTTTAATTATATTCAGTTCACATTAGAGATGCTCAAAATACCATGACCAGGACATGAGACAAGTAGCTTTTTTCTAGTATATTTTCTTGTTTAATATTTACCACATAAAAATAGCATTGTAAAATGCAAAATTCAAAAATATTTTTTTCTACTATAAATTTTTATTTTCTACATTGTTTTTTTTCTCAGAAATATAAACAGAGACAACTCCGATCCGTTATTTCGCGAAAGAAAAATTCCTTACTTAGTTATCTCATAAAAATAGAAGCAATAATTTAAAAAGGTATGTAAATAAATATTATCTATAGATTTGTAAACCCAGACCATACTTTACTCTTTGACCCAGACATTGTGATACTGATATGGCACAGAATTCTTATATAATTACCCTTACACCCCATGTTCATAAACAGAAATAGTATAGTTATCACTGTGTGTTATGAACACCAACGCCATGCAAGCCATATGCCATGTATAAAAAGTCCAACCTCTCTGGATGAATCTTCAGTTCGCAACTTAGCTTGCGCTTAATCAGTAAACTTTTACGAACGGTGCAATTAGATCATTGTTAAAGTTTCATTTGTTTAACTTAGTTTAGTTTCGTAAGTAATATTAAACAAAGAAGGCCCGATAGCAGTTCCAAGAAATAATGGAGGCGACTATTATGCAGGTCAGTTGTTTTTTTTATCGATTTCAGCTGCGAAGAAAGGCATCTCATATTTTGTGTCGTTTTCTGCATTTTGCAGTTTTATTGATAGTCAAACGTTTCTCTAAGTTCGATATTTAGATATATTTTTTTTAATTAGAATTAGATTTTTTTAGCAAAAAATATGGTGCTTACATACCTACGACTTTAGTTCATTTCGTTATACTTGCTTCACATTCTCCGTTGTGTAATTTAAAAAAAATATATTGTTGTCTGGTTTAAACTTGAAAACACGTTGCAAACTAATTAAATGCCTACAAATTGTTATAGTGTACCTAGATAATTTAAAGGAAATCGATAGTGACAAATAAACGGGGTTCTTTCTTCTTAATTAAATAATTACCTAATAGACAAAACCATAAACGGAACAGTAGGGATGGAGTTTTCGTAACCAATTTTTTTTCTTCTATCTCTCAGCTCCATCGATTGAAGCTTAAAAGCTGTAAAAGTGTAAACAAACAGACGCATGAGTTTTTTATCCGGACACGCCTTTCATAGCGACAGATCGTAATTACGATAGAGCCACGTCTCTGGCAAGTGACTTAAAAGCAGTCCACAGATTACACAGCGAAGCCTTGTAAAAAACCCACGCTTTTTATTTTTTTACACGGCCTCGTTTTTGAAACGATGGAAATAGCTTTTGTTCGTCTGTCACTGAAATTCTAATCCTTTAGAAAATGCTTCTTTTAAAACATTTTTATGGCAACCTGCGTGGATTAATCCTGAAGTGATTAAATTATGATAAATATTAAACAAGAAAATATACTACAAAAAAACAATTAGGCACATGTCGTTTGTCTCTAGTCATGTCATTGTAAAATGCAACATTAAAAAGTTAAATTTATCTTTGTAATAATAATAATAAATAAATTTATTTGCAAGAATATGGATACAAGGGTTGTTATATAAAAAAAAAATACCCACATATTCTGCTGATACGTCAGCGTGCAAACATTAAATTTGGCAGTACCTACAATTCAGTCAAAGGATCACATACTGTATTAAAACTAATTAAATGTCCGTGTAAAAAATTAAGATAAAATTAAATTAAAATTAAGCTTCCTAGAAATACAATTGATTTACATAGTGCGTAAAAAAAAAATTAAAACAATGTCAAGGTAATAAAATAATAAATCAAATGTTACAGTGTAGTTATAGTACAATCGGAATATTTAAAAATAACTAACAATTTATCATTATTTTAGATTATACCAAAAGATGATTTTGGACATTCATTTGGATTAACTTACGTGGATTACTCACGTACGTAACATCAAAACCAAGCATATCCTATCCCGGTCAGGTAAAATCTACTACATAATAAACAAAAAGGTTGTTAAAGTTTTTAAGTACCTACTTAGATGAGTTTGAAAATTATTTCACCGAAATAAAACTTTTACGGATATCAAACGCGCTATATTTCACGAACTAAGTTGTAATTGTCCGTATTTTTTGGTTTTTTAGGGGTTTTTGATTTTCCAACAGTACGTAGCTACAAAGCCACATTATTTCCTACGTGGCCATCAGGGCGATTAATAATGCTTTTTAATTTGAATGTTCTATTTTTACATTAGGTAAATTATTATTGATAGAAGTGTCATATCAAGTCTGAGCAATATTCTCTACAAGGCTTGTAGTACAAGCGGCCGCCCCCGCGGTTTCCGGTTTCCATTTCCGTGGGAATGTCAAAAAATCCTTTCTTAGTACTCGCCTACATCGTAAAAGGATCCTGATTCCTGTATGCAAATTGCAAAATATCAGCCTTTTGGCTTGTGCGTTGTCTGTCAGTCGGTCACGGTATTGTTATATTAGTACAGAATAATTTTTTTCATTTTATTTCTAGGTTCATAAATACTTAGTAAGTAAAAAAAACAAAACGCGCTGAGTGTGAGATTTAATACAAATTGTACAAATTAAATGTAGTAAGTACCTACATATAAAATAGAATACCTACAGTAACATGTCCTACACATGTCCCCATTTGACAAAAAAAAAAATTTAACTTTAAAGCTATACTTTAAAATTTGATATATTTCGAAAACCAGATCCCAGTAGGCCTAGCACGAATAACTTTCGAGTAAGTATCGAGAAAGTAAAGTAAAAAAATGTATGAGATATTGAGCAGCGTTCCTGGACGTAACTACATTTTCCTATACATTTTTTGACATTACGTGCTCGATACTTGCTCGATACTATTTCGATAGTTGTTCGTGCCAACCCTGTGAATCGAAGAGTGGCCTACAATAATTTTAAAATACCTATCTAGCGTTCCACACTTTAGATTGAAGAGAAAAAAATCAGCTCTTTTTTGGCGTTAATAAAAATTATATACTTTCGTGTGAGCCATTTACAGCTTTCTAGAAGGGCCTTTAGAAGAGCTTTCTATGAGGCTATATAGAAGGGTCTCTGAGCTAAGCTGCGGACGGACAAACGGACTAAATAAAAAAGAGAAAACATTAACATTTTTATAGTACAAAATTATCTATTGATTTCTTCTTGTGTATCAAACCTTTTATTACAAACTTTTCTCATTTACCATAATTAAAAAATAAATATTAGGCTACGCAAAAGATATTTTCGCTGGCACTTACAGAATAGAAGCCGGCGGGCAAAAGGCAATAAATAAATAATCGAAAGGTCGAGGCAGCAAAAAAAAACACTTGAGTCTTCAAAAATGAAATACAAATTCAGCATGTGGCCCTTGCAGCGCCATTGTGCAACAAAACTTTGTAGTAACTGGTCATAGACAATTTGAAAGAATAATTTAGTGATTTTAATAATTTATATACGTGTAGAAGATATATAGTGCATAAAAAATTTACTTACGAACAACAAATTCATCAAGACCACACAACACAAGTAAGATTTAATTAAATTGCTTATTTATTTACATGGGTTATACGTACAAGACAAGAAAATAGGGTTTTCACCTCACACGCTCGGAAAAGGAGGTTTTTTCATTCAATTTCTGCGCTGAAAATAGAATTTTACCAGCCTAGCGTAGTATTTTTTTTATTTAGAAAGAAAACGTCATAATGCTTTCCGAATCGCATTATTGACAAGTTTGATCGCTCATCTTTGGGATGGCTCCGCCCAATACCAGCTCCAGATGCTCGAGTTCATTGAGCAGAGGGCCAAGAAGCTCATTGGCAACAATGACCTCTTTCATAATAAGCTCAAAAGCCTTGAGCATAGACGAAAGGTTGCAAGTTTATCGGTTTTCTATCGGATACATTTCGGCGAGTGTGCGGCTGAATTGCACAGCCTAATTCCACCTGCTCCCTTCTTCCATCGTACAACCAGAATTACAAAATGCGCCACCGCTTTATGGTTGAGATCCCAAAGATTCGCACTAAACGTTTTGCGTCAAATTTTATCATCCGTACTGCCAGAGTGGAATGCTTTGCCTGAGTCTGTGTTTCCTGATACTTACAATTTGGGGGCCTTCAAGTCGCGTGTGAATTCGCGGTATCTTCTAGGCAAGCGCGTTTCATCCTAGAGCGCATCATCGCTTACCATCAGGCGAGATAGCGGTCAAGCGCTAACCTATACATATTATATAACAAAAACATTTTATTATTATTTTAAATAACTTTGCAAATGTAATACCTACTCCGTTTTGGTTTTATTATATTTGTCGGGAAGTGAGAGGAATTATCAGAATGCAGGCGTCGCACATTTGCGAAGCCTTTTAATGTTATAGTTCTTTCTATGCCTTGTTTATGTTAACGAGATTATCGCTGAGGAATTATTTAAAGCGGCGCAGCAACAAAGCTCTAATGACAAAATATTGATAGTGTGTAGATTGATTGATGTTTTAAATGCGCACAATGGGAATCATGACATCATGAGTATGTCGCTGAACGTAGCCGTGGGTCGGTTCTAAATGTATCTTAATGGTGTTAACAATAACAGACTCTGGAAGTTGTGCGAACGAATGTGTTGTTCGTGAGAACGAGTCTAGCTTGAGCGGTGACCGGTGACGCAGCGCAACCCAGTGATTGGATTTCGTTCCCTTTTTCTTCAAATTCGCGGTTATAATATTAGATTCTGAAATAAGTGTTAGTGATTTGTATTTGGACTTGTTTAATTGTTTTATTTAATTTTCTGTTTAAATATTTGAACTTATTGTAAAGTGTTAAAGTTGCTTCGGTACATTGTCGTATCCTTGTAAGCTTTTAAGATATCTGGTTTGGCAGTTTAGGTCAGAGTTAATATCAGATAGATTAACTTCCAATACTGATAATAAGCATTCGCTAGCGTTTCCCTGGCCCACAGTTTTTAGTTCATAATAGATTACGGTAACCCATCCTGATGACGTCCGAGAGCCCCGGCGCTCCGACATATTATTAAGGTCATTGAATCATAAAAACAATAACATTAAATTATTTGTTATAAGAATTTTATATTAGGCTGGGTGAGATTTTACAACATATGATTGGATTTCGGAACCTTGTAACAATCCAAACTATAATATTGCCTTATTTCTATAGTTTATAAGGAAAACGGCATATATTTTTATATTATCCATTACAACAATTCCAAATTTCATGAAAAACGACATCTAGTTACTTAGATAGGTTTAAGTTATGCTATTCGACCATAGATGGGGAATGTGACGCTATGAGATAAATGTTGTAAAAATATTCAAGTTTCAATGTAAATCACTACTTGCACTGACCAATGTTGTAAGGGTTTCATAAATTATAAAAAACGTTGACACGTGTTGTCGATATGTTTGGTCTTCAACAAAAAGTGCAGCAGTTAAAATAACAAAATATGGCCGTAGTAAAACAATAATAAATAACAGAATTCGTGACACTAACGTCTTTCCCATGGCTTTTGTCAAGTTACGAGTGAATAGGATAGTTTCAAGGACCCAAACTTGACATGTGCAAGCTACTTATAAACTTACATAAAATTCTTGGAATTCGGTAAAGTACGGTGGAGAAACAAAGATTCATAAGAAAGAAATAAGGCCGGGAGTAGGGATCATCAGGAACGAAGGCGGAGAGGCGAGCGGGCTCGTGATTCGGAGTGTTGACACCGTCCTGAACGGTCATAATATTCTTGAGAATAATTATATTTGAATTAATCGCTGCAGTCAGTGGTTTAGTACTTAAGTATACTGTGAAAGTGAGTAGGTAGTGACGAAGTTCTGGGTTGAGTAAGTTGTTCCCAATAGTTCGGTGAGTTTTATTTACAAATTTTATTATATTATGCGAATAACTGACAGACATGACATGAATTGAATTGAATTGAATATGCTTTAATGGTTTGCCTGTTGTTAATACTGACTTCAAGGTGTGTCATATAGTTAGTGAACCCATAATGTCCAAGTGTAAACTAGGACGGACTCTGCTAACAGATGTTGACCAAGATTAGGCAGTTAGGGTTAGCTAGGTACTACACAATATCACAGACACTCATTCAAAATACATACTCCACTCGGGCATATCCTTGCTGTCAGATTGGCAATCAGAGACGGTATTATGGCATTAGTCCCTTTGCAAGTCCTCTTTTAAATTTAATTGTTAAACAATCCAAACTGTTTACAACCAGTCTCAAACTCTCGTCTTTAATACCAACTCTATGTCTCAATCGTGTACTAAATCTTTAAATACTAAATCTAATAAGACCAAATCAAAAACTACTAAGTCGAAATCAAAATCAACTAAATCGAAATCAAAGAAATCGAATAATCGTAAATCAAAATCTTCTACATCGAATCATACCAAGCTAACTAATTCAAAACCTTTAGAATCGTATACCATTTTAGCTTTAAATGACGTACCTCCAGACAACCTTTTACATTGTATTTTTCATATCGTAGGCGAACCAGTAACCCTTTTGATCGACACGGGAGCTGGAATATCTATAATTATTAATAATAAGATAGGATTAAATAAAATAAATAAGGAAGACAAAGTTTCTATAATAGGAGTTTCCAGTAGGTACCTCCAATTCAATTCGTAGTTTCGGAAGTGCAAAGCTTTAGATGATTTACCCAAATTCAAATTTCATGTCGCCAATCTTAATATTAAAACAGACGGTATTCTAGGCAACGACTATCTTTCAAAGTTCGATGCCCACATCGTTGTTCCATCTAAAACCATGAGCATACACTACGAAAGAATAGTGAAGTACCTATTATATGACGGGTGAACGCGAATGAGGTAGGTAGTAAAGAAAGAGTTTTGAGTTGAGAGTATTTATTATTATTACTTTCCCAATAATCTCTAAGGCAAAATTATTTGATGGGTCTATGACCTCATTAATCTTTTCTTTAGAAAAATGGCACGTTGATACATAAAGGTTCGCCATCCCTGTCCTAGTAGAAGTTAGAGATGACTCATTCATGATCACTTGCGTGAACACTAATGAATCCGAAATCAATATTTCTATTCCCAACCTTTTATGCGAACCTTATAAGATAGAACAAATACATAGTACCAATTGGACGCCACTAGATTCCAACAAGAAGATAATCTCTAGTCTTATAGGAACCGACCACCTTAACGATGAAGAAAACATATCTATAGAAAATATCATTTCAGAATATAGCGACATTTTTTACACAGAAGATCAATCAATTGACGTTCAGTAACCACGTTAAGCATTCAATTCCCACTACATCCGAAATTCCAATTCATTCTAAAACTTAAAGGTCAAATCAACGAACAAGAAGTTAAATCGCAAATTCAAAATATCGTGCGTTCTAGTTCTTCTCCTTGGAGTAGCCCCATATGGGTTGTTCCCAAAAAGCTCGACGCCTCCGGAAAACAAAAATGGCGGTTAGTAGTCGACTACAGGAAGTTGAACGACGACGTCACAATCGGTGATAGTTATCCCTTGCCTAACATTCGCGACATTTTAGATAAATTAGGACACTCCGAATATCTCACAACATCAGATTTAGCATCACCAAATTGAATTAGATTGTAAAGATATATCCAAAACAGCATTTAATACCCCCTACAGACATTACGAATTTCTAAGGATGCCTTACAACTTAAAGAACGCACTTAAAGATCGTATAATACGCTGTCCCTTTGGAAAGTCGCGGCTTTCCAAAGGGACAGCGTATTATACGATCTTCAAGGCGATCGCTGCTTCGTATATTGTGACGACATTGTAGTTTTTGCATCGAGTCTACAAGAACACGAACAGAAACTAAGAGAAGTAAAAACGGTCAGTAATCAGTACCTAAGTAATGTTTAAGTAGAAAATGGCAATATTGGAACTATGCTAAAAGGGAGGATTTCTAAAATACAATACAATAGACGAAAGAATGCAAGTTGTTTTAAGGGTGGGTGATAGAGTTAAGTGCTATATAGTTTTTGCTAATACAAGGAGAATGATAAAAGAGACATTTTATGATAACTAAAGTTAAGGAAAACAATACTAACACCCATATTCTAAGTCGTTCCTCCAAAACTTGCTCGTCCTCGACTTAACGAAACCTCATTGAAAACTTCTTCGAAATACTCCTCGAAATCGGTATTCTAAGTCATAACTCCGTAAGGACTTGGAGGAGCCAAAGAGCACGTAGCCACTCCGTGTTAGGCCTAGCGCACACTACCATTTTTACCCACGACGAGGTTGAGTGGAGTGTAAAAAGTTTTGGAGGAACGACTTAGAATATGGGGGTAAGTTTCTAATGGTTTATGATAAAACCGTACTTAAAGTAAACTAGCCGTGCCCCGCGGTTTCACCCGCGTTTTTCTCGTTTCCGTGGAAATACCGAGATAAAATATTGCCTATATTATAGCCTCCCTCAATAAATGGACTATTGAATATTTAAACAGTTTTCATATCAGATCAGTATTTCCCGAGATTACCGCGTTCATAACAAACAACTAAACTTTTCAGCTTTATAATATTAAGAAAAATATAGATTAAGTTAAATTGTATAAGTCGCAGGCAATAGCTGTCTATCTGTTCGACATTCAGCCAGACACATAAGAATCCTCCTCGTCTCGCCCGCCGCCGCGCCGCCAGCGTCTTGTCTTGCTTGCATCAAGCGTGCGTGGATTTCCTTAGCAGAGTTATTTTAGAAATGTATTTATTATACTCTTCAAAGATTATAATCATTACAATCATTAACAAATATATTTAAAAAAAGATTATTACAGGATTTTATGTTGATAAAATAAAAAATTATGGCCCATAACTCATTAATAGGTACGAACTCTTAGCATCTTACACACTTGATAACTTTTAAACGAAATATCCGATTGAGATGAAACAAAAAGTATTTTACTTCTACATAAATACTCTTGATAACATAATGCTTAATTTCGATAAAGATTAATATTACGATACATATTTAACGTAGTTTTTTTTTCTTCAGACGATTTAATAATTATTTTGAACACAAAATCGGTTATTGTGATTAAATCATGATAGCTAGATATATGTTCTCGCGGACTTTTTTGTAGGTCTAATGAGATCTAC
The DNA here is from genome assembly GCA_910589605.1 of Chrysoteuchia culmella. Taxonomy (NCBI): domain Eukaryota; kingdom Metazoa; phylum Arthropoda; class Insecta; order Lepidoptera; family Crambidae; genus Chrysoteuchia; species Chrysoteuchia culmella. The sequence continues at coordinate 18,598,167 of OU342655.1, read as the reverse complement.
AAACCCGTAGTACATCATTTTGTTCTATTGTCAATAGTTTTTGCAGCGCACGCAAAAATAGGTTTTCGATTTTACACCTTGTGTTACAAAAAGCAATTTTATTACGGATCCCTAATTTTGAAAAAAAATAGCCTATAGCCTTCCTCGATAAATGGACTACCCAACACTGAAAGAATCATTCAAATCGGACCAGTAGTTCCAGAGATTAGCGCGTTCAAACAAACAAACAAACTCTGCAGCTTTATAATATTAGTATAGATAAGGGAATTGGAATGTGGGGTGTAGGTAGGGTAGGGTAGGGTAACATAACAGCTATCTAATAATTATCGTCACAACAAAAAAAAATGTCTTCAAAAAGATGCTACTTTGCATTTTAATAGGTACTTTTACTTTTAATTCTAATAATATAGGTTAGTACGTAGGTACTAACGAATTGATAAATTTATCTATTACCTAAAGGCAGTAAGATAATGAGAATGCAATTAAATGGTATCATATGTTAAGTATTCTCTTCAAAAAGTATAGAATATAGGCGACTCAATATCCTTTTCTTTTTTGAAGTTGCTTAAAAAGACCGCCTTACCAACACTTTGAATTAACTATAACAATACTTCCTTTTTTGATATTTTATATCATTGAAACAACAGGACAGGAAAGAAAGGAAAAAATTTTTTTTTAAACACGGCACATAAATATTGTAATTAGGTTAGTTGAAAAGTTCAACGCGTTCCACCAATTAAAGGTATACAAATATAAGGTATATAATATAATAAGGTATGTTTATTTATATTAAACTTGACCGCGGAAACAACCTTAAATTCCCTCGCTGTTGTGAGGTGAAAAATTGTGTGTTGCTCTCGGCAGAAAAGTTTTTAGCGTCTCGTACCTTTGTAACTCTTGCTCCGCTCAGGATTCAACCTTTGAAACGCTCGTGGTTCAATCCTAGAATCCTTCACTTGCTCAGGGTTCAGTAGAGGTAACTCGCCGTTTAATCCAACTTTCCAGCCTTGCATAACAAATAACTATTTCTCAATCGTGATTCGTGACGTGACCAAATCGTGACATATTTTGCGTACCTAAACATGAGTTCCAGTTAGCTGATTTGTTAAATATTATATCTATAGTGATATAAACTGACATTCAATAAAATACCGTCTATATAATATCGACAGTACTTGCAAATATTTTCTTCACTGCTGCATGAGCATAAAGCGCAGCTTTGCTTTGTACAGTCAACAGCTCGTTAGCTTTTTCACTTACACTATGAAAATATTCTCTTTATTTGATAGAATCAGGCGTTACTTGGCGGAAATCCATATCTTAGTAGAAAACGAAAAATATGTCGCGTAATTCCGCAAGAAAAAATGTCACTCGGTGCTGGGATTGGCACGGTCTTACAACTCCTGAGGATGCTCCGTGTGTGGGCGAAACACGTGTAGAGTAGTCGGTGAAGGTGCAAGGTGTGTCACTGGGCTGCATCTGCATTTTTTCTTGCGGAATTACGCGACATATTTTTCGTTTTCTACTAAAATATTCTCTTTTTCGTTACGGCGAGAAACTTTTCGCGGTTTCGCCCGCTTGATCCCCGTTGCCATGGAAATATCGGGACAAAAGTTATCCTATATTTCATTCCAGACTTTAAACTAGGTATCTGTTTGCCAAATTTTATCCAAATCGATCCAGCCGTTCTTGAGTTATAAATAGAGTAACTAATTCGTCCAAGAACTAACCCCAACTTGGTTTGTATGAGAAAGAAAACGGTTGTTTTTACTATTGTCATCGCAATTTTTACGTTTGTTCTCTCGCTTGTGCATTAAAGAAAATATAAAAAAAACACCGGGTTGATCGAGCCGTTCTTGAGTTTCGCGCTTAGCACACCTTTATGGTTTTTTTTTTATTTATATGAATAAAAAATTAGTTAACATACTTAACACTAACAGCTCTTACTTATTCATTAAATTAAAATTAAGTTTAGGTACTTATGCACTTTTATGGGTGCGTTATTAATTTATTATAATAGTTAGGTAGTTAGGTGCAGATGTGAAATCTGCAGTTAAGAAGAACTTTGAGGGATTTGAAATTAATATATCGATTGGTTTGACTCGTATCATAAAATGTAATATAAGAGATGTTTACTGATTAGTAAGCCATTACTTTATCAATGGGCACTAATAGGTTTTCTAAAGTATTGGATTTTGTTATTTCTATCTATTATCTAGTGTTGTTATTTGAGAATAGGTTCGAGTAGGTATTTCTCTCCGCATTATCTTTGTTTGACATATTATTTGTTATTCTCACTGTTAATGTACTTGTTTTTCTATGATATAGTTTGTATTGATTTCACTAAACATCTCTTCCTAGAAAAATCCAGATAAGTAATGTGTCTCATTATAGTACTATAGTACTATTATATATTCTGTGGCCCTATTGTTTGTTTATAACAAACACAGGCTTTATTCGCTTAAATGGAGGCTCCAATCACCATTTAATTAATGGCAAAGTGTTGTTACTTAATAAAATTATATTTATTATTATTATTTATTACTTAATAAATTATATTTATTATTATTATTATAAGCGGGTCCCTCGCATCTTATTTTAGTAATAAATCTGAAGCCGATTGGTGCATTTCTATTTTAATTCATAAATTCAAGAAGTAAAGTTCAAATTTCTTTAAACCGTATCTCTGTCAAGTGTTTCTCACATACTTATCTGCAAAGTACCGGCTCGGGCAGTTTCACAGATAAACCAGCCCAATTAATTGATTTTGGTAAGTCGTTCATATCTATACTATATTACTATATATTAATATTATAAAGAGGAAAAATTTGTATTTTTGTATGTAACGAATAAACTCAAAAACTACTGGACCGATTTTGACGAAATTTGGTATAGAGAATCCTTAGACCCCAAGTAGTAACATTAGGCTATAAATGATCCCAAAATTCCCACGGGAACGGGAACCACGCGGGTGAAACCGCGTCCGGCCTCTAGTATATTATAAACTATCGAGTACAGACCTACAAATACTTATTTTAATATTTCGACGTATAGTTTACAAATGCTGAGTCCAACATTTCGAATCGCCCCTGCACCTGGGGGCGAGGGATGCGTAAAAGCATTTCTCCTAGTATAAAAAAAAAAAAAAGGTTTAGGTCTATCTGCGTCGTCTCAGCCACATGACACCCACTGCTGGGTATAGTATAGGCCTATCGGGTGTGACGAGTACCAATAAGCGCGTTTATACCAACAAAGTAAATGATTATAACTTTTTAATTTTGCATTTAACAATGCTGTGTGTTTCTTTCGTTTCTTGTTTAATATTTATTTTATGTGATAAATATTAAACAAGAAAATATACTTTTCTAGTATATTTTCTTGTTTAATATTTATCACATAAAGTAAATGATTATTCCAATTTAGAATATTTGTGGTTATGACTTTTTTGCAGTCTATAATGTACCTATTTACGGTTGGAAATTATAATTTGTAATCTTAATTTAATTTTAAAAATACTTAGGTTCATGATCTTATTGAGGTATTCCTCCAAGCGCACCTAACGAAGCGCGCTATAGAACATTAAAAAGCATTTCATTTGAATCCAATTTTATTTCTTTAACTTTAGTACCTACATTCCGAGTAAACGTTTCCAAAAAAAAAGCTCTACTAGTCACCAGCATGCGTAGCATGAGCACCTCGACAAAGTCCTCTCGACACTTCGCGCGAGCGTATTGTCTGTCCCGCTCACACCGTACTGATATGAGAGGGACAGACATCGCGAGATAAGCGTCGACAGCGAGTCGCGGTGCGCATGCTACGCCTACAGGAAGTTCCCCGATTGTACCACACAAGTAGATGGAATATTAATATAATGATACTTAAATGATATGAGATCAAGTTACTAAATAGTTTCATTTAATACCTATAGGTTGCCAAAATGAATGGCGATGGGGCGTGTAGAAATCTGTTCACATATAATATACTATACCTAAGTTATTTTTAAAACAAGATTTTCAAATTTGGCTTTAATAGCAAGGACTAATAAAACAATAATAAATAACGAAATTGATGACATTAACGTCTTTTCCATGACTTTTATCAAGTTTAAGAGACCTTTCTGGTAAAAGGGAACCACGTGTGCAGTTTCAACATAATTGCTTTCGATTCGGGGCTGTGTGGTGTGGTTAAACAAAGACCCGTAGAAAAGAAATAGTGAAGGAGCTAGGGATGACAAGGACCAAGGGATAGGACCGTAGTACGTTCGGGATTCGGAGTGCAACCACGGTCACAAAAGGACATTTCAATAAATAATAAGACATATTTAAAATATGTAAATATTTAGAAAATAGTTTGAATGTTACACTGTGAAGTAGGTAGGTTGTAAAGTTTATGGTTGAGTGTTATCCTTATATGGTATTTTTTAGTAAATGCAACAAGAATGCTCGCAATATACTTTGTGATATTTATTAATGTGCGAAATAATGTTATAATATTTAATAATAATAATATTTTACTGTTTTTGAACACTTTAAGTAGGTAGTTAGTTGTTGTCTTTTTTCGGTTATACATAAAGTTACGTTCTAACTTCTAGGGTCGTTGACATCTGTCCAAACGGGCTTCTCATTTTGAGACGACTGTAAAATATCAGCGAATCTCTTTTTTATTTTTTATTTCTGCTTTAATGATCTACTTACCACTTGTAAATACCGGCTTGGAGGTGTGTTTTTTTGGAGACTTACAAGGTAATTTTCATCAAGAACTAGTGTTAAGTAAGCTGCTAGACATATAATGAATTATCTGAGTACCTATGTACAGCGCGACCAAAAAGAGTAGAAAGCGGATTTTTTTTTGAGGAACTAACCAACTACATTATATGGCTGCACAACTTCCGGTTGTAGGGTTGGTAATTCTACTGTCAAACTTTTAGCGTCTTCATATTAAATTTATTTTAGTAATTAAGAATTGGGAATTGAGACAAACTCCAAGACTATTACCTAAATCAAGTCATAGCGGTGCCCGTAATACAATATAAAAGCTGTGTTTGTGTTGCTTGGCAGAAATTCAAGCCGGAAAGTTGCTTATCAATGTCGACGATATTTATAAACGAATAGCGGATTTTAAGTGACTTGCACTACACGTAGTTTTTTTCTTATCTTGGAGAAGTAAACAAAGCACGTAATTTTATAGCGCGACTGAAGTATTTTGAGCATTATACTTTGTGTTTCATCCTCGAGATTAGAGAACAATAATAAGTAACAATAGTAAGTAGTTTCGCGCAACGACTCGCTAATCACATACTGTATTTAAAATTTATTTTATTAATCGAAAACAGACTGTTTTTTAAATTTGAAATAAAACAACTTTTACGGATATCAAACGCGCTATATTTCCACGAACTAAGTTGTAATTGTCCGTATTTTTAGGTTTTTTAGGAGTTTTTTGATTTTCCCGACGTTTCGGCACCTTTACAGCTGCCGTGGTCACGGGATGACTGGCTACTTATAAGTCTACCCTCGAAAAGTTAATTTATTTTCGTTCGGATACGGTAGGACATTTACTATGGCACAAATTATTATTGATTTGATATTTTGATTTAATTGTTAATTTAATTCTTTATTATTAAGAAAAGAGAAAACTAAAGACTCTACTGGCAGTTCACAAATTGGGAGGACCTTCGAAGAAAGAAGCTGCCAAGAAAACTTCGAAAGCGGGCCGACCTCCACTTTTATAAAGAAATTAAGATATGTTGTCTCCACCTTTACTTTTTTATATTTAGTTATCTACAAAAAGAGCTAACCGTATCTTTGGGTCTTGCAGTGCCTGATTTGGGTTTCATTCATTTCCATTCATTTGGATTACATAATTATTTATTTAAATTCGGAAGGAAATCCTTTCTAAATGTATTTTTACGATTATAGATCTTACTCCTTTGGATTAGAGCTTAGTGGCTTACCTGTCAAATGTTTCATGTCATAATGGCGGTAATAAATTATTTCAATCTGTCCGTGTCACTATTAAATCAAATCATTAGTCTATGATAAAATCACAGACAGAGTACTTTATAAATAGATCAATCAAATCAATCATACGTCAAAAAGAGAAAAAAAGGTTTCGAAAATGAATATTTTTAGTTTGTTTTATAAATTAAATTCAGTTAATATTTTTGTGAAAACTGGTGAATGAAATGTGTAAAGTGTTTTTGGAATTATTGTAATAGTTAAGATTTATCAAAGTTTTGAGACTAATAAAAAATTACTTAGGTACTACTAGCTACAGTTTTATGAATCTGATAGAACACTATAATTTTAATGGCAGGAATTGCAGGTAAAGATATAAGACAATATTTGTTCAGTTAATGAATTGATTTCAGTATTTTTTTTAGGTAATCACATAACTATTAACATCTAGTATCCATAACACATGTTCTAATAAAAACTTCCTTAGGCTAGATAATTAGTGTGATTTTAAGGAATTATTTATTTGTCATTATTATTTTATTATGTGCCTATGTTTTTTATTGACTCCACCACCATATACTGACCATTTATTCTTATGTCATGTATGGACCTACCTAACAAATAATACATAAGTACTTAACAAATAAATAATAGTTGTTGTAGTTTTCAATACTTACTATTTGGCAGAGGCAACTCTCTGGTCAAAATTCTTTTAGCTGTGTCCTTGCAGAACTTGAATTTGCTCTTTATATTGTCTGTAAACTAAATGAAAATTAAATGATGTGATAGTAGTGTTAAAAAAAACATATACTTACCTAAAATACTTAGTTTAAAGTTATTGTCATTCACTGTCAAAAGCTTATAAAGTTATTTAAAGAACAGGTAGGTATCTCAAATATTGTAATAAAAGCACAGAAGAAAAGACTCATGTTTGTAAGAGATAAATAAATAAGACATTAAAATAAAATCCCAACCGGACACCGGTGTCCAGACAACAATGAAATTACTATTGTATCTATCTCATTATCCAATACTGACTGGTCAATTAAGTGTGATCTTACTCCATTTAAGCTACTCCATGCAACTTCTTCCAATCACATAGTTTCTTGAAAGTTGCTATATGCATATTTACACCTAGCGATAAATGAATAAATAACTCATTACTATTTAGATAAACTGAATCAATACTCACTTTTGAATTGTCAATATTTTCCTATTTTTCAACTTTTGTATAATAATAAATAATAAATAATAAATGTCTTTATTAACACAAATCATACATTATTAACATATAATGAAACAACCCCAGTAAGTAATTCTAAAATACTTGTGATGGGGCGCTTCACTCATTGCCCTTGCAACTTATTATAACTTATGTTAACAAAAACCAAAACTAATATAAAAAATGGAAAGCTATGTAAAAGTATCATTTTTTTTTTAAGTAACATTTTTTTGTAAAGGTAAGTGTGTGTATGTGTGTGTGTGGGTGTGTGTGTATGTGTGTGTGTGTGTATGTGTGTGAGTGTGTGTGTGGTGTATGTGTGCATGTGAATGTTCTGTGTGTCATAATATTATATAAATATTTAATTTAAGTAATCTATATAATTCTCTTTAATATATTTTCTGTCTCTTCATAAGTCAAAGTTTTCAAAGTTTGTATGGGTATGCAAGAACTTGAAACCAACAAAAAAATATAGGTAAAATAAACTTGTCATCCTCATCTGCGAAGATAAGCTAATAATAAATAAACAGTGAATAGATGTCTTACTGTACTTCAATATTTATTAAATTTCAGAAACCCGAACCAGACACCGGTGTCCAGACAACAATGGATTATCTATTGTGTCTCTTATTCCTTATGATAATAAAGTCATTTATTCCGAGTTATTTACATTGTCATTTATCTCTTATTCGCTAAACAGTTCTTGTTATTGAATATAAGTAACAACTTTTCCAAAGGGGTTTGAACTTCTTGGGCTCGTCGCCGAACCGCCATTTTGATTAAAAATCAAAATGGCATTGCATGATAATACCTATTTAAATAGATAGAGAACGTAATGATGAAGAACTTTAGGGCATTATGTTGCAATATTTTTTGTTCTTCTATGTGTTGTTCATATACACAAATAGGTATTATCGTGCACGTCATTTTGAAAAAAAAAAAAAAACAAAATGGCGGACCGACGATGAGGCCAGCCTCCTTACAAGTTCAAACCCCTTTAACATGCAAAATCCGGAAAAGTTGTTTTGTTCAATGAACAGCACGTATATGCCTCAAAATTTAAGAAGTTTTTATATTGTTACAGAAAACATGACTTCAGAAGAAGTCATCTGCTTTGATGATGAATATTTGGATGATCCTATAACATTGATTGACTATGAGCAAGCTAGAATAAAGGGAATCCATCAAAATATTGGTGAGCTAGATATTTTAATTTTTGTCATTGCCATTGCCTATAGAAATTTATTAATTAGTATTTTCATAATTTTGGTAGGTAGAATATCAGATCTAATTACTTTTTTGTTACTTATACCATAAGGTCCAAAGTCCTCAACTCCCAATCGGAATATCATAAGTCTCGAACTACAAACAGCGCCATCTACCTACATTTCGTATTAGTAGGTACCTTTTTTTGAGTGAAGAGAATGCGTTTACGCATACAAAACGGTTATGCTGAGCTCACCTGACGCCTCTCGGCCCCCCATTCGGCTTAAAAAGGCTCAATGAAGGGCCGGGAGGAGGTACTACCTGCTAAACCCTTGCTACTTGCCCTCTCGCCACCGTAAGTCACGGGAGCCCATTTTTGGTACTCTCCCCTGTGACAGGCAGCCTGCCCACCTGGGCTGAGGCCATTTTCCGGCCGTAATGAGTTACGGCCGGAAAATTGTGGCCATCTCCTCAAACGGTGTGAACCGTGCAGTGCCAACTGTGTTGCCACCTCCCGCTGCAGGTTTCACTACAGTGAAAGGAGGTGCGTGTAGCGGCGCCTTCGTATACCAACCAGCTTGCTGTGCCTGTTCTACTGCCTCATTTTGCGAGATGACGTTCTCGCAAAAGGAGACTGCCGCCTCCCAGGATCTGTCGGTGGCCAACATGACTCTAGCCATGCTGGGCAGCGAGAGATCCCCCCGATCACTGCAACCAGAGCGCAGCGTTGCGAATTCGTATTAGTACCTACTAATACGTTATTTAAAAAAAATTGTGCTAGCTTTGATGTGCGAGCCTTCCTTCGGCCAAAAACTCTGAATTTGTTATTAGTGTTTTAACACAATGTGTATAAGGTATTCTACATTTTCATGCTGAAAGAACGCAGTCTTAGTGCCTCTTCACATGACACGGTTTGACACATATGACTGTTGTTATCGACAGCCGCGCGGCGGGGCGCCCGTGGTTATCCACGGTTTTTTTTATAAACGACGGGGAGACTCTTAGCTTTCATTATCTGATGTTAAGTTAGATAAGGCTGAAGATGGAAGCGAGCCTCTCCCGGAATCCTCAATCACTGAGGAACTAGCTATCTTATATCTCTAACTGCCGGAATACAACAATGCTGAAAACATTGTTGTTATAGCGTCAGACTTAGATAAGATGGTGGTAGCTAGCGAGGCGGACTTACAACAAGTCCTACCACCAACCTAAACACAATCACCTATGTATGACAATCGAGCGACCGCGCTCAAACGTGGATTTGCGAAAGAGCAACCACGGCACTGGCACGCCTGCAGTTTAAACGGCTTCCGTAGGCCGTTTGATTGATAAGGCTGAAGATGGAAGCGAGCCTCTCCCGGAATCCTCAATTACTGAGGAACTGGCTATCTTATCTCTAACTGTCGGAACACAACAATGCTGAAAACATTGTTGTTATGGTGTCAGACTTAGATAAGAGCTAATAGCTAATAGCTAGGCTAATAGCTAGCCAGGCGGAGTTACTACAAGTCCTACCACAAACCAAAACCATGTAGGAACGTGAAGTCTAATTTAACTGTATTCAGGTAACATACCTACGTATTATACGTATATTTTAAACAAATTACCGCTTTGTGCAAGCCATTTGCAAAGTATACCTTTTTGCCGTAATAGTCGATCCACATAACACAAACACCATATTATGCTTGCACAAACGAAGTTTGTACTAAATGAAAGATTGCATAGTTATACTTCAGCCATTTACTGAATGAATGTTTGTAAAGAAACCGCCCATATGTACTTTTGAATTACAAATTTTAGAAATATGTGCACCTCATTAATAATAACTTACTTACGTTGTCCAAGTTCGATTTATTTTGAAAGAATGTTTTTAACAAACATTTGTTCATTTTTCCTAATTACAATAAATAACAGTTAAAGAATACCCTAGTATTAATTAACTGATATTTATTGTAATTATGAAAATTTTACAAATAATGATTGTTTACAAACATTCTTTCCGTAAAATTGCTGGAGTATCGCTACATACATTGTCCACTTTGGCGCAAAGATATCCGCTGGCTTCGTGCAGAGCCAGTTCGCCAGGCAGGGTCAATATTTGTGTGTATGATTATGTCTATTTGTCTTGGTCTGAGTGTTTGCTATGTATTTGCAAAAAAAAAGGTTGTGTGTATGATTATGTCTATTTGTCTTGGTCTGAGTGTTTGCTATGTATTTGCAAAAAAAGGTGCGCAAGGCACCTTTTGATTTGTATTCAATAGGACCGTTTGAGATGGTTATCTTATAAGGATTGTAAAATAGAGCGTAAGATAAGTAACCCAGCTAATAGAGTATTTTCTTTTTTAGATTGTTTCACAACCGATGAGCATCAGCCGAAATCTTCAGATCCCATGACATGCAACCCCGTATCATCATATGGAAAGAACCATTTCACATTGCCGGTAACATTTTTTGACATATTATCAAACATAAACTTACTACGTGAATGTCGACCCGTGGCAATCAAAATTGTCGATTGCGATAAACATCCTTGGTATTTCAAGAATTATAAAATTAATCAACAAACTGCTGGAGAGGCGTTATTAAATAACGCAATATATTCAGACGCAATTTCCGAACGTAACGTTGAGACTAATGAGAGTAAAATACCTAATGGTATAATATTTAAACGAGGACGAAGAATGGAGTATTTTAAAAGTAGAGACGACTTGTTGAAAACCTTGGCGCTAAAACAGAAAAACGAGTCACAAATAGACTTTAAGAAAAATGTGGGTTTAGTTGGATTGAAAATAACACCACGAATAGTTGTCAGCCGAGAGACAAGTTCTGATAATATTAACATAAACAAAAATACAGCAAACTATAGCAAAGAAACTAATGTTGATAGTTACATTCTAGGGGTTGACAAAGCATTAAATAATGTTGGTACCACTATAATGCCATTAAATAATAACGAGATTCCAAAAAATATTAAAAGAAAAACTAATAAACCAATACCAAATAAACTCAAGACGAAAATGGAGCGACAACCAAAGAAAGAGATGAATAATTTAAATAAAAATAATGATATTTATAAAAAATCCAGTACAATGGTTCCAGATATTACACTAATTATGAAGTCTGGAAATCACGTAAAGGATAAAACAAAGACTAACAAATTTAAAAATGATTTGTTAAAGAAGAAATTTGCTACTAAGATTAAAAGTGATCCATCAGATAAGAAGAATATTTGCAGTACAAAAGGTAATGATAGTCCGATGTTACTTGTAGGGCAAAAAGTTCAAAATAGTAAAAATGAATCATCAGACAAGAAAAATGTTTGCAATACAAAAGATAATGATTGTCCGATATCACTTGTGGGGCAAAAAGTTCAAAATAATAAAATTGAACCATCAGAAAAGAAAAATAATTGCAATACAAAAGGCAATGATTGTCCGATATTATTTGTAGGGCCAAGAGTTGAAAGAAATATAAATGAACCTTCAGACAAGAAAAATATTTGCAGTACAAAAGGTAATGGTTTACCGATATTAACCATGGGGCAAAGAGTTGAAAAGAGTAAAGATGAACCATCAGACAAGAAAAATTATTGCAGTACAAAAGGTAATTTATCGATATTACCCATAGGGCAAGGAGTTGAAAAGAGTAAAAATGAAACATCAGACAAAAAAAATTTTTGCAGTACAAAAAGTATTGATTCTACAATATTACTTGTAGGGCAAAGAATTGAAAAGAGTAAAAGTAAACTATCAGATGGTAAAAATATTTGCAGTACAAAAGATAATGATTGTATGACACCACTTGTAGTGCAAAGAGCTGAAAACAATAATATACCGTTCAAAAACCAGCCTCTCACTCCTATTGATCCAGGAACAAAATCGCCCGTACTTCCTTGTAACAAACCAATGAAACCCAGTTCCTACAAAATGAAATCCAAAGACACCATTACGAAAATTGGCAGTAAAATTAGAAATTGGAATACAAAAGAGGTCCCCGCAAATGACACTGTTCATGTAATAGAATCTGGGTCTCACGCCATGTCTGTTAAATTCGATCCCATTGCGGTTCCGAAAGGCACACAATATGCCAAAGACAATTTAACACAGCATACTCTTAAAGACATCACTGTAAGCAACGTTATGAGTGTACCCTTAAATGGGCAGATTAATACTCCCATTTCTGATATTAATCAAGCGGCTAGTTCAAATGTTACAAAAGATAATGCTGTGAGTATTACCGTTACTACCCATAAACAATCGACTAAAAATCCAAATATTACTGAGCAAAGTATGAACAAAAACAATCGTATCGCTAATAATAAGAGTTCAGATGCATGTTTTATGACACCAGCGTCCAAAGACAAAATTAGTGCTAAAGGAAACTTTAGGTACATGCCATATGTTCCTGCCAATAATAATTATAATTCACCAGTCCATCCTAATATACAACTGCACGATGGTGGCTACAATGTAGTTCCTGCCAATAATAGTTTTAATTCACCAGTCCATCCTAATATACAAATGCACGGAGTTAACTCCGTGGTTGGATATTGGCCCTATTGGCTACCGCCACCGCCGCCTCCCCCGCCTCCTCCGCCACCTCCCCCGCCATGTCAAAGTACGGTACCAGACAACCAGCCGCAGAAAGTACAAATTACAAGTGTTGAGGTCCTAACCGGTTGTGACAAGAATGGAAAAAATTGCGGAAAAAGCGACACTATTCCAAATAACTTCAATGCTAGTAGAGAACTCAAGAACGTGCCACCCTCTTGTAACTCAGCAACGGAACCAGTAAATAGTAAATCTGAGATGTTGGAAGAATTAGATAAGGACATTATGGCAATACATAATAACGTTCCTATGGAAGATTCTACTCAAAGACATATACATATTGTAAACATTTATGAACGACCTACGATCTCGCCAGAAAAAAATGTGTATAAAGACAGAGTTTTGATGTCCCCAAACAGCTTAAGACTAGTTAGACCTGGGCCAAAGAAATTTAAACAATTGGATAAGCCAATTGATACAAACTCACAACCTACGAAATGTACCAACGAATCCAAATTAAACGCCAGCTTTGTAAGAGAGAAAATAGGAAGTGAAGTCTATAAAGATTGCGTCGTTATGTGTAATAACCAAGAAAAAATACGACCTTCCACGACGATTACTAGTAGTAAAAATAGCCAGAATGTTAATGTCGACAATAGCAAAAAAAGTCCGTTTGGTTATTTAATTGGAACAAAAGTTAATACCCGCCACCCGAAAATAGCTCCAATTCGACCACCAGCAGGCTTAAATTTAATTTCTAGGGAGCTAGTCGGAGCTAAAACGTCCACTGACAATGCTGACGTATCAAATATTTGCAAGGGTTACTCGCCGCCAATTTTGCCAATACCGAGTTATGAAAATTCTCTCGATATGTTTTATTCTGGTAATCCTGATACACAATGTCAGTCTTCAGACCAGCATGGCGGTAAAAAAATAAATAATATACCTATAGAATCGTTTTACCTCTCATCAGACAGAAAGATGAATGAATCTTTTGCGAGCAAAGTTAAAAGGAAGAGACATTACGATAGTAGTATGATGATGGCATCAAAGAAAATATCCTTAGATCAATATAAAGAAAGGGCAGGTAAATCAAGTCTTCAATTTCAGGGCACTACAGATACTTTACCATATAGTTATAAACGATCAAAATGCAATAGGAAAGAATTCAAAGCATCAAAAACTGTTAAATCCCTTGCTGAACTTATAAACCCAACAGCAGAGCAAGATCTTGGCTATGATTCTGACTCTACTGTAAAACTGTAATAGTTATTTTAAAGATATTTTAAAATTCTTTTCTCACAGTCACATACCATTGTATCATGAAAAAGCATTAAATGCTTTTTCTACTTAATGCTCAGAGTACTTAGTGCGATTTTTTTTCTGATTACGGTCGATCGTGAACGCATTATGTTTTTGTATTGTGTAGTCCGTGGCGTATTCCGCTAGATGCCGGGTCACCAATTTCATACAAAAGTGCGTTTACGTTATCGCGATTGAGTCGGAGAAAAATTAGCACTAGGCTCGCACTAAGCGTGTTTGTGTGAGTGTGTCATTTGGCCGTATGTGTTTACAGTGCAAAGACTGTTTAGACTGTGTCATGAATGTCAAGATGTCTAGATCCTTTATGTTTTGAAATATTTCGAGGCTATGGCTAGGTTAGCTCATATGCGGATGCTGCTATTTGATGTGAGTAAAAAAATCGGCAATAAATAGTTTCAAAGATATTCAGCATCATCAGTAATGATCCTGCCATTTTGACATCAAGATGGCAGGATCACCATTGGCCACTGGCCGGACGGGTGATCAATCTCCCTAGTCGGAACCATTTCACCCATTGGCCACTCATAGTCAACTCATGATAACTTTTTTGTGCATGCATATTTTGGCACACAGTTTGTGCCATCCGATGTCTAGTCTAGATATGACCAAAAAGCCAACAGGGGTATTCCTAATTAGCCCCATCTGGATGGCGTTAACAATAAAAAAAGGGTAATAGCGATGCCATCTTATATATTCCCAGTGATGTTATAAATATGTATGTATTTATATGTAGGTGACAATTATATAATCAAAACGCTGAATGGTTTTTAGCATAGGTACTTAGTACTGTACGAGCATTTGAGAAATTAGGAATTGGGAACAAGTTTCAAGAGTGTATGTGAATAGGTGAATAGCTTGGACGAATTAACCACTGGACACGACGAAACCCGAGAAGAATGTATGAAATCACGATCAACCAATTCTTGCGGGGTGAGGGGCGATTACTAATGCCAAATAATGACAGTAGTGCGTGAAGTAATCGATATTTTTTATCGATAAGTAAGGAGTTGAGAATGAACGAACTTATTGAATTTAATGAATCATGTGTGTTTTAAAGAAATTAGTAAGTTAATTGTTTATTTCGTGGAAAAATAAAAAACACCTAATAATATGTAAACTTCATTACAAAAATCCCTCAAATTCATAAAAACTATAAAATATGGTTTCCAAAGCGCTTGTGTTTGGGTTTTTTTTTTGTGAAAAATGGGTAGATACATGCAACCTGATACTAAATGGAAGCGCGCCTCTCCCGGAATCCTCAATCACTGAGGAACTGGCTATCTTACCTCTAACTGCCGGAACGGACTTCGATAAGATGGTAGTCCTAGCCAGACGGACTTACAAATTACTTACTAACACTCTTTAAGTGAGTAAAAATTTATATTTGGTTTATATAATAATATAATTAATCATTTACATTAACTTCTTCTTCAATCACTCGACCTTTTTTTATAAAACAAAATATGGGTAATTAGTTCATTACAGAACCTTTGTATAGGACATACACAATAGCAACCCCTCCATATGTGTTTAATTTTATAATCTATTGCAATCCCTTTCAAAGGTCAAATAGTTGTGGCGCGATGCTCGTATAATACGTACCTTTCAAATGAAAAATTTAAAGGGATTGTGATAGATTTAAAATTATACAATTAGCCCCCTGTGTGCTTCTCGAGCTGTGACATCTCGTATTCGACATTCTTTTTGGAGCCAAAAATCTAAGTATACTAAAACTTATAGAAAATAATCATCGACATTATAGGATTGTCAAAGATCGTTGAGACTAAAACATTTTAATTTCAACTCTAGTACCTATCCATTTACATTTAACAAATATGCATATAATAATGCTTGTTTTCAATTTATTAAAGATCTCAAAATTTACGCCACCGTACAAAATTAGCACAACCTAAATCCAAATTAGAAATAGTAGACTAGCGTTTGGATAGCTTATGGTCCAGCATACGCTATGACAGTTTTAAACAACAAACTCCCAGAAGTTATCAACAAAACATCGCATATAAATTACCTATAATTGAGAATAGCAGTATCTTTCTAGCAACTAGTTGCTGAAATACTAATTGCAAGAATATTTCAACCAATAGTTTATTGTTGTTTTAAGATTGTTTTACTTGAATATAATAAAACGATCTTAAAATTAAAATAATTAAAGATTAAAAAATAGTATAATATAGCTTACGTACATACATAAATATAATTAATTTTATTCTTGCTGTGACCTAACAAGGTCTATGTTAAAAACAAATAAGTAACCATCATTTATAATAAATTTTAACAAGAAAAATATTGGAACAAATGAACTCGGCCACAAGTGAATTTTCAGATGGTATTTTTTCATGTCTCATATTCTGAAAGTAACTCATAACTTGCCTAAAATGCGGGTTGAAAGTGATATGTGGCGGCCCTAGGGCTGTAATAAATTTGAAAAAAGAATAGGCGGTGTCATGTCAAATCGATATCTGTAATCTCTTTGGAATTTTATTTACCAAAGGTATGTAGGCAAAGGCACAGAAGCCTATACAGCTTATTTTGCTACATTATAAAATAATTTTGTAACATTTTTCCTATTAAATATTTTTTTAGACTATTCTGTTTGTTTTTACTTTCCTCATATTCAAAATGAAAAGTAGAGTATTTACTTCGGGTGTATGGACCCATAACAGTCTCGAACTATCGGCGCCCTCACTTCGTTCGGGCGCCAAAACACTCGACTGTTATGTGTGTCATAATACTACGTACTATTAATACGCTGTAAGAATATCCTTCCTTGCATTCGAAAGAGAATAAAAAACAAATGTTTAACGATAAATTATGATGCAACAGCTAATAATTTATATTTTTTTTTTTTGCGTTGTCAATGCTATTTTTATACTTATGATAAATTTTAAATCTTAATGTACAACACACCATGATAATATACAACATAAGTCTAAATACTAAAAAACAATACCGTGACTGACTGACAGGCAACGCACAGCCCAAACGGCTAAACCAATTAAACTGAAGGTTTGCATACAGGTTCCTCTAACGATGTTGGCGAGCACTAAGAAAGGATTTTTTATATTACCACGGGAACGGGAACCATGCGGGTGAAATAGGCAACATTTTTTTTTTAAAGTTTGAAGCTATATTTCAAATATAACGAGCTCAAAGTTCGTAGGGTTGCGTCCTTTAATTACAGAGTTCCTATAGCCATCTTCTGGCTCCATCATCAGACCTTAGATGTTATCTAAGACCTGAGTACTCGTCCATGTTATCTCCCTGCGTACCGCTTCCACCCAATTTCTTCTTGTTAGGGTTTCAACTGGAAATCCGAAATTAATTTGAATACTTCCTACATTAAAATTGGATTCGTTCGTTCATTTATATACATCGATATGTTTATCGATATGTTCAAGCCCTATACGACATAAAAATG
The DNA here is from genome assembly GCA_910589605.1 of Chrysoteuchia culmella. Classification (NCBI taxonomy): domain Eukaryota; kingdom Metazoa; phylum Arthropoda; class Insecta; order Lepidoptera; family Crambidae; genus Chrysoteuchia; species Chrysoteuchia culmella. The sequence goes on along the minus strand of OU342655.1, from coordinate 18,580,470 downwards.
ACAATTGATTGAATGAGTGATACATATAACCCAACCAAATTACTTATGCAATATCTTTGAAGAATTTACATTTACAATGATTACTTTTTGAAATTACGTATTACATTTTGTTTACATACCAAATTTTATTTATTTTACGAAAAGTTGCTACTCTAATAGATTAAAATTGTACTTACGCGTGAAAAGAAAAATGTTTTGATTGTCCGGTATGATTTTTACAAATTAACACAGCGTATTTACCCATTTTTGAGGTAATGTTCCACTTCGAGATCTCGCGTCATACTGACAACGCCATATTGCTTACTGTGTCTAAAAGGCTCAGTAAGTGACAGAGGGGTAAAGGCGAACGCGGTCCTCGTTACGCGTCCAGTGGTTAATTCGTCCAAGGTGAATAGGTATCATAGAACACGTACTTATCTATAAGTCTATTTGAATAAATCTTCGACTTTCACATTATGGCCATAATTTAAACAAAACGTAGGTGTAACTACGATTGACGGCCATAATGGCAATCAATATGGCATATCGATACCTTGGGGCTCAAAGGGCGTAACCACCAAAACACGACTTTTCAGGAGAGCCAAAAAACTAAAATTTAAATTTTGTATTTATCACAACTTTGTTGTTATTGATCCTATAAATATGATTCTTACACCAAAAGTCGTTAATTTTTTATGTGCATAATGTTAAAACATAACATTTTAAGAAATATTTGTAATTAAAAAGTTAGCTGGTGAATACGCCTCACAAAATCCAACATGAATGTCTTTTATGCCCCATAAAATGACTGCTGCGTTAGTAACGCTGTCTTTTATGCCCCATAAAATGAGTGCTGCGTTAGTAACGCAGAGTGTAACCACCAACTTTCTAAATGAAAACTGTAGTTTTTATCGACCTGTTATTAGTTATTCAACTTTTTGGGTTCATATTACAATACTTACAACTGTTTTTAGTAAAATAGGTCAATTTGGCAACCCTTAGTCCATCAGAGGCTTGTATTCTATTCTGATATTTATAAGTAGGGAAGTTTTTTTTTACTTTTGGAATGACAAAATAAATTTAGTATTTTATAGTTAGTTACTAGAAGGAAGATAAGAGTAAAAGGCTACTATTGCAAAACAATCTTGATTGTTGGTTAGTTCTGACGAAGGTAATAAATATTAAGACAAATTAATTGGAACTACAAATTATTTTTAATGATTATTATTAACAATTTGCTACACAGCCAGTAAGATTTAACTAACCTTAAGCTACAAAATTTGCAAAGCTTCACAGCTTTGTCAAATGTTAGGCACATTAAAGCAATGATTGTGGCTTTAAAATTAAACCTAGTTTTGGAGGGCCTTAACATGGGTTATAACTAAACTTTTTAAGAGGAATGTGTAGCAAACGGTCTCCATACAAACGGCGATAACGTTTCCACCCTCTAAACCTTAACATACAACAATAAATTATGATGAAATATATTCAATATATTCTTTATGGCTTTAAGTCGTACAGATATACGCCCTACATTTTCATTTGAGATTGTCGTTTACGCCCAGTACTTTGATGATGCCTAATAATTATTGCTTTTACGTCCAAAAATACAAAAAAATCTGCATTACCAGCCTTGAAATTTGGGGTCGTATTCACCATTGTTTTCCGAATTTGAGAACTTTAAAAATACAGTTCGATAGCGCAGAAAAAACTGAATAAGATGGCATTTAAAACTCATTTTGACCAAAATGGTGGTTACGCCCTTTGAGCCCCAAGGTATCGATATGATGACGGTAGGCAATAGGTCCGGTAGTGGTCTCTTACGCATATCAAAGGACAGTACCATGGTATATGTAGGTGAACTGTAGTGTAACCACACCGCGGTAATTAAATGCCACAAATACTGCAGTAGACGGACGGAAGGCGGTAAGGTAATTACAGTCGGTTTCAATAACCCATCATCAGTAAGAAATAGATTTACAAGAGCTTACACTTCAGCCAACCTACACATTACGGATTTAATGTTTGTAAACAAACCCATATTTTATTTGACGTTTTATAAATGTGCACATCATGAATAGTTATCTAGTGTTTTATGTTTGTTATATTGAATAAATTATTTTGTTTACTTACAAACATTCTTGCCGTAATGTGCCTGGAGTACTGATATTTTTTGTTATTCAGTCCAAATAATACTAGATATAGAAAGTATACAATATGGAAACTGAACGTCAGTCAATGGTACTACTAATGGGTCAGCAGGACCTTGAGAAATCTCTTTTTAATTTTTGATATCTGATTCATAAAGAAACTCGGCAATCGCGGCATGGTTAGTGATTATTGTTATTTTTCATGGTTTCGTTAAGTTTACAGAAGTCTCATTTATGTTGTAAGTTATAGGATGGTGCTTTTTATATTGAATCCTAGAAAAAAGTGATTTCACCAAGAATACTTATATTATCTGATTATATATGTTACTGATTTACTTTATTAAATAATTATTTTGTGGCCGCGACTTTAATAATTATGCAACAAATTAAAAACTTTCCAGAAGGTGAATCGAAATGCCCAATAAGATTATAACTTTTTAATTTTGCATTTCACAATGCTATCCCTATGTGATAAATATTAAACAAGAAAATATACTAGATAAAAGCAACCTTGCCCATGTCGCTTTTTCTGGTATATTTTCTTGTTTAATATTTCCCAATAAGAATTAAGAGTACATTTTTTTAAGATTTCGTCACCCAATGGCAGTCATTCAAGGGTTTTGCGTGGCAAGTGTACTACAAAGAACTTCCGTGTTTGTACGTAATTTAACTGATTTTAGTACAGGTCGGCTACCGAAAGCTGGCACGTTATTAGTACCTACTCACGCTAATGCATTTCAAATAAAAAAATACGGACTAAAAACGTATAGATTAATACAAAAAAGTTCACTCTATAGTCGCAAATTCAAAACAATAAATGTCTCATTCATACTCGTAAGTTTAACTGCGCGCGAGAGAAACAGACAATTCTTGATGACCATGCAGTGCAACGTCAGGCCGCGCGCTCATTTATAGACAGTACGTGTAAATGTGCACCAGCTTTCGGTAACCGACCTATAGCTAAAACTGCTAAATATGATGCGTGTGACTGTTTGTCATTTAACTGACTGTGACTGACTGTGTTTGTGTTCCAAGTGAATTAAAAGTACATATAATTAGTTGCTTTGCATTTATATTATTGAATTGACTTTGTGTTATAATGTAAGAGCACAAGGTCTAATATTGTTATGTTGTACAAAGTTTATTTTTTTTTAGTTGTTAACAAAGATTGTTCCTATTAATTTTACATTGAAGTACGGTTTATGTTTGTTATTTACTTTGACAACCATATTCTTACTTGCTGACTAGTATTTTTAATTTACTGCTAAGAAAATTCTTAATTTCTTTACTGCTGTATGTATATAAGAGAATAAAAGACTTAACTGTTATAATAATAAAATAAAATAATTTGTAAAGATTTTTTTTTATTTCTGAAGACATTTATATCTGTAAGTACTAATATAAGTTTTCGACAAGTTCACATGGCAATTTTCTAGTGATGGGTTTTAACAGTATCCAACTATTAGCAATCAACGTGATCGAGATCAAAATCGATAAATGTAGCCGATGCATACTAGTAATTCACTAAAACAAAGATGGTGTGTGTGAGTGAGGCGTGTCCCCTTCCCCGTCTCAACTCACACACGATTGCCATGTAGACCTGTCGCGAACTATACCTACCTGTAGGCCTGAGCGGCTTTTATCGACTCGATAACTCGATAGTGTGTCACTGTCCCGCTCACACCGTAGTGCAGTAAGCAAGACAGCGTGATGCTCTATATCATATCCCGTGATATAGCAGTGTTCATGCTAGGCTGAAGATTTTGAAAGAAAGAAACGAAAGAAAAACCCTTTATTAGCCATATACACACAGGAGATAAAATACACACAAAAAATATTACAAGAAGCTACAATTTAGAATTTAGAAGTTACAATATCATTACTTACATGAAAAACAAATTAATGTGTGCCAATACATACCCCGTCTCCGTATAATGCTACTTTGGTTTAACATTCTCATGCTTTGATTCTGATTGTGATTTAATTTTGATATCTATGGTGAAAGAGTGTGTGGAATATGAGCATAAAATCAAAAGTTACAGACAGCTCTCTTCATAATAAGGAAACCTGACTCACTAGGGTGTCTATGTCTAGTCACTCTAGTGTATTGATCATATAGGTTTTATTTGTGAATTATGGAATTGTATTGACAATGGTAATTTTTCTTTTCTATACTCCAGCCATCTTACGGAAAGAATGTTGGTAAACAAACATTTGACCATTTTAAAAAAGCACTTTAAGGTAATAGTATATAAGTATGAGTGGTTTTTTTACATTCATTCTTTCTTTCTATCTATGTAGCGTTATCTCACTCTCTAGAGAATTCTCTCTCTTTCTGATTTTGTTTTTCTTTTTTATCACTATTAGTGAAAAGATAAATTAGCATCTTGGTCTCCAGTTATTTCCGCCACCACGTAGAACAAATATATTATGCAAAAAATAAAATTGATTTCACAGCCCAATTTTTATATTGATTTAACAACATAAATTTCTTAAAAACACAAAATCGCGAGTCTTCAGTGTCCGCCATATTTACTCGATTCGCGATTTTGTTCGCGTTTTTAAAAAAATCATGTTGTTAAATCAATATAAATCGTGCATTTATAAGTTCTATTGGCGGTGGAAGTAATTTGAATCCAAGATGCTTACTTATCCTTGCACAGATAGTGTTAAAAAAGGACAACAAAATTAATTAAAGAATTAATTCTCTAGAGTGAAATAACGCTATATAGAATTTAACTTCAAGTAGTTATTCGGAATGTTGGCTCCACTCAGGGGCGTCCATTCCATATAGGCAAAGGCGAAAGCTTATAAAAGTAATATCTTTTCTCCGTTTTTGCAACGTTTTACATTATTGCTCTGCTCCTATTAATCCTAGCGTGATATTGAATATCTATAAGCTTTCTAGATAAATGGACTATCTATGAACTATCCAACACAAAAATAATTTTTCAATTCGAACTAATAGTTCCGGAGATTAGTGTGCTCAAACAATCAAACTCTTTATTATTTATGACTAGCGACCGCTCTTGGTTTTACCCGCCGCTTGGTTCCCGTTACCGTGGGAATATCAGGATATTTTTTCCTATGTATAAGCTACATTGCTGTAAAGTTCTTAATTAGTTCAGTAGTTTTTGCGTGAAAGAGTAACAAACATTCATCCATACAACTATCCTCACAAACTTTCGAACTTATAATATTAGGTAGCAGGATAGGATAAGTGCAAAGTTTCTAGTTAGATCTACAGTGCCTACCACGCTGGAAAATTTATGCACCATGCGCAAAAACAATAAATTTGAGTAGATACATGCCGAAGAGGCTCAAATGCGCACCTCGCGATCGCGATCTCGATGTCATCGCGATGTAAAACAAATGTATGCAAATACAAGCATGATAACATAATGATACCTACCGCAATACATCGCGGTCTAAATCTTTTGTCATGTTAGTCCACCACTGCGAGCTACGATCTTAGCCTCGACAGCGAGGTATCGCAGATAGGCATCTTCGGCATGTTTCTACCCTAATTTATGGGTAGTAATAAACCGATCGACAAAAAAATTTTTGAACGACAAAAATAGCGACAAAAATACTACGTGAGCGACTAAAGTCGTCAATCTAACCTAACCTAACCTAACCTAAACCTAGGTTTTCCGCAACCCAACCTAGATTTTTAGTCGTTCAATTTAGTAATTTTTAGTCCATCGGTTTATTATATTCGCAGCCAGCTTACCTATACCTACTAAAATCTCCTAGTACTACAGGGGTCTTGGGCAATCTACCGCATGTTTCAGAGGCGTACGGGGCGGGGTGAAGCAATACGAGGTAGGGATGACGTGACATGCGCACGCGGTTAGCTTCAACCGCCTCTACTGGCAGCAACCAGTGTATTGCATCGTTGACTCGTGGTGTGCCCAGGTAGATCTCCATAGGCCTATTTTAACGATTGACCTACTTACTTACGAAATGTATAGTCTGCAGCACGTAAGGCATGATTCGCACCGAACGAACGGACGGAGTTGGCGCGCAGCGCAGCGCATTTTACAATTGCTGATGGAATTTGAAACACCCGTAAGGAATTTCAGTTCCCTATTTGCGTGGGCGTGCGCAGGCGGCTACGTAAATTGCATGCAAATATGAAACTTAACTTTACTTTACGGATGTTTCAATTTACTTTAGCAATTGTAAAATGCGCTGCGCTGCGCGCCAACTCCGTCCGTTCGTTCGGTGCGAATCATGCCTTACGTGCTGCAGACTATACATTTCGTAAGTAAGTAGGTCAATCGTTAAAATAGGCCTATGGAGATCTACCTGGGCACACCACGAGTCAACGATGCAATACACTGGTTGCTGCCAGTAGAGGCGGTTGAAGCTAACCGCGTGCGCATGTCACGTCATCCCTACCTCGTATTGCTTCACCCCGCCCCGTACGCCTCTGAAACATGCGGTAGATTTTAGTAGGTATAGGTAAGCTGGCTGCGAATATAATAAACCGATGGACTAAAAATTACTAAATTGAACGACTAAAAATCTAGGTTGGGTTGCGGAAAACCTAGGTTTAGGTTAGGTTAGGTTAGGTTAGATTGACGACTTTAGTCGCTCACGTAGTATTTTTGTCGCTATTTTTGTCGTTCAAAAATTTTTTTGTCGATCGGTTTATTACTACCCATAAATTAGGGTAGAAACATGCCGAAGATGCCTATCTGCGATACCTCGCTGTCGAGGCTAAGATCGTAGCTCGCAGTGGTGGACTAACATGACAAAAGATTTAGACCGCGATGTATTGCGGTAGGTATCATTATGTTATCATGCTTGTATTTGCATACATTTGTTTTACATCGCGATGACATCGAGATCGCGATCGCGAGGTGCGCATTTGAGCCTCTTCGGCATGTATCTACTCAAATTTATTGTTTTTGCGCATGGTGCATAAATTTTCCAGCGTGGTAGGCACTGTAGATCTAACTAGAAACTTTGCACTTATCCTATCCTGCTACCTAATATTATAAGTTCGAAAGTTTGTGAGGATAGTTGTATGGATGAATGTTTGTTACTCTTTCACGCAAAAACTACTGAACTGATTAAGATGAAACTTTACAGCAATGTAGCTTATACATAGGAAAAAATATCCTGATATTCCCACGGTAACGGGAACCACGCGGCGGGTAAAACCAAGAGCGGTCGCTAGTCATAAATAATAAAGAGTTTGATTGTTTGAGCACACTAATCTCCGGAACTACTAGTTCGAATTGAAAAATTATTTTTGTGTTGGATAGTCCATAGATAGTCCATTTATCTAGAAAGCTTATAGATATTCAATATCACGCTAGGATTAATAGGAGCAGAGCAATAATGTAAAACGTTGCAAAAACGGAGAAAAGATATTACTTTTATAAGCTTTCGCCTTTGCCTATATGGAATGGACGCCCCTGAGTGGAGCCAACATTCCGAATAACTACTTGAAGTTAAATTCTATATAGCGTTATTTCACTCTAGAGAATTCATTCTGTAATTAATTTTGTTGTCCTTTTTTAACACTATCAGTGCAAGGATAAGTAAGCATCTTGGATTCAAATTACTTCCACCGCCAATAGAACTTATAAATGCACGATTTATATTGATTTAACAACATAAATTTCTTAAAAACGCGAACAAAATCGCGAATCGAGTAAATATGGCGGACACTGAAGACTCGCGATTTTGTGTGTTTTTAAGAAATTTATGTTGTTAAATCAATATAAAAATTGGGCTGTAAAATCAATTTTATTTTTTGCATATATTTGTTCTACGTGGTGGCAGAAATAACTGGAGACCAAGTTGCTAATTTATCTTTTCACTAATAGTGATAAAAAAGAAAAACAAAATCAGAAAAAGAGAGAATTCTCTAGAGAGTGAGATAACGCTACATAGATAGAAAGAATGAATGAATGTAAAAAAACCACCCATACTTATATACTATTACCTTAAAGTGCTTTTTTAAAATGGTCAAATGTTTGTTTACCAACATTCTTTCCGTAAGATGGCTGGAGTATAGAAAAGAAAAATTATCATTGTCAATACAATTCCATAATTCACAAATAAAACCTACATGATCAATACACTAGAGTGACTAGACATAGACACCCTAGTGAGTCAGGTTTCCTTATTATGAAGAGAGCTGTCTGTAACTTTTGATTTTATGCTCATATTCCACACACTCTTTCACTATAGATATCAAAATTAAATCACAATCAGAATCAAAGCCTGAGAATGTTAAACCAAAGTAGCATTATGCGGAGACGGGGTATGTATTGGCACACATTAATTTGTTTTTAACCGACTTCAAAAAAAAGGAGGAGGTTCTCAAGTCGACTGTATTTTTTTTTATATTTTTTTATGTATGTTCTACCATAACTTCGCCAGTTGTTAACAGATTTTTTATAATTCTTTTTTTATCTGAAAGAAAATGGTTTATGTGTGGTCCCATATAATTTTTACGAAGATCTGGCTAGTAGTTTTTTCATAATCCTGAAAAATATCAATCACCTTTTGGCAAGTAGTCGTATACCTAGATGACATCATTGTTGTGTATGGGCTGATTTTTAGTGTAAGTAACGGCACATAATGTAACAAAAAAATCTGACATAAAAACATTTTATAAAAAATACAAACCGACTTCAAAAAGTAAAAAATAAAACTTTTGGAGTCGGTGCTAGTTAGCTAAGGCCAAAAAATATATAGTTAATAGCAGTGCAATGTAGAATGCTTTGGCTGGCACCGACACCAAAAGTTTTATTTTTTACTTTTTGAAGTCAGTTTGTTTTTTTTTTTATAAAATGTTTTTTCATGTAAAGTAATGATATTGTAACTTCTAAATTCTAAATTATAGCTTCTTGTAATATTTTTTGTGTGTATTTTTTCTAAACCTAGGTTTTCCGCAACCCAACCTAGATTTTTAGTCGTTCAATTTAGTAATTTTTAGTCCATCGGTTTATTATATTCGCAGCCAGCTTACCTATACCTACTAAAATCTCCTAGTACTACAGGGGTCTTGGGCAATCTACCGCATGTTTCAGAGGCGTACGGGGCGGGTTGAAGCAATACGAGGTAGGGATGACGTGACATGCGCACGCGGTTAGCTTCAACCGCCTCTACTGGCAGCAACCAGTGTATTGCATCGTTGACTCGTGGTGTGCCCAGGTAGATCTCCATAGGCCTATTTTAACGATTGACCTACTTACTTACGAAATGTATAGTCTGCAGCACGTAAGGCATGATTCGCACCGAACGAACGGACGGAGTTGGCGCGCAGCGCAGCGCATTTTACAATTGCTGATGGAATTTGAAACACCCGTAAGGAATTTCAGTTCCCTATTTGCGTGGGCGTGCGCAGGCGGCTACGTAAATTGCATGCAAATATGAAACTTAACTTTACTTTACGGATGTTTCAATTTACTTTAGCAATTGTAAAATGCGCTGCGCTGCGCGCCGACTCCATCCGGTGTGTATCATACAATACATTAGCTTTACAGTTTGATCTTGAGAGCGCCCTTATGCCCACTCGTAATAGCGGCGGTTTTCGTAGTGCAAATGTGTCAAAAAAGACTTACTTGCTGTTGACTGTACAGGCTCTTATTGTCAACGTAAAGTCTCGTTTAAAGTTCCGAACCCGGTCGATTTGTAATCTGACGGCTTCAGTATAGCTTCAGTGGAGAACCGAGTTTGTAATTTAGATGATGCTGATTGATAAAAAAAAACAGTTCAGGATCACACTGATTTTTTCTGCGGCAGCCAATTCAGTTTCACGTTATGCCAAACACGGTTATCCCGCTGACTCGGAAATGAAAACATTTGAGCGAACGAGCACTGTATATTTAGTGAATATGTTCGATTTGGCAAACTTTTGCTTACGAGACGATACGTGTTTTCATTTGGAGATTGGAGCTCCATAAGAAAATTTTCACCGAACATTTTTATGCTAGAGGCACAGAATACTTAATAGTATAGAGGGCTAGAGGTATTACTAGAAGCGCACCTATTTCAAGCGCACCTAGATTATACCTAGGTATTCCTCGAAGCGCACCTATTTTAGGTAAGTATACCTCAAATGCTGAGGTCGCTACTCCGAAAATAAAATTAGAAATTATATTAAACTAAAAGAATTCCCACCTTTTTTCTCCATACACCTGCATTCCAATCCAAGCTGTGACGCAATTAAGAGTTGTGCTCGAGTTACGTTCGTCGAAGCAGATTGCTTGTCAGCAGAATAACGATTGAAGTGCAGTCTGCGTTTGACACCGTTTCCTCTGCATCAACAGAATTTGAAACCATGATATAGAAATTGGAACGTTGTTTTGAAAGTATAATCAAAATGCTAGTTGCAGTAGGTAGTTTCTTTTTTATTACTAGGGTCAATATTTATACTAATACTATCGCAGACTCAAAGCGTCAATCTGAAAGTAACATCGAGTTGTATTCTTTGGTTCAACCTTATATGCACAATAACCGACTTCCAAAAAGGAGGTTTTGTTTATGTATGTATGTACACCGATTACGCCGATATTTCTGATCCGATTTACGTGCTTCGTTCTTTTTTTGTTCGATGCGGAATAGCTGCCATTTGGTTCCATAAAAATTTGATTCAGTTTGGCCCTGTAATTTTTATTTCATGAGCATTTATGTTAACTTGCACGATGTAATTTTTCACGATACTTAGTTTAAAATGAAATCTAATCTAATCTTGAAAAATCCTACTGTAGTTTACAAAACAACCTATTGCGGACACTAAAAAGTAAAAAAACCGACTTCAAAAACTAAAAAGCATGAAATAAGTAATTTGGAGTCGGTGCCAGCTAAGGTAAGAAAAATAAAGGAATAGGAACTCAGAATGCCTTAGCTGGCATCGACCCCAAAAGGTTTATTTTTTGCTTTTTAGTTTTTGAAGTATGGGTTTTTCAGGATTATAAACTACTTGCGGCCGCCCGCGGTTTATCCCGCGTGGTTCCCGTGCCCGTGGGAATATCGGGATAAAAAGTACCCTATGTTTTAATTCGGGCTATCTACTTCTCTATGCTAAATTTCTTTCAAATCTGTTCAGTAGTTTTAGCGTGAGAGTAACAAATAAACAAGAAACTGACATATTTTTGCATTACCTTATGCCGTTTTTTTTTGTTTCACTTCTAGAGAACCTCGCTACTTTTGTGATTAAAAGTGATCAAGAATAAGTAATGTTATGATTATTATTTTCGTTTCTTATACGATCAATTTAAAATATCTCGAAAGGTACCTACTCATTTTTTGTTAGCAAAATTGACTACTTTATTAAATATATTTTTAAATAACAATATAGCATTTGATTGCTTAGTCTTCAAACGATGTGGGGGTCGAAATGTAATTAACGATTTTCTCCTGTCATGAGTCATCTCATCAACATCATTGACATCAAGTTGTTTTATATTTCACAATTTTGTGAAAGGTCGAAAACAACGAGCTTACAGTCAAAGATATGTAAAAACCACAAGTTGCCACAAAATGTAACCTTCTAAATTACTATAAGTAGATATGGAAACTGCCAAAACTACAAAAATAAGTATAAGTACAACAATTTGAACATTACTTGGTAAACAGATAAGTGCAATAATATGTAGGTATACATAGGAACCTCATTAACTTATGGACAACAACGTAATTATAAATATGTACCCACATGATATAAGTATAGATTTTTCTATTAAAATATCAAGTACTAAGGCTAAGCGCGCACTTCGAGTTTAGTTGTTGTTGCGAGTAATAATTGTTCGTCTGTGAACAATACTTAATTACCTATACTATACTACTAGAGTCGAGGTATGGAACATTTCATGAATAAGTAGCATGTGAAAAATTATATGAAATGATTTTCATTATTCACACCTGCTCATTTCCCTTCACACCTACTGCTAAAAAATTCGATCCCTCTAGTCAGCGGTTTTACGCGCGTGGTTTCTTGCGGAAATGTGTCGAAACATCCGGAAATCAAAAAAACCATCAAAATAACATACAATTTAAAAGTAAATGTGTTAATAATAAGCGTGTTAAAATTCGTTTACAGTTATTTTATTCAGTGTTTTTGTTATTTTTTTATTGAAATAAATAATTTTCCAGTTGAAATCCAAATTTTCCAGTTGTCGGAATTAATAAGTGGGCCAATCAATTCATTCTTGTAAATATTTCAAGAGTGAGTGGCATTTATTTTAAACTACCAACAGCTATTTTCAGAATTTTGAATGCAAAGAAATGACAGACCATTATGCTTTTTTTACGTCCTAATGATGATGACGTTGTCCAGGCCGATTTTGGGCCTCGGCGACGCAACGTCGAGCCCAAAAATTTGTAGATTTAAGTAATATCTGGACAAAGTTTCTAACAAAAGGCGTCGCTTTCCTCCTTTGCGGAAGGGTAGCTTATCGAATATTGTTTTGCGAATCGGCGCCAAGGCCAGCTGGTCGGCCATTAATTTGCCATGCACTGTTATGAATAAATCTGCCAGACTAGCTGCAGACTTTATTAAGTCGGAACTGCGCCCGTTTTTCGATATTCCGACTGTCTTGATGGTACAGATGGTTACAATTATACTTACTTGAACTGTAGGGTCAACACGAAAAAATATCGAAATAGTATCGAGTAAGTATCGAGCACGTAATCTCATTTTTTTTTTTAGGAAAATGTAGTTTCGTTTACGTCCAGTAGGAATATTCTCAAACATTTTTACTTTACATCCTCGATACTCATTCGAAAGTTAGTCGTGCTAGGCCTACTACTTGAGCAACTTTTAACGACTCGATAGCTCGATAAGGTGTCACTGTCCCGCTCACATCGTAGCCGAGTAAGCAAGACAGCATGATGCGCTATTATATACAGGATGGTAATTTAAAACGGGGCATTAAGGGTAGGTAGCTTAAGTGCCTTTTCACACCTCCCGGTTGCCGGGTAGCCGGCGCCGACTGTCCGGTATCACATTCAGCTTTCACACGAGCCGATTTTATATCGAGTACCGTTTACTATCGACGCCAGTACAGTCGCATATTTTTTTTTTTTAATTAAATTTTAAATTTTAAGCAAGTACGACGTGGAGGGCTAGCAGCAAATAATGTAAGAAATATTTTAGCGGACTATTTTTTTACCGAATCCGGAGCAGTCAGTTGGCAGTTATCTAAAATATAACATGTTTACATCAGTTATGTAAACTAGAAATTAAAATAAAATTAAGTACCTACTGACTTACCAAATGCGTTTTTTTCATTGTCGTCTATTTCTTCAAAGTTGTTTTTTAATAATACACAGACTTCCCTCTGTTTTTTGTTTTATTTTTATCTTTATATTCTGAACAGGTTTTATCTTATAAAACCGGCCTAGCTTCCACTAAAGTTATTAGTAATTCAATATCTATCTCCATTTTACAATTTTCGCATAAAGTGATAGGATGATACGAGGGTGTGAGAATAAACGACGTGCGCTTGCTCTCCCTGTGATTGTACCTGGGCGACTGCGATAAATTAGCATCTTGGTCTCCAGTTATTTCCGCCACCACGTAAAACAAATATATGCAAAAAATAAAATTGATTTCACAGCCCAATTTTTATATTGATTTAACAACATAAATTTCTTAAAAACACACAAAATCGCGAGTCTTCAGTGTCCGCCATATTTACTCGATTCGCGATTTTGTTCGCGTTTTTAAGAAATTCATGTTGTTAAATCAATATAAATCGTGCATTTATAAGTTCTATTGGCGGTGGAAGTAATTTGAATCCAAGATGCTTACTTATCCTTGCACTGATAGTGTTAAAAAAGGACAACAAAATTAATTAAAGAATGAATTCTCTAGAGTGAAATAACGCTATATAGAATTTAACTTCAAGTAGTTATTCGGAATGTTGGCTCCACTCAGGGGCGTCTATTCCATATAGGCAAAGGCGAAAGCTTATAAAAGTAATATCTTTTCTCCGTTTTTGCAACGTTTTACATTATTACTCTGCTCCTATTAATCCTAGCGTGATATTGAATATCTATAAGCTTTCTAGATAAATGGACTATCTATGGACTATCCAACACAAAAATAATTTTTCAATTCGAACTAGTAGTTCCGGAGATTAGTGTGCTAAAACAATCAAACTCTTTATTATTTATGACTAGCGACCGCTCTTGGTTTTACCCGCCGCGTGGTTCCCGTTACCGTGGGAATATCAGGATATTTTTTCCTATGTATAAGCTACACTGCTGTAAAGTTTCATCTTAATCAGTTCAGTAGTTTTTGCGTGAAAGAGTAACAAACATTCATCCATACAACTATCCTCACAAACTTTCGAACTTATAATATTAGGTAGCAGGATAGGATAAGTGCAAAGTTTCTAGTTAGATCTACAGTGCCTACCACGCTGGAAAATTAATGCACCATGCGCAAAAACAATAAATTTGAGTAGATACATGCCGAAGGGGCTCAGATGCGCACCTCGCGATCGCGATCTCGATGTCATCGCGATGTAAAACAAATGTATGCAAATACAAGCATGATAACATAATGATACCTACCGCAATACATCGCGGTCTAAATCTTTTGTCATGTTAGTCCACCACTGCGAGCTACGATCTTAGCCTCGACAGCGAGGTATCGCAGATAGGCATCTTCGGCATGTTTCTACCCTAATTTATGGGTAGTAATAAACCGATCGACAAAAAAATTTTTGAACGACAAAAATAGCGGCAAAAATACTACGTGAGCGACTAAAGTCGTCAATCTAACCTAACCTAAACCTAGGTTTTCCGCAACCCAACCTAGATTTTTAGTCGTTCAATTTAGTAATTTTTAGTCCATCGGTTTATTATATTCGCAGCCAGCTTACCTATACCTACTAAAATCTCCTAGTACTACAGGGGTCTTGGGCAATCTACCGCATGTTTCAGAGGCGTACGGGGCGGGGTGAAGCAATACGAGGTAGGGATGACGTGACATGCGCACGCGGTTAGCTTCAACCGCCTCTACTGGCAGCAACCACCGGTTTCAAACAGAGGTCCCGGGTTCGATTCCCAGTGTATTGCATCGTTGACTCGTGGTGTGCCCAGGTAGATCTCCATAGGCCTATTTTAACGATTGACCTACTTACTTTACGAAATGTATAGTCTGCAGCACGTAATGCATGATTCGCACCGAACGGACGGAGTTGGCGCGCAGCGCAGCGCATTTTACAATTGCTGAAGGAATTTGAAACACCCGTAAGGAATTTCAGTTCGCTATTTGCGTGGGCGTGCGCAGGCGGCTACGTAAATTGCATGCAAATATGAAACTTTACTTTACGGATGTTTTAATTTACTTTAGCAATTGTAAAATGCGCTGCGCTGTGCGCCGACTCCATCCGGTGTGTATCATACAATACATTAGCTTTACAGTTTGATCTTGAGAGCGCCCTTATGCCCACTCGTAATAGCGGCGGTTTTCGTAGTGCAAATGTGTCAAAAAAGACTTACTTGCTGTTGACTGTACAGGCTCTTATTGTCAACGTAAAGCCTCGTTTAAAGTTCCGAACCCGGTCGATTTGTAATCTGACGGCTTCAGTATAGCTTCAGTGGAGAACCGAGTTTGGCATTTGGATGATGCTGATTGATAAAAAAACAGTTCAGGATCACACTGATTTTTTCTGCGGCAGCCAATTCAGTTTCACGTTATGCCAAACACGGTTATCCCGCTGACTCGGAAATGAAAACATTTGAGCGAACGAGTACTGTATATTTAGTGAATATGTTCGATTTGGCAAACTTTTGCTTACGAGACGATACGTGTTTTCATTTGGAGCTCCATAAGAAAATTTTCACCGAACATTTTTATGCTAGAGGCACAGAATACTTAATAGTATAGAGGGCTAGAGGTATTACTAGAAGCGCACCTATTTCAAGCGCACCTAGATTATACCTAGGTATTCCTCGAAGCGCACCTATTTTAGGTAAGTATACCTCAAATGCTGAGGTCGCTACTCCGAAAATAAAATTAGAAATTATATTAAACTAAAAGAATTCCCACCTTTTTTCTCCATACACCTGCATTCCAATCCAAGCTGTGACGCAATTAAGAGTTGTGCTCGAGTTACGTTCGTCGAAGCAGATTGCTTGTCAGCAGAATAACGATTGAAGTGCAGTCTGCGTTTGACACCGTTTCCTCTGCATCAACAGAATTTGAAACCATGATATAGAAATTGGAACGTTGTTTTGAAAGTATAATCAAAATGCTAGTTGCAGTAGGTAGTTTCTTTTTTATTACTAGGGTCAATATTTATACTAATACTAGCGCAGACTCAAAGCGTCAATCTGAAAGTTACATCGAGTTGTATTCTTTGGTTCAACCTTATATGCACAATAACCGACTTCCAAAAAGGAGGTTTTGTTTATGTATGTATGTACACCGATTACGCCGAGATTTATGATCCGATTTACGTGCTTCGTTCTTTTTTTGTTCGATGCGGAATAGCTGCCATTTGGTTCCATAAAAATTTGATTCAGTTTGGCCCAGTAATTTTTATTTCATGAGCATTTTTGTTAACTTGCACGATGTAATTTTTCACGATACTTAGTTTAAAATCAAATCTAATCTAATCTTGAAAAATCTTACTGTAGTTTACAAAACAACCTATTGCGGACACTAAAAAGTAAAAAAAGTATAAGTCTTTTGGAGTCGGTGCCAGCTAAGGTAAGAAAAATAAAGGAATAGGAACGCGGAATGCCTTAGCTGGCATCGACTCCAAAAGGTTTATTTTTTGCTTTTTAGTTTTTGAAGTATGGGTTTTTCAGGATTACTAGCGGCCGCCCGCGGTTTATCCTGCGTGGTTCCCGTGCCCGTGGGAATATCGGGATAAAAAGTACCCTATGTTTTAATTCGGGCTACTTCTCTATGCTAAATTTCTTTCAAATCTGTTCAGTAGTTTTAGCGTGAGAGTAACAAATAAACAAGAAACTGACATATTTTTGCATTACCTTATGCCGTTTTTTTTGTTTCACTTCTAGAGAACCTCGCTACTTTTGTGATTAAAAGTGATCAAGAATAAGTAATGTTATGATTATTATTTTCGTTTCTTATACGATCAATTTAAAATATCTCGAAAGGTACCTACTCATTTTTTGTTAGCAAAATTGACTACTTTATTAAATATATTTTTAAATAACAATATAGCATTTGATTGCTTAGTCTTCAAACGAAGTGGGGGTCGAAATATAATTAAAGATTTTCTCCTGTCATTCATGAGTCATCTCATCAACATCATTGACATCAAGTTGTTTTATATTTCACAATTTTGTGAAAGGTCGAAAACAATGAGCTTACAGTCAAGGTCGAAAGATATGTAAAAACCACAAGTTGCCACAAAATGTAACCTTCTAAATTACTATAGATATGGAAACTGCCAAAACTACAAAAATAAGTATAAGTACAACAATTTGAACATTACTTGGTAAACAGATAAGTGCAATAATATGTAGGTATACATAGGAACCTCATTAACTTATGGACAACAACGTAATTATAAATATGTACCCACATGATATAAGTATAGATTTTTCTATTAAAATATCAAGTACTAAGGCAAAGCGCGCACTTCGAGTTTAGTTGTTGTTGCGAGTAATAATTGTTCGTCTGTGAACAATACTTAATTACCTATACTATACTACTAGAGTCGAGGTATGGAACATTTCATGAATAAGTAGCATGTGAAAAATTATATGAAATGATTTTCATTATTCACACCTGCTCATTCCCTTCAAACCGACTGCTAAAAAATTCGATCCCTCTAGTCAGCGGTTTTACGCGTGTGGTTTCTTGCGGAAATGTGTCGAAACATCCGGAAATCAAAAAAACCATCAAAATAACATACAATTTAAAAGTAAATGTGTTAATAATAAGCGTGTTAAAATTCGTTTACAGTTATTTTATTCAGTGTTTTTGTTATTTTTTTATTGAAATAAATAATTTTTCTGTTGAAATCCAAATTTTCCAGCTGTCGGAAGACCCATAAGTGGGCCAATCAATTCATTCTTGTAAATATTTCAAGAGTGACTAATAAACTAAAGCATTTATTTTAAACTACTTACCAAGTACTATTTTCAGAATTTTGAATGCAAAGAAATGACAGCCCATTTTGCTTTTTTTACGTCTATGGATGGATGGGCCCTAAAATTTGATGATGACGTTGTCCAGGCCGATTTTGGGCCTCGGCGACGCAACGTCGAGCCCTAAAATTTGTAGATTTAAGTAATATCTGGACAAAGTTTCTAACAAAAGGCGTCGCTTTCTCCTTTGCGGAAGGGTAGCTTATCGAATATTGTTTTGCGAATCGGCGCCAAGGCCAGCTGGTTGGCCATTAATTTGCCATGCACTGTAATGAATAAATCTGCCAGACTAGCTGCAGACTTTATTAAGTCGGAACTGCGCCCGTTTTTCGATATTCCGACTGTCTTGATGGTACAGATGGTTACAATTATACTATTAGGTATACTTACTTGAACTGTAAGGTCAACACGAAAAAATATCGAAATAGTATCGAGTAAGTATCGAGCACGTAATCTCAAAAAATGTATAGGAAAATGTAGTTTCGTTTACGTCCAGTAGGAATATTCTCAAACATTTTTACTTTACTTCCTCGATACTCATTCGAAAGTTAGTCGTGCTAGGCCTACTGTAGGCCTACTTGAGCAACTTTTATCGACCCGATAGCTCGATAACGTGTCACTGTCCCGCTCACATCGTAGCGGAGTAAGCAAGACAGCATGATGCGCTATTATATACAGGGTGGAAATTTAAAACGGGGCATTAAGGGTAGGTAGCTTAACCGTTGTAGCTTCATGAAAACGTTCTTAGGAAACCATCCTTAATTTTTTGAGAAATATTGAACTGCATTAACGGATTTTGAAAAAATAATAATACAGTCAGCAGAAAAAAAAATGTTTTTATAACTTTTTAATTTTGCATTTTACAATGCTATTTTTATGTCATAAATATTAAACAAGAAAATATACTAGAAAAAATCAACTAGTCTGATGTTGCCTTGACGGTATTCCGGCCAATTGCACTAACCAATTATGCACTTATTGAGGTCTCTATAGCATAACTGGTTAGTGCATTGGGCCGGAATCCCAAGGATGCGGGTTCGATTTCTTTCGATTCTATTTATGTCATAAAAATGTTTTTATAAAACTTTTTGATGCTAATCGATCCTGTTTCTTATAAGGATCAAAACGGTCTAAGGCACCAACTACTAGACAAGTCAGAAATCGCGAAAAAGTATTTCTACATAAAATAAGTTCCATCAACGAATGTACTCGTTGGTGAAGCGGATACCGCGGCGTGTGGCGCGAGCGCGGTCTAGTATTCATACCTCAGTTGGTGTCTTAGAGTGTTTGATCCTCATGAGAACAAGATCGATTGGCATAAAAAAATATTTTTGAAAACTAACTATTTTCCTGCAAACTGTAATTTTTTTTAAATCCGTGAATGCATTTCAAAATTTAAAAAAAAAAAAAATTATAGTTTCTTAAGAACGTTTTCATGTAGCAACAACGGTTAAGGTAACTACCTGCCCTTACTGCCCCGTCTTAAATTTCCACCCTGTAATATCATATCGCGTGGTATAGATAGCATGATGCGCTATAAATATCATATTGCTTGTTATAGCGGTGTTCATGCTGGTGTTGTCTTTTCTGTGAAGCTACGGCCACACTATAGCGCTATCGCGAACATTTGCTGTTTTTTTTATGAACAACGGGGAGACGTTTAAATCCTTCTTCATATCTGAATGTTAAGTATTGATAAGGCTGAAAGGGCAAGCGCGCCTCTCCCGCAGTTTAACCACTTAGAAACTGGCTATCTCTGACTAATGCCGGTACAAAACACAACGATGCTGAAAATGTGGCGGGACCTACCTGTGGTCGCACATACTACTACACACGGTGCCAGAAACGTGTTTCCACCGTGCATTAAATAGATGGCGCTGAAAACAATTCAGTTCGGCATCGAGGAACATGTATGGAAACCTACATCTCGCTTACAGAAGTTTCACCAGCCACAAAATATACAGGATGGAAAAAAAAGATTTTTTCATTTGTTGATTAACAACAATGTTTTTGTAGGGATGTATGGTGGAAGTATAGACAATGATGGTAGATGGTAAGCCACTTGCAGGAAGTCCAAATAGCCAGCTCTTCCTCCCGACTGGGTGTTGGTAGTCCAGGGACCGCGGTCCGACTGATGAACGTCGGACTATGTATACAGATACAGGGTGGAAAAAATATATGGGCCCTGGAGGGCACCTACCTTAAATCGTTTAGTAAGCTTATTTTACAGAAAGGAAACTTTCCTTTATTTTCAAAAATAAGTAATCCTGCATTCAAAGATTTTTGATAAATCACTTGACTGCCCCGGGATTCCAACCGGCTTAAATTAGAAAAAATAACACCATGTACTTTTATGGCAATCGATAGTCTTTATGAAGATCAATTTAGTTTAAGTACATAGTGTCTAAAATTAAAGACAAAGCCTAGAAAGATAAAAGATCACTAATAGTTCTACCTTGCCCACCCATTAGTAGTACGTACTTATTACTTACATTACACCCACTAAATAAAATAAAAATGAAGTTCACTTATTCAACTTTTAAGTGACTCGAAATGAGCACCATTTGCAGCAATAAACAGATTTTAAGGTTTTAAGATAATTCATTTTTTTGCCTATTCATATTCACCATTAACTTGATGCTCGAGGAATACTCGTAGTTGGGTACAATACTAAAGGTATCTAGAACTATTGTGAACTACAGTGATGTTTTATCTTTCTGGGCTTGCCTTTGATTTTAGATACTAAGTTACTAAAACTAAATTGATCTATATAAATAAGACTGTCGATTGGTACCATAAAAGTACCTACATGGTGTTATTTTTTCTAATTTAACTCAGATGTTACGGACTTAAAATATTGCATTTAGATTTAATGATTTTTGTATGCGGTTTAATAAATATTAAATGACGTAGGAAAAAAAATATAAAAAAATATTTTCCTAGTGGAAATTCGGAAAATTTGTGTTATTTTTAAGCAACTGTAGTAAAATCTAAAATACCCATATTTTCTTAAATATGTTCATAAATTATGTGTTTTTCTTATGCGTTGTTTTAAAACGACGGTAGTAACAAGTGGGTTAAGCCGATTCGATTCCCGGGGCAGGCAAGTGATTTATCAAAAACCTCAGAATACAGG
Source organism: Chrysoteuchia culmella (assembly GCA_910589605.1). Lineage (NCBI taxonomy): Eukaryota > Metazoa > Arthropoda > Insecta > Lepidoptera > Crambidae > Chrysoteuchia > Chrysoteuchia culmella. Next base: position 18,559,098 of record OU342655.1, on the reverse strand, counting down.
ATTACTTATTTTTTAATATAAATTAATATTTCCTTTCAGTAAAATGAGCTAACTAAACGATTTAAGGTAGTTGCCCTCCAGGGCACATAGTTTTTTTCCACCCTGTATCTGTATACATAGTCCGACGTTCATCAGTCGGTCCGCGAACCCCGGAATACCAACACCCAGTCGGGAGGAAGTCGCTATTTGGACTTCCTGCAAGTTGCTTACCATCTACCATCCTTGTCTATACTTCCACCATACATCAATACAAAAACATTGTTGTTATGGCCTCAGACTTGGTTAACATGGCGGTAGCTAGCCAGGCGGACTTACAAGTCCTATCCAGCCGAACCGAATACAATAAGTAATACTAATACCCCCACTGCCACAGGTCTCACACCGGCGGTTGTTACCACTAGACCACAGAGGCGGTTAATCGGCCAATTAGGCAATCACAAGAAAAAAAATCTGCATTCAAGAAAGCCATTTCCGTTTCCGTAATGTTTAAAATTCATAGAGTCTTAAATTTATGGCACCTCGAATTTGCATAGGATCCGGAAAACTAGTGCATAATGTTAAAGAGAAAATTAATTCAAAAGCGGAAAACATGATAAATTCATTACGACTTATTTTTTGAAATCATTGCCAAATTCAAAGTATCCATGTCGTCGTTATCTTTAGCGATTTTTTTTTGTGAAACACAATATTAAAAAGACGTTTTTTTAAACATACAAGGGCTCAATCCTCAATTTTGAACGATAATACCAAACCAGCTTAAGTCGTCGTCGAGTAATCGGTGAACGTACTTACATGAAAAAAAAAACTCTTTCTTTTTTGAAGTCGGTAAAAATGCTTTTATTTTACAATCTAGCGACTGCTCGCGGTTTCACCCGCGTGGTTCCCGTTCCCGTGGGATTTTTTGGTTTCAAAGTATCCTTAGTTCATAACCAGGCTATCTTCTATCTGTGTACCAAATTTCATCCAAATCCGTTCAGTAGTTTCGGAGCCTATTTAATGCAAACAAACAAACAATCAAATCTTTCCCCTTTATAATATTAATAGTATTATAGACTACAGATATCATTGAAACATTAGACTCCTTACGTGATAAATATTTGTGTTTGTCCTATTCATTTTATATTTGGTTCTGATTTCTGTAACACGTTTGCTTTAGCTATCTCGAAATTACATCAGCGTATCTGATATTTTTTTATCATTTATTAGGTACCTAACTAGCGGTCGACCGCGGTTTCAACCGAGTGGTTCCCGGTCGCGTTGGAATATTGAGATAAAAAGTATCCTATGTCACTCTTCGTCCTTTCAACTAACTCTGTACCAAAAATCAAGTCTATTGGTTGCTTAGTAGGGCGTGAAGAAAGGACAAACAAACACACTTACTCATTTATATTATTAGTTAGGATTCAAAATTTCAAAAATTTCAAAATTTATTTATTTCGGTACCAATAATTGTCACAGCATGGTGATTGACTCCCTCTAATAAGTGCATAGGTAGTGCACCTGTGCCAGATGGAGTCGCTCTTCCATAAAAAAACTAGTACAGTATTTGTAATGGTACATACAAAATGTGCTTAAGCTTATTAGTTATCTTATAGTTAGCTTATTAGTTCTTATTAGTTAGTTGTGCCAACTAACTAATAAGAATAACAATAAGTGTGAATGGGTGTGTGTGTATGTATGTTAGGTTATCTGTCAAATACAAGGAGATCCTCGGTCTCATCATAAGTTAGGGCTTTTAACCACGCTGATAACCTTAGTTTGCATTCACGGTAGGTTAATGGGTATATTTCCAATTTCTTATTAATTTTGTTATACAAATAAGACGACAAATAAACATATTGACACTGTGCAAATTTAGTATGAGTTCGTTTCATAGTAGCAACTTTGTCCTTTCTACGCCTCTTCATAACAACGTCATCGTAAAACAAAGTTATATGTTTTTTTAAAACAGTGTGTAAAATATACAGTTTTCTCACTGTTAAGGATTAAGGATTAAGGATTAGCTAATTAACAGCATTCACATACTTACTTATTCCAGTATTCGAATACTCCGTTCGATTATATTCTGTTGCTTCCAAGTGTTACATATTCGGTTCGGAAAGATCTCCTGAGTCCTGACATACCGAAGTGACGGAGATAATATTTCGGTAGCCAACAGCGGAGTTTGCTGGGAAAATATTAGTGTATACCCCGCCTTATTACCCTAGGGAGATATGAAAAATATTGCCTTTGGAAATTACCAAAGTTGATGAGATTACTTTTGGCCTCTTGCAATTTAGTTCGTAGGTACAGTCGGGGAACTCCCCGGTTGACCAGTACCTAGAGTTTTTTAGGGAGCATTATTTAAAAAAGTAATAGATATATATTAAACGTTTATATCACAAATAATAGAACATTAACAGGTATTTCATTTGAATAATAAATTATTTCTTTAATCTTAGTACTTTCCGAAAAATGTCTCCCAAAAATCTCTACTGTTCCCCGGGAAATCCCCCGATTGTACATAGAAAACCTATTTTTTCCCTACAGTACACTTGAAATACGATATTGAAAACACGATTAACAACTTACTAACTGATAGTTTCGTATACAGACAATTACATTATGTCATATTTTCCATAGAAGAAATGACAGTGGCCTCGTTTGGTTTGCACCAGGGTCCTTACCAGTCTCACCATCAGCTGTAGAGTAATGTTAAAGTAATATTATAAACGTGGATGGCACTATACGCAGTGTAATATCACTTCAATTTTACGACAATAGCTGAGCCTTTTCCAAAACTGTGTACTCGAAACTATAAAATCACATAGAAAAGCATTGTAAACGAAAAAAATAAAAATAATAAAGCTTTAATTATTGCCTTGAAATAATTTATCAGCAGCATAAGGCCGTTGACGTAAATGATTGCTCATAATAAAGAGGGTGGCGCTCAGTAAGCAGAGCACCTGAATCTCCTGAAAGGTCTTGTCATGAAGCACGGAGCAGTCTTCCTGTAGTTTAGCAAATTTTACGAACAACGAATTCAATATTTTGGCTACCGGAGAATCTTTATTGCTTTTCAAACTATATAGTATAGGGGACAGACATCAGGGGCTCTGTTTTTGATTCACTCGTCGCGCGTCGAGAGCTTCTTAACTTCTACTGATATTCGTTTGATACATGAATATCCTTATTTTTTAATCGCTCGACCGCAACGATGACATTGTTGTTATTGCGGCAGACTTAGATAAGATGGTGGTAGCTAGCCAGGCGGACTTACAAGTGCTTCCACCAACCACCCCTAAACCCTATCTTTTTCAGTAAGATTGAGAAATGTCACCATTATTGTCTAATTAGCCGTGTTTTGGCAATATCCCTAGGATTTTTGCGAAAATTCTATTTATCAAATCATCCTACGACATAAACAAAGCTTTATATGTTTAGTAAAACTTGCATCCGACGTTGGAGATTAACAGTTCACAAATAGTAATCAACTACATGCTGTATAGAACCCAACATACCTACCTACACACATATGCAGGCGCCATCTGACGGACCATCATATAATTTATAGAATTAGTAGATTATTAACCAAGGGGATAAAGCAGTGTCTTCTGTCGCGGGTGACGATTTAAATCGCGAGCGTAACGAAGGACTCGAGGCTTACTCCCGAGCGTAGCGAGGGTGTTAAAAACTTAAATCACGAGCGAAGCGAGGGATTTAAGACCAGTACTGAGTGTAGCGAGGGATTTAAGTTCACCCAAGACTAAGACAGATTTATCACCTAGGAAAATACTCTACTTTTCGTACCATTTGCGAAAAAATTAACACAATAATAATTTGAGATGTATTTGAAGAAAACAAAAACGCGGCAAATTCCTAGACTAATATTTTTTTGTCGGAAAAGCAAAGGCATCAATGCTCATACGGCCTCGTCGGTTTTCGTAATTTTATTTAATAATCATAACTGCATAATAAGTACGTATTCCTTTTTCAAAAAGATGTGTAATGCTTTATATACAAACTCAATGGTGTAAACACAGATTTAGTTCAGTATAAATTTCGGTAAGTATTCCAAATTTAAATCACATTCTCCCCCTAGAGGATGAATGAAATTCAGTACAATTTTCTTTCTCTGTTTTTAAGAGATTAAAAATGACTATTATTATGTTCGCTTTTTGTGGCATAGAATGTCACTTTTTTGAGCAAGTGGTACGAAAAATTTTATATTTATTGCCAACAGACACGGGGACAATTTATAACACGGGGACGATTGTAATTTGTAACATTTCAAGTGTCCCCATTGACGGTGGTACAAATGTCCTTTACACACAAACTTAGGAAAAATTCAATATCTATTAATTTACTGAACAATAATGGACAAAAACTTGGCTAAGACAAGTGTGATAACTCAGTAATTGACTAAATAAAAAACCTGAAGAGAGGGAACAGGGTGAAAAAGACTCATAACGAAAACGAAAACTACGTATTCTCCCCATCGTTACTATCATTTTCTTGTATTGGACCAACTCTGGGAATATAATACATAATTTTAACATATATTGAGTAGTTATTGAGGATCAAAGTCAATATTTTTTATAAAGGTTATCGTTTAAGGCTATAAAATCGGAATGAATATCAAAACCAATGAATGAAACTGGGTCCCAGTCGCCTGCTCGTACCCTCTAGATCTAGACACACGCACACGTTGTATGTAGCATTCGTTTCATCACGTGTGAAAATAATACCCACTTTTTTTTAAACAAAAAGTCGCTTCCCAACAATTATTTTTACACATTCTTATTTAGTTTTATGTACACTATGCATTTTTTACGGCTTTGGTATATTTAAAGAGAATATCAGACCGATAATAAGAACGACCAACTTACTTTGGGTCTGCAGAAAACGAAAATTCGTCGTTGACACGGCCGTTTCGCTGCTCGCGCACCGCGCCGTCTGGTGATGGTGAGCTGCACCCCGACCGCCTAACGGTATAGCTTGTGATATCGCTATAGCCTTCGATTTTTCAAACCTACGTTTTTTAAATTACAAGGGCTCTCGCTGACGCTATCACTTTTATACTAAAAATGCAATAGTGAATCCAATAGATGAATAGAAATATATAGGAATTAGACAAAAACTTATCGTTGAAGAGTTTTATGAGAGTTTGAAGTTTGATAGCTATAGCGATAGCATAAGCTATACCGTAGGTTGGGACTGGTACTGTGCGTATTCTAGCTAATGCACACACGTATAAGTGTATTTGTAGTAGAAATATCGCCAATGTTACAATCGTCCACTGTTACTACTGCCCCCAGTCTACCCTACCTTAAGAGTGCGCATGTGTCACGTCCTTTATTTTTATTATTATGAATTAATTTATGAATGTTGATTAATAATAAGAATTAAAACAGTGTTCCCAAAGAACCAAAGCTTATTATGTCGACCGTATGTCAAAAGTTTTTTTTTAATTAATTAATCTGTTAAAACTGCGCTCTCTTTGGTGACTCTGACTTTACCCTTGCGGCCGTTCTTCTTATCAGTTAAAAGATGTCCTGAATGGCTGGTAGGAAAAAAAAATATTTTTTGGAATATTCGAAAGTACTTATCTATAAGTCTATTTGAATAAAAATCTTTGACTTTGAAAGAAAAACGTCTAAAGGACATGTCCAAAAATGTATGGACCAAAAACCCAGAACCGACAGGAATGAAATTATTACCAATGGATAATTATCATCAACACATTTCACAAGCAACAGGATTGCAAATAAAAAAATAAGCTTAGCTTAGCTCCTATACTATACCAATTATTTTTATATTTGCAATCTTTAGCCACAGAATTACCAATAATACACACAGTACTATAACGATTGTAGTATCTATGGGCCAAATAAAAAAAAAATAAAAAAAAAATCTTTGTTATGTTGTGATTTAATATGATGTTGTTATTATGTTGCTGTTGCTTGTAAAATGTGTTGATGATAATAATCATGTATAACACAAGTGATACAACATTATAAAAACGTCATATTAAGCCACAACATGACGTAAACTTCATTTTTTTTTTTTTAACGAATTTTTTACTTATTTAATTTTGCTCTTAGCTTCTTTACTATAACGATATCAGGGTTGCCGCTTTGGCAACATTATATTATATTTAAATGCCAATCTATTGGTACACATTTCATTCCTGTGGATTCTGGGTAATTTTTGGACATCATCTTTGTGGTTTTTCATCCGTTGTTTGTATGAAGCGCGGTATCTAGTTGTAGCAAAGCTGAGACCAATGATAAATCTATGGTACATTGTCTCCAGGGCTACAAGTGCATTTTATGTCACGTAGCCTGGCGTACTATGTTCTCAGCTCTCACGTACAAGCGGCAATATTCGAATATGAAATCGTCTCACAGTGTTTCGTATATGATTCGCATTTGATACCTTTTCCGTATTCTATGCAATTTTCAATGCGACACTTGGCTTGAAATTCTATGCTATCGGGCGGAAGTGTCATGTCACGTCATCTTTTCAATGTACAGTCCATAGATTTAGAATTTTTGAAGTGAAAACTTCTTTAGCGGCGTTGTGCACATAAGAGTTTTAAATTTTTGGGATGGGTAAAAAATGTTAAAGTCGCGTCAGGACACGTGACCTGATCGAAAATTCGTAAGACGAAGGGAGAGTAGAGCGCCGGCGCGGCGTAGGTGAGGAAGTAATATCCCTCTCTCTTTCTACCACGCGGCGAAAATGTATGCCTGCTCCTGCTGTTTTGTTTAAGCGGTTTTCACTTTTGCCAGCACTCCCGGAGTGCAACCCGTTGTTTTTTTCGCTATGGTACAGTCTACACTTCTGCAGCATTTCAATCTGAACAATTTGACCGCAGACCTATATCAAGATAGACGAAAAGAGCGCTTCAAACTAAGTATATGAGAACCTAGCGTGTCGTTTTTTTCGTGAGACGTCACGAGCGAGATTTAGTGATGTGGAAATTTTATTGACGAGCTCTTGCAAGAAAACATTGCACTTTTAACCATTTTGTTTTCTAAGTGATACGTGTTTTCATGGCAATTCTCAAGCGGACTGACTTAGGTCGGAAAGCTTTGACCGTGGTGGATCAAACTTTTGACACGCAAGGTACACTTTTACCGTCTATCTCGATATAGGTCTGTGCATTTGACCTTGAGAGCTTCCTTAGGTCGCTATTATAGCGATGGTTTTTTTGTGTAATTGTAAGCCTGACCTGGGGCCTTACCATCAACTGTGATGCAATTCATTGTAGGTTGTGAGAGTGGGATGCTGCCATACGGCGCGTCTAGCGGCGTCCCGCACTTACTACCTAAAAATAACCTAAAATGAATCGCATTACAGTTGATGGTAGGCCCCCTGTAGGCCTAGCCTGAGCGGCTCGTATCGACTCGATAACTCGATAGCGTGTCACTATCCCGCTCAGATCGTAGCGGAGTAAGCAAGACAGCATGATGATCATATCGCGTGATAGCGGTGTTCATGCGATAAGAAAATACAGTTGAATTGCAATCAAACTTAAATTTTTACTTCTTTCTTGCTTCGAAATTGGATTACATTACAACCTTTGTCAACATTTTTAGTTTTTTCGCGCACTTCTTAGAAATCATGACCATAAGTACATGTATCAACATGTATGGATATGTAATTAAAATTCTACTGGAAATGTTAAAGAGCTTCAATTGTAGTTAAAATAAAGTATTGTTATACTAGGAATAAAGAAATAAAACCTTAGAAATCTTTCAACAATTACTGGAATTTATTAAATAAAAACGACAATTTAAAAATGTTCTTTCAATTATAATGATTATTTAAAACACAACTTTAAACACATAACACATTTATTTACATAATCTTTACCCTTAAGGAGAACATCAAGTATAACCTCAAATAAAATTAATCGAGAATAACACAGTATTAGAAAAGAATAAAACAGTGACTATTACGGGAGAATAAAACAGTAATAATTAGGGTAGAATAAAACAGTATGTGTCGCGACGACAACACCAGTCGCGATGTTTGAGGTGGCAACACTTATCCAGTGCCGCCATAATTCTATTGTCAATGTCAAGTAAGCCGCCTTTTATTTTCTTCATGTCTAGTTGTGCTATATTATTTCTCATATCATCATACAAATGTAATGTGCCCTGTTGTAAGCTTCTATATTAAACGTGCCTGCCAACAAGTAACGAGCTCAGGAAACCAATGGAATATAAACGAGAGCTAAGTATTAGCATAGTGCATGCAATAATAACCTGTGCGCATCTCATGTAATATAATGTTTGTATGTTTGAGCCAATATATAATCGCCAATAAAGTATTCTGAAATAAGTCCCGCGCTCCACGTAAGTGGGTAAGTAACGTGGGAAGGACTCTGCACATAAGAACCACGTCCCACATAGGTGGACTAGTAACGTGGGTAGGTAGGATATTGCGACCACGCACCACAATTGTGGGTAAGTCACCGTGGATAGTTAAGACATGATATGTCGCAACCACGTCCCACATAGGTGGACTAGTAACGTGGGTAGGTAGGATATTGCGACCACGCACCACAATGGTGGGTAAGTCACCGTGGATAGTTAAGACATGATATGTCGCAACCACGTCCCACATTAGTGGACAAGTAACGTGGGTAAGACATCTGAATTCCCCTAAGCTTATGGGGATGTTATGTATGCGAGCCACGCACCACCCAGTGGATAAGTAACGTGGACACTATTTTAGACAGCTAATACAGAGAGTAAGGTCATATCGACATACGGCCTACAGATGACCAAGTCACTTATTTATATCCATATTTGTATGTTCTATAATTCCTGCGACCACGCCGTCATGGCGGCGTGACCGCAGGGCTTAGTGACACCACGCAGTGGTGTCATATCTTTATTTGTACTTACAGATGGAACGAGAGAACCTCTGAAAGGCAAGGACAGACATTCGCTGATAGTTGAAGGTACAATATAACTCATGGTAAGTACCACGCTTTGTCCTTCACTTCTCCTTCGATCACGTATTCATCGTTTTTAAATTCTCGCGATCCGCGATGGATATGTTTACATCACGGATGTGGTTGACCCTCAACCAACGCCGGAGGTCGCGACATGGTGGTGAGCTGGAGCTGGGATCAGTCTAGAATGGAGTGATCCTAGAACCAGAGAGACTTTCAGCATGAGAAGTAGGATATCCGTGATTTGGGGAGAAGTGAGTGATTGGTGGAGCGAATGTCTGTCCAGCTAATCTTTAAACAAGGTTTATTGTTTGAGGATTCAATTAAAAGTTTTATGTGTTGATCATGAATAGGCATACTAAAGGCATTATTGTTAAGTGATATAACTATACTCAATGGTGCATATTGTTTACACACTATTAGGTGTAAAAGTAAACGCAGTCAAAGTTACAGTATATACTTGATGAAAGAATTTCGATGAGATGGCACTTACAAAAGTTACAAATTAAAGTTTTATATATTGATACTTACATTGACAAATTGACATCATATTGGTGGCATGAAATCGGTTACGACAGGTATTCACCGATAGGTGGCGCTAGGTGTTTGTTGGCACACCAAAAAATGAGCAAAACTTGAATGTTGGCAGCAGGTTTACTGAAAAGGCACAATCACTACTCTTTATAATATTTCGCATTAAAAGAGTAAGATAGTTCCACAAAAAACTAAATCGTGAATTATTAGCTCGAATTCAGGTATATTGATACAACAAATTACTCTGATAACAAAATTGAAACAGAAAATGGTCGTGGCACAGAACGGAAACATAACCAAAATGGCGATATTTCGTGTTGTCAACAATGCACGAACTTCCATTTCGTTAGTGTTGGGGTAAAATCAATTTATGCTTAGAAAATTATACGATAATTTCGTATGTGATATCATAAGATGACAAAATGTTAATGATTGGTTTATACCAATGCGAAGTCCATAACAAAACTACACAATATAACATAACCTTGTTATATCATTTATCGTGTTATTTATTAAGAAATGTTATAAATTTAAGAAATAAAAAACGATATTTTAACAAATCATTTTAATTATTTAATTAATTTGATATCTAAAATTACTCCGTAGCGAAAGGCTAAGGAGCTTTCACGATATTAACGAGATGCTCTATTGGTCGTAATGTTTTGTATAAATGCTACGGTTAATTTCGATTAATTGGTATAACATCTTATCATATACCACTTTACTAAAACGAGTCAATAGACGAATTTATTGTCAATTGATATAGTTATTTACAATAAAAGTAACGACGTAACGCGTGTTATTGATTTACGTATACGGATATTACTTTCAAACTGCGATTTGGTATCGACGTTAAAAAACTCATCGACACGAAGCCGTCAATTTTCGAACGGAACATCACTATTTCACTTGCGTTTTTTACTTCACTTTGTGCATCGCTTGCCAAAAAATTGGCGGGTGATAGCACAACTTGTGTTATAAAGTGATTATCTCATTGTCCATAGGATTAAAGTAATGGATAAGACGCAGTAACCAATTGGTGAGTATAATTTAATGGTTTAATCCACAGAAATTGGGGCCAAAACTAGAGTTTGGGACACGGCGTCTTATGAGTTTGTGAGCTGCAAGTAGATACTTGATCGAAAGTTTAGCATTAACAGTTGCGATTCGTCATAAATCCATAATCAGTTTCAGCATTTTCATCATTAATCTACAGGCTTCGAAATTGTTAGATAGGAATTTTGATCGATTTAAGTTCTTTCAGATATACATCAGTCAAACTAAAAGACAACTACCTATGATATTTTAAGAATAAAAAAGGTGAAAGAAGATCAAAGGATTAACATACAAGGTCTTAATAGTGCAATACAAGGTAAGACTCATCTTTATTTCATTGCATTATCAGTGAAGATTCAATAAAGACATAATGCTCTTGTTTCAAATTCTGACAACAATAAAATTATTTACAAACTTTTAATGATAAAACCTGAACACAATTGATTCCAAACTAGATTCTAATAAGAACTCAAGGAAACAAGAATATTATTGATCATAAAATATTGTATTTTGTGTGTGTTCATATACCGATATACTTACTTATTGGTGGTTACACATACAGAATCCAAGCAAACTATACCTACTTTCTTATTGAAAGCTCAATGAACTCAATGAATAAGTACTTTGAACATAGACTGACCCAGAGAAAGGGATTCATAATAAAGCTTCCTTAACGAGACCGTTTAATCTTATAAACAACGGAGTCGGTAGCGGGAACTACCACCAGCGACCAGTTGGGGTGAAAGTACTTATTGAATTTTCATTGAGACTTACTTGCATATGAAGAGTCACATGTTTAATGATAATGAGAAAATTTATTAACATGTTCATCTAAATAAATCATAAATGAACTTCATGATGAACAAATCTAATTTAAGTAAGTTGAACTTATTCAGAGGACATGTGATTCAAAGTTATGATTGACATTATTCCATATAAAGGAGCACTCTTTGTGTTTTCTCATTCAATAAAAAAAAAACTAAAATGCATTCATGTTGTGATAATTATTTATCTCCTTAATAAATATAATAAACAAAATCTACCTCACAGTGTGATATTGAATACTCAGTTGAGTACATAAACTTTAAACATTTTATTTATTCCTCTAAACAAAAAACTATAAAATAAGTGTTTATGAAGCGAATGATACTTGACTGGTAGACTAGTAAAGTGTTATTTGTGTACAGAACCAATACAAATATCAGGGGACATCAAAATAACATATCACTTTGGGAAGTGTTTTCTTTGACTTATACTGACTATTGTCTTTAATTTTAACTACTCATATTTACGAAAGGGGAACAGTTTCATGAACGTTTGACTTAGTGAATTTGCAGCGGGTTTAGTGTTCATTGCGTAGTCAAGTTGAAACTAGAAAATTAACTAGTCATAGACACCGCAGTGTATACTATTCACCGCAGTGAATTGCAGATTGTAATATTTATGAAATAACGGGGATCTCAAACCATTCTGAACGTTTGACTTATACTTGAGTGAACTCGAATGTTTAAATGGATGAGATGGGAATTGAGATGAGATAAGCTTGCTATTGATTAACTGTGACAACTGATTACATCTTAATGAATAAAGCTCACAATATAAGTGAATAAAATTTTAATAAAATAAATATGAAATAAATTTAAAAAAAATATATATTTTCTACTATTGAAAATAAGACAATAGCCGTATACAGCAATTAATGACTTACTAAATTTTCAAAATTAACATGAAATTAAAACGAAACAAATCAAATTAAGTTACAATACCTGTATTTAGTGACATTATTGTTGTCACAAAACATAACAAAGGTAAATCTACCATTTGATGGTATCATTTCAGATCTAAAAAATAATGGAATCCGTACTGATCGCAAGGTTGCAAGATGTGATAAGGCATATTGAGGTACTTACTAGTGAATGTGAGGACCTAATAGGTGCCATTAATACGGTTACTTTCAATAAGGCTAAGGCAGAAATATTATGTAAAAAATTAGAGGCATTACACACAAGATTTTCTACAGAACTGAGCAATTATTTCAAACTAAGTAACGACCCATCGGCTGACGATATCTCCAGATTTAGTGATATTCAACTCAAGTCTGAAGAGATCCTAATAGAACTCACTACTGAATTGAATAATCTTAAAGGAACAGCTCGAGAAACACAACTCAACAATTCCGTGATTACCAGCAAACTACCCAAGTTAAGCCTTCCAGAATTTGACGGGAATATTCTCCTCTGGCAACAATTCTGGGATCATTTTTCTTCGAATATCGACGAACGTAATTTACCAGAAGTAGACAAGTTACTCTATTTAAAGTCGTCTTTAAACGGTGAAGCTAAAGGAATCATTGATGGATTAGAAATCACGCACAAAAATTATCAGATTGCAGTTACCACGCTCAAGGAACGTTACGGGAAACCTAACCAAATTATCGACGCCCACTATGCAGCCTTGTACGGAATCAAATGTGCAAGCAACACTGCTGCTGAATGTCGTAAAACGTTAAATGAAATAGAAAAACACATAAGAGTATTAGGGGCGTTAGGAGAAAATACAGAACATAACCATCTGAGATTTATCATTACGGAGAAATTTCCTGAAGACATTATTTACGAAATGAAGATTTCACTGAAATCCGATTCTATTGAGGACATGAGAAAGCAATTGAAAATTATTATCTCGGCCAGAGAAGAAGCTAGCCGAATTAAGCAAGAAAGAACATCGACTAGTGATGGCTATACAGTAGAGACACTTCATATCAGGGATAAAATGAAACCAAAACCACAACAATTGGTACAAAGAAACTTCAGAAATAAGGAAAGACCAAATGACATGAGAAGGAAACCATATGTAAACAATGTAAGAACATTTTACACAAGGAACAATTACCGTAATAATGATAATAATTATCGTTCACCATCTAATTATCAGGTATCAAATACCTACAATAATAAAAGAAAAGGAGAACATCTAAACAATAAAGACTTTACCTCGAAACGAATGAAACTTAAACCCTGTGTCTTCTGTCAAAAGCAACATATGAACGAGGAATGTAGAACGGTAAGAACAATAGATCAAAGAAAGAAAAAACTAGGCCAACGATGCTACAATTGTTTTAGTCTAAAACACCAACTAACCGAATGTCCTATTAAAAGGAATTGCTTTCACTGTGGAGAGATAGGAAAGCATAACAGGGCCATCTGTCCAAAGCGTTATTCATACAAAGAAAAGGGGCCAAGAGGTATGAATACCAACATATTTTCCACGTTGACAGCAACATCGACAATTTTGCAAACAGCTATAGTAAATGCCAGAAATGAAGAAGGATCAAAACAAAAGAATTGCCGAATTCTGATGGACTCTGGAAGCCAGAGAACATACGTTACCCAACAAGTAGCTAAACAACTACAACTGCCAATAATAGAAGAACAGCATCTTTCAGTTTTCACATTTGGTTCAAAACATCCACATGAATATGACAGTCCATTAGTTAAACTATCCATTTTAACAAAGACCGAATCAACCATTATAATTCATGCCAACGTTGTACCCACAATAACCCAACAAGTTTCTTATCCTGAAGAAGAATTAAATCAATGGAAGGATAAAATTTTATTAGCCGATGATGGTTCACTTGGAGATCAAGTAGATATACTCATCGGAAACGATTACTACTTCACAGTCATAAATACAGATAGAAAACAAATTAGCGACAATCTATTTCTAGTGAATTCACAACTCGGTTGGATAATAACCGGCAAAAGAGAATTCGAAGTAATAGACAACCTTACGGTGAACACCTACTTTCAATCTAGCGCAGAAGTTAAACTACATAAACCCGACTTGCCAATAGACAACATCAACCTAAAAAATCTATGGGAGTTAGAATGTATCGGGATTACAGATTCACCTAAAATTACCAAGGAAGAGGAAGCAGTAAAAAACTTTAATGAGTCAGTTCAATATTCTGACAAGAGATACTCTGTCAGCTGGCCATGGAAGGAAAATTTACCCAATTTACCCTCCAATTTAGGATTGGCCAAAGGAAGACTAGTAAACCTATTAAAACGTATCAACAAGGAAACTTTGAAATTATATGATGAAACTATACAAACACAATTGGAAAAGGGAGTAATAGAAGTTATACCTTCGGAAGAGAAGGAATACAGCAGATATAAGATACATTACTTACCTCATCATGGAGTACAAGCCTCAGGAAAAGCTTTGAGGATCGTCTATGATGCCTCAGCTAAGATAAAAAATTGTTACAGTCTGAATGAATGTCTTAGAGCTGGACCAGTTCTACTGGAAGACCTGACAAAACTCTTGATAAGATTTCGATCACATAGAATCGGCTTAACAGCTGACGTAGAGAAAGCCTTTCTACAGATCGGTCTGCAAGATGACAGTAAGGACGTAACTAGATTTCTATGGATCAAAGACATAACCAAAGCAGCCAATGAAGATAATCTTATACATCTAAGATTTTGTCGTGTACCCTTCGGAGTTATATCAAGTCCATTTCTCTTAAATGCTACAATAAAACATCATTTACTACGTTCTAATGATAAAAGCATACAACAAGCTTCAGAGAATATCTACGTAGACAACTTAGTTACAGGAACTAAAACTAAGCTCCAAGCTATATCATTACATAACAAACTAAAGCAAGAATTCGAAAAAATTTCAATGAACCTAAGAGAATGGAGTTCAAATTCAAGAGAATTTGTAGAGAATGTTACAGACGTGAATGATGAAACAATAGTTAAAGTCCTTGGATTAAGTTGGAACACAAAAGAAGACACATTACAGTTGAGACCTAAAACTATAAATCTACAAACAACTAAAAGAGGAATTTTGAAAACCATCGCATCAGTCTATGATCCATGCGGATATGTAGCACCTTCATTACTATCTCCAAAATTATTTATTCAAGAATTGTGGAAGAGCAAAACCAAGTGGGATTCACAATTAACAACTGAAAACATAGAAAAGTGGAGACCAATGCATGAAAAATTACACAATTATCAAATGAATATACAGAGATATTACACAGAAAACTTTGAACACGGTAATAACCAGTTACACTGTTTTACAGATGCTTCAGCAAAAGCATACGCAGCAGCCGTATATGTAATAAACGAAAATGGTAAAGCCTTTATAATCGGCAAATCAAGATTAACTCCTATAAAAGATCAAAACAATCTACAAATACCGCGTTTAGAACTGTTAGGCGTATTAATTGGAAATCGATTACTAAATTATGTAGAATCAGCTCTTCAAATAAAGACAGAACAACATTTCTTATGGACAGATAGTCAAATAGTTATAGACTGGTACAACTCAGACAAATTATTGACACCATTTGTAAACAGACGTATAGAAGAGATAAAGAGGAACAAAAATCTTACAATGCGATACGTACCAACTGAACTAAACCCAGCAGATGTAGCAACACGACCCAATAAAACAAGACTAGAAGAAGAATACTGGCTTGAAGGCCCAGAATTTCTACTACAGCATCCTAGCAGCTGGCCTAAAAGGACCAACCTGGTTAAGGAACACTTGCTCTTGGCGTCGGAGGGTCCGTCAAAGTCGGACAACGGTTTGACGGCTGTCTACCAAATTAGGGAAATATCAAAGAACACAGATAATATCAGCGAACAAAAGACAGAAATCGAAGTGATAAAGGAAATTCAAGCACAATATTATCCAGATGAAGTTAATACAAAAATAACTAACCTTAGTCGTAATCTTCGTTTGTTTAAAGATGACAAAGGAGTTTTAAGATGTAAAGGGAGACTAGAAAATACACAATGGTCATTCGACATGAAATACCCAATATTACTTCCAAAAGACTGCTACTTTACAAACAATCTGATTAAGAAAACTCATCAGGAAAACTACCACGTAGGAGTAAATCATACACTAAGCATAATTCGCAAACATTTTTGGATTCCACAAGGAAAAGTACAAGTAATTAAAGTCTTAAGACAATGTCCAAGATGTATCAAGCATGGAGGCGGTCCATTTAAATTACCAGATACACCTTCTTTACCAAAAGAACGTGTGAACTACAGTTCACCTTTCACGTTCACAGGATTAGATTATCTAGGCCCAGTTCTAGTCAAAACTGACCAAGGAACTACTAAAAGGTGGATTTGTTTATTCACATGTTTAGCCATAAGAGCTATACACCTAGAGATTGTCCAAGACCTAACTGCAGAAGAAGGACTTCTGGCTCTAAGAAGAATGATATCCACAAGAGGAGTACCAAAATTGATAACTTCAGATAATGCCACACAATTTAAATTAATAGCAGAAATTCTAACTAGTCCCTACTGCAAACAGAAGGAGATCCAATGGAGATTCATACCTCAACTAGCTCCATGGTTTGGAGGATTTTACGAAAGACTAGTAGGTTTGGTAAAACATTGTATGATAAGGACTCTACAGAAACATCTTTTGAAAGACAATCAGTTGATGACGATAACAAAGGAGATTGAAGCTATATTAAACACAAGACCTTTGACGTGCGTAGATTCTGAAATGGTTCATGTTTTAGCCCCAGCAGACTTCCTCACTATGGGAAAAACTATAAGCATCGATACCAATATAGATGAGAGACCTGTATCAGGGACAACAACTAAGATAAACCTAATCAAGTCATGGAAAAGGGCTTTAATTATTCTAGAAGAATTTAAAGACATATTTATGAACCGTTATTTACCTAGTCTTCGTGAACGATACCAAAATTCAGTTAAGGAACCAAGAGTCAAATCAGCATTAAAACCAGAAATAGGGCAAATAGTTCAAATAAGAGGAGACTCGAAGAATCGTAAAAGCTGGAAGGTGGGAAAAATAGTATCACTTTCTCCAGGAGTCGATGGTCATATAAGGGTAGCGAAAGTGAAAGTTGGGACCACTGAATACACTAGATCTATTTCACAACTGTACCCTCTAGAAGTAAATGAAATTGATGATGAAACTCAAGCGAAAGTCGTTGATCAACCTTCAGACAAACCAAGATTTGTAAGCCATGCCTATACGCCTGAAATTGAAGTAATACCTGTAGAAGATTTAGTAAATCACAATGAAGCTCTAAGAGAAAGTAACTTAGATACAGTAGTACCGATACATGATGATGATTTATCTGATCATGAAACTAACAAAACCAATTCACATGATGGTGACACAGTCAATATGCCACACGCTATCAGTCACTCCAGACCAGTACGTGCCGCTGCGACCAAAGCCTTGGAAAAGATCCAAGAGTGGACTCGCAGCCTTTTTAACACTCTTTAATTTCGCCGTTGGGAGTGTCGCGACGACAACACCAGTCGCGATGTTTGAGGTGGCAACACTTATCCAGTGCCGCCATAATTCTATTGTCAATGTCAAGTAAGCCGCCTTTTATTTTCTTCATGTCTAGTTGTGCTATATTATTTCTCATATCATCATACAAATGTAATGTGCCCTGTTGTAAGCTTCTATATTAAACGTGCCTGCCAACAAGTAACGAGCTCAGGAAACCAATGGAATATAAACGAGAGCTAAGTATTAGCATAGTGCATGCAATAATAACCTGTGCGCATCTCATGTAATATAATGTTTGTATGTTTGAGCCAATATATAATCGCCAATAAAGTATTCTGAAATAAGTCCCGCGCTCCACGTAAGTGGGTAAGTAACGTGGGAAGGACTCTGCACATAAGAACCACGTCCCACATAGGTGGACTAGTAACGTGGGTAGGTAGGATATTGCGACCACGCACCACAATTGTGGGTAAGTCACCGTGGATAGTTAAGACATGATATGTCGCAACCACGTCCCACATAGGTGGACTAGTAACGTGGGTAGGTAGGATATTGCGACCACGCACCACAATGGTGGGTAAGTCACCGTGGATAGTTAAGACATGATATGTCGCAACCACGTCCCACATTAGTGGACAAGTAACGTGGGTAAGACATCTGAATTCCCCTAAGCTTATGGGGATGTTATGTATGCGAGCCACGCACCACCCAGTGGATAAGTAACGTGGACACTATTTTAGACAGCTAATACAGAGAGTAAGGTCATATCGACATACGGCCTACAGATGACCAAGTCACTTATTTATATCCATATTTGTATGTTCTATAATTCCTGCGACCACGCCGTCATGGCGGCGTGACCGCAGGGCTTAGTGACACCACGCAGTGGTGTCATATCTTTATTTGTACTTACAGATGGAACGAGAGAACCTCTGAAAGGCAAGGACAGACATTCGCTGATAGTTGAAGGTACAATATAACTCATGGTAAGTACCACGCTTTGTCCTTCACTTCTCCTTCGATCACGTATTCATCGTTTTTAAATTCTCGCGATCCGCGATGGATATGTTTACATCACGGATGTGGTTGACCCTCAACCAACGCCGGAGGTCGCGACAGTATGGAAACACTTAGCTAGACCTCTAAATAAAAGTGAATGAAGTTCAAACAGTATTAAATTAAAATAAAACAATATTTAAGTAGAATTAGACAGTATTAAAGTACTTAGCTTTTAGACCGCTCTTCTCGACTCACCACACAAGACTGTCCACAAAATGTGTCCTCCATGCTCAGAGGGAGCCAAAAGAGGAGGGGGATTCTCCCGCCATTTTAACAACTCATCCGTGAAAATAATAAATTTGCTACAGTGGCGCCAACAAGTCAAATTAATTATTTTATGAAAATAACATACTTTAATTAAACTATTTATACTAACTATAATATAAATATTATTAACATTATTTATAACTTAATTTAACAAGATACAATACATGTTCAATATTTGTATTACAAAAATGATTAAGGAAAATAACAGGAAGTAAACGGAAACCTGACTATTTGTCAATCGTCTGACCAAAACATCTTTTTAGTAATTTACTGTTATTAATTATCGATTTTAATATTTTAATAAACCAATATCGATAAGCTTCAATAATATAATGAATTTATTGTTAAATTTACATAATAATTATTAATTTATTATCTGCTAAACAGGAAATAACCAACTTAAGCATAGTCGTCTTTGTCAGATAATCAAATCACATTTTTTTAACAGAATTTGGTTAAATTAAGGAGAAAGGTGAAGAAGAATGTTAATGAGTATGTATTCTAATATTAATTTAATGACTTTATAAGCAGTAATTGACAAATAAATTTAAATTCAAAATTAAATATTCTTACACACTCATAATTGGAATGAAACGGTGACAACCCGTGACCACGCCAACTGAAAAGGTGCCGAAACGTCGGGAAACAAACCGAAAAATTATTGTACCAGATTGTTATATATTTCTGGTAAATAAATCGCACTAAATACTCCGCAAAAGTTTTTTATTTCAACCTTTGTCAAGTGAAAAAGTTCAAGCAACGCCACTATTTTTGGATTGATATTTTAGCTTTTATCAGAATCAAATTAATGTAGGAACGATAAATCCAACTTCAAAGTAAGAAAAACCTAGTAAAGTTGTAGATTCCAATCCATCTCTTATTTGTTATAGCGATTGCCTCCCAGAGGGTCTAAAAAGGGCGCTAAAGCAATATTGCTAAGTGAATTCCCTGACAATTCATTTATTTCAATTATTTTATTTCCTATGGAATATGGAAAAAAATTAAAATAGAATTCTGCTACACTGACACTGACATAGTTCTAAATACCATAGAAAATAAACAATTAAATGAATTGTTAGGGCATTCACTTAGCAATATTGCGATAGCGCCGTTTTTAACCGATTTCAAATAAGGAGTAGGTTCTCAAGTCAACTGTATTTTCTTACGTATGTTTACAATGTTACGTTGTCAGTTTTTAACCGATTTTAATAATTATTTTATCTGAAACAACATAGTTCAAGTGTGGTCCCATAATTTTTTTACGAAAATCTGGTTAGTAGTTTCTTCATAATCCTGAAAAATATAAATTACGTTTTTCCAAATAGTCGTTACCTAGATGACATCATTGTTACGTATGGGCTGATTTTTAGTGTGAATAACGGGACATAATGTAAGTATAAACTTGTAAAATAAAAAACTTTTTATCAAAAAAAAATAAACCGACTTTCAAAAAGTAAAATAAACCCTTACATCTCTCATGTTCGGTAAGTAGGTTCTTATTACCTCCAAATGGGGCTTGTATGTGACTAATTAGCGCTCTAGGGTAATAATGTAGCTAGAAAAGCCCTAGGGCGGTAAGTAATAAAAAAAAACACTTCTTTCTTTCAGAAAGTTCGCGTACATCTAACCATCATACTGGCAATGAGGAATTTTCCAAGGTACGTTCTTTAAAAATCTCATAGATGGCACTGTCCATCTCGAGGCGCAGTGCGAGTGTGCAGCTGGTGTGGGGCCACATGCCCAATGTAAACATGGTTTGACTGCGCTGTATGGGTTACTGGATTTTGTTTATAATAAAAACGTCAATTTATGCCCAAGCTGTACATCCGCGCTACAAACTTTTCGTCACCTAAAATGCACATTTTGACATAATAATGTGGTAAGGTCTTTCAACAGCTACTCGAAAAGTTAACAAATAATTTTCTTCATACATGTTTTTGCTTGAATTTTATTTTCATTCTCTGTAATTCGTCCCGCACTTACTACCTGATAGTAACCTAAAATGAGTCGCATTACAGTTGATGGTAGGCCCCCTGGACACTAATATCCCATGCTGGCAACAATATATCTGTATTGATGTCTTGGAATACTCTTGCATCAGGGGCTTGAATTTTGTATGTAGTATCTGGATTGTTTATAACATCTCCAAACAAAATGTCGTAGTCTTAAAGCCTGAAGAGAGAACAAGGTGTTGTAAAAAAATAGGGTTATCAACAGTATACAAAGTAAATAAATACTACTTACCTTTGAACGAGTACGGCTTTTTTTCCAGTTCGCTTAGCATTGCGCTTTGCCAACTCTGCTTTAAGGTCTGATAGGGACCAGGACCATAATCTTGCTTGCTCATGTTTATAAAGCGATGTTAATTAATCAGTTTCCAGAATGGCTTGTCTCAGAGTCCAAATCCAAAAAGTCTTCGCTAGGTCTCAACGCGCAGTCCAATCGGTATCCATTTAACGCAGCCAAGTCTTCAATGAGCAGTCGAATCAGTATCAGTGTCCAAAAATCGTAGCCGGGTCTTCGAAAGCAAGATATCAAAAAATTGTTACGAAACAAAAGGATCAACCAACGCACCATATATAAATTTTATGTGGACTAGTAATGTCATGTTCAATGTCATTTCTCTAAGGCATGGTCATTTCGCTGAATTCGTTAATATTTTTTTCGGTGTGTTGGTTGATCCTTTTGTATATTTAAAAAAGTTAAAAATAAGCATGTCATGCACAAATGTGCAATGTGCATGACATGCTTATTTTTACTTTTTATTGTTTTTGTCTTAGCAAAGGTCAAAGGAGATGGACAGTGCCATCTATGAGATTTTTAAAGAACGTACCTTGGAAAATTCCTCATAGACATCATGCATTTAGCCCAATGACCAAAGAGGTGGCTTTGCTATCAGTCATCAATTTTAAATATCGAACGGCGAAGCTCAATATCGATCTTGAAAATAAAAATAAAAAATTTCTTTACTTGATTCTTTTTAATGATAAAAGGCGGGAATAGAAAACTTCTTTAAATATTGTTTGTTTTTGGGATTGTTCTCATTTCACTATAAATTTCAACAAATAAAATGTTTTATTCTTGTAATGCCGGTTTTTTTCTACTTACCTCACAATCGAGATTTAATAGTTAGCTCGGGTGTAAGCATCAATTGCACCCACGAACTATAGGCGCCCTCGCCGCGCTCGCGCCTAAATATCTCGGGCTGCAATTGATGCCTTACAGCCCTTGGCTACTTATCTACTATTATACACCATCTGTATCTGTAGCATGAATTAAATATCGAATATTCTCAACTTGAAAGAAAGCTATTAATGCCTGGAGGGAGCTTATGTTGTATGGAACTTCCCTTGTGTAATTATGATAACATTTAAATTTGGAACACCAAAATGTCAACAAAAACTTTTTCAACAATTGTTTCGAAAAATTTTTATAAGTTTGTTCAAAGCATAACTTCCTGGTCCAAGGAGTTTTTAACTATAAAATTGACACTTTAAAGAGATTTTAGTCCTATGAAAAATATAAATAAACATGGCAGTATGTATTGGGGTCCCTAGCACCAAGAAAAGTAAAGAACACATTTGAAATTGGATTTGTAATTTATAATTTCTTTTTTATTTATCGTCACAGTAGGCACAGTAGGTGTATAAAGTAGAGTGTGCTCCTCGGGGATAAAAGTGTCTTAGCCTTGGGCAGACTTCAATCCTTCGCTTTATTTAGGATTCTTACCATAACTGCCTCGCTTCGCTCAGGAATTAACGTCTTAATGTCCTCACTACGTTCGGGAATTAACTACAGAATCCTTCATTTCGCTCAGGATTCAATATGCTACCCGTGACATAAGACACTGCTTTATCCCCTTAGTGCATAATCTACTATGAAAAAATGTTTTTAAGATCCTCAGATCGTCTAAGACAGTGGTTCCTAATTAGTTTATACTACGTACCACTCCATAAAATACTTCAAACTCGCGTACCCCTTTATTACATTATATTACTTAGATAACAATTTTTTCCTGATTTCATATCTTAGTTAAGAGATTGCTCGCGTACCCCTTGATGCTAACTCACGTACCCCTAGAGGTACGCTTACCACTAATTGGGAACACTGGTCTAAGAAGAGCGATAAAGTAATATTGCTAAGTGAATTCCCTGTCAATTCATTTATTTGTTTACTAGCGGATCCTCGCGGTTTTACCCGCGTGGTGCCCGTTCCCGTGGGAATATCGGGATAAAATATAGCCTATGTCACTCGGGAGAAATGTAGCTTTCTAATGGTCTAAAACTTTTCTAAATCGGTCCAATAGTTCCTGAGATTAGCGCGTTCAAACAAACAAACTCTTCAGCTTTATAATATTATATAGTATAGATTTCCTATTTATTTTGGTTTCAGTAAGTTTTCTTGCTTTCAAAAAATTCAAAGCAAATTCTGCTACACCGACACTGACACAGTTCTATAGAAACAATTAAATGAATTTCTAGGCAATTCACTAAGCAATATTGCAGTATCGCCCTTTTTAGACCCTCAGCTTTTAACTGTCTTCTGTTTCACATTTAATGTATCATTTTATCTTTAATCTAATAAACTCCTAACCATTGTAGATCTCTACGTATCCCTACTAATATTATAAACTAGCTCTGCCCAACTTTATTCGCGTGAGAACCGGAACATCGTTTGCAATCCTTCCCGACAACATTTTTGGTAAGGCGGTCTTCTTAACCAACTTTAAAATAGAAAAATATAAATATTTTTCATGAATTAAAATCAACAACTGCTGCTAAGCAAAACCCGCTTATACTCCAACTCTGCATATTTGGCCAGAGTGTGAACAATAAGCGATTCGCCGGCACTTTAGCTCACCGCCGCAAAGTTGTCTGTCTGTGGGTCTTTTTCAGACTATACTTTGGAGAAGAATAAAGCCTATACGTTAAGTTCAGATACGGACTTTAAACATATAAACAATTCTGTGGACTTAGATCAGTTGTTATGGTGTGATGCTCATTCAAACACACAGACATACAGACAGACGGACTGACATTAATTCTAAAAATGATAGAAATTGGTTCTGCTGTTTATTCTGAGTCCCCTTATCAATTTTTTTTGCAAATCCAAGCAATGTACAGACACGCTGAACTTTGATTCTTATTATAAGTACTTATAGATATAAAGTTTGGATGTTTGGAATTTTTGAAAGATTGGATATTACTTAATTAGTAATTACGCAAAAAAGGCTGAATTGATTTGATCGAATAGCACACATATACATGCCCCAAATATTCATTTCCATTTATCAAAATACTTCAATATTTTCCGTAGCCACAAACTCGTCATACAGGGAATCCCTAGAAATCAGCACTGACAAAGTTCAAGCAAGTTTAGCCACTTTTCTTGCACACAGTACGTCCCAAGTTTTGTTTTCATTATTTACAACTCTCTGAAAGTTTGCTGCGGTTGTAGACGTCAGCGAATAAAGGCTCGTTCACACTCCGCAACCGACGTGAAAAGCTCGAAAGGCGGCGCCCCCGCCCGACTCGTGCCGTATGGTGGGACAGTTTTTAGCCGCACACTGACCGGTAGAACAGAATAAATAATAAAGGCACAATCGCGGAACATCCCGGTTAAGTAGAGGTTTTTGGGAAATGTTTTCTCGGATGTTCTAAGGTTAAAGAAATAATTTATTATTCAAATAAAATACCTTGTTATGTACGCACTCCATTAGTTAGTACCTACCCCGTTATTTGTTACAAATACTAGGAAAAGGACTACGTGATCTGTCACGAATTTACATTCGCAAACTAATAGGTAGCTTATAAACCTCATAAATCAATTAGTAAATATTTGTGAACGTGATTCGCGATATCAAAGAAGAACTTTATCGTTAGATCAAAGGGTCATCCATAAATTGATTCCTTGTTTTTACGAACGATCAAAAACAATATAAAATATCAGGGATATATAAACCCATTACTCTGAGGCAAATCTATTGAGTTCAGTTAAAATTCGGAATCATCCGGGAGACGTATTTTTGAATCATTCGAATTTCTCATGGGGATTCAATTCGCATTCGGTTTGAAATTCACCGACTTCCATTTTGTCGCGATTTTAATTCACTTGAATACGGTGTTGCCGCTTTATTAAACTCCATTGACATTATTTCATTTTACGCAGAATATTTCAAAACCGGAAACTAACTCTCCATAAATTTCCAAAACCGACACTGAATCGGATTTGAATCACGTGAAACGAAACGTTTTTAATTTGTCAAACTATCCTTCATATCAATGTCAATTTGAAAATGACATTAAGTATTAAACGTTAAACTCTATACCGCTCGAATAAAAAAAGAGTGGTTCGGACCACTCGTTGCAGATTCGCATGCCTATTGGAATTTAAAAATACGGTTTTTAGCATTCGAAAGCGAATCTTGCGATTCCGTATGCGAATAGTTATTCGAGTGATTCAATATACGTCTCCAGGAGACGTATTTTCGAATCATTCGAATTTCTCATGCGAATTGAATTCGCATTCGAATTGAAATTAACCGACTTCCATTTTGTCGCATCTTTGAATCACTCGAATATGGTGTTACCGTTTTCTTAAACTCACTTGACATATTTCATTTTACGCAAAACATAAAAAACAGTAAACTAACTCTCCATAGATTTTCAAAAACCGATACTGAATCGCACCTACAAACTATCTATGTGCACTCACACAAATGCAAAGCTCAGCTTAGACCTCGCAGACTGTATAGGTCTGTGATCAGTTGATCACCGTCTTTCACAACGCTAACGTCTACTCAGGATAGATATGCAAATACTGCACGTCTATTCGTATTTTTTACGAAAGAAAATTTGCGATGTAAACTCTGTTGTTTGGACGTTTTACCGAATACTGCGTATTATCAGTACGTACAGTACAATCCCGTGTGAACCTAGCTTTACTACGTCGCGACGCGGGGCGGGTTAAAAAGTTGCGGGCATTAACATGCGGCGCGCGCCCCGCTCGGCACAAGTGCCCCAGGCTGGGGGTACAAATGCCCCGACTTCTGCCGGTGCGGGGACAAGTTGCCATGTAATAATATTATGTAACACTGCACCTTTTACCAGAAGCTGAGACCTCTTATCATATTGAATGTCATGCTTCACTTCTAATCTAATTCACAGATGAAAATAAGAAAAGGATTTTTTTTCTGATAAAATTTTATGTGAATGCAAGAATCTACATCACTTATGATTTTTTTTTTGCAATTTTCAATGCTATTTTTATACTCAGGATAAATTTCAAATAGAAAAATATTAAAGAAAACACAACTCGGCCACAAGTGATGTTTCTTTCGAATGCAAGGATATACCTAGCTTTGATGTGACAACGCTGGCCTACAGCGTGTTAAAAAAATATAAAAGTATTGGAGAATTTCAACGGAGGTCCGCAAGTCTCGGTAGCTCATTGGTTAGAGCATTACAACATATTTCCAAAGGTCTTGGGTTCGTGTCCCATCTGAGAATTCACTTGTGGCCGAGTTGATTTTTTCCAATATTTTTCTATTTAAAATTAATCTAAATCTACATCATACTTAATTTCATAAAACTGAACGTTCTTTTATTTTGTAATTGCAACAGCATAGCACCTAATTTTGTTCGAGAAGGGGGACCAGGAGATTCCTTCGGGGTCTACCTAGTTTGGACTCCTGTCTCCCTTACAATCAATTGTAACTAGTTTTAAGTCATTAGATGTTGTATTACAACAGTGTATGTTTGGGAGAAATAAATAAAAATTTATTATTTATTATTATAATTATTATACAATTACCTACGAGAATTATATGTACAATCGGAAAACTTCCCGGTAGACCAGTAGGGTTTTTTTTTGAGACACGTTTTCCAAAAGTATACTAAGATTAAGGAAATAATAAATTATTCAAATGAAAAACCTATTAACCTTCTATTATTTGTGATATAGGTAAACGTTTTCTGTATATCTATTAGTTTTTTTTTAATAAAGCCCCCTAAAAAAACTCTACTGATCAACTGGGAAGGTCCGCGATTGTAATTATTAATCACACACAGTCAACAATAATTATTATTATTATCCTATCTAGTTAAGTTTGGACGCCCCCCTTCTAGATGCACACACGGCCAGGGAAAGTTAGGTGGTAGGTAGGGGCTGGATGAAAAAGGCTGAGATCGTGCCTTGTGGCGCACCTTGGGGCTTACATCCAGCAGTGGACTGCGATAAACTGAATGATGATAAATAATAATTTTAATTCATAATAATAATTTGATAGAATCAGGCGTTACTTGGCGGAAATCCATATCTTAGTAGAAAACGAAAAATATGTCGCGTAATTAACAAATCGAGTAGGTACTATTAATTAACCGAGTGTCACTCGGTGCTGAGATTGGCACGGTCTAACAACTCCTGAGGATGCTCCGTGTGTGGGCGAAACACGTGTAGAGTAGTCGGTGAAGGTGCAAGGTGTGTCACTGGGCTGCATCTGCATTTTTTCTTGCGGAATTACGCGACATATTTTTCGTTTTCTATCATAATAATAAATTAATAGTACCTACTCGATTTGTTAGTCGTTCGTTGTTACTTTGTTTGAGTTCGCTCGGCTAACCTTCTGAAACTTGACGCTGTTTTAACAAATAACACGAGAATTATCTACTTAGTTACTCTTCTTGTACCTACCCGTAACATAATTATAAGTACTACGTGTAAAATAATTATAAGTAGCTTGTCAGCAATATTTTGCACATCTTGTAATGTGTTTTAAATATAAGGTAGTTATTTTTATAAGAAATACGGGTAGACTCTTATATGTAGCCTTCATCATACCTGGGGGTCAATTCTGCTAAATTTTTGTCAAAATCGTCTCTCAGTGGTGTTTCAATAGTAGTGTTTATTTACACTGTTGTAACAAGAACTGTGTAAGACTACCATTGAAACACCACTGGAATACGATTGCTACTAAGCATTAGCAGAATTGGGCCCCTGATGTTAAGTATCGATAAGGCTGAAGATGGAAGCGAGCCTCTCCCGGAATCCTCAATCACTGAGGAACTGGCTATCTTATCTCTAACTGCTGGAACACAATAATGCTGAAAACGTGCCAGACTTAGATAAGATACAAGTCCTACCACCAACCAAACCGAATACAATATGTACCCCCGCTAGGTATCGAACCCGGGACCCCTGGGTCTGATACCGGTGATTATACCACTAGACTAAAGAGGCCGTTAAACCATAGAGTTACTCGTATCATTTCACTTTTAAACTTTAATGAAAGGTGACTGGTCCGATGACGCTTACGATAGTATTCCTGCCAGCTATTTCTTTTTTGAAGCATAACCTTCTTAAGAATCCGATTCAGATCACCAGCTCCTCCTCATTTCCCCGCGACTTTCATCACGTTATTGGATAGGCATTTCTCGAAATCGAATTCAGCTAGATTCAATGTTATTACAGTCTAGAACTGAAATCCGGGCTATTACAATATTCAGTATCAACTAATCCAGCGAATTTTCGAAGCGATTGGATAGTTCAATTTGATCGAGGACGAGTTATTGGCTCCAGAATAATTAATGGTTGTCGGGGTGAAGTTAAAAAAGTTAATTGGTATACTTCAATTACGGGCCCAGTGGACTTTTCATCGAAGTTCTCTGCAATTAGATCGAGCTAGTTTGCGGCGTAGGATCCCACCGCGCTTTTAAAAGAGTTTTGCAACCGTTTTCTGATGGATTTTTAAGGGACACAATCGTTGATCATGTGATAGCAGTATTTCCCAGGTTTTAAGTGTACGTTATTTTTGTAGGTTGGTACAGTCGCCACCTCGAACCTTATAAGTACGATGTGTAAGGTTCATTGTCGCATACCGGGCTTCTGTAGTGTCCCGTCCCGTATAGCTGACAAGGCTACCTAAGGTTAGATAAGGGCCACCATTCATGACGTGTATTGTTTCTTTACTCTTATTTCATAGGATCAGTTTGTTTATATAAATGTAATATGAGTGTCCTGTATGGGACCGTGGGGCGCCAGTGCTTTGTTTTGTAATCGACTTATTACACCCAAGATTTATGTTAGAGCTCGGAACTCGGGCAGTCGCATTTGTTTAGGGATTACAACCGCAAGTGTAAAGAGAAAATAAGTTTTGTTGACTTGATATCTTGACGTGTTTTTAGAATATACAAAATTAGTGACAGTTAAATCGTGTTTTCATCGATACTTTACTCACTTCTGATTACAGATGATACTAAGTGCGCCCTGATGTTTCAATAAGAAGCACAGTAGCGCAGTGGTTCTGAGAAGCTCAGCGGTGCAGTGGTTTGCGCGCTCGGCCATCGATTAAGTCAGTCTTGCGATGGGTGGCCAAAAATTAGATTTTCTTGAGATTCTCCGTGCTTCCGTAGGCTAGACACGTTAAGCTGTTGGCTCCGGCCAATGATATTATGTGTGTACTTGAAGGAGATATTATGATACATTGGGAAGACCCTTTATGGGGTCCGATTAAATTTGCTCTCTCTTTTATTTACGTGCTTTTTCGTGTCGTTTGTCCTACTTTTAAATTGTCAATGTGTGCAGTCTACGTCACAGATTTCAAATTACTATGAAGGTGTACTATGCGGCTTTTAGGTATAAAGAAGATATCAATTTATTTATTATCACTTTGATAACATTTTTACGTGCAAGCGGATCAACTGCTGCTACACAACTCTGTTGTTTTGTTAGAGCGAAAGTCAAATAATTCTGACTTTAATATACTGACATCTACTTCTTTTCCAACGAAAGAGTTAGATCTATTATAGAGATAGATCTATTAAAGATCTATTTACTATAAAACCTCCTTGATTCCGGCTGAAATTGAAGTCGTTAAACCTACCAATCAACATTTTGCACACGAAATACCCCATTCCAAGCCCATTCCCCATTCTACTTGCCTCACGCCCCAGACTTATCCATCCATAAGAAACGTCTGTGATCCAGATGACGATGATTTTAATTAAATCTATGAGAATTAAGCAATGTTACTTTTAGCTGAACCACAAAAACGTTCACACAATATAAAAGTTATGAATATGAAAATAGGATTATTTAAGCTTAAGTATTTGTTCGTGAGTTCGAGTCCCATCTGAGAATTCACTTGTGGCCTAGTTGATTTTTAAGCTATTGCATAGCTTTTATCGCGGGCTTTGAGCGCGGCGACCGAATCAAGAAATTCCGTAACGAAAAAAACCTAACAACCCCCACTCCGTTTCGCGACAACTGGAAAAAATGCGGTACCAGATTTCAAAAAGAAATTATATTTTCACACAAATATTCATACAGTTTTCTTCATCATTGACAATTTTGTTATTCACAATCGTAACTAAGCAACCAAAATCTATGATAAAAAATGCTATGCAATAGCTTAACCGCGGCAGTCCCCGAGTGCTACAATTTTTTTTTCCAATATTTTTCTATTTAAAATTTGTCTTAAGTAGGTATTTGTATTTAGGTAGTAAACTTATGATTTGTCTCCGTCTCGATGGAGCTTCCATGTCTGGAGACAAAATCTCCAAAATAAATAAAGATTAAAAGAAGAAATAAAAAGGATTGTTTAAAAAGGATATTCCAAAAATCGTAGGCATTACAGAGCATTAGTACAAATCCTGGTACTTTTGTGCACAATCCCGTCTGCGTATCACGCCTGGAATAACACAAACGTTAAAATGGCGGACATATTTGTACCGCATTCATAACTTCATAGGATTATACGGTAGCTGAATTCTAATGAAGAAGCTTAATTACATGATCAATTTTATTCTAGAAAATATAGTAAAAAAACTTAAGTATTAATCCTCCACAAGGCTGCCCGCGGTTTTACACGCGTGGTTCTCTTTCCCGTGGGAATATCTATCTGTGGGCCAAACATCCAAATATAGGGTGTCCGGTGGCAAATTACGAATTTCTTATACTAATATTTAATAAAAACATTTTATAAAAAAAATCAAACCGACTTCAAAAAGTAAAAAATAAAACTTTTGGAGTCGGTGCCAGCCAAGGCATTCTACATTGCACTTCTATTAACTATATTTTTTTTTTGCCTTAGCTAGCTAGCACCGACTCCAAAAGTTTTATTTTTTACTTTTTGAAGTCGGTTTGATTTTTTTTTATAAAATGTTTTTATTGCAGATTTTTTAGTTACATCATGTGCCGTTACTTACACTAAAAATCAGCCCATACACAACCATGATATCATCTAGGTAAACGACTACTTGCCAAAATGTGTATGATATTTTTCAGGATTCTGAAAAAACTACTGGCCAAATCTCTGTAAAAATTATATGAGACCACACATAAACCATTTTCTTTCAGATAAAAAAAGAATTATAAAAAGTTTCATCAAAATCCGCTCAGTAGTTATTGCGTGAAACTTCAGCTCGAACAAGAATCTAACAATTACATGGATGATATAATTGTTTCATGACTTCCATGACATTATCTCCGAAGATTATCATCGGATCTCAAAGAGACTTATATGGGACAAAATTGACAGTGTACCCGATCGAACAAAAAAACAACTATTAAAATCGGATCACCAACACCGGAGTAATCGGTATACATACATCAGACAAAAAAAAAAAAAAAAAATACGCGTTGAATTGAGTACCTCCCTCCTTTTTGTTGAAGTCGGTAAAAAGTAAAAAACTTTAGGCGGGGATTTCGACATAATTTCATTTGTCCTCTGTGCAAATTTGCTTACCTAGTAAACGTGTCAGTGGACGGGTGCGCAACGTGCGTTCTAATCTATAACTGTACTATTAAGTATTCTGTGCTATAACTGAATGCCAATTGAACAAACGATTATTGTGTCGACACTATTTTTGTCTAATAGTGGGCACATTGGAATAGGTGTAGGTGTTGATTCGTGTAAGTACAACTGTTTGTCGAATATTTGGTTCAAAATGTATGCAACGAGTTCGATGTTTTCTTTCATTCTTGACATCCGGCTGGGCCCTGGCCATGAAGTGTTTGCTGCTGAATATGACATATCGGAACCTTCGTATCCATGATCGAATAAATATTCACTTCCAGCATCTCGTAAATGGCAAATATTTACGAATTTGGACACGATTTATCAGCCTTAAAATACGCCTAGATTGTTGTGCACCCGGCCATTATGTTACCTTATGACGTTGTGTGAACAAATCCGCACAAAAGACAAATCAAATAACGTCAAAATTCATGCATTCAGTTTTTTCTTTTAAAAATATTAGCAAAGGAAATTCGATATCTGCCACCTAACACCCTATACGTTCTGGCATTTTTGCGTGATTGAGTAGCAAACATTCAAACTTCACATTTATAATAAATAGGCTATCGTTCAGACTGGACTGGAACTTTTGGGAGTCCGGCCCTAATCAATTGAGCTACCTACTGAGACCTAAGTGGACAAAATGATAAACAAAATATTTCACGCAACATTGTTTATGTTTTATTCAATGAATAGTTCTTTAAACTGCCTCTGCGTGTTCTAGTAGTAAGACCACTGTTATCAGACCCAGAGATCCCGGGTTCAATTCCCAGCGGGGGTACACATTGTATGAGGTTTAGTAGGGGGTACACATTGTATAAGGTTTAGTTGGTAGGACTTGTTGTAAGACCACCAACTTATCTTAGTTTGATGCTATAACAACAATGTTTTCAGCATTGTTGTTTTCCGGCAGTAAGAGATACCATAGCCCAGTGCCTCTTAGTTAACTACTCACAAGAGTTTTCTTTAGTATTGGACTGATTAGTTGGAATAGTTAATAGTTAGTCGTCGTCTCAGCCACATAACACCCGCTGCTGGGTACAGGCCTCCCCAAAAGGGGGGGGGTACATAGTTAGTGGATCTTTTAGTAATTGCGACACCGTGTTTGAAGTTATTCGTGTCTGCGACGACGATATACGGGAGAGTTTCAACATAATTGCGGTTCAGAAATGCATAAACAATTCTCAACATTAAGATTTACTTACGGTGATGGCTGGCTCGTTGCGACCCACTTGGAGACCGTCCAGCCACAATATAAAGATACATACAGTATTTATCTTCTTACAAAAGGTCCGTTCGCGATTAATACCCGACGCGACGCGCCTTGTCTCAGCCAGAGGTCGGCAAGAGTCGCAGTCTCGAATGCGCCGCGGTGACGAATGCACTATGTGAAAGTTTTGTTTGCAGTAAGCATGTGGTAATGGATAATCTATGTTCACGAGCAGCCCTATCGCGTATGACGCACCGCGCGGTTGCAATTTTTTTATTTTTTAAACCAATTATCTAGCCCACGTTAAGTTCTGAACTTGTGTTATGGTTACTAGGAACGGATAAACATACTTGTATACTTTTTTTTTTAAATACATTCATAATATACATATTAAACACCCAGACCAAGACAAATAGACAAGTTCATTCAAACAAATATTTGTCTTGTCTGGGGATCGAACCCGGGACCACTGGCGCGGAAGGCGGGTATAGTACCCCTGCGCAAAATAGGGCGTCAAATTATCTTTTGTTAAGAAAGAGTCCAAGACAAAATACTGTATATTTCTTTATGCTGTGATCCAGTGCTGTAGCGCTGCATTCCTCGCCGATACGAGCCGAAGATGCTACGTGTAACTTTCAAATTGAAAGAGTAATGTTTATTTCTGATTTAGCGTTGCTTTGCCTAGAGATTGAAGCGATTTTTAGTACTTTTGGTATGACAGTGGCTGATAAAATAAACATGAAGTGGAGAACTCGAAATACTGACATACATGTTATTGTCAAACCAAAGCGTATTTTCTGAGTAACATGCCACATGCCTCTATACATATACAAATACATACCCGGTTATGAGTAGGTACCCGGCTTTGAGCCAAGTACTCACTAGCGAGCGAGCCGGAACCATAACCGTTGCATGTACAGTTACCAAAAAAACAAAATGTGTACGTGGTTCGCATACCTGTTCCATCTACTATCTGTGTACGAAATTTCATCCAAATCCGTTCAGTAGTTTTTGAGTTTATTTGTTGCAAACAAACAAAAAATCTAATCTTTCCTCTTTATAATATTAATAGGATAAAAAGAAGGATCTCAATTTTGGTAGAGACTGGCTAATGAAAGCTGACAGTGAAAAAGGGTGGGAAATAAAAAAAAAACTGATTATGGCAATAAAAATTCAAGTAAAAAAGTGCTTTTTTATGTGAAATTGTTGCCATATAATGAAAGTTTAGAAAAACACTCAGTGCCAGTTTTCATTAGCCAGACTCTATTTTTATTAAATTCTGATACTTAAACGATTTTTTTGATATTCTTTCGATTAGGTAGGAAAATAAAAGGAAAATTTTCAAAGTTTTTCGTTTGTTAATGTTTTGACTCATTCAGAGGTATTTAATTAAACATTTGGTTTTCACTGAGACTTGAATTATACCTGAAACATAATAATATAAAAATACTTGCAATATAATAAATACTAAAATTTTGACCAATGAATGTAGAAAACGACTTCACGCGACCAGACGGCGTCATAAAAAAGCCGCGGTTTAAGGCTTTTTTGTTATCAAATATTTTGAGATTTATTTGAAATAGAAATTGATATGGGGCTTGCGTCTAATATTTCGCGATTTTTATTTACGCCGTATACAAAGAGGGGTCCAGACCCCTGGCCCCCCCTTTTATTTGCCTATGCTACGCCGTGTGGCTACGAGCAGTTATATTTTGATATATTTTCCATAGAAGTAATGTCAAAATTGAATATCCGTATCTATACTTTATTATAATATTATAAAGCTGAAGAGTTTGTTTGTTTGAACGCGCGAATCTCGGGAACTACTGGACCGATTTAGAAAATTTTACATACTACATTTCTCACATTCTACATTTCTCCCGAGTGACATAGGCTATATTTTATCCCGATATTCCCACGGGAACGGGCACCACGCGGGTAACACCGCGAGGATCAGCTAGTATAATATATAATTTAACTATCCGTAGCAAAAACAATTCCTTAGTAAGTTATAGAAACCCGGGGTTAATTCAGAACACGAAATGACCTACAATCATGCAAAGATACCTATTAATTTATGCTTCTTACAAGCAAATTGTCGAATCGTCTAGTTTCTTTAAATCGTAATAAGTAATCGTAATAATAAGTAGGTACTTACCTCTGAACTTAAAAGTAAAAGTAAAGTTACGAAGTTTATTGGAGTAACTTCAGTTACAGGTCTAGTGGGCTTTTCATCGAAATTCTCAGCAATTACATCGAGCTAGTTTGCGGCGTTGGATCCTGTCGCGTTTTATACTATTTCTTTTCTAAATCCGTTTTAATAAGTGTGGTTTCATATTATATTATTAATGATAAGTTTATACTTATGAAGACACTTCCATCATTCTACGCCTCTTTGTACATCCCAATCCCAACTATCTTACTATGTGTGTTAAATTGTTTAATAATATACCTGATTATCTGAAATGTATAAATATCATTCAATTTAAAAATGGTTTGTTCAAATGGGTATTGCCGAAAATTTTTTTATGACTAATATTTTTTTGACTAAACGATATAATTAAATAATTTGCAATTTATATTCTATGAATGTAACCCAATCCATTGTTCGGACACTTCAAAGTTTAATGTAATTTTATTTTCTTATGTAATAAATGCAATTTAATCAATTCTTCAAATATTATCGTACAACTGAATTTAATATAAAATGTAAAATTTGCATGCCTAAATAGGCGAAACATGATGTACAAATATTGTAACCTACAATCTAAATTACCATGTTTGTGGCAAATAAATAAATGATTATGATTATGATTCATCATCATCATCAGCCTGTGGGCGTCCACTGCTGGACATAGGCCTCTCCTAGCTCACGCCTATTGTGGCGTTCATAGGAAGCTATTAGCCTACCACGCTGGCCAGACGGGTTGGTAGAGGGTTTGTTACAAGTTTTCCTTCTCTCGCACAGGTTTCAATGCGTCGAGCCTCTTAGTCGACTCTTACGACATCCCAGGCATGTAAGGGAGTGGTGCCACGTGTATTCTTAGGCCGTCACTACACGGCCAGATTATGATTATCCTATCTATATTATAATATTATAAATGCGAAAGTGTCTTTATTTCTCCTTGTCTTTGACTTTCTGTCTTCCTTCACGCTCTAACTAAGAAACCAATTTATTTGGTTTTGGCATAGAGTTAGTTGAAAGCACGGAGAGTAACATAGGCTATTTTTTATCCCGTTATTCCCATGGGAACGTGAACCACGCTGGTGAAACCGCGGGTGGAAGTTAGTAAGTTTATACTTTTCGAAAAACTTCCTTCACTCTACGCTCCTTCGTATGTACTACGGTCGGGTTAGGATACTCTTCTTCTTACAGGTCTTTGATAACCGACGATTTCCGTATCCAATGACGCGTGCCTGTGTACGAACCTCTATGTATTTGTATTGCGGTAGTCGCTTGGATTTCGAAATCGCGGGGTATAGGAGACTTGAGTATCCTTGTGTACGAAGAGGCTAAATGGTTAAGTAGCATTATTTCAAAGCTCATCCTAAGAAAATGATTGGCTGTTAAAAACTCAAAACAGACACACACTCACACATACTTTTGTTCCATGATTGCTTTCATGGAACATTAACATTAACATTTTTGTAACCTTGAACGCACTAAAGTTTCAATATACTTAACTATTAATGTCTTCAATGTCTTTATTAGTTGAGTGTGTTGTCGGAAACAGTTAGGTTTTCTTTCAAGACATGATGGATGTTCAAGCACAAAAATTATCGAAAGAATCGCACCCTCAGAAGTACTATTTGAAGTTAATCTGTAGATACCTGTATTACATGGGTGTCGGCGACTGTTGGTATGAAAAAACCGAGCGTAGCAGAACCCACAGAATCTTGTATGGTATCTGGGCCGTTCTTCTGAACGGTTACATAATCATGAACACCTTCAATGAACTACTGGCCAATATGAGAACAGACTTAATAGTCAAAGAGGAAATTGATCTGATGCAGTTCTCAGTCGCTCATCCTTGCTTATGCGGAAAGTTCATACTTTTGATCTTTCAAAAAGAACGCGTTCGTATTTTGTTCAAGAGAATGATGGAAGGAACCCGGTCCGTCTACTACTCCGCCGAACTAGACAAAGCGAGTGTTAAAAAAGCTATTTTCTACGTAGTAATGATCTCTGGTGTGACTTACCCAGTTATTTTCTTAGCTGTTTTGGACGGAACTAGAGCTTATTTCGTCAGTGGTAAAGTATTAATTTATATCTTTTGTTTCATATGACAAAAATCATTTGATGAGTCAAAGTGACCACTTAACACTTTTTCTATATAGGAATTCCGATACGAACCGAAGTGGTATTCTTCCCAACGAGATTCGACTCTGGTCTCTTCGTCAACTTTCTTCGCTTTTTGGTGGAAATACACTGGTGGTGCATCGTCACCGTCATGTTACTAGTAGATGCACTTTGCGTCTTCGCTTTAACATTTCTGGAATTCAAATTCAAACTCGTCAGGATGTACTATGCTGAATTGAGAGAGAAAACAATCAACGACAGTGAAATTAAAAACAAATCGATCTTAGATAAAGAATTTCAAAAGGATTTCAAAATTGGGGTTATGTTGCACGAGGACGCGTTATGGTAAGCGAATGGTTGTAACGTAAACCTTATATTTTCTTCATCTAAAATAAAGATTTACTTGTATCTACAGGTACAAATGATTGATTGCGCAGTCCGACTGCTTCTCAGTATCGTACAATATACAGGGTGGAAAGTTATAACGGGCATAAAGGGAGGGCAGGTACCTTAATGGTTGTAGCTACATGAAAACGTTCTAAGGGAAATATCCTTAATTTTTTGAGAAATTTTGAGCTGCCTTCATGGGAAAAAAATACAGTCAGCAGAAAAATATGCAATTTTTTTTTACTTTTTGATGCCAATCGATCTTTTTTCTTACGACGATTAAAACACTCTAAGACACCAACTAAGTTATGAGTGCTAGAAAAGTCAGCAATCGCAAAAAACTATTTCCACACATTCGCTAAGAAAATAAGTTTGTTCAACAAAGGTACTCACTGGTGAAGCGGATACGGCTGTTTTCTCAAAAATTAAGGATGGTGCCTTAAGGGCGCGCTCTAGGCCAAAAGCAAAAGTAATAACTGCAACGGCGAACTGCAAAGTAAATGCTGCCTTATTTCTATGATAAATAAGGCAGCATTTACTATATAATTCTCCGGCCCCATTCGGCCGGTTCCGGAATGAAGAAATGAAGGAAATACTTTTTTAAAGTATATTTACAAAAAATATATAACATAAGCCCTGCCTTATCTATAGTGTAATTATACTAAAAAGTTCCAAGCTTTATTTTAATGTTTTACTTGAATACTAGCAGTTTATCGTGTTAATTATAGTTATTTGGAGGCAACTTCGCAATTTTTTTCTATCGAGAAAATTTTATGCAATCGTGATTTTGAGTAACATAGTCACTACAGTGTTAGTCCTGTAGTTTGCTGCATCTTAATTTGAAATTCAGTTTTTCATTAATATTGACATTACAGACGATCATGTAAACCAATCTGATTTTTGTTGGCCTTCGTTGGTATGGTACTTGCCCTTACTGACCCATCTTTACTTTCCACCCTGTATACCTACCTTTTTTTTTATACTAGGAGAAATGCTTTTACGCATCCCTCGCCCCCAGGTGTAGGGGCGATTCGATATGTTGGACTCACCTGGAGTACACGGCCTATACAAACATATAGGCCACGCACTCCCTAGGTACCCTGTATACCTACCTACCCTTTATACGATGACTAATGTAATTTTCCGTTGACGATGTTTTAATGTAATGGAGGACGGCGAAAGAAAGCTGCAGCCAGCCAGATCTCCAACACAGTGTGTTCAAACGAAGTCCGATACCTCCGATAGATTTACACCCTAATCATAATATTTATCCTTCCTTAACCCTATTGATTATAGGACTTATCGTAAAAACATTAACGGTGATAATTGTATGGCAGGTGTGCTGGAAACGTTCAGTATGCCCTCGGAAACTTGTACAGCCTCCAAGTGCTTGAGGCCATTGCTTTACTCGTCATGTGCCTCCTCAGACTTGTGGTAAGTGATTTAACACATTTTCCAATATGACACAAATAAAATGATATTTTATTATTAGCAGTAACGCAAAGATTTACCTGATAATTATTATACTATTGGAAATCAGAAGTGAAAATGCATAAAAAAATACAATCGTTTACTTAATCTAAAGGAACAAAAATCAATATTAAAACAAAACTAAATTACAAATCTAAAAGGGAATAAACAGATACGAATTAAAATAAGGACTCTCAATTTTTAAATTAAATGCAAAATAAAATAATTGGGCAGAGAAATAATACGTCCGTTCCGGTCGGTGTCTGGTAGCCAAGAGAGCGCGCCGCGGGCTCGCCTGGCTTTATATAGGTGGGGCTCGATTTTACCCACACCACTTCTTCTTTACTTGCTAACACGGCCTCTCCTGATACCCTGACGTCCCCGTCAGGTCATCACTCGCTGTCCGTGTCACTCAGCTCCAGCTCGGGTAGGTCAGGTCGCGACGATGGTCCAGGTGCAGGTTCATAGCTCGTAGACGGTCCTGGTATATCGTCCAGCGCGGGCATGTCGAGACTGGGGCTTGGGCTTGGCTCTTCAAGCGTGGGATGGTCTTGCTCTGGTGCCGGGATGAGGTTTAGGTCATCAGGTTCGCTTGCTATGAGTTCAGAGGTAAAGGGGCACCATTAGCATAAACAGAAAAAACATAAAAGTTTTGGTAAGTATAAGGTGTTAGTTATTGTTAGATGTTTTAGTCAATTACCACAATATGTGCGTTTTAGAGCAATTTATATCAGTTTTAACGGTCACTTCTATTTCAATAGCTCTAAATCACAAACACAACACAACCAAAATATTCACTTAAATTACAAGATAAATTATTCATGCGAGAGACACAAGGTGTTGTTGTGTCTAAAGAGAGTCACCAGCGAGCACTACATGTATAGCGCATTGCTCAGTGACTAAACCACCGGTAGCAACAACTACACTCCCAAGGAGTGTAGCTTTACCACCTTCCAAAGAGGATCGGGGGTGGGTTCGTGAACCGCCAACCCGATCAGATCAAGCTCAAGAGGATCGGGAACGGCCCAAGGCCTATACCGATCAGAAACACGAAACAGTCGAGTACCTCCACTGAGGTAGGCGGCACAGAGCCGAGTCGAGCTGAATACGTCAGCACGAAGAACTCACCCTCAAAGAATGCAGCGCAAGTCTCAGGGGTCCATTTGCCCCTCCAAGGCACCATAAATTGAGCGGCAGCATACGTTGTTTTCCCATATGCGCCCGCCACTAATCGCAGCTCATACCGCGCATTAGGCATTGCGCGGATGACTCGATAAGGCCCGCGCATGCCATGGTCCAGTTTGCCACGGGACTGCGCGTACTTGATGACGTATACCAGGTCGTCTTTCTGAAACACGTAAGGTGAGCTCCTGCCCTTATTAACGTACTCGTCTTGTTGAGTCTGATTCCTCGACAACCGTTCGGCCGTCCTTTGTCTCAACATCTCCCTCCTTCCTTCGCGATTATTATCGGAGGGATATAATGCGACATCTCGCACCAGGACCCGAATGGCTGGAGTAGCGCTCTCATGGCCTGTTAATAAGTTCAGAGGGGAAGTCTGAGTGGTTCGCTGCTTGGTCAGGTTAAGGATCAACTGCAGTTGCCAGAGCTGGTCAGCCCACTCGCTCTTCTTATGATTTACCTCAATTCTGAGCATGTTCAGAACCGTCCGGACGTACCGCTCCACTTGTCCGTTGGCATGATGCATCTCGGGCGTTACATGGTGAACTTCAATGCCCAAAACTTGCATCCACGATGTAAAGCCAACCGACTCAAACATGCGTCCCCTATCTGACACAATCATACGAGGAGTACCAAAAAGGGAAAAGACATTTTCGAACACACGTTTAAGTTCCTCAAGATCTTGACGAGAAATAGCGTAGAGCAGACAAAACTTCGTAAATGCGTCTACTACAATCATGACGTATCTGTAACCCTTACAATCAGGGAGGGGACCAAGTACATCAGCATGTAATGTGTCGAAAGGAATTTCTGGTTTAGGCCAGGAAGTTATTGGTTGAAGCGGCGCACGTGGGACCCTTTTGTGGGCAATGCAAGTTAAACAGTGCGCAATATATTTTTTCACGAAGGCTCTCAGGCCAGGGAACCAAAAGTGTCTCAAAATTAGGTCAACCGTTTTATCGGCATTAATGTGACTATGCTCGTCATGAAATATTCTAAGGAGGCTTAAACGGTTGCCTTTAGGTATATAACATAGAAGCCTAGTTTCCTCTCCTGTCGGACTATATCGATAGTACAACAAGTCGTTACGTTTAATATAACGTGACGCGTCGAGCTCTCCCTGATCTAAGGCTCGTATTAAGCCCGAAGTCTCTAAATCGGCCGACTGTGCTATTTGTGCCCAGTTACGAGGCCTATCTACATTATAAACCGATTTACATGGGTTTCGACTTAGATAGTCCGCGTGTGGCAACATGACACCTTTTCGATACAGTATAGAGAAGTTAAAATCTTGGAGGTAAATCCACCATCTTGCCACACGCGGTAAAAGATCGCGTTTGTTTTGAGTTGCCTTAAGGGCATTACAATCTGTTACCACAGTAAACGGAATACCTATTAGGTAATGCCTATAGTGACGCAACGCTTTTACCACAGCCAAGGTCTCCAGTTCATAGGAGTGGTATTTGACCTCAGCTCCTTTGGTCACCTGGCTGTAATACGCCACCACCCTTTTGCTCCCGTCTATGTGAACCTGCAGCAGGACCGCGCCATACCCTAAACTACTGGCGTCCGTGTGGACTTCAGTAGGCAGATCTGAGTCAAAAATAGCCAACACAGGCTCTTTGGTTAAAATGCTAATTACTTCCTGCCTTACGCGTTCCTGCTCAGGTCCCCAACAGAAGGGCACATCCTTACGAGTGAGACGTGCAATACACGCGGTTTTCGTTGAATAATCAGCAATATATTTCCGAAAGTAACCGGCCAAGCCAAGAAATTGCCTTACTTGTTTAACGTTCAAAGGTGCTGAAGAGTTTGCAAGCGCTTGAATTTTGGTCTTGGCTGGTCTAACACTACCATTGGAAATCACGCGACCTAAGTATTCAATTTCAGTACACATGAATGAGCATTTGCGAAGATTTATTGAAAATCCAGCGGTGGTTAAGGTGGCTAAAACTTTCTCTAAGACCTGGAGGCCTTCTTCAACCGTATTATGAAGCAGCAAACAGTCATCTATGTATACTAAGACCTTCCCCTTGTTGATGAATTCTTGCAATGTTTTACTTATAATACGCTGGTAAATTATAGGAGCATTTGCCAGACCATAAGGCATTTTGAGATATTCGTAATGCCCTTCGGGCGTTACGAAGCCAGTAAGAGGTATGGACTCATCATCTAATTTAATTTGATGAAAGCCTGTGGCCATGTCCAGGGTCGTGAAGAATTTACTTTTACCTAAACGATCGATATGATCGTCTATAAGGGGCAGTGGGTACCTATCTTTGATCGTAATTCTGTTCAATGCCCGAAAATCAACGCACATACGGTCGGAGCCATCCTTTTTCTTAACTAAGAGAACTGGACTTGAATAGGGTGACTCCGATTCGCGTACAATCCCCTTCGATATAAGGTCATGCACTATTTCACGAACTTTAATTTTTTCGCCATGGGACATCCTATAGGGACGATAATAGATAGGAGTTTCACTGCTAAGCCGAATGTGCATACTTCCTGTGGTCACTGTAGAAGTAGCCGTACCCGAGATCATAAACTGATTATACGTTTCCAAAATAAATTTCAATTTTAACAGATCACTACCGGTCAAATCGGTTTTAATAACTGGCGGCTCATCCGACTCCACAGTAAAAACTACCTTTGGTTTAGAATCACTACGTACAATACGTTGAGTGTTCTTTGTCCGAATAAAAGTAATCCCATCTCTATTTAAGACATTTGTACCGATAATAACTGGTGCGTTCATACACTCACTTGGCACTACTAAAAAGTCAACTTCCAAGGAAACACCATCCAATTCAATAGTTAGAGTAACATAGGAATCGATCTTAGTGACAGATTCGCCTACTCCCTTTATTTGGGAATCTATTGGCTTAAAAGTGCAAGAAAAATATTTTACCACCGAGGAGGATATTAATGAAACATCTATCGCTCCAGTATCGATCAATATATCCACCGGAATACCTTGAATGACACCTACTACGACATCATTGCCGTCCCGGATAACCGCTGAGCAAAAGTTCACTTTCTTATTACTACGCTGCTGATCAACCCGTTGTTTAGCAAAACATGACGCGATGTCGTGGCCTGGTTTTTTACAATATGCGCAAGAGGTCGTAGTTTTGTCACTCTTGGTAACATCTTTACCTTTTGTATCAGTTTGAGATTTCGGGCATTTTTTAGGACATTCGGCGGACTTATGCCCGACATCGCCACACGTAAAGCATTTGGAATTAAAGTTAGCAAACCGTAAAGGTTTTTTAATATTTCGAAATTTATCAACATTTTTTTCCGCAAGAAATTGACGTGACACCCGATTATCACTAATTGAGGTTCTAGCCGGTTTCGAAAAGGTAGATAAAAAGTTTACTAAATCATTGGGTTTCAGGTTGGCATTCGTGGCTGTCGCCTTAACGTGCGGATCATTAATACCTCTTAAAACTATTTCGGTTATCAAATCATCACTAAGGCCTTTAACGATTCGTAAACGCAATAATGATTTTCTCG
Organism: Chrysoteuchia culmella; assembly: GCA_910589605.1. Taxonomy (NCBI): domain Eukaryota; kingdom Metazoa; phylum Arthropoda; class Insecta; order Lepidoptera; family Crambidae; genus Chrysoteuchia; species Chrysoteuchia culmella. The sequence continues at coordinate 18,515,051 of OU342655.1, read as the reverse complement.
CATAGTCTGCGTACGTACTAAACTTGTCGGAATTTGTTGACATGACGTCATAAAGAATACCCGCGGAGTCAATACGTTTTACACATAAGGGCTTAAAATCATTCTTAAAGTTCGTCCACGATCGGTCACCAGTGACCCACTCGTTTAACCATGACCTAGCTTTCATGGTTCATGGTTAGCATGTACCGGAGAGGGCTCCACTTGTTTTTCATGTCTTCCGTCAGCACTGGAATCCTGACACCGTCGTCTGCTACTACGACTGCGGTCATGATAACGTCGACTACGCGAGGTCGGCGGTGTCCGTGTCCTAGAATGTCCACCGGAACGTTGATCTTGGAAGCACCGACCCGGGGAACGCAGTATGCGCGACTCGCGTGAGCGCCGCCGTCTGGCGCCACTGCTTCGACGATCGGGCCGACTTTGCCTCTCCATTGCGAACAAAAACACTTGGAACCACAAACACAACAAAAAACACAAGTAATAGGAGTTTCAAGCAAATTAATTATGCTTGAGGGTAGTCGTAAGCTTATTTACAATAACTGAAAAATATTTTCCTTCTAACAAAACTAACTAGTTGATCTACAAAATAACTTCTTTTTAATCTACTATTGATCAATCTGTGGGGTGAATTTGCGAATCCCACTTCTGATATTGGAAATCAGAAGTGAAAATGCATAAAAAAATACAATCGTTTACTTAATCTAAAGGAACAAAAATCAATATTAAAACAAAACTAAATTACAAATCTAAAAGGGAATAAACAGATACGAATTAAAATAAGGACTCTCAATTTTTAAATTAAATGCAAAATAAAATAATTGGGCAGAGAAATAATACGTCCGTTCCGGTCGGTGTCTGGTAGCCAAGAGAGCGCGCCGCGGGCTCGCCTGGCTTTATATAGGTGGGGCTCGATTTTACCCACACCACTTCTTCTTTACTTGCTAACAATACATATACCTATTTACACACTGGAGGTTTGATCAATACGATTCAAAATATGTTTTTCGTACCACTTGCTCAAAAAAGTGACATTCTATGCCACAAAAAGCGAACATAACAATAGTAATTTTTAATCTGTTAAAAACAGGGAAAGAAAATTGTACTGAATTTCATTCACCTCTAGGGGGGGAGGATGTGATTTAAATTTGGAATACTTACCGAAATTTATACTGAACTACATCTGTGTTTACACCATTGAGTTTGTATATAAAGCATTACACATCTTTTTGAAAAAGGAATACGCATTTATTATGCAGTTATGATTATTAAATAAAATTACGAAAACCGACGACGCCGTATGAGCTCGATGCCTTTGCTTTTCTGACAAAAAAATATTAGTCTAGGAATTTGCCGCGTTTTTGTTTTCCTCAAATACATCTCATATTATTTGATAGAATCAGGCGTTACTTGGCGGAAATCCATATCTTAGTAGAACACGAAAAATATGTCGCGTAATTCCGCAAGAAAAAATGCAGATGCAGCCCAGTGACACACCTTGCACCCTCACCGACTACTTTGAGTAGTACGCGACATATTTTTCGTGTTCTACTAACATCTCATATTATTATTGTGTTAATTTTTTCGCAAATGGTACGAAAAGTAGAGTATTTTCCTAGGTGATAAAGCTGTCTTAGTCTTGGGTGAACCTAAATCCCTCGCTACACTCAGGACTCGTCTTAAATCCCTCGCTTCGCTCGTGATTTAAGTTTTTAACACCCTCGCTACGCTCGGGAGTAAACCTCAAGTCCTTCGTTACGCTCGCGATTTAAATCGTCACCCGCGACAGAAGACACTGCTTTATCCCCTTGGTTAATAATCTACTATTATTTTGTTTTGTCAAAAATATGTAAGTAATGTATTCTGTATTAATTTAAAGAAAGAAAGAAAAGAGTTAGTTTATTTGAGAATTATGGATACCTATATAGTTTAAGTTTGTTTATAAAACGCAATCACAGTAAAGACATAATTGCATTTTTGTAAGAATCAGTTATTTGCCATGTAAAATAGTTCGTAGATTCACTTTTTCCCATTTGTTTAAATGCTATGTACTTATTCGATGTCTTCTGTAGTATTTTCTTTGTTATTTCAGAGTAATGATAGGAACTTATTTGCCCTTTTATCCATCTTGGCGTACATCGCGTGCCTGTTTGCGCTGACGTGGGCCTACTTCATAGCAGCTGGCGACATCACGTATCAGGTCAAAGATCCCATCATTATCATCACTATCATCAGCCATGTTTTAATGTTCCCTCTAATAGGGAGGAGCCCGTGGCGCAGTGTTTCGCACGCACGGCCTGCGATTAGTGAGGTTAAGCAACTTTTGCAATGGTCGGTTACGAGATGGGTGACCAAACAATTAACTATGTCGAGCTCCTCCGCTCTTCGGAAGGCACGTTAAGCCATTGGTCCTGGTTGCATTTGCAGTTGTAAGAACCCTCCAATTCACATTGAGCCCGCGTGGTAGGACATGGCCCATTCTCCTTATCCATGCCCCTGCAGTGGGGACATTAAAAATGGCTGATGACAACAACTAGGGCACAGGACTTTTTTTATGCATGAATAAGGAGGATGGGTCACGCACGTCACGATCCACTACAAGAAGCTTGTTAGATGCCCTGGTGGTTGTTAGATGCCCTGGCCTCTATCCACATGGATCAGTGAGAGTTAACCACTACAAATGCAGCCTAGACCAACAGCTTAATGTGCTTACGAAGGAACTAAAGAAAATAAAATTTTTGTCACCCATCCCGTGATTTACTACAGCGAAAGTAGTCATACTTTCGCTGTAGTAAATCACGTTCGTGACACTGCGCCTCCGACACAGACCTTTATCGAGATATACCTACCTACGGTAAAAAATTACCTACCGTGCGTGTAAAAAATTTGATCCACGGTCAAAGTTTTCCGAGCTAAGAAGTCAGTCCGCTTGAGACCATTGCCATGAAAACACGCGTCACTCGGAAACGAGTCCTTTCTTGCAAGAGCTCTTAATAACATTTCCACATCACTAAACCTCGCTCGTGACATCATCATAGGTACGAAAAATTCGACACGCTAGGTTCTCATACAGTTCTCGTACATTAAAGCGCTCTTGGATATAGGTCTGTGGTCTCCAAGTTCCTTAAAAGCTATTGAACCTTTTCGCCAAATATTCACATCTTATCATCAAATTCTTGAATACATACACACTTTTATTGTTGTTTTAAACATGATTTTAATTAAGAAGTAAAGTGTTATTAGAAGTCTGGAACGTAAGCATGCGTTTCCACTTGAGCTCTAAGCTGCATTGCTAGGGATATGTGCCTAATTTACACCTATAGGATTAATATATGATTTATGAAGCAATCATATTGGTATGTAAATCAGATGCATCCTTTTTTAGCTTATCTTAGCTCAAGTGGAACTGCAGACTGCCATAAAGGGCAATGCCTAGTTTGGTGCCTTTTCGAAAATGCCTGCACACCGTTCAGACTTTATAACATGGATAGAGTATTTAAGTACGAACAATAGTTACTGACACAGCACATGTCTAAACCCTATCCATTCCGAGATAAATACATCTATTCATCACTATTATTTTTACCGACTTCAACAAAAAAGGAGGGAGGTACTCAATTCAACGCGTATTTTTTTTTTTTTTTTTTGTCTGATGTATGTATACCGATTACTCCGGTGTTAGTGATCCGATTTTAATAGTTGTTTTTTTGTTCGATCGGGTACACTGTCAATTTGGTCCCATATAATTTTTACGAAGATCTGGCTAGTAGTTTTTTCATAATCTTGAAAAATATAAATCACCTTTTGGCAAGTAGTCGTTTACCTAGATGACATTGTTGTGATTTTTAGTGTAAGTAACGGCACATGATGTAACTAAAAAATCTGAAATAAAAACATTTTATAAAAAAAAATCAAACCGACTTCAAAAAGTAAAAAATAAAACTTTTGGAGTCGGTGCTAGCTAGCTAAGGCCAAAAAAATATATAGTTAATAGAAGTTCAATATAGAATGCCCTGGCTGGCACCGACTCCAAAAGTTTTATTTTTTACTTTTTGAAGTCGGTTTGATTTTTTTTTTCTAGATTTTGGTTCAAAATAACTAAGTTTTTGCAATTTTATCTGACTTATAAGAATGACCTTTAATTTTTACAATATTATACGATAATAATATATAAAAATAAAGTAATAATGATAATTATCATATTTTACCTTTCGAGGGGACGCACAGTGTGGCCAGCACTGGACAAAAAGGGAAGATTAAAATGTAGGATAGGCGCTAAACGCAATCGTTCCATAAACTACGATAGTTTCTGCATATGGTAAGATATTCGTCGTCTCAGCCACATGACACCCACTGCTGGGTATAGACCTCCCCCAAGGATCTCCACAACGATCGGTCCTGCGCAGTCCGCATCCAGCGGCTTCCCGCGACCTTCACCAGATCGTCGGTCCACCTTGTCGGAGGCCTACCCACGGAGCGTCGTCCTGTGCGCGGTCGCCATTCCAGAACCTTTCCGCCCCAACGGCCATCGGTTCTTCTCGCTATGTGTCCCGCCCACTGCCACTTCAGCTGAGCAATCCTTCGAGCGATGTCAGTTACTTTAGTTCTCCTACGGATCTCCTCATTTCTGATTCGATCACGTAGGGAAACGCCGAGCATAGCCCTCTCCATTGCACGCTGGGTGACCTTGAGTTTTCTTATCAGACCCATAGTTAGCGACCACGTTTCACTACCGTAAGTCATCACTGGCAACACACACTGGTCATAGACTTTCGTCTTGAGACACTGCGGTAAATTGGACGCGAAGATTTTACGGAGCTTCCCGAATGCGGTAAGATATTACCTATAGTTATTTTCTATTACACTTAAGAGATTGACACATTTAAACCTTGACAATTTATCACATGTATTACATTGCATAATAATATCATTGCTTGGTTTAAGTTCGATAAAATCTCAATAATTAAGTTATTTTCAGCTTAAATATACCTATGGAATAATAGTAATGAACAGGTGCATTTATCTCAGAATGGATACGTTTTACAACAGTGCTGTCTTAGTAATAATTATTGGTCGTACATATATACTCTATCCATTGAACAAGGTTTAAATGGAGTGCTGGGATTTTAGAAAAGGCGCCAACCACAGACATAGATCTGTATGTCTGTGGCGCCAATCTCCATACATTCCTACCATTGGCCTTTTAAAATACAATACTAGTCTGATGCCCTGGTCACACCAGCATAGGGTTAACGCTCGTTTGACGTTTTTGAATGTGTCCACCTCCATGGAACTCCTTGGTTCTTAACAAACAAACAAAAAAACAAAGCTAAACGCCCATCATACATAGGTTCTTACCACAAACTGGATTGCGAAGCTATGGTAGCGACTTAAGCAAGGTGAACTAGTTAGTCTCGTGCCGGATCCTTCGGTAACTGCATAGCTTAGCTCGGTAGTTTGCGGTGTCAACCTATCACTGAAAAAAGCGAAACTGTCGCTACCGCTCGCCAGCACACTCGCTAATGGTCTGCGCATCAGTAATATCACAGACTATATAACTTTTCTTCCCTACAGTCGGGCGGCGGACACACGCTGTGCCACTGCTAGTTACACTGAGGTCAGATGATGTGCTTTTAACAACCAGGCATCGGAGGTGTCCACCTCAATCTTCCACTGCGGCTGGGAGTTGTTGCCACCGAGTCGGTCGTTGTGTGCGATGGCCGTGGTGGCGATACAGCGCAGCCAGGTCCCGGTGAATATGACGGCTTTCGGCGTCATCATATTGGATCACTCCAACTATATCTCGGTTCGTGCTCGTTATTTATAGGTTGATGCCAGCGAGACGATCCCTGAGCTCAAATGTGACGACGACCTGATTGGTGCAGGAGTACTAATCTCCCCTTCTGCGCTAGAGGTCCCGGATTCGATCTCCGGACAAGACAAATATTTGTGTGCATGCACTTGTCTATTTGTCTTGGTCTGGGTGTTTAATATGTATATTATGAATGTATTTACGAAAAAAAAGTATTTATGTATATCCGTTATATAATTTCCATAACACTAGTTCTTCATGAAACTTATCGTGGGCTAGATAATAGGCATAAAAAAAACAACGGGTTGCACTCCGGGAGTGACGGCATAAGTGAAAACTGCTTTAAATAATAACAAATAAGAAAAACTTTGAAATAATTAATGTAATTACAAATACAATAGTTATTTATGAATAATGAATCTACAATATAAACGCCATCTGGTACCGTAGTATGAAACTCTTATTCTCTCTCAAGGCACCAACTTAATGTCATCAAGTATCAAAAACTTAGTGGCAAATATATCTAGATGGCGTTGTAATGAAAGAAAATAATATTCCTTCCTTGAAATTACAACTAATAATATTAAAGTTGGTAGTAATGAGAGATCTTTATTTATAATGGTTGTTAATAACTAATATATCTTTCAAGTGTTTATGTAATTTGAAATAGGTCAACGGTAAATGGTCTTACGAATTTTCCTGCCTGACGCGACTTTAACATTTTTTACCCATCCCAAAAATTTTAAACTCTGATGTGCACAACGCCGCTAAAGAAGTTTTCACTTAAAAAAAAAGCATAAATTATTTGTATTTCATGTATTTCATAGAATCAGGTGGTTCTTAGATGTAGCGCCCCACTGCAAATAAATGCAAATACAAAACAGTGACACACCTTGGACCTTTACCAACTAGGTGCTGGTCTAACAACTCCTGAGGCTGCTCCGTGTGTGGACAAAATACGTGAAGAGTAGTCGGTGAAGGTGCAAGGTGTGCCACAGTTATGCATTTGCATTTGGTCGGGCCTAGCATACCTATTGCTATTTGTCTTTTTTCTACGAACATAAATTATTTGCTTTGCATATGTTAAACTAATACTGTTTTTTGCAGGTAATGCGCTCAGCGTATTCGTTCTTCGCCGTGATGTATTGAATGATTGTAGTTTATTCACAAATATAGTATAGTAGAATGGAAGGATAATAAATGTATTTTGTTTGCAATAAATAGTGCTTAATTAAATATATTTTCTGGTGTTTTTTTCCTTAGTGCTGGTGTCTATCTTGCCCAGTGGCTGAGTATTTAGCGGGGCAGCAGCTCCAGTATTCTCGGTACCATGTCACGCGGCTGCGACGGCATTTTCTTGTTATAGTTAGTAGGTAGTATGTTTATAATTAATTTATTTGTCTGGATGTTGTTTTCCACATAAGTAATAAACTCGAACCTTAATAAAACAAGTTAACAGCAATGTCAAAATATTCAATTTAACTTAAGGGGTAAAGTTGGCGCCATTTTCAAATTTCTAGTAAAATTTAAAATGACGGCCATTTACGGAAATAGTACATTTTAAAAGAACATTATTAAAAGACACAAATCTCATCATGGAACATATAAAACACAGTCAAGAGAGACTCGCAGTTGACTGTCACTTACCTATTGTAAAATATCTAAACCACAACAACTTTTCAATATATCTACAGTTTGCTTTTCAATAGACGCAATAGTCAATATCATCAACCCGCCTCTGTAGTCTGGCGGTAACAACGACCGTTATCACACCCAGAGGTCCCGTGTTCTTTTCCCAGCATGGAATACATATTGTATTTCGTTTGGTTGGTTGTAATACGATAAATAAGATAACGAGTATATTATAACGTTTTTTTTTTATTTGGCTTACTAAACTGGGTACAATCCACAATAATCTAGGCAAATAATAACTTATGAAAAACTAACTTACTAAACGTTATAAAAATATACTCATAACACATAATATAAAATATATTACCTTTCTGTTACTAATATTTTATGATGAGTCAAGCGCCATCTAGGAAAATGGAAGGAAGGGAATAAATAAATAATGCTCTCAGCATTGAGTTGAGCTTGCTGCGGTAAAGCAAGGATTCGCTCGCTTCTTGCTCTACTTTTCCTAATTTCTTGTATGGCGATTAGCGACATCTAGTTTTGTAATGAAAATATTAAGCCCCCCCAGCGTAGCATGCGCACCGCAACTCGCTGTCGACCATTATCTCGCGATGTCTGCCCCCCAGCGTAGCATGCGCACCGCAACTCGCTGTCGACCATTATCTCGCGATGTCTGCCCCCCAGCGTAGCATGCGCACCGCAACTCGCTGTCGACCATTATCTCGCGATGTCTGCCCCCCAGCGTAGCATGCGCACCGCAACTCGCTGTCGACCATTATCTCGCGATGTCTGCCCCCCAGCGTAGCATGCGCACCGCAACTCGCTGTCGACCATTATCTCGCGATGTCTGCCCCCCAGCGTAGCATGCGCACCGCAACTCGCTGTCGACCATTATCTCGCGATGTCTGCCCCCCAGCGTAGCATGCGCACCGCAACTAGCTGTCGACCATTATCTCGCGATGTCTGCCCCCAAGCGTAGCATGCGCAACGCAACTCGCTGTCGACCATTATCTCGCGATGTCTGCCCCCCAGCGTAGCATGCGCACCGCAACTCGCTGTCGACCATTATCTCGCGATGTTTACCCAGTTTATGATATCTACATTAATAATATTGAAAAAATTCAAAGGAAATTTACACGTTTTCTGTGTGCTAAATTTAATCTGCCCTCTTGGGACTATGATCAACGCTGCTGTCGATTACATCTTTTACCACTTTGTTTGCGTCGGAAAATTGCCGACATTAGCTTCCTTATGAACTTAGCTCAAGGTAAGATAGATAGTCCGGAACTCCTTAGTAAAATTAATCTGAAAATTCCAGCCCCAAATCTTCGTCAGAGATATGTTCTGCTTCGCATTCCCTTCACACGAACTAATTACAGAGCAAACAGTTATTTGGTTAGATCATGCAAGCTGTTCAACACTTTCAATTGTGAGTTTATGAATGATAGCCGATTGGATCTGTTTTGTAGCTCAATAAGGCATGTGCGTAAATTGATGATGGATAACGACACTGCTTTTGAACAGCTAAGTAATGCTTAAATTGTTTTATATCATTTTTTTTTCTATCTTCAAATGCTTATTTATCTGTTAATTTCACTTACCATTATGTAACTACATAGCTTTTATCTGTGGAAGTTTGTAATTAGCTTTTAAGTGCTTGCTTATTTACCTAATTTGTAAATACTGCTGTAAACTTCCCAAAGAAAAAATAAAAAATAAAAAAAAAAATGTCTGCCCCCCAGCGTAGCATGCGCACCGCAACTCACTGTCGACCTGTCGACCCTTATCTCGCGATGTCTGCCCCCCCAGCGTAGCATGCGCACCGCAACTCGCTGTCGACCTTTATCTCGCGATGTCTGCTCCTCTCACAGTACGGTGTGAGCGGGACAGAGAATGCGTTTGCGAGAGAAAGTGTCGAGAAAGCTTTATCGAGGTACGCATACTACGCATGCTGTTGGTCCCAGGTATCTAAGCAGAGTTCAAATAAAATTGTATGAAATTGCTGTTTTTTTTCTTCCTCGTGATTTTAAGGTGGCATCCATACAAAATGTTGTTCGAAATTAGGTATGAGTTCTACAAATAGTTTTGAAGTATTGGGTAAACGTTAAATAATGTTGTATAACCTCCTAATGATGGTTATAATAGACTAGCGGCCGCTCGCGGTTTCACCCGCGTGGTTCCCGTTCCCGTGGGAATATCGGGATAAAAAGTATCCTATGATCATAACCACGCTATTTACTATCTGAGTGCCAAATTTTAACCAAATCCGTTCAGTAGTTTCGGAGCCTATTCAATGCAAACAAACAAACAATCAAATCTTTCTTCTTCTTTGTAATATTAGTACAGATATAGATTATGTTGCCTTCATAGTAATTTGCGTTGTAACTGTGACGCAGACTGCTCACATTGACAATTGATAAGTAGGACAAAAGGCACGAAAAGTGTATCTCTCATTACGGGACATTGGCGGAATTTCTGTGGAAAACGGAAGAAAGCCATAAAAAAAGGCACGAAAAGGCATGGAAATTAAAGAGATAGCAAATTGAACCCCCTATAGGATCTTCCCAATGGTTCACTTCACAATGCGAGCTCGTATTAGGTATCTGGAAGTTTACTCTCTAAGCACAAAACCCGTAGTTTCGGCCTAAGTTACGGACGTTTCCTATTCCGTATCACCTACGGACAGCTTATTAGTTCGGAGACCCGAACTAATAATGAATGAGAATACATTTTGACGTTGTCCCTACTCCCAATGTGTTTGTGCCGTTTGTCCAAAACTAGTACATCTGAAATCAGTAGAGGGTAGGCTCCATCCGTAGTTTCGGGAAACTTACGGACGGGGGCCCGTATCTTAGTTGACGGGCTTAGAGAGTAGGCCTCCTGCTTCTAGTACACACTTATAATATCATTGTAACCACCACAATCGCAGACCGAACTCTCTTACCACTGTGCGACCGAGTTTGGAGACCAACATTTATAATTTTCCAAAAAGCAATGGTTTTTAAGATTTCACAGTACCTACCTTTGCAAGTATCAACTAATCGATGTAACTTATCGTGTAATGGTGCTGATGATGAGCTGCGGCATGTCCAGTCACGGAAATTCTTGGTCGACCACCTTTGGTGCTTTTCTTTTCTTTTGAGCTAAACATGTCATAGGACGCTTTATGGTAAAGTACGTTCTTTTTTTTTTATAAAACTATAGGATTGTTAGAGAAAGAAAGAAAGAAGAAAGAAAAACTATTTATTGGCACACACACAAAATAACATAAATAAACAAGAATAACAGTTTAAAAAAAAAAATGTGCGCAGCCAACTAGGCCCCATCCTCAGCAATGTCACAGTGACATACGTAGCATGCCACTGAGACGCTGGTATTCTGGAGGAGCCTATTTGGTGACAACAAAATAACAAAACAAAATAACAAACAAACAAAAATTAAACACTGCAATACAACAAAACATAAATTCTCTAGTCTAGTTTTAGTTTATCTGTGCTAACTTCAATGCGGTGCCATGATATGATATAAAAAAAAAACAAAAAAAAAAACAAATGGATATAAACAGCAGAGAAGGAAAAAAAAAAAAGTAAAGTGCTACAATACAAACGCAAACAAAACAAAAAACAACAAACAAACGAGAAGGGAACAAAAAACACGATTCACAATGAAACATAAAAGATGCCCGCTTCAAGAGTCCTGCGCCGGACGTGAACGCCCACCAGCACCCAGTTATTTTTGTAAAACCTCGAGGTAACAAATCTGGTAAGAGATACTTTTTTCATACCTTTTTCTAGATTTGCAAAGTTTAGGAAACACGATTTTATGATTCCTCATGCCCTAAAAATACGAAAATTCAAGATTATTCTCAAATGAGGTTTCATATGCTATTGGAAATTGGTTTAATTAGTGGACATCAATAATATTTAGCATCGTATGGTTTTTTTTTTAATCGCTATAGTTATTTCGTTTTTTCGCCTAATCTGCAAAGTCGGTCTCGCTCCCGCGCGCGTTGTTTTCTCATTGCTATCTCGCTTCATAAGAGGTAGGGCAAAACTGACGATTCAAAAATGCATGTGAAATATTTTGACTATGACTTCTTTATGAACAACCGGGACACTCTTAGCCTTCACCATACCTGATGTTAAGTATTGATAAGGCTGAAGATGGAAGCGAGCCTCTCCCAGAATCCTCACCACTGAGGAACTGGCTATCTTATCTCTAACTGCTGGAACACAACAATGCTGAATACAATGTTTTTATGGCGTCAGGCTTAGATAAGATGGTGCTAGCTAGCCAGAGGGACTTACAACAAGTCCTACTACCAACCAAACCGCATACAATATGTACCCCCGCTGGGAATCGAACCCGGGACTCCTGAGTCTGATACCGGTAGTTGTTACCACTAGACCACAAAGGCGGTTAATCGGTTTAAGCGGCGACTTTGATATTGGCCTTACAACTTAACCCACTGAAAGCCGTTCAAAGATTTTGCGCGGCAAGTGGACTACCGGGTTCGGCGATTGTACAGTTGACAGCTTAGCCACAGATTACTAAATAGTTACCTTGTAAGCTTAGCCACCGCATTGCAATCGCTTAATTCGTTTAGGGACTACGAATATTTATGTACAGAAAGACAAAAAAAATTGCCCAGGGTGTACATTATTTTAGTCAAAGCGCCACCTTTGTATCTTTTACCGTTTCGGCAGGCAGTTGACCATCTCCATAAATGGCCAGATGGATTTTCATCAAACGTGGCTAAGAACCATCTCGATTAATTTAGCTTTCAATAAAAAAAACCGCATTGAAATCGCTTGATTCGTTTAGGCTCTACGAATATACGTACAGACAGACAGACATAGGCCTCCAACTTATAACACACCTCTTTGCGTTGCGTCGGGGGTTAAAAATAGTTACGTCGTTAGCTTATCAAGTTTAAGTTGCACTACGAAAATAACTCTAATTACCTAGGCGATAAGAGCGGGTCCGTGGCGTGGAGCCCGTGGCGCAGCTAACGCGCTCGGTCTGCTATTTCTGAGGTTGAGCAACATTTGCAATGGTCGGTCACGGGATGGGTGACCAATAATTTACTATCTCGAGCTTGTCCGTGCGTCGGAAGACACGTTTGGTCCCGGCTGCATTGCAGTTGTTAAAACCCACCAATCCGCATTGGGCCCGCGTGGTGGGTGATGATGACCCAATCTATTTATCTACCCCTAAAGGAAGGCCAGTGTCCCAGTTGTGGGGACTTAAAAAAAGGCTGATGAGGAAAGGCCTAGATATTCTATTATATAAGATGTTAATTTATCAAGTGCCGATCGAGCAGGGGCTGCTCAGGTCAACGATACAGAACACAATTTACACAAAAAAGTTTTTTTAAATATATTTTTTTTTATTTTATTTAAGAATTTATTTAAACTTTCATATTTTTAGCATTAGATACCTATTGAATATTAAGCATAAGCAAAACCAAACGTAAAAGTAAGTAAGTAAGTAACCAAGGAAATGGGCTATTTGAGTCGGTGGTCGAAATCAGTAATAAAAAAAAAAATTTTGTTCCATATCCTTGACCTGGGCAGACCCTGCTCGATCGGCACTTACTAAATTAACACCTTATATTTCACAAGCTGAGCTATCGATTGAACCTTTAGAAGTTAGCGAAGCGTGTCATCCTCTCATTTTCGGTGTGGATTCAGGAATTTTCATAAATCTGTTGACCAACAAAATTGTTTCCCGATCGGTACCCTAGGACCGCGGGTTTGTTCAAGATGTATTTTCCGGACAGCCAATGAGTCCTAAGCGGATTTACCGTAATTAATTTTGCAAATATTTTCTAGCAACCTTTGATAAAATGGGGTCTCGACGGGCTTATTGTCACAGAATAAATATTTAGTGTTTACATACAGAAGACTTACTTTACAGTATTGTTGTGGTTTGAGTATTGCATGCGTCATGCTCGTGAACGGGTGCCGCCTGCGGAAATGGGTCTACTACAGTCTGCTTGTCTAAACGTTGTGCTTAGAGCTTAAATATTTACATCTAAAATAAATTGCTATTGACCTGTATGTACGTCACAACTTGCAGTACCGTAACCTTGTAATGCGAGAAATGTTATAATGTAAGTCCTTCCTTGCGAGTTGAAAATTGTTAACGGTTAGGATAACCATAAAACTTAATATTATAATTAGTATTTTCTTTTTGTGATGGAAATTGAACTTACTGATATGTTAAGCTCACTTTTCAATTTGAAGACTCTGTACGAAATAAAACAGGGGGAAAAAAATAGCCCTTGACGAGTTTCTTGCCGGTTCTTCTCGTTACAAGGTCTCCCGCGCCGTAGGGTTTGTGAACCGATGGCGTAGCTTCTTTGACGTTCATAAGTGCTTGTAATTGAATTTAATATGCTCTGGCGAAGGGTTCATTCATACCGACTTCCATCGTCTTACCTTTTAGAAATCCCACTCCACGGATCCACCATGCAGTTCTTAATAATTATGTAAAAAATTAGTGTCACCAATTCGTTAAAAGTACGTGGATGCCAAAAACAAAACAACAAGTGCACAAAATGATATATTTTCCATGTTTGCTATAGTCTGATTTGTAATTCTGATTTATTTTTAACCGCCTTTGTGGTCTAGTGGTAACAACCACCGGTATCAGACCCAGGGGTCCCGGGTTGGATTCCCAGCGAGGGTACATATTGTATTCGGTTTGGTTGGTGGTAGGACTTGTTGTAAGTCTATCTGGCTAGCTAACCACCATCTTATCCACCTGACGCCATAACAATAATGCTGAACATTGTTGTGTTCCGGCAGTTAGAGATAAGATAGCCAGTTCCTCAGTGATGAGGATTCCGGGAGAGGCTCGCTTCCGTCTTCGGCCTTATCAATACTTAACATCAGGTATGCTAAAGGCTAAGAGTGTCCCTGTTCATAAAAAAAAAACTTGGTCCGGCTTACCTTCGCCACATTTTGACCCTTCGCCACTGGTATGCTTGGTCCCTGCAACTCTTCGAAGAGGTGATTGGTAGAAAGTTACCGCTCGACTCATTATTCGCAGTCTTTATTGCCCCATCCTGGAGCTCTATTTTTGATTCACTCGTCTCGAGAGTTTCCGTATACCGTAAAAACGACTGTTCCCGCCAGGGGCGTGATGTACTGACTCATTCACTCATTCACGCGTTCGAACCGCGACGGAACGGTGGCGCGGACGCGGGTCGCCATTGTACAAGAGTGTGTCGTATTGCTTTGACCCGCGCACGCGACGTGTACTCAATTACGTTCTACTACCTTTCTCAAGATATCTCTCTCTCTACTATCCCGGCCGGTGACTAAGTGTATTTAGCGTGGGTGAAATCCCCATTAGTGCGTGAGTGACATTCTTCAGATCAGTGCGCGTTTTCGTCAGCTCATCAATTCCGAATCTCAATCAGCTCATACTCATCTCATTCCACGATCAAAGAACCGTGTGACTACCAGCACATTGACGAGTTCTCCGTCCCATCATATCACGTAAATCACCAATCCTCATACTTTCCACTTATTCCTCATCTCATAGCCGCGTGTGACTGCACCGCCGTCACAACGACCTTGCCCGTATATACATACCGCCACCCAACGCGAGCGCGCGAGGTGCAAAGCGAAAAGCGTGCTATGTCCACGCGTACAAAGTCGCTAATCGCCTGATCGCCTCCTTGTTCGCCTCGACGAGTGATTAAAAAATAGAGTTCCTGGACAGGGAGTGAAAGATAAACATAGAATTTGGCTTCAGCTGCTAACTTTTCAATGCAGACATTAAAGACCTATCAACGGACAGTGCATATTAGAAAACTGTTGCAGGCGACG
Organism: Chrysoteuchia culmella; assembly: GCA_910589605.1. Taxonomy (NCBI): domain Eukaryota; kingdom Metazoa; phylum Arthropoda; class Insecta; order Lepidoptera; family Crambidae; genus Chrysoteuchia; species Chrysoteuchia culmella. Next base: position 18,499,766 of record OU342655.1, on the reverse strand, counting down.
GGCTCGCAACCAGTCACAATTGTTTCAGGTCAACATCTTAAACCAACTACGCTATGGCGTCGTTGATGCCATCATTGACTCTATTATGACACATCACACTTTAATGAGTGATGTGATACATCACTCATTTAGAGTGTGACCCCGACACTCTAAATGAGTGATGTTTAAAATTCATATTTTGCTCTCAAGCGCACCTTTGAAAAACAGCCATGTGTTTTTAACCGACGTCAAAAAAAGGAGGAGGTTCTTAATTCGACGGAATCTTTTTTTATGTATGTTATTTCTTATAAATTGCTTTCTAAGGCGCTATACGACTGATGCGAGATAGCAATGTGAAAACGACGCGCGCAGGAACACTAATTGAACCAATTTCCAATAGTTTGAGTAACCCGATTTGAGAATAATCTTGAATTTTCTTTTCGAAAAGGAAAAGTGCCGAGGCAAAGTCATAAAAACGTGTTTCTGAAACTTTACAAATCTAGATAAAGGTATGAAATATAAAATCTTATTACCAGACTTGTTATCTAGCCGTTAGGTATAGTTTTATAACAAAAAGTTCGTACTTGTTTCCGTGGAAGCTCGGGACTCATGTCTCATTACTTATTCTAGAATTAAGAATCAAAAAATTCAGAAATAATCAATTGAGACTTTACATTTAATCAGTGTTCCAATCAAAGTGATGATTGCTGAGGTAAAGTTTAAAAAAGTAATTGGTGTACTCCAATTACGGACCCAGTGGACTTTCCATCGAAATTCTCAGCAATTAGGGCGACCCTGTTTGCGACTTTGGATCCTATTGCTCGATTATTTGCAAACAAAATTTTTGATGATTGTTTTTCAGCGTATATGAAAATGTGTTAAATAAAATCTAATTTACTTTTACAGATATTTTTATGGTTTTGGAGTGTAAATCATACGTAAAATTTATGTGAATTACATAAATAATAGGTGTAAACATATTTTTATAATTTTTAATAAGCTTACCGCACATTTTTTTGGATTCTAAATGACGAAATTCAGGATGATGTAGGAATAGTATTGAAAACACAAATTTTGAAAATAACACTACTTTACAACAAAAAATACCCAAGCATGAAACTAATGAACATTGTTAGAGTTAGTTATGCTTAGTTCGACACTGAAGTAAAAAAAATAGCACGTAAAGTTTTGAAAATATTTAACTAAAAGATTTTCGAAATTTTATTATTAAAATATATTAAATTCAAATTCTCTTAAAATAGACCAGCAATAATCAGCCAGCATATTTTTATTTAAAACCTGGTACCTCTCTTCAAACGACTATATCTTGATTGAACCGTCTCTTCTTTTTTCTAAGAATGATTTTACCGCAAACGTAACAAAAGCTATTCGGGCTTAATTTTGACACTGTCTTGAAGACATTCAAAAAGGATTCATGTTCAACAATAACTTTAACACAACAATATTCAAACTAACCCCGAAAGTACAAATTATCGTAAAACTACTAGAGATATATAAAAAACGTGACGTGATAAAAATGTATGGTAAATTTCTTAGTGGTGCTAAGGTAGACACAAAGCAATTTCACTATTAATTTTACTCGTAAATGGGCATGAGTTTTTTATTTATTTTGTAAAGTAGTAATCATTTCAGATAAAAGAATCTCAAGAGCTTCTGGAGAGAAGGCTGTAAAACCTTATAGAACAGAAAGACATACCCACTTCTTCTCCTTGTTGGAATTTAATTCTGAAATTGAGCACTAGTTAAAGTTTCGGTGAACTTTTAACTAGCAACGGACGATAATTGACCATTTACACTTATTAATACCATTTCAATTCTTTACGATTCGCATTGGTCTTACAGTCCAGTCTTCTTTCAAGACACGATGGACGTCCAGAACAAAAAATCATTAAAAGAAACTCACCCTCAGAAGTACTATCTGAAATTAATTTGTAGATACCTGTATTACATGGGAGTCGGCGATTGTTGGTATGAAAAAACCGAACGTAGCAGAACCCACAGAATCCTGTATGCTATCTGGGCCATTGTTTTTAACGGTTTCGTAATCTTGAACGCCTGCAATGAAGTACTGGCTAACATCAGAACAGATTTAACTGTCAGGGAGAAAAATGATTTGATTCAGTTCACCTTTGCCCACCCCTGTTTAGTCAGCAAGTTCGTGCTTCTGATCATTCAAAAAGATCGCGTTCGTGTTTTGTTTGAGAGAATGATGGAAGGAACCCGTTTCATCTATTCCTCCCCTGAAGTTGATAAAGCAAGTGTCAAAAAGAGTATTTTCTACGTCCTGTGGATTAGTATTGTGTGTTACGGAACTCTCTTCTCCGCGCTTATGGACGGTATCAGAACACATTTAAGCAGTGGTAAAGTATTTCTGTACTTAGTCATAGGTATATCCAGATTACACATTTCATTTTGTTTTAAAAGAGTACAATACAAGCGGAACTCTTTGATAGCGACTGTGTAGATTTTGTTTTAGAATATTATGTAGCCTATCATCATCTAACGCAGTCGCTATCAGTTTTGATATGCACTATTCCGTGTTTACTGCTGCGTGTGACTTTGCACACAACTTTGACATCTGTTTGGTACAGATTGTCAAAATGGTTTTGACTACTTAATAAAGAATAATCCCCAAGTTTTTGTTCTAATTTAACCTCTAATCTGATTAACTAGATTATAAAAGTTTAGAGACAAAAAAGTTAATTATGTTCCATTCATACCCTTTTTAGTCATTTGGTTAAGACGCGAAACTTTAATAAAGAGATGATATTGCTATAGATTGTAATGTTAAAAATTATTTTACTGTCTAGGTATCCCTATAAGAACCGAAGTGGTGCTATTCCCCACGAGATCCAACTCAGGTGTCTTCGTCAACATTCTTCGATTCTTGGTAGAATTACACTGGTGGTGCATCGTCACGTATATGGTGCTAGTAGACAGTCTTACCGTCTTCTCTCTGATATATCAGGGATACAAGTTCAAACTTGTCAGGATGTACTTTGAAAACTTGCGGAAGAAGACCATTAACAGTGTCGGCATTAAAGACAAATCGGTCTTAAGTGAGGAATTTGAAAAGGATTTCAAAACAGGGGTTATGTTGCACGAGGATGCGTTATGGTAAGCAAAGGTTTTCTTTGTATTTTTTCGTTAAGACTTTAAGCCGTAAGATGATGAAGATTTCTGGACTGTGTTCTATCTTCAATGTTTCCATAATCTTCTAAAACTGACGTAACTTCTATAGTCGCCGCAATCTCGCAAAGTCGTACTTTATTCAACTGTTGACATTGGGGTGAGTTGATACTTGGGGAGTTTACACTTCGGGTGAGTTGAAATTTAGGGTGAGTTGAAACTTGGATTTTGCTGACATTTGGGGGAGTTGATGCTTGGGCTGAGTTGATTCTCTAAAAATGTTGGCATAGGGGGTGAGTTTACCCCTGGGTTGAGTGGAATCTTGAGGTGAACTGACACTTGAGGTTAGCTGGTACTTGAGGCGAGTTAACATTTTGTTGGCATAAACCAATAATAAAGGAGATCAATCAGGCTCCACACATTTTTAAAGCTTTTACGAAACTGCCGGCCAATAAAAAAATTTACGTGTTTAGGACTAATCGTTTGCATGGTACAAAAGTTGTAGGATTACTATTAAGTCATGTTATGCAAGTTCAATGATTCATAATTTTCATACATTTATATTTTCGAAGGTAAAAATTATCTGAAGCAATGTCATTATGCAGTGGGGTGATTATATGTCTAATATAATAACACTTCTAACGATATCCATTCGGCAAATAATGATAATAATAAACTTTATTGCACATAGTTACAAACAAATACAATATAAAGGAGACACCAAACATAGCAATCTCTTCCAGGCAACCTTGGGTGACGAAAGTAGGGAAATGGGTGCAAAAAGAAAGTGAAATAGGATAAAAAGTAAGTATATATAAATAGTGATGGGGAGAAAATAAGACAATATAAGTTAGGAGAGAGTGATGGGGATAAAAAAACTATAAGTTGGGAGGGAGTGATAGGAAATTTCTTCTAACTTGATCGCCAAAGGATCTTAGAGTTTGAGCTTTTCATGGTGCTCTCGGGCAGTCCGTTCCATAACCGAACTGCCTGCACAGAGAAGGAATACGTAACAAAGTCGGAACAGTGGCGAGGACTTTCTCGGGTAAGGTTAGATGAAGAACGCAGAGTGCAATGTGTGGATGAAGAAAGAAAGGAAAACCACTTTTTGAGATAAGGTGGTGAAGTTGGTAGGAAAAGAATACAAATATAACAATTAGGTAAAATTTTTTTTTATTTTGCTTTGCAATCAGTACCACTGTTAAAAAATGATGGACTACTACTACTACGTTGTGCCTCTAAATGACTTCGGATGATTAGTTTTTGCAAAATCAATATTTATTTTACATTTTTTTCATTTTTGGAAATCAAGAAATGCATGAAAATTACAAATTATCGAACGTGTATTACTTGACTCAGAGTATTCCTACAACTTTTGTGCCATATTATATCTATTGCTCCAAACGACTAGTTTTTACTATGCGTACCTTTTCTTGCTGGTCGGCACTTTCAGAATTAGGCTCAAAATGAATGTTCTCGTTTCATACAATCACATTAAATCACACCACCAAATAGTAAACATCCAGATCAATAGACATGTTCGTTCATGCATCCAATTATTTATCTTGAAGAAAAATTGCTAAGCCACGTATCCTTCCTAACGGGTTGACTTATAATTTAATACTTAAAGAGAGAGTAGACACTTGGAACTCTTTTGCGGACAGTTAACGAGACACAATAGAATTTTTATTGTTACGACTGCTATAGCAGTTTAGTGTCCGCGAAAGGGTTAAACGAAACTTGCTCAATTGTGATGAATAAGTAATAACCTAATATTATTATCTGTATTTTATTCTATTTCCTTAAACTTATACCTTTGTCACATTTCCATTTAAATTAATCATCAAAGTAATGATAATGTAAAAAAAAATATCGACACGGTAATAATAATCAAAGTAATGAAAGTGGTAATTTTGCAGGTGTGCTCGATACGTTCAGTATGCCCTCGGAAACATGTATAGCGTCCAAGTGTTTGAGACCATTACTTTACTTGTCATGTGTCTTGTCAGACTTGTGGTAAGTTAATATTTAACATAAGTATCTATACTAATATTATAAAGCTGAAGAGTTTGTTTGTTTGAACGCGCTAATCTCAGGAACTACTGGACCGATTTAGAAAACTCTTAGACCGTTAGAAAGCTACATTTCTCCCGAGGGACATAGGCTATATTTTATCCCGTTATTCCCACGGGAATGGGCACAACGCGGGTAAAACCGCGAGGATCCGCTAGTATTAAATATAAAACATGGCATAAAACGTAAAAACTGAAACAGCAACAAATGTAGTAGGAAATGAAAGCATCATTTATCGATCGTTAATTTTAAAAAGTCCCCTTGGATTTTTTGTTTCTGGTTCATGCTTGAAATTCCTCTATTGAAATCTAACATTTGGATTTTAAATCAGTGTCTTTCTAGCTATGACATTTTTTTAAATTTCGGTACCATCAACAAATGCTATAGACACTCTAGCCAGCACCTTGTATAATAGAACTAGAACTTCGTCATCAGCCATTTTTAATGTCCCCACTGCTGGGGCATTGGCCTTCCTTATGGACGGATAAGGAGAGCGGGCCATGACCCACCACGCGGACCCAATGCGGATTGGTGGGTTTTAACGATTGCAAATGCAGCCGGGACCAACGGTTTAACGTGCCTTCCGAAGCACGGAGGAGCTCAAGATAGTAAAGTTTTGGTCACCCATCCCGTGACCGACCATTGCGAAAGTTGCTTAACCTCAACAATCGCAGGCCGAGCGCGCGAACCACTGCGCCACGGGCTCCTCGAACTAGAACTTACTAGTAGAAAAACTATTCTATTTTCTTCATTCTATATGTTTAATTTTTTACCTCATTGAGTCATTGCCCGTGGTTTGAATTGCAAGGATTTCGTTCCCGTGGGATTTAAGAAGTAAAACGTTCCTATAAATATTAATCAAGGTGAAATAAAACAACTTTTGCGGAATATTTAGTGCGATTTATTTACGTGGTACGCCGTGGTCACGGGTTGACTAGCTACTTACTACCACGGCAACTGCTATACAACTCAAATAATCCGAAAAATTATAATACCAAATATATATTTCGGGTAAATAAATCGCACTAAATATTCCTCAAAAGTTATTTTATTTCAATTATGAGTGCGCGAAGAAACTTAAGTGCTTATAAGTTATATGTGTGTCAAGTTTCATTCAAATCCGTTCAGCCGTTGCCGCGTGGTTGGGTAACAAATCCAAACTTTTGTATTATTACTAGGATACTATTAACCAATTTTTTACCAAAGCAGTCGTTTTCTGCAATAATTTTTTTCTTATGTTATTTCAGACATCTGAAAGAAACCTGATATTCCTGATATCTATTCTGGTGTACATCGTCTGTCTGTTTGTCCTGACAGGGGCTTATTTTACATCAGCTGGCGACATCACGTATCAGGTCATGATCTTTGTGTTTTTTTTTTGAATGGGTTTGCTTTTGATCCTAATCAGACAGGATCCACGATGGAGCGAGCTTTGTTCTGCAATTATTCCTCGAACGGTCCCACACTGTTCTTTATTATGTACAGTCGGGGACTTTCCCGGTTGATCAGTAGAGTTTTTTTGAGAAACATTTTCTCGAAAAGAAATAATTTATTATTCAAATAAAATACTTCTTTATTGTCTATTATTTGTGATATAAACGTTTTCTATATATCTTTTACTTTTTTAAATAAAGCTCCTTGAAAAAACTCTACTGATCAACCGGGAAAGTCCCCGACTGTACATATCATATTTGTTTCTCTACAATTTTTAATTGTAAGTCTGTTTTTCGCTAAGCACATGCTTGCCACGTACACACATATAAATTATTTAAATATGGCGATTGATGATGTTGTTCTAAATGACGTGCATGACCATGACGTGTCTGTAAGTGTGTAACTGTGTGTCGTGTCGTGCTTTGTTTTTTTTTTAAAGTCTCTCTTAAGCCATGTAGGGTTAACGTTTTAAAACGTACATCCTAATTTAATAAAGTTTAAATGTTTTGTATTTGTGTACTGTCTGCTTAATCGTGTAATGTTCGTAGTGTGTATTTGTTTGTCTCGTTCTTGATGTGTCCAGCTGCAGAAAGCTCTGCTTGATGCTTACACAGAGCTGGACACAGTTTTAGTATCACGCGACGATGCACAATATATGGTTTTAGTTGTGTAAATTGTAATTTTGTAATGTTGTGTCGTGTAGTCGTTGTGTGATTCTGAAATAAATGTATTTTTCTTTCTTTCTTTCTTTTCAATGAGAACAAAACTGAGCTTCTCTCGTGATACAAGAAATCAATTGCTATGTGCAATATGTATTAAAACCACTCAAATAATAATACGTTGCCAAGAAGAAGACAGTATTCCCAAGACATAATTTAAATATGATATTTAAAAAAATAAAAAATAAAAAATCAATATCATTTATACTTATGTTAAATTTTAAATAGAAAAATATTGGAAAAAATTAACTCGGCCACAAGTGAATTCTCAGACGGGAATCGAACCCGCGACCTTTGGAAATCCGGTCCAATGCTCTAACCGCTGAGCTACCGAGACTTAAGTCTCGTATATTTTTCTATTTAAAATTTAACATAAGTATAAAAATGGCATTGAAAAATGCAAAAATTACAAAATCATAAACAATATCATTTATTCAATCTAGGCTGTTACAAGCACTTATGAACGTCAAAGAAGCTACGCCATCGGTTCACAAACCCTACCTTGACCTTGTAAAGTATTGCATTTTCAATGCCATATCAAAAGATATTTTTTAAAGAAACACTAGCTTCCGCCCGCGGTTTCACCCGCGTGGTTCTCGTTCCCGTGGGAATATCGGGATAAAAGTTACCAATGTTACTTTCCGTCTTCTCAACTGACTCTATGCGAAAAATTAAGTCGATTTGTAGCTTAGTTAGGGCATGAAGTTTTTTTTTATGTATGACGGGGTAACTCTATGGGCCTACGCAGACGACGGACATTGGAGGACTTTTTGTCCGCGACAGGACCTTATTACTAAGAACATAAAGTTGAATAAATAACGAAGACTATCGCGTACTTTTTATGGATATACGCAATCTAAGTTCAATCTTATTTGGTTAACAATAAAGACGTGTCGCGGACAAAAAGTCCTCCGTTATTTATATTATGGATAAGGCTGAAGATGGAAGCAAGCTTCTCCCGGAATCCTCAATCAATGAGGAACTGGCTATCTTATCTTATCTTATAGCTATATGGATGGAAGAGGCCTGAGAATAAATAGTGAGCCGAGTCAATTATTTTTGGATTTTATCTATTAAAATTCATATTTTCATTCATTATATACCTCATTGTATGAGTAACATTGCCTGCATACCATTTTCATCGAAGATGTGCAAAGATTCGGTCTCTTATTTGATGAAAAATCTCTTTATTTTATTTTATTCTCAGCCATTAATGTACTAGCCAAGGTTCACGGCTATTAAACAGCAGGACGTTTCAACAAATGGCGATAACATTCGCTTGAAAAATAGCGATCTAGCAATTGGTTTTCCTTACAAAGCTATTGAATCCTTTGGAAAAATATCTATAGATATAGGCTAATAGACAATGACTAAGCATGGAATTCGAATCCGATTCTGTGTCCGATGGCTTGTGAATCAGCCCGCTGAACAATTTTCTTTCAGATATATAAAACATTATTAAAAGACGAAGTTATGGTATTAAAGTCGGTTAATAAAATAGTGTTTATTACTAGGCATCGAAGGTGGGCACCTCAATGTTCCATTGCGGCTGGGAGATGGTGTCAGCGAGTCGGTCGCTGCGCACGTTGGCCGTGGTGGCCATACAGCGCAGCCAGGTCCCCGTGTATATGACGGCTTTCGGTGTCATCACGCTATCTCACTCCAACTATATTTCAGTACGTACATTTTTCGTTTATCATCTTTATCCTTTCTACTAGGGAGGCCGCCCAAAGGGATCGTGGTGGGAATACAACGGAGCCAGTTGCGGTGTATCATTGTTCGTTTATCATCTTTATTCTGGCCATACAGTATCTACTGTGTGCCACCGTCAAAACGGACCGTGGTAGGAACACAAAGTAGCCAGCAGGCCTACCGCCATCTTTTAGAAACCGTCATGTCGTAAGAACGTTTTGTTTTCCTTTTGTTTCAATACTGTTTAAATTGCAAACTTGACTTTTTTTGACCTAAGACGTCGTGGTAGGTTTGATTAATAAAAATCTAGTTTGAGTGAATGATTGAGCGATGACGCCACAAAACTTCCGTCAAAAGACAAGCTTGTTTTAAGAGGTTCGCGGTACGATATGATACAAGCTGACGTTAAACAATATTGCGTTAAGAGATGGCGGTAGGCCCCCAGGTCCCGTGTATAATTGTTCGTTTATCCTAGCTATACAGCATCTACTCAGTAGGCCTCCCCCAAAAGGGACCTCTGTGACGATACAGCGCAGCCAGGCCCCCGTGTACATGACGACTTTCGGCGTCATCAGGCTATCTTACTCCAACTATATCTCCAACCACATCTCGGTACGTGGATCTTTCAGTCATCACGATCAGTCCGGCCTAACGGCATCTACTATTGTTGTCACCCTTAAAAGGGGAACCCACAAAACACAAGAAAGAGGTTCGAAGTTAGTAAGTTGGATATCCAGCGTCACAGCTATCACAGCATAGATGCAGTCCATATTGAGTTTCTCCACGTTTGTTATAACAACGTGCTTGTTTTCGGGGCAACACTTGTTTCAGTTCTTAAGAGAATTGTGCAGTGCCGATACGCGTCGCGAGTCTTAAGAGGCGATTAGCTTCTTTTTCCTTCTGAAATATTGTTTCGGGCGACAACGTTTCCACCTCCCTAAACCCTTACGAAATGAGGCAATGTTGGTATCATCCGATTCAGTATACCTTAATCTAGGGCTGTACGGTTTTCTCTTTTCGGAATTCGGTTTAGTTTGACCTTAATAAATTAAAACGCTCGGGGTAGTTTTATTAGTAAAAAATATGGATGTTACATAAATAGATAATTGCCAATCACTCCAATTATCTAACCCACGTTAAGTTTTATGAAGAACTTGTGTTATGGATATTAGATAATGGATAAACATACTTATATACTGTTTTTGTAAATACATGATATACATATTAAACACCCAGACCAATACAAATAGACATGTTCATGCACACAAAGATTTGTCATGTCCGGGATCGACCTCGGGACCTCTGGCGCAGAAGGTGGGTTTAGTTTAGTATCCCTGCGCCAAACAGGTCGTCAAATTGAGATGCTAATCTTCTTCTTCTTATCGTGTCGACTCAGGCTTTTATATGTGTGAAGACCAGAACTCAGCCACCGACACAGCACTATCAGCTTTGAATAGATCCTCGCGTGTACAGGTGTTGGGACACGCAGGGCAGGACATAAGATGTGACATTGTCTGGGGGGAAATACCACATAGGCAAGCGTTATCCGAGCCGTAACCCCACCTTCGCATGTTTTCCTTGCTTCGGCCGACTTGGGTCAGTAGCTTTAAGGACTTCCAAGTTGCCCAAGGTAGATCATGTCCAGGCGGGAGGCGCTCCGCCATCGGAATTGCCTCCGAGGTGCTAATAACTTTTGTTATAAGTAACATTTCTTTAAAATAAAAACGTGCGGCCCTACTTATCCAACATATTAACAACATAAAAAAAAAAATGTTAAAATATGTTGTAGCGTAATGTTGTATGAATATAATAATATTGTAAGATTTCAGAAGCGTTGATATGCAATCATTTTGTGTACATTAATGCCGTTAATACTTTTTTTATGTCCAACTGCTATTTTAATCCATTATTGGGGCCTACTGATATCTCTTAACGCAGTATTGTTTCAATCTTACCATGCTATTTCGTACTACGAATCTCAATGTGTGAAGTATGTCAAAATGTGACAACTTCAATAAAAACAAAACGTTCTTATGACATGATAGTTTCTAATAGATGATGGTGGGCCCGCTGGTGATGCCTAAATGGATTACTATCTTTTATTTATTTATGTATTTTTTTTCAGGTGATGCGTTCGTCATACTCATTCTTTGCTGTGATGTATTAGAAGAGTATTGTTTGTAATAAACGGTAAACAAAGATAAATAATAAAAAAATAAGTACTTACCTTTTTTATTTAAAGTAAGTAAAGTACCTAGACTACCTTTAAGGGGTAATAAAGAAAATAGGTAGCTTCTGAATCAATAACCTGAACCTACCAAAACTCAGCTACAAATTCTGAAGTAAACATTTATAAAGAACAATCAAACTAAAGAGTCGCCCTCTACGGGTTCTCGGAGCCCTTATAACCTGCCATCTAATAAGAGGGAGACACCAAATGTAAATAAGAGAGCTACACCTGTGACGAGCGAGACAAACAATCAGTTTGGCCAGGGTGGGACCGTCACCAAACAAGCAATGTCAATAAAGATTCCTTTATAAACCTGTTGGAAGATAAATAGACTTAAGACAGACTAGCTTGGGCTGCGGAATGACTTGTGTTGAAAAATCTTTGTACTTAGTTATTGCAATATTTTTTAGTTCGAGCGTTGCTAACAGATTCTGGGATAGTCATAAGTCATTTTATCATCACCTGTATTAATTGTTGGGGTACGTTAATTATCGCTCTGGTCTGGTTGCGTGTCTGTTTCTCTGACTGGTCCCCTAGAGGGGACATCAGGATTTTTCACCTGTATTAATTGTTGGGGTACGTTAATTATCGCTCTGGTCTGGTTGCGTGTCTGTTTCTCTGACTGGTCCCCTAGAGGGGACATCAGGATTTTTCAATCTTTTTGGCTCCCCTAGGCAGAGGAAAATAGTTTATAGCCTCCATGTAAAAACGTAGCATAGGTTATATTTTTATTTAATATTTATAACCGCTGACAACTCACAACTAGAGATCTGATCTTTGCCTGTAGAAACGAAATCACATTGATTGCCAATTGTTTATGCAGCAATTGGCAAATTACTAAGAAACGAAATAATGCAAGATCAGCGAAATATTGAGCGAACTACTTCAAGATAGAACCAAATTATGGCATTGTACAGGTTTTCTCCTATCACGAAATTAAAGTTCCTCTGCCTCCGGCAAAAGAAACAAGTTCTGACACGCAACTATCTGAACTCGATTTTAAACTTTCGCGTTCCATTATAATTGTAAACAAGAGTAACGGGGCTCAACGTGACATTTATTATGTAGCACATTTATACAGTACACAGTTGTGTGCCGTAATGACATCACTAACGATGATAAAAACAAAAAAAAGTGACAATTTGAGGGTGGCCGAAGATCTTCAAGCCCGCCCGAACAGACGACGCCGCGCACCATCAGTCTGCTTGTGACCACGGCTGTAGCAACACAGCCGAAACGTCAAGCTGTAAGTACATATAAATGTGCTACATAATAAATGTCGCGTTGAGCCCCGTTACTCTTGTTTACAATTATCTGAACTCGGTTTTCGATTTCAAGGAAGGTGGAAGAACTTTATCACTGATCATAATATGGCGGGCGGAAAGTCCTGACCCAACATGCTTATTTCAGAAACATAAATATTTGCCTTTATTAGGATATGAACCCAGGGACTATGGTGCAGTAGGCAGATCGCTACCGTTGAAACAACCGGCTGTCAATTTCGGATAAGAAAACCTGCAGGCTGAATATGTAACAAAAATCACCTAGCAACCAGTTTCTTCGCTGTCATTACTGTGACATTTTTATACTGTATGACAGCCACAACAGCGACGAAATTGAAACTGAACCAAGTTTTCATTAGATTATCACTGCTCCGGATGGAAGCCTACTCTCTAAACCCGTCAACTAAGATACTTAAATTTCCCGAAACTACAGATGGAGCCCACTCTCTGTTGATTTCGGATGTACTAGTTTTTGACAAACGGCACAAACACATTGGGAGTAGGGACAATGTCAAAACGTATTCTCCTTCATTCTTAGTTGGGGTATCCGAACTTATAAGCTATCCGTAGGTGATACGGAGTAGGAAACGTCCGTAACTTAGGCCGAAACTACGGGTTTCGTGCTTAGAGAGTAGACCTCCAGCCGCCTGTTAACAACCGTTTGAAAACCTAATTGGATTCGAATTTTGTCTTTTGTACTCATCTATTCTAAAGTGACAGTGGCAAGAATACTTTTCACTCCCGGGAACGTTTCGTATGTTTATGAATAAGGGGGCAGTATTTCATATTGGGTCGCATCAAGTTTAGGTTTTTAGGATCTTTCCTTTTTAACAAAACTTTTTTCTTGCTTATTATAACATACTAGCGGCCGCTCGCGGTTGCTCCCGCGTGGTTCCCGTTCCCGTTTGAATATCGGGATAAAAAGTATCCTATATTCATTACCAAGCTATCTACTATCTGTGTACCAAATTTCAACCAAATCCGTTCAGTAGTTTCGGAGCCTTTTCAATGCAAACAAACAAACAATCAAATCTTTCCTCTTTTTAATATTATTAGTATAGATGTCAATGTGACTTCACTGATCTAATTAGGGAAATTACATTAGACGACTGATCCTGCGGTTCTAAAAGTTCCATCTTTTGAATAGTTTACGGTCGTTATTTTGATCTATTATTAGCAAAATAGTTTGAAGGTTTGGTTTGGGGATTGTGGTCAAGCCAACCAACGAACTCTCTGAAGTAATTGTGCTGTTGTTGTTTCTAATTTGCATAAGTGGTTAAGCGTTTCATTGATAACAAAACTTTTAGAAAATGAAACTTATAAGTCATAGGTAACATTTAAATAATTCGCTTTAAGGAAGTTTCTAAACTGATATTTAATGTCCTTTGCTGTACGATGTTTTGTGCCGTGTGGTGACGGCCTAAGAATACAAGTGTCACCACTCCCTTAAATGCCTGAGATGTCGTAAGAGTCGACTAAGAGGCTCGACGCATTGAAAACCTGTACGAGAGAAGGAAAACTTGAAACAAACCCTCTACTAGCCCGTCTGGCCAGCGTGGTAGCAGTAGGCTAATGCTAATAGCCTCCTATGAACGCCACAATAGGCGTGAGCTAGGAGAGGCCTATGTCCAGCAGTGGACGTCCACAGGCTGATGATGGATGATGGTACGATGTTTCGTATTGAATATCCATAGTGACAATTTAAAAAACTTGACGATATTCAATTATAGCTGCTAGATATAAAATCCTTAAAAAAGTTCAATACCCTTGTTTTTCAAAATAGGTACGATTGTTATCAATTCTCATTACAATAACAACAAAAGATCTTTAATGAATACCAATGAGCTATTAAGAATATTTATTTTACCGCTCATTTATTAAGAGTTAGATAAGGTTTTAGACTTTATATTCTTGCAAATAACCTCCACTACAGCTTCCACAAAGAAAATACCTAATTTGTACCTTACAGAATAATGTTTAATGTTCTGCTTTCTATATATCCGATGTTGCAATAAACAATAATGGTCGGTTTTTGGGGTTTCGTACCAAAATGGTAAAAGGAACCCTTATGGTTCGACTCAGTCTATCTGTCTGTCTGTCACAGCTGGATATCTCAAGAACTACTAATGCTGTGAACTTGAAATGTGAATAGTTTTAGATGACGTTTCCCTAACTATTTTGCAATTAATAAAATTTACAATGGGGAGAGCGCTGCCTGCACATTCTCAAAAAAAAAAATATTTTGTTTTTATGCCGTATAGTTATTGACTTTAAAAAAGAATACTGTTCCCCCCCCCCCCCCTTATCTCCGAAGTTTACTTAGAGAAAAATCTGAAATGATTCGATGTGATAGAAGTTTGATAACAGACCGATATTACGTTTGATAACAGGGGTCATCACTGGCCACGGTAACTTTAACAAGCACCATTTCAATTTAGGTGTCACTGACAGTCCACTATGCAGAGGCTGCATGGAGATAGAAGAGACAGACTGCTCACGTCCTGTTGGATTGTGACGGAGTAGCCCCTTACCGGGCGAAGTACCTCGGCTCACCAGACAGTCTCCGGGAAGCCGTCTCTAACGTGAAAGCGCTGGGGGCATTCCTGGTTGACCTGGGATGGCTGGAGTGATACGGCCTGACACCCTCCGGACGCAAAATAGGCGCAAAAAGTTGTCGAGTTGCGGAAACCGCCCGTATTGGATGAAGAAGAAGAAGAATATATAAGTTTATGTAAAGATTACAGGATAAATAAAACAATGTCTATAAATAGCATACTTTTTAGAAATCTTAAAAAAAGTGATTTTGTACTTATTTGCTTTTGGTTTTGTATGTCGATGTATGGGGACAATATATGATGGTATGAAACCCTCGGTGTAAGAGTCCGACTCGCTCTTGACCGGTTTTTTTTAATTAAGAAATAAAAAATTGAGTACGCCCTTAAAATTAACAAAAAAAAAAAAATTATACAAAATCTCGCAGTAGTGAGGTTTGAAGTTTTCTCAAATTGTATAACTCAGTTCGAACCGACCTTATAAGTATGGATCGTACATTTTTCAAAGATTATCTGCTCCTAAGAAAGCACTGTTGTTATTATTATACGTTGTTGCCGGTACCTCAGAATTAAGGACACGACTTTGTCATTTCTTATCCCAGACCCGCATGGATCAACGTCGCGGCCTTCAATAAGTTTTCCCAGACTTCAGGATCTATACTCTGTATAGTAAGTACTGTAGCTGTACTGTGGGGCGTAGCGAATATTTAATTTAAACTGAAATTTACAGTTACATTATTCTTATTCAAGAGAGGCTATAATTAGATTTTAGCCCATATATTGAAAATTAAAATTGAAAGCTTACAAATTGTATGCTTTGCGGCAAAGATTATTACAAACGAGAGAAAGAATTGATGCCGAAGTGCTACTTCATTGCTAAAGAAAAATGTCAGAACAGACGGACAAACCTACCTTTTCTGATGAGGTGACTGTTAAGACTCTTGAGTCCACCTGGCCAGCCATGTGGTTTGTCGAAGGCTTTATGACAACTGAAGTGGTTCGCAAGGTGGCATACACGTTATCAGGTCAATCAATGTGGAGAAGGAGTCAACACCCTTATTTTGAACGATGAAAACAAAACAAACGTTGAAAGCATATTATATGAAATTATCGCGCTCCTGGAATTATGTCGATACGTCGGGAAATAATAAAAAAATGTAACACGCAATACTAAAGGAAATGTGTTAGGTATTTAAATTGTATAATCCTCATTGACTTTTATTGATTTTTTATTTTAATTAAAATCCTATAGGGCTTTTGATTGGATTTGTTTGATGCGATCGTCTTTGAAAGAATTCTGCATTATGAATTCATTTTCTATAAATTTTAAGACAATAGACTGCTTTTAGATTAGAAAAGTTGGTTAATAACTGCATAATAAATGCTTTTCAAAGCTTTGCTTTTGCTTTTGCCTATCACGCTGTGACAGGAATTACCTGCGAACATATGGATTTACAAAAAAATATCAAAAAAGTAAAAAATAAGGAGTCGGTGCCAGCCAAAGCAAGAAGTAAAGAATTGCAATGTAGCAATGTTAAAGAATTTGTTTTTTTTTATAAAAAGTTTTTTATTTACATTTTTTAAGTCACAATAAGTCCCGTACTTCGGTTTGACTCAAACTAGTAGTGTAGGTAACTACTAGTTTGAATCAAACGGTTTGTGTCAAACCGCTTGACCGATAAAACATCAGTTTTTTCCACCAACTTGGGAACAAATTCAATGTTATAACGTTTGAATCTTTTCGATCGGTTCAGGCGTTCTCAAGTAATCGGTAAACCTACATAAAAAAAATAGACCCGGCAGCAGATAAATCTAACCACTGCGTTATTTTCAATGGTTCGATTAATTTGCTGCCGAGTGTATAAACGCGACGAATTGATAACCTCCTTTTTTTTTTTTTTTTAAGTCGGTTAAAAACAAAGTTATTCGCTGGAAACTATTCTGATGCGCGCCACATTTCGTAATCAGGAAAAACATTTTTGCTTTCCATCGGCAGTTGACACCACAACTTTTAATTAACTTTTAATTATACCTTTTTTATCCTGATATCCCACGCGAACTGGAAATATGCGGGTGAAACCGCGGGCGCCCACTTTTCGATATTATCGAGGACTACGTAAACTCGACAATCGCGAAAGTTGTCGATATAGTCGGTGCCAGATAAGTGTGCAAAGAAGGTTATTGCCCTTATAAACCAATGTAACCTATTTACTAAAAAAATAGCGAGAGAAATCTATGAAGTGTATCGATAAACACAGTTCAACAAAAGAACCGTAGTAAGTACAAGTTGTTCTTGAAACAAACGAAAAAACAAAAGCAAACTTTTTTCGAATTACAAATTTAATAGCTGACCGCTGAGAGGTGAATGACCTTCTTTGTACACTTATTTGGCACGGACTAAGCAAACGGTTATCAGTGGGTGATGTTGCAAGTCGTACTGTCCTGTCTGTCCGAATCGAGCGCACGCGCACGCGAATATTGCTTAGGTCAACCGGGATTTTCGGCGCTTTATGTACTAAATTTTCAGTTTTCGTAGCACAACTGTTGAGTTATACTGCGAAAACTTGTTAATGGCTATGATGTATCTATTTTTAGTTGTTATTTTGTTATCTTAGCTGTAAGTTTTCCAAACAAATAATAAAAAAAAAAACAGTGATGTCGCTTGTACAATTTAAAAACCCGTTGAGAAATTTAAAATTTCGGAATGAAATACTCCATTCGTGGAGTGCGAATAAATTCGTGCTTGTCACCTCTCTATTTACATTTACGTAACTAGAATAAAGTTTGGAGAGCGACCGCTTATGAAATCGAATGCTGTTTTGTTTATCGGGGTCGTTTTATCGAAATCATGCTTTAAATAGGTCTTTTCAATGTTGGAATTGAATAGAACAAAGCATTTTTTTTGATAAGGTTAAAAGATTATTTTTTATAGTACGAACAAAAAAATGTACAAATTTATTTGACAAAGTTTGACAAACACGTTTGTCAAATTAATTTCCGGAACTAAAACGCATCAAACATAGCCGCAGGCGGTCAAATAAATTTGACAAACACGAAAATCTGACAGACGATTTATTCGTTTACTTTCCTTTTCGTTTCGTTTCGTTTATAAACTTCAATGTTGTGATCTTTTAAATATAATTTTGAAATGTGAAAAAAAGGAGAAAAAGGCATCCCAGAATTCACTGAAAATAAGACTCACTTATTTTAATACTGATTCTGACATCAAAAGTTCTACGTCGACAGAGTAACTGTCTATTTCGCTTGTTCAAAAGTATAATATGCATTTTAGTTTCACCCGCGTTCTTTTCGTAATAACACGTGTTGTGATGCTCCATTTTTAACTCAATCTACCGTACAATTTCTGTTTATTACAAAATATATTTACTTGACATTGGCAAAATTCGCGTATTTAACTCGAGCACGCCATTAATTAAGAAAGAAGAAGAAGATAATATGCATTCAATGTTGTCAGTCTGCAATTTTTCTGTCCCGATAAACGTTTCATAAGACGTTTTCCTCTTCCGTTTTCCCATTTAACATTTTTAAACAAACACTTCGGAAGCTTAGGCCTGATTAACTTTTTTTGTCCTCAAAAGGTCAAGGTGAAATTGAACGTAGAAGGCACCTCTTTCGATTAATTACAAGGGAGTCATTAATCTCCCCGATGCGACGAAATTTCAGAGAAAATGGCCGACGGTTTTAACCGCACAGCACGCGTGATGTCAATCAATGTTTTGTTTAAGCTTCTAAAGAGCATGTTTTATAAAGGGTTTCAACTTTAATTAAAGTGGTTCTTAAGTATCGTATGCGTATGAGCGAATTTTACAAGGTCTTCCATGTAGGGTTTGTGAACCGATGGCGTAGCTTCTTTAATATTCACAAATGCTTGTTGACTGAATGGATGATATTGAGTTAAGTTTTCGCCGTGACATGAAGTAAAAATGTTCGTGTTAACAAGTCCTTTCCTAAATGCTACAAATATTATAAATGTGCATGTTTAGATGTTCAGAGGTTTGGATGTTTGTAACTGAATCACGCAAAAGCTGCTAAATACGCAAACAGCTTATTTACCTATGTGGGCTTGAATTTTGGATAAGCGTATCTATGCTACGTGTGTAGCAATTGACATGATGTCATATGTTTGTATGTTTTAACAAGGTACCTTAAATCGAAAACCATTTCGAGATTTTTCAATTTCTAACACCGTACGTATTTTTTCGGATTGTTTAATCAATTATTTAACGAAATATCTGGAATAAACCCCGATTTGTCGTGATCACGGAATAATAACGACATTCCTTTGCCTATAAAAGTTCTCTTATTAAAAATCAATATAAAAAAAATCGCTGTCAATATAGTCAAAGAGTATGTAACAGTGCATTTCAATGAAATGAAAATAAAATATAAACGATAAAATATTTCAAAACGGATTGAAATACTTATTTCAGGTTTGAGTGACAAATTTTTCGTGAGTTTATTTATTTAATCGTATGGCGTATAAAATTATTTGTAGGTTAGCTTAATTATAGATCTATGTCTAGGTTTTGCAACCAGTCCACAGCCGCTGGTGTCAGGTTGCCATAGAGATCGTGCGGATCACCTGCGAAACGGCGCCTCGGACATCGCTCGACGATGTGTCGGATAGTCTGTTCCGCGAGGCCGCAGTCACACGCTGGACTCTTTATCCAACCCCACTTGTGCTTCAGATAGTTGCACCTGCCGTGTTCCGTGCGGATTCTGTTTCTGTTTAAGTTATAGTATAGTTTTTGCGTGATTTTGTAACAAAGATCTAAGTGCTCAAACTAAACATACAAACACTCACAAATTGTAGAATAGAGATAGAATAGAATCGGACTAGTTATGACTATTCGCAATTTTGCTGCGAAATAAGCCTTGATAGGGTTCAATGCACATAAAACTGCAAAAATAAACACACCAAACTAATTTATTTCCAAAATGAAAATTCTAAATATTTCACTGAATAATTTTTTTCTTGAAATTTACCCATCCATATTTAACATCCATATTATTTTATTATTATTATTCAATGATTTCTCATAAATAATTCAGCTTTTTTATGATGTTTCCATAATTAGGCATCCGAAATTGCGTTTATATTTAGTATCTTAAATAAATTGACCTATTTAGGTAGTTACCTGTAAGGCTCCAATGAAAATCTGGCTAAGAATATGTTTTAAGTACATTTTTACTCTCATAACGCCACAAATTTCACATTTTCCATAAACGTTTTTGCCTTTCCTTCCTTTAAAATCAAGTTAAAATAGCAAGACTAAAATTAAACAACAACAAAACAATCTTGCAGGCGAAAACCATACAAGAAAATACAAACGTTAACAAAACAAACAAACTTCATTTAAGTGTCATTTTGACTTGACAACGTCACAGTGTATTTTTTAAATTAATTTGCCAAGGTATGTCCGCCAGAAATACGTACGACTGGACTTAAGCTCTTTTAGAATGAGCAATTTTTCAAATTAATTTTATGATGATAAAGTAAAAAAATTGCAAAGGGATAAAATACGTCTCTTATTTTTATATGTTATTTCTAAATAAAAAATAAAAACGTAGGACAAATTTTATGAAATGTTGTCAATTAGCAATGATGTCACATGAACACGTTATTACAGTCGGCTTCACACAGGTTGTAGCCGAGTCAAGTTAAGTAGCCTGTTTGTGCGCAGCGGTGGAATAGCTCCTTAAATAAAATGTTAAAGATGAATCTTCATTACATTACCCACTAATCTGCATTGGGCCCGTATGGTGGGCCATGGCCTATTCTTCTTTATCCATCTTTAGGGAAGGCTTGTATGCTAGCAGTGGGGCATTGAAATAGTTAGCTGATGATAATGATTCTAATCCTACTCCTATCCTATAGGTCGGTT
Source organism: Chrysoteuchia culmella (assembly GCA_910589605.1). NCBI lineage: Eukaryota > Metazoa > Arthropoda > Insecta > Lepidoptera > Crambidae > Chrysoteuchia > Chrysoteuchia culmella. Next base: position 18,478,748 of record OU342655.1, on the reverse strand, counting down.
AAATAAAGCTGGCACGTTCAACACGTTTACACGACGTTGCACTGCATGGTCATGAAGAATAGTCTGTCTCTCTTGCGCGCGGTTATACTTAGGAGTATGAAGCAGACAACTGTTTTGCTTTTGCTACTACTTATTTGCAATTGCATTAGTGCGAGTACTGTGAACGTGCCAGCTTTCGTTAACCGACCTGTAATCTGAAACCTAACTAATATAATAGTTATTATGAATTTATCTGCTGGAATGCGTGTTTGCCTATTAAGTGCTTATCATTAACTTTAAATTTGTCTCTATTGGTGAAGACCTGTAATTGGCTCTCAATTTTTATGTTAAAATCTATTGTAATATTCGCGTGCCGCACGACCCGAATTGGGACGTTTCAAAAATATGCGGACGTGCCGGACGCCCACTTTGAGACGATTACGTCACGAAATTTTAGAATGCATTTTTAAAAAAAACTTTTTGATAGATTTTTTTGAAATTTTTACCGAGTATCTAGAAGGCATAAAACTAAAGACGTACAGAAACAGATTTAAAAAAAAATGAATAAAAAAATAATTAAAAATAAATACCTATTCAGCACCGCCCACGGTGCATCAGCGTATTTTCACAAATGTTTGAACAGTGTTAGTTTATGTTTTAAATGATAAAATGAGATAAAAAAAGAGATAATATTATATAATTAAATGTTATTAACCGTTTTAAATCGATAAATAGTGTATTTAAGTGATAATTAAAAAAAATACGAAAAATCGTCTTTACGCGCAAAATTACGCGACAATTTTGCGCGTGCGCATGGTTATTAATTTATTACCACGTTATTTTTAATTATTTCTAAAATATTATTGTTTTAATAATTTTATTAAAGTATTAGTTTTATGTGAAAAATATTTATTTTATCCGTACCTTCGACTATTTTCCTTATTTAACATTATTTGTAACAAGGGGAAGTTGGGCAAAAAAAAAAAATATATTTGATGATTAATTAATAAAATATTTTGTGTCAAAGGGGGTATTTTTTTTTATTGACTCCTATAGCAAATTTCCCAAATTTTTTGGATCAATAATTAGATTTTGGATAAACCTAAAAGTTTTCTTTGTACAATCCAAAGTTTGAGTCACCGATTTTTCAGTATTATTTTTTTAGTTAAGCGTGGTTTTACCCATATTTCTCGTAAACTAAATGTTTTTAATACTTGAAAATTTGTACATTAATAATTTCTTAACATAATTTCTAAGCATTTGGTTCAGTAGAAGCTAAGAAATAAGATTTTAAACATATACGGCGCTTCAGAACGCTAGCGTTTTTTTACGCGTCAGCTTAGGCGTAATTTAGGTGCACCTTCGTTTAGCTATGGTATAAATAAAATATATGGGGGAGGGTGAGTTTTTTTATTGATTATTGTGAGATATAATATCCTTTTGTAAATAAAATAAAAATATGTACAATTCGAGGCTTTATTTCACAATAATAACACTTTTTGTACCAGTACGCGCGGAAAAACGCGCGAACTCAACTTTGACTATGAATTACAACTCAATTATTAATTAAATATCAAAAAATGAAACATCGAAAAATCGCAAAGGGTCTAAGGATTCCAAAAATGTATAATACATAGTATAGTTTCCATACAAGTTTCTAGAGAAATCGCAGTTATAAGGCTGCGCGGCGGAAAATTGCTGACAAGCGGAAAATGCTGCGGCACGTGCGCACATTTTGCAAAAAAGAGTGCGGCACGCGACTGGTGAAAAAAAAAGCGAAAGTGTGTTTGTTTGTCCATTCTTTAAGTTAGTTGATAGGACGGAAAGTAATATAGGCTACATTTTATTCCGATATTCCCACGGGAGAGTAAATCTACGGGCGGTTTGAACGCGGTCATTGTCCTCAACATATAAAGTGTCATGCATAAGTGCGAAAATAATAAAGGTTATGCTGCTAACCGCTACTCGTCTGGGACCTTTATTCGTAACTGGACACGAGGACATAATTTTATTACACTAAAAATATGAAAATATGTTGGAACGCGGTCATTGTCCTCAATATATAAAGTGTCATGCATAAGTGCGAAAATAATAAAGGTTATTCTGCTAAACGCTACTCGTCTGGGACCTATATTCGTAACTGGACACGAGGACAAAATTTTATTACACTTAAAATATGAAAATATGTTGAGGACAATGAACGGCGTTCAAAACACCTGTAGATACACCCGGGAATGGGAAGCTCGCTGAGGAAGCTAAGTATCTTCATACACCAGTCCACAGAAATCTGAATTATTGAGATCTTTATGAATGTGCTAGGCACTAGGACTCTCTTTTGCTTTTGATGAGCAAAAGCAAAAGAGGCATTGATGAACGTGTAAATGTGAGCCGAGGCACACATACGTAAGTCCATCGATGCCTAGTTGTGGCCAAGGCTTGTATAGTACTTTTCTCAAATAATGCGCAGAAATTAAAACTACTTTTCGAAATCAGTCGAACAACGAACAACAATATTTATTCCTGCGTTAAAGTGTTTATTTGTTGTTTTTTTTTTAAACAGCTATCTTTAAATAAAAGCAACAAATAAACACTTTAACGCAGGTTTTGCAAGCCGGTTCGAAATTTAAATAAAACCTTTGATAAGTTACCTCCTTGATTGTCATTGAAGGAAGTAGAAGATCGTTCCATTTTTAAATTACACGACAGATATCAGTTTACTATGTACATTTATTTGGCCGCTAAACACGACAGATATGGATTTTCATTTAACTTTTGCCGGCCGTTGCTCGCATGTATGTGGCCAGTACATCATTATCAATTTATCTCGAAGAAGGTTGTCAAAATAATGCTCATATTTCCAAGCATGTTTGAGAAAAAATTATTAAGTAGTTGAATATCCTTTAGTTTTGATAAATTTAAAGCGAAAATTCTATAATCCCAACTTTTGTCTCAGGTTGTTATAAAACTTTGACCGCTTTGACATTTCGCACATGTCTAACTTTTATTACAGCGCAAGTCCGGCTCATAACATTTAATTTACGGAGTACAAGATTAATATTTCAGAGAGCCTGGGAGTTTTATAAATAAAAATCGGTGGAGCCGTGAAAGTTTTCAAATTAGAGGAAGTGCTGTGGAGTGGTGATATGGGGGCTTCGTCTCCGTGTACCCACGTCGCCGGATTCAGGGTTGTTACTCGATCAGTAGTTTGGTGTAATTGGTCACGATTTTTACGAATTTCAAACTTTTGTTCGTACTTATATAAAAGATAACTACTTGCCCGCCCGCGGTTTAACCCACGTGATTCCCGTTGCCGTGTCGGAATAACATGTTTAAAAAAAACACTGAAACTTTGGCTACTAAATGGCCGTTATTATAATATACACTGTACACTTAGTCTATATTATTTTTGTAATTTGCCAACTGTAATGTTTCATTATTTTAAGTTTCCAGCGATAGACTAATTACTTACTATTTGTTCAATTTGATAAAAGAATTGAATTTCCAAAAAATATAAAAATTGTTTTATTATCTTTGATGCCCACCAATCTGAATCGAGCTCCTGCATTGGGCAATGGCCCATTCTCTTTGACCATTCATTGCTTTAGGTATATACTGCTTTATATACCTACTTACAAAGTTATGTTTTGTCTCCCTCTCAATTTGCTATTTTCTTCTTCCTTTGGTGATCTCCTTTTCTATCGTTTATGTCCACTATTATATTTATTAATCCTTCTCGATCTTTAGACTTCTCGGTCTTTTTTAATTATTTAGCGTGTTCAGTTTCGTTTCATCGTTAAACTTTTCCGGATCCTCGTATTTTTTTTTCTCAACTTTACATCATCCAAGCTTGCTTGCCACTCATAATCACCCACACTCATACACTGACTAATGCACACGCAATCACTCATTAATACACACACACACACACGCACGCACACATACACACACATACACACATGCACTCACGCACGCTCACATTCACGCACGCACACCTCTACTCTGCAAATAATCTTTATTTTATTGTATTGTTTTTGTTGTCCTTTATCCATCATCAGCCTGTGGACGTCCACTGCTGAACATAAGCCTCTCCTAGCTCACGCCTATTGTGGCGTTCGTAGGAGGTTATTAGCCTACTGCTACCACGCTGGCCAGACGGGTTGGTAGAGGGTTTGTTTCAAGTTTCCCTTTTCTCGCACAAGTTTTCAATGCGTCGAGCCTTTTAGTCGACTCTTACGACATCCCAGGCATGTAAGGGAGTGGTGACACTTGTATTCTTAGGCCGTCACCACACGGCAAATCCTTTATAGTATTAATAATTTCCTTATCCATAAAGCTAGATCTATATGTGGGAGCCTGATGACCTGTAACACAGGTATATACATACAGGTTCATTGTTTGTGACGAGAAATAAAGATTTTATTATTATTTTTATCCACGAGGCAGGTTTGTGCCCCAGCAGTAGGGAAATTAAAACAATATGATGATGTAGAAGATAATTGAATTTTAACAGAATCTACAGATTGGCTCGAATTTGATATGAACTCGAAGTTCGATTTAATGGCCCTATATTTTATGTTATTGAGATTCGAATGCAAGAGTGACAACCCTATCAGATATGAAGTGGTATGCACTTGTGGCTTGTAAAGTTGCAACCCACTGGAAGTTATGCAACTGGTGAAGTTCATTTTGTGAAGTTCTATTATAACCTCTCGATTATAGTGGTGGGGTTAAAAATTGTCGTAATAAATAGAATAGAACACAAGAAAGAGTATCACATTTCACCACTTTGGTCGCGAATGCGTTGCCTAGAAGAAAACGCTGTTACTCGTAAGATAAAATTCCACCTCTTTGTACTTTTAGCGGTGGCTTCCAGAAAGTCAACAAGCTTCCTAGATTTTAGAGATTTTAGCGTGGATAATGTGCCAATCCAGGGGGCCTACTGTAATCTTTATTTTTATTTTATTTTTTAAGAAAAGGACAATTTTCAAGACTCACACTTATACATAAGTGAAATCGGGTACAAAAGACACGTAGTGTGGCCTTAGTTACAAACTGCCACGGCATGTTAGGATCACAAAAAGCAGTATACGAAACAGTTCATGAAAATCAAAAAGTTATATAAACAAGTTATATAAACTTTCAGAATTCATCATATTGCCAGAACGTTTTGTTTGGGTTTTGTTTTCAATACTTTTCAAATTCGTACCATGACATACTGCGCTAAGAAATGGCGATAAGCCACTAATAACACACGATAAGGCAATAACACACTCGGTACGTTTCAGAATTAGTGAAACTTCTTGGGCTAGATAATCGGTTTTTCAAATCGGATTGTAAAAACCACTTTTGGGACAGTATTACACTATTCCCCACATGTACGATTCCATTCATAAATATAATTATTGTTCTCATCCTCCAGCAGCGTCCAGCTTGAACTATAAACATCGGGATAGCTCGTCTCCCGAGGGATTCCTGGGAATTTACAGCTGTCCCGACGTTGCGCTTTAAAAACATGCTGGGACCTCCTTGGCGTTATGAATATAAATAGAATTTTCTGTAAAGCATTGTGACAATTTGGAAATCTTTCATCTTGAAGATATTATCTTTCCGTGGATAATAAACTGTGTATGTAATTTGTATCGGTTAAAAGCTATCAGCAAAAAAAAACCGGCTAAGATCTAGTCAGACTCGCGTACGAAAAAGTTCCGTACCATTATTATTAATTCCGAGCAAAAAAGTCATGTTTGTTGTATGTGAGCCCCACTTAAACATTTATTTTATTCTGTTTTTAGTATTTGTGGAAAGAAAGAAAGAAAGAAAAAACATTTATTGGTACCCACACACATTTAATAAAAAAAAAACTTAAAATTAAACCTTTACATAAAACAAAATTTATGGAATATGATGAGGGGCCAATAAATACGCTGGCTCAGCATTTTGCTTCTGTGCCATTCTCAGATGGGCAGAATGAACACAGAAGCGCTGTTATTCTGCCAGGATGTTGTAATAGCGGCAACAGAAATACGTGATCTGTGAAAATTTCAACTGCCTGCCTATCACGCTTCATGAGATATTATAGTCTTGTGAAAGACAGACGGACAGTTAAGTCTTAATAATAGGGTTCCGATTTTACCCTTTGGGTACGGTACCTAAAAATATCAGTTAGTTTATTAGTAACCCACTTAAATAAATGTGAATCACATAGGTACTAAAAGAGACATGAAACATTATCCAGTAAGGGAAATTTGGGAAAATCGGCTGCATTACCCAAATCTATTTGTGACACCTTCGTTGTATTAGTTTTTTACTTAAATTTATTGCCAAGAATTACAATCGTGCTACGGCTTAGTTATGTTATATGATGATATAAATTATTGTTGGAAAGCGTGGAATGACAAAAAAGTTACAAAATTGACATTTAAAAACGCGGGAATTTCCGAGCCGCAGGCGGCCACCGCAGTGACCTACGGACATTTCTGTGACATCCCGGAAGGTTTCCGGTTAAAGGATTATTCGGAAACATTTCCGTAAAGGACTCGTTGTTCTAAAAATAAAAGCTCATGTTATTTATAATTTAAATCTGTTGGCGTTTTAAATATAGAGATGCTGTATTTGTAGGACTTATCAAAATTAATATAATCGAGCCTTAACTCAATGTGGATGCGGCATTGTAGGTATTACACAATGATAAATATGTTAACATTTTCGTAAAAATTCGTACAGCCGTTTACTAGTTACCGGTTACTAGCTCGCATTTTTTACATTACTGATGTACATATATATGAGCAGTATATATTAGCAGGATAAATATTTCATATCATGTGGATAGCTACATTATCCTAATACTATTAAAAAATAAAATTATGATGTTTGGATGCTTGGATGCTTGGATGCTTGTTACTCGAAAAGCGGGTTAGTAGGAAATTTTCGTTCGCTATATGACGGGAACATAATCCGTATCAGAGTCAAATGATTATTTGTAAGCCTCAGATTGGAGCAACATTGTTTGTAATTGATTAATTACAAACAATGTTGCTCCAATCTGAGGCTTACATGACAGATTTATCCCATACCGCATGGGCAAATTACAGGATTCTAGTTGTGGCAAAATAAAGCCGGCACCATTTTCAATACCTACCTAGCCAGCCCACCTGTTCCACACCGCAACACTACGGTCATTTCAAACAGGAGCTCTATTTTTGATTCACTCGTCTCAAGGATTCTACTGATTTTCTTGCGACGTTTGAGATTCCGTATTCCGTAAAAGCGACCTTGCTGATATATACATAGCTTCGCTTTTCGCCTGTAGTACCGCCTCCCTACGCGAACGCGCGAGGGGCAAAGCGAAAAGTGTGCTATGTCCACGCATGCAAGGTCGCAAATCGCGTGATCGCCTCCTCGTTCGCCTCGCCACTCGCGCGACTAATGATTCAAAAATAGAGGTCCTGGGGTATCGTTTGATTTTAAAAGACCCACGATACCACCAGGGGTATCGCCAGGGGTATCGTGGGTCCGCAGTGGTTAATCACTTTCTAACCATTCTAGGTGTAATATTTTACTTGAAAACCCTAAATATTACACTCGTCAGTGAAATCATAAAATATTCAAATAACAGCACATCAAGCACGTTTTTAAAATTGTTTCTCAATTGTCCAATTTTTCATGATTTTATTTCAGAGACAATTCAGCGTAGGTATTTGTACTTTAGCGCCGTAAATCGTAAAGTGCAAAACGATTTCATATCTCACCCATAAAGTAAGACTAACTGCAAATATTTGCGAGGTGAACGCAGACGAATGAAAAAAGTTGGGAAGTAAATGCAGGGATTATCTGGTAAGCACCCGCACCGGCATTCGTTCGTTTCCATTATATTTTTATCCAATAAATTCATCCACTATATTTTTAACCGCCTCTGTGGTCTAGTGGTAACAACCACCGGTATCAGACCCAGGGGTCCCGGGTTCGATTCCCAGCGGGGGTACAATTTGTATTCGGTTTGGTTGATGGTAGGACTTGTTGTGAGTCCGCCTGGCTAGCTACCACCATCTTATCTAAGTCTGACGCCATAATAACAATGTTTTCAGCATTGTTGTGTTCCGGCAGTTAGAGATAAGATAGCCAGTTCCTCAGTGGTTGAGGATTCCGGAAGAGGCTCGCTTCCATCTTCAGCCTTATCAATACTTAACATCAGGTATGATGAAGGCTAAGAGTCTCCCCGTCGTTAATAAAAAAATAAAATAAAAATATAGCTCCAATTCCCGTGGGATTATCGGGGTAATGTTTTAATCCAGGCTATCTACTATCTTTGTGCAAAATTTCATATAAATCCGTTCAGAAGTTTTTGCGTGAAAGAGTAACAAACAAACAAACATCCTCACAAACTTTGGCATTTCTAATATTAGTAGGGTTCCCAACGAGTCATACAAGTTTATGTATTTTTTTTAATTTTTGCATTTTTCAGTGCTATTTTAAATAAATAATAATAAATAAATAATTGCATACAAACACACCAATTATTAGCCCACATTAAGTTTCATTAAGAACTTGTGTTATGGATACGATAACGGATAAACATACTTATATACTTTTTTTCGTAAATACATACATAATATACATATTAAACACCCAGGCCAAGACAAATAGACATGTTCATGCACACAAATATTTGTCTTGTCCGGGGATCGAACCCGGGACGTCTGGCGCAGAAGGCGGGCTTAGTATCCCTGCACAAATCAGGTCGTCAAACTTTTGATTTGTTAGCTATTTTCTATTTTGATATTTAAAATTTATCATAAGTTATGACTTATGATAAATTGCCGTTGATAACAACGTAGTATGCTACGTTGTTATCAACGGAAGAACAAACGGAAATTTCGAATAAACTCGAGTTATCTGTTTCTGGATGTCTTGGGGGCCTATCATAAACTAATGCGATTTATTTTAGGTTATTTTCAGGCAGTAAGAGTGAGACGCCGCTATACGCGCCGTATAGCAGCATCCCACTCTAAAATAAATCGCATTACAGTTGATGGTACGGCCCCTGGTATCGTCTCTTTATGATTTTTAAACCAGCCGTAGGAATCACCCCTACAACAAGGTGGTTCGTAGTTTTTAAAAAAAAAAATGCTTCACAAGTCAAAACTCCATGTTGAGGTAGCCATTTTCGAACCACAGATTACCGAGCCGCGCAATTTGACAGCTCATACTAATACTCTTAAAATTATCATAGTTTCTCATTATTCTGTGAACGTTTTAACGAGTAACGAACGACTTTCACGAGAATAAATTATCCACAACAATTGGTAGCATTTTATGTTTGTGAAGGAACTACCGCTGCTGCTACATTGAAAAACATTATAACAGTAAGTTTAAATTAGTAGCTTGATGATCTGCCAACTCTGCAAAGGATTTACGGAGTGTGAGTTTATGTTCAATAACCTATATAAAAAAACTTGTATTTTTGTTTTCAGGAAGTTGTGAAGGCTGTAAAACAAACAGGTCCCTCCTATGGCGATAATTTGTGACCAAGGATCTACATTCTGAACATGCTTGAAAAGATCTCAAGCAGACACCAAGCGTGAAAACTTGATTAATGAGATGCCTGAAGGTTAGTACTTAGAACTTCTGAAGAAATGGAAATCATTAACTTTAAAATTTATTTATATTTATATTATATTTTTTCACATAAACCTATGTCTTGTGAACATTGAGTTAATTCACCCATTTTGTAATACCAAGCTGCTATATTTTTTCAGGTCATTAAAATTTAAATCGCCATCAATGGACACAAATTCTGTATTATTTAAGATCCATCCTTATAAAGGGCATACATACTAAGCAAAGACCTGTCATTATGTGGCAAAACTGATATACGAATGCTGCATAAAACTACAGATGACCACTTTCAACCAACATCATCACAACAAATGAAGGTAAATTTATATCCTCACTGATGTCATAAATGTGAAAGTACCTAACTGTTTGTTACCTAACATTTTTAGATGACATGTTTTTCCATAAATTTAAATTATATGTTAAAAAGTCACTTAAGCGAAGGTAGATGATTATTTAAAAGAAAATGCATGGATGTGATACTTTTGTATGAAAAACAGAGTGTAAGAAAATTTTCCTCTTATTTAAATATATTTCAAGATTGTAGATTTGTGTTTGGCAACAACATTCCATTGTAAATGTTCTTGTTTCTGTTAAAGCTGATAAGTTTGTTGCGGCCGTTCGTCTTATCAGTTCAAAGATGTCCCAAATGTTTGGTAGGGAAAAAAAAATTTCTATTTGAATAAAACTCTTTGTCTTTGCCCTTGACCCAATGCCTCTTTTGTCATGATTTTAAGAATCCTGATTGAAATAATTAATAAGTCATGAACAAATATCCACACCAACCAAACATACTGATCAACATCAGAAACAAGTTTTTTAAATCAGTTCACATTGATTGGTTTGGAGGTCTTCAGCATCATGCTGATGCTTTAAATTTTTTCATTGTTATTGTTTATAGAGTCCAAATTCATAAGTTTTGTACAATAATAAATAAAAATATAAAAGGGTCTTTTTCAGAATCTAGTATTAATATTAATTTTGTTATGCATCAATTGGCACTTGAAAAGCGCAAAAGGTATACCTACTGAAAGAAAATTACAATCAATAAAATAATTGTATTTTTTTATATGTGATGATGATTGGCAGGCAATGATTTTTTACAGGTTTTGTTTCATTTAAATATGTTACTTGTAGCTGCAATACAGCTATTATATACAATGTAACTATCTTTGTTCTCAGAATCCCGGAGAAGAGACCAGTGGCAGCATGGGTAGGACGGGCATTGTGCTCGGCGAGTCCCACATTACATTAAGTGTGCTAATGCGTAAATGCATTTTTCCCGTGCATAATAAGAAAAAAGCCAGAACTAGATTCCAATTTCGTTCTTTTTTTTGTAATCTTATTTTAATTCTAACATTAAGTATGTAATAACACTAAATTTGCTATTAAATGAAATCGGTACCTGGTTCCTACATGTCATCGCTTAGTAATAGTTAGTGTATTACTTGTCATCTCATAACACTTCTAAAAAATTTAAATAAAAGTTTCTTCTTTTTCATTAAACACATGGATTGTATCACAAGTTGTTGAAATCACTGTTTATAATTGTTTAACTTCTTCCATCAATTATGTACTGATAAAAGAAATGTTATATTTTAGTCATTCACACTTCTTATGTATTGAAAATTAGTATTTATACATTATTTTTTAGCTTATAGGTAATGATTATAAGTAATGACTTATTACTTCATTAAAAATGCAATTTTACAGTTTATTAATAATAACTTATTTTTTTTACTAGGTTAGTCATATTGTTGTATTATTGTGATTTGAATTAAATAAAAAATTAATCTTATTTTGTTGTTTTATTCATTTGAGCATTTAAAAGTATAGGATTTAAAAAGTACACTAGGGCTGTAGTGCTGCTTGTATCGATATCGATAAATTTTAGTATATCGATATGTCGTTCGATAGACTTTGCCGCACTATCAATGTGAAGCTGACATTAGACTAAGAAACGGCCAATAGCAGGCTTGATTCCTATCTGTACTACTATATAATTTGTGTTTTAAACTTCCCTGATAGATCTATTTAATATAGGTAATGATTTTTATAGGGAGATTTTCTGGGATTTCGTATGGGCAGTTACAGTCTTCCTTATGGTTAGTGGTGACACTACTGGTATCAGGTCCGGAGGTCCCGGGTTTGATCCCCGGAGGGGATTCATATTGTACCTATTAGTTTGGTAGGTGTTAAGACTTATTTAAAATCCACCTAGCTTCCAAGTCATCCACCACCATCTTATCTAAGGCTGCCAATGCGTACACTGCGCGCTTGGCGTTTAGAGTCCGCGCCATGAAAAAACTCCTCTGAGAGCGGCGCTGAAGTCGCGAACTATCGGATAAGCAAACCACATTTTAGTTCCCGTAATATTCCGCGGAACTTCTTTCGTGGCGCAGACTCTAGCAAAGTATGCCCAGCGTGCATCCAAGTGAACAAACACCGTGTATTTTATTTATTTATTTATTTGGTTCAGGCATCTAGGCCCATACAATATATACCTTACAGACTAACATACATATTTAAAATTACATTTCTAAAACTATTTAACTAGTTTACACGTAGGTATTGAATGCGGCGACGTGTTGCGCAATGCAGCGTCCGGTATCCGACCGCGAAACCGTCGGAACAAGACACCCTTCGGCCAAAAGTCTTCTTTCATGAAGGTCGACAGATGTTCGGTCGGTGCCCTCACCACAAATGAATTGAAGTTCACATTGTGGCGGGACTTCTTCACTCTGATGTACTCCACGATATCATCAGATTTCGTGCTGTAGTGCAAGCGGGACACGTACAGCAGCGTTGTTGGGATGGCCGGACGAAGCAGGTGATTGTGTCCGGTCGGGGCGGTGCCGCATAGGTTACGGCGACTGGGCTTTCTCTTCCTTTCCACCTTCTTGAAGCCGTCCTTGTCACACTCTCCGTCCAGTCTCCGTGGAGGTGGTTTGGAGACCGGCTGGCGTTGTTTTCGTCCCTCAAGTGTTTCCCGCTGGAGTTGTTGAACAGCGGGTCCGTTAGCAGCGGTGACTGCAGCGTAAGCACGTTGAGGGGTCGACGTGCTCACACGTGACGTCTCCGCCGGGGCGGAGGGGCGGGCGGCGGGGCGCGGTGCATCGCACGCGGCGTCGGCGACCGGTGACGCATACGCCGACGCCGGCGCCGAGTCAATGCTGCCGACGGTAGCATTTTGCGCCCCACGACGAGTGTTAACGTAGCAGGCCTCGGGTGACCTACTTACCGAAGCAGTGTTGCTTAACAACATAACTTGGGCTCGCAAATCACCGATGGTGTTTTCCGAGGCTTCTAGCTTACTCTGTCTTCGGCCAAGGATGCTTTTAGGGAAATGATGTCCTTAAGCAGCCTGGTGACGTCGACGTGGTCGAATGTGACGGGGGGCAGCTTGTGGAGCTCCTTCGCCACGAATGTTGGCACGTCGTCAGGATCGGTCCCCTTCAACCGGGTTATAATGTCTTGGAGACTCTTCTCACCCCCATCCCTCCGGCGAGGTTGCATATCGTCGGCTTTGCTGATGCTCTGGAACAGCAGCGCCTTGGCACTACGAATCTCAGCTTCGTTGAAGTTTGATTTGCAGATTTGCACGATGCTGACTTCGTCCATGGTGTCAATGGCATTTTGAATGAATGCCAACACTTCGTTCACTATTATTCGCTCGGAGCCCATAGTGTATGACGCGCAGCGGCTAATGCCGCGCGAAACGTGAAATTAAATAATTCTCACTAATGCAATAGTGCATGACCGTTTCCGAGCGCGCATCGCACTGCACTTATGCTAGCAACGAACCTACACTAGTCACAAGGCGCTAAGCCTACAGCGTTTGCGGCATAGTCTGCCGCTATAACAATAATATTTCCAGCGTTGATGTGTTCCGGCAGCTAGAGGATAGCCAGTTCCTCAGTGCTAGAAGATTTCATGTCGATATCGTCGAGCGATGTCCGAGGCGCCGTTTCACAGGTGATCCGCACGATCTCTACGGCAACCTGGCACCAGCGGCTGTGGACTGGTTGCAAAACATAGACATAGATCTATAATTAAGCTAACCTACAAATTATTTTATACGCCATATGATTAAATAATAAATAAGAGGATTTCAGAAGAATCGCGATGATCCTGATGGTAAGTATCATTACGTACCATCGGGGTATGATGATGGCTAAGCCTTTACCTGTTGTAGATAAAAGAACCAAGGAAAACGGTGGAGGATTTAATAAAATTGCGAGTCAGTTAAGCGTACGCGCCGCGGTTCCTGTGTTTCCGTATGTTAGGGTTCTCGCCTAAACTCGAGTTATCTGCTACCGGATATCCTGCCTGATTCACGCTCTGTCGACCGCACTTGTACTACTGGTTCACTGTATTTGCATTCAGTGACAGAACAGATTTTTTAACCGACATAAAAACAAAGATAATGAGTAAAAATAAACTTTCTGGGGAAAACTAAATTGAAATACAATGTAGAATGCATCAACGGCTGGCCCCTCCACAGTCTATTTACTACTTCTGAGGGTCTAACAACGTGACGCTAACGTAATATTGCTAAGTGAATTCCCTAACGATTCATTTAATTGTTTATTTTCTATGGAGTTTAGAACTGTCAATGTCAGTGTAGCAGAATTTGCTTTTCACCTCACACGCTCGGAAAAGGAGGATTTGTCATTTAGTTTTTGCATTTTGCGCCCTAGCGCGGTAAAATACTTTTTTAATTTAATACCTAAAAATATGTCATAATGCGTTCCGAATCGCACTATTGAATTTATTGTTATATTTTATACTTATTTTAAATATCTTTGAATTAATTATAATACTTCGTTTTGGTTTTATTATATTGTTTTAGTTAATTGAATCATAAATACAATAACAATAAGATTAAACTATTTGTTATAAAAATGTTATATTAGGCTGGGTGAGATTTCACAATCTATGATTGGATTTCGGAACGTGGCATAAACCTTTATTTTTAAATTGTCTTCGTCTTGTACCTCATGTCAGTGTCAAGATTTACCGAATCGTTTTTATTGTTATTTATAAGTAACAATATATTATTCCTACTTCAAATAACTTTGAATTAACTATAATACTCCCATTTTTATTATTTTAGTTTTTTGTATTAGTAAAACAACAAGAATAAGGTATATTTAGTGTTCGGGACGGCCGGCAGAATAGTGCAATAAAGTGAACAATAGACAGTGACTAATAATTGTGGTAATAAAGTTGTATGTGAAATTTCGTGACTAGTTATAAGTGTAAAATCTATTGAATTCGTTGTCTATTGGTGTTTTATAGTATAATAATAAGTTTCTTTGTGTTTGGAATGTATTTGCAGTTAGTGTTTTTCGTGTATTGTAAAGTTTGTTCGTGTTGTACTAGTTTGTATGAAAGTTTAATGCCGTAGGTATTTATGGAGTAGGTATTTACAAATAAATTATCCCATGTTGATAAATTGATGTTACGCACATAGCGGCTAATTAAACCTTCACGATAAGGTATGATACATAAGAGTTAAGTAAATAGCTGATAAGATATTAAGAAATAAAGTATATTTTTTCCTGCGTTTTCTCATTTCCCAAAACGATTTATAGGTAGATCAGAAAAAGTATTGAACTTAGTATTGTAAATGTAACTTAACTTGAAAGCAATAATTTTTTAAGATATTTTAATATGTAACATGTAATATTGTGACTGATATGGAAATGTTAGTGATAAGAAACGTCGTATGTGCATAGATAAAATGAGATAAATAAAGTTGAAAACTAGTGAGCTTGCGCGCGGCTCTCTATATGGTATTGCCTTTAAGTGGCTTAGTGGGAGTCGGGTTTCTATGGCTACGGATCATCACTTGTCCCACTCTCGCCTCAAGACTCTGAAAGAGACAGCAAGCAAGCTCTCCTAGTTCCTGGTACAACAAGCTCTTCTGCGTTTTACTTCGCAACCCAGCACCCAGTTCGAGATACCGTACGTCTCGCCCTCCGCAACGATACAGTCCACTGCCAAATCCGAGCGGGGCGTGCGGCACATTTAGATTAAAGTTATGTTTTCAAGATTTTTTTACCGGAAATTGACCGCGGAACCAACTATAAAATGTTCCTCGCTGTTGTGAGGTGAAAAATTGTGTGTTGCGCTCGGCAGAAAAGTTTTAAGCGTCTTGTACTTTTGAAATTCTCGCTTCGCTCAGGATTCAATCTTTGATCCTAGAATCCTTCACTTACTCAAATTTCAATAGAGGTAACTCGCCGCTAATAACTAACTTTCCAGGCTTGCATAACAAAACACCTATTAAAAACAAACTCCATAGGAATAAACAACTAAATGTTGTTATTCTCACCTGTAACACTTTTCTCGCTGGTAGAGGGGAAAAGTTGTATGTTTAACATGAGAGCAAATTTTCCTGATGTCTCGTGCCTCTAAATCACTCACTGTGCTCGTCGTCTCAGCCACATGACACCCACTGCTGGGTATAGGCCTCCCCCATGGATCTCCACAACGATCGGTCCTGCCCATTGCCACTTCAGCTGAGCAATCCTTCGAGCTATGTCAGTTACTTTAGTTCTCCTACGGATCTCCTCATTTCTGATTCGATCACGTAGGGAAACGCCAAACATAGCCCTCTCCATTGCACGCTGGGTGACCTTGAGCTTTCTTATCAGACCCATAGTTAGCGACCACGTTTTACTACCGTAAGTCATCACTGGCAACACACACTGGTCATAGACTTTCGTCTTGAGACACTGCGGTAAGTTGGACGCGAAGATTTTACGTAGCTTCCCGAATGCTGCCCAACCGAGTTGGATTCGACGGGAGATCTCTTTCTCGAAGTTGGACTTACCTAACTGGATTGTCTGTCCAAGGTAAACATAGTGGTCACTGTGCTCAGAGTCTATATTTAATTTTAGACTACTTCGCTAGTTCGTGATTTAAAGTCAGCACTCGCAGCAAAAAATGACTTTGCTCTCTTGTATAACAAATAACTATTTCAGAAAGTAATGTATGCGATGGACTGACTACCTGTCACTTTTGTTTCCAGACAACATCTTCATTAATGCCAAATGTGGCGTCTCGTGTTGTGGCTAGGAGAAGCAGAGCTTCTTTGATGGTCTGCCAAGCCTGCTAGGGATTTATGGCGTGAGGTGCTGTTAAATCAGCCGTTCAATTGGAGGGCTAGCCCGTTAATCAAACGACGGCATTCAATTAAATGGCTAAAGGACAAGTAGCCAATTCGTTGAATGAAAGGTTTAACGACTTGGCTGAACGTTATATTTAGCCGCCTCATTAAATGAGATTGTAATTTTAGATTCAAAGTATTAGTAAAAATATAGAGCTGGCGGTGTAATATCAGGCACATTTTTATCACACATTTTTATTAAATTAATATTGATGATAATATATTACTTTACATTAGGTTGAAACGACAAAAAACGCTTAAAATTTCCAGCTGATGCGAGCTATCTGACGCCATATTAGATTTCGTGACTACCAGAGCCGGAGTGGCACAAAACTAAACTACATTTAAATTACCTGGCTGATTTTACGTCGCCATCTTCAAAGGGCTAACTTATAATAAGCCAACCAGTTCAACGTTAAGTGATGCTGGTTCCATCAACGATCGGCCTAGGTATTCAATAGAGTGCCGGCGTTTAATTAGCCCTAGGGCTAGCCCTCCAATTGAACGGCTGATTTAACCAGTTGGCTGTGACATATGCAGGAATGTATTTAAATCAATAATTAAAACAATATTAATCTTAAACTTTTAGAGCTATACAGTTGTTTTATGTAGGTATTGTATTAAAATAATGTGTATAATATTTCCGTTCCACATTTATGATTCCACGTGCCGCTGCGAGCGATCGGGGAGACATTTAGTAGGGGATGTGTAATGTATTCTGGATGAGTTCAGTCGGCGGCGGCGGCGGCGGCGGCGGCGGCGGCGGCGGCGAGTTTGCTGCCATCAACAGTCGCGCTATTTATCCGCGACTTGAATCGAGCGACTCGCAAAACACCGAGTTTGCGTTCGCAAGTGCATTTCCGGAAACTTTCAATCCTTATTCAATTTGTCCCGTTTATAGAATTGTGGTGATCCAATCGACGACTTTTATCTAGCTTTGTTGTTTTATGGCTGTTTTTTCAATGCCTAGATCAATATTTTTGTATGTTTGCGAGTTTGTTTGTAAGCAGTATAATCTCTGATACTAATGATTCGATATTGATTTTTTTTTTTCTACTCGTTGAAAGCTACATTATCACTAATCACAGAATTATAATGGTTTAATGTATTTAGTCAACCCGTTTTACATTGAAACACTTATACAATTTTCATTTGGCTCTCGCTTGAATTCCGAAGTTCGTTAGGGTAGGCGACATAGCAAACTATCTTTTTAAAAATTATTCCTTTGATTTTGTATAAAACAGTTGAATTGAAAATCAAAGAAGCACGTGTTCCTAGTCCGGATGTTCATAATCAAGAATATTTGTGCACATTTGTATTGTAACACCATCGTTAATTTCTGACCCATTTTCTGCATTATACTTTTAACTTAGGAGGTCAGGGGCCTTACCCCCATCTCTTGGCGCCGTATTGTATCAATCATGCCAATGCTATTTCGTACCACCACCCTCTTAAAATAAGCTTATTTTCCGACAGAAGTTTTGTGGCTTCAAAGTCAAAGTCAAAATCAAAGATTTTTATTCAAATAGACTTTTAGATAAGTGCTTTCGAATCATCCAATTTTTTTTCCTACCAGCCATTCAGGACATCTTTTAACTGATAAGAAGAACGGCCGCAAGAAACTTATCAGCTTTAACAGAAGCAACAACATTTACAAAGGAACAAGTCGTTGCCAAACACAAATCTACAATCTTGAAACATATTTAATATAAGAGGAAAATTTTCTTATACTCAGTTATTAGAATATTTTCCTATTATACAATTACAATAGTCATGTTTTATGTTAGTATCACTTCCATGCACTTTGGTCTTTCAAATAATCATCTACCTTGTAATAACCTTTGCTTAAGAGCGTTTTTTAACATATATTTTAAATTTATGCAAAGGCAGCTCAATCACTTGTTGTGGAACTTTATTAAAAAAGGCTATGCCTTTCCCCAAGAACGAGCGACTGCATTTTTCAAGCCGAAATCTTGGAACGGCATCACAAAGAGTGAAGTGTGTCCTTAGAGGCGTTATTATTCTAAGAGTGTGTCAAATATACCGAGAGACCGGGAGAGGTATTGATACTCCAGTGGATGGTATAGAAGTATATTTATATACATAAACTACACGTTTAAATACTTAAATACAATTGCCTTATCTCTAGTCGGACGTACGTTGTACGGACCTAATCTTATTTAGATAAATATATTTATTATCTACGGATCAGTCTTAATCTTAATCAGATAAATATGTGCATACCGGCACATCAAAATTTGACAATTTCAATTTCTTCGATAGAAGCTAGGTACTTGGAACAGAGATGGTTGTTTTTAGAAACGTACGTTACACAAATATGTATTTCATTAGTAAGTATTTCGTTAGCGATATTTTATTGCGAATGTTCAGTAGCTGCCTAGTTAAGTCTACAGTTATACACTATCATCAAGTGTTAATAAGCACGTTTTTTTCTAGACATTTTATATTATAGATATATATCAATGGACAGAAATAACATTATTATTCGTACCATGACCGTACGAATTTGAATAGTATTGAAAACAAAACGTAAACAAAACCTTCTTATACGAGTATGACATAATGAATTCCTGTAGTCCCCCAGGCTCATAGAAGCAATTAATACCTCAATCAATCCCCTATCGCCTACTGTTCGCCCTTACATTGTAATCCACAGTGTCTGTTGTTGCTGGAACGTGAAAGATTTAACAACACCCGTATATTCAACGAAGTACCTACTTTCATCGAGTTAGGGGGTACATAACTCGATGAAAGTAGGTAGGTACTTCGTTATTACATGAGTCGTTCCGAAATGACGATAATTATTTATTTTTATCATTATTATTAAAATACTTCATCATATCCCTTGGGCCGTACCCGTACCGCGCAAGTGGCGTCGCCATCGAAATCGGCTACATTTGACAGATGGATGTGACACATTGCTGCTTCCTTTTGACTCAAATGAAAACTTAGCAAAGACTATATAACATCTTCTGTCAAATGAAGTTGATGTCGATGCCGACGACACTTGCGCGGTAGGGGCTGATGTTAATAAAGACGATGATGAATCCTCAACTGTTGAGAACATGCCCGCTAATTGTCTAATTTTAAAATTACCGCAATCCCTTTCAAAGGTTTAGTGATTGTGATAGCTATTTATGGAATTGTGTAACTTGGAGTCGCAATCACTTTTACAACGAATGATACCTATTAAAATGACACTTCTGACATCATTTGACACTTCTCCATATATTTGAAAGCTATTTTCGTGTGTCACCTTGCTTAGATAGTTCTATTCCGTTAATTCAACACCTTTTAATAACGCGTCCCGATCACAATCCCTCTCACATGTCAAATCGTAGCTCGTAAATACCTTTCAAATGAGAAATTGAAAGGGATTGCGATAAATTTTAAAATTAGATAATTAGTCCGCTGGTATCTCTTTTCTTTTAACTGCGGGATCACATCAATGCTGAAAACATTGTTGCTAATTCGCCATGCTTAAATAAGATAGTGGTAGCTAGCTAGCCAGGCAGACTTAGAAAAGGTCTAACGACCAACCAAACCGAATACTATACGGAACCCCACTGGGAACCGAACTCGAGACCTCTGATTTGACACCAGTGGGTGTTACAACCAGTCCACAGAAACGGTTAATTAACCTATATTATAAACCATAACCATACAATACTAAAGCCAATTTTGAATCAAAATAACATGTTATATTACCACAACAATTTTAAAGTCATAAAGTTTCTAAATACGCAAGTGCCTTTTAAATTCGTAGGTATAACATCAACATATTATGCGTAGGTATTCGTTGTGAGTTGGCCACATTTTAATTTAAGTACGGCGCCGTACTTAATACTTGTGGTTTCATTGGAATAAGTTACTAAGCGTGCGGAAAAGTTTGACTTTGCTCTACTTTGTTTCCAACTAAGTTATAAGCGGGCTCGCTAAATCAAAACCTTAAGTTAGGGCGCTATGAACACGCATAATTGATACTCGAAATAGTTACGAACTTTCATTTTTTTTTTACTTTGTAAGTTGTTCCAACCTTAGTTTACACAAGAAAATGCACGGCGGGGCCTTCGAGTTATAATTTTCATGACACTCCTATTAGATTTATATCGTCTATTAGTATCTAGAGCATAGGATTAGTGGGTGGTTAAAAAAGTGGTTTGCGTGCTCGGCCTGCGATTGTAACGGTCAGTCACGGTGACCCATCGTTCAGCAAAAAAATACTATCTGAAGTTATTCCGTGCTTTGGAAGGTTTAGTCGTTGGTCCCGGCAGTATTTGCAGTGGCTAAAACTCACCAATCCGCAGACCTAATACAAACTCCGGCGACGATTTTACTGAAGATCTGCCGGAGATAAGCCTGGACGAGATCGAGGTGACGCATTAACAACTTAAAAATGGAAAAGCCAGGAGTATGAAGCTGTTTAATACCGCTCTGTTTTGTGGGGAACTCCAGAAACGTGGAGAAAAAGTGTGTCTCAAGAAATCTCACTTCTGAGCCATGCATATGAGTTATTTCGAGGGTCATCTTGAATCATTTCGCAAGAAGACTTGACGAGTTTCAACCTCCGGAATAGGCCGGGTTTCGAGGAGGATATAGTACAATAGATCACATTCACACAATGTGGCAAGTTATACAGAAGTCCGAAGAGTATAACCAGCCGCTGTGTGTCGCCTTTGTGGACTATGAGAAGGCTTTTGACTCTGTAGAAACCTGGGCTGTTTTGGAGTCTCTGCAGTGATGCCAAGTTGATTGGCGATATATTGAGGTAATGTCTGTATGACGCCGCATTTATGAAGTGTCCAAGTACAGAACCAACAGACTAAACCTATCCCACTACGTAGGGGAGTGAAGCCCCCTGCTTCACTGATGTTCTATCCCCGAAACTGTTCACAAACACTTCGGAGGATATGTTTAAGGGAACAAAATATCAACGGCGAGTACATCTCTCACCTACGATTTGCTGATGGCGATTCGATTTAGCTGGTGCTTCAGCAATAATCGGTCTTGGCATGAACATTGATAAGACGAAGATCATGTATAATTGCCTTATAGACCCAAGACCGATTAATGTTAATGGTGTACCTCTCGAAGTTGTTCAAGAATACGTTTTCCTCGGGCAAATTTTGACAGGTTTTCGGTCTCGAAGTTTCTCTGAAAGATAAAATCAGAAATGAATTAATTCGACGGAGAACCAAGGTGACCGACATAGCTCGTAATATAAGTAGGCTGAAGTGGCAATAGGCTGGTCACACATCGCACGCAGAACCGACAGTCGTTGGAGCAAACGAGTTGTGGAGTGGTGACCGCGATTAGCCAAGTGCAGCGTAGGGCGCCCTGCAACCAGGTGGAGTGAAGTGAAGAACTGGATACAAAGAGCTGAGGACCGGACTCAATAGCGTGAACTAGGAGAGGCCATGTTCAGCAGTGGACGTCTACAGGCTGATGATGACCGATCCGCATTGGGCCCTCGTGGTGGGTCAAAATGGTCCATTCTTCTGATCCATCCATAATAAAGGATAATGCCTTGCCTGCCGTGGGGGGCATTAAAAATGGCCTGATAGTAATGATGAACTGCCAGCTGGGTGCTACTTCTCGAACTACTCAGGTAATTGAAAGCTGTATTGTAATTGTATAGGTAAAAGGACAAAATTCTAATAACTGAGTATAAGAAAATTTTCCTCTTATATTAAATATGTTTCAAGATTGTAGATTTGTGTTTGGCAACGACATGTTCCTTTGTAAATGTTGTTGCTTCTGTTAAAGCTCATAAGTTTCTTGCGGCCGTTCTTCTTATCAGTTAAAAGATGTCCTGAATGGCTGGTAGGAAAAAAAAATTGGACGATTTGAAAGCACTTATCTATAAGTCTATTTGAATAAAAATCGTTGACTTTGACTTTGTCAGAGCCAACCTTGGGAACTAGCTTAACTGACAATCCAATGTAGTATCTTTTTCTCTCAGACATCCTACGTCTTTGTTAAAATATATCGAAGCGACTAAAAACTGTCGCAAAAATCGTGTCTATGTTTTTGTCAACTGTTCCCAGAATTGTTTGGCAGTGCAACATAAATATTTGTAGTTGGGCGATTCCGCAACGGCTGCTATTAAAAACTGTCAAACTTTGGTCCCGTATTGTTCGGATTCGGTGTTTCGGTTGGTTTTGGTCACAAAAAGTTAAAGCTGAATTGTGGCATGCATCGCAATTTGGGGAGGCTGCGTGACTGTTGGAGAGAATAAAATAGTTTATATTTTTGTTGTAAAGTCAATTGTATTAAACCCATTTTCGTTTACTGATTAATCGATTGATTATTGCGTTACTTATTTTAAGGTTGAACTTTTGCGGTCTTATAATAAACATGGAACAAAGGTATAACTAGGAAAAACTAAGAACTAATTCTGTCACTTATATTTGCTACAGAGAAGTGAGAGACAGCATCAGTTTTATTCCTAGGTCTCACTTTATTCCACGTTTATTAATAAGATTCTTAACCATTTTATTTATTAACAACAATATTTTAAACCACAATTTATAAAATAGACATTTGGTGAAATTGTCTCTATCTAACATTTAAATTGACGTTATTTTTAAGAACACATTCAAATAATTTGCTTATAAGCGAATATCTTAAATTGCTTGATTGTAAAAGCATACTTCAGGCTTGGTTAAACAATTATCTTATAGTGAAACTGAATGCATTTTAGAGATGAAATCATGAATGTTATAATAAATTAATATAATAAAAGATTAATTAATCACTAACTACTGACACATACACTCATACATACACACACACACACACACACACATCATACACTCACACATGCATGCACTATATTTTTTTGTAATTAACTTATAATTATTACCCTAAAAGTAACCCTTAAAAACTCAATCGTTTGTATCTATTAAGATTTAGGAAGAGCGGACACTCCTGGCATAAGTGTTTTTAAAATACTTAAAAGGAGTGTTCCAATATCTTGTGTTCAATGTTGATTGAGAAACATATTTTTTATTTTTTTATTTATTATATTCAAATTAATTATTCAACGATCGTAAATAAGTTGTGTTGTGATATTCGCAGAATACCGTGATATTGTGATTTTTATTTATTTATTTATTTATTTTATTTATTTAGTGATATCAAAATCATAAAACACACAGCAATGGTTTATTTTGTTACTCGATTTTTATTCCAAATAATGGTCAAATGGTCGATTTCGGACTGGGATACAACGAATTAATTTCTAGTTTCAAAATGAACGATATTTGCATACCTAGTTGATACAGCCAACGATATTTTCATCGACAGTTTTTCACAGTTTTTCTGAGCAATACAATATTTCATTTTGTGTCATTAAGTAGGTACTATTTTTGTTCCACTCTTCGAAAATGTTCATCTATTATGTTATGATTGTTATAGTTTTTTCTGCTTTTGCCTAGAATAAAACTTCCTTTTAAATAGACATTAGAAAAAGTCATGTAAGTAAAAGCGAACGAATTTCACAGAAATATACTGTTTTAACATTTTTAAGTACTTTTAGTTTTGTCTTACTTTAGTATTGTGCTTTCGTTAAATTACGTATCTTTCTCTCTGTTTAAGAGCTTAACTCTTGTCGGTGAAATCTTCTCGACTCCTCTCTACACATTGCCATCTCCTTGATATCCAGATACGACTCGATACTTATCGTCTCCTGCATATAATCCATATAAGTTCTTCGAAGCCTCCCCCTCTTCCTCTTGTCTTCCACTCTTCTTTGGATCTGATAAAAAAATTGTGTCGTATCAGATGCCTTAACATTCTTCCTCGTCTGATTTCAAGCGTCTTAAGCAACGTTCTCCTCTCTCCCACCATTTCCAACAACTCCTCGTTGCTCATTTTCTTCGTCCAGCTTATTTTCTTCATCCTACGCCAATACATATAAACTAGGTATAATAATATTAACACGTTCCATGCGATATGACTAGTATAGTGTCATTTGTTACTTTACTGGGGTGCGGTGCGGCCCTCAAAATAGCAGTTCTCACTGTGTATATGTTTGTGGATACACTTTTTAAATAGATCTTAATTAGTTAAAAATCTGACATGGCAAAATACTGTATACGACGCGCAGAATTTATCTTTTGCTTTATGTGCGGTTTGAGAAGTATTTTGCCACAAACATGCACCTCACACCCGCCGCGCTGGGTTGAGACTTGACTTGAGACGAATCGCGGGGTCAGTTTCGCTTAGTGCAGCAACAACTCTACCTACGCGTGTCGACGTATTTGATTTTTCGTTGTAAAATTATTTAAAAAGGTAATTTGTACTAAGGTTGTTTATATTTTGATGGATATTTTTTAATATATTTCTTTTGTCAAATAATCAGACTCCTTAAGAAAAATTGATATAATTAAAATTACAAAGACATAAAACTGATGTTTACCTTATTTATTCACATTAATCTACAGGATCTTAAAAGACCCACGTATTTTTCTCCATCGTTACTATCATTTTCTTGTATGGGGGTCAAACCTGGGAACCTGACAGTTAAGGAGTTATTGAAGATCAAAGTCAATATTTATTTTAAAAAATAATTGTTTCAAAGTCAAAGTCAATATAATTTATTCAGTCTAGGTTGTTACATGCACTTATGAACGTCAAAGAAGCTAAGCCATCGGTCCACAAACCCTACGGCGGGAGACCTTGTAACGAGAAGAACCGGCAAGAAACTCGTCCAGGGCTGTTTTTTTCTCCCTGTTTTATTTCATACAGCGTCGTCAAATTGAAAAGTGACCTTAACATATCAGAAAGGTCAATTTCCATCACAAAAAAAAACTAATTACAATATTACATTTTATGGTAATTGTAACCGTAAACAATTTTCAACCGGCAAAGAAAGACTTATCTATCATACATTACAACATTTCTCGCATTACAAGATTACTGTACTGCAAGTTGTGAGGAACATACAGGTCAGTATCAATTTATTTTACAAAAAAAAACCTTTTAGCACAACATTAAGATAAGCAGACTGAAGTAGACCCATTTCCGCTGGCGGCACCCGTTCACGAGCATGACGCATGAACCAGCCATCGCTTCGCTCAACCATATTTTAGGGAACGTAACGACCCGCTTCACCCGACACCGCCGAAGAAACGTTTGAGTGATCATGACGTACTTCAGGTACTTATGTTAAGCTGTATAAATATAAAAAAAATACAATAACAACAGCAAAAAAAATTTAAGATAAAAGTGCATTAATGTAAGACACCACCTACAATGTTAGTAGAAGACGCATCAGCTGGGTCATAATTACAAAGCATATTTAAAGTAAGTTAACAAAAAAATAATACTTTTATATAATTGGAAATACCTAGGAATTTAGCCAAAACACGGATAATTCGACAATGGTGTTGACATTTCTTAATCTACTGAAAAAGACAGGATTTTTGCAAAAACACGGGTTGCCTTAGTAAGATTGCGAAAATAATTGCAGGCTATCATGAAATAAGAACTTTGATTGGCAGGTTAGACTGCGCAGAACATGATCTTCTCTGATTGGTTGACGCCTTGACATTTCGAATGTCAATCCACGTTTTGCAAACTTGAAGCAATCTTGAAGCAATCAGAATACAAGTCAGCAAGCAAGCAAAAATTAAACCAATCAGCGTTAAGTATATCCAATCTTACTGACACAACCAGTGTTTTTGCAATTGTCTTATTATCCGTGTTTTCGCAAAATCCCTAGTTATATTTATCAAATTATCCTACGACATATATAGTACATAATATGACTAATATTTTAATAGGAATTACGAAAAATATGTTAAAATTGTGTAACATATTAAACTTTAAGCCAAGATGGTGAAGTGGGCAAACAGTGCTCATGTCGCACCATGGTGAATTTGCGTATGAGAAGCATATTGATCAGCCCCTGATTATGTAACTTGTTTCTATCAACGTTTGATTGAAGGTGCGGTTACATTGCTGCTTTATTAAAAATCATTGTGAAAACTATCTTACTAAAGCGGCAGTGTAACTGTACTCAAAATCTGTTAGCAACAGAGTTAGATAATTAATTAGCAGGCCGCACCCATGGCACATTTGACATGTCTGTTACCGATTGGAATGTGTTCATTAGGTACAAACTTAATCTCAAACTTATTGATTTCATTTCTAATAATATACCTATTAAATTCTTAGTGGACTTGGTTCAATGAAATAATAAAACAAAAATTGATGGAACGTTCTTCTGTACTCTCAAAGTTGTAAAATTTTGTATCTACATTATATCTGCTATTTGTAAGTTTAGATGGTGTGTATGGTAGAATAATAGTAATTTTCTGTTTCAATGTAAGTCTCATACGCTCATGTCAAGTAGTGGGATTGCTATAAGATTTGGGAAGGAGTAAATAAAATAATTTGTAAACCTTTTAGAGGTTAATTTTAACTTTACAAAGGCTGTCAAAAATTTCTACTTCGAAAGATTTGACCATGAAGGTTTATGGTTAATTTTCTCAAAAGTGCTACGACCTTCATTGTAAGAGTTTTCTTTTTACTTTCGAATATTAATTAATAGAGTTCCTAATAATCTATATTGTTAAAAATACGATAGTTCGAATGCATGTTGAGACTGCCTTTAATTGATAAGACACTTAAATATGTATCTTGTTTTTAACCGACTTCAAAAAAGGAGGAGGTTCTCAATTCGGTTGGTAAATATTTTTTTTGTTTTTTTATGTATGTACACGATTACGCCGAGATTTCTGAATCGATTTCCATGATTCTTTTTTGTTCAATGCAGAATAGTTGCCAATTGGTCCCATAAAAATTTGGTTTCGTTTGACCCATTACTTTTTATGTTATGAGCTTTTTTATATATTTCATTTCATTGTTGTCTTGGACGATGTAGTATTTACGATAATTTTGTTTATAATGTACAGGAAACCTTATTAAATCTAGAAAAACCCTGCTTTAGTTTACAAAACAGCCTATTACAGACACTAATCTATATACTATAACTGCGGAAAGGGTATAGAGCCCACGTAGTCAAAGTCGCGGTCTAGAGTTAGTCACCAAGTTCTTTTATACCCACAACCTTTGCACTCGTCGCGAGTGAATATATTCTAGGTAAATACACCCTGTTGTGACGACATATATAAAAAAATCTCATAGGTCCCGGAAGTGTCCCGGGACATGAAACACGCGTCCCATGGGTCGTCGGGACAAATCCACTAAATCGACAACTTTATGGTCCAACGGCAATCTCTTTGTGTGGGACATGATACTGTAGGGAAGAGCAAATATAATTTAGATATAGGTACCAGGAACTTGCACGAAGAAGTTTTGGGTTATTTTTTATCTACTACAAAAAACAACTAGGATCCAAATTGCTCAGTAGGTGATTATTTTCGAACCCGCATCCTTGGGAATCCGGCCCAATGCACAGACCTCATTAATGACATAAGACGGTGGCCAACACCGTAGAAAAAGGTGAATATATTAGAGAATTTCAACGTGTTCTCATAGGTCTCTGTAGCATAGTTGGTGCATTGGGCTGGATTCCCAAGGATGCGGGTTCGAGTCCCGTCAGGGCGACATGAGACAAGTTGCTTTTTTCTAGTATATTTACTTGTTTAAAAATTATCACATAAAAAAAGCATTGTAAAATGCAAAACTAAAAAGTTATAATTGCTCAGTAGGTTTTTAACAAAGCACCATTCAGCACAAAACAAAGCAGAGCTTGTATATTGACGACCTCCGTGGTATAGTGGTACGTACACCGGTTTCAAGGTGTCATTTACTCTGAGGTCCCGGGTTCGAATCCCGGTAGGGGCAAATATTTGTATAATGAATACGAGCATTTGTACATACCTGAGTCATGGACGTTTATATATATTTCTACACATAAATACTTATATATGTATAATTATATGTATTTATATCCGTTACCTTAGTATCCCATAACACAAGCCTTACAGTGCTTACTTTGGGGCTAGGTTAATTGGTGTGAGTGTATTAATTTTAGAAATTAAGTATCTTTCATACACATAATACATAACCTCTCGCCATATTTGAATGAATTAATAAAAATTTATTCGGATACATACTTACATGAAACAAGAAATTAAAAGACATATTATAATAAAAAAAACCTATTTAAAAAATGTAAATGTTAATAAAAAGCAAAATTAAAAATTTTGAAAAAACCCACGAGACGGTTAAAACTTAATTGAAAAAGGATAAAATAATATAAAAACCTCCGACTTAATTATCCGTCGGAGGCGGCCATTAAATGAACTATACTTTTGCACTTTTATAGTAGGTAATGTGAATAATTTGATTTATATTCATGCTGAAATTTATAAAAGTGATGGCAGCCCCCGACGGATAATTAAGTCGGAGGTTTTTATATTATTTTATCCTTTTACAATTAAGTTTTAACCGTCGTGGGATTTTTTTAAATTTTGCTTTTTATTTTAAACTTTTTAGAGAGCATAGATATTATGTACATTGTACTACAGAAAACCATTACTGAAAACCGCACCAAGATTGAACTAGTAGCTCTTAGGTGTTGCTCAAACAAAATGTTTACTGGTGAGTTGTCATCGTAACATTTATCTAAGTGCATTCACCAAATAATCTCAAACCTATTACTGTAAACTGCATTAAAATCGAACTAGTAGTTTTGAAGAACTAGCAGTTTTAGTTTTGCACAAACAATTTTTTACTGCAGCGCCTCCTGGTGAGTTCTCACCGTAACACCTATCTAAGAACATGCACCAATCAAACCCAAACCCATCACTGATGAAATGAAATTAAATATATAGTAGTTTTTGAGAACTCTTAAAATGCCAACTTATCTGGTTGCTGCTGCGCCCCCTGGTGGTCTACCACCGTAAAACATGTCTAAGAACCTGCTCTGAAATGAAATCTTTTGAATGCAAAAAACCGCATCGAAATCGGCCCGGTCGTTTCCGAGGAAAATGGTAACAGAAATTCATACAAACAAACAAATAAACAAACAAACAACCTCTAACCCCAAACGCATATACCGCCTCCGTTTCGTTCCGTCCGTCGTGGGTAAAAATAAGCCTATTGGAATCGAGATGTCACAATTTTTTTGTTATATCCCGTAGTTACACAAAAAATCGGCCATTACAATGATATCATGTAGATAAACTACTATTTGACAAAACGCAATTCATATAAATATTTCAGCCATATAAATATTTCATTATATACAGCCCAAAGTAACCACTGTAAGGCTTGTGTTATATACATATAAAAGTATTTATGTGTAGAAATTTATATAAACGTCCATCAGGTACCTACAAATGCTCGTATTCATCATACAAACATTCGCCCCTGCCGGGATGTGAACCCGGGAGGTCTAAATAGGCGACACCTTGAAACAAGTGTTCGTACTACTCTACCACGGAGGTCGTCGAATTTTGTTGTTGGGTCAAAGATGATGTTCTGTCGGAAGAAAATAGTGACAAGTTGTCTGTCCAATACTGTCCATAGCCATCATCTAGTTACAATCAATAAATAAATAAATTTAATATACCTAGCCAAGGTAAGTTTCATAAGAACTTGTGTTATGGATACTAGATAACAGATAAACATACTAATATATTCTTTACATATTAATCATCCAGACAAAGACAAATAGACATGTTCATGGACACAAATATTTGTTTTGTCCGGGGATGGAACCTGGGACCCTCTGCGTAGAAGGCAGGCTACGTACCTCTACGCCATACTGGTCGTCGAAACAATTGTTTCCGAAGTTCATTTGGATTTTCATAAGAAAATATAAAAGTATGAATTTATAAAAACATTCTACAACCGACTATCACCCGAAATAGAATAGCAATTATTTTTTAATCATTCCTATAATGATAACGGAATAATTGGCTATCTCAGATTCCCACTCAATTTCTATGAAGTACCTACTTGTCTGTTCCCCGTTTTATTTTAACAATGTTTCCTTTCAATCTAAAAAGATTTTACAATTCACAAAGTCATTTCGGATATTCGTTTCGACATTTTACAGTTAATTTCCATTGAAACGGTATTCAGTGCTTTAAAATTTCAGTTATTTCGTAAAACAGAACAAATACCGTGCCTTAAAAATATGAGTAGGTACTGTTTCTTGTACAACGTTCGAATTGTTAATTAAACAAGGTATTTTTTTTACACTCCCAGTCCAACGTTGGAGTTAGACATTTTAAGAGGCTGTTATTTACCGAATGTTTCAGAAAAAAAACTAGATATTTTGCTGACCAAAATATTAAAATTCCCTTTCTTCAAGTAACAAAAATAGTTTGGTACGTTGTTTTCCGTAGCGGCAACATTTTCATTACTCTCTAATGCAGGCGAGGCGAGGGCGGAAGCGCCCCGGGCGCCATTGTGCCACTGTCACGTTTCCGGCAGGTAAAGCCTTTCTTTTAACCCTTGTGCCAAAGCGATTGTTGTTTGTGAAACAACAATAGCACACAAATATATGAAATATAAAGGGACTTGTCACTATTAGACAAAATTAAGTCGGATTATATACTGCTGAAATTTGCTTTGGATTTGTTATTTGTTTTTGAGACGATGGGTTAATAAAACCAGCTCTGTTTTACATTAAAAAAAAGCTACTTGATCAGCTCGTCTAGCCAAACGAGTGGTAAACTACTCTTAGATATTTGCTGACCAAAATATTAAAATTCCCTTTCTTTAAGTAACTAAAATTATTTGGTACGTTGTTTTCCGTAGCGGCAACATTTTCATTACTCTCTAATGCAGGCGAGGCGAGGGCGGAAGCGCCCCGGGCGCCATTGTGCCACTGTCACGTTTCCGGCAGGTGAAGCCTTTCTTTCAACCCTTGTGCAACGCGATTGTTTTTTGTGAAACAACAGTAGCACACAAATATGAAATATAAAAGGACTTGTCACTATAAGACAAAATAAAGTCGGATTATCTACTGCTGGATTTTGATTTGGATTTGTTATTAGTTTTTGAAACGATGGGTTAATAAAACCAGCTCTGTTTTACAATAAAAAAAACTACTTGATCAGCTCGTCTAACCAAACGAGTGGTAAACTAGATATTTTGCTGACCAAAATATTAAAATTCCCTCTCTTTAAGTAACAAAAAACATTTTATAAAAAAAAATCAAACCGACTTCAAAAAGTAAAAAATAAAACTTTTGGAGTCGGTGCCAGCCAAAGCATTCTACATTGCACTTCTATTAACTTTTTTTTGGCCTTAGCTAACTAGCACCGACTCCAAAAGTTATATGTTTTACTTTTTGAAGTCGGTTTGATTTTTTTTTATAAAATGTTTTTATTTCAGATTTTTTTGTTACATTATGTGCCGTTACCTACACTAAAAAACAGCCCATACACAACAATGATGTCATCTAGGTATACGACTACTTGCCAAAAGGTGATTAAAATTTTTCAGGATTATGAAAAAACTACTAGCCAGATCTTCGTAAAAATTATATGGGACCACACATAAACCATTTTCTTCCAGATAAAAATAGAATTTTAAAAATCTGTTAACAACTGGCGAAGTTATGGTGGAACATACATAAAAAAAATAAAAAATACAGTCGACTTGAGAACCTCCTCCTTTTTTTGAAGTCGGTTAAAAATAGTTTGGTACGTTGTTTTCCGTAGCGGCTACATTTTCATTACTCTCTAATGCAGGCGAGGCGAGGGCGGAAGCGCCCCGGGCGCCATTGTGCCACTGTCACGTTTCCGGCAGGTGAAGCCTTTCTTTCAACCCTTGTGCCGACGCGATTGTTGTTTGTGAAACAACAATAGCACACAAATATGAAATATAAAAGGGACTTGTCACTATTAGACAAAATAAAGTGGAATTATCTACTGCTGAATGTTGGTTTGGATTTTTATTCGTTACATGTTTTTGAGACGATGGGTTAATAAAAGAAATATGTGCACTTCATAAATACACTACGCAGCAAATAAATCGAGCCACTGCGTTATTTTCATGCAAACATGCTCACTTCACGGTCTAATAAATAAAAATTATGTGTATTTCTGCAAAGACTTGGGTGTTGATGGCGAGGTCAAATGTTCAATTAACCAATTAGCAAACAGAAAACATTTCTTAATTTCCTAAAACGTCAGTGAAACAAATGTTTAATTTTCATTCTGTGTAGTGTTGTAGGAAACTGGATTCAAAACTGAAAGTTTTCTTGAATTTTTGGGACTTTTATTCGCAAGTCGAGTATTCGACTCATACATCGACCTACAAATGTTTAGAAAACTGTTTTTATAACATATTTGCTCGTTAAGGGTCTCTTATTCCACTAACTTCAACATCGTATTGTATCTCATTAAGTACTTGTGCGTTATTGTAATGAAAAACGCACGGTTTATCAAGTTGCTCCGTCTAAAACGAGCGGTACTTTTTTAAATCATAGCAAAGAGTTTTTATGTCAGAAAAGAAGGTCAACATTTTATGAATAAAATGAACTTTGGGAGCTAATAATAATATAAAATACCAACTGGCAACGTAATAATCAATTTTACAAATTGTAAAAAAAATATAACTGCTTTAAGAAGTGATTAAAAATTTATTCGTTTAAGAAAGACCGAGTTTTAACTATTTCCTCGCAAATATGTTATAAAACGTCGTATGACATACGTGCGCTTTGATAATTACAGCCTCTGCTTTCTTGTAGCAATATCGCCTCTTCTGTTATTTTCAACTTACCGCACTTATAATCATAATGTACTATTACGCTTTGAATAATAAGACTGTAAAATGAGCATGATTGTATGAAAATAACGCTACGGCTCGATTTCTTTGCTGCCAATTATAGGTAGCTTACCCCCATATTCTAAGTCGTTCCTTTAAAACTTTTTACACTCCACTCAACCTCGTCGTGGGTAAAAATGGTAGTGTGCGCTAGGCCTAACACGGAGTGGCTACGTACTCTTTGGCTCCTCCAGGTCCTTACGGAGTTATGACTTAGAATACCGATTTCGAGTATTTCGAAGAGGTTTTCAATGAGGTTTCGTTAAGTCGAGGACGAGTAAGTTTTGGAGGAACGACTTAGAATATGGGTGTTAGTGTAAGTTGTCTAAGTTTGATATACTTATGGTATTAGTATACTGAAACATTATGACGTATTTTTATGAAATGATTACACAAAATGTTCAAATGTTTGTTTAGAATCATATTTTCTGTAAAATTAATATAAATATTTCTTACACTCACACCAGTTAACCTAGCCCCAAAGTAACCACTGTAAGGCTTGTGTTATAAGATACTATAGGTTAACGGATATAAATATAATTATATATATTTATTTATGTGTAGAAAAATATATATATAAAGGTCCATGCCTCAGGTACAAATGTTTGTGTTCATCATACAAACATTTGCCCCTACCCCAGGACCTCAGAGTCAAAGTCAAAGTCAATATCATTTATTCAGTCTAGGCTGTTACAAGCACTTATGAACGTCAAAGAAGCTACGCCATCGGTTCACATACCCTACGGGGCGGGAGACCTTGTAACGACAAGAACCGGTAAATTTTTCTCCCTGTTTTATTTCATACAGAGTCGTCAAATTGAAAAGTGACCTTAACATATCAGTAAGGTCATTTTCCATCACAAAAATTAAATACTAATTATAATATTACATTTTATGGTTATTTTAACCGTAAACAATTTTCAACTGGCAAAGTAAGACTTATCATACATTACATTTCTCGCATTACAAGATTACAGTACTGCAAGTTGTGAGATATACAGGTCAGTATTAATTTATTTTAGATAAAAATATTTAAGCTTTAAGCACAACATTAAGATAAGCAGACTGAAGTAGACCCATTTCCGCTGGCGGCACCCGTTCACGAGCATGACGCATAAACCAGCCATTGCTTCGCTCAACTATATTTTAGGGAACGGAACGACCCGCCTCACACGACACCGCCGAAGAAGCGTTTGAATGAGCAGGGCGTACTTCAGGTACTTATGTTAATCTGTAAATATAAAAAATACAATGGCAACAGCAAAAAAAGAAAGATAAAAGTGCATAAATGAAAGACACAAATTACAAAGAAGACGCATCAGTTGGGTCATAATCACAATGCGTAATTAAAGTAAGTTAACAAAAATAATTGGAATAATTGAAAAACATAATTTATTTTTATTTATTCTGATCAAGCAGTGCCACGCGTCTCAATTCAAAACAACATAAATAACATAAAATCAAAACAAAAATATATATCTCAACACATTTTTTAACACAAGCAGACATAAGCACCATCCCGCTGGCAGCACCCGTTCACGAACATGACGCATGAATCAGCCTTCGCGTCGTTCAACCACATTTTAGGGAACGTAGCTGTAACGTAGACAATAACTGTTCCAACATGATTTTCTCAAAAATTTTGGTAAAGACGGGTAATATAGATATTGGTATATAATTACTTAGGTCTTCTCTATTTCCCAATTTGAATAAAGGTATTAAGGTATTAGTAAGGAATAAAGGTATTACCTTACTTAATTTCATTAGATCAGGAAAAATTCCCTTCGCAATACATTGATTAAAAGTGATAGCAAGAAAGGGCGCAATAGTGTAATTATAACACTTTAATGAGCAGTAACAGATATGTCCCATAAGTCAGTAGTTGTTTTCATTTTATTTTATCATTTTTTTCAAAAGCCCTTATTATGTCCCCAGTATTAATAGATCTAAAATTAAATAATGAACTACATTCCGATACATGCTTTTTGGGCAACGAGACAGCAGACGTAGAGTAGGCGACGCCTAGACCCCAGTGTAAATCGTACAACTCTACGTACCACGTAGGTCGTCAAAGATGGCTTCTCTCTTCATGTGTGTTTTTATCCTATTATTCTATTTTGCTGCGATCGGAACTAGATTATAATTACGTCCTTTTTCCTTGTGGTATGTAGGGTATGTAGAAGATTTTGTACCCGTGGTATTCAATTAGTGGTTATTGTTATTTGATGCCATCAATGACGGTCACGAGATATTCCGTAGCTCGTAATTATGTCCCGAATTCTATGGATTCTTGGTGTAGTGTTGGAGTATTTATAAATATTATTTATTTTTCACACCTCTTGCTCGAAAAGTTGGTAATTATAGCGTACCAGAGAAAAATTTAATAAAATTATATTATGTATCTAGGGCAATAAAGTATTTGCAAAAAAGATGCCGAGCCAATCTTCTAATTAGTCTTTTCCTATGAAATTGACGATTTTTTCTTAAACTTCTAGACAACCTATGATTAAAAGGTACATCAAGTGCTTGATTTCTATATTAAATTTAGATCAGAACAGTCAAGAATCAGTCATTATAGAATTATTATTTTCGTTTCTTATACGAAAAAAAAATCCTCGAAAGGTACAAATTTTTTTGTTAGCGAAAATGACTACCTACTACCACCACATTAGATCCTAATTTTAAAAATAAAATTATGGCATTAGCATTTGCGGTAGTAACTATAACAAAAATTGTTAGTATCGAAAACGAACTTTCTTTGAAATTCTTCATACAAATCGGCTCTTTCATAGTTAAAGACCTAATATTTTTTTTCTCTAACCAAAATAGACCTCAATGCACTCATCCTAAAGTGCGTTTCCTCCTACCGCTGATACCCCTGTTTTATTTACCAAGAAGGGTACATACTTAGTTATATCACAGTCTGTAAAACTTTAGTATGTATAAGAATTCCCTGCATTTTTTATGTTTTGTATTATGTGTTGTAATCTTACCCAAAACATTAAAAAGTGGCAAAAGACAATATTTTTCTAACATATCGCGATCGCGTTTTCTTGAAAAACAGCGGTACCAACATAGCGCGGTAGAATGAAACGCACTTTTAGGATGCGTACATTGCGTTCCGATATGGTTACAGAAAAAAAAACAAAAAGGTTTATTGGTTCGCCATCTTTTCTTTAGAAGTATTTTCTAAATAACAAATTGAATTATTATTGGTGATGGTGACCGTACATAATTCAAACTGGATTATTTCATTTCTCGCAATCGTAGTGAAAAGTACACGGTGCTAAAAACCTATTTTTCCCCGGTTTCTATTTACTCCCTCGCGGAAGCCGGGGAGATGAAATACCTCGTTACAATAAGTCATTTCAGCCCCTTGTTGTATAAACTACAATCAACTATTATTTATAAATTATTAATTTTGCATTTTACAATGCTATTTATAAGTGATAAATATTAAACAAGAAAACATACTAGAAAAAAGCAACTTGTCTCATGTCGCCCTGACGGGATTCGAACCCGCATCCTTGGGAATCCGGCCCAATGCACTATCCAATTATGCTACAGAGAACTATGAGGACACGTCGAATTTTTCTAATATATTCACCCTTCTACGGTATTGGCCAACGTGTTTCATCAATGAGAGAAATATCCTCGCATTCGAAATAAACATTTTTACAAATGTTTGACTATCTATTAAGATGAAACAGCCATCTAATTATAATTATTAATTTTGCATTTTACAATGCTATTTTTATGTGATAAATATCATCAAAGTTTCCATTTCTTGGTAACAAATTATGACATATAAAAAAAAATCTCCCAGGCTCCGAGTTTATAAGACACAATAGATTTTCCATTGTTCTCTGGACACACCGGTACACATTGGTAGCAAATGACGAATCAATACATTTTTAGAATTAACTCTTAAACCCTACCCTGGAGTCCAGTAAACCCGTGTGTCGTTATATTAAAATATCTCAGCGTAAACTAGACGCATGGTTTCGTGACTCAATCTAATCCTCTATGAGACGTGGTCAGCAATCTTGTCATCAGTAGTACTCTCTCTCTAATACACTTTATTCGTAATTATTGCAGTATTGGAGTCCATCAGACCCCAGGTTAATATTAGTAATAACGTGTAGTTTTTATATCTCTGTTGGTTAGTGTTCTTTTGTGGTAAGTAACTGTGTATTTTGATGTTAATGTTTGATCCTGATGCAGAGAATAGACTACCAAAAATGTTAGATTTCTAAGATAAAGAGAACCGGCATTGATTTGATGGACTAATTATGCCATAAATACACCGTCACAAAAGAAGGACAAATCGATGGCTAATGGCAATTTTCTTTGGCCTCCTAACCAATAGTCATATGTATTACTAAAAATGGCAAAAAAAAATATAAAGAGTAGTCTTGTTTTAAATACATTTGCTATAAAGCCCTGCACCCTTCAAATGGAGGAAATATTTAAATGGCTAACTTTGCCCATAAATCTTCAAGTCCTTTTGTTTTTTTTTTTACAAAAAGCTCCTCCTTTGGTTAAAGCAAGTCCTTCTCCAATAGGAAAAAAGTATATGTACCATCTGTCCAAGGTTGCAAGACCGGAAAACAAAGGTGACCGGGAAACCTGTGAAAATCGCTCTTCGCTGAACATATTTCAGTAAGAGGTGAAGAAGGTCTTCCCTAAAAAAACACGTATTCTGTAATGACTGTTAACCATTTTAGATAGAGATATAATATTTAATTATGTTAATTTATTTTTCATTTCATAAGTACTCATGATTTAAATATTTGGGGTCCGTTAGACCCTGGGTAGGATGGGTAGGGTGTAATAGTTAAATGTAGTTAAAATATTATAGCTGGTGTTTTCCTAGACTTTACGCTGTTTCCTACGTGAGCGACTGGATGCGAACGCGAAGCGGCGCGGTGCGGCGCAGAAGACAATATCGTCAAACATCTTTACCCACGCGCGGCGAGACAGGTACTGCGCATTTTATTTGCCGGGGCGAAAGAAGCCTGCGTTTGGTCACATAGTAGAACACTTCAAATAGGTATCGAATGTTGTTTACGCGCCGCACCGCGCCACATTCGCATTCAGATCGCTTACGTAGGAAACCGGTGGCATAAATACTATGAGTTAGTTTTTTTAAATTAAAGAGCTGAAATTACTCATTGCAAAACGCTGAGTAGGTAAGTAATGTAACACTCACAGCCATTTTAATGACTCCATCACATGGATCCCAAATGCAGCGGAGGAGCTTGTGAATGTTAAATATGATCACCCATCCTGTGTCCGACCATTGCAAAAGTTGCTTATAATTTAATTCTTTAATAATAATAATTTAATTCTTTATTTAGATAACAGAGATCCATAGGTGTTAGTAATAAATATCTTATAAACTATGTTAGTATTCTATAACTAACTTCGATGTAGTCGCCTGACTCAAATGCCACATAATGGGGCAGACATCTTGCCTGCTAGCAATAACCTTCAGAATGCTGTTGGTGCTACTCCTCACTCTGTACATAGGGATGTCATTTTTTTGCGCATCACGGCTGAAAAACGATCAGTGCGAGCCTCTGCAAACATAGCAGACGCGCTACAGAAGCGAGGCTTCCTGAACAACACCCTGAAGGCATTGTTATATTGGACCCGCAGAACGTTGAGCGACTTTTGGGTATGGTTGACCCACAGACCTCCGGAGTAGAGCGACGTGCAGTATGCTCTGAAAAGTGTTATTTTGTCTGCGTCCGTACTCCTGGAAAATCTGCGTGCCAACATATTTGCTCTAACCGCCAACGATCTGCGAACGCTAGCTGAACGCGCTAACTGCTGCGCCACCGAGCTCTTTATTTTACATGTAAGTAGGTATTGTGGAAGGGAGTGGTTTGGTAGTGGACTGTATATTATAATAAAATTACTGGTTGCGCTTGAATATGAACTCGTAGTTTATTTATAAGTTGACGTAGACACTTTAGGAATTACACTTGATGCTAGTTTAAAGTTAAAATTATAGTTTAATATTAATTAGAATTATTGAGGCGGGAGCACGACCGATTCAAATGGTGCCCGGAAGTAGAGAGAGAGAGATAACAAACCAAATGAGTGATGTCAGACAAACTTAGTGTTGGGAAACAATCCAACATGCTGCGGCCTCACAAAAAACTTAATTTTATGTAAATCAGCAAAATTAAATAATACATACTTTGTTTACACTGCACTACAATTTCTAAACGAAAATAAATTTATGTTACTCAATGGTATTTTAATTACTACATATTTTAAAACTGGTATATGTGGACAATAACATTTCTTTTTTTATAAATTTAATTATGACGTAAGTAACTTGCTTACTATCAAGCGCAAACACTTAAAACAATTTGTGTATTGCACACAAGGAATAGATAATCTAAATACTAAATTAATCATCTATAGGTAAAACACTTATCTTAGATATAGAGCGAATATGACATTTACCATTGGGAGTCATAACTTCCACTGCTCTAACTAGGTCATCATGACCTGGGAATATCTTGGTTATTCTGGCCATGGGCCATGACAATGGTGGCACATTATCGTCCCTAAGAATAACAAGGGTGCCAGTTTTTACATTTGGTAATACATTTAACCATTTAGGTATATTTTGCAAAACATTTAAATATTGTTTGTACCACATTTTCCAAAACGACTGTTTAATCTGAGTACAAAGATGCCAGAATTTAAGTCTATTATGAGGTACCTTAGTTGCATCTCTTTCTGGATACATAGTAATGGCATTTCCAATTAAAAAATGACCAGGAGTTAAATAGGCAAAATCATTTACATCTGATGTCGACAAAGGTACTAGTGGTCTAGAGTTTAAGATACATTCAATTTCAATTAATATTGTATTAATCTGTTCATATGTTAACAATTGACTTTGTAAAACTCTTTTTAAGTGAAATTTGGTACTTTTAACTGCTGCCTCCCACAGTCCGCCAAAGGTAGGAGAATAAGATGGTATGAAGTGAAAGTTTATACTGTGCTGTGCTGCATATTGACAGACTTTGCTTTGGTGACTGTGTGAGGATAGTAACTTATAAAGTTCAGCCAATTGGTTCCGTGCGCCTTTAAAAGTACTGGCATTGTCAGAGTAGATTTCTTTAGGCAGCCCTCTCCTGGAAATAAATCTTCTAAGACACGCGAGGTAACCTTCTGTAGTTAGGTCGGAGGTAAGTTCAAGATGAATCGCTTTGGTCGCGAAGCAAACGAACACACAAATGTACCCTTTTCCCTCTATGGAGCGTCTCACGCGCGAATGTTTTACTTTAATAGGGCCTGCAAAATCTACTCCAACTTTCTCAAATGGACGGCTCATGGCAGTCACTCGATCAGCTGGCAGGGAACCCATTAACTGCTTTGTGGCTTCTGCTTTATTTCTAAAACATATTATACACTTATTTGTTATTTTCTTAACATACAATAATCCATTGGTGATCCAAAATCTTTGATTTAAATTAGATAACAATAGTTTGGGACCAGCATGCAAGAGCCTTTCATGTTCTGATTTTACAATACAATATGTGATATGAGACTCTTTAGGTAATATAGCTGGATGCTTTTGAGTATAAGGAATATCAGAGTGGTGTAAGCGTCCACCTACTCGTAACACACCACAGCTATCAATAAATGGAAACAAGCTGTGTAAATTGCCTTTAGCATTTTGATTATTTTTTAAATTAGAAATTTCGTCCTTAAAGTAAATTTCCTGCTCATTTTTAATAAGCAACATTAAAGCTTCATTCAACTCAGTACTAGACAAATATTTATTGTGAGTTTTATGACCTTTCAAGCTTTTAATAAATCTTAGAACATAAGCTAACGTACGAACCATTTTGTGGATGCTAGAATATTTGCGTACTTTGTCGAAAACATCATTAGGTACTTGGCGGCTTGAAAATGCTGATGCGAGCGCCGTTTTTGTCTCAGGTAAGTTATCTGGTATATCTATAGGTACATCAAAGTTGTAAAGAGCATCATGCAAAAAACTAGGCCCACACCACCACGCAGTACATGCCGCAAGCTCGCGGGGCGCGACCCCCCTGCTGACTTGGTCGGCAGGGTTGTGCTCGGTACTAACATAGAGCCAGTGACAATCAGGTGCATTGTCAGCGATTGCCTTTACTCTGTTCGCCACGTAAGCGTTGAGACGCATAGGTTCCGCGTGCAACCAAGCAAGCACTATTTTAGAATCCGTGAATAAATATTTATTTTTTATATCAAATTGTAGCTTTAGCGTGCCTCGAACTTTTTTGATCAATAATGAAAGAAGTAAAGCGGCGTTAAGTTCTAAACGGGGCACGGTATTGTTTTTATTGTTAAGCGGATTGATGCGTGACTTTGAACAAAGTAAATGCATGTTTATGTTACCTTTGGAATCTGTGATGCGCAGGTACACACAGCATCCGTATGCTGTTGAACTGGAGGCGTCTGAGAACCCTATGAGCTCAACAGTATCTAAGTCATTTATAGGTACATTCCTGTTTATTAAAATTGGCTCCATTATAGCCAAACTTGAACAAAATTGTAGCCATTCATTTTTGACATCATCATCAGGTATAGAATCCCAGTTGGTTTTTGAAGACCATAATTTCTGCATTATAGCTTTTGCTTGGACTATAATGGGTGATACAAAACCAATGGGATCATAAAATTTACCAATGTAAGAAAGTATATCTCTTTTTGTAAAATTATTAATGTTAAATGGCTCTGGGCAAGCAATCTTAAACTTATCATCCTTTACTAACAATGTTAAGCCTAGGGCTTTTAAAATACAATCATGTTTTTGAAGTTCAATGTCATCAAAGTGCTGTTCAGTTGAAGGAATATCCACTAGGATAGTATCTTCATTAGAAGACCATTTGTGGGTATGGAACGAACCCAATTTTAGTAATTGTTGAAGTTGAGACTTGGCTTCCATAACTATATGTAAATTATTATTACTATATAAAACGTCATCAACATAGGTACAATTATTTAAGATGTGTGATGCTAAAGGAAAAGTTTGTTCATGCAATGTTGCTAATTCTTTAAGACATCTAGTTGCAAGGTAATTTTTAAGCCATAAGTAACTGTGTCCAGTCTGATGCATTTTATTGTTTCATCAGGACTGTCTCTCCATAAAATATTCTGCAAAGATGTGTGCTCTGGAATTACATTTATGTTTCTAAACATTTGTTTGATATCAGTTGTTAAAGTAAATGTGCCAAATCTAAATAGTAATAGTATATCAAATAGATCTCTCTGGACAACTGGCCCATTGAGCAACAGATCATTAAGTGAAATCTTTCTATTTGTTTTCATAGAGCCATCAAATACTGTGCGCAGTTTGGTTGTTTTACTATCAGGATTTAAAACTGCATGATGAGGCAAAAAATACACAGCATCCTCTTTTAATCTGTAGGATTCAATATCCACATAATGACCATGCTGTAAGTTTAAATAGTCATGAATGAATTTACTATATTGAGCAAAAAGATGGGGATCTTTATGTAACCTTTTCTCCAAATTAATAAATCGTTTTAAAGCAAGATTAAAAGAATCGCCTAAAGCATCATTCACATCATTTAATGGTATTTTTAAAGGTAAAGCAACTTCAAAACGGTTTTCCTTTAACTGAACAGTATTTTTAAAAGTATATTCACATTGTTCTTGCTCTGAAGATTTTTCATTGAAAACTTCAGGGACACTTTCGGTTTTCCAAAAGTTTGTTAAAGTATTATTGATGTCATTATCACATGCTAAACAGTTTAAAGCTACCTTGTTGCAGACCTTAGATGATGTCAAATTAGGCAGTGTACCTCCAATAATATAACCAAATTGGGTGTTGATGAGACGTGGAAGCTGGACACCGCAGGGTGATGCAGATTGCTGGGAGTTAGCCAGTGCCACGGAGGAACAGTCTGCCGACTCCGAAGGCAGCAGCACCTGGAAAAACACATCAGCCCCCATTAATAAATCAATCTCGGCTGGTACATGAAACTGATCATCTGCTAATTTTGATCTGATTGTTTGCAACTCGGGCATCCCAATGGTTTTGGGATTGAGTCTGGTCTGAGGTAGTTTGCATGTGATTTGTTCTACAACATGACAATTAACAGAAACATTATAGGGATTGTTTAAAGAATAAATTATTAGGGGTAAGCAATGCTTTAACCTAGTTTTTGCATTTGTTATACCAACTACGTTGACACTAGTTTGTGTGGGCTTCATATCAAGCAGCTGCATTGCCCTCTCTGTTACAAAAGACAGCTGGGACCCACTGTCAAGTAGGGCTCTTAAATGTACTTCAGTGCCATCTCGAGCTATAAGTTTCACTTTGGCTGTAGGTAAAAGAACATCATTATTATTATTATTTGCTGCCATTGAGACAGAAGATGTAGAGGCAACACTGTTGGAACTATTTTGCGGCAGGGGCAAGCTGTCGTTATTATGCAACAGTGTATTATGAGCCTTTTTGCACTCCACACAGCGGAAGTGATATAGACATCTACCTTGATGTTTACCTAAGCATATGTTGCAAAGAGCTTTGTCTTTGATAAATTGCAGCCTTTTTGAGACCGGTAATAATTTAAAACTATTACAATTAAATAATTTATGGTCACACTTACATAGTATACATGTTGGCTGCTTCGTGGCAGTATTTGATGTTAGTAGTTGACCATGCTCTTTATACTGCTGCTGGCGATGCAGTCCAGTAAACTTGCTACCCGGATCAGCATTTTCAAGCGCCAGTGCTCGCTTTTCCATATAGGCGAGGAAGGCTGGTAATGTTGGCTCTTCCTCCGTGTCCCGCTCCAGTTGATATGCTCGCGATGTATACATATCTAGTTTTCGACAAAGCAAACATAATATAATAGCATCCCAATATTTTGTGTTAGGATCTAGATTAGATAATGCTGCAGTTATTTGTTTAATATTGCATACAAAATCTCTTATGTTCGCTGCAGTTGACTTAGTAATAGGTTTTAGGTCTATTAACAAATTTATATGCTCATTGATTAATCTGTATTTATTATTATATCTACTGTTTAAAATGTCAATAGCTATAATGTAACTTTCTGCAGTTAATGGCAAATTTTTTATTAAATTTAAAGGTTCATCCTTCAAATAACTGCGCAAATAGTATAATTTTTGGATGCTGTCTAGGTTTCTGTTTTGATCAATTAATGAATTAAATTTTTTTTTTTTTTTTTTTTATTAGGCTTACAAAACTGGTTTACAATGTTATCATTTTACTAAATTAAAATGAAAATCTAAAAGCTTATACTACATTGAAACCTACTAGATGTAAGCACAACATGCGTTATGTAATATTACAATTTGTT
This sequence comes from Chrysoteuchia culmella, assembly GCA_910589605.1. Lineage (NCBI taxonomy): Eukaryota > Metazoa > Arthropoda > Insecta > Lepidoptera > Crambidae > Chrysoteuchia > Chrysoteuchia culmella. The sequence goes on along the minus strand of OU342655.1, from coordinate 18,433,829 downwards.
TTTGATATTACGGTTCGAATTTCTGTTTTTACTTACTTACTATTTTATATTATTTACTTAAAATTTACTTAAAATTAAACTACGAGTTAATAGTTTTTAAAACTTTTTTGGCTGAGGACACGGAACCATTAAAAATATCAAAGTCGAACTGTATTGAATTATACTTCGAACACATTCGATATAGTGGTGAGTGCTGGCCGAGTCTCGTTTTGCACAAGGGTAGTGCAAATGTTTTGCGATTTACAACCCGACTACTCGCTCGTGGGAGAGTAAATTGAATATCTTTTAATATTTCCGGTGAATAAGTATGACCATTAATTAATTTAAATAAAAATATCATATCAGAGATCTTTCTGCGCACACTTAATAAAGGAAGCCCATAATGATTGGAACGAGCATGGTAAGAAGGTAGTCGTCTGCACATTCCATCCGCGAATGCCAGATGGTACAAAAATCGCCTCTGAACTCGTTCTAGTCTATCAGAATGGATTTGGTAGCCAGGGTTCCAAGATGGACTGCAGTACTCCAAGATACTTCGTACTAAGGAGTTGTAAATAATAACAGTGAGTTTAGGATCCTTCAAAACTTTCATCTGTCGTGTGATAAAGCCTGATAATTTAGACGATTTCCTAATTATAGAGTCTATGTGATACCGAAAACTAAGAGTACTGTCCATTATTACACCTAAATCTCTGATCTGGCTGACTTCAGTTAGAGGCTTGCCTTGGATACAATAATTGACATCAGTTGGGTGTGTCTTTCTGCTGAATTTTATTTGGAAACATTTGTTCAAGTTTAGTTTCATTCCATTACTTATACACCAAACGTTAATTGCATCCAAATCCTGCTGTAAAACATGTACATCATTCAGACATTTGATTGCCCGGTAAACTTTTAAATCATCTGCATACATTTTTACCTCAGATTTTATTATACTGGCTAGGTCATTAATAAATATAAGAAAAAATAATAATGGTCCCAAATGGGATCCCTGCGGAACACCCGAGGGAACATCCCTTGCTGCAGATGTAAAGCCATGCAATGCCACCAACTGGGAACGATTTCTCAGGTATGACTCACACCATCTTAAAAGCGAACCGTGAATACCCATGTGCTCCAACTTTAGAAGTAAGAGTTTATGATTTACGAGGTCGAATGCTTTTTTAAAGTCCGTATACACCGCGTGTACTTCTCCTTGTTTGTCGATAACATTAGATATATAATTAACATAGGAAACCAAATTCAAAGCTGTTGATTTGCGAGGCTGAAATCCGTACTGATCCACGTGTAAAAGACATTTGACCTGACTATATATTTTCTGCTGCACAAAAGATTCAAGAATTTTACCGGGAATAGACAACATAGATATGGGCCTAAAGTTGCTGACATCATCAAGATCTCCACTTTTGTGAATTGGTGTGAGGTAAGCAATCTTCCATTGAGTGGGATAGATTCCCGTTTCTAAAGAGGTGTTATATATGATACACAAGGGCTTACACAGGTGTTTAGCGCACATCTTGAACAAAATTGGTGGCAACATATCAGGCCCACATCCCTTATTGCAATTCAAAGATGACAGACATTCGAATACTTCATTCTCGGACACCAAAAAACCACAAAGTGGAGAGTTACCGTAGCTTGTTTCACAGGTATCCTGATTGAATACTATTTGCGATGAGTCGTTGTCCTCGTAGACGGTCTGGAAATACTTTGAGAATAAGTTACATATTTGCTGACCACCGGTAGCCGTCTCGTCAGTTAGTTTTACTCTGTTAGGAATAGTAACCCTATTTGATTTTTTATCATTAATAAATTTCCAAAAATACTTTGGTTTATTTTGTAAGAGTTCCTTCGCACTTTCTTTAAATTTCGCGTAGCATTCTTTAATCATAGAATCACAACGTCTTCTAAGAATTCCAAAAGTATATTTATCTAATGGGTTTTTATACTTTTTATACCTGGTATGATACCTTGCTTTTTCTTTGATAGCTCTAATAAGAGATTTGCTATACCATACTGGATACTTGACATCCTGGTTCTTTACACTAGGTGTGAATTTCTTGATAATTATCCAAATTGTGTTGTAAAAAATATCCACCATTATATTGACGTCCTTGGCATCACGCCAAATGAAGTTCCAATCGATCTGAGACAGCTCATTATTTATTGCTTCAAAATTACTGGCTCTAAAGTTAAAACGTTTAGTGTTATTTTCTTTGATCAGTTTAGCATCAGTTGTAGGCGACAAGTTTATCACTAAATGAGGATGGTGTTCATCCATCATATCAAGCAATACGTCTTGAGCTGTCTCTACCCTAATTGTCTCGGGCTTATTACTAAAAACAAGGTCAAGTATTCTTTTGTTTTTGTTGAGAACTGAATTGATTTGAAAAAGATTGTTGAATGACATAGTATCAATAAGTAGGTTTTCAAGATTACCTGTATTCAGCGAGGAAGACAAATAATAGTTGCTGCTGTCATCGTTAAGCCAAGTTAGAGATGGTAGATTAAAATCCCCCAGTATCAAAACCGAGGAAGCTGGATTTATATTGTTTTGAATGTTATGAGTAATGTTATTAAGTAAAGATTCCATATAATCTGATTTGGCAGGGGAGGGAACATACACTACGCAAATGTACAAGTCCGGTCCTCGATCACATTTCAACGACAGCCATAATTCCTCTCCTGACGACTCCCAACGCTTTTAGTTGATGAATGGTATATATTCTGAACACTTACCATTGAAGGTGTTCAACACAATATTGGGTAAACTAATTTGACTGGAATGTCTAAACGCTGGAGTTGAAGGAAGCTTATTTATATTTGTAGCATTACTATTGAGCTGCTGGTCGAGTTTCGAAGCAATAGTGAAGTATTTTTCCTCTACCTCAGCGAAGTCCTCTTTGTCATTGGGATCCAAAACCGATATTTTGACATTTACACTTTCGTATTTTTGAAAGGCATCGTTTAGCCGATCCTTTTTTGTTTGCAGCAGCTCATTAGTAGCTAACGATAGGTCGTCATCTAGCACAAACTTAAATAATCTTGTGATTATACCTTTTTGCTGCCCACGAGAGGCGATACACTCTTTTAACTCCATTGTTGCACTTTTTTGAATAGTTACTAAACTATGTAAAATAACACAGCGAGTAAACAACAATTAAAACTTTGTAAAACACAAACAAAGCACTTTTGAAATTGAAATAAAACCGTGAACGATGACGCGCAGGGACGCGGCGCAGCAGACGCCACACAAACAAACGAAAACAGGAACTAGGAAGTCCCCACAGAGTACATTTTACATGAAGTCCCGAAGTGAAGTTGACGTTTAACGTTGACGGCGAAGTGGGGTTCTCACGGCAGCAAGCGTCGATCGTTGTATCGGCCAATCAGGAGCGTTTTTTCAGGTTGCCGCAAATAATGCGACCAATCGTTGCCAAATGACGTTTTGTCTTATCTTATCTCTTCTTGTTGCCAAGCGAGCGACGCCAACAAAATGGCGGCGAAATAGTATGAAGTTCAAAATGAATATGATGAACGATGATGCACACTATAACTTTTGGCTTGAGTCTTGACAAATAATGGGAGTCACGGCGGCATGCAGCGAGGTCGGCGGCTTATTCTTGCGAGTTCTTGCTCTTGTAGGCGCGATGGACCATGTGGAAGGGAGTGGTTTGGTAGTGGACTGTATATTATAATAAAATTACTGGTTGCGCTTGAATATGAACTCGTAGTTTATTTATAAGTTGACGTAGACACTTTAGGAATTACACTTGATGCTAGTTTAAAGTTAAAATTATAGTTTAATATTAATTAGAATTATTGAGGCGGGAGCACGACCGATTCAAATGGTGCCCGGAAGTAGAGAGAGAGAGATAACAAACCAAATGAGTGATGTCAGACAAACTTAGTGTTGGGAAACAATCCAACAGGTATATTATAACTTTTATACATTATTTGTACGTAAAAGTGTGAAAACGAGGGGGAAAATGAGAAAAAACCGTTTTTGAAGTCCAATAATAATTTAGTTATATTTATGAACGCCACGGCAGAGATGGAAGCGACTATTATGGCGGTAGAATAAATTAAATAAGGCCCGCGTTATGATTTAAAGTGGCTTAAAGTCGTTGCCTTAATTAAGCAAAGTTTCATGGAATAATGTTTATTCGTCGGGCCTTTTACAGCGTGATTTAACGTCATAGAAAATTAACCGGCCCGTGAGAAAATTACTAATGCACCTGCTGATATACCTTTAAATTTTGAAGGCAATATGTTACAGTTTGTTTGATTAGCGAAAGCTTATAAACGTCGCTTTTATTTCGTCATCAGCCATTTTGATTGTCCCCACTGCTGGGGCACTGGCCTTCCTTATGGAAGGATAAGGAGAACGGGCCATGACCCACGCCAGCCCGGCGGGCCCAATGCGGATTGGTGGGTTTTAACGACTGCAAACGCACCCAACCGGGACCAACGGCTTAACGTGCCTTCCGAAGCACGGAGGAGCTCTAGATAGTAAATTTTTGGTCACCCATCCCGTGACCGACCATTGCGAAAGTTGCTTAACCTCAACAATCGCAGGCCGAGCGCGCGAACCACTGCGCCACGGGCTCCTCATTGCTTGTTTTTGTTTAAAGTTTGAGTTTCAGCAATTTGTTTCTTTAGGTGGTTATAGGCTATTCATTCTTTTGTTCATCATATTTCTTGTTTAATATTTATCACATAAAAATAGCACTGTAAAATGCAAAATTAAAAAGTTATAACTATTCATTATTGTTCAGTTCTAAGTGTTAACTTTCCGTAGGTACTTTTGCATATACCTACACACGAAAGCAGACCAGAGGCTCTAAAAAGGGCGCGAAAGCAATATTGCTCAATTAATGAATTTTAAATTTTCTTGTACAATCAACATCACGTTATGATTTACACTTGCATAACTAATAACTAAAACATCCAAAACTGGCTCTCCATCAGGCCAGCCGGTGGCCACAGCTCGCCTTTTGGTAGCCAAATGCTTGCCCATTTAAATTGTAAAAAAACAGCGAGTCTATGAAAATCTCAAGAACAAACTGTAAAATCACATCAGGGGCCGTACCGCGGAAGTAACGTCGGCATCGAAATCGGCTTCATTTGACAGATGGATGTGTGTGACACATTGCTGCTTCTTTTTGACACAAATGAAAGCTTACCAAATACTAAGAGCAATATGTCACATCCATCTGTCAAATGAAGTCAATATCGATACCGACGACACTTGCACGGCACAGTTTAGATTTTAACTACTTAAACTACTATTTGTTTAATTAGTATTTAAACACTTTGATTAAAAGAACATGAACATCGTTCTTAATAATGTACCTACTTGCCCTATTTCCCTCCCATTTAGTCAAACATCAGAGTGTTTAAGACTGTGCTGTGCACCACTTGTCAAATGTTAATTCGTGAAACCAAACTTCCAGTAAATGAGCATGCGTAAACAAAAGTGGGACACTAATAAAGTTGATACTTTGATTATATTTTAACGTCCACATTTTTTACTATGCCTTATTTCAATAGACATCCATACTAATATTACATAGGCATGTAAAAGTAACTCTGTCAGATGGGACTCGAACCCACGACCTTTGGAAATTCGGTCCAATGCTTTAACCATTGAGCTACCGAGACTTTAGCAATGCTTTTTTTATGATACATTTTGATAGAAAAATATCAGAAATAATCTCTCTATCTGCATTTTTTTTAAATGTCATGTCTGTTTCCTTAGGAACGGGGAACAGAATGATCAGATTCAAAATTATGCCTGCCGATGCTCGGCCTGCGATTGTCGAGGTTAAGCAACTTTTGCTATGGTCGGTTACGAGATGGGTGACCAAAATTATTATCTCGATTATATTAATTTACTATCTCGAGCTCCTCCGTGCCTCGGAAGGCTCGTTAAGCCATCGTACCCGGCTGCATTTGCAGTCGTTAAAATCCAGAATCTGCATTAGGTCCGCGTGGTGGGTCATGGCCAATTCTCCTTATTCATTCATAAGGAATGCCAGTGCCTCAGCAGTAGGCACATTAAAAATGGCTGACGAGAAGAGATGAATAGTATCGTCTCAGCCTTTAGATACGTAAGTATTTTAATAGTTCCGATGACCATGTGTGATGTGTGGTCTTCATAATCGAAAATCAATATTGGTGTGCCTATAATATTTAAAAAGTTCCCTTGACTTCTACTAGATCCCATTAGCAGATCCTGTTTGATGTCAATGATACTAAACTAAATCTATATGCTACGAAATAAAAAAAAAAACATCGAATTGTTTCATAAATGACGAAATATATCTTTCTTAAAGTCGTAAAATCATTAACTAATACAATATATTAACAAAAAAGAAAATGACCACAAAAAAATATGATAAAATATTTACCACACAATTACCACACTACCAAGATGTACCGGTCGTGTTATAAAAAGTTTGTTTATGGGGGCGTATGGATACCATGGTACAAAACTCCCGGTTTCTAATTAAAAAGTCCCAACATTATGCTAATGCGACGTAGGTAGTGATTGCGATAAGACATTGTAGGTACAAATAAATTGTCTTGGTTCTGAACCTAAGTGCGCAGAATTAAAAAATACTTAATTTTCTAACTTTTCGCTTTATGTGCGAGCGCCATGCTCGTGAAATGAACGAAGAAGGGAAGGAAAAAATAAAACATATTTTTTACGATTTGTTTTATCGGAAATCCAATAAAACTCACAATTACCAAATGCGGCTGAATCCTGACATGTCGCTCGGGACAATCATAGCAATGGGAACACTGGACTAGGAGCACAGCGACACGTCCGTACTTCCCAAAAGCGCCTCGCGCACTGATTTGAAATTTAATGAATTCTGAAACCGTTTATATTGTGATGTTTTTAATGATTTTGAGAAATGTATTAATAGTTACTCTGATAATACTTATATAAGAAACTTGTCTAAAAATAATAAGCAAGACTTATGGTAAATTTTAAATAGAAAAATATTGGAAAAAATTAGCTCGGCCACAAGTGAATTCTCAGACGGGAATCGAACCCGCGACCTTTGGAAATCCGGTCCAATGCTCTAAATGCTCTGTTGCTATTTAAAATTTACCATAAGTATATAAATTGCATTGAAAAATGCAAAAATTACAAAATCATAAAAAAAGCAAGACTTGTTTATACAGAAAATAAATTTTCGTGATATTCGTAAGCGTTTGTTTCGTATAAAATAAAATTATTTTCAAAATTCTGAGTCCTACATGCACTCATTCACTATATGATCAATCACAAAACAAGCTTTTTCAAATAACTGAAGCAAAATATAGTTTTTTTTTAAATGATATGAAAAGTTAAATAAAAATATGATAATAAAATAAATAAAATTGAAATCTTACGTCCTATATACACTTCATTGGGCTACTGTGCTTCTAAATTAGAAACTTTCATACAAAAAACATTAATTATAATAACAATCACCTCCTCCGTAAAATCACTCGATCGTCGATTTTAGGACAAATCGGTTGTGCCCTCTTAACTTTTAAAAATTTTCTTTCACTCTCAAACTTGAGCTTCTGGGAAGTATTTCAAATTTCATTTCATTGGGGGAGTGCTTTTAAAGCCAATTACTGAGGAGCACCTGCGCGGGAAACATGTGGGTGTGCTTCTAACACGCTAACAGGAGTGAATGACGCGTGTTGAATTTTAGAGTGAAAACTACGCACGATTAACACCCATATTCTAAGTCGTTCCTCCAAAACTTACTCGTCATCGACTTAACGAAACCTCATTGAAAACCTTTTCGAAATACTCCTCGAAATCGGTATTCTAAGTCATAACTCCGTAAGGACCTGAAGGAGCCAAAGAGTACGTAGCCACTCCGTGTTAGGCCTAGCGCACACTACCAGTTTTACCCACGACGAGGTTGAGTGGAGTGTTTTGTTGAAATGTTTTGGAGGAACGACTTAGAATATGGGGGTTAATCTTACGATGATACTATGGGCTTTGAGTAGCTGACTAAGTAAGAATACAAGTGAGCTATGTCGCTATTTGTACTTTGATAAATAGAGACTAGAGACTCCTAAATTATGCCGGAAGTAAAGGCAAATGAAACAATTCTAAATTTGAAGTTAAAATGATTTTTTTTTAAATACAATTGTATAAAAATATATATGAATAAATAATAAATAAAATCTTTATAAACAACAACATTAACATCAAAACACAAAAAGGGATAAACAGTTTGTATAGGATAGGACCTTACTGTATGTGAGCATTTTATCGTGTAACGCAACTCAGCTAGATTTCACAAGATTTCATCACTAGGCTGGGCCTGTATTGTAGAACTTCGGTTACAAAAAGAATGATTATAATATACGGGATGCTAATTGCGACGGCAATATAATATGTGAAATTAACAAGACATGTATAAACTAAAAATAAAAAGGGATTTTAAATTTAAATGTGAATTTACTATTTAAAATAGAATAAAATAAAACTAAAATGAAAGTAAAAATGGATGACTTTTGTGTGTGTAAGAAAGTGTGAGTGAGTATGTGTGAGAGTGAGAGAGAGTGTGGGAGTATTTAGTTGTGGGATTGTGGTTATGTGTGTGAATATGTGTGTATGTGTATATCCCGATCAGGGGCGAACATTTAGACCGATAGGGATAAGTTTTGAGGTTTCAAAAATATTAAAGTTCTTGATTTTTGGTATACAGTTCCAGGACCATTTACTTAACCTAATATATGATTTTGTGTCATCTTAGGTGCAGGGATAAGTATATATTGACGTTTTTGTCTTTTCTGACATTATCGGCCGAAAAGAAAATTAGAGACGATAATTTTACTTTCATGGGGATTAGAAAGTCATAAACGATGTACACGAGGTTTTTGTGTCATCTCTCTCCACGGGAATACTGTTATTTAACCATTACCTAAGATGTCGCCTCTGTAGCTCAAAAGAATATTAGAGTTGGTGAAATAAGTGTTATAAGTTTTAGATCAATGGTATCTTTTGTTTATAATGTTTTGTGTCAGATTCCTCCATGGCATTTTCAGAAACTTTCCTTTTTTTGTTCAAAACGCTGTAAAAGTCACAAAAGAAAATTCAAGTTATTAGAGTTTATGTTTTTATTATCTTTATGATATAACGAAACACTATTCAAAATTTGTGTCGTTTTTATCCATGGAATCTTATATTATTAGATTCAGTTTAAATCCGTAACATTTTGAAATTTGCCGCTAAGAGCAAGCGCATGGGACGCGACGCGACACGCGAGCGGTGTGTGTAACCTTGAGAGCGCCGACGTCGCTCGTCGGTGGGTTTCGTAGTGCAAATGTAAAGCCGTACGTGCTGTTGACGGTACCTACATTATTGCTAGTCAAGAAGGTACCTACTTAATTATTTTTAAGTAAGTTGATGACCAGACTAAGATGTTTTTTAGAAGTAGGTAAACATTAAATAAAAAGCAAAAAAAGAAAACAGGATATATATCTGATCTAGGCAAGTAAGTAAGTATAATTTGTTTTTACTTTATACCACCTCAAGTGCCACTATTCTAAATGACAGCCTTTCTGATTGTTAAAATTGAAATTAGAAATCATGCACCCACTGTCAATCACTCGTTTAATACATTTTGTTTTATAGTTTTGCATTTCTAACCCATTCATTATTATTAATGAGAACCAAGAATACTGGTTCTTCTATACGATGGTACCGGTGTCAGTTAATTTGCGCCAGTACTGGGAGTCCCGGGAAAAAAATTGAACTTTGAATTCCCGGTACTTTTCCCTATCTCGAACTCACTCATTTGAATATATTTATATTGAAGTTTACTATTAATGAGAACCGGTTCTGCGATACCATGTTAAAACCGATGCCAGTTAATGTGCCCCAGTAAGTACCGTATCAGGAATCTCGGGAAAATTCGTAACCAGGAGTTCCTGGGACTATGCCCTAGCATTATTTATCGATGTTATATAAACATTATCTGACTTCTGACCTTTCCTTTGGCTAGCCATATTTGCATTGCAATCTCCTGAGATCGGAAACTTTCCGGTTTTGGGGGGATTGTGGAGACAGGTTCATTTGCCCAGGTAGCTACTAATTAAGCATCTTATCGTTGTTTACAAGTATGGAGAAAATTGAATATCGGGTCATCATTCAATGCCTTCCTAGCAAAGAAAATCCAGTATCCAGCCGTAGGGTTTGTGAGCCGATGGCGTAGCTTCTTTGACGTTCATAAGTGCTTGTAACAGCATAGACTGAATAAATAACAGCATAGACTGAATAAATTATATTGAATTTGAATTTAAATTTGATGCACGAGCCCCTACTGAACTGGTTCATGAACCTGTCTCCGCAGGCAGACTCTTAATAGCGCAAAACAACTCTGCCCCCTTGTCATGTAACCCAAAAAGCTTCAGTTGACGACCGAGCAAGTCTATAGCATTTATTGATATAAATGTAGAATCGTTAATTTTTTTTGCCCTGGCCTTTAGTGAAATAGCCAAGCCAATGCTAACTTACATCTTGTCCCTAATTCCCTAATTCGGTTGTCCACTGAGGCTGTAAGATTAACAGGATAAGAAACAGGTCAGTCCTTTCAACCTGAATCCTACTTTGAGGGATATGCTTGCTGATCATGCGTGTCATTTTCAATTAGTTTCAACTTTTAATATTTCATTAAAATTTTAATTAGCATGAAAAAGCTTTGCTTTACTGGCAAAGGTTTTTTACGTTGAAATGGTTCCTCTAACTATACCAAACGCAAACTCAGTTGTTTTCGAGAGTCATAACGAGTCGTCTAGCTCGCAGGTTCGACGACTTCCTCACGAACAAGCCGGGTTCTGAAAAGGCTTTAGCACCAAAGACCACATCCATACGCTTCGGCAGGTTATACAGAAGACCGAGGAGTATAATTTGCTACTTTGCTTGGCGTTTGCGAACTATAAGAAAGCCTTCGATACGATAGAGACCTGGGCGGTGCTGCATTCTCTCCAGAGATGCCAAGTGGACTATAGGTATTTCGAGGTGTTGAGGTACTTATACGAACATGCCACCATGTCGGACCGATTACAGAACCAGAACACAAATCCTATTTAACTTCAGCGAGGTGTGAGACAGGGAGACGTCATTTCTCGGAAACTGTTCACAGCTGCGTCGAAGGATATCTTTAAGCTCTTGGACTCGAAAGGACTCGGCATCAACATTAATGGCCAGTATCTGACACATCTTCGTTTATGCATCCTGCCAATTAGCCAATGATATAGTCCTTGCGGCTGAGACCTTGGAAGATCTGAACACAATGCTCGAAGATCTCCGTAGTGCTTCCCAAACATTGGGTCTTAAGATAAACATGGAAAAGGCGAAAATCATGTCAAATTCCCATGTTATACCCACTTCAGTTCACGTTGGGAACCCTACACTCGAAATGTTTACCACTACGTTTACCTTGGACAGACAATCCAGTTAGGTAAGTCCAACTTCGAGAAAGAGATCTCCCGTCGAATCCAACTCGGATGGGCAGCATTCAGGAAGCTCCGTAAGATCATCGCGTCCAACTTACCGGAGTGTCTCAAGACGAAAGTCTATGACCAGTGTGTGTTGTCAGTAATGACTTACGGTAGTGAATCGTGGTCGCTAACTATGAGTATGCTCGGCGTTGCTCTACGTGATCGAATCTGATATGAGGAGATCCGTAGGAGAACTAAACTGATCAAAGCAACTGACATCGCTCGAAGGATTACTCGGCTGATATGGCTGTGGGCGGGGCACATAGAGAAGAACCGATGGCCGCTGGGGCGGAAAGGTTCTGGAATGGCGACCGCGCACGGGACGACGCTACGTGGGTAGGCCTCCGACAAGGTGGACCGACGGTCTGGTGAAGGTCAAGGGAAGCCGCTGGAAGTGGGCAGCGCAGGACCGATCGTTGTGGAGATCCTTGGGGGAGTCTTATACCTAGCAGTGGGTGTCATGTGGCTTAAACTATGACTACGACTTGATGATCGAAGTTTAGATCCAATCTTTAAGGGCGCTTTCAGTTTAGACGTTTCTTGTCGGATCGCTGCGGTGCCGAAGCGGTGCATTTGTCGTTTTGCGCACGGACGGTCGTTTGTTTCCATACAAAGCGCGCGGTGCGGTTACAGTGCGGCGTCGGTATCTATCTATTTTTGTGGCGATACCGACGCCGCACAACAGAAAACCCCTTGAGCAGAGACAGAAAGAAGCGTTGTTGCGAGCTTAACGCTTTATTATCTGATATATTTCGGTCTGAAATGGACAGCTATACTCTTCCCCTGCCATTAGACAAGCATAAATACGAATATGTACTTTACAATATATTCCAAAGACTGGCGTTCAATGCGTCGAAATCGGCTAAGCGTTTTGATTCTTATATCTTCTGTACCGCGCTAGAGTGTAACTTCTTACCTGTTCTTGTGTTTCCGAATACTTACAAACCCGGGGATTCTAAATCCCTAATGAATACCTTCTAGGCTCATCGTTGATTGTATGATACTCCTAGCTTATCATTAGGCGGTATAACAGGGCAGTGACCTATTTATCAGAGTGAGACAGCAATAGCCAGACCGTAATATGACCGGTAATATGAGCGTATTTCAATAGTACGTTATAGTATAAAAGCTGAACTTTGTGCGTGTTACGCGGGGAACTACCAAACATAGTTTCACAGCAGCAGCACTTTCTATGGTTCTTTCATCTTGCGTCTAATATTTTCATTTATGCACACATTTTAAACAGCTCAATAATACAAAAAAGCTTTAGGGGTTTCTCAGTACCGGGAGTAGCGATATTCCCGGTACTCTTAACGGAGTATCGGACCCGGTTCCTGTAAATCTACGAGTATGCCGTATTTAGTAAGTATTAGCAATAAATTTTGTTTTGCTGACTCTAAAGCAGAATACTTTTTTATACAGGGTTACAGGGAAAGTCGTACTGAATATTAAAGGACGTTATTATTTAGGTCATTTCTGATGAATTTGATCCTATAATATAGTGTCCGAAACTTAACCGTTATGGAGATATTGATATCTTTAAGTTTTTTTTTAAATATCCCAATTTTTTTGCTTTTTTGCCAATCTTTTTATGATTAAGACTTCTAGGGTTGGTTTTTTTATGTATTTAGTTAGAAGACATGCCAATGAATAAAAATGATCAACAAAAACTCAACCCTCCATTAACAGCTTAAAATAACTGCATGACAACGGTATAAATTAAGTAATTTTTGCTATGTATTCCTAACTTTGAAGCGCTATGGTAAAAAAAAATTGTATGGAACTTATTCTGCAGATGATTTTAAAAACTTCTACGTCTTCTTAGCTATTCAAAAAGGTATAACACTAGCTATTAAATAGGCAAAACATTGACCAAATAACAGTTCAGTTAGCAAAGGCTACATTTTTGGTTTGAGGTATAAATAGCTAAATCACGAAAATAAAACAAAAAAATCAGTAATATTTTTATAATTCATGTTCAACATGGCCGCCACTATTTCTTATACAAATTCTCATTCGTTTTCTTAAATTACTTTTTACAACAGATGTTTGCAGGCTCCGCCTCATTTCCTCAGCCGCATCAATAATTTTTTGTCGTAAAACCTCGATATTTGCGATTGGTGTCATTTCGTCGTACACTAGGGTTTTCATATGCTAAACTGAGGCGACTAGTCTTCTGCAGATTTATGCTAAATGCCGATATTGATGATCCGGCTTTTTTAAAGAAAATTTTGTGGACAGATGAGTCTAAGTTTGACAAAGACGGTATCACAAATTACCATAACGCCCATTATTGGGCTCCCAAAGCGCAAGGTAATCCCAATAAAAAAAGATTAAAAGGATCGCAAAGGAGATTCAGTCTCAACGTGTGGATGGGCATAATTTCTAATTATTTGATAGGGCCATACTTTTTGCCCGATAATTTGAATGGCGAGATGTACGAGAACTTTTTAAGGGAGGAGTTATACTCTTTAATGCTCGATTTACCTCTGGCAATAAGACAAAATATGTTCTTTCAACACGATGGCTGCCCAGCGCACTACAGAAGAAGTGTTCGAGCATGGTTGGATGAAAATTACCCAAACCGGTGGATTGGAAGAGGTGGACCCATACCGTGGCCGGCCCGATTTAACGCCGATGGATTTTTATGTGTGGGGTCATATGAAAACCCTAGTGTACGACGAAATGACACCAATCGCAAATATCGAGGTTTTACGACAAAAAATTATTGATGCGGCTGAGGAAATGAGGCGGAGCCTGCAAACATCTGTTTTAAAAAGTAATTTAAGAAAACGAATGAGAATTTGTATAAGAAATAGTGGCGGCCATGTTGAACATGAATTATAAAAATATTACTGATTTTTTTGTATTATTTTCGTGATTTAGCTATTTATACCTCAACCCAAAAATGTAGCCTTTGCTAACTGAACTGTTATTTGGTCAATGTTTTGCCTATTTAATAGCTAGTGTTATACCTTTTTGAATAGCTAAGAAGACGTAGAAGTTTTTAAAATCATCTGCAGAATAAGTTCCATACAATTTTTTTTTACCATAGCGCTTCAAAGTAAGGAATACATAGCAAAAATTACTTAATTTATACCGTTGTCATGCAGTTATTTTAAGCTGTTAATGGAGGGTTGAGTTTTTGTTGATCATTTTTATTCATTGGCATGTCTTCTAACTAAATACATAAAAAAACGAACCCTAGAAGTCTTAATCATAAAAAGATTAGCAAAAAAGCAAAAAAATTGGGATATTTAAAAAAAAACTTAAAGATATCAATATCTCCATAACGGTTAAGTTTCGGACACTATATTATAGGATCAAATTCATCAGAAATGACCTAAATAATAACGTCCTTTAATATTCAGTACGACTTTCCCTGTAACCCTGTATAATAATATAAAAAAATAAAAACTACCGAAAAGCGATAGGTACCTGTAAGTATTGAAAATTAGATGTGACCTGCGGCTGCATAGTAGATTAACGCTTAATATAGACTGTGATGATAATCTCTATATAACCGAACGACGGCGTGTGTTCTTTCGTTCATCAATTCAATCCTTACCTAATCTGATCTAATCACGGGATAATCTAATTACCTATTATTATAGTAGGTACCGAATATAACCCGACTGAGACGGACGCCGCGATGTCACACGGGCCACGCGTATAGGTAGGTCGACCGCGCCGGGCTTGCTGCCTGCCCGCATGCGCTTCGTTCGCATCGCGCGCTATGTACCTACTAACTTCGTGCGCTTTTTTGTATTTTTTTCTTAATTAATAATGCCGTGCATTAATATGACACAAATTCACACTGTCCATCAATCATGCATTTTTTAATATAAAATAAGTAAATTCTAATCATTGTAATATTTTTTTAAAGCACTTATAGCTCGGACTAACAAAAAAATTGAAAATACTAAAATCCCATGCCTGAATCTGGCACAAATTTATTTCATGGGTTTATTTAATTAATCTGCAGATTATGGTACTAGTTATTTAAACTCTAATTTTTTTTTGCCTTAGTTATTAATGTACTGACTTTAAGTCACTTTGCCCTGGACGAATGTGACACAAACTAGGTTTGTACACTACGCAGGCTATCTTAAATTCAATACCATTGCGTTTTTTAACTTGAAATCAATTTTGTAAGTTTTATTTTGAATTATTGATATCCACCACAAATATTCGAATTTCTATAGATGCATAGGCAAGAAATGACACAAAACGCAAAAATAAGCTTTTTATATGCAAATACATCCACAGGCAAGTTTTTATAAACTTTAGAATTTTTGAAGGTTTTGCCTACAAAATAACTCAGCGCGATCGGTCTAATTGGTTTCCCAGCGAGGTAGGCACTATAGATTTTAACTAGTCGTAGTTGCGATTATCATTTTGAAAATAATAGGTTAGCTTACTAATAATATAAATGCGAAAGTATGTCAGTTTGTTTGATACTGTTTCACGCTAAAACTACTGAATGGATTTGGATGAAACTTGGCACAAAGATAGTAGATAGCCTGAATTAAAGCATAGGTTACTTTTTATCCCGATATTCCAGCGGGAACGGGTGGAACAGCGGGCAGCCGCTAGTAATGATATAAAATCGCTTACCACTTTTTTGCCGTATTCTTGAGGCTGTAAATAATGTTATGTGAACATGCTTCCTAGGTATAAATGGATAATTTTCATAGGCACCTGACGGTCGAACGAATATTTCACCACCACAGATATCTCAAAAATACATGGATAAACATGACTCTTAAAAAGTCACTTAAACAATGTCATTTGAGCGATAGCTGTAGTGGCTTAGCCCGTTGTTAATTTTGTTTTATGTCACTTCACTCACATCACTCACGAATACCAGGTTTAATATACGAGCAAAATAACAACTGTTCGAAAGGTTACGTACGTAATTTCTGTAAACAAATCCAATCCTCAGCACAATCGGCACACTCAAATTTTTCAATTAAATTTTAATTGCATAATACTTATTTTATACACAAACACACACACCAACTCCTTCTTTCATATCTCTATCATAAATTAACAAAACAAGTAAATATTAATGTAATTATCGAATTAACTCGTGCGGGCGTAATGTCAACAAACAAACTAAAAACAAAAACATGGTCGGCACGGCAGCACTCTTGTTGCAAAACTTTTCTATCTCGTATTAAAAAGTGTGGTTGAAAATGTCAACAAACACTCTTAAGGCAGCGCAATAATGTCGAAACTCGTTCAACTACTTGCAGAGCGAGCTATGGGAGCGAGTGAGAGATATGGGGTCGGGGGTCGTCGGTTTATTTCGCGACAAGTTCATTCGGCCGGCTGGCCGCCGAGTAAGCTTACCTGACCCAGTTCAATTGAGAACGTCATGTCTTAGGACGACGACGTTCACATTTTCGGTAAACATTATACGCGGTCGTATTACCTTGACCAATAATTTTTATAATTTATGTTGTATGAAACGTTCTTGCTTCGAATAGGCAATCCGGAGCCTGCCTACCTGTAAGTACTTAGCGTTAGGAAAAATTACGACATTGAGCAAGCTATTCGTTAGATGGCGCTGTTTTACATATTGGGTGAGGTGTTGAATAGACATTTTGTTATAGAATATCTGAACCATATTATACTAAATTAACTTTATATTATTAAATTAGTGGCATGTTAATTAGGTTTTTAATGAGGTAGGCACTGCCTAATTGCCTATATGATATGCACGCCCCTGATCCCGATATTCCCATGACACAGGTAAAATAGTAGGATAGCTATCTTTACTGAGTCAGACTAGCATGTGCAACTATTATGTAGCTTCCAAAATAATTATCAAAGCCTAGTTGTGCTATTTTATTTAAAGACTTCACTAAATTACATTATTGTTAACAATTTGCACGCTCACGTTATATTTTCGACCCGTATTGAAATGTTATTACAGCGTTCGTAAATTTGCAGCTACACGACGTTGTTTTCCAATTTCTCTTGTAGCTCCCATGTCTTTTCAACGACATTTTCAACGTCGGTCTTAAGTCATTCAAGATAAAGATAATCAGCCTTCTGAATGGCTGAACTAAATAGCATTGTAGTTTGTTAATTTTTGTATCTTATTTAGGATTCCGTATTTAAAATTAAAAAAATCGGATCACTTTGTTGTTTGACTCTCTCAAGGGAATCAAAATTCATAGGGTACATCCCGTCGACTAGAACTATGAAATTTGGCAAATAATATCGTCTTTTACTACAAGTACAGTTAAATAGTAATTAAGATTTTTTGTAATTAAATCATAAAAGTAAAGTCTTTATTCATTTATTTATTTAAAACACCACAAATATGAAATATCTACGAATGAAAACTTAATCTAGGTGTTATAAAGGCCTTATCGCTTATAGCCATCTCTATCAGGAAACCTATTATGGAATAGAGAGATTGACTGAGAATACAAGCGGGTGTAAAGGGAAGAGAATAGAATTATCCATATAGAATTCTAATAAATACCACAGAAACATTAAATATTTAACACTGTTAACAACGTTTATATAAATCTATACTAATGTTATAAAAAGGAAAGATTTGCTTGTTTGTTTGCAACGAATAAACTCAAAAACTACTGAACGTAGTTTTGGAAACTGAATTTCGGGAAAACACTCGGATACGCGTAGAGCTAAAATTAAAAACATATTATTCAAAACAACAGTCTCTTGAGGCCTGAAAAAATCAAACTTGTACATTAACGTTAGAAAAGGTAGGGCCGTTTATGTCGCTAAAACGTATATTTCGACTCTCAAGGGAATCACAATTCAGAGGATACTTCCCATTGACTTAGAACTATGAAATTAGGCAAGTAATACCATCTTTTACTACAAATACAGGAATAAATCTAAAAACTACACATTTGTAATTAAATTAAAAAAATATAGTCTTTAGTTTTGTAAACCTAATTTCGGAAAAACTCGGGAATGCGTGGAGGTATCGAGCTAAAATTTAAGCCATAATATTTAAGTCATTAGTCTCTTGAAGTTGTAAAAAAATCAAACTTGTGAATTTACGTAGGTACACAAAATAGTGTCACAAAATATAAATTCTTACTGTGCACGAGTACCGTTACTCGTCACTAGATGGCGTTGTGTGTTTTGTTATTGTAATTTCTCCGTTTATGCCGTAAAATTTGTATTGTTTCGACAGTCAAAAGTGTATACGTTACGGTAAATGGTAATAATTTTCTATTATTAATAATTACCAACAATTATTAATAATTTCTATGAAAAAAGGTAAAAGTGATTAATTAATTACTTTTGCATCTACTTACTTAATCGCACCTTATTAATAATTGCAACTGACTTTTGATAAATGTAATTAATGTTCAATGAAAATGGCCAAAAATATCGATCTTTACAGCTTTTAAACTAGTAAAACCTAAATAGAAGCGTGGGAAGGTCCTCGCCATCAAGAAAGTACAAAAGGTACTTCTAGGTTAGGTTAGTTTAGAACTGTGACCAAGAAGGGGCGCGAGTGGAGCGAGCGAAGCGAGCGTATCGCGGCAATGGCCGGCGAAGCGCCAGAGATGACTTTTTAAAATGTGATACCTATACAAATATTATTTTACCTAACCTAGACGTACTTAGCCCACCGAGACCCCTTTCCTCCTTCTGTTGACGTTTTGCAAGGTTAAAAGGCTGTCAGAGTCAGAACTGACTATTTAACATATAAAAATAGTTTAATTTTACCAAAGGCAGTTGATAATTATTAATAATGACCGACAAAAGTGATAAATGTCATAGTTTTGATCATATTCACCAAATCATGAGGTCAGTATTAATGATGACCGGTTATTATTAATAATTTTTACACTATTAACATTTAACGTAATTATATATTCTTTGAATGAAGGGAATCCATACAGTACTTTCTGTTAACATAGAACTATGTTTGACAAATAAAAGTAATATCATCTTGGTACTACAAATACAAACAAAAATCTGAAAACTTTACATTTTTTGTAATTAAATCATATAAATATTCTTAATCTTTAGTTTTGGAAACTGAATTTCGGGAATAATTCGGAAACAACTGCGAGACTCGATTCCTGAAGTATATGTAATATGTAAATATGTACTACAGTGCAGAACCTTTGGTAGGCAAGTCCGACTCGTACTTGTCCAGATTTTTTTCTTTCTTAAATTAATTTGTTGTTCGCACTGTCTTTGTAGGTAGTAACTGTTGATAGGTAGTAATTTTTATTTCGGTTAATGTGTTTAAGTTTTAGTCATTTTAAGTCTTATTTTTAAATAATTATTTAAACGCATGTTGTGCCATTTGAAAACAGTGCTCTTACCATTTCTTTAATTATGTTTATTGTATTTTTGCATATATTATTGTAACTTAAATGATAAATTCCTGATAAACTCTGACACTAGAGGTGGCCACTAATCCTCATAAGAAGAATAAGATTGTAACTGTTACTGTTTGTCCTTAAACTAAATAAATAAATAAATGTTGCGGCTGAAACTTACGTCCAAGTGGAAGAACGTTTTAACTCAGTATTAAAGTGTTTCCCGGCCGTCTAAGTTGGGTAGGACCACTTAGAGCTGGGAAAAGTAAGGAATGCTTTAAAATGTATTTATTGCAACTACATATATAATATAAATAGAGGATTCCGTGGCGCAGTGGTTCGCGCGCTCGGCCTGTGATTGTTGGGGTTAATCATCTTTCGCAATGGTTGGTCACGGGATGGGTGACCAAAAAATTTACTTTCTCGAGCTCCTCCTTGCTTCGGGAGGCACGTTAAGAAGTTGGTCCCGGCTGCATTTGCAGTCGCATTGGGCCCGCATGGTGGGTCATGGCATACTCTTTTTATCCATATGATAGGTACATTTTAAATAGAAACATTGGAAATAATCAACTCAGCCACAAGTGATTTCTCAGATGGGATGGGAATTCACTTGTGGCCGAGTTGATTTTTTCCAATATTTTTCTATTTCAAAGGACAAAGCCGGATTTGTATAGACCAGTGGCGCCTTTTTTTTTTCGCTGTTACACTGACCGAATTATTTTTATTAAGTTCATAATAATGTAATAAACAAGTTTTATTATGACAACTATACCTCTAAACTCAGTCCGAGCCAAGTTATATGTGCCAGAAGTTTGAAATATAATAACTTTTTCTATAGGCACTCTCCTACTTTCTATCATATACTACTATTACAGAAGAATTATTTTTTCCTTATATCTTACTTAATTACATACCTACCTACATCTATACTATCTATACCAAATCCTTATTAGGTAAAACGATCATCAAAAATAATAATAAAAATAATAATAATAATTATAAATAATTATTTAATATATTTTTATTTTTTTTTATTGATATAAAAAAAAAACAGTTTGAGTATGTTTTTTTCTAACATTTATAACTCCGCTTGGACTGTGTTTAGAAGTATAGTTGTCATATTCAATTTTGTTTGTTACATTATTCTTAACTAAAATAAAAACTATTGGTCGATGTAACAGCGAAAAAAAAAGGCGCCAAAATCAGGCATTGGCTTTTATCATAAGTATAAAAATAGCATTGCAATAGCATTGCAAATGCAAAAATTCTACGTTATTAAAATGTTACATTACTAAAAAAATCTTACATACACGTCTGCGGCGAGGAGTCCAATAATTATCTTAAATATATGGTGGATCAGTGGAGTTAGGATTCTCAGTGGAGCCGATGGGAATCGGTTTGTATGGAACTGAACGTTATGAACCCTGGCGGGTATCGCTATTTGCAAAAAACAGAGAGTAGGGCGACTTGTCTAACGATAATTAGTTAATCGGTAATATTGGCGGCAGGGATCTTGATTTTTCACAGCAATTACAAAACATATGAAAGTGATATTTGATAAACTAATTCTTCATTTTATTGATGTCATTTTGTCAGTTGCAGAAAAACGATTCGTTAACTTTTATAACAGAGAAAAAAATATCAAAGAAACCTCGTTAAAAACAGAGATTTGCATTTTGCAGGTAAACTAGACCGATTTAAGTCTCTAAAATTTCTTAGTAGATTAGTCTACACACTCACTTCAAAATGCCAGTTGGATTTTTTAAAATGGTTTGTAGTTTTTAAATGAAACGAAAAAAACCGTTTTGTCGTATACGACCTTATGGTATGAGCTAGTGCGCCCGCGTATTTGTATGCAGTCAGTCTACCCTCAGTCCGCTGCCGACCATTGTCAGCGACGGGTCTGTGCCAGTGGAGCTACCGCGCGCCATAGATCACTGCGCTAAATTTATAACAATAACGTGCGATTATTCATAATT
Source organism: Chrysoteuchia culmella (assembly GCA_910589605.1). Classification (NCBI taxonomy): domain Eukaryota; kingdom Metazoa; phylum Arthropoda; class Insecta; order Lepidoptera; family Crambidae; genus Chrysoteuchia; species Chrysoteuchia culmella. The sequence goes on along the minus strand of OU342655.1, from coordinate 18,411,991 downwards.
AAAAATGGGAAAAAAATGTCAACGATTTTCTAAAAGGAAAAGGAAACTTTGTTTAATTGAGCAATGTAAGAATATGACTAAGAAAAGGTGAGTAATCGTCATATTTATACAATTCTAATAGAATAAAATTAAATGTTTTCCAGTTTTATATACTTAAGAGATACCTACTTTTTGGTAGGTATTGGTTTCTGTACCTACTGTTTGACTTTTCGGCTGCGATGATGCAGCAGTGGTTACAACGGTCCTCAGTGATTGAGAATTCTAAGTGGTACCCGGTTGTGAATATAAATAATATAAAAACTGTCGTCACTTCAAACAGTAATACCGAAATATTATCATGTACCTACTTCACAATAATTATCGCGTTTCGCCCCGTTATCACGAAAGTTCTGTAAAACTATTTACAATTATTCACTTAGCAGTATTACAAATAATAAAAATATTTCAGGAAATTAGAACAAAGTTCGGGGAGTAAAGCCATGGAGTCGTCTTTAGATTTAGGTGAAAATAAAATAATTTCAGTCGATTTCACAGAAGGGTATGTATACCTACATACTAATTTAAAAATGTATTTCCTTCAAATATCAGATCTTTATTTAAATTGTACCCAATATTATAATTTATATTTTCGTATTTTATAGAAAACAAGACAATAGTTTGCCGATGTATGCAGAGTTACAAAATGTGTTGCCTACGTAAGATTTTATTACTATTGGTATATATGTGGTATAATAATTTTAACGATTGAAATTTCACTAATAACAATATTTATTGTAGAACTGCAGGTAAGAATAATAAGGACCTTACATGTAACGTGGAAAGCATGTCAAAATGTATAGTAGGTATTTTGATTATTGTTAATTTTCACATGATTCCAACTCAGTTTATATTTAAATGTACAAAAATAAGTAATGTACAAAAAAAAGAAAAAAATTAAATGTACATAAATAATAATGTACAAAAATAAATATTCAATTTATGTTTCAGACAGAAAAAACATCTAAAGAAACTAGCGCATCTCCAGACATAACATTAGATTACACTTCTAATGCACCAGTAAGCACTCTTTATTTTTAGGTTTTTTTTGAGGGCAAGGTTATTAAAAGAAACTTATCTCTTATCTAAAGGAGTAAAGAAATAATTTACTGAAAAAAAAACTTTTTTTCATAAAAAAACTCATTTTTAAAACGGACTGTATAAAATACTTTCTCAGCATAGATTAATAATACCATATTGCAGAAATTTTGAACCTAAAAACGTGTGGCGCATTTTGTAAAATTTATCATCAAGTCATGCGCCCCACGGTTTTACCCGACTACGGCGAAGCAAAACGGAATGTATATGATTTTGACATTGAGGTACTGTGTCAATTTTGTCATTGTGGGGGAATAACAGTTGAATGCTAGCTACAATATAAAATTATATATATTTTATATAAAACAAATTGTAATATGTAATAAAAAGTAAATACCTATGTTAACTTGTAAATAATATCATGTAACCTTTCAATAAGTAAGATATAAATTATGTAAATTTGTAAATAATTAAGTAAATTATGAATAAGTAAAACAAAAATACTAGGTATGTGAAAATGTAATTATAAAAAAAAATCGAATGTAAATTATTACATTTATAATCTCGTTAGTGTAAATTATATCCGACTTATATCCTACTTTCTACTATAATATTATAAATGTGAAAGTTCAGATGTTTGTATGTTTGTTACTCAATCACGCCAAAACGGCTGAACGGTTTGTCTGAAATTTGGGACACAGCTATTTTGTAGCCTGGAGAGGGATATAGGCTACTTTTTACCCCGAAAAAATATCACATTCCCGCGAGATACGGTCGTGTAGTCCACGTTGCGAAGCCGCGGGCGGAAAGCTGGTTGCGTAACAAATTATATTTTCTTATCACAATGGCTGATGCTCAGCAGCTATTTTAATCACCTAAGTAGGATAAAAGTTATATTATGTTATTTGTTTGTAAATTATTATTATCTGTGTCAATTATTTTTTGTCTATTTTTGCCATTATTTTGAATTAATTAAACTTTTTTTATTTTCAAACACTAAGGTTTTTTATTTCTGTAACTATATGCACTTAGTTGATTTGCAATAAAAATATTAAAAAATACCTAACACAATAATCAAACAGTGGAGCCGCAAAACAAGTTCGTAATGAAAAAGGTAAAGTACTTTATGATTGATCACGTACCTGTACGATACAAGGGGTTATTCATCAACCCGACCCAAGAGACCGGACAAACGTGTGTCCAGTATCAAAATTGTTATCATTTATTATTTCGTAATCTAGACACGTCAAGATTTTGACGCGTGTCCACATTTCAAATTACAAAATGTAAAAAAATTAAAAACAAAAAGTTTTATGGGCAACTCTAAGACGCCTCTGTTCTAGCGCGCGGTCACGCGCGGTTGACTGCTACTCGCAAGCCGCGTAAAAGTGTCGAGGTGTGTGCGGGTTGCGGGCGCAAACGCTCCGTTTTAGATTTTATTGTTTAGCGATGCGTCACCTTAAATAGAATTTAAAGTCAAAACTGACGTCTAAATATCCCCTACGTAACTGCGGACCCCTAATTCACAAACGCAGTATCCACTACGTCGGCACATCATTCGCCCGGAGGAACAAATCTTTTTTTAAAGCTAACTAGTGAGATTTTAGATTTCCTGGAAGACTTAAGGCTTAAAGAGACATTTACTATGAAATTAGGAGGCGACTTATAACTATAGATCTTTTATGTCGCAGTGACTATAGTTCCCGATGGAGCTGCATAACCTGTAAATATTAATAAAAGATTGTATCATCTATCATATTGCAAAAGAAAGAAATTAACAATAAAATTAAACCATCGCCACGCTTTTAACCCTAGAAGCCTAATCTACGTCTGCGAGGCGTACACGAAACCGAATATCGTTTGTCTCTTTCTAACGGTTGAAGCTACGCGTCGTGCTCTTTCGCCAACTCAGTGGCCGCCGGGGGCTAGCGTACGGTGCCCGTATCATTAAGGTAAGTCCTGCCATTTTTGATTTATCGAAGTATTGCACGCCTGCGAGACGTATGTTTAGGCTTTGCGTAGCTTTTAACTTTCGACTTTTAACTATGAAGACTGCTCTTAAAGTTTACCTAGTCTTTTGAAGTCTGATTTGTTTTAATGTTTGCTCTAACAATAACTAATTAGCATTAAAAAAAGAAAATTTTATATGAAAAAATAATAATTTTCTGTTGATTTTGAAGAAATTGATTTTTTTTTTCCAATTTATTCACCTAGTTTTATTTTTGTAATAAATAACTGTGATTATACTAATAATTTTACTGTGATTATACTAATAGTTTTGTTTTATTTTTAGCTTATAAAACAAATTTAAATATCCACTACAAAAAAAAAAACAAAATAAGGCTATTTTTTACATAAAAAACTTGAATTATATGTGTACGCCTCTGAGACGTATGTTAAGGCTTTGTGTACTTCTGAAATAGATTAGGCTTCTAGGGTTAAGTATATCCCTTTATGTATCGAAGCAGGACTTAAATAAATGCGCTTCCATTAATCTACCCGAACACCCCTTTTTATCGGCTGATGGAAATGCGGCCTTTATCCCCCTTACGTCTCAATACACAATACTAGGACGTGTTCCAATTTATGGTCTAAGATCTGAAAATATCGTGTTTACTAAAGCTGGATAATTTTTAACACTACTAATCAACATCAATATTTTGACCGTTTTTTTTTACGAACGACGGGGAGACGCTTAGCCTTCATCATACCTGATGTTAAGTATTGATAAGGCTGAAGGTGGAAGCGAGCCTCTCCCGGATTCCTCAGTCACTGAGGAACTGGCTATCATATCTCGAACCGCCGGGACACAACAATGCTGAAAACATTGTTGTTATAGCGTCAGACTTAAATAAGATGGTGGAAGCTAGCCAGGCGGACTTACAATAAGTCCTACCACCAACCAAACCGAATACAATATGTACCCCCGCTGGGAATCGAACCCGGAACCCCTAGGTCTGATCCCGGTGGTTGTACCACTAGACCACAGAGGCGGTTAAAACCTTAGGCCTTTTCAGGGCTGTACGATTGTTTTTGAGATTGCCATCTCCTCATTGACCCACTTGTCTTTAAAAGAAATATCTCTAAATGGTTAAAGCCTGATACCAGCAGCTAATACCAAATAGGATTATGTTAAGTTGCCATTAATTTTTCTTTTCTCTTCTTTTCTTTCTCAATTCCATGTTAGCATTAATATTATATGATGCAATTACTATTTATAGGAATTTAAATAAGTAAATTGCGCTCTTTTGTACAATTATTATGAACAATAATATACTGTTGGTGTACCTTTTCCATAAATAAAAATTAAAAAACAATTTTTTTTCATATTTTTTGTGGTCTTCTTCTACCTTTCCTTCTCCTTGGTTTTGTCACTCTTAAGTATTTGGACCCCGGATTTATTTAGATATTTACAAAACCGGTTTAGAATTGGTTTCCATTGGTTATATGATGGTTCTGGTCGATCTGTTTTCGGAAGGACCTATAAAGCAGTATTTGTCACAGGTCAAAACAGTAAAAGTAATGAAGTGACGGAAAAGTCAAATTAATCATCTGCTATTTTTACTCAACCTTATGTTCAACGAACGCATTTTAAGATCCAGATTAATATCGTATCTATAAAAGGATACATCCCCAAGAAGCCTCGCCACAAATGGATTAGTTACATCAATTAGTTATAACCCGATACTTTTGAAGGCATTAATCAGAACGTTTTAAGGGACTCGCAGAACCCTCGCAACTTACTAATTATGTAATTTGACGTTGGAATCTGTGGATTTTTAGTAGGCTTTAATTAGACTAATGGCGGGGTTTCTATTTGCAACAAAAAATGAGCTACTGAAAGGATTTTCGTTTCAGCTACTTTTTTTAATCTTTAACGGGCAAAAGTCAACCTGATGTTAAGTAATGATTAAGTTCAAGACGGAGTCCCGCTTCTCACGGAATCCTCAACGACTGAAGAACTAGCTAACTTATCTCCTAACTGTCAGTACACAAAAATGTTAAAAAGATTGTTGTTTTTATGGCGACAGACTTTAAACCAGATAGATGGACCACAGAGGCGATTAAAAATGGATCGTTTTGCTATTTGTACAATTTGTTATTGTAGATAAAGATAACAAATAATACAGAGTTTTCTAAATATAGATAATATCTAATTTGGTCTTCATTAGCTTATTGCCAGCAAACCTTGCTTTGTTATCCGAATAAGGACAAAACAATGCATAGGTTTAATATCTATGTTTCGTCCTTATTTGGAAAGCATTTTACGGTAAAGACAAATCGAACGTCACTGTGTACCTCGTCTGCACAACCACATTGACAAAAGTGTCCGACTTATGTCCCGGCTACACGCTTCGTCTTACCTGAGAGCATTTTATTTTAAAATTAACTGGGCAGGCATGACCACCATCGTGCTTAATAAGCAGGATGTGGTCTAAGGTGCTGCATGCTTGCCCAGGAAATGCCTATTCACTCTCGCCTTGAAGAGGCCAAGGTTGTAGGAATCGGGGAACACATGAGCAGGCAGCGCATTCCATTCTTTAGCGGTTCGCATAAGAAATGTGTCAGCAAAGCGCTTGGTACGAACTGTTGGAATGTCAACGACGTACGGGTTGTAAGCTAACCTGCGTCTGGTACCCCGATGGTGGAAAGGGGCTTGAGGAACAAGGTGGAGCCGTTCTCTCGCACACTCTCCAAAGTGCAAATCCTATAAAAGAATGATAAATACGCAATTTTGAGGCGGTGACTGAGGCTCTGAAGTTCCGCCATGGCCAATGCTGAGTTTCCAAAGAGTTTCCTGGCACGGTTTTCAATCGATTCCAGAAGCTCTAGCTGATTCTTAGCAGAATCATTCCACATATGACAGCAGTACTCCATAGAGTACTGCTATTTGTATAAAGGAGCAGCTGATTCGGAGAGAAATATCGCCTAGCCTTAGAGAGTACGCCCAGTTTATTTGCAGCACACTTCGCAATGGAAGCGATGAACTCGCCAAAGTTCAGGTTGGAAGACAGGTGCAGGCGAAGAAGTTGCAGATTTTCGGTTATCGGCAAGGATACACCCTGGAAAGTCGGAGTCAGTTGGTAGGGACTCCGTTTTGCAGTGAATAAACAAGTCTGTATTTTAGTGGCATTAAAACTGAGAAGATTGGCGTTGCCCCAATTTGAGACCGCCTGAAGTGCTAGATTTGTATGCTCGACAAGGGACTCTCGACAAGACTGGATTTCAACACTGGTAGCCTTTGCAGTTGAGAAATATATGCTGGTTAAATTGGTGTCATCTGCATACGCAATGGCATCAGACACCAGGAGGTCATTAAACCCGTTTGCGCAGGTAAGACGTAGCTAATTGTCCCGGCTACACGCTACGTCTGGCCTGGGCAAACTGGTTTGTGCAGGCACGCTCTCAGGTGATACGGAGCGTGTAGCCGGTACATTAGAAAAGATCTACATACTTGTACACTAAATGGACTTTTGGAGACCAACTTTTATTCCTATCTCAGCTTAGGTCGGTCGAAGATTGTGTTGAATGGGTGCAGAGTAAATATATGACCCTGCACACGAAGGAAATACAAAAATATTTGTAACATTTAAATTCTCGTTGTTGTAGACGAGCGACATGGCGACAAAGTCATGCGCGACTAGAAAGAGTTTGAGTTTATTGAAAGAAAGTAAATTTAAAAAATCATAAAAATAGGTACAGCAGAAGGCTGATAGCCAGATCCGACGTTTCTTTTTTTGTACTAATAACAATAATTGGAAGGCCTAAAAGTAAGAAATGAAGTTTGTTTGGCATCAGACACCGTTCTTTACTTTTTCCTTTTAAAGAAGAACAAAAGACATACAAACTTGAAGTATTATTTTCTTTTGCACTCTTATTTTACACTCACTTTTATACGTTTAACAGCACTGTTATAACATACATTTATAACAATGCAGTTAAAAGCTACATAAGTGAAATAATAAAATTTTCACCTCACACGCTCGGAAGAGGAATAATAAATAATAATAATAAATAAATTTATTTGCAAGAATATGGATACAAGGGTTGTTACATAAAATAATGACCGACATATTCTGCTGATACGTCAGCGTGCAAATATTAAATTTGGTAGTGCAATTCAGTTCAAACGCAGGAGGTTTTAGCATTCAGTTTCTGCGTAGAAATCGCTTTTTGTGGCCTAGCGCGATAAAGTACTTATTTAATTTAATACCTAAAAATATGTTATAATGCGTTCCGAATAGCACTATTGACTTTTTTGTTACATTTTATTATTATTTTAAATAGCTTTGAATTAATTGTAATACTCCGTTTTGGTTTTAATATATTATTTTAGTTCATTGAATCATAAAAACAATAACAATAAGATTAAACTATTTGTCATAAGAATTTTATATTAAGCTGGGTGAGGTTTCACAACATAAGATTGAACGTGACATAAATCTTTTGTTTTTCTCATGTCAGTGTCAACATTTACGGAATCGTTTTTATTGTTATTCATATGTAACAATATATTCCTACTTTAAATAACTTTGAATTAACTATAATACTCCCTTTTTTATTATTTTAGTTTTTTATAACATTAAAACAATGAGAATAAGGTATATTAATTAGATTAAACTTTATGTTTAAAGATTTTTTTCCGGGAGTTGACCGCGGAAACAACCATAAAATGTTCCTCGCTGTTGTGAGGTGAAAAATTGTGTGTTGCGCTCGGCAGAAAAGTTTTTAGCGTCTTGTACCTTTGAAATCCTCGCTTCGCTCAGGATTCAATATTTGAACCACTCGCTAATCCTTTACTTGCTCAGATTTCAATAGAAGTAACTCGCCGCTAAATGACCAACTTTCCAGCCTTGCATAACAAATAACTATTTAATTTGTTGTTACTTCACATAGGTAGGTAGGTCCACAACACTCCAGGCTTTCCATCTGGACTACAAAAACCACCACTATTACGAGTGACTCAAGGGAATTCTTAAGGCAAAACTGTGTCTGAAGTGCTGTCATGAGGAATTAAAGATTTTTCTGTCGCTGCGGAAACAGTTTTTCCATTCTCATAAAGTTTAGTCGCTCGTCTGTACCGCCCACACTGTACTGTAGCATGTCGCAGTGAACTGCATGCAAATCAAATGCGTTTGTCATCCCTTCCTGCCGCCAATAACTCATGTAGAAATATCTACTCCCGCGCCGGGGTGTGACTTAAAGCGTGTGCGATGCTATAAATTCTAAATCTGACTTAAAATAACAGGACTATTCATAAACAGATTTCAATTTGTTATAAGCTATGATAAGAAAGAGGGAGAAGCATGTTACGCACTGAATAATTGTCGCGACCAAAAAGAAAGGATGCTATAAACGAGGTATGTGAGAAAAATCAAATCGTACAATAGATGGGCTGCTTCTGTGTCCATCACAAAAGGGTGGCGACGCCTGACAACCTATTTACTACTACAACTCCCTAGAGTATCTATAGTATTTGCTACTACTAACCTCTTTCACTTCCCGTGATTATAAATAAATAAATAATTGCATACAACTCACCAATTATCTAGCCCACGTTAAGTTGTGTTATGGATACGAGATGACGGATTGTGTTATGGATACTAGATGACGGATAAACATACTGATATAGGTACTTTTTTTTCTAAATACATACATATTATACAATGAAACACTCAGACCAAGACAAATAGACATGTTCATGCACACAAATATTTGTCTTGTCCGGGGATCGAACCCGGGACCTCTGGCGCAGAAGGCGGGTACTAAATTATTTCTACAATATTTATTTATGACGACCTCGTCAGAAATAATTCATCTGAAATTTGGCTCGTTCTTTCTGAATAATAACGATTCGTTTTGGCTAAGGACAGATATTTTGACATTATTTTTCATAGAATAAATGTCAAAAGGAGATCAGTCACGTTTCAAACATTTGTAAATAGGTCAACAGTGTACGATTATTGGCCAAGCAGTAAATCAAGTTTGAAAATGTCATTATTTTTGGTACGACCACAAAACGGAACCAAGCAGTAGGACGTTCGTGGGTCGCTTATAATGCTGTCCGTAGCAAAAACTACCCAAATTATAGAATTCAATGTGTAACTGTCCGTAGCCAAAAAACACCCAAATTATAGGAATCATAGTGTAACTGTCCGTAGCTAAAACCACCCAAATTATAGGAATCATAGTGTAACTGTCCGTAGCTAAAACCACCCAAATTATAGGAATCATAGTGTAACTGTCCGTAGCTAAAACCACCCAAATTATAGGAATCATAGTGTAACTGTCCGTAGCTAAAACCACCCAAATTATAGGAATCATAGTGTAACTGTCCGTAGCTAAAACCACCCAAATTATAGGAATCATAGTGTAACTGTCCGTAGCTAAAACCACCCAAATTATAGGAATCATAGTGTAACTGTCCGTAGCTAAAACCACCCAAATTATAGGAATCATAGTGTAACTGTCCGTAGCTAAAACCACCCAAATTATAGGAATCATAGTGTAACTGTCCGTAGCTAAAACCACCCAAATTATCGGAATCATAGTGTAACTGTCCGTTGCTAAAACCACCCAAATTATAGGAATCATAGTGTAACTGTCCGTAGCTAAAACCACCCAAATTATAGGAATCATAGTGTAACTGTCCGTAGCTAAAACCACCCAAATTATAGGAATCATAGTGTAACTGTCCGTAGCTAAAACCACCCAAATTATAGGAATCATAGTGTAACTGTCCGTAGCTAAAACCACCCAAATTATAGGAATCATAGTGTAACTGTCCGTAGCTAAAACCACCCAAATTATAGGAATCATAGTGTAACTGTCCGTAGCTAAAACCACCCAAATTATAGGAATCATAGTGTAACTGTCCGTAGCTAAAACCACCCAAATTATAGGAATCATAGTGTAACTGTCCGTAGCTAAAACCACCCAAATTATAGGAATCATAGTGTAACTGTCCGTTGCTAAAACCACCCAAATTATAGGAATCATAGTGTAACTGTCCGTAGCTAAAACCACCCAAATTATAGGAATCATAGTGTAACTGTCCGTAGCTAAAACCACCCAAATTATAGGAATCATAGTGTAACTGTCCGTAGCTAAAACCACCCAAATTATAGGAATCATAGTGTAACTGTCCGTAGCTAAAACCACCCAAATTATAGGAATCATAGTGTAACTGTCCGTTGCTAAAACCACCCAAATTATAGGAATCATAGTGTAACTGTCCGTAGCTAAAACCACCCAAATTATAGGAATCATAGTGTAACTGTCCGTAGCTAAAACCACCCAAATTATAGGAATCATAGTGTAACTGTCCGTAGCTAAAACCACCCAAATTATAGGAATCATAGTGTAACTGTCCGTAGCTAAAACCACCCAAATTATAGGAATCATAGTGTAACTGTCCGTAGCTAAAACCACCCAAATTATAGGAATCATAGTGTAACTGTCCGTAGCTAAAACCACCCAAATTATATGAATCATAGTGTAACTGTCCGTAGCTAAAACCACCCAAATTATAGGAATCATAGTGTAACTGTCCGTAGCTAAAACCACCCAAATTATAGGAATCATAGTGTAACTGTCCGTAGCTAAAACCACCCAAATTATAGGAATCATAGTGTAACTGTCCGTAGCTAAAACCACCCAAATTATAGGAATCATAGTGTAACTGTCCGTAGCTAAAACCACCCAAATTATAGGAATCATAGTGTAACTGTCCGTAGCTAAAACCACCCAAATTATAGGAATCATAGTGTAACTGTCCGTAGCTAAAACCACCAAAATTATAGGAATCATAGTGTAACTGTCCGTAGCTAAAACCACCCAAATTATAGGAATCATAGTGTAACTGTCCGTAGCTAAAACCACCCAAATTATATGAATCATAGTGTAACTGTCCGTAGCTAAAACCACCCAAATTATAGGAATCATAGTGTAACTGTCCGTAGCTAAAACCACCCAAATTATAGGAATCATAGTGTAACTGTCCGTTGCTAAAACCACCCAAATTATAGGAATCATAGTGTAACTGTCCGTAGCTAAAACCACCCAAATTATAGGAATCATAGTGTAACTGTCCGTAGCTAAAACCACCAAAATTATCGGAATCATAGTGTAACTGTCCGTTGCTAAAACCACCCAAATTATAGGAATCATAGTGTAACTGTCCGTAGCTAAAACCACCCAAATTATAGGAATCATAGTGTAACTGTCCGTAGCTAAAACCACCCAAATTATAGGAATCATAGTGTAACTGTCCGTAGCTAAAACCACCCAAATTATAGGAATCATAGTGTAACTGTCCGTAGCTAAAACCACCCAAATTATAGGAATCATAGTGTAACTGTCCGTAGCTAAAACCACCCAAATTATAGGAATCATAGTGTAACTGTCCGTTGCTAAAACCACCCAAATTATAGGAATCATAGTGTAACTGTCCGTAGCTAAAACCACCCAAATTATAGGAATCATAGTGTAACTGTCCGTTGCTAAAACCACCCAAATTATAGGAATCATAGTGTAACTGTCCGTAGCTAAAACCACCCAAATTATAGGAATCATAGTGTAACTGTCCGTAGCTAAAACCACCCAAATTATAGGAATCATAGTGTAACTGTCCGTAGCTAAAACCACCCAAATTATAGGAATCATAGTGTAACTGTCCGTAGCTAAAACCACCAAAATTATAGGAATCATAGTGTAACTGTCCGTAGCTAAAACCACCCAAATTATAGGAATCATAGTGTAACTGTCCGTAGCTAAAACCACCCAAATTATAGGAATCATAGTGTAACTGTCCGTAGCTAAAACCACCCAAATTATAGGAATCATAGTGTAACTGTCCGTAGCTAAAACCACCCAAATTATAGGAATCATAGTGTAACTGTCCGTTGCTAAAACCACCCAAATTATAGGAATCATAGTGTAACTGTCCGTAGCTAAACCCACCCAAATTATAGGAATCATAATGTAACTGTCCGTAGCTAAAACCACCCAAATTATAGGAATCATAGTGTAACTGTCCGTTGCTAAAACCACCCAAATTATAGGAATCATAGTGTAACTGTCCGTAGCTAAAACCACCCAAATTATAGGAATCATAGTGTAACTGTCCGTAGCTAAAACCACCCAAATTATAGGAATCATAGTGTAACTGTCCGTAGCTAAAACCACCCAAATTATAGGAATCATAGTGTAACTGTCCGTAGCTAAAACCACCCAAATTATAGGAATCATAGTGTAACTGTCCGTAGCTAAAACCACCCAAATTATAGGAATCATAGTGTAACTGTCCGTTGCTAAAACCACCCAAATTATAGGAATCATAGTGTAACTGTCCGTAGCTAAAACCACCCAAATTATAGGAATCATAGTGTAACTGTCCGTAGCTAAAACCACCCAAATTATAGGAATCATAGTGTAACTGTCCGTAGCTAAAACCACCCAAATTATAGGAATCATAATGTAACTGTCCGTAGCTAAAACCACCAAAATTATAGGAATCATAGTGTAACTGTCCGTAGCTAAAACCACCCAAATTATAGGAATCAATGTGTAACTGTCCGTAGCCAAAAACCACCCAAATTATAGGAATCAAAGTGTAACTGTCCGTAGCAAAAACCACCCAAATTATAGGAATCAATGTGAAATCGTCCGTAGCAAAAACCACCCAAATTATAGGAATCAATGTGTAACTGTCCGTAGCAAAAACTACCCAAATTATAGGAATCAATGTGTAACTGTCCGTAGCAAAAACCACCCAAATTATAGGAATCAATGTGTAACTGTCCGTAGCAAAAACTGCCCAAAGTATAGAATTCAATGTGTAACTGTCCGTAGCAAAAACCACCCAAATTAAAGGAATCAATGTGTAACTGTCCGTAGCAAAAACCACCCAAATTATAGGAATCAATGTGTAACTGTCCGTAGCTAAAACCACCCAAATTATAGGAATCAATGTGTAACTGTCCGTAGCAAAAACCACCCAAATTATAGAATGCAATGTGTAACTGTCCGTAGCAAAAATCACCCAAATTATAGGAATCAATGTGTAACTGTCCGTAGCAAAAATCACCCAAATTATAGGAATCAATGTGTAACTGTCCGTAGCAAAAACCACCCAAATTATAGAATGCAATGTGTAACTGTCCGTAGCAAAAATCACCCAAATTATAGGAATCAATGTGTAACTGTCCGTAGCAAAAACCACCCAAATTATATGAATCAATGTGTAACTGTCCGTAGCAAAAACCACCCAAATTATATGAATCAATGTGTAACTGTCCGTAGCAAAAACCACCCAAATTATAGGAATCAATGTGTAACTGTCCGTAGCTAAAACCACCCAAATTAAAGGAATCAATGTGTAACTGTCCGTAGCAAAAACCACCCAAATTATAGGAATCAATGTGTAACTGTCCGTAGCAAAAACCACCCAAATTATAGGAATCAATGTGTAACTGTCCGTAGCAAAAACCACCCAAATTATAGGAATCAATGTGTAACTGTCCGTAGCAAAAACTACCCAAATTATAGAATTCAATGTGTAACTGTCCGTAGCTAAAACCACCCAAATTACAGGAATCAATGTGCAATTGTCCGTAGTAAAAACCACCCAAATTATAGGAATCAATGTGTAAATGTCCGTAGCAAAAACCATCCTAATTATAGGAATCAATGTGTAACTGTCCGTAGCAAAAACCACCCAAATTATAGGAATCAATGTGTAACTGTCCGTTGCTAAAACCACCCAAATTATAGGAATCATAGTGTAACTGTCCGTAGCTAAAACCACCCAAATTATAGGAATCATAGTGTAACTGTCCGTAGCTAAAACCACCCAAATTATAGGAATCATAGTGTAACTGTCCGTAGCTAAAACCACCCAAATTATAGGAATCATAGTGTAACTGTCCGTAGCTAAAACCACCCAAATTATAGGAATCATAGTGTAACTGTCCGTAGCTAAAACCACCAAAATTATAGGAATCATAGTGTAACTGTCCGTAGCTAAAACCACCCAAATTATAGGAATCATAGTGTAACTGTCCGTAGCTAAAACCACCCAAATTATAGGAATCATAGTGTAACTGTCCGTAGCTAAAACCACCCAAATTATAGGAATCATAGGGTAACTGTCCGTAGCTAAAACCACCCAAATTATAGGAATCATAGTGTAACTGTCCGTTGCTAAAACCACCCAAATTATAGGAATCATAGTGTAACTGTCCGTAGCTAAAACCACCCAAATTATAGGAATCATAGTGTAACTGTCCGTAGCTAAAACCACCCAAATTATAGGAATCATAGTGTAACTGTCCGTTGCTAAAACCACCCAAATTATAGGAATCATAGTGTAACTGTCCGTAGCTAAAACCACCCAAATTATAGGAATCATAGTGTAACTGTCCGTAGCTAAAACCACCCAAATTATAGGAATCATAGTGTAACTGTCCGTAGCTAAAACCACCCAAATTATAGGAATCATAGTGTAACTGTCCGTAGCTAAAACCACCCAAATTATAGGAATCATAGTGTAACTGTCCGTAGCTAAAACCACCCAAATTATAGGAATCATAGTGTAACTGTCCGTTGCTAAAACCACCCAAATTATAGGAATCATAGTGTAACTGTCCGTAGCTAAAACCACCCAAATTATAGGAATCATAGTGTAACTGTCCGTAGCTAAAACCACCCAAATTATAGGAATCATAGTGTAACTGTCCGTAGCTAAAACCACCCAAATTATAGGAATCATAGTGTAACTGTCCGTAGCTAAAACCACCAAAATTATAGGAATCATAGTGTAACTGTCCGTAGCTAAAACCACCCAAATTATAGGAATCAATGTGTAACTGTCCGTAGCCAAAAACCACCCAAATTATAGGAATCAAAGTGTAACTGTCCGTAGCAAAAACCACCCAAATTATAGGAATCAATGTGAAATCGTCCGTAGCAAAAACCACCCAAATTATAGGAATCAATGTGTAACTGTCCGTAGCAAAAACTACCCAAATTATAGGAATCAATGTGTAACTGTCCGTAGCAAAAACCACCCAAATTATAGGAATCAATGTGTAACTGTCCGTAGCAAAAACTGCCCAAAGTATAGAATTCAATGTGTAACTGTCCGTAGCAAAAACCACCCAAATTATAGGAATCAATATGTAACTGTCCGTAGCAAAATCCACCCAAATTATAGGAATCAATGTGTAACTGTCCGTAGCAAAAACTACCCAAATTATAGAATGCAATGTGTAACTGTCCGTAGCAAAAATCACCCAAATTATAGGAATCAATGTGTAACTGTCCGTAGCAAAAACCACCCAAATTATAGAATGCAATGTGTAACTGTCCGTAGCAAAAATCACCCAAATTATAGGAATCAATGTGTAACTGTCCGTAGCAAAAACCACCCAAATTATATGAATCAATGTGTAACTGTCCGTAGCAAAAACCACCCAAATTATATGAATCAATGTGTAACTGTCCGTAGCAAAAACCACCCAAATTAAAGGAATCAATGTGTAACTGTCCGTAGCAAAAACCACCCAAATTATAGGAATCAATGTGTAACTGTCCGTAGCTAAAACCACCCAAATTATAGGAATCAATGTGTAACTGTCCGTAGCAAAAACCACCCAAATTATAGAATGCAATGTGTAACTGTCCGTAGCAAAAATCACCCAAATTATAGGAATCAATGTGTAACTGTCCGTAGCAAAAATCACCCAAATTATAGGAATCAATGTGTAACTGTCCGTAGCAAAAACCACCCAAATTATAGAATGCAATGTGTAACTGTCCGTAGCAAAAATCACCCAAATTATAGGAATCAATGTGTAACTGTCCGTTGCTAAAACCACCCAAATTATATGAATCAATGTGTAACTGTCCGTAGCAAAAACCACCCAAATTATATGAATCAATGTGTAACTGTCCGTAGCAAAAACCACCCAAATTAAAGGAATCAATGTGTAACTGTCCGTAGCAAAAACCACCCAAATTATAGGAATCAATGTGTAACTGTCCGTAGCTAAAACCACCCAAATTAAAGGAATCAATGTGTAACTGTCCGTAGCTAAAACCACCCAAATTATAGGAATCAATGTGTAACTGCCCGTAGCAAAAACCACCCAAATTATAGGAATCAATGTGTAACTGTCCGTAGCAAAAACTACCCAAATTATAGAATTCAATGTGTAACTGTCCGTAGCTAAAACCACCCAAATTACAGGAATCAATGTGCAATTGTCCGTAGCAAAAACCACCCAAATTATAGGAATCAATGTGTAAATGTCCGTAGCAAAAACCATCCTAATTATAGGAATCAATGTGTAACTGTCCGTAGCAAAAACCACCCAAATTATAGGAATCAATGTGTAACTGTCCGTAGACAAAACCACCCAAATTATAGGAATCAATATGTTGCTGTCAGGAATATTTTTAAATCCTGTGTCCCAGAACTTTTTCTATCCCGTTGAGTCTTCCACTGTATATCATCATTAATCATACCCAACTGTTTATTTTCAAACTCCGATCGTAATTAATTTAGTGCGAATCAAATCTCAGACAATTAATATTCTAACAAGCTGAATAATTCTCATATTACATTTCCCCAAATCGTGAATGTTTACGTTTCGGATGTTATTGATTATTAATAAACAGAACCGCTGCTGTGTTTTGATCACTTTGATTGGGTAAATAATATTCGGAATTATTGGGCGAGAAACTTGGACTGTAATTTGTGTTAAGTTTGGGGTGAGGTTCACAAAGGTTTCATTGAAAGGAGGTGATGTTTCGTAGACTAGTTTAGATGAACATTCATTGATAATATTTTGAATGTTGTGTCTGAAGTAGTCTGAACAAAAATATCAGTAACTGTTTAAAATATCTAAAAGGAAATAAGTGTTGTTATGAAATATCTTCAATTGTAGTATTTTATTAGGCTGAGCTGAGATACGATAGGATTCACCACTTTGGCGTTCATTTCATAGTCAAACGTCTTCTCGTGTCTATGACAGATACTTCACTGTTGAGGACCAGAATTTAGCTACTTTAACAGCCTTCATCATTTGAATTGCACCGCAAAGACAGTTGCTCTTTCCCCTGCTACAGCCGGTTTGAGTCCAAAGCCTATTTAAAGACTTCCAGATCACCCATGGTAGATCATGGCCAGGGTTCCCATCTTCTTAGTAAGCGGGACGTAGGAAGTCGAACTCCAATTAAAGTATCAAAATAATTTATCAGAGAGATTGTTGATCGGTTTCTGAATCAAGTTGAGTACTGGTACCAGTATCACTTGATTCTGCTTTATTTGCAAGAAAAGCGTTACTTAATTTTAAATGAGATAGAGACAATTAATCTTTCTAGCAAGCTTACGTACGAAGTTACTTTTTTAATTTATTTAAAAAAACGAGTTAAGTAAGTAACAATAACAATTTTTCATATCTTCAGCTGATGCCAAAATAACTCATTAGCCCTCAGGAACAATTAATCCGGTTTAACGGCGAATTTTATACGAACAAAAATAAACTTTAACGTCAAGCTCGTAAAGTTGTGAAACAAAGAACGCTTTTAGTGAATGCTTTGAAAAATGGCTTGACATGACCGTCTGTGATGTAGAGTTCGCGGAACAGCCTTCGGGGGATTTTTATAGAAAAATGAGAGACTTTCCAAATCGTAAACCTGGATATAATAACATTTATGTATCTGTTCTATATATCGTCTCAGCCACACTTTACGATATATTAATAAGATTTTAAAAAACTTACACGTTACATTACATAATACATGAAATACAAACCTAACATAAAATAAACATTTCTAAAAAGCTAAACATATGATAAATTTTAAATAGAAAAATATTGGAAAAGAACTACTCGGCCACAAGTGAATTCTCGGATGGAACTCGAACCCACGACCTTTGGAAATCCGGTTCAATGCTCTAACCACTGAGCTACCGAGACTTGGAAACTACGGTCAAAATTCTCCAATACTTTTATATTTTTCATACGCTGTAGGCCAGCGTTAATTGTCACATCAATACTAGGAATATCCTTGCATTCGAAAGAAACATATTTTTAACGATCGATTAAGATGCAACAGCCAATAATTTATGATTTATGAATTTTTGCATTTTTCAATGCTATTTTATATGCAATGGTTATAAATGTTATAAACGTTTTTTTCCAATATTTGTCTATTTAAAATTTATCATAAGTATAAAAATAGAATTGAACACTAAAATTCAAAAATCATAAAAAAATGCTAAAAATATAAGGTTTTTCTTTAAATTTCCATGAAAGATGTAACTAAAAATATTGCTCCACTCCATGATTCTGTATACTTTTTAACCGACTTCGAAAAAAAGGAGGAAGTTCTCAATTCAGACGGAATTTTTTTGTTTTCATAGGAACTTTTCAATTGGATCAAGGAATTTTTAAGGTCTTGAAGTAAAATGAAAGAGCTAACATAAAATTTCTAGCATGTTTTAAAAATCGTCTTAGCTTTTCTATTGTGCGTAGTAAATTACAAACTAAATTGTGCAATGAAAATCACTATTTTGGTTCACGGATCTGCTCTGTATTTCACCTTTATGTTATTCGGCTATTATTATAGTATATGGGGAAGAGATTTCGAATGTGTGTGTGAATTTCTCATAATTAATATATCAGCAACGTTAAAATGTCTTGTTCTCGTAAAATTATTTATCTGTGTTGTATGTATTGTGTGGAAATCAAATTATTTTCTCTCTCTCTCTCTCAAATACAAAATCAAAATTAAACATTGAAAATGACCTCTGACCCTTTGAGGGTGAGCGTGGAATCCAGTTTTTAACAAGTGTAAGCCGCGAGTTTTACCGTTTAAAACAAACCCCGATACTGTAAGTGTTGTGTGCCGTCAGGACATCTCTAAAGACAATAAAAATAAAAACAGTGACAATTTGAGGGTGGCTGAAGATCTCCAAGCCCGCCCGAACAGACGACGCCGCGCACCGCCAGTCTGCTTGTGACCACGGCTATTGCAACATAGCGAAACGTCAAGCTGTAAGTACATAGTTGTACTACATAACAAATGTCGTGTTTTAGTCCCGTTGTTTTAATATTATAATTATAATGGAACGTGAAAGTTTAAAATCAAATATTTTTTTGCCTATCAACCTACCTATCTAAGCTTAACGATAAGTTAATTAAGATTTAAGGATTAAATGAAATATCACAAGCGCTTAGAGTGGCCACAATCAGTTCATCTTCCCTTCAGAATATATCGAGCATTGTGTAATTTGGTTATATTATAACCATGTCTATTTCTTTTCTCGTGGTATGTCATGTCAGAAATACAAATATAACTTTTTAAAGCTTAACGCTTCTAGCAAAATTGCCTAAATACCCATATGAGTTCCACGTTTTTAATATCTCGACAGCAGGAAGTGATGAGCACACATACCTCACAGCAAGATCCGGGCCCGTATGCTAATCAAAGAGGGGCTATAACGGGCTCTCTGTCACTATCTCTAATCACAATCGGCACTATCATTCTCTCCGCAGACCACTGTGTAATTTTAGTTAACAACGAACTCAGAAATGGGCATTAGGGATACCAATATAAATAAAGATAATGAGGGCCGAGTAAAGAACCCTGTGGGACCGTTTTCATTGGTGTAGGTATGTAATAAATTAAAATTGCACCAGATTCCCTAATGATTTAGACCCATTAAATAAAGATTATGCACACTAGACTGAGGGCATAATAAAATAAAAAAAGATACATTACAAGAAAACAAACACAAAAAAGCTGTATTACTAATCTATTTTTTCCAGTAGTGCAGCCTAAGTTGTGTTTGTGCGACCTCTAGGGATGTATAAAAAAACATCTATGTAACATCCGGCGCAGACAGTCAACGATCTAGTAAGCGAGGTGATGTCAGAGAGTGGGGCCATAAAATCATGAGAGTAACGTATATTGAATTTTAATATAAAGATAATGCAGAATTACATTGGGATGTAAATGCGTCATATTTTATACTTAAATATTAATGAAATGACCCACAATTTTAATACCGCTTTACTACCACTGGTCTATAATCTTCGAAATAGAATTGATTAGTATTTGGCCCACTATGAAAAAGGTATTTCATATGCTGGTCGTGGAAAAAGTAAAATTCAGATAGTTAAAACGAAAAAATTTGTACCTGCCTAATTAGATACCTTGTCAGCGATTGTAAATGGCTACTTCTCCAAAAATAGCGTTATTTAGTTGATCGCTCTGGTGTTTTTATTTATCAATAAAAATAAGTTTTATATATTCTTATATACGAGGTACTGTATAAAATTTATAAATTTTTATTGGCCTTCTTTTCCTATAAACGGTTTATGAGATATTTATGTTTGAAATTTTTCTGACCAGAGCTCTACAGAGCAATCAATATTATGATGCCAGAGCAATCAAAAATCCACTCCTAGGCTGTGCGCATGATAAAATATCAAGAAGAAAAGAAAAGTGATTTGTACAAGATGGGGAATATCAACCAGGGCCCCTACCGCGCAAGTGTCGTCGGCATCGACATCGACTTCATTTGACAGATGGATGTGACATATTGCTCTTAGTCTTTGGTACGTTTTCTTTTGTGTCAAAAAGAAGCAGCAATGTGTCACAGCTATCCATCAAATGAAGCCGATTTCGATGACGACGCCACTTGCGCGGTACGGCCCCAGGTGGGCGACAGTCTACATAACCTCTGGCAGGACTACCGCAAAAAAGCTGTTCCGGCGTTTAACGATTAACCACTTATTTGAAATGGCGCTTTTTTACCTCAGTTTGAGCTTTCGACTCGATGTGGTCGCCGAAGTTAAGATCGGATGACAACTTCACGCCAAGAAGTTCAAGCTCGTCAGCTTGACGATAGGTGGACTTGGACAACGCTTAATGTTACAAAATGTCACAAACGCCAAGCAAAGTGGCAGATTATCTATACTCCTCGGTCTTCTTGTACGACCTGCCGCAGCAATTGAAAATAAATTAAAAAAATAATTTATTATCACCAAACTTACATACAATTATCTAGGTATACAAATCAAAAATTCTTGGTAACAGTAAAACAATTGATGGACCGGAGCCCAAACTAGGACAATCCTGTATTTCGGGACTTGGACGGCGTTTGGATGTGGTATGTATACTATACGGTACGGTAAGTGTGCGTGAGGGTAGGTATGTGTGCTATGGAAATAGCTGAATTTGAGGAAAGATAAAAAGATATAAAAATAATAAAGAAACTCGAGTGTGTGTGTGTGTGTGTGTGTGTGTGTGTGTGTGTATGTGTATGTGCTTGTATGGGTGTATGGGTGTCTGTGTATGTGGATGGATATAGAAAGAAAGAAAGAAAGAAAAAAGTTTATTTGGGACAAACAAGGGCAATACAAACAAAAACAAAATAAAAACAAATAAATAAGCACTGTTTGTCCCAAAACGACCCCGACTCAGCATGATGCTTGGCTTTTGGCCAGCGCTGGTCTTCCGTCGGTACCGTTTTGGTGGTGCTGAGAGCTGTATTAACCGGTATACCTAATATAATAAAGAAGAAGCAAACATTTTAATGACGATATCAAATTAAAATAAATGGCTGAATAAACTAAAAGCCAGTGCCAGCACAGAACGCGACAGCAGAAATTGCGCGATCATTGCTTTACGTATCAACAGTGCGGCCTCTACCGAACAAACGATGAACTGCAATGTGCATTCATTTAATTCCTGTTATTGCTACCAACCTATTGACTCCAAAAAGTATATTTTGAAGACAGTTTCTGTTGTTATTATGTGGTTATATTATTTGGTATTTTTTGGTTTTCATATATATATATATATATAAGAAGTAAAATGGCGTTTAGTTTAGTTTAGTTTAGTTAGGGTATCAAATCGTAGAGGTCGGTAGGGGCGGCAACATTCGAGTAGCCTACCGGCGCGGCGGCAAATATGTAAATCCGCCACAGATCACATTCTTTCCTTCGTACATCGAAAACGCGGCCCCGGCAACAGCGTATTAAGCGCGACGATATATAAGTAGATAGCGAAAGGGATATCGAAGAATTGCATGGATAATCTAAGGATGGGCAAGCAATTTCATGTCACACCAGAGTAATCAATAAAAAACGTCGGTCACTTCTTTCTTCTTTCATTGAAACAAAATTAATAAGTATTTACATAAAATAATATGATAAAATAAAACAGCATTGTTTATTAAATTCATGATTTTTTTAAAGTAAAATATTTGTAAAAGAAAAAATTATAATAAAATATATTATTAATGTCAAAACTGGAGTCAGGTCAAATAAAAAATACTCAATTTATCTTTTGGAATACAGTTTCTCCCCTTAGTGTCAGTTGTACCATTGAGTAGTACCATCAATGGTACTAGTGACACAAATTTTTCCATGGTGTCAGTTGTACCATTGATTGTACAAGTGACCCACCCTTGTTTGTATCAGTAGTTATATCGGGCGGATTATAGGAAAAATTTAATCAAAAGAAATACACCAATTTTGAAAGCGCCTTTCGGAGCTTTTAAGCGTTTTACTTTCAGAGTTTTTACTGTTGTATCTACAGCGTCTACAGAAGCAACTAGAGACAGCATGAAGTTTAAGTTTGATTTGTTACAGTAAACTCGCATTTACTGGCCACATCTGGATGTTGTAGTTTACTGTTTATGCATACCATCATTGGACCTCAAGCCGATAACTCCAGATAGAATTCACTCTGTTTTTACGAGTCTAATATCCTATTCATATTTTGTAGATCAAAGGCGAAAGGCGACTTTCCTAGTTCACGGAACCAACGAATTTTATGTTGTGGTCGGAATAGGAATGCAAGCGACCTCACTGAGGAAATGAGAGCGAGTAGCTTGTAGCTCGCAAATAAAAAGAAAATGTGATATTTTTCTGTTTCTTCATTTTTCTCAGAAAGTTATGAAAAAAAAAAAAACAAAATGTCCGTATAAACCGCTTCGCATTTACGGCGTTTACTTTCGAAATGATTGTTGAGGTAGTACGATGATGTCTGACATTATTAATATGTATAATACTTATTTTTTAATTGTTGACATTTGTATTTTTTTTAATGATTATTTGAGTATAATAAGAATAAATGTAATGTAATGCATCAAAATGTAATGTATTTTTTAAATATTTGTATGTCTGCAAAGACCAATTGTGAGATGCTAATGTGATGTAACAATTTGAACCTTTCTACCACTTTCAGAGCAAATAAATGAATCTGAATCTGAATCTGATAGTAAATCATGCCTCATCATCTCATCATCAATTTGCCGGAAATAACAAGTAAAATTGTACTACGAGTAACTTTTTTTTAAGTTAAAAAAAAATTACGTTGTCGAATAATAAAATATTTTTGCATTTAAATAACAACATATTTTTTATACAAAAGTAAAACGATTGTTTGATAACAAATTAAAGTAAACGATAAGTATATTTAAGGTTCTTCTGACGATTCCTGGGGACGGAAGCTTATATTTCCATTTGTAAATTTTGGAAAACTTAACGCCCTGATTTGCTGATGACCCAGCACTAGGAATCACGAGAAACTTCCGCGAGACGCCTCCGAATGTAAAACAGTTTTAACGAACCTGTTTCTCGTAGTTGAAGAGTCTCCAGCGAGCTCAGTACCTATGAGTCTTTGTAAAACGTACTTTAATTTCAGATTTTGCATCACAAACTATCTATCCTCATCATCTATCGTACACACTAAACAACTTTGTCACATCACAATATTTAATGACTTTTGTGACCACGAGTGTGGTGACGGCCTAAGCATACAAGTGTCTCCACTCCCTTACATGCCTGGGATGTCGTAAGAGTCGGCTATGTGGCTCGACGCAATGAAAACCTGTGCGAGAGAAGGAAACCTTGAAACAAACCCTCTACCAACCCGTCTGGCCAGCGTGGTAGCAGTAGGCTAATAGCCTTCTATGAACGCCACAATATGCGTGAGCTAGGAGAGGCCTATGTCCAGCAGTGGACGTCCACAGGCTGATGATGGATGGTGACCACGAGAGTTTTGTTTTCGTGTGTTTCAAAGTGATAAGGTTGTATAGTGTTAACATTATTTTTGCGCGTGACTGTTGGTACATTAAATAAAAACATACCAATTATTATCTCGCCTTAGGTAAGTTTTGCAATTCCTAGATTTTTTTCTCCTCTTTATTATGGTGTGACAACTTCTAGGTTACTATACTTTCTCTCTTACTAAAGATCAGCAAAAAATACTACATTTTTTGGAATTACTTCAAAGTCAAAATGTGGCAAGGATTTTCGTTATAACATTTAAATACGTTCAGACTGACAGACGATGAAGTTATCCTAAAAAGCTTGTTTTCATAATATCCTTTTTTAAGAGTTGAATTTGTTTGTCCATGTTTTTTTTAAAGTGGAACCCTACCTAATGATATAAAAACAGTAAATTTCTGCACAAGAAACGACTCGCTCAAAACATTCGTTTGTTTACAAATGCGATATAAATGTACCGCCCACAATTCTTTCCAACGATATCCGAAAAAGGGCGTTTAGATAAAAAAATAACTCGGTTTTACACTTTCATAAGTAAGTGAACATTATTCCCAACCCAGTGGCGACTTGTAAAGGACCCCGGACGTTATTCTTCTTTACCGATAAACCAAGGCCTTTTATTATTTGGCCTTTTTTCACTGGCCTAACGTATTTGTTGGCAGTTTACGACCCGTTTAGATAACGAGCCGTTACAATACTTGAGGGGCCTTTTGACCTGAACATGGAAATGTCAAGTGAATGAGAGAGAATCGTAAGGGTAGGTGTAGGGTATTTTTTTTTTTTATTCGGTTAAATAAGCTGTGTATCCGACGAAGTAGCGATGTACAGTCGGAGGACCTCCCGGTTGACCAGTAGGGTTTTTTAGGGAGCTTTATTTAAAAAGTTAAAGTTATGAAGAAAACGATTATGTCACAAAATAAAGCCATTAAGAGGTTTTAATTTAAAATTTTAATATATTGTGCACCCTAGCTAGGACTAAGTACATTGTGTAATTTTTTCAGAAATTTTGGTCTAGTGAATTATAGAATATTTTGTGCGGCAAATTTTTACTACTAGGAAAGGGGGTGAAATAGGGGTTGACCGACCATGCTATAAGTATTACTATACCGTAGGTATAGTAATACTTAATAGTAGGTATAGTAGCACTGTAGGTCTTAAGTGGTTTTTCATTTGAATAATAAATTATTTCTTGAACCTTAGTACTTTCCAAGAAAACGTTTCCCGAAAAAACTCTACTGGTCAACCGGGAAGTACCCTGATTGTACGACTCGCATGGTACATAAACTCTAGTATAAGTGTGATTGAAATTGACCTTACTAATATGTTGAGGTCACTTTTCAATTTAACGACTATGTAAAAAATAAAACAGGGAGAAAAAAATAGCCCTTTCTTTCTTGCCGGTTCTTCTCGTTACAAGGTCTCCCGCCGTAGGGTTTGTGAACCGATGGCGTAGCTTCTTTGACGTTCATAAGTGCTTGAATCAGCCTAGACTGAATTGACGATTAGCCTAGACGCAGTATGGCCAAGTTTGTAGGAGACGCTGGAAGGCTGAGTCCCTTAGTCGCCTTTTACGACACCCACGGGATGAGAGGGGTAGTGCTATTCTAAGCCGACACTACACAGCAAAAAAATAATTATTAAGTATTAAAATCGGTAGACAGCTGACGAAATTATGATTAAACATACATAAAAAATGTATATATGCAGTCGACTGAACCTCCTCCTTATTGAAGTCGTTAAAAAAATCAGTCTTAAAATAATGACGATTCAAATCGACCCTAACTCTGAGTTTGTAAAGATAAAAGTTTAATGGACTTGTTTAACGAAAGTTGGCTTTGCGTAGGCATCTCATAATGCAACAAGAAAGTAAAAGTAACAAAGTTCCACGAAAGTAAACATTTCTGGTTAAACTTGATGATTTATATTGTAAACAGTTCTTTTGTACAATAACAGCGAGTCCCGACTTCTCCCTCGGGACAGGCTTGTTTTCACCGCGTCAATAGCAATCGATCGGGAAACGTTGATATTATTGAGGAAATCAAACCGTTTATTAGTTTATTACGTCGTGTTTGTTTGTTAACAACTAAGCAGCGAGCCTTCCATCATCTATTAGAAACCATCATGTCATAAGAACGTTTTGTTTGCGTTTCGTTTTTATTGAATTGTCACATATTGATACACTTCACTTTGGAGTCAATGATTAACGCCCGAAAATAATAACCTATCTGTAGATATGGATTGGTCTATCTAAGATCGTTGACTAGGATACTGGCTTCGTTGCCTAGCAACCGTCGTTATTTTGGTCATATTAACAAAAATATCCTAGGTAACTATCTCATTTAGCCCTATCCATATCTACAGATAGGTTATGTTATTGGTTTCGGGCGTTAGCGAACTATTAATACGTCACAAAACTTCCGTCAAAAAATGCAATTAAAATTTATGAAAAATCTCACACCGAATGTAATAACGTCTAAAAAAAATAGAGTTAAATATTTTTTACAAAATCCCCCGACTAAAAGTGATATAAATTACAAACGCAAGAAAAATCCGTCGGGTGCTGAGATTACCTGCCGTACCGTGAATAATATTTTTCAGATGTGATCAGAGAGAGGTGGCAAAGGCAGCACCCGACGGATTTTTCTTGCGTTTGTAATTTATGTTACTTTTAGTTGGGGGATTTTATGACCTTTCGAATGCAACAAACCGCATCGAAATCGGCCCGGTAGTTTGCGAGAAAAGTGGCAACAGACATACATACATACACAGACACAAACAACCTCTAACCCCAAACGCATATATCGCCTCCGTTCCGTTCCGTCCGACGTAGGTAAAAAACAAGCTTAGTTTATGAGATTCGTAGTATGAGATAGCGCAGTAAGATTGAAACAATACTGCGCTAGGAGATGGCGGTAGGCCCCTGAATAGTAGATGTAATACCGACGATATAAGGCTTTTAACATAGATTCTCGATTCTTCGCTTCACTACAAGACTAATCATATTAATTTGTGATCCCCCCGACTGAGAGAGAAATATAATATTTTTGGTTTTTTTTGTGTCGGGGGTTTTTTAAATTTTAAAATTTTATTTTTATTTCATCCTTTTTAAATTACACACAAAATAATAAAAAAACCGCATTAAAATCGCTGGATTCGTTTAGGCTCTACGAAGATACGTACAGACAGACAGACAGACAGACATAGGCTTCAAAATTATAACACCCCTCTTTGCGCTGCGTCGGGGGTTAAAAATGACTTTGAATGTGATCACACACAGAACACAGAAAGAGGTTGAATGAAGAGGTACTGAAAACAGAATTTCTCCAAAAACAGGCACAAATGCAAGGACTACTTCTGAGTTTTGCGACAAAAATTTAAAAAGGAAAATATAAAAATGAAAACCAAAAAAATATCAAATAATAAAACCCCATATTCAACAGAAACCGTTGTCATAATATCCTTTTTGAAGTCGGTTTTAAAATTTTTATTTTTTTTGTGTTATATATGCTCAGTACTTTTTACCATGTCCATCGTGAGGAGCATAATTGCTTAGGAATCGTATCGCACCCTTGATATACATATTATTTAATACTTCCGATGAACATGTGTGGTCTTCATCATCCGTTCCACTCCACCAAATGGTGCTTTATGGAAGCAACTGCACGAGTTACTTAAGAAAACACCGAAATCGATGTAGGTGTGCCTATAACATTTGAAGAGTTCCCTGGATTTCTCCAGGATCCCATCATCAGATCCTGTCTTGATAACAATGGGACCATCTTGAAAGTATACCCTTTCAAACAAAAATAATAATTATTCAAATCGGTTATGACCGAGTACTGAGGTAACAAACATTTAAAAAAACATACACACGAATTGATAACCTCCTCCTTTTTTTGAAGACGGCAAAAAATTGTTACTCAACTCTTTCGCTGCTAGCAAGTTCCCCTTGATCAATGCACCTGTCAAAACTGGTTCCTACATACCTTACCGATCTACTTAAACAGGACAAGCACCTAAAATTGACCTTTTTAAACTTCCTCCTCTTTCCTAAACAATTCTGAGGAAACAAAAGTAATTAATCAAGGCATTGTTACCTTTGTCCGAGGCGGTACGCAACGAGCTAGCTTCACAAAAGGGAGAATTAGCTTCGTCAGACTTTTGACACGGAGACACGGACCATGCGGTCTTGGAAATTGATACAAAAGATCTAAATGACGTAACTGGGGGACAAAAAAAATAAACTGTCTACGTTTTTCGGCAGTTGCAGGACGGTAGTGTAATTTTTTGGGCGGTTGTGTTTGTCGTTATATAAGTAGTACATATAGAAATTAGATAATACGCACAGCTCTTGACTTTGCTTTATCTCTGATTAGTTTGTGGATTGAGGTAATTGGTTATAAATAGCCAGTATTATACAGGATATTAAACAGGACGACCTGTTTGGCGCAGGGGTCCCGGGTTCGATCCCCGGACAAGTCAAATATTTGTGTGCATGTTTTTGGTTGGTGGTAGGACTTGTTGTAAGTCCGCCTGGCTAGCTACCACCATTTTATCAAAGTCTGACGCCATAACAACAATGTTTTCAGCATTGTTGTGTTCCGGCAGTTAAAGATTAGATAGCCAGTTCCTCAGTGATTGAGGATTCCGGGAGAGGCTCGCTTCCATCTTCAGCCTAATAGTTACCCGTCGCTCATAAAAAAAATGAACATTTATGTCTTGGTCTGGGTGTTTAATATGTATATTATGTATGTATTTACGAAAAAAAAAGTATTTAAGTATTTTATCCGTTATCTAATATCCAAAACACAAGTTCGTCATGAAACTTAACGTGGGCTAGATAATTGGTGTGATTGTATGCAATTATTATTATTATTTATTATATTCTCGGACTAACAGATGGTTTCGAAAAAAAAATTACATACACTCGTGATAATTGTGTTTTCCAATGCACTTAAATTAAAATTAAAGATAGATAACAATAATGATATCAAATTGTAATTAATTCTCGGATATTGACGGGGATTTAATTAATGTTTTTAATTCTGAAGTACTGTTATCGTAATCTTTAGCGATACATCGTGATTTTTGATAAGGCATTTGTTGATCACTAGTACTTAAACTGAAATAAAGGAAGTACAGTTAACAGCACAACACTTTAACATGATAATTGAAGACATTCAAAATCGTACGAACGGAAGTGACAGTGTACAGTTGGGGAACTTCCCGGTTGAACAGTAGAGTTTTAAATAGAAAAATATTGGAAAATGTCAACTCGGCCACAAGTGAATTCTCAGATGGGACTCGAACCCAAGACCTTTGGAATTGGCACGAGAGCTTTGGACCGGAATAAAACTTTGGTTTATTTTTTGCTTTTTAGTTTTTTGAAGTCGGTTTTAATTTTTTTTATTTTTTTGTTATAAGACTTACAGAAACAGATTATGTCATAAATAGTAGAATTTCTTTAAAAAGTTTAAAATAAACGTGTCCCAAAAAAACTGTACTGGTCAACCGGGAAGTTCTCCGCTGTACGTACAGTCGCGCAAACTTTCCGCAGGACTGTATCTAGAATTTTAGACAAGGATCAAGAGGGAACCCATTCATAATAATAATAAAAAAATAGTATTATTCACCAAATACTTATGAGGCAACGGCAGTGACAAAATTTAAAACCTTACGTGTGTCTGTATTGTCAACGGACCGAAGAAACTTAACTCCTATACATTTACACAATGATTTTATTAACAGTATTCGAGAAAATAATCAGCTTTTCCATACATCTTGGTCGAATAGCCTATACTATTTTATGGAACAGCAGATTTTCAGATTTCCTTGTTGGCTCGTTAGTAAACGTTGTAGTATTGATGGACCACCACCTCTGGTTTTCTGTTAATAAAAAAAGTCAGGTGTACCTATGTAATGTACCTATGTACCTGTGTACCTGTGTAAACCGCCTCTGTGGTCTCGTGGTAACAACCACCGGTTTCAGACCCAGAGGCCTCGGGTTCGATTCCCGGCGGCGGTACATATTGTATTCGGTTTGTTTGGTGGTAGGATTTGTTGTAAGTCCGCCTGGCCATCTTATCTAAGTCTGACGCCATAACGACAAAGTTTTCAGCATTATTGTGTTGAACAATGCTCAGTTAGATATAATATAGCCAGTTCCTCAGTGATTGAGGATTCCGGAAGGGGCTCGCTTCCATCTTCAGCCTTATCAATACTTAAATACAAGTATGATAAATGCCAACAACATCTCCGTTGTTCATTTTTTTTTAATTAAATTTAACTCAATTAAATAAATAAATAATTACATTTATTATAAACGGATAGGTTTAAATCACTAATTTATTCAATTTGTCTTTTTTCCCGCATTATTTCATTTATTTTTTCGGTACATTGTAAAAGATGATAGCATCTGACACAATTTTGCACAATTATTTATTGTTTGTATTAAGTTAGGGTACTTTAAGGTCTGTTTGTTTTCAAGGTTATATTTAAGAATAATTGTATACGATGTTTGATACCTAAATAATTAAAAAACCTATATAGGAACCTTTCTGTTTCACAAACCCAACTCACGCAGGTAAACGAAACAAGATAAGCTACTTACCACCTTATCACCAATTTATCTTTCAAAACAGTAGACACGTCATTTGAACTACAAAGGGACGTCCAATGCATATAAATTGAACTCATCAATTATTTAATTCATTCGCGTTTTCACAATGCTTGTGTTGTTTGTTGTTTTCAGTTGTTTATTGTACGTGAATGGTAAAAGTGTTGAGCGCCCAAATGGAGTGTTTGGATACCACGAAACGATTGGGGTTCCTAAAGCAAAGGCTATATTGAAAAGCGAGGCGTTGAGGATTGTAG
Organism: Chrysoteuchia culmella; assembly: GCA_910589605.1. Classification (NCBI taxonomy): domain Eukaryota; kingdom Metazoa; phylum Arthropoda; class Insecta; order Lepidoptera; family Crambidae; genus Chrysoteuchia; species Chrysoteuchia culmella. The sequence continues at coordinate 18,380,954 of OU342655.1, read as the reverse complement.
GAGGTACCGCTGTTCCGTCTGTAACAGCTCATCCTCATCAAGTAAGAAGTTTTTTAGTTTTTAAAACCTTAGGTGTGTCTGTATTGTCAACGGACTGAAGAAACTTAACTCCTATACATTTACACCATGATTTTATTATTAACAGTATTCGAGAAAATAATCAGCTATCACATATGTCTTGGTCGAATAGCCTAGCTACTATACTATTTTATGGAACAGCAGATTTTCAGATTTCCTTGTTGGCTCGTTAGTAAACGTTGTTAGTATTGATGGACACTAACACCTCTGGTTTTCTGTTAATAAAAAAGTCAGGTAATAAACAATGTACCTATGTATGTAGGTATACCTGTGTAAACCGCCTCTGTGGTCGTGGTAAAAACCACCGGTTTCCGACCCAGAGGTCTCGGGTTCGATTCCCAGCGGGGGTACCTACATATTGTATTCGGTTTGGTTGGTGGTAGGATTTGTTGTAAGTCCGCCTGGCTAGCTACCACCATCTTTTTATCTAAGTCTGAAGCCATACCAACAATGTTATCAGCATTTTTGTGTTGAATAATGCTCAGTTAGATATAAGATATTTTTTATTAATTTATTTATTAAGCCTTTATATTTATTTGAAAGTACTACAATACACAATAATTACAACTAATTTGGGTTTATATTCTTAGAGTTTGCAGCAGCATCCTTTGAAAGTCTGCCCCTCCCGGACACAAAGGCTCCAGTCTGTCCCAATTCACCCTATCTCTGGCCAGTGTTGGCCAAAGTGGGTCTATCTGATTTCGATATTTGTCCGACCATCTTCGTATTGGCCTTCATATTTTTCTATTTTTTCTCGAGGGGTCCATTCAACAATAGTTATTTATTATGCGAGGCTGGAAAGTTGGTTATTTAACGGCGAGTTACCTCTATTGAAAACTGAGCAAGTGAAGGATTCTAGGATTGTTCAAAGATTGAATCCTGAGCGAAGCGAGTATTTCAAAGGTACAAGACGCTAAAAACTTTTTCACCTCACAACAGCGAGGAACATTTTATGGTTGTTTCCGCGGTCAACTTCCGGTAAAACATTCTTTAAACATAAAGTTTAATCTAAATATACCTTATTCTCGTTGTTTTAATGATATAAAAACTAAAATAATAAAAAAGGGAGTATAATAGTTAATTCAAAGTTATTTAAAGTAGGAATATATTGTAACTTATAAATAACAATAAAAACGGGGTGCAACTCGGTTGGCATAAAAACAGTTGATCTAATTTCAATGTCACTAACGTTCACTTGATATAATTTGAGCCCACCACCAGGGGGCTTACATACTAGTCAGTGACAGAAACGAATCGCCTAAAAACCGACTACACGTAGTCTTGTATGCCCTACCCCTAGAGTGTAATTTAGCGAGGCGGCCCGCGTGCAGACGAGCAGGTGGTTTTCAAGCTCGCCTCCGCGGCTGAGGCTGGCCGACCCGCAAGCTGTAACTGCGGTGGTGAGCTAAAACAATCTGCGTCGATATGCACGCATGGGACCGCCGGAGCCTAGCAGCGCCGGAGCCGTGACAGAACACTTGCCTGCTGCATGCTTGCTTGGATGCTTGCTTGCATGCTCGCTTGCATGCTCGCTTGCATGCTTGCTTGCATGCTGGCTTGCACGCATGCTTGCGTTGGGCGTTAGGCCATATACCTAATGAATTATATGTATTGAAATCACCATAACACTGAAAAATATTTTTTAAGTGCTTGGCTTGAGTTTTTATGGCATTTAAAGTATAGGTAAAAAAAAGTATATGTGAAAAGTTGATTAGACTACATGAATGTAAAATGAGCATTATATCATTGAATGATTAGGTCAAATAATTATTAGGCCAATCGATTTTTATATCAAATGGAATTATGGTAAATAAAATTATATCATTCGTATGTTATGTAATGTGATCGGTATGTCAAATGAAATTATATGAAATGTTATTATATCAACTGATCGTTAGTTCACTTAAATTTATGTCATACATTACACACCCATAAAAACGATTCCGTAAATATTGACACTGACATGAGGTACAAGACAAAGACAATTTAAAAATAAAGATTTATGTCACGTTCCGAAATCCAATCACAGGTTGTGAAATCTCACCCAGCCTAATGTATATTTTTTATAACAAATAGTTTAATCTTATTGTTATTCTTTTTATGATTCAATGAACTAAAATAATATAATAAAACCAAAACGGAGTATTATAATTAATTTAAAGCTATTTAAAATAAAAATAAAATGTAACAATAAAGTCAATAGTGCGATTCGGAACGCATTATATCATATTTTTACCGACTTCAACAAAAAAGGAGGGAGGTACTCAATTCAACGCGTATTTTTTTTTTTTTGTCGCATGTATGTATAACGATTACTCCGGTGTTGGTGATCCGATTTTAATAATTGTTTTTTTGTTCGATCGGGTATACTGTCAATTTGGTCCCATATAAGTCTCATTGAGATCCGATGATAATCTTCGGAGATATGAGGGCCTAATGTCATGGAAGTCATGAAACAATTATATCATCCAGGTAATTGTTAGATTCTTGTTCGAGCTGAAGTTTCAGGCAATAATTATAATTCTTTATTTATCTGAAAGAAAATGGTTTATGTGTGGTCCCATATAATTTTTACGAAGATCTGACTAGTAGTTTTTTCATAATCTTGAAAAATATCAATCACCTTTTGGCAAGTAGTCGTTTACCTAGATGACATTGTTGTGTATGGGCTGATTTTTAGTGTAAGTAACGGCACATGATGTAACTAAAAAATCTGAAATAAAAACATTTTATAAAAAAAATTCTAACCGACTTCAAAAAATAAAAAATAAAACTTTTGGAGTCGGTGCTAGCTAGTAAGGCCAAAAAAATATATAGTTAATAGAAGTGCAATGTAGAATGCCCTGGCTGGCACCGACTCCAAAAGTTTAATTTTTTACTTTTTGAAGTCGGTTTGAATTTTTTTTATAAAATGTTTTTTTAGGTATTAAATTAAAAAAGTACTTTGCCGCGCTAGGCCGCAAAAAGCTATTTCTATGCCTAAACTGATTGACAAAACCTCCTTTTCAGAGCGTGTGAGGTGAAAACTTCTTTGTCCATTTGTTTCTTGGTACTCTCCACAATTTCAAATTCAATTTTTCCAGTCCATCTCCATCTTAGTTATCGAACTTTGGTTTCCACGTCTTTCCATTTTGCAATTTTCCTTAAATCACTCGCCCTCTTCCTGTCCTCCCTTGTATGGCCAAATATACTCCTCTCCATACTTCTTTGACATGACACCAACTTAAGGATATGGTTTTTTGTTGTAGTTGTAGAAGTTTTTGATAGTGTTACAAAAAAAAGGGAGAGAGATTAAATGAGAGACATGTAGGTCTATTCTCGTTTTGCGAACGACATCTCTGTCTGTTTAGACAATCTTAAACTGTCGATGATTGTTTTCAGTAAAGTTTTATACAGATTTGTGACTCTACAAAATGTTGAATTCGCAAGGTGGCGGCGCGAGAAATAATCACCTAAAACTATTTAAAATTTATTTATAAATTAAAATAATAAGTAGGTATTCAGTAAAAGTAATGTTATTTATTAAATTATTATTATTTGGTGTTTGGTGGACGACTTTGATGGTTCAACCGTTATGAATATAGGTACTTTATAAGATTTATTTATTTATTATTAAGCATAATTAAACGGGTATAAACTCAATTACATAATTATCTTAAACAAAGTACATAATTTACATTTATAAAAATGATAGTTAAATTCTATTACTGATACTTTTAGAACTATCAAAAAATATATCAATTTCTGAAAAAGTTACCAGGAGCGTGTTTAGTGCTTCATGCATACGACACAATGGTGATTGCGCGCGCGCCACCGTACGACACGGTGGTGGCGCGAACAACCGATGTCTACGACTTGAACGTATTCTTAAATAGTTTTCGGGAACAAAAAAAACAACTGTTCAACACATTCAGGTGAATCAATAGCACCCCGTAAGATCGCCACAGCCGTTGCAATGTCCGTACAAGCTCTCCTGCATTCTAAAGAGTCCATCCCCAACATACCTAGTAAAAACTTAGTAGGATACATAAAGGGATAGTATCCATACATCCGCTTATAATAGTAGCGAAGAAAAGCCTTTTAAACCTTTTTCAGCATTAAGGCATATTTGGCTTCGTGTGGGTTCCAAATACATGAGCTAGACTCCAGCGAGCTCCTCACAAGACCAATGAACAGAAGCTTTATGACCTCAAGGTTCTGAAAATCACGTGAATTGTGTTTTCAAAAATAAATCGTGGCAAAAAACGAATTTTACCCACTTTGATAACAGTTCCAGCCATGTTCATACTCTTAAAAAGTTTGTAAACACTTAAAGCAAGGAATTAACTAATTCAGAACGGTTTAAAGTTGATAAAATCAGCTCAAACATCAAAATAACCATGTTGCCCTTATTTTTTTTGAGTATTATAGTAAGTTGACTGTCACGCTATGCCTCCCTTATGTGCGTTACACTACACATACAGCAACAATAAAAACATTAGGGTTTTAAGTTATCTAAAAATATTATATAACAGATCCAAGGGAGGAGCAGAGCTGCCCTACACAAGCATTACTACATACTTCCTGGGTAGTTCTGGCCACAGTATATAAATGTAACACAAAAGGTTAAACTATTTTATTTATTTATTTATTTATTAAGTTTCTTAACGTTGACACTTCTCGCTGTACTAAAATTATCTAGCCATTCCATCTAACCTCTTACTTTTGTTCTGTTTCAAATAGACTACATACCGAATTCACCACTAGAAAACGACTTTAACAACATTAATTGAATACGTTCCTATTCACTCGATTCTCATTCTATGAATGGGAACCCGCGAAAGTGGTTGACACAACTTTCATTAATTTGATGACGACCGTTTTCGTAGTCTTCCTGTGACAATAGACCCTCAACCGGGTAAAAGCTTCCGACTCCAACTTTATGTAAAACAAAGGAATCCTTTCTAAATATACCATACTAATGTTAGTTAAATACCAAGGTATCTTTTGAGAGTAAGTGTGAGGTCGAATAATTTTAAGGTTTACGTAATCTATTCAGGAAGCACTTTGGTACAGTTTTGATCTTGAAGAAAAGCACGAATAAGACGGGGGGATGTTGCTAGTGTTATACAAATTTATGGGACCTTTTCGGATTTTTTTTTACACAATCCTTTCAACCTTCGCGAGACGAACCCGTAGAAACCAGACTCAACGTCCTAGGACTAAAACCAAAGGAACAGGAGTAATCTCTAATAAAAACCCCCATTTTGCTCAGTTTACTTAGGTAAGCCTTTTCGAACATTCATTTGTTGCGGAAGTTACTTTATGTGAGCATATCCGCCCTAACTTTGCCAGCGAGGTCTACTGTTCTCATAGAACCACTAGTCGTATAAATTGTTTAAAGTATCACAATTAAAATCTCGCCAAAATTGGTCCCCCATCCCGTGACCGACCATTGCGAAAGTTGCTTCACCGCCACAATCAAAGTTCTAGCGTGTTTACCTGCGCCACCAAGTACTTCTTTTACAAAACATATGAACTTAATATGACTTTATTTGCAATTCCAGGCGGGTTTAGTGACACTTCTTACCTCAGGTGGTACCTCAATCTGTGGAGGTTCCATAATTTCTGACACCAGGATCCTCACAGCAGCCCACTGCTGGTGGGACGGGCAGAGCCAGGCTCGCCAGTTCACCGTCGTCCTTGGATCCTTGACTATCTTCAGTGGTGGAACCAGGATTGTCAGCTCTGACGTTAACGTTCATCAACAGTGGAATCCTAATGACGTCACGAATGATATTGCTATCGTGAAGATCTCTAAAGTAAATTTTAATAGTAAGTACTTACAATACAAGGTAGTTATTTAATGACAAAGAGTTGCCTGACATCTGAGTCCAATCTACGGCAGATTTATTATCTCCAACACCAGGGTACTCACACGGGCAGAGCCAGGCTCGCCAGTTCGCCGCCGTCGTTGGATCCCTGACTATCTTCAGTGGGGGAACCAGGATTGTCAGCTCTGACGTAGGCGTTCACCAACAGTGGAATCCTAATGCAACGCAGCAGCCGACTTTCGTCGAAAGAAGAGCTCTTTTTCGCCGTACCGGGTCGAGATGCAGACGGTTTTGTCGAGGTTCGTAACAAAAAGCGACGTCGTCAGCGAGTGAGCTCGAATCATCATGGCACCGCACTGACAGGGCTCAACTTCCTGCTGCGAGCTGCCATACCGACTACGGCCGTGTACCTGTCCCGCCTGCACTACACCACCACTACGCAGGACGTGATAGAGTACATCAAGTTGAAGACCAACATCTGTATGAGAGTTTAGCCTGTGGAGTCGCGCCATAACACAAATTTTAAGGTGTTTGTGGTGCGCATCCTGACAGCAAGGCTGGAATATTTCATGAAGGAGGCTTCTGGCCGCAGGGCGTCGTATGCAGACGCTTCAGAAAGACTCGACACAGAAGATGTCAAATTGATTTTTGAGTTTTATTTTTAATTTTAATATGTATGTAAGTCTTAAAGGTATTATTGTATGGGCCTTGATTAATGGTTAAATAAAATAAATTTTCTATTCTATTCTATAGTGAGGATCTTTAAAGTCAATATTATTAGTAAGTGTAATACATAGCGGTTATTGTAAGTAAAGGCCGCTTTCTGACATTTGAGTCCAATCTGCATCTTTTAACCGCCTCTTTGGTCTAGTGGTAACATTCACCGGTATATTCCCAGAGGGGGTACATATTGTTCTCGGTTTGGTCGGTAGTAGGACTTATTGTAAGCCCGCCTGGCTAGCTACCTCTTTTTCAAGATCATCTAGCTTAATCATAGCAAGATAATCTTAGCCTTCATCATACCTGATGTTAAATATTGATAACATTGTGGTTATGGCATCAGACTTAGATAAGACCATCTTATCTAAGTCTGATGCCATAACCACAATGTTTTCAGCATTGTTGAGTTCCGGCAGTTAGAGATAAGGTAGCCAGTTCCTCAGTGATTGAGGATTCTGGGAGAAGCTTGCTTCCATCTTCAGCCTTATCAATATTTAACATTAGGTATGATGAAGGCTAAGATTATCCCCGTTGTTCATAAAAAAGAGGGATCTTTCATCTCCAACACCAGGGTCCTAACAGGGGACGACCATACTTTACATCTCTATCTTCAGTGGAACCAAGATCTGACGCCAGCGTCCATCATTTTTACAATTTTATTAGGTTGTATCATTACGTCATAAGTACAATTTTCAAGATAAACGTTTGTTTTTTTTTTACAAAGGTAGTTTACAACACGCAGAGGGCGGTACTTACAGTTATTACCAAATAAACCTTGTTTTGTGGAGTAGGGAAAAAGGTATAGAATTCTAATTTTCTTTTTGTGAATCGTTTTCACGGCTCTGGCTTCTATGACCTTCAGCCGCTATAGAATTCAAAGAATAGCAACGCCTACAGTCTACAATAATTAGAAATTCAAAACATAGAGAGTTATTGTCTTATTTCTCGCTTAAAATATAAAATTTCTAAGACGAGAATTAGCTGTTTCGTAGAAAGGGTTTGTTAAATATTACATTTATTAAGAGATTCCTGTCCGGTTCGCGAGGCCAACAAATGTCCCAGATTAGGGACTTATCTCCATTGCTAAGTTACGGACCCTCCGCAAGGCCCTGTAAACTCGAACGGGTTAACATAAACACGTTTGATTAGTTCGTATCTTTTTGGACAATGTCCGAAAGATAAACACCTATTAAATTCGAAAGTTGTTTCAGAATTTTGTGCTTTGTCACTTTACGTGAGCAGTTTTAGGTTGTCATAATACCTGAAATTACAGGTAAAAGCGTTTCAGAAATACATTAGTGTTTTTCTAGTTCTTCATACAAGTTTTCATTGCCCGTTCACCCGTTTTGAGGTTAATGTTTGAGTCTAAAAGTTACGTAAATGTTTTTTTGCTTCTTTATATCCTTTTTTGTTCCAATACTTATCAAAATTAGTTCAATACTTTGAGGGTGAAAACTGGTTTAGTTTCGCGTTGTACAAATGCATGCACAGTGGCGTTCTTTCTAGGATTATGATACTAGAAATAATGAACTTGTCTCCATCTTAACATTCTCAGCTCTTTTCTTTGAGTATATATTTTTCGTACATAGATGTTCGTAAATATATACGTCACAAGTGTCTAGGGACCAAGTCCTGTTTTGAGTATAAAAAATATATTTCTGACTGGCTTCTTACTTTATTTCTCTCCTTAATGAAGTAAGTAGCGAAATTTACAAAAAAAACACCGATCCATAAAAGACAAAATAATAATCCTGTGTGTAGTACTTTTGATGTCTGCAGTTAGGTTACTTATAATAATAATACAATCTTTCACAGACAACATCCAAGCGATCGCTCTGCCGACAGCAACAGATGCCAGTGAGGCCTTTGCGGGACTGACGGGAACAATCTCTGGATACGGGAAGACCAGTGACGGTGAGTCATGCTTCATGCGCCTTTCGGACTAGGTATTTCGAATGACAACAGCTACAAAGTGGTAAAATTTATTCTCAATTCATACCCGGCATTGAAATGGGATTTTTATTTCCCCCATCGTTTTTAATGTATTTTTTACCTACAAAGACGACATGTTATAACGTTAACTTAATCAGAACCGAGGCCCAATGTTTCAAGTTGACAAACCGCTTTTAAATAACTTTTTCGCCTAAACCATTTTCTGAAAGCATGTAATTTCGTTGAATACATTTTCCAGTATAAGGGCTCCATACATTGGCGTCTAATTATTTTGTCGGCAGTCCGCGGCCGGCTTAGGGACACCCGGACTTAACAAGTTGGGTAATATTAAATAGAGAGCACTTAAGTGCACAGGGACGAACTTCCGGATGCTAAAAATAAATAATGTTAAGCAAAAAAACATTTTTTTTGGAATAACTTTGCATTTGTTTCTCTTCGTGAGTTCCTGAGTGGAGATCGGCAAACGTAGTGTAAACTCAAACTCAATATCATTTATTCAGTCTAGACTGTTACAAGCACTTGTGATCATGTCAAAGAAGCTACGCCATCGGTTCACAAACCATACGGCGGAATGGAACTTTGCATACTTATCTATACTAAATATCTATACTAATCGCTAATCGCGCTAATCTCAGGAACTACTGAACCGATTTAGAAAATTCTTAGACCATTAGAAAGCTACATTTCTCCCGAGTGACATTGGCTATATTTCATCCCGATATTCCCACGGGAACGGGCACCACGCGAGTAAAACCGCGAGGATCCGCTAGTAATATTATAAAGCGGAAGAGTTTGTTTGTTTGAACGCGCTAATCTCAGGAACTACTAGACCGATTTAGAAAATTCTTAAACCATTAGAAAGCTACATTTCTCCCGAGTGTCATAGGCTATATTTTATCCCGATATTTCCACGGGAACGGGCACCACGCGAGTAAAACCGCGAGGATCCGCTAGTAATATTATAAAGCGGAAGAGTTTGTTTGTTTGAACGCGATAATCTGAGGAACTACTAGACCGATTTAGAAAATTCATAGACCATTAGAAAGCTACATTTCTCCCGAGTGACATAGGCTATATTTTATCCCGATATTCCCACGGGAACGGGCACCACGCGAGTAAAACCACGAGAATCCGCTAGTAATAAATATTGGACAAAATCACAGTACGTTGATTTCATTACGAGATACAAAGTGGCTTAATAACTTGTGTTACTGATGTTATTCTTTTTTTAATTCCAAAACAATGTGAATTGAAAAACAATTTCAGTTTTTAATTCTAAAGAATGTAGTGTGAAGGACAGGAGGGATATTGGTAGGTATTATATCTAATGTATTCTTATCTAAAGAACTTATATGAGAAAAGATTAATTAACTAATAATCACATATCAATATCATGTGCGATATCAACAAAGTTTGTAAATTGTTTTGGTTGATGTAATGTTATTGTAATTTGAAACAAGTTAAAGTAACCAAAGTCTAAAACTTTTCCTACACGTGCCCTTAACTAAGTCTTCCCTTAGTCCGTCCCTGCCTAGGCATGAATCTGATCCCAAATAAGGGCAAACAACATGAACCCTTAGCTTCCCCGATTTGTACAGGCGGACGCTTGTCTGAGTCGGGAACAAAAGAGAATTAAAGCGCTTTTATAATTTCTAGAATTATATTAGATTGTGGAAAGGATGAATGCTGGGCGCGAAATCAAATCGGAATAAATGATTCTGGAGTTCTGTAGTTCTTATTGTATTGGAATAGAAAGAATAGGAAGGGTTTTGTTTATTAATGACGTGGGCTTTGTCAATTTAATTAAATATATTTATTGCAGTAAACTGTGTATCTTTGCAGGTAACATTGCATAAGTAAGTAAGTAAGTTCTTTATTGTGTATGGATTTAAGGTCACATAAACAGATATAAATGTCTATCATAAAAATTTCACTTAATCCTTTACAAATATATACACACCTTTACAGATATATACACAAAAATACAAATACAAAGGCCTCAAAAGTAAATAAAAAATAAAAATAAACATTTTTTAAAGAATAACTACATAATATAACGAATAACTAGGCTACTTATAATTTAAATATTCCTGAACACTATAAAAACATTTGTTCACAAGCCATTTTCTTATTGATGACTTAAAATGAGTAAATTTCAAAACTTTAAATTCTTCTGGCAATTTATTATAAACTTTAATACACATCATAAAGGTATTATTAGATACAAGTGATAGTTTTGATGCGGGATTGTATAGTTTATTTTTATTATGTAAGTAACAAACAATATACCCTAATCGGAGGATATATCTTAGAAACTAGAAGTTAGAATCTATGGTACTAACCCATACGAAGGTCGATCCAGATTAATTTAATAAAATTAAATACTGGGCCCGTAGACAGAGTAACATTGTTCGTTACATACGAAACGATAATTCGATAAGTTGTTGTCTGTATTTGCCAATTAACTTGCGGTAAGACCACGCAATGTAGAGCGGCTTATGCCGATCGGCCAATGTCATACATTTAATTCTTATCGAACTTCAACCGCCTCTGTGGTCTAGTGGTACAACCACCACTATCAGACCCAGGGGTCCCTGATTCCCAGCGGGGGGTACATATTGTATTCGGTTCGGTTGGTGGTAGGACTTGTTGTAAGACCGCCTGGCTAGCTACCACCATCTTATCTAAGCCTGACGCCATAACTACGTTTTAAGCATTGATGTGTTCCGGCAGCTCGAGATAAGATAGCCAGTTCCTCAGTGGCTGAAGATTCCGGGAGAGGCTCGCTTCCATTTTCAGCCTTATAAATACTTAACATCAGGTATGATGAAGGCTAAGAGTCTCCCCGTAATTCATAAATAAAACGTCGTTGTCGTTTTTGAATTGTTACATTGGCTAGGTGCCCAGGTTCCATAGTCCCCAATTTTAGTGGATGGAACTTCCGTCTGGATTTGCTTATACTAAAAACTTTTTTATAGAATGCATTTTACTATAGATAAATACGCTGCGTGATAGGAGCGTAGTAGAAGCAAGATGGACATGGGTTTCCATTTTCATTTTCATGCTTCTGCTTGCAAAACTTTTCTTCTTTATTCCTAGTCACCTGTGGAATAAACCATAAGTATATTACGTATGTACGTACGAATTCTTATCAAATCCTTGTCATTCCAGCTCAGACCAGTTTCCCCACCACAACTTCACTGCACCACACCACGGTCACCATCCTGACCAACCAGGAGTGCCAGAAGAACTTCGACATCACTATCCACAGCAGCCACATGTGTACCGGAGGCCAGGGCGGAGTCGGCACCTGCGATGGGGACTCTGGTGGACCTATCACAGTCACGTGGAAGAATACGAGAACACAGGTGAGATGAAAACGTACTATCTAATTTGGACAGACACCATCAACTAAGCCAAGACCCGTCCCCTGATTATGTAACTTGTTTCTTTCAACGTTGGATTGAAGTGCTGTCACATTGCTGCGTTAGTAAAAAATTATGTGACAACTAGCTTACTAAAGCAGCGATGTAACTGCACTTTCAATAAATTTCAATCAAAATCTGTTAGCAACAGAGTTAGATAATCAACTAGCTGAGCCTTTAGTACAAGTTGACATTTACTGTTAACCTTTTCGACAACTATCGAATGCTCCACTCAAGTCAGTAAAGCAGCATATTATACTATCTATACTAATATTATAAAGAGGAAAGATTTGATTGTTTGTTTGCATTAAATAGGCCCGAAACTACTAAACGGATTTGGATAAAATTTGGTTCACAAATCAAATCAATATCATTTATTCAGTCTAGGCTGTTACAAGCACTTATAAACGTCAAAGAAGCTACGCCATCGGTTCACAAACCCTACGGCGGGAGACCTTGTAACGAGAAGAACCGGCAAGAAACTCGTCAAGGGCTATTTTTTTCTCCCTGTTTTATTTCATACAGAGTCGTCAAATTGAAAAGTGAGCTTAACATATCAGTAAGGTCAATTTCCATCACAAAAGAAAATACTAATTATAATATTACATTTTATGGTTATCCTTACCGTAAACAATGTTCAACTCGCACAGATAGTAAATAGCCTGGTTATGAACATAGGATACTTTTTATCCAGATATTCTCACGGGAACGGGAACTACTTGACAATTAACAAACTATGCAATTATTCTTCTTCTTCTTATCGAGTGAGGATTACCACCACCACCACCCTCCACCACCACCACCACCTCCGGTGTCAGAGTTTATCAAGCCGCCTATAAGGCCTCTTGGCTTAACGACTGTAATCAAATGACAATAACCGGGACCGACGGTTTAACGTGCCCTCCGAAACACGGAAGCACTCAGTTATAATGCCACTTTACGGTCACCCATCCGACACCTGACCGGGCCGGACTTTGCTTAACGAACGTGATCGATTACGATCAGTCTGTCAAGCGCGGCCATGAGCGCTTCATGCAACTATTGTACGGTCTCCTAGTAATATTATAAAGAGGAAAGATTTGATTGTTTGTTTGTTTGCATTGAATAGGCTCCGAAACTACTGAACGGATTTTAATGAAATTTGGTTCACAGATAGTAGATAGCCTGGTTATGAACATAGAATACTTTTAATACCGATATTCCCACGGGAACGGGAACCACGCGCGGGTGAAAACGCGGGCGGCCGCTAGTTAAGGATATAAAAAGAGACAAAGCGATAATTTTCGAAAACGATTATAATTTTTCAAACTCGTACTAAGGGGACTGATATTGGTGTAGACCAAAAGGGATCCAATACATAAATATAAGAAGATCTGATTTAGGGTTAAGATCTGATGAGTTTGAATGGCGAAGGTTATATCTAAATATTAAGCTTGCTTAAAACCCCAATTACACATTATTTATTATTTACATATTGCAATAACCAATACAAGGGTTGATTTCTTTACTATAAAGTATTAAAATTAGTTGAGCGATCGAGGTGCGACAATCAAATATCGACAGTTAAAGAACCTATACCACAATAGTCAAATTAATTTGTTTGAAAGTATGTTTTCCTTTGTTCGTTAACTAAAAAATGACTTAATTTGGAATTTTCCCTGCTGTGAGAGATTGCTACCTGCCAAATATTATGAGTATTGCTCAATGGGAATAAAGCCCAGTTTTTGATATTCATAATCAAATGTGACCTAGGTGGCGCTACTACTTCATCACAAGTAGCAACAGGTTAAGGGCCTGTTTCATAATCTAAAAATATTTTCTGAGTAATTTTAATTATTTAACAAATAAATTAATAATAGGCATATAAGCATACTACACTACCTTATACTAACTATAACAAGAAAACGTCGTCCAACTGTTGCCCCGCTGAATACATATACTCAGCCGCTGGGCAAGATAGGCTGTTCTGAGTAGCTTAGTTGGCTGATAATTTGACATATTTTTCATATCATGTCTGCCAAAAAATCTGCCAAGTAAGCTACTCAAAACTGACGTTTAGATTGTGAAACAGGCCCTTAAATCATTAAAAAATTTACTCCCGTCTTTTAAAAACCCTTACTCTGGACAGAATCAAGTTCACATTAGGATCGAATCAATTTCAAAAATCTGTAATTTTAGTACTTTGAAAACGGCTGCTGTGGTTTCCATAGTACCGTTTTGACATTATTTCGATCCTGGAGGCCTACTCTCTAAGCCCGGCAACTAAGATACGGGCCCCCGAAGTTTGCCAAAACTACGGATGGAGCCTACTCTCTATTGATTTCGGATGTACTAGTTTTGGACAAACGGCACAAACAAATTGGGAGTAGGGACAACGTCAAAATATTCTCATTCATTCTTAGTTCGGGTCTCTGAACTATTAAGCTGTCCGTAGGTTATACGGAGTAGGAAACGTCAGTAACTTAGGCCGAAGCTACGGGTTTCGTGCTTAGAGAGTAGACCTCCTGATATGGACTCGATTCGATCAAGAGTAACCCCCCTGATAATCTGTTTTTTTCAGGTTGGCATTGTATCCTTCGGTCTCTCCGATGGATGTCAAAGTGGCGTCCCTTCAGTTTACACGCGAGTTACATCCTTCCTGAGCTGGATCAACGCTAACTTATAAAATATTAACTCAAGTATTGTTAAAAGGAAAAGAACAAACATTGACTGAGAGAAAGATAAGAGAATATTGATTTGAAAATTATATTTTAAGTAGTAATCAAATATTTTGTTTCATTGATATCTTATCTATGGATTGTAAGGTTAGTACTTTTATATTTATTATTTATAAATAGAAAAATATTGGAATCAATCAACTCGGCAGCAAGTGAATTCTCAGTTAAGACAATTCACTTGTGGCCAAGTTGAGTTTTTTTCAACGTTTTTCTATTTAAAAATTATCATAAGTATAAAAATAGCATTGAAAAATGCAAAATTCAAAAATCATAAAATACCTACGCGTAAGTTCTTAACCTGGATGAGGAAAAAAAAAATTGGGACAAACACAAGTGCAATACAAACAAACAAAATTAAAACTGAGCACGGTTTGTTCCAAAACGGCCCCCCAACTCAGCATGATGCTGACTTTTGGCAAGCGCTGGTCTTCCGTCGGTACCGTTTTGGTGGGGCCGAGAGCTGTATTATCAAAATTTGGGTGCATTATTGAAATTTTCTCATTTAGCCGATTTTTACTTTTTTTTTAGTAATAACTGGGCAGGCATTTGACCACCATCGTGCTTAACAAACAGGATGTGGTCTAAGGTGTTGCATGCTTGCCCAGGATATGCCTATTCACTCTCCCCTTCAAGAGGCCAAGGTTGTAGGAATCGGGGAACAGATGAGCAGGCAGCGCATTCCATTCTTTATCGGTTCGCATAAGAAATGTGTCAGCAAAGGGCTTGGTACGGATTGGTAGAATGTCTACGACGAATTTCAGCAGGCTAAGTAGGTCTCAAATCTCACTTATGCATGATATTGTATGAAAGAGTGATTTGAGTTGATTTTGAGTCATTCTCAAATCTCAATTTAGAAACCGAGACGATTAGTAGGTATACGCAGACGATGTCGCGGATATCTACTAGTTTTTAATAAAAATCTGAAAAAAAGCGTGATGATCAATGTGGAATTACTTCGTTTTGAGAGGTCCATCTATCTGACGTCACAGTCAATATTGTCATACGGGCCGGATTGATTCATTGTGATCGATTTACAGTTAGTATAGCCGTAATTTAGAGTGGAACAAATAGCCGCCTTCCATTATTCCGTACAATTTGGGAAACTAGATTACTGATGTTGATGTATTTATAGAAGTTTCAGTCTTTTGTAAGATTGAAAGTAATTTATACTAGCACTAACTTTTTTTTATTATGAATGGGTTCGCTCTTGATCCTAGTCTTCCGCCTGCGGTTTCACTCGCGTGATTCCCGTTCCCGTGGGAATACCCGATAGGGCAAAAGGCGATGTTACTCTCCTTCTTTTCAACTAACTTTATGCCCAAAAATATATACGCGACGAATGGATAACCTCCTTCCTTTTTTGAAGTCGGTTAAAAATCAAGTCGATTAGATGCTCGGGGGCCGTACAGCGCAAGTGGCGTCCGCATCGAAATCGGCGTCATTTGACAGATGGATGTGACACATTGCTGCTTCTTTTTGACACAAATGAAAACTTAGCAAAGACTAAGAGCAATATGTCACATCCATCTGTCAAATGAAGTCGATGACGAAGCCGACAACACATGCGCGGTAGGGCCTCAGTTTGACTTTTAACGTGGGAGATGAGTCAACCAGCCAGTGTGGTGTGCTAGTGCTGAGAGCTAATAGCTAGAAGCAATCATTAGGGCGTCAAGGAAGGACAAACAAACACACGATCGCATTTATATTATTAGCTAGGATTAGGATAATAAAGCTGGAAAGTTTTGTTTTTTGTTTTATCACGCTGATTTCTAGAAGTTCTTATCGGGCTTGAAAAGTTATCTTTCCATTTGCCAGAGAAAAAGGAAAACACACACCCAAAAAATATGAAATCACCATAAACAAAACAGACCAAATAAGCACATTATATTTTTGAATTAATGAACATTGAAAACGCTCTATATTTTTAAACGTCGGGAATACCAAAGTACTATGAAGTAATAATATTTTAAAACTTAAGTAAATAAAGCGCGTTTTTAATCCATAAAAGTTTTATTTAATAAGATTAAATATTCGTGAAATCTTTAAAAGTATTGATTCCAGTTTTGAGAATCGTCATCAGCCATTTTTGATGTCCCCACTGCTGGGCCACTAGTCTTCTTTATGCATGGATAAAGAGAATGGGCCATGACCCACCAAGCGAGCCCAACGCGGATTGGTGGGTTTTAAGAACTGCAAATGCAGTTCCAACGGCTTAACGTGCCTTCCGAAGCACGGAAGAGCTCGAGATAGTTAATTTTTGGTCACCCATCCCGTGACCGACCATTGCGAAAGTTTCTTTATCTTAACAATCACAGGCCGAGCTCGCGAACCACTGCGCCACGGGCTCCGCGAAATATTTATTTATTTATTTTGAGAATAAATAAATAAATATTTCTGAAACTCACACCAATTTAACCTAGCCCCAAAATAAGCACTGCAAAGCTTGTATTATGGGATATTAAGGTAGGTAACGGATATAAATACATATAACTATACATAAATAAGTATTTATGTGTAGAAATATATATATATAAAAGTCCATGTCTCAGGTTCAAATGCTCGTATTCATCATACAATCATTTGCCCCTACCGGGATGAATGGAATGAATGGAATAATGTCCTTAAAGCCAGTGGCACAATTTAATTAAGTCAAATATCGATAGAGTATTTGCCGTAGTACAGTTCACTGGGGCCGAACAGTTTCTCTCGATATGGTAAACCTAATTGGCTAATAAATCATACGGTATAATTACTCCAGACCGGCGGGTCACCGCCTAATAACTTTGCTTCTAGTAGTTAATCTGTGGCAGCGATTTATAACTACTGTTGATTTAAACACCTTACATTTGTATTAAAGTTGGTTTTATTAGGAGTAATGGCTGCAGTGTTATTATAGTGATTATGGTGGTTGATTTTTAAATAAATAACATTGAAGTTATACTGCGAAAAGAAATGAGCATCGTCAAGATGTATTAAGAGAAAGATGAAGGAATGAGAAATCACGTGGAAAGCTTGAGAGATTTTAACGAGTGCTGTAGCATTATGGCAGTTGATTATAGTAAGTAAGTAAGTATTTATTGTGTAAAGAAACAAGGTTACAAAAACAGGTCTTAGTGCTAATTACAAAACTGAATCACTTATTTCTACCTTTCAGGCATTTACACCATATTAATAAAATATATTGCTTGGGTATGTCATGCTCTCTGTAAACATTTCTGCGGTGGTGTCGTATGAGGCGGGTCGCTACGTTCCCTAAAATATGGTTGAGCGAAGCGATGGCTGGTTCATGCGTCATGCTCGTGAACGGGTGCCGCCAGCGGAAATGGGTCTACCTCAGTCTGCTTATCTTAACGCTGTGCTTAAAGCCTAAATATTTTTATCTAAAATAAATTGATACTGACCTGTATGTACCTCACAACTTGCAGTGTAGTAGTCTTGTGGTGCGGAAAATGTTGTAATGTATGATAGACAAGTCTTTATTTGCCAGTTAAAAATTGTTTACGGTTACAATAACCATAAAATGTAATATTTTAATTAGTATTTTCCTTTTGTGATGGAAATTGACCTTACTGATATGTTAAGGTCACTTTTCAATTTGACGACTCTGTATGAAATAAAACAGGGAGAAAAAAACAGCCCTTGACGAGTTTCTTGCCGGTTCTTCTCGTTACAAGGTCTCCCGCCGTAGGGTTTGTGAACCGATGGCGTGACTGACTTTGACTTTGACTTTGACTATAAAATTGATAAAGATTCAGTGATACTTCACAAAGAAACATCTTCGACTATGTGGGAACTTGATTGATGATATTTAAGTTCTTCATCTGTATACAAAATCCAAATTTTTACTGTTTCACTGCGTACTTTAAAAAATAATTGAATTTAATAATTCCTATGACTGTGGCGGCACCTACCGAACGCCGCACATAACACGCAACACACGGTGCAACAACTATCTACCTACCGTGCATAACAGATGGCAATGCATACAACTCAGTATGGATACGAACAACACGTATACCTGCATCACGTTAGCAAAGCTTCTCCAGCTATAAGACATATATAGAAATTCCGACGAACATCAGTGTGACTCAGGTCCCCGGGCTACCAACCAACACCCAGTCCGGAGGATGAGCTCAACATATGAACTTCCTAGCAGTCGCATCACCCTTTCCATATTATTATCACCATCCCCACATTGGTGAACCCCCACGGAGCAAATCAAGCAACTTCAACATCATCGCAGCGCAGCCATCACTCATCAACTCTTATCCAGCATCCGCAACAAGTCACCGCAAGCAGAGCACCAGCCTCAAGGTTCTACCGCAGCATCATGAACGACGATTCCTGGACCTTCGGCAACCCTTGACGGCATCACCCTGACCTGGACTTCGCAGCCCACGACTGGAACATCACTGTACCCTCACTCCGGCGTGGTAGACACGCCAGCAGTTCGGACCACCGTCACTTGCCACTGTCTCGACTCACCGCGGACAGGTCCCGACTCACCGTGCAGTGCATGGAGTAGTATGCAGCACTGACGACGCGCCTGATCACCACAACCGCCTCACCGCTCTGATGCACTGATGCACCGGTCTCAGCGGTGCAGTGCTGTGGCGGTCAATTGCTATACCAGTATTGAAAAGTTGTTTGAAAACCGGTAAAAGACAAAGCAAACGATGAGATCTGATTAAACAAATGTAAATACTAATTCATGATAATAAAAGTTTTTACACCTGGTGAATGTTACTTACAATACAATACTTACAAGGTCCAAAATCCAAAATTCCTACTGTTTAACGTCTCCGAGCACAGAAATGTTCTACGTACCGTAGAAGCACTTCCAAATTTTGCTGAAGACCTGGTGAACAGAACCTGTTGCACAAATTCATCGTTGTATAATTTACATTATTTTTGATTTTACCCTAAAGCTTACTGTAGCGGCGAGGGATTTGCAAGTAATGTTGAAAAACTCAAAATGAAAAGTATTATTTACAACCTAAAAACGTTTGATCAAATTGAAAATGCAATGTTACAAAATGTGAGCGAAAAAAGTAGTGAAAATTAGGCAGCAAAATCGTATCAAGAAAAAAGTAAAAATAAGAAAGTTTGAATTTGGAACATAGACAATTTGACACGCAGAATAAAAATATGAAATGCAAAGAGCATATAATCATTATGTTCAGAGGAAAAAATATACGGAGTGGTAAGTGGTAAACACTTACTTAAAACTATTCCGTCCGTCCTTTAATAACCTTTCCTTCAATACTGCGATAATAACAGCGTTTCACATCACCCGATCCGATATCGGCACCGACACCGATATCAGGGCAAGTAAAATTATGAAATGTGTACATACCTGCCTTTCACATTATCCGATCCAATATCGGAGCCGACACCGACATGTCGGCGGCGACAATTTTTGCCGAAATTTTTGTTTTCCTATTTTAGCACTGTAAGAGGAAGGATAAGTTATCATCCTGGATTCACTTACTTCCACCACCACGTAGTGTATGCACAATTTGTATTGATAAAACAACGCCTTTTAAAAAAAAAACGCGTACAAAATGGAGAGTCGAGACATTGAAATGACAGATTTTATCGGCCGATAACATCGGCAATATGTGAAGACTACGTATCGGACGTACGTATCGGATGTTGGCTGTCCGCTACAGCCCCGGTACCGATATCGGATCGGATAAATGAGAAAACGCTCTAAGACCTCTGAAATTTTATCAACGTGTACATAATTCAAAATCGAGGGCTGATAGAGGCAAGTTGAAGATCATTTCTGTTCTTGAAATAGAAAATAAACTTGACTTTAGTAGATATTTAACGACTAACTATAAACAGAGATGCCTTTTTTCTCTGCCTAGATTCAAGCACGTGGAACTGGAATCCCTAAAATTAAACAGTGTTTATTGTTTAGCAAATCTGGCGAGTCTAAAATTTTCAAGCAAGCATATTTAAGTTAGGCTTCGTTGGTAATAAGGATTTTCAGTGATTAATTGATAAGTCAGACGGCGTGTTAGAACTGTTAGAAAATGACACTTGATTGAATTCCTGTCGCGCCTGGGATTGTACAGGATTCATTATTTCTGTACGTTATTTGTTAAGACTGAAGCTTGAGTAGTGCGAACACCGGACAACACTAATTAAACTTTGCAATTGCCTAATTTGTGATCGAGACACAATAGATGTTTTATTTTTATAACTCTATAGCCGTTCACTGTCAGTAAAAGGGTTAATAACGAAATCCGCCTTCTATAAGAAAATGTAGAATGATTCATTAAATTTAGTCTGTTATAAGCATTAATGAACGTCGAAGTCATAAATGCTTGTAACAGACTAAATAAAAATATGAGCGATGGTGTAGCTGCCATCGCTCAATGAAGCCAGAGCAGTTACCGAGCAATAGATACCTCCACAGACATAGATCTATGTCTGTGGATACCTCCCTACGTAACAGGGCCTAGCACGAAAAACTTTCGAGTAAAAAGTATCGAGCATGAAGGTGTAGGGTTAAGTGGAGCAAGCGCTCCCAATACCTACTTGAAGCCAAAAAAATTATATGGCGCTATTTCTGTTGACGGTAGATTGTCTCTTTCTAATTAATTGCCGTAATTTTTGTTTTCCTATTTTAATAGTGTAAGTGGAAGGATAAGTAGCAACCTGGGTACCCACTTACTTCTACAATCCCGTAGAAAAAAAAAATTGCACAATTTTTATTGATTCCACAACACCATAAAAACACGTATCTAATCGCAAGTCGAGTAAACCTTAAGTAAACATGGCTGACATACCTACACTCATTGTTGCCGCATTATTTTTTCCCTAGAAATGGGAAATGGAACTTTACCGTTACCATTAACAAAAAGAGTTTGTAGTCCCTTAATTAAACTTACATAGTATGTATACGTAATTTATTATCTTTTTATTTATAGTAGTCTGTTTTTATACTACGCCGATCTGTTAAGCAAAGATACCAACAATAAGAACTGGTTAAATTATAAATTGATTAAAAATAATGACGTGCAGATGCAGTACACCCACCTAGAAGTGGTCAATACGTACTGCTACGTGCAACCACATTTAATATTAATAGCTAGGTACCGATTTTATCCCTTAGTGCAGCAAATGTTTGTTTACCTATTACTTGTTCGAATTTACACGAATAAAAAATTATATAACAAATAGCAGATTCTTTTTAAAAAATACGTCTAAGGACTGCTCTGAAAAACCATTCTGAAAGACTATAGGGTCATTTACGTCAAAAACTACATAAAGCTATCTTTTTCAGCCACATCTAAAATGTAATTTTTTTCTAAATATATACTAATATTATAAAAAGCAAAGATTTGATTGTTTATTTGTTTGAATTGAATAGGCTTCGAAACTGCTGGACCGATTTAAAAAAATCTCTCTAGAATTGGCTTACCTAACAATAAATAAATAAACATACCACAAACTCACTAACATGAAGGTGTAGGTAATGGCTGACGACCTTTTTCATTGTTGCTTTTGGATAACTTTTTATTATTTTAAGAGTAAATGTAGACTAAGTGGTTTTTATTTATTTTGAGAACAAGCCTGTTCCCATCAAATTCTGGGGAAATTTTGTTTCATGCTGTTAGCATCGAAGCGAATTAGAAAGAGAGAATCTACCGTTGAAATAGCGCTACATATTTTTTTGTTTGTTTGGGAGCGCTTGCTCCACCTAAACCTAAGGTTATACCTTCATGGTATCGAGGACATATCGTCAAAAAATCACATTTCATATTGAGCAGCGTTGTTAAGTAGACTAATGGTCGGTTTCAATAACTTATCTACAGTAAGAGATAGGCTTACTAGAGCTTTGTTGCCTAGATATTTTTGTTATTCAGCCCAAAATAACCCAAAATAACAGCGGTTGCTAAGTAACGTAACTAAGATAAGCCTACCTCCTTGTTAGGGATAGATTATTGAAACCGGCTGTAAAACTTCAAACAAACTGCATAATTGTAGCTAAAGGAAGTTTACAAAAATATACGAGTTTGAATTTAATATCCGTAAACAGAAGTGCAAATTTTATAGAGTCGTATACAGAGTTATCGATATTTTCGAGTTTTCACAACTTTAACTTATTTACCTTTAACAATCAAAATTCTACATTGTATTGCGTTGGCTTGGGAGTCCATCTGTAATTAGATTGTTATTCGATGAAATTGAAAATTCATACCAATTCATATTATGACTGCGACCTTTTGATGCCTAAAGTACCGAATAGTGTGTAACAGCCACATTCCGTACTACGAGTCATTGGTTATTAAATAAGAATAATTGGTTTCCTGAAAAATTTTCAAATTCATTCATTCAATTCGGTACGTACACCGGTATTCAAGGTGTCACCTACTCTGAGGTCCCGGGTTCAAATCCCGGTAGGGGCAAATGTTTGTATGATGAATACGTGCATTTTAACCTAGTCATGCCTGTTTAAATGTTAATTTCTGAAAAATATATTGACATATTATATGTAATATGTATTTCTATCCGTTCTCCATGTTTTTTTTTTTCATTTATTGACTAAAAGTATTACAAAAGACATGATATTCAATTTAGACACCGCTACAAAAGCCGTTTCGGCTTTATCTGTGGCGGAGGAGTTCAGCAAATACAACAAATTTAAAATGTTAGTAAATCGTTAGAAAAAGTAAAATATAAGTACATGTTTTTTGGAGTATTTTAACTTAATAAGAAACACATTTTGTAGTTTGAAAATAAATTTTGATTAAAAGATTTTTTTTTAAGCACTCGTATCCTATATCACAAGCCTTACAGTGCTTACTTTGGGGCTAGGTTAATTGGTGTGAGTGTAAGAAATATTTTCATAATAAATATTTATTATTTATCAGTCCAGCAAGAAACTTGTCAAGGGCTGTTTTTCTCTCCCTATATTATATTTCGTACAGTATCGTCAAATTGAAGAAAGCCTCTGAAACTAGTATACTCGTTAGTAAGGTTACTTTCCATCACAATTATCTGCAGTAAAAAGAAAAACAAAATAAGTACAGAATCCGGTACTTAATCAGCAGGCCTACCGCCATCTTTTAGAAACCGTCATGTCGTAAGAACGTTTTGTTTTCCTTTTGTTTCAATACTGTTTAAATTACAAGCTTGACTTTATTTGACACAAGACGTCGTAGTAGGTTTGATTGATAAAAATCTTGTTTGAGTGAATGATTGAGCGATGACGCCACAAAACTTCCGTCAAAAGACAAGCTTGTTTTAAGAGGTTCGCGGTACGATATGACATATAACAACATTGCGCCGATGCAAACTGACATTAAACAATATTGCGGTAGGCCCCCAGAGCATTATGTAAACTTTTATTTGAAATTAAACAAATACTACTGCCAACACATCGAGACAGGCATAGGTGTTGACAAAAAGGCCAAAATCAGTTCACCTAACAAAGACATGATTACACATACACATAAATACTTCATCCCTACGTGGTGACGTAATCACATCTCCCGATAATTTAGCCCATCCCTATGGAGGCATGTCACTTTTAACGGGAATCTCGCTCCTCAGTGTTATTAAATTTTTCAAGATGTCACCCGGCTCCGTGGAAAGGCCAAAATGTGAAGCGTCGGACGATATTATTTAAGTTAGGCTAAAATGTACACGGAAAATTCTTTTAGACTAAATCCATAAATATTTTCGCTGACGTTTTTAGGAAGGCATTCATCTAAAAATGCCTTTTGGTCCCCGAGTTTATGTCTGCAACAAATATTTCTCTAGTATTTATGTAATAAAGCTCTGTAAAATGTTTGAAAGTTACTTTAAGTCTTTTTAATAAGCAGTGCTTGTTTATTCGGAGGTTCTGTTTAGGAATTTATTAATTAGGTAAGTGTTTTGTTTCTCGCTTAAGTTAGCCATGCAATAATCAGATCTGGGTTATCAATTCATGAGACTTTTGTTGATTCATTCATTTTGTCAAGTAGTAAAATAATCGAAGGTAAAATAGGGATGACAACTTGCATGGGAATTTGGAAAAAGTCAGGGCATGAGATACTATTTCATACTACTATTGATCCAATACATAATAATTAGATAAATAACAAATAAATAAATAATTGCTTACAAATACACCAATTATCTGGCCCACTTATACTTATACTAGTTAACAGATAAATATACTTATATACTTTTTTTACATATAATACACATAATAAATACCCAGACCTAGACACATAGACATGTTCATGCCCACAAATATTTGTCTTGACCGGGGATCGAACCCGGGACCTCAGGCGCAGAAGGCGGATATAGCACCCCTGCGCCAAACAGGTCGTCGAGATGATAAGGGCCAATGTGTGAATAAGGCTACGGATGGGAATATGAACTGTCTTTTCTTAATACCAGTTACGACTTAGGTAAACACATCTTTATATGCTATAACGTGCCTGTGACATGATAAACATATGTACTTTAAATTAAGCGTCGACGCACATAAACTACTTGGTTCCGCGATAAACTTTTCCCACCGAGCTAGATGTCTCTACAGTCGGATTTTTAATTCACTGGAGTAATCTGACAGGTGCCACAGTCACTTAGTGCGACTACCACCAACTGTCAGTTAACACTTTTAGCGTTTAACATTTTAAAAAACATTTTATAAAACAATCAAACCGACTTCAAAAAGTAAAAAATAAAACTTTTGGAGTCGGTGCCAGCCAAGGCATTCTACATTGCACTTCTATTAACTATATATTTTTCTTGGCCTCCAAAAGTTTTATTTTTTACTTTTTGAAGTCGGTTTGATTTTTTTTTATAAAATGTTTTTATTTCTGATTTTTTAGTTACATCAGGTTTTAGTTACTTACACTAAAAATCAGCTCATACACAACAATGATGTCATCTAGGTAAACGACTACTTGCCAAAACGTAATTGATATTTTTCAGGACTAGCCAGATCTTCGTAAAAATTATATGGGAGTACACATAAACCATTTTCTTCCAGATAAAAAAATAAAATAAAAATCTGTTAACAACTGGCGAAGTTATGGTAAAACATACATAAAAAAACCGTTGACTTGAGAACCTCCTCCTTTTTTTGAAGTCGGTTAACAATTACACTGCATTTCAGTCATTCGTTTGAAGTAAAAAGTGACAGAGCGATGTTTTAAATATGTTTAGCGCTAAACGTATTTAAGTCCGCCTTAGTAAAAATTATGCTGCCTTAAAATGTACTTGGTAATGATAATATTGAATTTGTGTACTTGAGTGGAATCACTTATTACTGAACTGCAACTGCATCTGAGCCAATATTTAAATGTACATTTTTAAGGAAGCATTAAGTATTTTCTATGCGTCATGGGCACTTGTCTACTTACCGCAGCGAACTAAAAGTCTAATCTTATCTAGTATGCTTGCCTAAGTCCTCTCCAATTTTCCAGTTTTGCGATCGTGAAGTAGAATTTGATAGTTACAGTGTTCTATTTGGGCTAGAAATCTGTTGGCAACTGAAATTGTCAAGTCGTTTATTCATGATCCCAAAAGTAACAATGTCTATCGTTGCAACTGAAATTGTTAGCAATTCAATGACTCCCCCCTCCTCCCCCCTGATGTTAAGTGGTGGCAGAGACCAGAAGATAACTGGTGCAGCAGTCCTAACTGCTATATCAGCCATCCTCACCTTGCTACTCTGCTAGATGCTTCTTCACGCCCCGTTTGAAGGACCCCGGGTTGTAGGAAGGATGGAACACGGTACGGTGCATACGAGCACATAATGCCCAAAGACCAATTGGCGCAGTGATGAGGTTAAGCAACTTTCGCAATGGTCGGTCACAGAAAGACCAGAAATTTACTATCCTTCGTATATACCGTGCTTCGGAAGGCACGCTAAAAGCGGTTAGTCCCGGCTGCATTTGCATGCTGCATGCTGTCGTTAAGACCCACCAACCCGCATTGGGCCCGCGTGGTGGGTCATGATCCATTCTCTTTATCCACCCATAAAGCCAGTGCGCTACCAGTGGGGACATTAAAAGTGGCTGATGACGAAGCCCCTTATTATGGCTAGTGGCGTTTCATAGCATCCAGTGTACGGTGACGCTTACTCCCCTAGTGTTCACCCCTTTAAAACAATATAGCTATATTGTTTTGTTGCCAAAATTATATCGTCTTAGTAGTTGTACCCTCCCACGGCGTACTTACTGTAACCTACTGTTGTATTGAGACGGCTCTTTGTTTGGAATAGTTGTAAATCTGAAGTAAATTTAATTGTTTTGCGTGATATTTAAGGCTTAGTGGGAAATGGGAATGTGGTGAGTTTCACTATCTCTTTATTCATGTGTTCGTTGACACGTCTCTGACGAGTCGTTATAGTAACGGGTCGTAAGATGTAATCTTAGCTCGAGTGTGCTGTTGTAATAAAATGATCCTTCCTTTGTTTTGTAAACTAATAACGTTTTGTTGCAAAGGTTATGTTGAGATAAAGTTATTGCTTATAGTATAATCTAATGTGTTTGAACTTTGGGAGTGGAAAACATTTTATTGGCCTTCTTCCGTGATATGTAGGCATTTGGCTTGAGCGAGAATGGAACCGACGACCTCCAGGAGATTTTGCAGCTGGCGCAATTTTAAAAGCGAGATATTTCTAGTTTTGTCTCAGGCGCTCGCGGTTTCACCCGCGGTTCCCGTTTCCGTGGGAATACCGGGATAAAAAGTATCCTATGTTCATAACCAGGCTATCTACTGTGTACCAAATTTCATTCAAATCCGTTCAGTACTTACGGAGCCTATTCAATACAAACAAACAAACAAACAATCAAATCTTTACTCTTTATAGTATTAGTGTAGATATAGATTTGCCCCCGATAACTGAATGCTTCTGAGAATTCAGAAATTTATATGTTTAACGGTAAAGGTAAGGGAAAGGTAACAACTGTAATAAGAATATTAAAGCATTTTATCAACTAAACATTTTAAATAGCATTCATATTTTTTTCGCCGTGTTGTTTAATTAACCAACTTATTTAAAAATACCTATTATTCCTTTACGTAGGTAGTTACAATTTCATTCCTCAATTAATAATGATGATATATTAATCTGGAATTTTTCCTCATAGATACGGCGTAATCAATCAAAGTAATTAAGTTTATTCAATTAAGCCGTCAAAAGCATATCGACGTCAAAATAAATTAAAGACTTCGCCCCCACTACGGAAAATAAACGATAAAAATATGAACAGAATAAGAATTTCGTTTTCCATTCTTATGAGAGAAATTTAACATCGGTGTATAAAGGTGGCGACTGGCCGGAACATTTCAACGTAATGTAATTTTTATTTTCGATGTGAGAAGTCGCATTCGAATTGATTGCCTTACCAAAAATTTCATTGTATGATAGAAAAAGAAATGAGAAATTATTTTTGTTGAGAAATAAATACATAAAAGTAATATACTAATTATTAAGTGCATTGGACTGCCTATAAGTTTAGCCCATAGTTATTTTAAGATGACAGTAAAAACTCTCAATAGAAGCGGGTTTCTAGATGGATGTATGCTGGATGACATGCTTTTGTTGAGTCAACAGCAAAATTAGCTTTACAAGTAGTTGTTTTCTAGTACTAGAAAACAACTACGAAGTTTCTCAACCGCCTCTGTGGTCTAGTGGAAACAACCACCGGTATCAGAC
Source organism: Chrysoteuchia culmella (assembly GCA_910589605.1). Taxonomy (NCBI): domain Eukaryota; kingdom Metazoa; phylum Arthropoda; class Insecta; order Lepidoptera; family Crambidae; genus Chrysoteuchia; species Chrysoteuchia culmella. The sequence goes on along the minus strand of OU342655.1, from coordinate 18,352,570 downwards.
CCAGGGGTCCCGGGTACGATTCCCAGCGGGGGTACATATTGTATTCGGTTTGGTTGGTGGTAGGACTTGTTGTCAGTCCGCCTGGCTAGCTACCACCATCTTATCTAAGTCTGACGCCATAACAACAATGTTTTCAGCATTGTTGTGTTCCGGCAGTTAGAGATAAGATAGCCAGTCCCTCAGTGGTTAAGGGTTCCGGTAGAGGCTCGGTTCCATCTTCAGCCTTATCAATACTTAACATCAGGAATGATGAAGGCTAAGAGTCTCCCCGTCGTGAATAAAAATAACAAAAAAAAAACTGTACAGTTTGATTTGATATCGACTTTACATTGGAAACATCTCATTTTCACTTCCAGCAAGCTGTAAATCCTCAACTAAAATCTCAAGTCTATGGGCTGCACAAACCTTCGTTATACATTCATGAGGGCTCTTTGACACTTTCTTCCTTTTGTTTTTTTCCAATCAGTTGTAATCCAGGACTCTGGGCAAATATTTTAACGTTTACTTCACGTCGTCGCGTGATTTCACTGCCCTTTTCTGAGCTGCCGGAAAATGGAGGTAACGCTGATTGACGTTTTATTTTTTAAATTTATGGCTGCGGTCACAAATATTTTGGCCAGATGTTTGCGTTGCAAAAATGAAGCAAAAAAATAAGATTGAAGAGGGGATTGCTACCATTGCAATAGTATTGATTTAGTTTGACTTGACAAAGTTTATTACCTGCTGTGGTAACGAGTGAGGACAATCGGAGCGGTGAGGTTCTCTTTGGTGAGAACCTGTAGCTTTCAATTATGTTATAGGATTATACAGGGTCTGTAATAGATCCAGCTGTTGGTCTTCCGAAAATAAAATAAAAGAAATAAATACTGATATAGTATTAAATGTTATGCAATAAACGCCCAGATAGAGTAAAAATTGTTAATCATGTAGCAATCAAAACAGAACAAAACAAAAATATTCTTAAAATCGGAATCCATGAAACTTGGCTCAGATATGATCAGTAAGTACCAGACAGTACAAAAAGAACCGACTCCAAAAAGTATTCTACATCGCACTTATATACCTACTTTTATTTTTCATACCTTGGCTGGCACCGACTCAAAAAAGGTATATTTTTTACTTATTGAAGTCGGTTTTTTTTTTAAGTTTTTTATTTCACATTTTTCAAAGTTAGAATAAGTTCCGTACTTACCTATACTAAAGTTGGGAACTATGTACATGTCATCTATGATTATGTCATCAAGGTAAATACTGACGAAAACGACACTTTTCAAGATTTCCTGAAACCTACTGAACCGATTTCAAAATATCAAAAAATGGGACTAACTTGGGAACCGGTCCAGCCGTCTTCGAATAACCGGTGAACATACATAAAATAATATGTATACGTGACGAATTAATAACCACCTTCTTTTTTTAAGTCTGTTAAAAATGTCTCTAAGAGAATGGTGTTAAAAGTGATCAGTACTATCTAATGCTTCGGATATCTGTACAAAGCTGGCAGATCATGTTGCGTGTCCGATCCGAAGATTGATGTAAGCTTTTAATCTGTGGACGTGAACGAAAATGACTGTCAAACGCTTCGTCTGTGCAAGGGGTCAATAATAAAAATTGGTTATATTACTTCGTTTAAATAAATATCATTTTGAAAGACAGAAGTCATTGCGGTCAAAAACTTTTAAATACAATCGGGGAATTGCCCGGCTTACTAGTAGAGAATTTTAGGGAAACACTTTTTCGGAAAGTACCTGTTAATTTATTATTCAAATGTTATCAAATTTCTTTTATTTGTGATATAAACGTTTTTTTATATATAGCTGTTACCCGCGACTTCGTCCGCGTGGAATCCTATTATACATGTATTAGTTTTCCGCCCGCAACTTCGTCCGCGTAGATTCTACTTTCCCCTTAAGGGAAAATCCTTTCTTACCTATCTAGATGCCAAATTTTCAACTCAATTCGGCAAGTACTTTGAGCTCTGCGTTGATAAGTATATCAGTAATTTTTGCCTTTTATATATTTAGATTATTGTCTGGGATGGAAGTACTATGGCCCATAAACTGATTAAGTACTTACCTAACGATTTGTTAGCTTATGAGGTTGGTCAGTTGTAGTAACAATTAACTATAAATTCAGTATGTATGTGCCCATATTCTATTCGGTTTGGTTGATGGTAGGACTTGTTGTTAGTCCACCTGGCTAGCTACCACCATCTTATCTAAGTCTGACACCATAACAATATTTTCAGCATTGTTGTCTTCCTGCAGTTAGAGATAAGATAGCTAGTTTCTCAGTGATTGAGGATTCCGGGAGAGGGTCGCTTCTATCTATCTTATCAATACTTAACATCAGTTCTCTCTCCGTTGTTAATAAAAATATATGTCACGTTCTTCTTACCATTACTAATACCTACGTGCAACCGTCACGTACGAGATGTCATCGTCGGTACACAGTGTTCGGTAATCCTCTGATTTATACGAGACACGTTATCCTACATGACCTTAGTATGCTTAGGTCACAGATTAAGCCTAAATCAAGATATAACCCTGAGTTGAACTAATTGTTTCAATTGTTTGTTATCTGCTGGTATATTAGGTATATCTACGTAAATACTCATATAATTATATTTCCACGATAGATGAATATAGCTAAGGTTCATCGTCTGTCACCTTAAATTGTTTCTTTTTATTGTATTATCGTACTTTTATCTGTCATAAAACTTGAAAACGTGATTATATTACAAATTTTGAGATTCTGTCTAAGTTTCCTTTTCGGACCTATAGCACCCCCAAAAGACTACCCTTGGAGTGCCACGGGAACTTGGATTCCATAATCAAAATCCAATGGTATCCTCGTGGAGTTCTTTTTTACTAGTTTGATACAATAGGGATATCTTTTTTATATTCCTGGACCTCTATTTTTGAATCACTCGTCGCGCGAGTGGCGAAACGAACGTGGAGACGCGTTGGGAGGCGGTACTACAGGCGAAAAGCGAAGCTATGTATATACGGGCAAGGTCGCTTTTACGGAATACGGAAACTCAAACGTCGCACGAAAATCAGTAAAATCCTTGAGAAGAGTGAATCAAAAATAGAGCTCCTGGTAGCTAGATGAGCATGAGGAAAGAGAAGTTCACTGGTACGATATCCGCTAAGGCCATACCATCAGCGGTCATCACAATATTGAAGTACCTACCTAAGGTTGAATAAAGGACGAAACTATACTCTGCTTAAAGCGCCATCTTGTCTTTAATATAGCTAAGACAGTGGTAGGGCAAACATAAAAACTATAGCTGATTTTACATTTCGCTTATAAGTTTGTATTTATATCATCATTGTGGTATCCACCATATTTGGTGATCGTGACCATGAATAAAACAACAGAATATTCAGTAATCTCCGTATTCTACCAGATATTTTCACTTCTTGTAAATCTGTGAATGTGAACGATTAATGCTTGTAAATTCGTCCCGATTTCCAAATTAACATTGATAAATTGCCCGGTGAAATTGGCAGTAATAAATCCTCTGAAAGAATAATTGTAAAAACAAAGTGAATTTTGAACAAAAGTAAATGTACAGTCAACAGCACGTCAGATGATATACCCGCAGTACAACAAACGCCACTATTACGAGTGACATAAGAGTGCTCGTGAGGTCAAACTGTAAAGCCTGTCATTCTATCGTGTGTTCATCAGAATCTATGGAATGTTAGTTTCAATAGCAACAATGGATGCCAATGGCTCAAAAAAGCAACAATATAATGGACAAATTAACATCCTCAGCCGTCAGCATTCATATTTTATTAAGTTTATTTTATTGAGTCTTAGATGAGGTTATTCCAAGGTATAGGCCTACCCCAAGGATCTCCACGACGATCGGTCCTGCGCTGCCCGCATCCAGCGGCTTCCCGCGACCTTCACCAGATCGTCGGTCGACCTTGTGGGGGGGGGGGGGGGGAGCGTCGTCCGGTACGCGGTCGCCATTCCAGAACCTTTCCGCCCCCGTTCTTCTCGCTATGTGTCCCGCCCACTGCCACTTCAGCTAAGCAATCCTTCGAGCGATGTCAGTAACTTTAGTTCTCCTGCGGAACTCCTTATTTCTGATTCGATCACGCACGGAAACGCCGAGCATATCTCTCTCCATTGCACGCTGAGTTACCTTGAGCCTTCTTATCAGACCCATAGTTAGCGACCACGTTTCACTGTAAGTCATCACTGCCAACACACACTGGTCGTAGACTTTCGTCTTGAGACACTGAGAAAAGTTGGACGCGAAGATTTTACGGAGCTTCCCGATCGCTGCCCATCCAAGTTGGATTCGACGAGAGATCTCTTTCTCAAAGTTCGACTTACCTAACTGGATTGTCTGTCCAAGGTAAACGTAATGGTCAACAACTTCGAGTGTAGTGTTCCCAACGTGAACTGTAGTGTGTATGACATGGGAATTCGACATAATTTTCGTCTTATCCATGTTCATCATAAGACCCACTTTTTGGGAAGCTAATCAATGTAATAAATAGTTCACCCAACTTTTTGTAAAAATTAGAATAAGGATCAGTCATCCCGTGACCACGGCAGCTGAAAAGATGCGAGGATGTTTCTCTCATTGAAGAAACGACGGTGGCCAACAGGCCGTAGAAAAGGTGAATATACTAGAAAATTTCAACGTGTTCTCATAGGTCTCTATAGCATAATTGGTCAGTGCATTGAATGGATGCGGGTTCGAGTACCATCAGGGCGACATGAGACAAGTTGCTTTTTTCTAGTATATGTACTTGTTTAATATTTATTGGCTGAAAAGGTGCCGAAACGTGGGGAAAATAAAAAAACCCCTAAAAACCAAAAAATACGGACAATTACAACTTAGTACGTGAAATATAGTGCGTTTGAAATCCGTAAAAGTTGTTTTATTAGAATAAGGAGTTATTTCCGTGTGAAAAGGCCTTACATAATAATAAATTATAATAATAAATTCTTTATTCATGCCATGCCATAATGAGAATGTCACAACAGTAATAGCTATAGCTATTGTTAACAGTTAGCAATTACAGACACTAGTAATAAGGCAGAAAAGATCAATATGATATAAATAAGAGTCTTAGCTGACCCTACTAGGTTATAGACATATAACCTGTAATTAGGGATTCAGCGCCTTTCCCCATGTCATACTTTGTGTATTATCTATCTTAAACTAGTTTACAGAATAACTATTACATATTTCGTTTAACATCTTAAAATCAACGTTACAAAACTAAGTAAGGAGCATAAAATTACAAACATCATTATGCACTATTTTTTATTTGTGTTGTTTCGAAGTGAGTGTGGGAGGTGCGTGTTTATGTGAGTGGCAGTGTGTGTGTGTGTGGAGAGGGGTTTATGTGTGTGAGATGCGCGTGCGCGTGCGTGTGTGTGTGTGTGTGCCTATGTGTGCATGTACGATTTTGAGAATACTGGAACCTTTCTCTTAAGACAACACTGCCAACAAACTTTCCGTCTCGTCATACGTTTGACCAAGGAGCCAGTCAAAGATAATTTTTTTGCTTTGAGTTGATGGTAGTTGATGATGGTAAATTAGTTTATTGATCTTATTGTATAAATATGGTCCGAGAAAAATTAGGAATCTTTTTGTAAACATGAAGTTAGTTTTGGGAGTCCGACAGACTTTGTATTTTCTTCTTTTATCTGAATGTATTAAGGGTGTTCTGGCATGTATGTATAATAGGCTATGCATTATAAATAGTTGGCGTATGGATAGGACTCTGCAAGTTAAGTAGAGTTCCTTAGTGGGGAATGTAAAAGGACGAAAGGTACTTACTTTTAGGACTGCTCTTTGCGCCCTTTCCAATTGCAAGAGGTTAGTTTTTGCAGATCCACCCCAAACTGTGATACAGTATGTGACGATGGATTGGCAAAGGGCCATGTACGTGGTTTTAATAATGGAGCTGGAAGCAACGTAGCGAAGCCTTCTAAATATATATATTAACTTCCTGACCCGTGATGTAAGAGCTTCAATGTGTAGTTTAAAGGTGAGATTCCGATCGACAATGATACCAAGGTATTTTATGAAGGGGACAGACGTGATTAGGGGACAAGAACAATCATTCATGTTCGGGGTAGAACAGGTGTGCGCTGTAAGGGTTGGTGTGGGCGTAGGTTGTGAGTCATCTCGAATTGAAAATGTCATGAAATTGGTTTTAGAAGCATTGAGGGTGAGTGTATTTAATGCTAACAGTGAATTAACAACATTAAAGCCGTTTTGGGCGGAAAACATGGCATCGGACCAGTTGTTAGCTGTGAATGTAAGGACTGTATCATCCGCAAAGGAGATGACTTTGCCGTTAGTGATATGAAGACTGCAGAGGTCGTTAATAAAGACGAGGAAGAGGGTAGGTCCTAAGATGCTACCTTGCGGGATGCCGTAAGACACGGGGAGGTTGTCACTGTAGGTGTCGTTGATTTTCACTCTTTGATAACGGTCCAAGAGATAACTGCTGAATAGATCATGTTGTACACCTCGAACACCAAATATGTCTAACTTGTTTAGGAGGCTGGGGATTGGAATGGTATCGAAAGCCTTCTGAAGGTCTAGGAAAATGGATACTACCTTTTTGCGATCGTTAAGACCGGTAACTATATGGTTTATTAGATCAAGAACGGCATCTGATGTTGAGATGTTGCGTCTAAAGCCAAATTGGTTCGATGAGATAAGTTTGTTAGTTTCTAAGAAGTTAGTAAATCGTTTATTGATGATGCGCTCTAAAACTTTAGAGAGGGATGTAAGGACGGCAATAGGCCTATAATTACCTGGCAAAGTCTTATCGCCGCTCTTGTAGATGGGATGAATGTTGGCTTTTTTAAAAGCATTAGGAAAAATTCCCAAGCGAAAGCAATTATTAAAAATATGAACTAAAGGTGGGGTAAGGATGACAGCATATCGCTTGAGAATAGCGGAGGAGATGTTGTCCCAGCCAACAGCACTATTGGTTTTTAATGACATAATAGTGTTGAAGACTTCTTCTTGGTCTGTGTCGAGCAGGACAAATGATTGTGGGCAAGATGGGCTGGGCGATGGATTTTGTTGAAAAGAAGAGTCAGTTAAATTAATATGCTTAGGGATTTTATCAGCTAATTTTTCTCCTATCGTTGCAAAGTAAGAGTTCGTACAACTAACAGAAGCAAATGGTGTGGCACACGATTGTAGAAGGTGGGTTGAAGGTTGTTTAGGTTGTGACATTTGAGTAATACGCTTGATGGAGTTCCACAGCATTTTTAGATTTGTGCCAGCTTTAAGGAGTTCATTTTTGTCGTACTGTCTTTTTAGATTTTTTAGAAGTTTTGTGCAAAAGTTCCGATACCTAGTGTAAGTGAGCTTTAAGATAGCGTTATCTGGGTTTCGTTTTAATTTTCGATGCAAGGCATCTCTGTTCCGAATACATCGCAGCACTCCTGGAGTAATCCATGGTTTAATGATTTGTTTTTGGCGTGGAAGGCGTTTTACAGTGGTATTTTCTTTTAAGGCTGTATTTAGAGTATCAATTAAGAGGTCTGTAGCTCGGTTAGGGTCATTAATTTGATAAATAATAGAAAAGTCCATATTATTTATAGAGAGATCAAAACTGTTATAGTCGATTTTGCGAACAGTGGTTTCACAGGGGATTCGTATTTGATCATTGTCTAGACATAACAGTACCGCGGCATGATCTGTTAAGGTGGAGTCTATTACAAGAGTAGATGAAGGTACCCTTGTTTTTAAAAGAACGTGATCCAAACAGTTTGCACCACGTGTTGGCAAGGTATGGCCGGGTAAGAATCCATGGTAGGCCAAGGTGTTTAGGTATTCAGCAGCACGGGTGTCTTCGGATGAGGGGGTTATATTGATGTTAATATCACCCATTATTATAATATTATTAAACGACGATAAACTTGATAAAATGTCGCACAAGGAGTGTAAGAAGGGATCAATCGAGTCATTAGAGGGTGAACGGTAGATGCCGAGTACAGCCGTGTTTGACAACTTAATCAATAGACAAGAAGCCATCTGTAAATTTGGTTCTTCAACCGTGTAGTTCAAGTCAGATTTAATATAAGCTACGACGCCATCACATTGGTTAAGATGGAGTTTTGTAGAGTGCGAATTATAGTTGTTAAGTGAAGGAACGATTTGATTGTTTGAGCAGGAGAGCCATGATTCGGTTAATAATATAATGTCATTTTTAAACGGTAATTCTGCAAGAAGAGTTTCTAAGCCCAGTATGTTAGAGTTAATAGAACGTATGTTTTGTGTTAATATTTTGAGGTTGGTCTTTTTATTGTTAACATACGTTGCAACATTCTCGACGGAACAAAAATGAGCGCTCGAGACTGAAAAATCGTCAATGTTATTTATCACATTTTCAATGGGCGTGAAGGCTAAAAATTTTGTAGACTTCAGTAAATAAGTGTCGATTTGGAGACAGTTTCTTGTTAAAAAACAAACATCTTAGAACCTTTGAGAATACTGTGGTAACTAACGTACATACAATGTAAAGATATAGTAGACAAGTTTCGGTAGTTTCATTGTAATGTAGTGTGTGTGATCGTGCAGTGGTTTTGTTATTAAAAAGGTGTTTAGTGCAAGTTTGTTTAAGTTTATGGTTGACAAAATTAAAGTATGCAGGGTAAGATATTTTATGATTGTCAATTAAAATTGTAAAAGAAAAGTAAAAAATATGGTTTGCACATGCATTTAAACTAAAATAATAATGGAGATAAACGGCTAGTCACTTTCCTTCGTTAATATCATTCAACTGTAGTTCAGTCTTTACTTGAATGGGAGAAGTTAAGTCACCTTTGCGTATCAATATGCGACCGTCGGACGTCCAGCAGTGTTCAATTTTTCCTTCTTTCTTCATGTTGCGCGCCAAGTAATACAGCCGTGAGGCCTGTTGGGTAAGATGTTCGGCGACAAAGATTGGTTCAATAGGGCCGGAAATTCCGATGTTGCTCGTGCTTAGTTTGGTGTCTTTATGGGTTTTGTTGAATGTCTTGACAGCGAAGAGTAATCTAGATTTTTGTGCTATGTTGGGTAATTCAACAATTACAGGTTTTTTCTGTCCCCTTTTGCCAGGTAATCTATAAGTGTCATGTATGTCAGACGAATTCAAATCGAGATTTAGGGTCTGAAACAAATTCAGGACATAGTTTGATAAATCGTTCCTTTTCTCATTCTCCTTCATCGGGACATTTCTAATTTCTATTTTGTTGGAACGGTTGTCACGCTCTAGAACTTCAATTTTTTCGCGGAGAGAATCTATGAGAGCCCTGTTGGATTTACATTCTTCCTCTAAAAACTTCGTTTTTGTTTGTATTTTTTCAAATTCATCGGATAGGAATTCCATGGATTTTTCAATGCCTGAGTTTATTTTTTGAATGTCTTCAAGAGAATTTTGTATTTTTAAGAGTTTTTCATTATGTTGAGTTGTAAAAGTCGCAAACATGTTCCTTATCTCTGTCTTAAAAGCGCTCAGTTCTTCCTTTAACACATCGTCATGACGGCGCTTAGTTCTTATGTTTTTAGATGTGGATAGAAATGATTCATCGCGCTCCGTAGCTAAAGGTATGTTGGGGTCTGAGCCATACTTGCCGTCATTGGGTGAGCGGAACATTGTCGCTGGTGGTTTAATTAACACCAATTAGCGTGAACAGGCGTCGCAAAGAAGCAAAAGCAAGTCGAAGAAAGCAGTGGTTCTCAGTTCGATCAACTACTAAAAAGCCAGTATCAAATTGCGTATAATACTTTGCCTGGTATTAAGCGCCTACATAAATTTTAAAGCAATGCGACTTTACTCGGAAGTGCGCGAAGAGACTGGTTGGTAATTTCGCTCGCGACGCACCCATCGACCGTGGTCTAGTTGTACCGCACCTCGCTGTTCACACGGTGGGAATGAGTTCAAACCTCTGAGCAGATGAAAAGCTTTTTCTACCTTGATCAATGCTGGGGGCTCGCAGACCAGTCGGCGGACACCTCACTTGATGGGGCAAAGCCCTACGACACCACTGAATGAATTTAATTTAGAATTAAATATTCTGAGACAACTTAAAACACGTCCGTTCAGAATGAGCAGCGGAGGGGAAGGGAAACGCCGAGCATATCTCTCTCCATTGCACGCTGAGTTACCTTGAGCCTTCTTATCAGACCCATAGTTAGCGACCACGTTTCACTGTAAGTCATCACTGCCAACACACACTGGTCGTAGACTTTCGTCTTGAGACACTGAGAAAAGTTGGACGCGAAGATTTTACGGAGCTTCCCGATCGCTGCCCATCCAAGTTGGATTCGACGAGAGATCTCTTTCTCAAAGTTCGACTTACCTAACTGGATTGTCTGTCCAAGGTAAACGTAATGGTCAACAACTTCGAGTGTAGTGTTCCCAACGTGAACTGTAGTGTGTATGACATGGGAATTCGACATAATTTTCGTCTTATCCATGTTCATCATAAGACCCACTTTTTGGGAAGCTAATCAATGTAATAAATAGTTCACCCAACTTTTTGTAAAAATTAGAATAAGGATCAGTCATCCCGTGACCACGGCAGCTGAAAAGATGCGAGGATGTTTCTCTCATTGAAGAAACGACGGTGGCCAACAGGCCGTAGAAAAGGTGAATATACTAGAAAATTTCAACGTGTTCTCATAGGTCTCTATAGCATAATTGGTCAGTGCATTGAATGGATGCGGGTTCGAGTACCATCAGGGCGACATGAGACAAGTTGCTTTTTTCTAGTATATGTACTTGTTTAATATTTATTGGCTGAAAAGGTGCCGAAACGTGGGGAAAATAAAAAAACCCCTAAAAACCAAAAAATACGGACAATTACAACTTAGTACGTGAAATATAGTGCGTTTGAAATCCGTAAAAGTTGTTTTATTAGAATAAGGAGTTATTTCCGTGTGAAAAGGCCTTACATGGGTAGATCTAATCCTGTTAAATCAATGAAAATGGGAAGTGGCTCATGTTTTATCACAGACTAGATAAATTGACAGAACGTACACAGTAATTAAAACAAATGAGGGTCGGTGTTTGCGTTTATAGCCCCCACAATCATATAACAAGCCGCAAATGGGCCCGCCGTGTGTACTACATTATGATTTATTCCCGTCTTGCGTGCGATAACACACTATCTTTTCTGTACATTACACCTTACGAACTCGACAAGTTTCATAAACTAGTACACAGCTAGTAATAGGCCTTGTCTCTTTAAGTTAAGTGTCATATTTGTGCGAACGCTGCGTTAAGGCGCCAGTCATTTGTTAACCGAAATTATTTATTGGAACCTTTGAAACAATGGAAATACTAGGTTTCACACTTTCAGAATCTAGGGTATGCCTTAATATGTATTATCGGTATGTAAAAGGATTCCTTTGCTAAAAGTTTTCCCTGACTATTTCTCAAACGTACATTGAAATCCATTCAGCGCCGTTGTTAGGTAGAAATGTGTCAAATATGCAAAGATATTTATTTCGTGGCTTGTGGCTGCTTGTGAATGTATTCATGTGCAATTTTTTTAAAGATACATCCGTACCAATTTTCCTCTCCAATTTCATCAGTTTCAAAGATAGCCTGTGAGAGAGAAAATAAAGTAGGTACCCGTAAGTCGTCTGTTTTAAGTTATGTTCGTTTGTAGGAAAAGCTTTGTATAAAATGAAAATGTTTATAAATAAATATAAAATAATAAATAAATAAAACATAATGTATTTAGTAACATCAATTTTTTATAAAACATTACACTGAGATCTCCATTTAAGTATTATTATACTTGTGCCAAGAGACCTCGCTCTTCCACATCGTACATTACAATTGAGTTTAAAGAATAAACACTTTTGGAGTTGCAAGATTATGAACATTTTAATCAAATCTTTTATAATCTTTATCCCGTGTAGTCTCGGGCTAATAATAAGGCTCATGTCTTTCTGTGGGTTGCATAATAAGAGCCGACTAAGGGAGTCTTAGATAGTTGTAAATAACATCATCACTCAGGAAGATAATGTTGATAATATAATATAAATATAATGAAATGATACGTTTAAGTGGAAGATAATAGCTGAAACGCTGAATCGCGAGCGACATGAGACTAGTTGCTTTTTTCTAATATATTTTCTTGTTTAATATTTATCACATAAAAATAGCATTGTAAAATGCAAAATTAAAAAGTTATAAAAAGATAATAGCTATCAAATCGTGGGTGCCTATGACACGTCTGCCTACCCCTTCGAGGATAGATACGTGTGATTTATTAATATTTTTGCGCCTGTACTTTTTATTCTAATTTTCAGATATTCATATACATTTAGATAAAAAGCTAGTTAGAAATATCAGCTGTCATAAACTTCACAACTCACATCTAATATTCAACTCACTGGCCAGACGCTTCATTTACTTTCGAAATAAAAGTAATATTTCGGAAAACTCTTTCGTTGTACAAATTAGCCCGCGGCTACTCCACGAATGAAGAGCAATTTTCTAATGCATCGAAGATTTATCAGAGGGTTTAAAAAGGCCATCGAAGCAATATTGTTAAGGAATTATAAAGTGAATTCCCTGACAATTCATTTATTTATTTATGGTATACACAACTGATGACAGTCAATTACAACATGAAATGATAGCAACGCAAGTTTTGAACAAAATTGATATCCAAATACGTGTGCACACAGAAATTCATGCGATGCGAAAACATAAAAAAGTTTAACTACAATAAACATTGAGTTCAAGTGCGGTAAAAATAAATTAACATATACAGTGATTGATTACCTATGATTATTAAGTTACATTATACAATTATAGGAAAAAAAATATTTATACAGTGATCAGAGACATAAATTTGATTGAAATAAGTTATTAAATAATAAAGGTCTATTGAATATTATTAATATGAAGTTAAAAAAATATTTTTTTTCTTGAGTATTACACAGTGTGCTTTGTAGTGTACATATCGAGTTGATTATTTGACATGATTGGATCATTATTAAAATCATTATATTGCGGGCACGTTCTTACTATGGGGTTATAATACGAAGTGTTATTTTTAAATGTTTGTAAGACAAATATATGTTTTTTCTGTTTCTAATCAATAGCCTGGTGTTAAAATTAATTAATTTATATGTTTATTTTCTAATTTGCTTTTAATAACTTTTTTTCGTTCAATATAGGAACAAATTCTGCTACACTGGCAATATTCTATGGAATGACATGATAAAACTCCATAAGAAATGAACTGATAAAGAATCGTCAGGAAATTCACATTATGACTCCTTTACAATATTGCAGAAGTGGCCGTTTTAGACCCTCTAGTTTATTATTGTTGGACTGCACGATCTGTACGAATGTTCTGTTTATTTTATTGCTTCGGGATTGTTCGATGAAGAATAACTGAGGGAGAAGTAATAGACCTTGTACAATAGCGGCGCGAATGTTTTGGTTGTGTAGCTTTTGATGTTCATAAAGTGCTTGTAACCACAACTTAGGACGTTGTTTTATTACACCTACATATTTTCACGCCATGTTTCTCTAGCGGAGTTGGCAGTGCAGCTTGAAATTAAAAATGTTTAAACAACATCATAGCTGCACCTTCAATGGCGCCACATATGGCATTGATTAAAAAAATAAAAATAAAAATAATTGCATACAACACACCAATTATCCAATTATCATGTTAAGTTTCATGAAGAACTTGTGTTATGGATACTAGATAACGTATAACATACTTATATATATTTTTTTGTAAATACATACGTAATATACTTATTAAACACCCAGACCAAGACAAATAGACATGTTCATGCACACAAATCGTTGTCTTGTCCGGGGGTCGAACCCGGGACCTCTAGCGTAGAAGGCGGGCTTAGTACCCCTGCGCCAAACAGGCATTCAAAGAAAGATCAAAGAATCGACTGCGTCTCAGGTAAACAGTAGTGATAGATTACAGCTCATCGATGCCCTGATGGTTTACTGGTTCGTGTATCCACTTGCTAGAATCGCTGCCCTGCCGTCCTCAGAAATGTGGACGCTATCTCTTTGGAGTGTTTCAAAAACGAGAACGATCCACGGCACCTCTTACATCAGCACGTGCCGGTGACCGAGAGGCTAAAGGGTCGTCACAACATTCGCAGGAAAGTTCCTCCTCTGAAGGCGAATCCTAAAGAAGTCCATTTAAAGTTCTGGAAAGAAAAATATCCCAAAGATACTCATTTAACGAACTGTCCGAACAACCCCCAGGACATAGTCTACCCTGGGCAATCTGGAAGTTCTTAAATAGGCTACGGATTCAAGTTGGCCGAAGTAAGGAGAATATGCGCAGGTGGGTTACACCCCGGAGAGCGCTTGTCTATGTGATATATCCCCCCAGACATCTTTTGTCTTGCCCTGTATCTCGTTACACCTGTACACGCAAAGACCTTTACAAGTCTCCGATAGTGAGTGCCGTTACGGCGGCTGAATTTTGGTCATACCAGATACATGGTGCCCGGTAGGTACATAGTGCTACGAGTCGTAACGATACACTAGCCGTAGCTGTAGTGACCGTGGCGGTCTGTCGTAGTCTAGTTCAGGTGGTGTTTAGTCAGGGTAGGAGTCTGACATAACCCTCGTCACAGCCGGCTGTGGGGTGTCCAATGCAGGATTCACCACCTCCGCCCCCCGCATCCGGAGGCTTGCCTGACCGCATCACGGGATGGCGAAAAAAAAAGCCTTTTAAGAGTTAGTCAGTATAGTAGTCACTGTTTACAGAGTCACTCTGGAGCAGTGTCGCATCCCTACACGCGTACCTGCCGGTCGGTATCGAATTCTTTGTGTAGATGAAATATACGGATTTAGTAAACGGCAATCGTGCTATGAATAAAATCCTTCTGATAGTAACTAATTAGGGTTAATACTCTGTTATACACAAACTAAAGTTAGCCTTCCCTCCCATATAATAAAAAAATCGTTAGTAAACGAAGGGGTCATAAGGCAGCTTATGTTCAGAAATCACGAACAGAATTTGCCAAACACCAATATGCAAGACTATCAGCGGCTATGTACAATAAATTAAATAGTGTCCTTAAAATACATGAAAACAACTTACGAAAATGTAAAGAAGATATATTAAACTGGCTTTTATCTAAATCCTATGATGACATAGAACAGCTATTGCCGTGACTAAACACTCGCACACACACTCACTCACACACACACCTACACACACACACACACTCACACACACACACCTAGATATTTACTTACACAACACATTTGTTTGATCGTGTATTATTTAGATGTCATTAAGCTATGGAAGAGCAGGGCCTCCTGACACAAGTGTCTCTGGACACTTAATAGGTTGGTTCCAGCCACTTATGTAAGAGCAACGTACTTTGTTTATGAATAAAACATTTTTCATTTTCATTCATTTAAAAAGTTAGCCTATTATTAATAAGCTTTTACTATTACACTGAAGCTCAGCTGACGCATTATATACTTTTGTTCGGCTCCATGGGAGACATGTGTGATATCGTAACTGCCAAAAATTTGTATTAGGAATAATATATCCCTCACCAGTTTGCGGATTATACAAATTCAATGCATTACGTTTAAATATACTTAGAATAACCTCTCCTGTGCCACTGATATTAAAATGATATAATATATCTTTAAAAGCGGGAAAGCGTTTAGCGATGCATGAAATGTTACTCGAGGATTTATTGGTCTAGGCAACGGAGAAAAAGCTATGCGACTTTAGCTAAAATGTATCACGATTTCTTACTTTCTGTGGCAAAAAAAACGATCCTGGCTAGACAAGGATAACCCCGGTGATTCAAATGTTATTATTACTGTCCAATTTGAATTAAATAGCTATAAATATTAGTTCGTTTCATCGGCACTGGAAGATATGCACATCCTCTCTACCGTATTCAAAATTCTCGAAGACCCTAACTCTCCTCAGTATCTTTCTTCCCGTTTCCAGATGCTCCCTCCTCCTTCAGCCCCAGGCGGAGTGGCAACACTAAGATGCTTGTGCTGCCTGGAAGCAACACCAAATTCTTTCACAATTCCTTCTCTGTCCGAGCGGTACAGCTTTGGAATAAACTCCCAACAAACATTCAGGAATCCCCTAGTATTCACTCATTCAAGTCCAAAGTCAAGTCGCACTTTCTATTGCAATTATCTGAGTCTGAATCATGAGTCACTTACTTTACCCCGTCTCTTTTATGTATTTATTTGTATGTATGTATATTTTATATTTATGAGTATGTGTGTATATTTATGTATAGGATAGGTAAATTATGTATTATATCTATTTATGTGTATATGATGTAGATTTTAGTTTCACCATTTTCTTATTAAGTTTTGCATTTAGAGTCACCCGCTTAATATTAAACATCTCTTACACGTCTCAGGTTGGCTGGAAGAGATCTCTTTTAGAGCTAAGTCCACCTTTGTACATATGTCTCAAATTAATTCTGTAAATGTATTTTCTAGTGCAATAAAGAGTATAATAAGATTTTACAATTCTCCGATATGGTGGTAAATAGTCAATAGTTCTAGAAATTAGTTTTATAACCGTCACTAAATAGCTTTGTACGATTTTCCGATATGGTTCTGATTTGTTAATAGGTACAATTTGCAGATTGATATTTAGGAAATAATAGTTAGGTACATCTGAAATTTTGTATTTCAATAGAAAAAAAACAGCCCTTGATGAGTTTCTTGCCGGTTCTTCTCGTTACAAGGTCTCCCCGTCGTAGGGTTTGTGAACCGGTGGCGTAGCTTCTTTGACGTTCATAAGTGCTTGTAACAGACTGAATAAATGATATTGAATTTTGAATATAATATCTAATCTTTATTTAAATATAGCTTATTGACGATTGACGAGCTCAAGTTTACTAGCTATTATTTTTTTAAACAGCATTTGAAAAATACTGATACAAATCAGTTTAATAGAGTGATTTTTATATTTGTTCGTTTTCCATTTCCATATTTATGGAAAGGGCAAGCTTACCAAAATTTTTGCCCTAGGTCTGGAACGTCTGTGTAAAAGGTCTTTTAAAGCAAAACCGCTTTGATAGGAAATCGAATGCAATCTTCTATCGAGTTACGTATAAAGTTAGGTTTGAAAACGATATTCCCTTTTACTAGCATTCCTTTGTGATGTTTGTTATTGAAGAATGCTTATTGCTTACCAACCCTTTGTGAGATAAAATATTTCCCAATTTTGCACCAAAGCGCAGAGGTGGCATTCCAAAAAAAAAATCTTGGCAATATTAACTTTAGCAATGTAAACAATTTGGCGTTATACGCAGTATTCTAAGTCAATTTCAAATATTTTTATATAACTACACTAAAAATACCTAAGTGCAGGCATCGGTACGAGTCGTGAGCGGTGAGCGCGAGCGTCGCGTATGTGTACAGTCGCACATATAAAGTTATCAACAATTTTGTCGGAGACAAGCTGTGCCAGCGACTTCGTACGCGTGGTGGGTACAACTAAAAAATACTTTGATTAAAAAGTGAACACTATTTATTTCAGAAAGAAAAAAACATTAAGCTTTCTCTTTTTTAATTTGTTTTACACTGGTATGAGTTTCCTCAATTTATTTTTTAATAAAACAATGTACAGTCAACAGCAGCTCAGGCACTTTGACCTTGAGAGCGCCTTTACGTCGCTCGTAATAGGCTATTTGATATGCGAATGCGAATAATAAAGTGTCAATTACTGTTATCAGTATAAATTAACAGCCTTACTTATAAAAATCAACTAATCAACATTTAAGTAACTAATTAACTAATCACTCATTAACGTTTTAATTAGTAATTAACAATTTCTTACTTAAAAACACTGTTTAAACGTCACTTAACTAATCAACTGTTAATTAGTGTTTTTTTTTTTTACTCTGCCAAAACCGAACTTCAGACTAGTTGTAATGCCAAAATGCGAAAATTAAGAATAAGAAACGTCAAAGCTAAGTCAAATGAAAAACGCTGACCGTTGTCACTGTTATTCAATTCAACAAAAAACAAATAAACAAAGTTAAGCTGTGTGTAGCGTGGTGTTTTGCAGTATTTTGTGTTCGACTTTTTATTGAAATTTTTAAATAATGGAAACGAAACCCACCAAGAAAAGAGTCCGATCTTCAAACTGGGAGGAAGAAGAAAAGGTACTTTTTTACTCTAGTTGCTATGTACCGCAGAATATTATAATAGTTTATAATGATTATTTATTTAATCTTGCTTTCTTGCAGAGAATATTAAGGCATCTTATTTTGAAAAAGCAAAATTAGCAGTTCAAAGTTTATAACGATTATTAATTTAATCTTGTTACTTTCTTGCAGAGATTATTAAGGCAACTTATTTTGGAAAAACATAGATATTGTAGAGAAAAAAGACTGTACTACAAATACGCATGCAGAGAAGAAAGCTGCTTGGCAAGAGATATTGTCTAGGTAACACCTTTAATTTTTATGCTTTTGATTATTTATAAAATGATGGAATAATATAACTCATCTAAAATAATTGACTTTTTTACAGTTTTAATAGCCTAAACAAAAAACAAAGGGATATGACGCAAATTGTTACCCAATGGCGCAATACAAAAGGCCAAGTAAAGAGTAGAGAGTCGGAGTATAGACGTGCCAGACTAATGACAGGAGGAGGACCTCCACCACCAAGTCCTTCGCAAGAAGATTTGGAAATAATTCAAATTTTGCCAAACGAGTTTGAGGTTGATAGCAATGACTTTGATAGCGATGGCATATTTATTAAAAAAATTGAACAGGTGTATATAGTTTTGTATTGCATACTCAACCAAACTAACAAGACGATTGGGTGCAATGCAGAGGGGCTTGCACTATATCTTATTGTTAAACGTTTTTGTTAAGTTGACATGCATCACAGGATGCATGTCAACTAGCCAAGCTACAGAGCTTGGTTGCATATTATGATTGATGATTGTTGTTACATATTTAAAAAATATTTTCCATTTCAGTCACAGCCATCTGCAACTCAAAAGGTGCAACTGCTATCAGAATCGGAAGTGACTGAAGTATATAAATCAACCTCTGATACAGAGATTATAGATTCTGAGAAATCAGTTCAGGTATTGTAATCCATCACATTTATTTACTTAATAAGAGACAGAAGCGCCAGTTTTAGTCCCATATAATTGGTGGCGAGCCTATTACCTTTTGGGTGAAGTCATAATGACCCACGAATCTGGGATCACAAACATTATTCACGTTTAGGCAGTGCAGTCCTGAATTATTTAACTTAATGAAGGTAATTATTGTTTTAATATCTATTATCATGCTCTTTTTGATTTTACAGATACCAAATCTTCCTGCAGATGTGGAAACGGCATTACAGTTGACATCACTGGCGTCAACATCTAACAATATTCTTAGGAATAAAAATATTGTACAAAGAAAATTGTACAAACAAAAAAAAAAGCAAATTAAAGTAAGCCAATTTATCTATTAGAATCACAGACCTTATCTATTAGACGGTTAAATGGATTCGTTTAAGACAAGCATAATCAAAGTACTGAAAACATTCAACAAAGTTCTGAAAGATTTACATTTACTTGGAACATTTTTTTTATATTGCTGATGTTTTTTTCCAGATTGCTGATGATTATGAAGAGCAATTGTTTTTGCTTGCAAAAAAATCTAAAGAAAATAAAGAAAAACGAGAGGAGGAGCTGCACAAAAAAAGAATGGCAATTTTAGATTTAGAACAAAAATATTGGGAAAAAAAGTTAAAAAATGAATAAGTTTTTAACACTTTTTCCCATTATTTCTATTGTACTTTGTTGAATATGTATATATTTTTCAATTAAAACAATTTTCAATAAACATGTTTCTGGTTATATTTGTTAAATTATTAGAACCATGTTCAATGACCTCGGTATTGTCATTGTTATCTCTGACATTGGAATCTGAAAAAAAATATAACCCAATTAGTTTGTGTCAAAAAACAGAGTTACAGTACATATTATTAACATAATATTTTATTACTCACCATAATCTAAATTGTCTTTAAATTCTATTGCTAGATTGTGCAATACTGCACATGCTACAATTGTAGTTTTGATTGTGCTGTATGATCCTCTCATAACTTCGAGCAATATTCGAAATCGTTGTTTTAATACACCAAAACATCTTTCTATTACATTCCTTGTTCGAATGTGGCTATAATTGTAGCGTTGTTCTGATTCAGTTGTTGGTCTCAAAACTGGGGTAAGTAAATGAGGAGTACAAGGGTAACCGCTGTCACCTATAAGTTTCCCTATAAATTCATTATTCTCGAATCTTGTTTTGATTGAACTCTCACGCCAAATCCTTGCGTCATGAGTGCTGCCTCTCCAGTGGCAAACAATATCACAAATCTTCAAATCTGCATTGCACACAACCTGTAAATTAGTTCAATGTTACTTTTATCAAAATCAGCCATGTTATAAAGTCCAACAAAAACAAAATTAATAGGTTTCTACTAGTTCCTACCTTGTAGGTACTTCATTTCTATTGTTATAAAATTAAATTGATCACTACCAATACACAAAACATATTACTAATTACTTACTTGAGTGTTTATTGAATAGTGTCCTTTCCGGTTTACATAATACTGGCCAGCATCTCCTCCAACTTTTCGAATTTTTATATGGGTGCAATCTATTGCTCCGGTAACATGTGGGAACCCACAAATTGCATTAAATTTTGTAATAGTTTCTCTTTCCTCTCTTAAGTTTGATGGCATTTTAATATAAATCGAACTTTTTGAGGCCAATGCAACAGCGACTTTTTTAGAAATCCTTGATAGTGACTGCTGGCTCATACCATGGATTTCAGCACAGTCTTCTTGAATCTGAAAAATAACATGTTTTTTTATATAATAGGTACCTATTTCATAATAGCAAAAAGTTTTAAAGAAATAATTTTGGTCAGTGATAACTGCTAACCTCGTGCCGGCCCCAATATCTGATAACTGCCATAACTTGTAACTCCACAGGTATACTTCCGCCCCGGGTATCCATGGACAAATCATTTCTTAAAATATTAATAATTTTTTGCATATTTGATTTGCTAAATCTATATCGTACTTTAAATTCATTTTCATTCAATTCCTCCATTGGGTTGGCTCTTGAATGGTACACTTTTGGTCTTCTACTTCTCTCCAAACCGATATTTCTGAAATTCCTTATTTCTTCAATGTCGTCTCGGTATGTGCGTAACACATTATCGTCTTCAAATAAATCCATTTTTAATAAAATTCTTCACTTTACAATCAAACCTACAAACGAACGGAACACAGCGCGTGGCGTGGGTGCGAAGATGGGAAGGGAAAGCTATCAGCTGTTATCTTTTTGGTCCGCCATTTTGGTAATTAGCGCTCTAAACAAGGGTCCGACGCTGTTTAACTTGACAGCTATCTAAACAGTCACTAAGACGTTGGTTAATACTAATTATCATTTATAAGTTAAGATATTATTTAAAAGACTGTTAAACTGTGTCTTAATTTTAATAAACGTTTTTAAGTAAGGCTGTAAGAGTTTAAAAATGGTTATTTATTAACGTTAGTTGAAAATAGAAATAAATTTATTTAATAATCCGTAAATAAAAATGCATTTTTAAACGTTTGTCACGTGACACAAAACGCTCCTGATTCGTTTATGATGACGTCACCTGCTTGTAAACCTCGTTTGCCTACGTATGTGGATGATATGTCCCACAGATCAGAATACAGGCAAGTGAAGTCACCGACCCCATTGCAGCGCCATATTGTCAAAGTAGCGTTTTGGCACGCTATTTAAATGTTTGATTTTTAATTTGATATTTTTCAGCAAATATGTACCAGAATTAAAAAAAACAACTATTACTGGGTTCCTTTAACTTTACTACATAATATAAAATGGATTTTAAAAAACAAATAATAATCAAATAGCCTATTGCGGCGGTTTTCGTAGTGCAAATGTAAATGTAAAGCCGACGTGCTGTTGACCGTTTATCGAACACCATTTTCCGTGCTTGCCTTCATAATACTTTACTTTTATTCGATATCTTGTTCACTAAATAATAATTAATAATAGACAACACACAAAACAAATCTATGCGCAATTGTACTTAGGGAGCCCCTGCTGCACGACGTCCGACAACAAGCCAATCAGCGCTTACGTCACACAGAGCCGCCAATCAGAGCTGCAGACGGTTGCTGCACGGCACGGCGCGTACGTCTCCACCCGCGTACCCCGCAAACGAGACCCAAAAATGACTTCTGCGCATAAAATTTCACCGCTCACGACTCGTGCCAGTAGCTTTCGATATAATACTTTCGATTCGAAAAGTCCAAATCGTTTTCCTACCAGCCCCTCTAGATAATTCTAGACATAACACTGCTATATCACGCGATAATATGGCGCATGATGCTGTCTCGCTTGCTTCGCTAAGTTGTAAACGGGACAGTGACACGAGTGTCAATAAAAGCCGCTCATGCTAGAGCTACTTACAGGCATTCAGATAGGTTATTCTCTAATCAAACATCCTTAATATTGACGGCTGAAACAGATTGCCCCATTTTCAATATTAATTGACAGCTAAGTGACATTCAGTCATGACAACAGCGTCGATGTTTGCTTACGGAATAACAAGTTATGCAAGAAAAAATTTGACGCAATAAAGAACGCAAATAACTTAGGAAAGCCTTAGGAACTAATGCTGGAAAAAAATCTTAACTGTATATTTTTATAGAAGGTTTTCATGTGTCCATCATTCGTTTTTATCATGTAGATTGTAGTTGAAAGTCCTATTAAATATTGCCTTATAGCCCAAAATAGAGAGAGGTACAAAAGTTAAGCTCCCGCTTGTCCTTGAAATTCATACACTCACACACACTAAACTCGGGCGTTACGCTAGTATGGTACATAATTTATAACTGACAAGAAGAACGTCTTAGGTACGTCTCTCATTTTATATACTAAAGGCCGCTGCGGTTTTACCCGCTTGGTTCTCGTTCACATATCGAAGAAAAAACTTTTTATAAAAAATTAAAACTGACTTCAAATAATAAAAAATAAACTTTTGGAGTCGGTGCCAGCCAAGGTATTCTACATTTCATTACTTCACAATTTTAAGTTCCATCATCAGCCTGTGGACGTCCACTGCTGGACATAAGCCTCTCCTAGCTCACACCTATTGTAGCGTTCATAGGAGGCTATTAGCCTACTGCTACCACACGCTGGCCAGACGGGTTGGCAGAAGAAACCCTCTGCAAGTTTCAAATTTTCCTTCTCTTGCACAGGTGTTCAATGCGTCGAGCCTCTTAGTCGACTCTTACGACATCCCAGGCATGTAAGGGAGTGGTGACCCTTGTATTCTTAGGCCGTCACCACACGGCACGGATGACATGATTTAATTTTAAGTTACATCATGTAATCTAGGTAAACAATGCCAAAACGTAAACTATATTTTTCAGGATTTTTGAAATAACTACTAGCCTAGAGCCTATCTTCATTAAAATTATATGGAACCACACTTGAACTATGTTATTTCTGATAAAAAAAGAATAATCAAAATCGGTTGACAACTGACGACGTTATATTAAAGTCAAAGTCAAAGTCAATATCATTTATTCAGTCTAGGCACTTATGAACGTCAAAGAAGCTACGCCATCGGTTCACAAACCCTACGGCGGGAGACCTTGTAACGAGAAGAACCGGCAAGAAACTCGTCAAGGGCTGTTTTTTTCTCCCTGTTTTATTTCATACAGAGTCGTCAAATTGAAAAGTGACCTTAACATATCAGTAAGGTCAATTTCCATCACAAAAGGAAAATACTAATTAAAATATTACATTTTATGGTTATTGTAAACGTAAACAATTTTTAACTGACAAAGAAAGACTTGTCTATCATACATTACATTTCCCGCACCACAAGACTACGAAAGACTTGTCTATCATACATTACATTTCCCGCACCACAAGACTACTACACTGCAAGTTGTGAGGTACATACAGGTCAGTATCAATTTATTTTAGATAAAAATATTTAGGCTTTAAGCACAGCATTAAGATAAGCAGACTGAGGTAGACCCATTTCCGCTGGCGGCACCCGTTCACGAGCATGACGCATGAACCAGCCATCGCTTCGCTCAACCATATTTTAGGGCACGTAACGACCCGCCTCACACGACACCGCCGAAGAAACGTTTGAGTGAGCATGACGTACTTCAGGTACTTATGTTAAGCTGTATAAATATAAAAAAATACAATGCCAACAGCAAAAAAAGAAAGATAAAAGTGCCTTAATGTAAGACACAACACAACCTACAATGTCACTAGAAGACGCATCAGCTGGGTCACAATCACAATCGTAATTAAAGTTAAAAAAATAAATAAAAAAAAAAGCTTTTAAATATTTGGAATAATTGAAAACATTATTTACCTTTATTTACTCTGATCAAGCAGTGCCACGCATCTCAACTCAAAACATCATAAATAACAAAATCAAAACAACATATATCTCTACACATTTTAACACAAGCAAACATGAGCAGACCCATCCCGCTGGCAGCACCCGTTCACGAGCATGACGCATGAACCAGCCATCGCTTTGCTCAACCATATTTTAGGGAACGTAGCGACCCGCCTCATACGACACCACCGCAGAAATGTTTACAGAGAGCATGACATACCCAAGCAACCTGTGTTAAAAGTTGAATCTAATACTTTACTAAACATTAATTGAATGACACTACAATTTCGAAAAAATAAAACTAAATATTTATGACCAAGCTGTCTCGTCATTCAAGTAATCTTTTATAGTATAATATCCTTTTTTAAGAAGACAATCTTTTACATTCATCTTAAACTTTTCGAAAGGAAAATCCAAAATATTATCTGGAATTTTATTATAAATACGTATACCTAGACCCATAAAAGATCCAAGGACCTTCTTTAATCGGTACCGAGGCATAACAAAGTTTATTTCTATTTCTAGTATTGCGATCGTGCAAATCACCATGTTTGATATACAGGTTGATATTACGCCGTACAAAAAGAATACAATTTAAAATAAATTGAGAAGCAGCTGTCAGTATACCAATTTCTTTAAATTTTTCCCGAAGAGATGTTCTGGAACCCAGTTGATAAATGGCCCTTATAGCTCGTTTTTGTAGTATAAATATTGTATTAATGTCAGCTGCTACTCCCCACATAAGAATACCATACGACATGATGCTGTGAAAATAACTGAAGTACACAGTCCTAGCAGTTTCTATATCAGTCAGTTGTCTGACTTTTCTCACAGCGTAGGCAGCAGAACTAAGCTTGCCAGCTAGTATTGCAATATGTGGACTCCATTGAAGTTTACAGTCCATAGTTACACCCAGAAAGACTGTTGATTCTACTAAATCTAATTTTTCATATTGTTCATAACAATTTCCATGGGTACTTTCTGAACATTTGGTAAAGAAAAAAGAACGCATTTAGTTTTCTTTGCATTAAGCTGTAGATTATTATAATTAAACCAAGCTAGTACTTGCGAGAGTGTTTTGTTTACATCGTCAAAATCAGTTTTATTCCTATCAATGTTAAATATTAAAGAAGTATCATCCGCAAACAAGACAATCTCACATAAGTTTTTGGCAAAGAAAGGCAAGTCATTAATATATACTAGAAACAGGAAAGGGCCCAAGATAGAGCCTTGGGGCACGCCTAGTTTTATATTTGAGCCGGCAGATTTCACTCCATTAATATCAACGGTCTGAGTTCTGGAACTGAGATACGACAGTATTAACTTTTGAGCATCACCTTTTACACCGTAATGATTTAGTTTCAACAGCAGCGTCCGGTGATCCACGCAATCAAAAGCCTTGGACAAATCGCAGAATACGCCAAGAGCATTCTGCGACTTCTCCCATGCTTCAAAAACATGTTTTAAACGTGCAACCCCTGCATCAGTGGTAGACCGTCCCTTCGTAAAACCGAACTGTTTATTATGTAAGAGATTATTTAAGGTAAAATGTGCCAATAACTGTTCCAACATGATTTTCTCAAAAATTTTGCTTATAGATATTGGTCTATAATTACTTGGGTCTTCTCTATTTCCCGATTTGAATAAAGGTATTACCTTACTTAATTTCATTAGATCAGGAAAAATTCCCTGTGCAATACATTGATTAAAAATTATAGCAAGAAAGGGGGCAAAAGTGTAAATAATACTTTTAAGAACAGTAACAGATATGCCCCATAAGTCAGTGGTTGTTTTCATTTTTTAATTAATAGATCTAAAATGAAACGATGAACTACATTCAGATACATGCTTTTCGAGCAACGAGACTGAAGACGCTGGTGAAGAGTCCAAATCAGCGGTGGTTTCCAACGGTATGTTTATAAAAAAACTGTCAAAAATATTAGCAATTTCTGTTTTCGAATTTATTTGGACGTTATTGATGTTGAGTGTGAAACTATTGTCACGTGGTTTAGATTTGCCAGTTTCACGCTTAATGATGTCCCATGTTGTTTTTATTTTATTATTAGAATTTTTAATTTTTGCTTTATTATAATTTGACTTTGCTATAGAACATGTCTTTTTGAAAATCTTGGAATATTGTTTGACATGTTCTATGAAACTAGGGCTGTGATTGGATATTAAAACATATATATACAGTAAAAGTACAAAAATATATATATGTCGTAGGAGGTTTTGATTAATAGAATGTTCGCAAAAATCCTAGAGATATTGCAATAACACGGATAAAATTAGACAATGGTGTTGACATTTCTCAATCTTACTGAAAAAATATAGGTTTTTTGCAAAAATACGGGTTGCTTTAGTAACATTGGATATTCTTTACTCTGATTGGCTTACATTTTGCTTGCTTGCTAATTCTTATTTTGATTGGTTCACAGAAAGTTTACTACACGTGAGAGAATGGATTGACATTTCAAACGTAAAGTCGTCAACCAATCAGAGTATATGTTGTTTTGGACGGTCCGATCAGCCAATCAGTGTTCTTATTTCACTATGGCACTTACTAAGGCAACCATTTTTTCGCAAAAATCCTATCTTTTTTCAGTAGGATTGAGAAATGACAACACCATTGTCTAATTATCCGTGTTTTCGCAATATCTCTAGGATTTTCCCAAAAAATCGATTTATCTAATTATCCAGCGACATATACAGTCGACTTGAGAACCTCTTCCTTTTTTTGAAGTCGGTTAAAAGTATCTTTTATTTCAATCCAAGCTTTATACTGTGTGTAAAACTAAGTTCTATCCATATTCAGTTGATATTGCGGGATTGAGGTTCAAAGATCCATCCAAACTCATATTTATTACGCAGGATAATTAGATGAATTTGTTTATTTGCGAAAATCCTAGAGATATTGCGAAAACACGGATAATAAGATAATGGTGATTATATTTCTCAATCCTACTGAAAATTGATAGGGTAGAGTTTTTGCGAAAAAACGGGTTGCCTTAGCAAAAGTCCTAGGGACATTCCGTAGGATTTTTGCGAATATTCTATTTATCAAATCATCCTACCACATTTATATTCAGTGATAATGATAACTGAAAGTAGAAGGGTCAAGTTATCGTCGTATTATAATTTTGAGATTGAATTACACTTGCGGTATTAAAAGTAACTTTGATTCCTCACATAAGTTTAGACAAGTTGGACAAGTCTTTGCATGCCAGGTCACGTTCCTTGCTTCGAAGCTTGGAAGACTTCGTAACATGAATGACGTGAACAGGAACCAATCAATACAGTCTCTCTTATAATAAGTTTATAAACCCGATAAAATAAAATAAAATTAATAATGTCTAAAATTAAATGGCTAAATTCAAAATGTCAAAATTAATGGTTTTAATATAGCATTAAAATAAAACGGAAATTTGTACGCCCATCGATGGCGGAACATAGTGATACATGATTATCTATTTTCACACCAGCTGTATTTCTCATACCTATGTTTACAAATAAATGATTTGTATTTGTATTTAAAATGTCTAATTGTTAAAATGTCAAAAGTTCAAATGATCTAAACTTAAAATGTCTAATGTTTTAGTTATTTAATGTTTAGTGTGGCTTACTTTCATGCAGGTAAATACTTGTATAATAAAATAATAGAAAATAAAAGATTAAAATGTAATATAATATTTTTAATTGACAAAATAAATTACACTACTTAAGTATAATAATGTTACATTTTAGTAAATATTCAGACATTAATATAACATTACGGTACAACTACAACAATAAATCGCCATAAGGAAGAAAAAGCAAGTTTGCCCAATTCCTGTAGGTCACGTGATAGGTTAGACATTAATGGTTAATTAATTAAATTTCGTGTTTTTTTTTCAGACAACAGAAGTACTTGTGTTATTTTCCTATAATATATTGTCATTTTTTATTTAGCCATATTGACCATTTATATTTTAAACCTTTTGTGTTATAACCATTCGACATTTTAATTTTAGACATTTTGAGCTTAGTTAAAATGTCTTTTGACATTTTAAACCATAAGAATTATGGTTTAAGATATTTTGAACTTACTTATTTTAACGTTAGTCATTTTAATTTTAGAAATTTTTGTACCTACTATAAATACAACAAATAATGTGAGAAATTGTGAGCTGAGTCGATTTTTATAGTAAGGGCCTGATTCACAAGCTGAAAGTAAGATCTGAAAGCTTACTTGACAGAGGATTGACATATTCTTCATATCACAACTGTCAAATCATCTGTAAATTAAGCTACTCAGAACAAACTTTTAGATTGTGAAACAGGCCCTTAAAAGTATAAATAAGCAATTCACTATAAAAACATAATTATGTAAGCCAATGATGTCTATCCCCATAAAAAAACTTAAATGTGTGGTGCGATGTTTATGTAAAATAATTCCAGAATTTAATCTGTTATGTCAAACGATTAGAAAAATCGCCTCTTGAAGTACGGTGGCTGAGCAAAAAGCCCCCTATTTCTGCGCCATATAGGAATATTATGTTTTCTCTATTCACATAATCATAAACCGACTTCCAAAAGGGAGGAGGTTCTCAATTAGCTTGGTATGTTTTTTTATGTATGTGCACCGATTACGCCGAGATTTCTGATTCGAAGGCCATTGCCATGCCATTTGGTGCCATAAAAATTTGATTCAGTTTGGCAGTAGTTTATATTTTGTGAGCATTTTTGTTATCTTGGGCAATGTAATTTTCACGATACTTTGTTTATAATGTACAAACCTCTAATCTAATCTAGAAAAATCGTACTGTAGTTTATAAAACAACCTAATACAGACACTAAAAAGTAAAAAAACTACCTACGTTAAAAAACCCGACTTCAAAAATTAAAAGCAAAAATAAGCCTTTTGGAGTCGGTGCCAGCCAAGGCATTTGACTTTCAGCTCCTATTCTTTTATTTTTCTTGCCTTGGCGGGCACCGACTCCAAAAGGCTTTTTTTTACTAATCAAAATAAGTAGCCAGCATTCGCGATAAGCAAGATACGAGTATACGACGAGTTTCACCAGCGCAAATGAACTGGTGGGCGCAAGCTTTTCCCAAATTGGAACTGACGTATCTATGATACCGATCTTCAATATGTTGATATCCCACGAGTATGGATGAGATGATTATGGTATGAGTGATAGGTTTTCAATTTCGAAATAATTTTATATTTTTGATGACCTCAATACCTAAAGCTCTTTTTCAATACTTAAATTCTTTTACTATTTGATGCCGGTCGTATCAAAACGTCAAATCAAAAATACTCGTCATCAATTGGTTTTTCTGTAAGTGGCAAGTTTTTGCTTAATAATCGGTTGCTTTTTTTTTGGGATTTAAAAGTGTAAATTTTCGCCCGCTCGGTCTGCTATTTTTGAGGTTAAGCAACTTTCGTAATGGTCGGTCACGGGATGGGTGACCAAAAATGTACTATTCGAGATAGTAAATTTTTGGTCAAGCACGGAGAAGCTCGAGCTCCTCCGTGCTTCGGAAAACATGTTAAGCTGTTGGTCCCGGTTGTATTTGGAGTCGTCAAAACCCACCAATCCGCATCGGGCCGCGTGGTGGGTCATGGCTCGTTCTCCTTATCCATCCATAAGGAAGGAAGGCCAGTGCCCAGTGGCGGGGACATTAAAATGGTTGATGACTATACCCTAAATAATGATCTGCTTTGTGCGAACGGTTAATTAGGTTTGCATCAAGAAAAGTTTGAGGCTAATTCATCTGAGCCCGTATTCACTATTACCACTTACTGATTCCTTGCTCAAACCACGCCAATGTTGTATTTGGTTTCGACATTTTCAAAATTCGTTTTCTCTATAACACTACCAAATTTTTAAGTTATTTAACTTGTTTAATAACTATACAATTTGTGACTGTCATGTACTTTTACAATAACTCTATAATTTGTAAGTATCACGCAGAAAACGAATTTTAGAAATGTCAAAACCAAGTACGACGTTGGCGTGGTTTGAGCAAGGAATCGGTAAGTGGTCATAGTGAATAAGGGCCCTGGATTGATTTCTTAAAAACTATCCTTAAATAAAACGACGAATAAATTTATCCACACTTACCTATGTAATAAAAAATGATACTTTATTTTTAGGCACGTTTTATGTTTAAATCTATGATTTGAACCTTATTTTTGTCACAAAAATATAGGGTTAAATGGTTGTAAGTACAGAGTTAAAAAAGAAATATTTAATGTTTTGAGAAATCTGATCACCTAAGACCCCTACTTTCAATAAAAAAGCTTTAAATGACATGTACATTTATTTATTTGAGACAAAAAACAGCGTTCACAATATATGTTAAAATTAAGGATAGTACCTACATAGGTATTACTTATAGTGAAGTCCACAACATTACCCTCGAGTTGTACATAGTTATTTATAAAAAAAAAACAATAGGACTCAAACGCGTTATTTATAAAAAACAACAACTCAAAAGCGTTTTTTTTTTATAAATGTAATGGAACGCGAAAGTTTAAAATCTTATGAACATAATATAGTTATTTGCGAATAATCAGGATAAACCCAGCATTTTGTCACAAATACTTTAACACAACTTCGTAAATATGTACATGTATAAGTAATCTCCGAAATTTTAGTGTCGTCAAAAGTCCGATAAGAAAAAACGGCTCCCACTTATGTTCGCGGAGTATCTCTGAGAAAATGACCTTCCTATTTATATTTTCTTTTCTAAGGAAATCTCGCCGGGAATAGCTGTTATGTATGGCCCCGATTTTTCATAGCCTGTATCTGTGGCATGCAATACTTGCTTCAAACATAGTATATGTAATGGTACCGCTTCAGAGACTGTTGTGTTGTGATATAGCGATTTATTTATTTTTATTATGTATGTTTATGTTTATAACTTATATATAAAGTCATATAGTATGTAAAGATTTGCAACTATGTAGGTATTCTAATACCTATAATATTTTTGTTCATAATTTACTTTTTTGGAGTTTTGTTGTTGGCTTTCTGTTATTTTATTATAGTTTAAATTAAGGTACAAGTATTTGTATCCGGTATTTTTTTTGTTTTAGTGGATTTGTGGATGACGTTTTTGGCCTATTCTTTTGTAAAATTCCGTGTTAAACTCTTTAATTAAGATTTGGCTGTTGTTAACCTGAACCAATAAAAAGAAAAAAATATATATGTTGCGCCACTTAGTTGAGCAAAATGGCTTTTATGGAAGGGTTAAAATGGCGTATTAAACTAAAATTTTAGACTCGGTCTTGCAGTAATGGAGACTGTTTAATATTTTTCGAAATACAGTGATTGCTACACGTGTTCTTGGTGACATACAGTCACCATAACAAAAGTTTGTGCAAATTATGTAAACTTTATCTGTGCGTAAATGTGTCTGTTTGGCTTTGACGCTAAAAGTAATGAACGGAAATCAGCGAAATCTTGTGTAATTTGTATACAGCTATGTAAATAAGGCTGCGAAATAAGGTATCTGGTACAATTAAGATTATTCCGTTTAATCCCTTTTCATTGTTACGTTTGTTCACATTTGGCTGTAGATTTTGGGTCAAGCGTAATTCCGCCTTTAGCCTGGTAATTTCAATACATCAGGTGTAAGTAATGGATGCAAGGTCTCCCGCCGTAGGGTTTGTGAACCGATGGCGTAGCTTCTTTGACGTTCATAAGTGCTTGTAACAGCCTAGACTGAATAAATGATATTGACTTTGACTTTGACTTTAAGCATTTTCAAAACCTCCGCTATTATATGAAATCAAACTATTGTCAGAACTAAAAACACTGCACCACAACACTGCACTGTGTAACACAGTGTCACAGTCCACCGAGGAAACTTTATAAATGCGTTCACTTCGTTGAAAAATACGCCTTATCTCGGCTGATAGCGGATCGTGTACGCAGGTAATAACGACGCTTTCGGCAGACGGTGACATCATGATTCACTGTAATAATGGCGCAATTTGTGCGTCTGGCTGATTTGTTCGCTGATATTTTTGCAGTTTAGTTTTTAACTAAACTGCAAAAATAACGGTAGTGTTTTAAATAGCGCTCGGTATAATTTTAACGTATTAGACACCAAATCTATTAATAATTCGTCATCAGTGGCAGTAAATGACGACATTGTTAATTGGCTGGGTCGGGCGGTCTCACTGCTCTTGGAGCAGTAGGGTCGCCGCGACCGAGGTGGCGGGCTGGCCACGCCCACCGGTCGCACGACTGGTCGCTTGCATTGTGTAGTGCTTCATATAAATTCTTACAACGCAGTGGTCATCTATAACCATGAAACCGCGTCTATAAGGGCCGGCGGCGGCGCCCACTGACGGCGTGGCACGGCATGGCACGGTAAGTTGTGTCGTGGCATCCCGCGGCGTTCCGTGGCATGCCATAGAGCGTCTTCTCCCTCCCTTGCCCCCGCGCACTGACCGGACTGCGTCCCATTAACCGAAATGACCGCTGCACAAGTTTCAACCTTATTTCAACCAATTTAGCAATCATAATTCCTCGACACAAAGTGACCCATACGTTTCGCGGGATGCAATGGCACGCCGCGGCAACCCGTGGAATGAAATGGCATGACACGTCATTCCGCAGCATACAGCTTCTGTCATCTTGGTATCGAAATAAAGCAACATGAATTCTAAATTCATTGAAATAAGATTCAAAATAACATGATTGGTGATAAAATCCTTCGCCGTGCCGTGCCGGCAGTGGGCGCTGGCCCTTACCGATTCACCGAAACGGGCCAAATCCCGAATCGAATCAACCCGCAGGTTAATAATCTAACAAAAAATCACTTAGCAACCAGGGGCCCAATTCTGCTAATGCTTAATTACAATCGTATTCCAATCGTGTTCCAATTGCACTGTTGTTTTACACAGTTTTTGTTACAACAGTGTAAATAAACACTACTATTCAAACACGACTGAGAGACGATTACGGCAAAAACTTAGCAGAATTGACCCCCTGTTTCGTCCCTGTCATTACTGCCACATTATTTATTAAGACAAATATTTGTGTGCATGAACATGTCTATTTGTCTTGGTCTGGGTGTTTAATATGTATATTATGTATGTATTAAAAAAAAAAAGTATATAAGTATGTTTATCCGTTATCTAGTAACCATAACACAAGTTCTTAATGAAACTTAACGTGGGCTAGATAATTGGTGTGTTTGTATGCAATTATTTATTATTTATTTATTGTACTGTATGACAACCAAAATGGCGAAACTGAAACAACCGAGTTTTCGTTAGAAAATCAAAGCTCGGGGTCCTTGCTCGCAGGCATAGGCATATAGAATTGATGGATAAATTCATGGCAATCTTATTAACTATTTATTTTCCTCCCTTTTATAGCCCGAGCAACTTATCCTGTTTCCCTTATTGTAAGTAGCAGTTCGTGTGCTGTATTACTCGAAAGCGAGAGAAATACACAGAATTCATCTCAGACGCCATGTTAGACTATTTTCTCTTTTTGTAGTAGATTATCCATTTCATTTGTTTTTAGAGATCCTGTGCCTGAAAAGGAAAAATGTAACTGAAGTAAATTGTACTCATTAAAATATTACTTTAAGTTATAATTTTTAATACATTATTTTATTATTAACTAGCGGCCGCTCGCGGTTTCACCCGCGTGGTTCCCGTTCCCGTGGGAATATCCGGATGAAAAGTATCCTATGTCCATAACCAGGCTATCTACTTTCTGTGTACCAAATTTTATTCAAATCCATTTAGTAGTTTCGGAGCCTATTCAATTCAAACAAACAAACAATCAAATCTTTCCTCTTTATAATGAGTATAGAAAAGAAAGAAACAGTATTTATTTTATTATTTTTATACAGTACAGGCGGCCTACCATCATCTTTTAGAAACCATCATGTCAAGAGCGTTTTGTTTTCATTGTAGTTGTCACATTTTGACACACTTTACACTTTGGAGACGATGCTTGAGCGAATGCGTCACAAAACCTTCTTAAAAAAACAAGCTTACTTTTAGAGATTCGTAGTACGAAATAGCATGGTAATATTAAAACAATACTGAGCTAACACATGGCGGTAGGCAGGCCAAAGGTAAACTTTAATTTAAAACAGATTTACTTATTGTTTTTATTTTCGAAGTGTTCCTTATGGTGACTTAAATAGTTCATCATAAGCTGCTTTTTCTTGATTCCTTTTTTAATGTTTGACACATAATACGAA
Organism: Chrysoteuchia culmella; assembly: GCA_910589605.1. Lineage (NCBI taxonomy): Eukaryota > Metazoa > Arthropoda > Insecta > Lepidoptera > Crambidae > Chrysoteuchia > Chrysoteuchia culmella. Next base: position 18,317,877 of record OU342655.1, on the reverse strand, counting down.
TGGCCATGAAGCGTATAACAACTTAAAAAGTCTAAGAAATTACGATTTGCTTTAAAAGCTATACGAGGGCTAATTATAAAAAAAAAAACTCGGTTCAGTAAATGATAACTAGTGAGCTAATAGGACTGTATAAGGATGATGAGGAGCAGTGGAAACACCAGAAAACAGTTATAATAACACAAAAATACAATTAGTTGACTTTTACAGAATCGAAAAACAGACAAGCCAAATAGTAAGATCAAAGTGACATAAAACGTAAGAAAAACAGATTTAAAAAGGGTATAAAAAGTCTGTGCCAGCCAGCCAGTAGCTAACAGTAATAGTTTCGTCGCTATTTTGGCTGTCAATATGAAAATACACTAATGACAGAACGATTAATGAAACCGATTGCTTGGTGATTTTTTATTAGTTAATTAGCCTGCGGAACCCTTTACATTCAGTCTCGAACTTGGCTGTTTTTTTAATAAAATTAAAAGCGCGACTATCTCTTGGAAAGTAGACACCCGTGCCATTACAATATTGAAATAATGTTAATTAAAAGACGAAGCTATGCCAGGCCGACCGGTGTGCTTTATATTATTTCTCAACGCTAAACGAATATGTAAAGCCATGTGATATTAACTGTACTTATTCTTAGCAGCAGTTGCTTTTAAGCTATAATCACTAAGCAAACAGAAAATAGGAAAATACAAAATTTTTGTTCGCTTATCTATTATTGGGGAAATGATATTAAGTCCGGCAGTAATAAACTTTAATTTATTAATGGTTGACAATTGTAGTGCGAAGTGAGTAAAGATATTTTATGATGTAATAGCTTACAATAGCTTGCACAAGAGCTTAGCTCGTGGTCAGTATGTCAGCTCGAAAAACAAATCTTATTTGCCCGCCTGTCATCCATTGGATTTTGATATTTTCGGTAATAGGCTGGTCAAATTTAAGTAAAATTTAAAATTATCGTTTGAATTTTTGTAGGTGTTCGCTTGTCTCACTAAAGTATTTTATAAGTAAGTTAATTTAATGCACATGTTTTAATATTTTTTGTATATATATTTTTTTAAATATATTTAATGTATTTCTTGTGATCACTATTTTTTACCAAATGAATCTAATTCCAATAATTTTATTATTTTGAATTTGTATTAATTAAATTATTTTTGATTTAAAAAAAAATACTTAGTTTTAAATGACAAACCTATTTAAATGCTTAGCTATTCATTTTTTTTTATATGTAATAAATCTATTTTCTATTGCCTCGAATCTTAATCTTATAAATATTATCGTCCTTGTTTGTCTTGTTCATGTTAAAACAATATTTTTAATTTTTATATTGCTTATGTGTAACATCTATAATTAAGATTGCATTTAGTTTAAGTTTAAGTTAATATTTAATTACGCATGATATAATGTTAATCTTGTTGATGTTAATAATAAATAAATAAATAAATATTGACGACATGTTTGGCGCAGGGGTAAACCCACCTTCTACGCCAAAGGTCCCGGGTTCGATCCCCGGACAAGACAAATATTTGTATGCATGAACATGTCTATTTGTCTTGGTCTGGGTGTTTAATATGTATATTATGTATGTATTTAAAAAAAAAAGTTTGTCCAAAGATGTTTATCCGTTATCTAGTATCCATAACACAAGTTCTTCATGAAACTTAACGTGGGCTAGATAATTGGTGTGATTGTATGTTTTTTTTTTACTATATACTTTCATTGGCACAAATTTACTTATTTAGTTGATAAAGTGTGAATCGCGGTTTGATGATCTACTACGACTGACGTGGCCCAGATTCGGCGCACTCGCGTAAATATGCTGACATGAATATATGTAATTAATGACAACTATTCTGTGCGGTTATCTGTACCGTACTATATTCCCTTGTGTGTGTGTTCCTACAGTCTCTCGTCTCGTCAGCCATTTTTAATATCCCCACTGCTGGGGCGCTGGCCTAACTTATAGATGGATAAGAAGAAAGACATGACCCACCACGTAGGCCCAACGCGGATTGGTGGGTTTTAACGACTACAAATACAGCCGGGACCAACGGCTTAACTTGCCTTCCGATGCATGGAGGAGCTCGAGATAGTAAATTTTTGGTCACCCATCCCGTGACTGGCCATTGCGAAAGTGGCTTAACGTCAACAATCGCAAGCCGTGTTTCTATAGTGCCTGATATTATGAGCGAAATAATATTAATAGAGGTTCATTAATTTCATTATATACTAAGAAAAGTTCCTCAAAACCGATGTTCTAAATCATTATTAAATCAAGCGTAACAATATTTGTTCCAATACTTAACCCTCTGTCCGGCCAAGCGTCCCTAACAGCATAGTAATTATAGTGGGATATAACTGAGATGTTATGAATTTGACCTTCGGGGCGCTCGTGACCTGAACGCTAAGTTTACTTATAATGAGGGTTAATTCGACCTACGTCATACGTATAAGTTGTACTATAATTGCTATTGATTGAGTAGTTCAGTTGATTGAAATAGTGAGACCGGAAGGATGTTTGCTATGTAATTTGATATAACGTGGATAATGTATCTTGTTTCGCTTGAAATAATTTATCTAGTTATGAAATTGCTTTGGGAGAATCTTTGTCTCCCCTATTGTAGTCATCACTTTCAAAATAAATTGCACGCTATCGTAGTGCCGCAGTTTTAAAGGGGTTAAGCAACAATCATTCAGCATTAAAATCGTTTACATAAACAACAAAACCAATAAGTACCTAGGTAATATTTAATGCCATAGTCCATTTGAATAAATTTTGCAGTTCTGAAAGGGATTAGAAATAAGGCTAAGATAAGGCGCCATGGGACTAAATATTACTAGATATATCTTCATTTCTTGCGTAGAAAAGCACAAGACAATCTTCTTATTATTATTATTAATAATAATAATAATAATTGCATACAATCACACCAGAAAACTAGCCCATGGTAAGTTTCACGAAGAATTTGTGTTATGGATACTAGATAACGAATAAACATACTTATAGACTTTTTTTTGTAAATACTTATAATATACATATTGAACACCCAGACCAAGACAAATAGGATGTTCAGTTCATGCACACAAATATTTGTATTGTCCGGGGATAGAACCCGGGACCTCTGGCGCAGAAGGCGGATTTAGTACCCCTGCGCCAAACATGTCGGATAGTTGTATGTACAAGTAATTTTTTATACTTTGTCGAGTTAGTCAACTGAGGCTACTCTTTTGGGCGATACAGACTTTTAGGCATTAAGAAAGTATAGTCACTTCTTATTGTAATGAAATAAACAAAGTTTGATACAAATCCTATATGAAACTCGTATAAATAAAATCAGAAAAATCCAAAAGAAATCTCATACCAAACTCGTAGGTTTGAAACTGAATCGATTCGCAAATTGTTTCGGCCAAGTTGGCCCAAATGTAACGAGATTCGACCTAAAAGTTCCGGCGAAACTTTCACGTAGAGCTCGGAATATCTTCGAACTAAGGCCGAACTGAAAATGTTCCTGAGTACCGATAGATGCAGCTTATTGGACAAACCTTAGATGCCTACAAAGCAAAGTGCTTCAGCAGTTTTCTAAAATAAAGATAAAAGTAAAATTTTCCGACTGTCGCATTAATTTGAAATCTTGCGGAAGCTAAATGGCGATGTGCAGTACCGAAAGAACATTGTTATTTTTTTATCTTACAATAATTGTCAACACTATTTTCTCTGATTAGATTTTACATTTTGAGTGTTGACAGGTTTTGGCGCGGTTAAACTATAAACCTACATAAGGTACGAACACAATACTGTCCTTTACAAAACAAAAGTATGTAAATATGTTTAGTCCTAACAAAAACTCACAGTACAGAACTACACAACGCGTTTTAATCCGTAAATGTTGCTTTTTCCAGTCACCAAAGACGTTTGTATCTCCAGCATTCCTGAAAACTAGCAGCTGGAAACCCTATAAGCCATAACACGGAGTCACGTTGGCCATAATTGCATTAGGATCAAACATGGTTACGTGACATATCTACGAGTAAATGTAGGTCTGCACTGAAGTTAGCAGCAGAAGTTAAAATAATAAAATAGTTAATATCCTTGGTCGTCGGACACAAAAAAAAATATGAAAGATATCTAAAAGTTACCGTTAGTTAAAGAAATTTAAAAGTTACCCTTAAAAACTCAATCGTTTGTATAAGTTTTAGGTTTAGGAAGTTTTAGGAAGAGCGGACACTCCTGACACAAGTGTTTTTAAAATACTTAAAAGGAGTGTTCCAATATCTTGTGTTCAATGTTGATTGAGGAACTGGAATAAACATATTTTTATTTTTTTATTATCTCCACAAGACTGGTCCACGCCTCAGGAGACCCGAGAGCTGGTGCCTATCTTGCCCAGCGACTGGTCTATGTATTCAGCGGGGCAACAGCGCCAGTATTCTCGGTACTATGCCACGCGGCTGCGAGTTGGACGGCGTTTTCTTGTTATAGTTAGAATAAGGTAGTGTAGTATGTTTATATGTTTACTTAATATAATATAATATAATTCATTTAACCTTTAATATTCTAATGTCTCAGTAAGCTATTGTATATTTTATTGTATTTTTGACGAAATCCGATTTTTATAAACAAGGGGGTGACTCTTACTTTTCGACTTCATCATACCTGATGTTATGTTTGATAAGGCTAAGCTTGGAAACGAGCCTCTCCCGGAATCCTCAACCACTGAGGAACTGGCTATCTTATCTCACCTGCCGGAACACAACAACGCTGAAAATATTGTTGTTATGTAGTCAGACTTAGATAGGATGGTGGTAGCTAGCCAGGCGGACTTACAACTAGTCCTTTCCCTACCACCGGGTATTCTGGCCCGACAGTTCAACGGTCTTGTCCATTTATATTGACAAGAAACTCGATTGATTCAGATATTATACTCGTCTGATACGAGATTTTGTACTTTGAATGACGGCAAATAAATTTCAAAATGTCATTAACAAGTAAATGTCTAAAATGTAACTTACTGCTAAAAATAATATGTTGCGAAATGTGACATTGAACCCCGTATTATTAATATTATATTATATTTGTGTAAACCTGAGAAAAGTATATCTTTGATCTTTAAAGACCCCTTTTCATATATTCGGAGAAATTTTAATAGAGCAAGTTATTACAAATAGAAACCGCATGTCATAAAATTATCAGAATATTTCCTCGAGTAGACAACATGGGAAGTTAACATGTTCACATACGTTTATGTTATGTTTGTTTACATTATAATAACCATAGATTTATCATTGGTCTTCGCGTTGCTACAACTAGATACCGCGCTTCATATAAACAACGGATCAAAAAATGTGACCACAAATTATTTTGACGTTTCTCATCAACCAACTGACTCGGTTTGCTAGCTACCAAGGATGATTGTTGATGCCGTATGCCGTGGTCACAGTAAACTATGCCATTTGTGGCAGAGCAAAACGGTCAAGACCTAAATGTATGTAAGCGGTATCTACATGTAGGAACGCGGAGATCAATACATAATAATATTTATCTTTATTTGTTTGAATAAAGCTCGCTGAGGTGGTGAGGAGCTCAGTGGCGCCGTGACTTGCGCAATCAATCTGTTATTGTAGCACACAATAGTGAGACCTTTATCATACCTGATGTTAAGTATTGATAAGGCTGAAGATGGAAGCGAGCCTTTCCCGGAATACTCAAACATTGAGGAACTGGCTATATCTTATCTCTAACTGCCGAAACACAACAATGCCGAAAACAATGTTGTTACGGCGTCAGACTTAGATAAGATGGTGGTAGCTGGTGGTTGTTATGGCGTCAGACTTAGATAAGATGGTGGATGGTGGACGGACTTACGACAAGTCCTACCACCAACCAGCTTTCGTTTGTATTGTGCGGAAGAAAGTTAGATAGGAACTTATGATATTTTTTTACTAGAAAAATCGACCGGTCTTATAAGTTGCCCAGTAGGGACTCAAACCCTGTTCTGGGGGGTGACTCTTGACGGAATCGCGTTGAGATCGAGATTGAATGTCAATAATTATGACTAATATGGATTGGCGCTAAAATCGATTTCTAGAGTACAAAATTACTGTATTGACTTATTTCAAGTATTAATTATTAGTTTATTTACTTATTATACGTCATAATTACTGACTTTTGATACTAATTCTATCTCGATCTCAATGCGATCGCGTCAAGAGTCCTTATTCTTCGCAAGTCTGGTTCGGTTTTTCTACTAATAATTTTTTATTAATAAATAGAATTTATAAGAGCAAAAATAATAAAAAAACTCATAAAGATAGATACTGTTATTAATTTTATATATAGAAATTTAAAGGTATTTTCATTTAAAATAAAGAAGCCACTTAAAACTAAATGCTTAATTTCATCAAAACTGGCCTAAAATTTATGAAATATTGTAAAAACAACAAATATTGTAGCAAAGTGAATTTATTATTTGATTAAGTATTTTCGGCGAGACTTCAAAGTGATTGAAGAGCAACCTTTGTTGTCACTTTATATTCAAGACTTATCAGTTTTATGTCCATATATTCAAAAGAATTTCTTCAAAATACATCTCTTACGTAACAAATTACCTATTAATTGATGAAATTTCTTTAGATTTATTTCGACATTTTAGTAAAAACTATTTATAAACTGACCATTTGGAGTCGGTGCCAGCCAACGCAGCGATGGTCCACACTGTTATTTTTCGCGCCTTGGCTGGCACCGACTCAAAAGGGTTATTGTATATTTGTTGAAAACTTTTTCATTTCCTCCATAATTTCATAATAGTTTGATGACTACAAATTACGTTTTTATGCTAGCAATACAAATAAATCTTAACTAGTATTGAATCATTATTATGTCAAAGGCTAAAAGAGTCGAAATGGCGGGAAATAAATCACATGAGGCTATCCGGAGGCTGTTATTTGTTCAGCTTTTCTCGACGAAGACGCTGTAATAAATGTGAGGGTAATTCCTTAAGTAGTTATTCGTTTTATGTAACTCATTTGTTTTATTTAATACTAGTTGCCGGCCGCGACTTGGTTCACGTTGAGTTTTGACATTCAAAGAGATATTTTATAATGACCTTTTTAATTATTACTAGAGGCTGGGCGCGGTTTCACCCGCGTGGTTCCCGTTCCCGTGGGAATTTAGGGATCATTATAGCCTATGTTACTACTTGGGGTCTAAGGATTCTCTATACCAAATTACGTCAAAATCGGTGCAGTAGTTTTTGAGTTTATTCGTTACATACAAAAATACAAATCTTTCCTCTTTATAATATTATTATAATAATATAGTAAAGATAATTAGGTAAAAAAAAACCTCTTTCTGCTCATCCTACTAATATTACAAATGCGAAAGTATGTCAGTGTTTTTGTTTGTTCCTCTTTCACGCAAAAATTACTTAACGGATTTGTATGAAATTTGACACAGAGACAGTAGATAGCCTGGATTAAGTCATAGGATAATTCTTATCCCGATATTCCCACGGGAATGGGAACCGGGAAGCCGCGGGCAGCCGCTAGTAGGACATAAAAAGTAGTTGGTGGTGCAGGACGACGTTCCGTGGGAAGGCCCCCGACAAGGCGGACCGCACGATCAGGACCCCGCGCAAGTGGCGTCAGCATTTAAATCTGCTTCATTTGACAGATGGATGTGACCTTACCTTTTTTAACGTTAATTTTGAAGTTTAATTTTTTCACAACTTCAAGAGAGTGTTAACTTGAATATATGGTTTTAATTTCAACTAGATACCTCCACGCGTTCCCGAAATTTCCCCGAAATTCAGTTTCCGAAACCATAGACTATATTTTTATAATTTAATAACAAATGTATATTTTTTTGTTTTTTTCCTGTAGTAAATTATGATACTACTTGCCAAATTTTATGGTTATAGGTCAACGGGAAGTACCCTATGAGTTTTGATCCCCTTGAGAGTGTCGAAATCTACGTTTTTTTTGCGACATACGAGGCCCTATCTTTTTTTACGTTCATTTACAAGTTTGATTTTTTTACCCCTTCAACAGACTGTTGACTAGAATATAATGGTTTTAATTTCAACTCGATACCTCTACGCGATCTCGAGATAAACGAGTACAGACGGACGGAGAGACGTGCAACAAAATGATCCTCTAAGGGTTCCTTTTTTTTCTTTAGAGGTTCGGAACCCTAAAATCTAACATTTGAATAATCATGCGATATTATGTTTTCTTTTTTTTTCTTTTTAAATTTTGAAAGGCCAAACCAAGGAAAGTTTTTCCTCCATACGAACTTTTTCTGTACTGTAGATAGTTTCTGAGATAAGACGAATGTAATATAATATCCCTAGACAGTGTTGAAGTGTGTAGGTATATAATAATAAATGCGAAAGTGTGTTTGTTTGAGTTTTGGCAAAGAGTAAGTTGAAAGGAATGAGAGTAACATAGGCTACTTTTTATCCCGATATTCTCACGGGAACGGGAATCATGCGGGTGAAACCGCGGGCGGAAGCTAGTCCATTCATAAAGTTAAGCCCCTGTGCCAAAGGGGACTTAAAAATGACTGATGATGCTTGCTCTAAAATCAGAAGGTGATGAACATCAGAAGTAGTTCTGTACTTTAGCTCCGTCATCTCTGACTAATATTATGTTATGTTGTGATCTAATATTGTATTTATATTATAATATAATATTTATCCCCTTCATTTACGAGGAGCCCGTGGCGCAGTGGTTCATGCGCTGGGCTTGCAATTGTTGAGGTTAAGCAACTTTCGCAATGGTTGGTCACGGAATGGGTGACCAAAAATTTACTATCTCAAGCTCCTCCGTGCTTCATGCACGTTAAGCCGTTGGTCTCGACTGAATTTGCAGTCGTTAAAACCCACCAATCCGCATTGGGCCCGCGTGGTGGGTCATGGCCCCTCCTTATCCATCCATAAGGAAGGCCAGTGCCCCAGCAGTGGGGACATTAAAAATGGCTGATGACGACGTTAATACGTTTTTTTTGTAATAATAATGTAGGCACATTTATATAATGTGTTCAATATCGTCTATTTTAAAATCAGTTACTTTTTTATTGCTGCCAGGATATCTCTTTTTCATCCTTTCCGGTTGACTGGTAAATGCGCAAGGGCATTAAGTCTGCCATTTGCATATGTGCAATAAAGTTAAAATAAAAAGTACCTTAGCAGATGTTTTAAAAATAAAAAGTAAATGTGTTGCAAAGAGGGCCGCTTCCCTGCGTGTTATTAATCCCGTGACATACTTTATACTTTTATAAAACTATAAAGCGGAAGGTATCGAAATAGCCACCCTACTCGCACGATAGATTAGGTTTCATCCATGCATGCCCTTATCACAGGGAAATGAATCAAGATAGGGTAATTAATTATTACAAAAAAAAAAAAAATTAACCTCTCTGACTCTATGAAGAAGTGGAAGTCCTTGTAAAATTTGGTTATATTGGGCTCAAGGGATCACTTCAACTTTAGTGACAAGAGACTGAGACTATGTGCTACGCTAAGGTCTTCTTTAACTCTAATCTTAAATTCATACAAAAATATTAGTGGTAGTCTCAAAACATGATTAGACAGGAAGTTTTTTAGAAAGATTAGACAGAAAGAAACACAGTTGCTGTAAATGCAGAATATTAGAAATACTAGAAACAACAATTTTTACTGATTAGATAGATACAACTATTTCTGATTACTGCCGTTACGATCGATTCGATCGTTAAACATTTGTAAAAATTATTACTTTATTAATTTTGCATTTTACAATGCTATTTTTATGTGATAAATATTAAACAAGAAAATATACTATAGAGACATTTGTAAAGATGTTTCTTTCGAATGCGAGGATATTTCTCTCATTGATGAAACGACGATAGCCAACACCGTAGAAAGGTGATATACTAGAAAAAATCGACGTGCTAGTGTTAGTTAGTTAAATTGGTTAGTCATTGGGCCGGATTCCCAAGGATGAGGGTTCAAATCCCGCCAGGGCGACATGAGACTAGTTGCTTTTTTCTAGGATATTTTCTTGTTTAATATTTGTAAAAATGTTTCTATCGAATGCAATGTCAATGGCAGCATTGCCAAGAGTCGCGAGTTCAAGTCCCGTCTGAGAATATTTTTTAATTTTTTCATTTCAATTCAATTTTTATCAAAGATTCATTTTTATACGCTGTTGGCAAGCTTGTTTCGTCAATGAGATACATCCTCCTATTCAAGAAAATCATTTCTACAAATGTTTGACAATCGATTAAGAAGAAACAGCCATTTAATTATTATAGAATAGGTACCACAACAACACACTACAACAACAATAGCTTTAAAATTTCATAAACAAGTGGAACAATCGTACTGTAAAATAGGATATACGCGCACCGGTTTTATATACAGAAATAATAACAATTCATTTTATACTACTCATGTGAGATTTGCTTTTGAAACGAAGAAGGAAGTTTCGATTCTATGACTTAAGAAATAAAGATTAAATTCGCTAGTTGGGAAGTGAAACAGTTTCTGTCTTGTAAACTGCCGTTTATAAAAGTTATCGCAAGTCGTTTGTATTGTATCAAACTAATGCTGTAATAATTTCATAAAATATCGAGAATTGTATTTTTTTAAGAGACTTGCGACTGAATAAATAAGTAGAATAAAATAATTAAAATCAGATAAAAACAAATACATCATAACTTTTTAAGTGTGCATTTTACAGTGCTATACTAGAAAAAATCGACGTGTCCTCATAGGTCTCTGTAGCACAATTGGTTAGTGCATTGGGCGGGATTCCCAAGGATGCGGGTTCGAATCCCGTCAGAGCGACATGAGTCAAGTTGCTTTTTCTAGTATATTTTCTTATTTAATATTTTTTATCACATAAAAATTGCATTGTAAAATTTGGCTGTTTCATCTTTATCAATAGTCAAACATTTGTAAAAATGTTTCTTTTGAATGCGAGGATTAATTCTCTCATTGATGAAACGACGGTGGCCAACACCGTAGAAAGGTGAATATACTAGAAAAATTCGACGTGTCCTCATAGGTCTCTGTAGCATAATTGGTTAGTGCTTTGGGCCGGATTCCCAAGGATGCGGGTTCGAATCCCGTCAGAGCGACATTTAATATTTATCACAAAAACAAATACATTTTATGTAAGGAACTAGCTAGCTGTAATTCTAAAATTTAATAAATGTTATTAAAAGGATTAACGTTACGGACGGCTTAAGTTTTGGCGCGCACTGTTCATTGAAATAAAGCAACTTTTCCGGATAATAAACGCGCTAAATTTCACGAACTAAGATCTAATTTATGATTTTGTCATTTTTGCATTTTTCAATGCTATTTTTATACTTATGGAAAATTTTAAATAGAAAAATATTGAAAAAATTAACAATTAAAAATTAAATCCGGTCCAATGCTCTTTCATTTCCAAAGGTCGCGGGTTCGATTCCCGTCTGAGATTTCACTTGTGGCCGAGTTAATTTTTTCCAATATTTTTCTATTTAAAATTTACCATAAGACCTAATTGTCCGTATTTTTTTATTTTCCCAACTGGATGACGTGGTCACGGGGTGATAGATGACATGACAGTCATCCCGTGACCACGGTAGCTGAAAAGGTGGCGAAACGCCGGGACTTGCCTTGCCGGGGACAATAAAATAAAAAAACCGGCCAAGTGCGAGTCGGACTCGCGCACCGAGGGCTCCGTTTAAAATTTTCAAAAATATTTTTTATTATATGATGTAATTTTTTTTACGGTTTTCGCAATTTTTCCTTTATCTGTACTTCGTAACAAATTTCAAGATTCAAAGTTCACGGGAAGTACCCTGTAGGTTTTGATTCCCGTGCGAGTTTCGAAAATTTGCGGCATAAACGGCTGTATCTTTTGATTGCTTTGGCTTAGAAGTTTGATTTTTTCACAGCTCCAAGGGACAGTAGACCTGAGTCTTAGATATAAATTTCAGTTTGATACCTTCACGCGTTCCTGAGAAAAACGGTCTTGACAGACGGACGGGCCGACGGACGGACAACGAAGTGATCCTATAAGGGTTCCGTTTTTTCCTTTTGTGGTACGGAACCCTAAAAAACAGAAAATATGTCCGTATTTTCTGTTTTTATTTCATTTTCCCGACGTTTCGGCACCTTTTCAGCTGCCGTGGTCACGGGATAACTGTTAGATAGACTGATTAGTTCTTAGTTCGTGAAATATAGCGGATTTAATATCCAGAAAAGTAGTTTCATTTCAAGGATTAATATTGCTTTAGAGGTCGTGGTTAAGCCCATGTCCGAAGCTTGAGCACTTACCAATGCAGGTTTTGCAAGTATATACTTAGGTAACTAAGTATAACTCAGGGAACTTCTCGGTTGATCAGTAGAATGTATTCTGCGAGCTTTATTTAAAAAAGTAAATAATATATTGAAAACGTTTCAGTCACAAATAATGGACCAAGGGGTATTTCATTTGAATAATAAATTATTTCTATTAAAAAAAACCCTACTGGTCAACCGGGAAGTTCGCTGATTGTACCTACTTGTAGACTTCCGCAGTTCCACCCGCGTCATTCCAGTTCCCATGGAAATATAGGGAGACAATAATCTGTCTTAATGCCGACCAAATTTCATCCAAGTCTCTTCAGCCGTTTTCGTGTGATTGAGCAACACACATTCAAACTTTATTCATTTATAAACAAGTTGTATTATACTCATCCAACAAATACTTAATTAGCTCATCACGTTAAATTGTTTGTTCCCGGTGGGATCGAACAAGATCCCTGTCTCAGTAGCCATTCTCCTCACAGGAGGGGGAGGGATCGGTGCCCCACCAACTTCAAACCTAGAAATAGTATAGACTACTAGTACTATTTGCACCGTTCCTGTGGAACTCGTCCCAGACTGGACATTCCTCCACTGGCTTAATACAATTAATTTAAACAATTAAATTTAAAAGAGGACTTGCAAAGGGACTAATGCCATAATACTCTCTCTGATTACCAAAGATATGCCTGTGTGAAGTATGTATTTTGTATGAGTGTCCGTGTAGTATTGTGTAGTACCTAGCTAACCCTGATTGCCTAACCTTTGGCCAACATCTGTTAGCCCCAAAGTCACTGTAAGACCATTCCTTTTTAAAATACCCTCCAACATTAGTCAACTTTAAAAATGACAATAATGTCGGCCATCCTGCTGGCAAATCGGAGTCAAAGTTACTCGGGAAATTAAAACGTCATGACCATTAACACACTCCAGTACTCGTAAATTGTTTAAGTTTTCCCATTAAGCAGAACTTTGCAGGCCTATAGCTTATTGCTTGAAAGATTGCGCACAAAATTTTGGCCGGCTAGTAATTGAGTCCACAGAAAGAATGTTTCAACATTGGCTTTTCAAAATGGAAGACTCTTTTTGAATTTTGGTAATAGTCATTGATGTGCAGGAAATTGTGTTTACCCGCATTTGAATTCAGATTATAAACAATAATGATGGAACTTTTTTGTATTTAAGCCGTTATCTAATAGTTTTTTTTGGGCCTTGTTTTTTTGTAGTAAGTAGTTCAGTGTCAGTTCCATGCTATATTATTTTTGGTGTAATTTTCTTCAGTACCAAAGGTGCGCAATATCAGAATATCTTTCTCTATAGCAATATCAAATTATGAGAATAAACAGTAATTGAGGGGTTCTTGTTAGTTTGACGCCGTGCTTTTTTGACGTTCATAAGTGCTTGTTAAGCTTGCAGCCTTACTAAAGCGCTTTTCAGACTACGCTATAATATATAGTATATAGCTTATAGCACAAAGATATCGCTCACCATACATTTACTTAGATAGCGTATAGTAAGCCAATAATATATATTATAGCTAAGTGTGAACGTGTTCTAGGTAAATATATGGTGAGCGATATCGTTGTGCTATGAGCTATAAGCTGTATGCTATTATATTATAGCGTAGGCTGAAAAGCGCTTGAATCAATCTCATTCTCATAATCATTTCTCATGGTTCACAGGATTATTCTTTAATACTCAATTATAATAAAACTAAAAGCCGACTTCGAAAATCGAAAAGTAAAAAATAAGCATTTTGGTGTTGGTGCACGTGTAACGTTGTGTTTTTTCAAAACAACGTTTCATTTTAATATTTATATATATTGCATCTTGTTTATTTAATCAAATCATTTATTATTATATTTCAATAATTTTCCTTAATTTATATTTATTTCGCACATGCGACCTCATTTCATCCATACTCTTTTTTCAAACTATCAACCTCATTGTATAAAACTCCTTGGTATCTATGTAATATTTGAAATAAGTTTTAAATCATGTTCGACCTCATTTAAAAATATTCAAGTATTCTACCTATCCTTTTCACACACACTCTTATTATCATTCATCCTTTTTACTCATTTCTTTTTTTCTGACGATGGGGTTTCTTCGTCGTTTTCCCGCGTTTTCGTGCCGCGCTTTGAAAAGATTTTTCACTTTTTTACGGGACGAAGCCAGATTTTGGTTTTGCAATTAAGAATTGAAAATTTTGTCTTTCCTTTTTAAATATCTAACACATTTTATTGGTAAGTATTTGAAAAGTATAAATACTATCATTATTGAAGTTTTCACAAAATTTACATAGGTTTGATATCTTTTAGCTTCATCTTCATACACGTTAAGTAACTTGGACTTGGAGATATCTTGGAGGAACTTTCATTTTAATTAAAAGAATATTGATCAATTAAAGGGTACGTATTATTTTCTTTCTTTTAATTAATCTCTTAGGTAGTTACGTATATTATTAGGTAATACGTGTACCTATGTATATTCAAGATGTTTTTACTTAAGTAGTTACTTTAACTAACGCCTTCTTTTTTCCCGTACTTTTCAGGAGGGAAGAGGAGGGACCAACCAACCAACCAACCCACAAACACGTTTATCGAGATCCATATTTTCATTTATAATAGATCGATATCTATAAAACAAGTTGCCTCATTTCCTAAGCTGAGTCTGAAAACAGTCTGCGAAGTTCTAAGTACCGGTCCTGATCCTTAGGACCTGACTTTAAACAAGTAAGGGCGTTCCTGTTTTATACCTTATGTAGCGAGGAGACGCGACTTCGGGCGGCTATCTCTATTTTCCACCGTTCCCTACGACCGACGCGACTTCGGGCAGCGATCATTGTATTTCCATAAACTACGATTTAGTATAAATAGTTTTTAACGATTTGAAGTAATAATCTATAAGTAATTTTCATTTTAAGAGAGCAAAAGATTAAGGTAACCACCCCCACGTATTTATTTGTTTTTAACAAATTTTAGGTTTATATTTAATTACATACATCTTCCTGTAAATGTTTTTCTATTTTTTCATTATTTTATCTTCATTTGTAACCTGCTCACTCTGTTCCCCGTTCCTTAGCCGGGCCGGGAAATAGTCTTGACACACGCCAAGGCAAGAAGTGGGCATAGATGTGCAATGTAGAGTTTAAAGAATGTACCATCGATGCCTTGGCCTTGGGTGGCACTGACTCTTAAAGTTTATTTTTTCCTTTTTGGTTTTTGAAGTCGGTTTTTATTTTTAATCTCTATAAAAAAATATTTCTCAATTTTTCAAGTTAGAATGAGTCCCGTATTGCCTACACTGACTAGTTTGAGTCAATCCGAAATGAACGGGCGCAAGTGAAACCGCTTGACCGAAATGAAAAAAAAAACAGTTTTTCAAAATGTCTCGAAAACTACTGGGACCCAATTCTCACGCCTTCGACATCTCGAATTCGACATTTTTTGGCACAATCTGTATTAAAAGTTCACTGAAAGCAATCTTCGTTATTGTAGGATTATCAAAGATAATTGAAACTAAGGTTTTTTGACAGTACTAGAGATTTTACTTACATTTTTAATAAAGAAATTAAGGATATAAAAATGTCGAATTCGAGACGTCGAAGGCGCGACAATCGGGCCCCTGAACCGATATCAAAATTTAAAAAAATGGGACCGTCTTGGGAATAAACGATGCTATAATGTTTGAGTCATTTCAATCGGTTCCGGCGTACTCAAGTATTATATGAACATAAAAAACAAAGTCTTTTATTTAAAAAAAATTAAAGTCGAGAACAGCACCAATTAATTTGAAGTCGTGGTCGCAGTTTAGTATTCTACACCTTGCGGCATAATTAGGAACTACTCCGTAAGCCACTACAACAGTATTTTCAAGATTTTCTGAAATGTACTAAACAGATATCAAAATTTCAAAAAAAGGGATCTACTTGGATTCCTGATGTAATAACGATTGAATCATTACAATCGGTCCAGCCGTCTTCGAATAATCAGTGAACATACATAAAATATATACGCGACGAATTGATAACCTCCTTCTCCTTCTTTTTGAGTCGGATAAAAATAGCAACAGTATTGAATCTTTCTAAAGGTTGTATCAATCAATTTTGGCTAAAGGCTGGCTTTTCCCCCAGGCTACAATGTTTAAAGATACATCATAATTCTCGCTTGGCATTAACTTTGAATAACTCGCTACTTCGTCGACTTGGCTCGTATGACATACGTTAAGGGGTAATGGACCTAAAACGCTGCTCTGGTTAAAATAACATGCCATATTTTGTCGAAGAATTTCCTAGAATTCTTGAGATTTATGGTTTAAAGGCAGATCTTTCTTCAAAATGTTCTCCCTAACATTGTAGCGGTTTTAGTACAATTCATCATTAAATCATATTTTTCTCATCTGTATTGTGAGTAAAAAAAATGTTGTTGTTGTTATTGTCTCAGCCACATAACACCCACTGCTGGGTATAGGCCTCCCCCAAAAGGGGGATTTGCCATAATTGTCACGCTTGGCAGGCGGGTTGGCGATCGCAGTATGGCCTAGTTTGTATGAGACGCTGCCGGACGTCTCATGACGGCTGAGTCCCTTAGTCGCCTTTTACGACACCCATGGGATGAGAGGGGGGAGTGCTATTCTAAGCAGACACTACACAGCTGTGGGTGCAAAAAATTTAATTAAATTTATTTTATAAAACAATATATTTGAAATCGGTTTGTAAAAGAAAGTGTTTGTTTAAGTGTGATAATCATAGATGGGAATTATTGTTACGGCTTGTTAGAATACTTTAAAACCATCATTTGCATTCATCATCATACTATGGTCCCCTCTGCTGGGGCACAGGGGGCCGACCGCCATCTCTTAGTGCAGTGTTGTTTCAATCTTACCATGCTATTTCATACTACGAATCTCTTAAAATTAAAAATTCTTTTTGACGGAAGTTTGGTGACGTCTTCGCTTCAACGCCTCCAAAGTGTGAAATGTGACAAATTAAATAAAAAACAAAATGCAAACTAAAACGTTCTTATAACATTGTGGGTTCTAATAGCTGATGGTAGGCCCGCTCATCTTTTTTTTTTTTTGATGGCTAAGGAGAATGCCTAATTCCCCACCACGCAGGCATAGTTTTTTTTTTATGAACGACGACGGGAAGACTCTTACACCCATATTCTAAGTCGTTCCTCCAAAACTTACTCGTCCTCGATTTAACGAAACCTCATTGAAAACCTCTTCAAAATACTCCTCGAAATCGGTATTCTAAGTCATAACTCCGTAAGGACCTGGAGGAGCCAAAGAGTACGTAGCCACTCCGTGTTAGGCCTAGCGCACACTACCATTTTTACCCACGACGAGGTTGAGTGGAGTGTAAAAAGTTTTGGAGGAACGACTTAGAATATGGGGGTTAGCCTTCATCATACCTGATGTTAAGTATTGATATGGCTGAAAGATGGAAACGAGCCTCTTTCGGAATCCGCAGCCACTGAGGAACGGGTTATCTCGAACTGCCGGAACACAACAATGCTGAAAACATTGTTGTTATGGCGTCAGGCTTAGATAAGATGGTGGTAGCTAGCCAGACAGACTTACAACAAGACCTACCACCAACCAAACCGAATACAATATGTACCCCCGCTGGGAATCGAGCCCGGGACCCCTGGGTCTGATACCAGTGGTTGTACCACTAGACCACAGAGGCGGTTAATAGTGACAATATTGTTGGATTATTAGATGGAGGTCATTAGTCATGTTCTATACTTAATCATGTTCGGCTTAAGGCATATTCTACCATTAGTCATATTCTGATTTGGTCATGTTCTGGTTTAGCCATGTTCTTCTTTGGTCATAATTACAGTTTCTTTTTATCGTTATCAAAAGAAGCTAAGGCTATACTTTTTCAACAAATTCACCCTTTTTGATCGACTTTATTAAGTCTGAAGGTCAACGGTGCGAATTTAAATAAGGCCTACATTTT
This sequence comes from Chrysoteuchia culmella, assembly GCA_910589605.1. NCBI lineage: Eukaryota > Metazoa > Arthropoda > Insecta > Lepidoptera > Crambidae > Chrysoteuchia > Chrysoteuchia culmella. The sequence continues at coordinate 18,299,589 of OU342655.1, read as the reverse complement.
ACATCAACAATAATGTGAAACCGATTATAATACGCTTGGTTTAATCAAATTCAATTTCCATTACATCTTAGAATAAAATTTAACCATGTTTTTGTTTTCTTTTAAGCACAAGGTCGTTAACCCGTATACAACCTTTAAGAGATTTAAAGGCTTATTTCAACCTTCAAGGGGTTTCAGGTAAAAATTAGAGGCTTAGTATTACCTTCGCTCGAGTGACCGATACACTTACAGTTTCGTGCACGAATGCACGTTCAAAAATCTTGTTAAATGTACAGCTTTTATTAAACTTGAGGAGGTTGAAGACGTAAGCGTATTCGGCCCGTGGTTGCGGTGGTTAAGCGATTTTCATTTTGGTTGGTTATGGAATGGTCGACCAAAAATGTTGTGTATCGATCTTATCTATGCTTTGGTAGCCCATCTTCAGAGAATATTTGCTTTTGTAAATCATAAGAGGCTCCACAACAGCTGTTTAATCATTTCAGAAATTTAATATCGGTTTATGTAGATTAACTTACAATTGTTGTCACATCTAAATGTAAATGTAGTCCAAACTCCAGAAATAGCCATGACTTTTTTTGTATTTTTAACTTTCACCAAATTTCTTCTACTCTCAAAGTGCTAAAGAAAATTGCTATTAGCCTTGTTTACAGGTTCATTCACAAAATACTCCTTCATAATAATACCACGCACCAAGTTCAATACTAAAATAAGGAAGCCTAAATCCAAATTACCTCGCTAAAGAGCCTTTGAACTAAATGTTCATCAATTGAAGCGTGATAACTAAATTATATTGGGAATTGTCAAGCACATTTAGATTAGAGACCTTAATATTATCACTAGACAGCACGTTTCCAATGAAGATAGTTCGATTTGCTATAATAATGAAACTAAGACAATTAGATCTGGTGGCTATACACAAAATATTGAGATTTCAGAGATGAGAAAACACTGCGCAAAGGTCGTGGCTTCGATTTTCTTAAAAGGCAAATATGAGTGTGCGTATGAATAGTCTATTGGTGTGGTTTTGACCATGCCTATTTGTAACCGACTTCAAAAAAAGAAGGAGGTTATTAATCCGTAGCGCTTCTATTTTTTTTAGGTATTTTCACCGATTACTCGAAGAGAGCTGCCGATTAAAATAATCTTTCCACAAGTTATTTTTGTTTAATTTTGAAATCGGTTAAATATTTTTCAGGAAATCTTGAAAATACTGTTGTTACACTAGAAGTAGTTCTCAAATATTAACTAGATGGCACTGATAGGATACTAAACTGCGATGGTGAGTTAATTTTTGACACAAACTAGATGGCGCTGTTCTCGATTTTTTACATAGATGAGAACGGAACTTATTCTACCTTTAAAAATTGTGAAATAAACCCATTTTGGAAACGATGAAAGTTCTTAATTAAGCATATATTTAGCTGAGTAATTAGTGTAATCGTGTAAGATTCATTATGTTGACTTCCACCATTTCTTGTTCCAGTATTCAAATTCCTACTGTCATGAAAATACTTAATAGAATATTATATTTCGACCTCCTTCTCTCGGTTCGATAGTCGCAATATCTTGAGTTAATGGCATTATGACTTGGCAAATACGCGTGTTCAAAGTCATGTTCGCGAAGACATACGCAATCAATGACTACAGTATCTTACCTTTATTTAAAATCCTAATATTAGAGAAACCAATTTTGGTTACAAAAAGGTTTTATAATAATAAAAATATAATAATATTTCTTACACTCACACCAATTAACCTAGCCCCAAAGTAAGCACTGTACGGCTTGTGTTATGAGATACTAGGGTGACGGATATAAATACATATCGACGGTTGAAAGGCTAATTGATCTAAGCGACATTTTGTGAAACTTGCAGGGGGACGGATTAAAGTTTTCTTTTTCGAAAAAAAAATCATAAAAAATCAACTATTGAATAGACTTTCATTTATTTAATACCGTTTATCCCTTATCAAATAAGGAAGTTTCCTAAACTATTACTGTTGATAATTGTGTACTATTTTAGAAAATTTATGTCGGTTAGCCCAAAATCCATCAAATTTAGTTATTTTTAGAGAAAGCCAAAATGGCTCAAACGCCTACCGTAAATAAAATAGCTGAAGGTAAACTGGCTCAAGCATTGACTCGGATTAATATATATCGAGAGAAAATGAATTTAGCGCCAAATCAACTTACGGTTTAATGTGCCCAATGAGCCTAAGCAACATGATGGTGTTACACCAGAGTGAAGTTGTACGATGCATGCCCATTAGAGGGACTGCAGGATGAAACAAAATGAACCCTTCACTAGGGTTTTTTTAATAAACAAGCCTGTGTTTTAGTGGCATTGAAACACCCCAATTGGAGACGGCTTAAAGTGCCAGACTCATATGCCTGACAAGGGTCTCTCGATAAGACTGGATAACACTTCACAAGGCTACACTGGATAGCTGCTAGTTAAAGTGATGTCATCTGCATACCCAATGGTATCAGACACTAGCAGATCGTCAATGTGCAGAAGAAACAGTGTCGCGCTTAGGACAGACCCTTGGGGGGACACCTACATCAATTTCTTTTAGGTCGGTTGATTGACCATCTACTACAAGTCAGGTGGACCGATTGCGAAGGAAGTCAGCAATCCAAGTGCAAAGACTACCAAAGATACCGTATGAGGGAAGCTTAGCAATAAGGCTGTCATGCCAGACTCTGTCAAAGGCTTTGGAGATGTCGCGCGATACGGCAAAGACTTCGCCGTGTTTCTCGATCGCTTCACTCCATAAATGGGTCGCATACTCAAGAAGATCTCCAGTCAAATGACCTCGGCGAAAACCAAACTGGCGATCACTGAGGAGGTCGTTACCTTCATGGTATGCCAAAAGATGATTGTTCAGTACAAGTAACATAATCTTACAGAGTATGAATGTGACTGGAATTGGCCTGTAGTTGGAAGGGACCGCAGGGCTGTCCTTGAGGTACTTGTCCAGTCTTAAGTGCACAGAACAGTTGCAGTGGTTCCGTCGGGACCACTAGCTTTGAAGTCTAGAATACGAAGAGCTTTTAGAACCTCTTTGTTGTGAATCTGACAGTCACCTATAGAGGAATCAGCTCGAGGTAACAAAGATGGCGCTTTGTTACCGACATCTAGATGTGACTTCTCAGCATACAGAGAAAAAAACCTTTGCTTTCTCTGTCGCAGTTTGAGCAAGGAATCCGTCAGGCTTGAGCAGTGGTGGAAGTGATGGGCTACATAAATTTTGTTCGGCTGCTATGGCAAGAGACCAAAACTCTTTACTTCCAGATGGGTGGTAAGTGGTAAGCAAGTTAGGTTAGTATGTGGTCAAAACATGCCTTGCTTAACATGCGCTTGCTAGACTTGGCGGCTCGGTTGTAGGCTTCTTCAGGGTTTGGGTGTTTGCAGATTTACGCGCTCGAGCATCGGCCCTGGCTAAGAAAACTGACTCTTTCTGCGCTTCGGCGCTCTGGCAGTCAGCATTGAACACGGGGCGAGCTTTACTGTCTGACGGAACAACGGAGTAAGGACGTAATATTCCATACCACGCAGTATGATCTCGGCAACAGCGTCTGTGCACTTCGACGGATCCTCTGAAGAGAAGCAGTATTGCCGCCACGGGAAAGATGCAAAGAAGTGACGCATCTCATCCCAGTCTGCCAACTTGTATCGTCACAACTGTCTCATACCAATAGGGCCCTGATCGGTGGGGAGTAGACGCATACAGACTTCACCACACAGTGATCGCATGACCTCAAAGGGGTTGATGCCGATATAGATGTCTGTCTGGATCAGTTGTCAGCAGAAGGTCTAGGAAGTTCGAGGTATGTGTCTATATATGGCATCCGCCGCGTAGCGCAGTTAACAAGCTAAGAGAGGTCGTGCGAAAAGGCTAGTCTTCACGCTTCTCTCCCAGCATGGTCGGTCTCCCGAGATGAGAACAGCCATTCTTTGTGATGGCCATTAAAGTTCCCCAGAACGATCAAATGGGCCGTGGGATAACGAGCCAGAGTTACATCAGCCGACTGACTAAGATGGTTAATGAACCTGGTTGTCTCTGAATGTAATGAAGTGCTTTTAATTGATTTGTATTTAGTAATGGTATATTGTTTGTACAATAAATACTATTACTTACATTTGAGTAAGTTTTTTGCGCCCGTTTTTTGTAAGCTAAAAGAGTCTGAAACGAATGAACGTCTGAACTGAATAGGGCAAAACTGACAATTCAAAAATGCGTGTAATATGGTCAAGTGAATAATAGTAGATTGTTTACCAAGGGCTGTATGACACCCATAACAGTCGAGTGTTTTGGCGCCCGAACGAAGTGAGGGCGCCGATAGGTCGAGACTGTTATGGGTCCATACACCCGAAGTAAACACTCTACTTTTCATTTTGAATATGAGGAAAGTAAAAACAAACAGAATATTCTAAAACAAATTTTGTAAGGTTTCTACGATTTTAATTATTTTATAATGTAGCAAAATAAGCTGTATAGCTTCTGTGCCTTTGCCTACATACCTTTGGTAAATAAAAGTCCAAAGAGATTACAGATATCGATTTGACATGACACCCCCTATTCTTTTTTCAAATTTATTACAGCCCTAGGGCCGCCACATGTCACTTTCAACCCGCATTTTAGGCAAGTTATGAGTTACTTTCAGAATATGAGACATGAAAAGAATATTTTCACCTCCACTCATGTGTCCATGAAAGCCCACAGTAATGAAAATTTGGGCCAAACAAATGTCATCGCGAACGTACACACAGACTCCGGCGTTAGGTATGAACCAATGCTCCAGAGTACCTACACCTGGGGTAGGTTGAGGTTGAGGTACGTACGTACCTCAGCCTTACTTACAGGGTTATATTGATACTTAGGTCATTAATTAAGTAGCAATGTCCATCGTAACGGACACTACACAGAGTGCGCAATTGATTGAACTTAGTTCCAAAGTGACTTAGGCGTAGCTAACCATATTCACCTATTGGACGGCCTATGTGTTGAAACAGATTTAATAAAATGATGGTAGTGCCAAATTTACAAACAGTGAGTTAAATTAAAATGTGTCAACAGCCATAACACTAATGAGATAGTTAGGTTAAAACAGCCGAAGTGACTTTACTTATTATCCTAAATAGAGACTAAATGGGTCAAGCGACATAGTTATTTAATATAATTTAATGCAAATTGGTTCAAGCGATACGGTTTTCTAATGTAGTTGAATGCAAAATGGGCCAAACGACAAAACCACAACCATGGCGAAAAAGCCAAATGCCTTAATAGACACACGTTATAAAAAATCGAAAAATCAAAACGGCTTAAGTCATTGAGTCCTCAAATTGGTCTAATTTTGTGTCGTATAGATCAATGAGCTTAGAAATGAGGCCGGTTTTGCTGTGGGTGCTAAGCGCCAAAAAAGTAGTCATAAAAATTTATAACCCAGCTCAAACGACGGAGAAAAATTTGCTGATTCCGGATATGTATATAACTCAATATCGCAAAAAATGTCGCTTAGACCAATTAGCCTTTCAACCGTCGATATAGTTATACTTATATAAGTATTTATGTGTAGAAATAAAAATTAACGTCCATGACTCAGGTTCAAATGCTTCCCTACCGGGATTCGAACCTGGGACCTCAGAGTAGGCGACACCTTGAAACCGGTGTACGTACCACTCGACCACGGAGGTCGTCAAATGTCAAATGGAGGTTTTCTTCTGTTTTCACTCTTGCAAAAAACCTTTGTTTTTGGATTGATTCTGATATTATATTAAATAATGAACTATCAGCAGAGGCAATAATTTTGATAAGAGTGAAATATGGGATTCAAAGTTAGTATGGAGAAACTATAATTGTGTGTAGTTTATAAAGCTCTTAGGCTTATATTCCAAAATGTTACTAAAGCAGTTGAGCACAGTTAGAAAGGAACGTCGCTACATGCGATGAATAAGCGCGTCTCTTTCTAACTATTCTTAAGTATAGATCACTGCTTGAGTCATGTTCTCAATATACCTCACGTGAATTTATATATTTCTTTAAAAAAAGTTGGTTCTTGTATCTCTTCCTCTCTGTAGCCGTGCAAGAATATTTTTTTATTTTCTTTCCAATTCTAGTGAGATTTTTCATGCTTTCTTTCTCGACACGTCAGACATTCTGCTTTTGTATTTTCAACAGCATCTCGTCTCGAAGGGCAAATTTCCTCGGCGAAGCAAGCGGAAATTAAGACGTCTGTAAGGTTAGCGAGGTGAACTGTGCAGTAAATGCATGCCTGGAGCTGGGAAGAAACTTTTAGGCGCCATACATTTATCATCTGGCGGATTAACTGCTATTTTTGTGTTTTTTTTAAACATAGAGGCTTATGTTATAAGAAGCCTGCTTTCTAGTTTTTAACTTCCAGCATTGGTAGTGCTCTAGTGATTCGATGGTATAACTAACTTACGTAATGTCCTATTTTTTAAGTTAAATTCTCTATAGTAACCTGTCAAAGTAGAGTCATCGATGTGTATCTCTACTGTACAACCAGTATTAATATGCAGATTAGTCTTATCTTGATCTTAGCACAAATGATTACCAACACATTGCCATTTTAGAGGAGTTACTGTAGGTACAGTAAGCTCCTCTAAATTGGCAACGTGAAATGTGAATGTGGAGAATCCACTGTTTTTACAGCAGTTCACCAGTATTTAATTTGAAGGAAAAAGTTTTTTAACTCTCTCCAAAACAATATCAACAAATATCACAATCGAAGCAGTTTAATCTACTCACACAATAACACTTGGGAAGCCAATTAGAAATTCCATTCTTTCAGCAAATAAAATCAAATAGAAAGTAGATAACAACGACCATCAAATTGTAAAAGCAATACTCAATTTGGCAGTACATTCTGCCATCATTGTGGAGTATAGCGGGAAAGGTTCATTTGGTTAGCGAAATGGCTGAATAAAATAGCTGGTAGCGTCCAAATCGGACCGCGAAAACAAACTTGGACACGTTTTATAGATTTTATAATCAGTCCACGTTGGACAGAATCCAACTGGGCATTTGGGGGTTGGTACAAGAACTCTTTTTAGCTTCTGTATCATCATACAGTTTAAGGCGAAATAAATACCATTTTCGGCTCGTTAATTCATATGCTTTAAAGAAATTATAGTATTTAGGAAATATTTTTCAATGCTCAGATACAAGGTATTTTTCTGACATGTATTTATGCGGACCAATCAAAAGTTAGTTGTCTTAACCTTTGGACTCTGTATGCCTAAAACGTAATAAGTCTTACACCCATATTCTAAGTCGTTCCTCCAAACCTTACTCGTCCTCCACTTAACGAAACCTCATTGAAAACCTCTTCGAAATACTCCTCGAAATCGGTATTCTAAGTCATAACTCCATAAGGACCTGGAGGAGCCAAAGAGTACGTAGCCACTCCGTGTTAGGCCTAGCGCACACTACCATTTTTATCCACGACAAGGTTGAGTGTAGTGTAAAAAGTTTTGGACGAACGACTTAGAATATGGGGGTTAATCGCGTATCTCTCTTAGTTTGAAGTTTACATTTATATTATTTGATTATGAGTTAGGCAGTCTATTAAGACGTGATGAACGCTGTTCCTGAAGTACGTATAGTTTATAAATATGCTGCGGAATTTTCAAAATTATGGTGACGCTCGTGTCATATAATAATTTGGACTGCACTTATTTTCCTTACAAATACGAGTAGGTAATCTGCAGAGGTTTTAAAACTAATGTGTTATTCTTATTTATTCATGTAAACACTGATATACACCAGGCTTCTTGGCAGTGTTCACTGTTATTCGAGTAAGGTTCCGACTCCCAAAGTTTATTGAAAATTGAATTCGAAAGTTTCGATTTTGGCATTATTCCGAAGTGTCGATGGTAATTCGGCCTCATTTAGGAAAAACAACAGTAAAGGAAACAACCAAGTAAACAAATTTGAATTTGTAACGAAAGCTGCATCAAATAAAGTAGGTTCTGAAGCTCTATGGCCACACAACATAGGTACTATAAAATACTTTGGATTTTATTATGAAGTTGATTTTACAGATTGAATTGAAGCATTTTAATTTAGATTCGACAGCACGTCAAGCTCTAGCAGCGCAATAACTATCCTATTTAATTTAAAAAATACTTTGACGAATGTTTATAAGTTTTAAGTTTAATAGTTACTCGCATGTTCTTGATTAAACAGAAACACGCAAGTGCCTACCGCGCAAGTGTCGTCGGCATCGACATCGACTTCATTGGACAGATGGATGTGACATTGCTTTTAGTCTTTGGTAAGTTTTCATTTGTGTCAAAAAGAAACAGCAATGTGTCACATCCATATGTCAAATGAAGCCGACGCCGACGCCACTTGCGCGGTACGACCCTGGATAAAACTTTGAAAATCTGACTGTTTATAGATAGCGTCCGTAAGAAACTGCTTGCGTGGATTTCGGATTTCACAAAATCCCATCTCAGCAAAGACTTCCGATCAAGGGAAACTCGTCAAATTTTAGCTTGATCCGTCTTATAGTTTGAGCTGTACATTGAGGAATAAGTGATTTATTCTGAGCATTATTTTATGTTGGGAGACTAATGTAGTCAGCCGCCAACTACTTTAACCGCGAGGATATTTTGCAGGTTTCCTTACAAGTTTTCATTCATTTCACTTTATTTTTACGTTATTTGTTATAGCATTTCCATATAGTTTAATCTTGTACTATGACAGAATTCAACGGAATCAGACTGATAGTTTCAGAGATAGATAGGAACGTTCGTACAAAGCTTTATCAGAGATCCCACGGCATCGACATCGGCTTCATTTGACAGATGGATGTAACACATTTCTGCTTCTTTTTGACACAAATGAAAACTTACCAAAGTCTAAGAGCAATAGGTATGTCACATCCAGCTGTCAAATGAAGTCAATTTCGATGCCGACGACATTTGCGCGGTTGGGCAGCAGATTAGAATCGATTTAGAAATTAAAATAAAATAATAATAACGTTTGGGATTTTAGATTTTTTGCATTTTTCAATGCTATTTTTATACTTATGATAAATTTTAAATAGAAAAATATTGGTAAAAATCAACTCGGCCACAAGTGAATTCTCAGATGGGACTCGAACCCACGACCTTTGAAAATCCGGTCCAATACTCTAACCACCGAGCTACCGAGACTTTTTATATTCTAAACGCTGTAGGCCAGCGTTGCCACATCAATGCTAGGAATATCCTGGCATTCGAAATGGTCTTCTTTTCAGATGTTTAACAATCGATTAAGATGCAACAGCCAATAATTTAGGATTTTTGAATTTTTGCATTTTTAAATGCTTTTTTTTATGTGACAACGCTGGCCTATTCCGGACCGGATTTCCAAAGGTCGTGGGTTCGAGTCCCATCTGAGAATTCACTTGTGGCCGAGTTGATTTTTACCAATATTTTTCGTTTAATAACGATTGTTATTAACGTTGTTTTTATTCTGACATCATTTGCTTTTACAACTTGTACCAAAGTCATCTAGTTCGAGCCATCCAGTTCGAGTTGGCAAGAGACAAACTTTGCTACGGTCCTTGACCTATTTAATTTTCTTTCCTTTCTTTTAATTTAATTCAAATTTAATTTTAACGCTCTCGTGTTCCGTTTTTACCATATTTATTTGGGAAGTCAATTTGTGTTGTTCTGCCCATTGAAAGGTATGCGTTGATTTTGTAGTACGTATGGTGACCCCAGCATATCCTCAAGGCAGGAATCTGTAAAGACTGGTATACCCTCACTCAAAACAAAAAAAAAATGAAAGCAATTTTTTTGACGAACTCCGTGGTTTCAAGGTGTCGCCTACTCTGAGGTCCTGGGTTTGAATCCCGGTAGGAGCAAATATTTGTATGATGATTACGAGCATTTGTACCTGAGTCATGGTCGTTTATAAATATTTTTACACATAAATATTTATATATGTATAAGTATGCGTGTTTATATCCTTAACCCTAGTTTCCCATAACAGAAGCCTTACAGTGCTTACTTTGGGGCTAGGTTCAATTCAATTCAATATTTCAATGCTTTCCATAAGTAGGCACAGCTGTTACAAAATGTGTTAGGATCTTATGGGCCCTGAGGGGCATAACAATTTTGGTAAGAGGCAGACTTATATATTTTACAATTTACTTAGTTTAATTAGTGTGAGTGTAAGAAATAATAAAAAAAAGAAAAAAAAATGATTTTGCAAAATGAGTAAATAATTATGAATGATCTACTTTCAATCGTCTCAGTAACAGATCCAAATATTCCAACACCGAGACGTCTCAATAATACGTAAAATAAATAAAAGCATTAATAAAATATTTCCGGGAATCAGAATTGAACTACCAGCTTTGTAGAGACTTCTAAACCTTCACAAATCTTTTGAATACAATCACCAAAACCTATAGTTGATTTATATCTACTTCCAAAGATATACCTATCTACTAGCCTTAACATATTTTTCTATAATCTTAACTATATACGAGTATATGCGAAAGTGTGTTTGTTTGTTTGAAAGGACGGAGAATACCTATATTATAATATCCCGATATCCCCTGGGGAACGTGAACCACGCAGGTGAAACCGCGGTTCTTTTGTTAACGACTGAAGTTGAAGTTAATATGTCAGATTGGAAAAGACAGGTATGTGGTATAATAGACTAGTAATTTATGGATAACTTTTAGACATAATTTTGATATTATTGTGAAACGTGTCAGCATCCTTATCGGTGCATGAGGACATGCAGTGTCAGGATGGATGGATGTAAGGTCTAAGAATTAATATAGTTTGTTTATATCCTTATTCACTAGTTTAATTGTATTAATTATTATTATCTATCATCGGTTAAGAAATTCACAAACCATATTAGATTTTCTGTTGACCGCTAACACATGCGTTGCATATTGTGAAACATTATTTAAGTACATATTATAAAACACTTGGTATCAAATAAATCGAGCCACTGTGTTATTTTCATACAAACATGCTCACTTTACAGTGTCATTATTCAATACATATAAACAGCTATGTCAACATTTGTACGTCGATGTATGAGTCGAACACTCGACTTGCGAATAAAAGTCCCAAAAATTCAAGAAAGCTTTCAGTTTTGTGCAAAGTAAGTTCCTACCTACAACTTTATATCATTTGTTTTATGGAAATTTTAAGAAATCAATAAATGGTTTCAGTTGTTTTAAATGCTAATTGGTTAGTTGAACATTTGACCTCGCCATCAACACCCAAATCTTTGCAGAAATACACAAACTTTTTTATTTATAAGACCGTTAGGTGAGTATGTTTGTTTGAAGATAACGCAGTGGCTCGATTTATTTGCTACCGAGTGTATATTTACTAGGTTATACTGAGAAACACAGAAGAAAAATAATACCTACTCACAGTACAACATTTGTGTTAAATAATATGTGTTATACCTGACTCTACAAACGAAACATCTATGTAGAAATAAAATTTACTTTTTTTGTGGATATTGTTTTGATATAATAATCTAATATGATTTTCGCATGGAATGCGGTTAGACCACGCTCCTATAAAGGAACACTTTCAATTTTAGCAACAAAAGATGGTCTAATTTCTTATCTACATGTACAGTAACTTACATCTTTAAGCCAAAATTAATCATATATCATAACAATTTCACGGCTAACGCTGAACTAACGTGAAATTGTTATAGACAGAGTTAATTTCGCATTTACAACGTTAAATATATAATCATGTTTGTATGACGTGCTGACAACTTCATTAATAATGGCCGTACAGAAAATGTCGCGAGCGACCGTTATTTTTAATTTTAACGTTCTGAATCATTATAGTTGACTAGTATTGAAAATCACATTTTTAATCAAAATAATAATGTTGCATGAGAAGGATTTAATGACATGTATAATACTACAAAAAGAAATAAAGCTTCAAAAGCTTCATGCCTTTTACAAAACGAACACTATAATATCATAAAATGTATTTAAAATGCAGAATCCGCAGTATTTTAATAATGTGCATGAACCTCGCATTGAACCGAAATTCAGAAGCAATTCAGACTCATTCCAGACAATTTATTTTAACCCATATAGTGTATCAATTTGAGACTTGTGATTACATTTCTGACATACCTACTCCTATTTTTATTGAAATTATTTCGATATCTTTCCAGCTCATTTTTATATTTTTTATCATAGGTAAATATTGCGAAGACTGCAGATGGTACATCTGAACTTCATAGATAGATTTGTCTCCTTATTATCCAGTTTGAATAAGAATAAATTTTACGATAAAAAGTAAGTAGGTATTCCTTACTAAAGGTCATCTTTTTTCGATTGGCAGTTTCAGAAAGTAGTGAATTGAAACAGAAATACTTTAGATTTATTACCGTAGGAGTATTATTATGTTAGGTTGTCGTATCATATTCGTCCTTAAAATGCATTTATATCGAACATTCTAATTACCTACAGCTACAAAAAATTGTTGTCCGTCGTCTGCGCTAGCTCTAATAGTGCCGACGACACAGGCCTACACTCATGCGCATATACACTCCAATTTTGATTCTACAAGTACCTATACTTGTAGAATCAAAATTGGAGTGTATATGCGCATGAGTGTAGGCCTGTGTCGTCGGCACTATTAGAGCTAGCGCAGACGACGGACAACGGAGGACTTTTTGTCCGCGACACGCCAAATAAGATTCAACTTAGACCGCGTATATCCGCGAAAAGTACGCGATAGTCCTCGTTATTTATTCAACTTTATGTTCTTAGTAATAAGGTCGTGTCGCGGACAAATAATCCTTCAATGTCCGTCGTCTGCGCAGGCCATTATTGTCGTGAGCAACCGCGAACATTGTTTCCTATTACCGTCTGAGCTGTTTGGAACTAATCTTGAAATACTTAATACGACCTAGATCTTAAAGACCTTTTATCATATGGAATGAAACCCGAATGGACTTACTACCAAAAAGAGCGGTTATTGTCCGCGCGGAAGTGCTAGTCAACCGCTGAGGTATGTTCCTTGCGTTCCTTCCTTTTCTCATGTGTTTTTTTTTATAAAAAATATATATAAATATTTCTTACTCTCAAACCAATTAGCCTAGCCCCAAAGTAAGCACTTAAGGCTTGTGTTATGAGAAACTAGGATATATATACGGATATAAATATATATAACGGAAGAATTGTTCCTTTCGTTTCTCATGTTTGTTTTGTCATGCAGTCACCGCCTGAGGAGAGTACCACAGGCGGTAACTAGCACTTCCGCGCGGACCATAACTACAAAATCTATCGATTCTTCGAGGACATTCTCTCGCAAGTAGTCACTTGCCACCGCATATTTCGCTTGGTGAAGTGGTGATACTCAACGGAAGGCGTTGTTGCCTATTACAACCGGCAGACCAGCAGGCCTACCGCCATCTTTTAGAAACCGTCATGTCGTAAGAACGATTTGTTTTCCTTTTGTTTCAATACTGTTTAAAAATTACAAGCTTGACTTTATTTGACACAAGACGTCGTAGTAGGTTTGATGGATAAAAATCTTGTTTGAGTGAATGATTAAGCGATGACGCCACAAAACTTCCGTCAAAAGACAAGCTTGTTTTAAGAGGTTCGCGGTTACATATAACAACATTGCGCCGATACAAACTGACATTAAACCATATTGCGTTAAGAGATGGCGGTAGGCCCCCAGGTCGAATCAGAATAATGATGTAACGAAATTGGCCTTACTGATATGTTATGGTTACTTTTCAACTTGACGACTCTGTATGAAATAAAACAGGGAGAAAAAACAGCCCTTGACGAGTTTCTTGCCGGTTCTTCTCGTTACAAGGTCTCCCGCTGTAAGGTTTGTGAACCAATGGCGTAGCTTCTTTGACGTTCATATGTGCTTGTAACAGCCCAGACTAAAAAAAAACGAGTAAATAAATAAATAAATAAATAAATAATTGCATACAATCACACCAATTATCTAGCCCACGTTAAGTTTAATGAAGAACTTGTGATATGGATACTAGATAACGGATATATACTCATATACTTTTTTTAAATACATACATAATATACATATTAAACACCCAGACCAAGACAAATAGACATGTTCATGCACACAAATATTTGTCTTGTCCGGGGATTGAACCCGGGACCTCTGGCGCAGTAGGCGGGTTTAGTACCCCTGCGCCAAACAGGTCGTCAAGTAGCAGGAGACTTCCGTATTTCTTGCGTGCATAATGCTATCATTAGTAATTGGTAAGTAAGTAGTTATTATGATTAAATTTCTCACATTCCTTTCTTGATGGGAATGTACTAACTACGTTATTAGGTTTAGATAACTTATTGCACACTGTTCATAACCCTACAGACACCAAAAACAAGAAAGCGAAATGATAGCCAGAAACGGTTGCATTTAACTAAGCCTCCTTATTAACCGTACTCTTTCAGTTTTACTTATAAAAAAAAATAAAAGAAAAATCTTCTTCCTATTTTTAAAAGTCATTTATCCCGGCACCTCAGCATTATTTTTTTCTACCAATTAGCGCACCTCGTTAACATCTCAAGGACTAAACCACTTGATTAATTACAGCTGGGAAGCTGTTTCACTTTGAATAAAGTAACTTTTATTATTACGAGTCCTCCCGCACTGCAGATGAGCTCTCTGAGTTTCTCCTGGAAAAACGCTTTTTAAGTTTTTGCGCTCTTTATAGGTACTATAATAGAGAAAAGTGCTCGGTGGTGCAGTGGTTTGCCTACTCAGCCTGCGATTGTAGCGGTTAAGCAACATACGCAACGGTCGGTCACGGGATGGGTGACTAAAAATGTATTATCTCGAGCTCCTTCGTGCTTTGGAAGGCACGTTAAGCCGTTGGTCTCGGCTGTATTTGCGTTAGAACCTACAAAACCACAATGGGCCCCTGTGGTGGATTTAGGCCATTGCCCTTATCCATTCATCCATAGGTACGGAAGGCCAGTGCCCTAGCAGTAGTGGAGACTTTAAAAATGGCAAATGATTGACTATGTAGGTACTGTCAAAGAGTAAACTTTGGTTTTAACGTACAGGATGTCACTCTGAATTATGTATGCTTGACTACTGTATCTCTCGTGGTTGTGCTTTAAGCTGTTTGAAATTTAATTCATGTATTATTTAGTTTTTATGACATGTACTTTTTCTGACATGTAAATTTTAATTTTTAATTTTGTCATTTTTGTAATGATGACATTTGACATTTAAATAATTTTGTAATGTCCTTAATAATAAACAAAATACAAGAAAGTCTCGAAAGCCTGTACTTCCACCGTGTGTCGTCTGCGGCTGGGCCACGCGCACACTCCCGTTCATCTAAATAGCCAAAATTAGGGTCAGACACTCGTCCCTTTATGAATGCGGTTTGGAGGAAGGAACACCGGACCATGTTTTCTTCAACTGTCCCAAGTATCCAACTTCCCTGTATGACCTTCTCCCACCCTGTATCCCCAAACCTACCAATTTTAAAACTGTCGGTTAATTCTCCGTGTATTGATGTTCTATGTGATTAACAACTAATAATATAAGATTGTGATGTATTGTGTTCGTCGTCTACTAACATTATTATTATGTACATGTATTGTGTTTGTCCCTATTTCAGGTGGCTCTACAGCGGGTTTTAAATTATATTTAAAAGTACACCTTCTTTTGTACCTCGTACATAGCTGTATTCTCTCACGTCACCTAGCAGAAGCGCAGAGTCTATGGAAACAACCAACTGAGGCAAAAACTGGACATTGGCGCAATCCAAAAGGACACCGCCACTACATAGAAAGAAGAAGAAGAATAATAATCAATTGTATTTTTAACGTAGGAATTAGTACATTCCTACGCTTTTTTAATGGCAGAAAATGTTTGTACTTTATTAATTGTACCATCTATAATACCATTTTCTAAGGAATAATGATCCTGATTCTGATTTGTTAAATAATAGGGTACTATTATGAGCAAAAAAGGCGGTATTATAATTAGAACAGTGATTTGAAAGGACGGAAATAAAAACTACTTAAGTATATTATATTTTTATTATTCATACATTGAGTATTACCGAACATCTGGTTTGTGACTCGCTCAGATCGTTGTGTTACGTTTGAAAATAATCCAATTAGACAACCATTCTACATGGCTCACATACAATATAGGTACAGGGAGAAACGATACTGATGTTTTGATTAAATTTTGACCGATTTAATTAAAAGTCGTTTATCTTCGGTACCCGCAAAAACATCACAGAAATAAGAGGGAATAAATGGTTCGCAAATTATTCCGCAGTAGAGAAAAATATAGGTGCATTACCCCTACTATTTAAAGTTCCAAATCTGTTAAACTCGAATCAAGTAATGTAAAAAAAAAAAAAAAACATTATTAACCTATCAGACCCCGACTTATGAGACACAATTCCATTGTTCTCTGGACGCCGGTGTACTGTACTAGCAAATGACGAATGAAATGAATAAAAAATAAAAGAATAAAAGTAACAAGAATGAAAGAAAGAAAGCGATGCTAAGGAGTTGTGTCAGTCAGGAAAGTGAAACACTTTGCTCTTTCCTGGTCCTGTCGCGGTCCATTGTCTCTGCCTTGCCGACCCCTCTGAAATCAGGCGTAAACTGCATGTCTCGTATGTACTATTAGTAACCATATCTAATTATCTAGTCATTGAGCTATTTTGTTGCATTTTTAGTTTGAAGTAACAATGCAAAAAAACATTTTTTTTTAAGGTAACCCTTCAATCCGGGGGGAATTGGTTGCTCCGATAAACAATTCAAATGTGCCGCGCAGTATGGCCAAGTTTGTAAGAGACGCTGCTGCCCGTCTCCTGAAGGCTGAGTCCCTTAGTCGCCTTTTATGACACCCACGGAATGAGAGGGGGTAGGGCTATTCTAAGCCGACACTACACAGCTAATAAAAATAGTATGTAAATGCAAAATTTCTGAAATCATAAAGCCGAAGGTTCATTTATATCTACAGACACCGCAGAGATACGCCTGCATAGACAAGATCACAAGACATTCTGTATGAGAATGCCGGTGCCGACCCGTGTCTGCCACGGCTGTGCCTGACACGCTCAATGTCTGTAGATCTAAATAAACTCTTAATCACTTAAAAAAAATGGCACACGCCATGGATATCGAAAAGGCAGACAGTGGCTCACGGAAACCGGTTCGCTATGTTGAATTTTAGTGGAAGAATGGAAGGTAAAATAAATGGATGGCTAATGGTAAGAGGTCATTAATATGCCCAAATGTACTTACGTTACTTTTATGTGCTGTTTGTGATTCAAAAATGTATTTTCTTAAATTTAAACTTAATTTTTTTATTAAGGCGAGTTCTCATAGTAAACGCTTGATATCGACAAAAAATCACATTTTCCGAACGGCAGACTCGAATGACACTCGGGCTAATGGCCGCATAAAAAGTTCCAACCTTTTTATAATGTCCCGAAAGTCCCTAGAAGTATGTGACAAGTGATGATATGCGGTTTTTTCTGGCTTCATTTGGTAAAATACGGTTTTTGGGTCGTAAGTGGTTTGTAGAAAGTTTTGATTGGATTAAAACGAAAGAGAGCATTCGATTTTTAAAAAGTAATTAATGTATCAGGCTCTTAAAAAAAACGGAAATCTAAAGGGCACGGTACACGATCAAATTATTAACTTTCTTTGTATAATAAATTTCCGGAAGTTTTTTACTTCCGCATCAAGAAAAGCAAGAAAATTTGACAGATTTTTTTATTGTTAACGGAGCGCTTAAAGTTGTGAAAATATGTTGTATCTTTAATATACTTTAGTAATACTTAATAATGAAATGGTAATAGCCTATTGTATTAAAAGAGCTTTCGTTAAAATGTAAAGAAGGTTTATTTTCTGCTCAAACTGTATTTTACAGGCTATTGATTTCTTAACATTAAGTAACGAAAGAAACAAATAGTATCGTCGTTAAGAAATGCGACTTATATTTTTGCGGAAATAAAATAAAATGAAAGTATTTTCTTTTTATTATATTGCGCAAACAAATAACTGAAACGAGTTAGTTGCGCATGTATTTATGAATTATTAAGGTATGATGAACAAATTAATGTGCAATGTTTGTTTGTATGGAAGTCGTACCACCTTAACAAAATAAAAAAAATTAATTAGAGACAAGGCCGCCCTTACCTTTGCAGCTAAACTATGTTCTGTGTCTACAATAAAGCACAAATAAATAATTAAGATTTCACATCAATTAAATAAAGCTTGATTGTTTCAACGAGCTCTTACGAAAAGAGAATGTAGCCAGCATTTTATCGCGGCGTTAAAATAAAAGTTTAATTAATGACGTCACTAGTTAGCAGTTTCTGGATTTATGAGGGTATTCATAGAATAACAAAGGCTGTGTGTGAGCTTAACCATTTTAAAATTCTACTGTAGGAAGTCCTATCTCAGAGTTTTTAATGGATACGGAGAGGAAAAAACGTTGGTTTTCTGTTTGTTTCGGTATAGGTAGTAGAAAAAAATTGTAAAATATTATTAGAAAAAATTGCTTTGATATTTAAGTAGTACAATGTCGCCAGCATTATTCATATCATTTCACCGTTTTTTGTGGTAATTTTACTTTATGATTTTTTAATTTTTGATGCTACTTTATTAAAGGATTTCTTCAAATGTTTTTTGCTTTTTCGCCGTCTTGGTATAGCTATCAAACTTTAAACTCTCATTAAACCCTTCAACGATAGGGTTTCTGTCTAATTCCTACATATTTCTATAAATCTATTGGATTCACTATTGCATTTTAGTATGAAAGTGATAGCGTCAGCGAGAGCCCTTGTTTAAATCGATAGCTATAGCAATTGGACAAGTTATACCGATAGGCGGTACAGTCAACGGTAGCTACTGCTTTATATGTCTCTCCATTCGACTTTGAACTTTTAAGACATGCCGTTGATTGCAAATTTGTCTGTAGACATTTGTATTTTTTTTATAAACTACGGGGAGACTCTAAGCCTTCATCATACCTGATGTTAAGTATTTATAAGGCTGAAGATGGATGCGAGCCTCTCCCGGAATCCTCAATCACTGAGGCACTGGCTATCTAATCTCTAACTGCCGGAACACAACAAAGCTGAAAACATTGTTATTATGTTATGTTATTAGTATAAATTTATTTACAATGTTAATCAATTTAGAGATAAACTTAAGGCTTTCTTATTGGAAAAATGTTATTACTGCATTGATGATTACACAAATGATAGGAAGTAGTTAATTAATTCATTGTATAGCTGGGACAAAACGTAGTTAGGTATTTGTTTTATTTGATTTTGCAAAATGTGTGTCTTGTGCGGTTTTATGTTTTATGTTTTTGCTGTATAATTATTAGTTATATTATTTGAATATGTTCCAATTTGTTTTTTTGTAATTTCCAATACAATTATTTTTGTTTATGGAATAAATAACTATGAACTAACTATGAATAACTATGGCGTCAGACTTAGATAGGATGGTGGTAGCTAGCCAGGCGGACTTACAACAAGTCACCACCAACCGAAACAACATTTTCTAAAAGCCTAAGTTGCTGTTGACCGTACAAGATGACAGTCATTCTGTGCATACTAAACGTTGTTTAGAACACAGATAAGTAGTTAAAATGGACCCTCCATTTAAACTCGATATTCCCACGGGAACGGGAACTACGCGCGAGAAACCGCGAGCGGTCACTAGTATATATTATACATCCGAAAGTAACTCAACTTCTTTGTTTGTTACTCTTTCACGCTATTATTACTGAATGCAATCGGATGAAATTTGGCACAGAGATAAAAGAAAGTCTGGATTAAAGCATACGATACTTTTTATCCCAATATTCTTACGGAAATGGGAACCACGCGGGTGAATCCGCGGGCGATCATAGTAAAAAATAATTAAGAGCACAACACTGCAAATAAAAGGGAAATATTGAACATAGCGCGTTGACGCCGGGCGGGTTGACGCGTAACAAATTACTGTATTACCGTAACGAATTGGCTGGAAACAGCGACGCCCCGCGGGATTGCTCGCCTGTTTAATAAGATAAACTAGGTGTGTTAAAAACATACTTTGTAGCTCATAAGTTTCATACCTCATTTAATCTCAAATGTGCAGCTGCTTGTGGCGTTGTCGTCATTGAGGTATGGTACCACAATGACAACGCAAAATCTATATCTATATTAATATTATATAGAGGAAAGTTTGTTTGTTTGTTTGCATTGAATAGGCTCCGAAACTACTGGAACAGTCTGAAAAATTCTTTCACCATTGGAAGCTGCACTATCCCCGAATAACATAGGATCATTTTATCCCGATATTCCCACGGGGATGGAAAGCACGCGGATGGAACCGCCATATTTGGATCTATGCTGTTGTTCGGCAGCCCGGAAGCAATAGTAGCCAGCCCATCATCATCATCATCAATCACCTACATCAGTTTTCGAATTATCTGCACTGCAAAAACTGCTAGGTGACACATTCTATGCTTTTCCCTCAATCCCAGTTATGCATCTCCATGTCACCATCCCATTAGCATGGGAGCAGTGGGATTGTTGTTGATCAGAAAGAACTAGAGAAAAGCATGTTTATAATTAACCGCCTCTGTGGTCTACCGGTATCAGACCCAGGGGTACCGGGTTCAATTCCCAGCTGGGGTACATATTGTAGTCGGTTTGGTTGGTGGTAGGACTTGTTGTAAGCCCCCCTGGCTAGCAACCACCATCTTATCTAAGACTGACGCCATAACAACAATGTTTTCAGCATTATTGCGTTCCGGTAGTTCGAGATAAGATAGCCAGTTCCTCAGTGGCTGAGGATTCTGGGAGAGGCTCGCTTCCATGTTCAGCCTTATCAATACTTAACATCATGTATGATGAAGGCTAAGAGTCGCCCCGTCATTAATAAAAATATTTAAGAATGTATCAAGTAAATAAGCACCGTTTTGGCTATCTCTGTGAATTTTAATTGTTCTTGTCGCAAAAAGTGCACTACAAGCAGTGAAACCGTCATACAACCCCGCACTTGCCGCCGCATCAAGGCACGCACCTTACTAAGCATTGTGCATCATTCAAGACAAGAAAATCTATAAGAACACTCTTGGTTGCTGTAGTATCGAAGTGTCGTCTCATTTTAACGATAATTTTACAGTTTAAACCACCCAATTACGTAACAGTGCTACTGTTCAGACTTCATACTACATTATACTTTTTAGAAAAAAATATCAGGTCATCGCCCTCATTTTATTAGGCACCCTCGAAATTCCTCAAAAGGCCATAATCTATTTTTAAATTAATCTCGAGACAAGCTTCCACAAATTGCTTCCAAATTAACGGTGACACAGCATTCTGGCCATTGTTCCCCTGACCATGGTTCTTGTAACCCTTACATTACACGGTCTGTTCCTGTAAGGGACACCTTTACACGTAACGACGCTGAGTCAGCCGGAACTACAATGATGTATGTTTTAGTAGAAGATACCCTAAAAAAGCTTTACTTGACGTTAGGAAGTGAAGATGCAATAAATATAAAGATTAAAGAAGATACTCTATTTGTCTGCCTTCAGAATGATAAATTCATAGAAACTAACACCACAAGCAAAGATCATTCAATCATTCCAAATTAACGCTGAATTTAGTTTGACACACGTACGAGTAGGTATATGAAATCTGATCCCGTATACTTTGTCGACTATTACCCAAAGTTGGAGAATTATATTATTAGTGTATTAACAAGAACAGCTTCTTTTTTTAAATCGGTAAAATAAACAAATATAACATACATACATAACGCTGAAATGGCCATCGCACCTGCAATCTTTGGAGGCTAACTGAATGGTATAACCAATTGAGCTACCAAGCCTTATAAGGACACGTCAAAAATTTCTGGTATATTCACTCTTCTACGCTGTTGGCCAGCGTCGTTTCATTAATTTATTCATACAAATAAACGTTCATGAATGAAAAGAAAGAGAAAAACAGAAAAAGATAGAAATGAGCGAAGTTAACAATACAATGAATCAGATATCGAAAGAAGACATAAGCTAGACAGGATTATAAGGGAAGAATTAAAATGATAACGATTTAGCTTGCCATCCATTTGACTATGACACTCCAATCGTAATAAATTACCAAACAATAAGTTTTGTAGGTGTTGACTTAAAATAAAATAAGATCTAAGTAAATTTAAATTTTCTTACAAATAATATTTCTTTGAAGACAAAAATACAGTGTGATTTCACACAGTTCGGTCGTTGTTTCAATAATGAAGAGTGGAAGGTCCTCGAAGGAAATTATTCAACTTGTAAAATATACGAATACAATTTCTTGTTTGATCAACTTCAATCGGCGAACGACAACTCTGAAATGTTTTCTTCTGGTTTCAACTGAATCAAACTTTAGAGAAATTCATTTCTTTATTGTCAGCACTTTGGACTTCGTTTTAATTTAGTTTTGTTTTTCACAAGTTACAATTGTTGATGATATAGGTAGTCAACGACAATGTAGCCACAAATAATTAAGCAACGGTTTACTTACATAATATTTTTGTTAATTTTTTTAAACTAATATTGCTTACTGACTCACCACCATTTATTTTGAAATCACCTCTGCTGGGGCACATGTATTCCCCAAGTACCTTTCGAAGCAAATCGAGTGCCAGATATTATTTTTTTATGTCACCCATCCTGAGATCAACCATTGAGTAAGTCGCCTGCCTGTCGCCTTGCGAAAAACCTCTGTTGAAATTTCAGTCTTGAATCCATTGGTAAGTATCTCTATTATTATTTATTCTGTGACATTTTTGACACTGTGACGTCTAACTCAATTTCTATAATAGGATTATATACAGTTAGTTTTTTTTTCGTGACATTGTCCCAATATTAATTTATTTAAAAAGAAACCCTCGAGAACTTTTAATTTAAAAGACCTTTGTCTGAATGATTTTCATTAGTTAAAACAAAGTTGCCCGAGTCAATTATAACTGATAAAGTCCTTTGTATAACAGTATTTAAGGTTTTGTATTCTTTGTGTCAGTACAATAAAGTGTATTAGCTGAAAGAAAAATTCAAAAGCTAGATTTAAAAAGAGTTTCTGTTTTTTATGGACAAAGAAAATGTTTTATTAATTAAATATTGGACTATAGTGAAACCTTGTTAGTGTACGTATGTTTTTAAAATAACTTATAGGAATGAGAGTGGACCTTTTCCTTTTCATTACTTGACTATGCATCATACTATCGCCTATATTTAATGACGTAGAAAATATTGTACAGCTGAGTTCAATGTTAAATTATTTAATAAAGAAGTACTGTTCTAATTTTTTTATGTATTTCATTTACAAGTTTTTTTAACGGATAAACAACTACTCAAATTGCTAAGTTATCATCCACCGTATTATATTCTGTTACTTCTTAGTAAAATATACCGGTTTTATTCGTGTGCTAAGCCCTTTCCAGCTTAGAATACATTCGGGGTGCCAAACAAAAGTTTCACATGGCACCTAGATGAAAATGGCTAATACCCCTGGAAGAACGCTTGAAGAACGCTCCTACATAAGTCGTGAGATACGTTATAGCCACTAGTTCAGCGGGCAGAGAAATATTTTTAATGTAAATATAATAAAACATGTTTGTGAAATAACCACTTTGTATATTTAACATGAACAAAGAAACAGACCCTCACCTAAGATGATACCTATTAAAGTATGCAGTTCTAGAGGCAATAATTCTTGCATTGGTCTAGACTCCTTTATTTCTTCTTATTTTTTTTGTTTAAAAATAGTCACATAATAATAGCATTGTAAATGCAAAAGCAAAAAATCCTAAAAGTATAAGAAAAAAAATCACAGTAATGATCTCCGAAAAAATCTATAGTATTCCGCCAGAGCTATTTCATAATATCTCACTCCTGCAGCGGAATCCTGTTAATAATTAGCTCATCAAACTGCCCACCTTATACTTTGGAACTAATTGTGGTCGTGATGTAATTCGTTTTATCTAGGGGCATGTGACGTTTCGACTTTTTGCCCTCCGTCCACTTGGATCCACCGTAGGATCGATGGATACAATTTTTTCCTCTTCGATCCACAGGTGGATCCATGGATAATTTTTGTTCCTCCCTAATCCACCTGTGGATCTATAGCAAATTTTAAATCCTTTTAAATCCACAGATAGATCCAAGGATAATTTCTATTCCTCTTCAATCCAGAAGGTGCATGGAGTTTTCTCTATGAAGATCATTGACATCATTATTTAATCTTTCACTTTGACATTATTTGTCAAAAATATCGAGAAATCTTTCAACTTTGTAACAATTTGATCTCGTTATTTGTTTTTTTTTGTACGCGAAATGGATGAAATAAAATATTTAACTAACAAAGGCATGTAATGTTTCATCGTGGACATCGATATCATAAAAAAAAGACTTTTAACGATGGTGGAATTTTAAGGCAATGTTCGAAATGGAGAAAATTAAAATATAATGCAATATTGAACATTAGAGTAAGTAAAATAAGTAATAAACTAAAAATATATTATCAAAACTATTGAAATACTTAATATCACTGTAGTAGTGATATAAGTGTATCTAAAAAATTGGTCTGTCTGCAGAATAACGTCATAATTAAGCAAAGAACACATGTATCGGAATACAAATCAAACTATCAAAAAACAGAAGCTAAACTTCTTGTTGAACAAATAAGAGATACATACCCACTGTAGTACACTACAGTGGGTCTACGGGTAATTGAAATAACATGATCGCATTTACCCGTGGTCCCACCGCTTTGTCCCACTGGTGGATCCACGAGTAAATCGCTTTAAACCTTGGCCTTGGCTTTGTATAATACAAAAAATATAAAAGTACCAGGGCAGCATAACTAACTAGGAGTTATTATACCTACTTAAAAAGCTGCTGCCTATAAAAAAAAACTCTAAAATCATTAAAAATAACTTTCAGCTAATAAAATGTTAATTAAATAGGTATCAACACTCTTTATAGTTATTTTTAGATCGCCTAATTGGTGGATTTAAGTAGCATATAAAAATGGATATTATATTTGGATCCGCTCGTTGGTGGATTGAAAACGAGAAAATTGTACTCATCGATCCACAAGTGGATCTTGGTAGTGGATCCAAGTGACAACAGGACTTTTGCAGGGATCCATAGACAATAAAAATATGCCATCGTCGCGTGTAATCGTCAAAACGCGTCACTCATAGTCACGACATAGTCGCCGTACGCTTAGTCCGTAAGCATCCTAGGCACGCTGTTCTTGTGGCCACGCCTAGAGGGATTGCTCAAATCGGCTCTTTTGTTGTGAATGTTAGGAGTCCCTACTTTCTCTCGGCTCGAATCTGGATTCAACTTTTACTGTCTACCTCCAGTTTTTTTTTTATTTGAGTTCGTATTTCGTGGACAAGTTCGTATTCACTTGGATATATATATAATATTAAGTATTAGTCTTTTATCATATATTTTACTATAAAACGTTTTAGTTTCTTCTCTTACCTTACTTATTTTAGTCTAGACTTTTAAAGCGGGGTATATAGGTATATCTGTTAAAACATTGTAAAAGACCCTTGTTTTAAAATAATCTTACTTAATTAAATTTGAAGCTAGGACGAGCGGCGATACCCTAAATTTACGGAGCCTAACTTTAATAAAATTAAATGAAATGAATCTGTTAAAAATACATTAAGCGTTTAATTTTCATTGTTATAGTGAATTTTATAATTGTTTTTGTTTTTCCATTATAGTCAACAAGAGCAGTTCATCAATCCATTGAAGTAAACATCTCGTCGTCTATAAAAATATGACTTATTAACAGGTTCGTTTAATAAGCGTTGAAAAAAAATAACAATAATCTGGCGGCGGGCCTGTTTTGGTGGATGACCGTTAACGGGGAAGGGGGGGGGGGGGGGGGGTCAATAAAGGTTTGCCGCAATATTTTATTTATTCTACACTTGTACTGACAAAGCAAGTCTCTGTAGCAAAGATACACGCTCCAAAAGAGAGGGAAAAAACTGGCTTTTACTGTGCGCACAGAGTTTAAGCACCGCGTCAGGCCGATTGTGGGTGATACGCAGCGAACGTGTTAATGTTTATACGAAAGTACTAGATTCCATTGCTCTTATGAATCTTGAATCTCTTGAAAACTTTCCATGAACTTTCTATATTGTATATTAACTTTCTATATTCTATATTAAAGTGACACACGGTATTTTTAATAAAATAATGAAAATAGGTATTAATAGCGGCGAAATGGAGGCTGAAGTTTAGACGTGGTTAACATAAGAGTTGTGTATGAAAGGTGAACTTGCTATTTGAAATTAGCAAGAAAGTGATAAATGAGGAGCTCGGTCGCGCAGTGACACGCGCGCTCAAGTCGAAGTCAAAGTCAAAGTCATAGTCAAAATACAGTGAAATCGAATATAATGACATCGAAGGGAATTGACAAACACGTCATACAAAGCATTTTTGTGAAAAAAAATATTGCACCTTTATCCTCAATCTTAAATGATTTACGACGTTGAAATGACCTTTTTTTACAAAGGATATCACTAAAAACAAATCCGTGATGAATCAATTACTCACTGAGATTCAAAACAAAAACCAGCCACGTGCTGAACGTCCACAGTGCAGGAATTTCGCAATCTAGCGGTATTTAATTCAAAATGTCAACTTAAACTTATCGAGCAACATCTTTTTTGTCTATGCCTTAGACCATACTGACAATCGTTACGTACTTAATATTTTCAAGGGGAGTCTTAAACCCATAAAATAAAATGTTGAAAGACGTAAATAAAACGAATCATTCCATTGCCACAAAACTAATTGTTACTTTGCGTGCATTATTTATACGATTTTTCCTTTAACGCGTTATTTCGTGTTGTTTATTGTGTTCACGATAGCTTAAGGTAAGTTTGAGAGCTAGCGCAGACGACGGATAACGGAGGACTTTTTGTCCGCGACACGTCTTTATTGTTAACCAAATAAGATTCAACTTAGATCGCGTATATCCGCGAAAAGTACGCGATAGTCCTCGTTATTTATTCAACTTTATGTTCTTAGTAATAAGGTCGTGTCGCGGACAAAAAGTCCTTCAATGTCCGTCGTCTACGCAGGCTATGAAACTAGTTATTGAATGTGCAAAGTACTGGGATACACAAATGTCACATAAAAATGAAAGTACCGAAAACATTACCATTTTTAAGTTACGATTAGGGTTAAACTCAATTATTACACAATATTACACAACAAAAATACATATAGTCAAAAGTCTTAACTATCAAATTGCATTTACAGATTTTGCGCCTTTTTGCGACACTCATAGAACTTTTTTCTGTTTAAGGATGGCCATTGAAATTACTAGAAAGGAATTTTTTGATATTTGGTGTTTGAAGACGGGGAACAAGCACTATGATGCTGTTTTTGCTTTTTTATCAACCATTACGAACTTATACAGTTTTCTAAAGTTGCTATAAAAAAAAAATTAAGGGCTTTGATAACGAGAATAGAAGAAAGGGCATTAAGTCGACGTCATCGCGTACGTTTTTTAAAGAAAAATGCTGACTGGTTCCTCCAAATTCCATCTTCTTTGCATTCGACTAACTGTGGTAGACCATTAAAGCCTTTTTCGAAATGTTGCGATAAAACTAAAACACGATAAATTAAAAATCTGGAAATGAAGTTTAATCTTCGAAAAGTCGAAAGCCTCAAATCTGGATCTAAAGAACTAAACTAAACACTTTATTAAATGGGGATGTGATGGAGCACAACAAAAGAGGTACAAGCAAAAACTCACATTAGCAGATCAAATAGATAATCATTTGTTCAGGTCCTGCATGGTGCCCATCCGTATGACTTACAAATACAAATACAAATACAAATATATTTATTGTTTCATGAGTAGATGTATACATGGTGGTATAGTAAATAATTAGTAACATCATGAACCCCGTTAGGGCACTACAATTTTTATACTTAAGCATTTAAGATGGTGCAAACATTCTGACCAACTTTTACATAAAATAGGTACTTATTTATGAGTTATGTTTACAACTCGCACATTATAGTTTGGAGGACTTTATAAGCTGAAGAAGCAAACGTTGTTTTGTGGCAAAATCAAACTCCTTCTTCAACGAGGTACTGCAGGCCAAATAAACTTGCTTTCGCCAAAGAAAATACTACATTAATCAATGAGGAAGTAAATTCAATACAGTAAGAGATTGATTTGCTGACTCCTGTGGAAGTGAAAACTAGTAACTATCATATTTTTATAAAGCCTGTTTTTTTACTAACTATGATAGATGGCAGAATATTTGGCCGATGTTAGTTCTTCTTCATAAACTTGCATATTATGTATGTGGAGCAAAACTATCGGAGATGAACAAGCCAGCTGTTATAATGAAACCTGTTGAGCAAACCGTAAAACCTTTGGACTTTCACCTTTACATTCCTGGATTCGTTTTATGGCATGTATACTTCATATTGTTTATCGACTTGATATAAGGTATGGCAAGTTCGAGGCCAGGAAAATAAGGAAAAAGTTAAAATTAGGAAGGAAACCATACAAAAAAAAAATCAGAGATCAATTAGGTTGTTGGACATCAACAAGCCGGAAATTTTGGAGTAAGTACTTTTATATGCTATATGCTTTTTTTCCTTGCTTTCCATTTTATAATTTGATATGTTCATCAAATTATCATTTAACGTTGGTAAAGGTATAGATAGCTAATATTACGAGTATATATTTCGTTATTACGTAGTATTCATAATTTATTTTACCTTTAATTTATAGTAAAATTTACGTTTAAAAAAAAAATATTAAAATATTTATAACTTAGGACAGTAATAAAATAAAGCTAAATTATGATTGAGACTTCTCTTCTACTTTTATACTCGTAGATTCTCTTATATTTTTTTTCCACTTGTTTTTGTTACATGATTTAAAATTTAAAATTTGAATTTTTATACTACTTCTTTATAAAGGATTGTATTATTTTTTTATTAAATAACATCTATATCTCTAACAAGCCGAATGAAACCGAAGGATAGTCGTAATTGGCCTACAATTTTTTTAAGTCGAAAATTTTAATTTGTATGTTTCCAGTGCTGTGTACTATCCCTATAATAAATAAATAAATAAAATATGCAATCATACGCTTACGAACTACGAACTTAATTGTACCCTCGACTTGTGATACATAACAGTTAATCAACTTTCGCAAAAAAAACTTACTGTCTCGAGGTCTTCTGTGCTTCGAAAGGCGTTAATCCGTTGGCCGTTGGCCCCAGCAGTCGTCTCAGCCATATAAAACCTACTGCTGGGTATAGGCCTCCCCCAAAAGGGTGGGTTTGCCATAATTGCCACGCTTGGCAGGCGGGTTGGCCATCGCAGTATGGCCAAGTTTGTAGGAGACGCTGCTGCCCATCTCCTGAAGGCTGAGTCCCTTAGTCGCCTTTTACGACACCCACGGGATGAGAGGGGGTAGTGCTATTCTAAGCCGACACTACACAGCCGAGTCCCAGCAGTATTACCCACCAATCCTTGCGGTGGGTCTTCTCGATTGTCCCTATCCACCCCCAAGGAAGGCCAGTGCCTCAGCAGTAGTTGCATTAGAATAGCATATTGATGAATAAATTTTCAACATTTATATTGGTAAAGCTCTTATCTTACTCTGTTTATTTTCTTATCTCAAATCTTTATTCAAGATCTTACTGAAAAAAAATCCTTTCGGGCGTAGTTCCTAGTGCTACTAGTACAGCATTATAGTCTGCATACTTTACAACGCTTGCTCACTTGATATTCATCCATATATACGTAACAGTATCATGACATTTCGTACATAAATACGAAGGCTAGGGACGTCGATTTGTTGCCAAAACCATGACAATGTTGTCCAATGCCCAAACAATTACATTAAGTGTTTGGCATTTTGCCAACTGGCCGACAGTGTATACCAGATTCTGCTTATGATTATTTAATGTTAATTATCGAGTCGTACTGTTATAGTTTAATATATGTTTTGACTAGCTTCTGCCCACGGTTTCTGCGTGGTTCCTGATTCCGTGGGAATATTGGGATAAAAAGTAGCCTATTCCAACTAGCAAAATGTGCTCCTATAACTATTTTAGTACCACAATTTATTAGCCCTATAGTAATCCTATAAACGTTTATAAGACCGCTTTAGGGGAGCACATTACGAGATTATTTCGTCCTATAGTAATTTTAGTACAGTCCGGTAAATTGCAAATAAATTTTATTGTTATTTTATTGAGTACTATTACAAGATCACTGTGTCTATAAATAAATAAATATCTGGTAAACGCACTGAATCAGCGTGATTAGTCCTGTAAAGATCTGTCGTATGCTGCAACTAGCGTAATTGATCCAACAGTGGTCAGCGTCATGCCATAACTAGAGCGATGACATTTGCAAAAGGTAGTAATTTTGTATACTATTTATTATCATACAGTAGATAACTTTTTGTATTGTCACTGGTTAAGACTTAATTGTTAAAATTTGTCGATAAAGTATTCGATGTAATAAACATATTTTTATGCGCCTTCAAAAGTAAATGAAATTATTATTTGTATATTCATTATAATTAATAAATAATAAGCCTGATGACAGTTGGATTTAGCTCCATATTAAAGTGCTTTATAATGCATGTTAGTCATATAAAATGTTATTTTAAGATCATAATTATCGACACCATATTGATTATTGCTACGAGTATAAGGGATCCTTATGAGAAGTACAACAGAAATATACGTATGCGAATAGATGTACACTTTAAATTAATGATTTCAACAATGTCTCAATTATTTTGAAATTTTTTTTTTCACTTTAAAGAATATTTTGATTTTCGATTTATTTTATGTGTACAGTAACAGCAAATGCAGGACACATATAAGTAGAATTGTATCTATAATAGTAGCAGGACGTGCAATTTTGTTGCTAGTTATCCATTAGCAGTCACGACAAAGACACATCAATCTTATAATACTTTCAACATATAGTAGCTATACCAAAAAACGTTTAAAGGAGGACTTTCCTATAAAAGAATTAAACAACACGTCAACAATAAAAATAGTCTCATTGTATGCCCATAAAGGACTTTTATGAATGAAGCACGTTCGGTCATAGGGTTGGGTTAGTTTAATATTTTTCTGCCCACACGCTCGGAAAAGTTAGTTTTGTTATTCAACTTATGCGTGGAAAACCGCGTTTTGCGGCCTAGCGTGGTAAAGTGTTTTCAAATTAGAACCTTTTTATTAAAATGAAACCACACGTACGTTCAGAATCGCCACTATTGTCTTTTTATGTTACATTTTATTCTTATTTCAATTACTTTGAATTAATTATAATACTTCGTTTTGTTTTTATTATATTATTTTAGTTCCTTAAATCATTGAATCCTAGAATCCTTCGCTTGCTCAAATTGGTTTCAATAGAGGTAACTCGCCGCTAAATGCAACTTTCCAGCCTTGCATAACAAAATAACTGTTGATCATACCTATTAAAATTTATTTCTTTATGTATAATTTTGAGGTGTGCTTCAGAAGGTACGTAAAGCCGCAGGTCCTGGTTGAATTTCTAGTCGTTGACACCTACCGATCCTTATTGGGTTGGTAAAAATAGATAAGTATATCAACAGATATATATAATATATATGAAATATTTAGGTATTGTTGTTGACAGTGTCATGTCCTGGCATAAGCATGTCCAATCAGTATCTTCTCGAATCAGAAAACTGATATTTATTTTTCAGAAGCTGCGAGGTAGTGCTGATGAAGGTACTTTGAAGACGGCTTATATCACCTTAGCTCAATCAATACTAAGTTATTGTATTTCTGTCTGGGGCTCCTCGACAGTGACCAATCTCATACCGCTCTGGAACGGGCCCAGCGTGCGGTGTTGAAAGTTATGGCTTTCAAACCTATCTGGTATCCTACCGCAAAACTTTATGAGCTGTGGCAGGTTCTTTCCGTGCGTAAGCTTTTCGTACTGTCCGTTCTTCTACGTAAACACAGATCTTGTAATTTTGATCCTGAGTTAGCCTTGTATACAAGATTGTCAAATAGAATCTTCGAAGTCGAAAAATGTTCTACAAAGCTTACCAGTCGGCACTATTTGTACCTTAGCTCAGTCCTATATAATAAAATTAAATATAAATTGCGTTTTTACAGCTTATCTTTTCGAGAGTGTAAGCAAGTTTTGTGCAAGTGGCTCCTTAGTTTAAAATATGAAGATGTCGAGTCTCTTGTTTAACAAAATGAATGACATTCAACACACATAACACGCATCACACACTCACGTTAACACACACTCACCCACACAAACACACACACACAAACACACACACACACGCACACAAACACACACGCACACACACACGCGCACACACATTCCACACTCAAGCGCGCACCCGCGCGCGCGCGTACTTACTACACTTACATGTATAAGAAAGTTTTTGTTTTTTTCTTTTATATAATATAGTCTCTAGTTAGACCTTAGATTTCGGTTAATTTATTTGTATTTTTTGCAAATTTGTATAACTTCGAGGTGGGCGCTAATAACTGCGACACAGTCTTTGACTACTGTGGTTATTAACGATAATATTGTTTTTGTACCAGGCTTTAGATACAAATAAATTATTGTTTATTGTTTGTTGTTTGATTAACATTATTTTGACAAAAAGGTTAAAAAAAATTAAAGTTATTGTAACAAATCACTTAAATCGGAACTATTTGGAACGAATTTCGATGACATTTGAACACGGCTACATTCCCACGGAAACACGACTCACGCGAGCAAAACCGCGGGCGGCGACTAGTATTAAATGAAACGCTTTGTACCTTGTTTCAAGAAACCACTCAGCAAATAAGAAGTTCAATTCACTCACATACGAACAAGGGGTCAAACATGATTAACAGCCCGGTCAAACTAGACATCCGAAGGTACAAAAATTCCCAAAAAATCTGAAAGTTGATAAAATTGTTCAAAACATAATTATAAATGAAATTGAAAAGGTCCTCATCGATCCGGTACCTGGAAAAAAAAATACTCGAGGTGAAAGGTAATAAAATAGGCTTTAGCGATTTTCAGCAAACCGGTAAGTTTTATCATAAACTTATCTCAGACAAATTTGTAGATCATGTAATTATCTATAAAAATGTGTTAATACTTTTTTCCTAAGAGTATCCCCGGTCAAACTAGATATCTAGTTTGACGGGGCTATAAATATTTTTTATTGTAGCCGGTCAAATATTGAACTTCTGGTCACAAAAGTTTTCAGCATTCCCGAAAGAAATCACAAGAAATAAATAGCCGAAATAAAACAATTTTAAAACAAAGTACTTTTTCAGTAAAAGTCCAGCAATTTATTATTATTGCTGCTGAAATAAACGGTAACAACAAAGTTCAAAAACTGCTGGTTCCTTTTTAAATGGGTCAAATACTTTTTAATGAGTACATAATAGCCATACTTGCAAGGTTTGCGAGCATCGAAGGTTTAGCTTGGTGGTAAAAAAATACGTAAAAAATATATACACATCTATATACTCTTATCGATGCCACATTTGGGATTGGTTGGGCTCGAGATGTGGTCTATACCAATATTATAAAGAGGAAAGAGTTGATTGTTTGTTTCTTTGCATTGAATAGGCTCCGAAACTACTGAACGGATTTGGATGAAATTTGGTACACAGATAGTAGATAGCTTGGTTATAAACATGCGAGTAGGACACTTTTTATCCCGATATTCCCACGGGAACGGTAACCACGCGGGGCCGCTAGTCTGGAAATAATAGTGACAGGTTGACACGTTGCAAGTTCATCGCCTCTATAGTTTTTGAATATGATCGTTGATAGGCTCTTAATAGAGTGAAATGAAATGTTCAACATGTTCCTTTGTATGTTGTTTCTGTTAAAGCTGATAAGTTTCTTGTGGCCGTTCTTCACGTCAGTTACCCTCTCCGCCTCTGTGGTCTAGTGGTACAACCACCGATATCAGACCCAGGGGTCCCGGGTTCGATTCCCAGCGGGGGTACATATTGTATTCGGTTTTGTTGGTGGTAGGACTTGTTGAAAGCCCGCCTGGCTAGCTACCACCATCTTATCTAAGTCTGACGCCATAACAACAATGTTTTCAGCATTGTTGTGCTCCGGCAGTTGAGATAAGATAGCCAGTTCCTCAGTGATTGAGGATTCCGGGAGAGGCTCGCTTCCATCTTCATCCTTATCAATACTTAACATTATGTATGATAAAGGCTAAGAGTCTCCCAGTCACTCATAAAAAAAAATAAGTTAAAAAATGCCCTGAATGTCTGGTAGGGCAAAAGAAATTGGACGATTCGAAAGCACTTATCTATAAGTCTGCAGGGATGATGGAGGAGGTATGGAAAAGGAAGATGATAAAGCACTAGTAGGAAGGTCGAAATGTTGAGCTCTTCCTCCGGACTGGGGGGCCTACCGCCATCTCTTAACGTTATATTGTTTAATGTCAGTTTGTATCGGCGTAATGTTGTTATATGTCATATCGTACCGCGAACCTCTTAAAACAAGCTTGTCTTTTGACGGAAGTTTTGTGGCGTCATCGCTCAATCATTCACTCAAACAAGATTTTTATCAATCAAACCTACCACGACGTCTTAGGTCAAATAAAGTGAAGTTTGCAATTTAAACAGTATTGAAACAAAAGGAAAACAAATTTTCTTACGACATGACGGTTTCTAAAAGATGGCGGTAGGCCTGTGGGTGTTGGTCCGGGGACCGCGGTCTGACTGATGGTCGGACTTTGTAAGTATATATTATTTATAGCTGGTGAAACTTCTGTAAGCGAGATGTAGGTTTCCATACATGTTGTTCAATCCCATACTGAATTGTTATCAGCGCCATCTAGTTGATGCTCAATCAATCACTCCTTAACTATCAGTTTTCCAGGTTGGACTCCATACAAGAAAATGATCGTAACGGTGGGGAGAATATGTTGTTATGGTTTTATGATACCCTGACTTTTATGAACTTGGCATTATTAATTCATTGACATCAGTTATTTCATGGTTAGATAATAATAATTTAAAAGTTAATCTTAGTAAAACCCAATTAATTCATTTTTCCCAAACAAAAAACCTCGCTCCTGACTTTAAAATAATACACCAAAATACAGAAGTTTCTGCAGTAGATAGTTGCAGGTTCCTTGGACTCGTAATTGATAGCAGACTAGATTGGAAATCCCACGTGGAACAACTTAGTAAAAAAGTTAGCAGTGCGGCTTATGCGTTATTTAAACTAGCATCATTACTAAGTACCGAAGCTCTTCTCACAGCTTATCACGGATTAGCGGCGTCAATACTGAGATTATGGTATTATTTATTGGGGAAACTCAACTAATAAAGATACTGTGTTCAAAATGCAAAAGCGTTGCGTAAGAGCCATGTTTGGATTGAACGTCAATGTATATTTTGGAAGTTGTGTTATTTGTTAAAGCAAATCAGCAATATTTTGTAAAAAATGGCAGATGTTGTTCAGCGTAATCGACGCGACAACAGTCGGCTCTGCATGCCTCGATCAAAAACAGCTCTTATGAGTAAGAGTATTTTATGTATGGCACCAAAAATTTACATAATTTTTTTTTTTGCCTTTATCTATAAAGCAACTTCATTATAATGATTTTAAATATAAAGTGAAAATAATGCTACAAGAGAAATGTTATTACTCTTTACTAAAATGTTTGAAGGATAAATTGTAAACTGTTCATCTGCTTTTATTATTTGAATGCTTTGTTGATATAATGACAAATTGATATTTTTATAATGACATTTTATTTTACTTGTTTGACATATAATTATCTTTCTTTTTACACTTGACATTACTTGTTTGACATATATCATCATCATATTATTATTATTTTAAACTTGACATCAAACATATTTACTTTTAATTAATTTATAATTTGTTAGATTGGATTATGTTTTGATTACTGTCTTTATATTAATTTGTACACCGTTTATGGTAAAACATGTTTGAATTTCTTATTATAAATAAACATCTTTGTTACACATGTTTTGAACAAATAAATTATCTTTATCTTTATCTTATCTTTATGGTATATGGTTTTCGTTTTCGTTCTGGATCTTTTAACATTCTGTATATACTCATTTTTTACATCAACACTACAAGGGCACAGGACTTCCTTATGGGTGGATTAGGAGATTGGTTCATGACCAATGACCATGGTGGATGCTGTCGACTTCTAATGCAGCCGAGACTAACGACTTAGCGTGTCGTCTCAAACAGCTTTAGTCTAAGCAACAATCTAAAAATTACTGAAAATACTTACTTCGACACACACTTTTGGTAGATTAACATAAAAGATAACACAGACGTAAAATAAAAGAGTGCGCAATTCAAGTAATATTACGTTAGTAATAATAATAATAAAAACACTTTAAATTGCACACAAAGATAAACAATAAAGAAATAACAAAAACAGACAGAAAGCATACAAAAGGCGGCCTTATTGCTAAATAGCAATCTCTTCCAGACAACCTTGGTTAGAAAAATAATAACGAAGACGACAAAGGGGAGTGGGTGCAATTATGGGAAGGATAGTTGATATAGATGTACATAATATAAACAAAAGAAATAAAGTACAATATAATGTAATTGAAAAGGAAAATATACAAACACATAATAAGTAAATATTAGGAAAAAGAAAGAAAGTGCTTTTTAACTTGAAAGTGATTGCAAAAAGATGCCAAAGTCCGAGCTTTCCTAATACCTTCTGGGAGAGAATTCCATAAACGAACAGCGTGCTTAGAGAAGGAGTAGGAGAAGATATCTGTTGAGTGACAGGGAATAGTGAAATAAAGATTAGTACTTTTAGTACTAATTGTACCTCATCTTTGTTGCCCGAGCTAGTATTAAATTTTCCTTCATTAAAAAATAATACATTTACGGTTAAAATATTCAATTTCGGAAAAAGCTTTCACACCAAAGTAACACAAACTTTTTTTTATAGAAATACAATCTTCTCATTACGAGTAGTAACGTTGAAGATTGTAATGAAACCTCGCATTCAGAAGTCGTATCCCTTTTTATCACAATTCGGTGGCGCCACGCCGCCTATCCTTTCACACAGAAATTGCGGGCGCCATTATTTATACACCAATAATATTCTCGTGCTAAAGCAAGCGACAAAGCAAAGTGATTCATAAGCCAATTCCCAACATTAATGTTCGCCTTAGGAGCGCTCTGTAACTTCGATAACTAAGGACCCAGAGATGTTCTTACAAATTTTGCGTAATAATGACCCAAACCGAACTTAATGGCAACGAAGATTCCGGACCGCACCGGTTACAGCCGGTTAAATAAGGGTGCCCACCCTGTGTGCTAATTTTACAGTACATGTGATATAAAATTACAGGATTAAAGAAAAAATACTGAACAACGCGTTATTCTTATTATATTTGTTTTTTCACATCAGCGGTCCTGTATTTTTCTTATTGAAATACAGGATATGGTCAAAATGATAGGTTGAAAAACGAGACGTCCTGTGAAATAGAGGGCAGTTGGTCAGCCTACGGGTTAAATAAAGCTATCTCCATCCTGTCACAGGGATTTGAAAGAGATGGAGCGACGGTAAATCCATTTTATTACGTTCATAATCATAATGCGGTTTTAATATGCTTTTGATGTATCCGAAGATCCGAAGTTACAGTTTTGATAGCGGGATTATGACATATTGCCTTTGTAAACATTGTTAGTTTTATCTCGTCTAGTTACGTGAAGTCTGTTTACTGAGAGAAGAGTCTGAGAGTGTGAGAGTATGAGAGTGTGTCGATAGTTCTTAAGTGACAAATTAAAAACCAAGCTGACGAACTGTCGATTCAAAATTTTAATAAAGTTCCACAACAATTGATTGAGCTGCCTTTGCATAAATTTAAAATATATGTTAAAAAGTCACTCTTAAGCAAAGGTTATTACAAGGTAGATGATTATTTAAAAGACCAAAATGCATGGATGTGATACTAACATAAAACATAACTATTATAAATTGGATAAAAGGAAAATATTCTAATAATTGAATATGGTAAAATTTTCCTCTTATATTAAATATATTTCAAAATTGTAAATTTGTACTTGGCAACAACATGTTCCATTGTAAATATTGTTGTTTCTGTTAAAGCTGATAAGTTTCTTGCGGCCGTTCTTCTTATCAGTTAAAATATGTCCTGAATGGCTGGTAGGGAAAAAAAAATTGGACTATTCGAAAGTACTTGTTTATCTATAAGTCTATTTAATAAAAATCTTTGACTTTGACTTTGATTCGATTGGAAATCGTCATTTGAAACGTCGTTGTCTCATGAGACACTACACAATACCACAGACACACATTAAAAAAACATACTTCACACAGGCATATTCTTGTTCAGTGCATTGCCAATAGAGAGTCATTTGACCTGTGACAACCTGCCTCCTTACTCTTTGTGACCGCATTGAGATCGAGATCGAGATGACTTATAATAAGTAATTAAACTAAAATTTTATACCTAAAATAAGTAAATAAAGAATTTTTTAAACGATTGTTGCGCCAATCAAAATCAAATCAACGTCGAAAATAAGTCTAATTTTAACCGCCTCTGTGGTCTAGTGGTACAACCACCGGTATCAGACCTAGGGGTCCCGGGTTCGATTCCCAGCGGGGGTACATATTGTATTCGGTTAGGTTGGTGGTAGGACTTATTGTAAGTTCGCCTGGTTAGCTACCACCATCTTATCTAAGTCTGACGCCATAACAACAATGTTTTCAGCATTGTTGTGTTCCGGCAGTAAGAGATAAGATAGCCAGTTCCTCAGTGGCCGAGGATTCCGGGAGAGGCTCGCTTCCATCTTCAGTCTTATCAATACTTAACATAAGTATGATGAAGGCTAAGAGTCTCCCCGTCGTTCATAAAAAA
Organism: Chrysoteuchia culmella; assembly: GCA_910589605.1. Lineage (NCBI taxonomy): Eukaryota > Metazoa > Arthropoda > Insecta > Lepidoptera > Crambidae > Chrysoteuchia > Chrysoteuchia culmella. Next base: position 18,260,587 of record OU342655.1, on the reverse strand, counting down.
AGTAAAAATTATTGACATTCAATCTCGATCTCAACGCGACCCCGTCAAGAATAACCTCCTTGTTGGCGCAGGAGTACTATACCCGCCTTCTGCGCCAGAGCTCCCGGGTTCGATCCCCGGACAAGACAAATATTATGTGGATATTATATAAACATGTCTATTTGTCTTGGTCTGAGTGTTTAATATGTATATTAAGTATGTTTACAAAAGAAAAGTATATAAGTATTTGGTACTATAATTTTTCGGTTTATTTGAGGTTTTTTGGTTTCCCGACGTTTCGGCACCTTTTCAGTTGCCGTGGTCACGGGTTGACTTATAAATAAATTGCACTAAATTTCCGCAAAAGTTGTTTTAGTACTATAATTTTTCGGTTTATTTGAGGTTTTTTGGTTTCCCGACGTTTCGGCACCTTTTCAGTTGCCGTGGTCACGGGTTGACTTATAAATAAATTGCACTAAATTTCCGCAAAAGTTGTTTTATTTCTATTAAGAGTGCGCGAAGAAACTTAAGATGTGCTTATATAAGTATGTTTATCCGTTATCTAGTATTGTAGTGTGTGTACTACTTATATGCACACTGCACACACTCATCTCTCCCAATAGTATATAAGCACCTGCTTGGTATAATAAAGCTCTTCTTATATTCGCAGTCAGAGTTATTATTTAATATACCCGAACCTACAACATCGCATGGCGACCCTGCCAGTGCTGCCTATCGGCGGCGCTGCGCAGATGGTTATCAAAAATTTAAATTACAAAAAAAAATATGGACTAAGTAATTAAATTTGATACATAAATTATCAAATTAAATAATATGTGAAAAAAGGACTTATTAAATAAAATAATATTCCGAAGAAAAGTGAAGTGACGTGAAAATGACTTTAATTAAATGAATAATTATAATAATATTATTAGATATTTTTCAATAATAATTTCTATTAAAATAAATTCTTCAAATAGTTATAAAATAAATATATACAAAACAAAAATTTGATGAGATGCAATCAAAATTCAAAATCCTATATAAATGTGAAGAAGTTTACGTTGCCGTTTGCTGTGCTGCTGCTGAGAAAAACTGATGATGTGGGTGCCTAGCAGGGTGCCGGGAGATGCAAATGTCGGAAGTGGATGCAGCAGGGAGGCGTTCGAGTCAAGGAGATGTTGGATAAACAGTGGACAAAACAGGAAACAACGAAATTCTATTTTTTCTTTTCTCCGAGGACGATATAAAACGCGGTCTGGTTGAGTTTATTAGTATTGGATTTTTTTTTCTAATTAACTAACAAATTTTAATTCATGTTTCATTAATTTTAAAATGATGATTTAAATTACTTTAATGGTGTGAAAACTTCAAACTATATGGTAATTGACTAAATTTGAATACTTTTTGACTATTGGTTTATTTCTTTAATAATATAATTAATTGTTATATTAGACAACTTGAAAGCAAGAAAAACATTTAATCATTGATGTTTTGATTTTGAAGAAATTATTTTATAAAATAATTAAGTATAATAATCTCTTGTTGAGTTTAAGTTTTTTTTTCCCATGATATTTTGTCATGTCTTTTTCGTATATCTACAGCCTGTTGGTACCAAAAGTAGATGCTGTCTACATAAATAACTATCTTTTTAAATTGATAATGTAGATGTTGATGATTATTTTATAAAATTAAAATTTGTGGAGTAGCATTAAGTTTGATTTTGTAACTGTTTTGCTAACTTTGATATGTATTGTTTTTTTTCTCTAAAACTTGTGAATTCTACAGTTGATTGCACAGAAAATACTGATTAGAATTTAAACTATTTTTAAGCTTTTGCAAGTTATTTACAAATTTTATTCATGTTGTTTTTTTTTATATTTACAGCTCTATGTATTCCCGATAACCAGGTTTGTGAAAGGTTTTAATATTGCACATAATATGATGACGACTATTTTGCTTTTCTCGTGTCGTGTGTCTATGTAATTTATCAATTTTAGTATGAGTTCGTTATGCTGTCTGTTATAGAGTCTGTGTTATACTTTTTCAAAATGATTTTATTTAGAATTCGTTTTTTTTATTTGGTAAAGATGTTACTAAAAAAAAGTAAAATATTTAATTTCGTTATTACACTCAGTGTCGTGATGACATACTTAATTGCTGACCGTGCAACACGTGTGGTATTCGTTCAGTAAAGGTACTAAAAAAAAGAGATTTAATAGAGTTTCCAGTTTAATTTATGTATATGTTCTATCAGCTTTTGGTCTCTTTATTTAATATTTTCGCACGTTTTCTTAAGACATAATTCTTATTTTGTGTTAGAAAGACGAAATGTATTATATAATTAAACATATATTTTGTCCATTTGATACATATCAAAAGAAAATTAGGTTCATATACTTTATTCTACTTAACGTCAAACGAAAAAATATTTTTATTTCCAATCAGAATTTTAAACTTTTTAGAAAATATATTTTGTTTATTGAATATCTATTTCTTTGGGGTCAATTTAATAAACGTGTTGTCACACTAATGAAAAAATATTATTTCTTTAAACATATTAGCAGTATATTTTCTTAATTTAAATAAAATCATATTATTTATATTCAATCTGTTAGTAGAATTTATTTACCTTCAGATTTCAGTTTAATATAAGTTTTCTAAAGTATATTGGTTTATTAAATTAGAAAAAACTAACGTTATCCGCGACTTTACTTGTGAAGCTAAGACTGTATTTTCGTTTTTTTTTGTTCAGTACCTAGTATTTGGAGTAAAGAATTTACTTTTATATACAGTATTTCGAAACGCAAAATTGATAATTATATACAACATAATAACTTTATTATTAGTCTTTACATTAAATTTTTCTCATTAAATATTACATATTATGAAAAAGTTCAAAGTAATAATTTCTTACATGATAGTATTAGGGAAACAATATATTCTTTAAATTGTACGGATTTATTTATATATGATTAGGTAGGTATGGATTTTATTTATTTAGTAAATAGTAGCTTTTCGTCATATATATTTTAGTACATATCGATAGACAAGAAAACATATTAAATATACATGAGTAGTTTGATTGTTAAAAATTACGTAATTTGCTTTTAATAACTTTTAATATTGATGGAAAATTATAATTTGTTTTATGTGATGCAATCCCGATGTTTTAAATTACAATTACTTGATAAACGAATCTAATATGGCTAGAATCAGTATTGGATTTCGATCGGCATTACGTGGAATCATACATGCAATTTTATGCAAGCTGTTAATTTTGTGCTACAGGAATATGAGTTGCGTCTTATAAACAATGCCACATGGGTTTGCTGGTTATGCTGAAATTTAACACCTTGCAACTTAATAAGACTGAATAAGAAGTACTTAGGTATCATTTTAATTTGGAACGGAAAATTTTAAGTGTGAAAATATATGATGATTTGAATATTGGAAATGTAACTTGGATAGATTTTTGTAGAGATTTTAAAGTAGTAAGGAATTGAAAATGATTTGATAAGTTGGGAAATTATTAGGATTAGTATTAAAAGAAAGTATAGGAAAAGATATAGGTATGTAGCTGTATTAAAAGTCTTTTTGTTACTGTTAGATTACAATTAGGTACAGCATAGGTTTAGAAGGAATATTTTATTTATTTTATTTTATTTTATTTTTAGAAGAAATAGATTTATGATTATAAATGTAGGATTTTGAATGACGTAATGTATTTTTATTGTTAGCAAGGGATTTATATGGTTTATAATATTTCACATGCGATTGGACTGATCACCCAAGAGCGATGAAACTATTATATGCCCTATATTCATTTTAGGAATGATAGTATTTTTAGAAAGTAGAAGGATGGATTAGAAAAGTAATTATGCTCGATATTACGGTACACATTAGAAGAAAGGTACTATAGGGATCAGGTCCTTCAGTTATATCAAGGTGTGAACGAGATTTCCCTTTGGATACTGTTGGAGACTGTAATAAGTTGTCTTAAATCATGACCCTATATACATGTGGTACATGGTGGGTTATATCCTTCTTATTCGATCATAGTGCGAACGAGCTTCCTCCGTGAGAAAAGTTGGAGTCCAAAAGAGGCTTAAAAAATGACCCCCAAAAGTAGGTTGTGCGCACAACCCAAATGGCACTAAGTTGTTCATTTATGATGTTGAATAAGTATGAAGTCGACTATAAATAAATATTAATATGTACCAGTGAATAATTAAATAAAAATAAAAGTACGCCGGCGCCGGGCGAATATAATGTTATGTGAGTACCTCGTATGTGATGTGTTATTATTTATGTGTATGAGTGTACCGATGATATAGATAGAATCGAAATAAAGAATAATATTACGAGCAGAGTAGGAATTAAAGTGTGGTCAATTATTATGGAATATTTAGAGATATGGGGTAACGAAATATAATAAATAGATAAAAATGGAATATGAAGTTGTGAATTTATATTTATATGAACACGATAGGTTCAGTAGTACCTTTACGATAAAAGTTTGTAAGAAAATGTTTTTGAACGGAAATTGTATCCTAATTAAATTTAAAGAAGGGAAAGAGTTAGGAGACAGTAGATAGGTAACTTATGAAGTTTAACGAAAATTGTAAACAAATTTGAAATGTGAAAATAAATATGAAATAAAGGTGTGAGAAAAGTGCAATTTTGACGGATGAAATAAGTATAACACAGCCAGATATTTGTTTCTTTATTTTTTATAAAATACGATTGCTTGTTTTATTTCTTTCGTTATGATATTAAGAGGAAATGTGCAAGGTTTTCTTTTTTTTTTTAAGAAACATTGTTTGATATTATAAATCTGTGCAGTCTCTGCTAGTATATTAGAAATTAAAATAATTTAATATTGTAATGTGAAGTTAGAACATTTTATGTCTCATAAATAATGAGTGTTTTGTTTTGATTATAGAATGTACGTTCATATACAAAAGTTGTGTACTGTTTACAGTTATAACAAATAAAAATATAATCCTGAATTATACCTATGTAAAAAAGGTCATAAAGTATTAACTCGATGTTGTGATTTGAATATGTTAAATATGTGTCGTAGCAAAATGTGCGACAGAGATTTTTGATTACATTGTCTTAATTTTTTTTTAAAGAACTGTTTATTGTATTGGAAGTCTGTGTATTTTTTTTTTGGTGATTATTTTGTTTAAAATTCGAATTCATATCAGTAGTTTAGTTTACAATATTTTTGTGGTATTTGCCTACAAACGTAAGAAATTTGAAATGTTTTTAATTTAGTTTTTTTTATTTTTTAAGTAGGTTTGTTTTGTTATTCGAAGATTTTTCTCTAATAAAATTAGAAGTTTGTTTTAGAAATTGTGTACCTTAAAATGTATTATATTTATCTCTAAATATAATCAAAACATTTTTTTTTCAAGTCTCCATTTTATTCGTAAGAATGTTTTTTTTTCGATACAAATGTATTTAGATAAGTATATTTAAAATATCACTAACAAATGATTATCAATCTCATTAAGTTCAAGGACAGTTTTGCTTAATTATAATTTAAAAGTATTGGAATTTTTAGTTTTTGCTTTATCATTCATTGATTATACGTTTGATATAACTATATTTGTGTTTAAAGAAAACCTTAAATTGCTTTATTTAAAATAAAACTAGATAAAAAAAAAAGTAATCTTCATAATTTTTTTTTTCTTTTAAGGGGGGAGGTGTAGTGTGTGTACTACTTATATGCACACTGCACACACTCATCTCTCCCAATAGTATATAAGCACCTGCTTGGTATAATAAAGCTCTTCTTATATTCGCAGTCAGAGTTATTATTTAATATACCCGAACCTACAACATCGCAGTATCCATAACACAAGTTCTTCATGAAACTTAACGTGGGCTAGATAATTTGTATGCAATTATTTTTTTATTTATTATTTATTTAATTAGAGCATTATTTTCTGTACTTGTGATGTTATTCGGATAAAGACAGTATTTATAATCGTAAATACTTGCACAATGAAAAATAAATGCGAATTCCAGTTTTGTATGAAAAAAAGTAAATAGCTTTATTTTTAATGGTTTTGGGTTATTTTTTTAATATAAACCTTGATAAATATCGTGTTAATCCAAAAAACCATCACAATTACAGTCAATCATGCTCAAATTTTAAATTATTTTGGTATCACATTTGTATGGGAGACTGACGTGTCACGGACCTCCTTACAATACGCTTTTGAGCCTGGGTGGTGGATCAAGGCCCATTCTCCTTATCAGAAAGTGCAACAGCATCGGGATTGGAATGGCTGATGATGAAATAACTTACTGGTTAACGTAATCTAAATAAAAAAACTCCATACTCAGCAAAATAAATCCCTGTGTAACTCCTTTCATTTTCCCGTAGAAAGTTTTGTTTTCTACAAGTTTCCTGTTTCTCATTGTTTTTTACCAGAATTTATTAAAATGTATTCAGTACTTCAGACGTAGAGGGTGATAACCCTTCTCCACAAAAGTACCCAAAAACATTTGCTAAAAGCCAAACTGCTAATTGCAGATGTAATTATGTCGTCAGATAATGACAGAACATGAACGTCCTCGTTCTATAAAATCCAACATAGTCATGTGCGATCTATACATTATGACAGCACTTAAGCCGGCAGCTGCATTCATAAACCAACAATAAAACTTGTCTCGGCTCATAAAATTCAATTAACTGAACAAAAGCATCAGAATGCATCGTGTACGTAAGCTTTTAATGTACCTAAGTGCCTTTGTAGTTAAGTAATGGTTAGTATTCTTTGGTAATATGTAGCATTCTGTACCACAGATAGACAAAGAGCGCTTTGAACCTAACGTGTCGATTTTTTCTTACCTTCGATGACGTCACGAGCGAGATTTAGTGATGTGGAAATGTTATTAACGAGCTCTTGCAAGAAAGTACTGCACAATTAACCATTTTCGTTTCTGAGTGATGCGTGTTTTCATGGCAATGGACTCGAGCGGACTGACTTAGGTCGGAAAAGTTTGACCGTGGATCACACTTTTGGCACGCATGGTAGGTACTTTTACCGTCTATCTCGATACAGGTCTGTGTTCTGTACCAATAATACGAGTTGACATAATTATCCACGTTGTTAAAAACTATTGGACACACTGATCATGTCGGTTAAGCAGACTTTTTTTATGCTTTTTGCTTAGCGTTCATCATACCTGATGTTAAGTAATGATAAGGCTGAACATGGAAGCGTGCCTTTCCCGGAATCCTCAACCACTGAGGAACTGGCTAACATAACTCTAACTGCCTGCCGGAACACGTACAATAATGCTGAAAATAAAGTTGTTATGGCGTCACCCGCCTTTGTAGTCTAGTGGTTCACTCACTTAAGAGCTCTTAAATAAGATGGTGGTAGCTAGCCAGGCGGACTTACAACAAGTCCTACCACGAACCAAACCGAATACAATTATGTACCCCCACTGGGAATCGAACCTGGAACTCTGGGTCTGATACCGGTGGAGTGAACCACTAGACTACAGAGGCGGTCAAAAGTCTATGGATATGAAAGACCCAAAGCAATAGTTTTCGATAGAGGATATAACTAGTCACTATACCTATGCCAAATTCGTACAAGGGTGCTCTGTCTTCTCTTATCGTATGAGGACTAAAGTGGCCACCTCTGATGTCAGAGTTTATCAAGCCGCCTATAAGGTCTCTGACACGGCTTGACGACTGTTATTAGACGATAACAGCCGGGACTGACGGTTTAACGTGCCCTCCGAAGAACGGAAGCGCTCAGTTGTAATGCCACTTTACGATCACCCATCCGACACCTGACCGGACCGATCGTTGCTTAACAAACATGATCGAACACAAGGGTACTGGGTATACTGAATGTAAGCCAACACGATTCGGTCTATTCGCTTGAGATATATTGCCCAATGTAAAGAAAATATTGTCTGTATGCTACAAATGGATTCTGAAAAGTAGGTTAGTATAGTACTTGGATAGTAAAGATTATAGGTACTGGTTTCATTTAGTGCTCGTGTTACTTCTTATAACTTAAGAGCACTTCTAGAAGATAATCGATTTGGGATTAGTAGATCTAAATTATCGAGATTCTTTGATTTTCGGACAATGGATGAAAAACCACATTATATCAATTTCGGTTGCTCCAGTATTCATTTGTATTGATAAAAATTGGTCAAGTGCGTGTCGGGCCACGTTCAGTAAGGGTTCCGTAGTTTACAAGAGTTTTAAATGGTTATACTTATATTAGTTGATCTCGGTTTGACAATACTAACTACTATATTTCTAAATTTATAGCTATACTGAAATTTGTACCTATGATAACTATTTCAATAAAAATAAATTTTATAAGTTAATCGAGTATTACTCGTTAACCAGTATTTTTCACTCATCCATAAACTACCCTTGAATTTTTAAAGGGGGGGGACGCCTCCCTCAAACTAAATTTTGCACTTTAAAGCTTAATATTTCAAAAACGGATCCCTAAATCGAAAAAAGCATTTTTAAACCTATAATATTATACGATTTATCCAACGACAACCCACACTATGAGATTAATGAGAAAAATAATCGTCGGGGAGATGCTCTTTGTAAAAGTATGTTTCTAGATTCTATTCCACCACTTTTTTGGCGTGACTAATTTACACATTCTTGTCAAATTTCAACATTCTAGCAGGAAGGACTAGACCGCGGACGGACAGACAGACATACAGACGAACATGACGAATCTATAAAGGTCCCTTGTTGATTTTACAACGGGACCCTAAAAACAAAACTCCACGAATTCCTTTTTTAAAACTGCGAATGAGCGCTGTGAGTGAAATATTACTTGGAGCGAGTCGTGTCAGCCGTCCGAGCGGGCACGTCTCTATTAGCCTTTTAGCACAGTATATTAGCAGATAAAGCAGTAACCTGCTACGTACAATCGGGTCACATCCCGATCGACCAGTAGAAATTATTCTGGACACGTTTTTGCGAAAATAAATAAATAATGTTAAAAATATTTTGTTATTGAAATGTAATAGGTACCAATTAATGTTCTTTTATCAGTGATAAACAACGTTGTCTTTAAATATATTTAACACTCAAAAAACTCTACTGGTCGACCGGGAAGTTTAACGACTGTACAAATGCTCGACACACACGGAATTACAAAACCGACGACGGTAGTTGCAGCTATTTATCAGAATTTGTGGATTTATCTTTATATTTCGAGAGTGAACGGGAATAATGAGTAACTTTCACCTTGCTAAGAACAAATCAATTATGCAAAGCTGACTGACTTCCAACCTTTATTTTTTGCAGTGCATTTTAAGATAGTCTTGCATCTTGCGTTTCATCTGAGGGTGACGGCTGAAAATCGGTGTTAACATAACGAGCCTGGATCCTCTTGCTGCTGCACACACTACATTCCCTTTTCTGTTTGTCTTCTGTTTTTCTTAATATTGTCAATGTTAATTTACTTTGGCATTTTTTTTGAAATTTTTAATTTTCTTTGTCTTTTTCATATATATTTTTTTCTATTTGTGTAATAATATAATGAATGTATTTGTGTGTCTTAGCAAGTAAAACTTTTTATCTATATATCTGACATCTAGTCTTGCATCATCATACTAGTCTGGGTCTACATGTTGTGAGTTGCCTACTAAAGCACAGTTTGTTTTATTGTAAAAGTATAGTTGAGCTACTGTTTTAATAACTATAATATTTACTGTGACCAAAATACCTACTGACATAAGTTGTATGTACCTTTTAGTATACTGTGCTATTACTTGTACTATTTAGCATTCTGTGCTATAACTGAGCACGTTTGAAATGATGAAACTGATAGCAACGAAGACTTTTACGGCTTTAAGAACAGCATTTATTTGTAACTTGAAAAATGAAAATGAAAATGTTTATTTACTTGGAACATGGTTTGTTATGGTTGGTAATACATGATAGTTAGATCAATATGTCCCGCCCTTGGAAGAGCATGTAATATTTTTATTTTATTGTAATAGGGAAACATACAGCTCAATATTACACTCATTAACAAAAATATTGAGTTTGACCATAGGCTAACACAGTTTCTACTAAAGTAAATACACAAAAGTTATGTATACACTTTCTACAACAACACAGTGCAACAATTTAGATACAATAACTTAGTAATTAATAAATGTTTTAGTTAAACAATATCATAACAATTAAATAACAATGACGATATGCATTCAACGGCTACCAATACACTTTTTAAACTCATAAAAACTAAGGGAAAATATATCCAATTTTTGATAGTTATAACCATAAGTACAACAAGATCTTACAGAGAAACGGTTTTTGGCATGATTAGTTTGGCATGAATTGTAAATAATAAGTTAATATCAATTAAAAATACAATAATTATTAATAGTGATTTCCAAATTAATTACATGTTAAAAACAGCTAGTAATTGTTAAAAAATATGTAACAATAATGTAAGATAGTTTAGTCAATCGCTACTATATACCATAATTCATGGTTTTCAAGACACGCAATGATAAAATAAATTGAAATTTTGCTTTGAAAGAATTCATTCAGTTTAAAAGTTATTTTTAAGAAGCCACGCCTTCAGTTTCTTCTTGAAATATCGTGAGGGTAGCTCACGCTGTTCGAGGAATGTGGTTGAAAACTTTAATGACCATAACGTAGCAGTTTCTGTGGTGGAGTGCTCTACATGGGGGGACTGTAAGTTTAGTAGGGGCACGATTTGTATATTTACTATTATCGCTTTTTTTCATATACAAGCCAGGAATTATTACGAATAGGCCTCCAGAAGTAGGTCCTCTAAGCCCGTCAACTAAGATACGGCCCCCCGTCCGTAAGTTTCCCGAAACTACGGCTGGAGCCTACTCTCTATTGATTTCGGATGTACTAGTTTTGGACAAACGGCACAAACACATTGGGAGTAGGGACAATGTCAAAATGTATTCTCATTCATTCTCAGTTCGGGTCTCCGAACTAATAAGCTGTCCGAAACTACGAGTTTCGTGCTTAGAGAGTAGACCTGTTAACGAAATGAATTCCACTGAAGTAAACTAATTTGACTTAAAAAAACGTACGACCATCATAGTACAACGCTGCTCCTCAACGACAGTTTGTGAGGATCATAAAAAGAAGATGACTAAGTTTTTATTGAAATGGCCCTTAATGTCATTCAAATGTGTCCCGCCGGTCCTCAGTTTCGAAGTATACCGATCTTAACTTAAAAGGCAATTTTCTGAGAAGCCTCCTGTTTGCACATGTAAATGCGTCCAAAAATAGTACACTCAACCGCCCACCACTTTATTTTCATACAAACATGCCCACTTTGCGCCTCTATATTCTTGTATTTCTGCAAAAATCTGTATGCTAATGTTTAGGTTAAGTGTTCGACTGTCCAATCAGCATTTTGAATGAATATCGAAAATATTGCATTTGTCCATAGAGGCAGAACAATTAATACTTTATCGCATTCCATGTAATGTGATATGGCCGTAAAATAATGATACATAATTCATAATATATTTATTGCAACTCACATTACATTAACGAGATGATACAGAAATATTTTAGTAATCATGCGACGCCCTGTAAGGGCAAAGCGATACCACTAGACTAGAGGGCTTTAAACTATTACAATACTTAATGATATTTTAATTAAATTACATTTATAGTTTTGAAATAACAATAACAAAACATAGGCAACAAATAATATTTGTCTATCCAAGGAATAAAAAAAAATTAGACAACTTTAATGCTTTGTTTAACGAAGGTTTTGAAACGGGAAATGATTTTTAAACGGTACGTTTAAATGATGATGATGATGATGACATTTGTAAATGATTTGCATGCTATTGTATTAGCGAAACATGAGTACTTTTATTGTTTTTTGTGATCATTTTATACCATGTTTTGTGCAAATAAACGATTTTATTTATTTATTTATTTAAAAAACGGTTTGAAGTGCTAATTACACAGAAAAATGCTTTACCTAAACATATGGACGACCTGTTTGGCGCAGGGGTACTAACCCCACCTTCTGCGCCAGAGGTCCCGGGTTCGATCCCCGGACAAGACAAATATTTGTGTGCATGAACATGTCTATTTGTCTTAGTCTGGGTGTTTAATATGTATATTATGTATGTATTTACAAAAAAAAAAAAGTATATAAGTATGTTTATCCGTTATCTAGTATCCATAACACAAGTTCTTCATGAAACTTAATGTGGGCTAGATAATTGGTGTGATTGTATGGAAATATTTAATATTTATATGCATAAAGATATTTGCAGGAATATATTGTCATTTTTACCGACTTCTGTTCGATCGGGTACACTGTCAATTTGGTCCCATATAAGTCTCATTGAGATCCAATGATAATCTTCGGAGATATGGGGCCTAATGTCATGGAAGTCATGAAACAATTATATCATCCAGGTAATTGTTAGATTCTTGTTCGAGCTGAAGTTTCACGCAATAACTACTGAGCGGATTTTGATGAAACTTTTTATAATTCTTTTTTTTATCTGAAAGAAAATGGTTTATGTGTGGTCTCATATAATTTTTACAGAGATTTGGCCAGTAGTTTTTTCAGAATCCTGAAAAATATCATACACGTTTTGGCAAGTAGTCGTTTACCTAGATGATATCATGGTTGTGTATGGGCTGATTTTTAGTGTAAGTAACGGCACATGATGTAACTAAAAAATCTGAAATAAAAACTTTTTATAAAAAAAAATCAAACCGACTTCAAAGAGTAAAAAATAAAACTTTTGGAGTCGGTGCTAGCTAGCTAAGGCAAAAAAAAATAGTTTTATTTTTTACTTTTTGAAGTCGGTTTGATTTTTTTTTATAAAATGCTTTTATTATGTATAGAATCGCAAAGTGAACATGTTTGTATGAAAATAACGGGGTGGGCGGTTAGGTGTGCCGGTGAGTGTAGCATAACCGTCGACCTCATTCTTGTAGGGTTAACAAACAGGTAATATTGAACGCAAAAATCCCACGCACGCTAAAGAATTAACAAAAGATGTAGAAAATCCCGTTCTCTCAGTTAAAGTAAGTGGTCTTATGTAAATTGCTGGAATGTCGTCACCGGCGGCGAAAAAAAGAGTAAAATTACGCTTTACCCTTTGTGTTAAGAACATAACGTACGTAACGTAGTAGGTAGGTACAGTGAACAGCATATAAATGTAATCTACGAAAACCAGTCTTGTGACGGTATTAATAAGATCGTATGTAGAGATTCGTGTGCCATTGCTATGCATACATATACATTTTTTTTGGCTACATCACGGCTTCTTTCTTTTATTCTAGAGTTTGTATGTGGGATTCGTATTGTGTAACATGTCAGGGGGGCAATTCTCGCGCTGAGATATGTCGAATTCGACATTTTTCAAACCATAATTAAAAATCTTTACTACGGTTATAATACTTTAGTTTCAATGATCTTTGACAATCCTATAATGTTGAAGCTTGTTTTCTGTGAGTTTTAAATATAGATTTATAGATTTATAGAGATGTCGAAGACGCGAGAATCGGGCCCCTGAAGTGTTGCCTATTTCAATACGTGTACTAAGTGGGTAGGAGATTGCAGTTACAAAGATTTCAGTAGATGCTGCGATAAAGACACAATTGTAAATATATTAATATAGAGCACAAAAGCAAACCTTGATAACCTTTATGTTTTGATATATTATATCGTTCAATGGCGACAGCCTCCTAGTATTGGAAATCCGGTCCATACTCTCCAAATTTTCAATTTCCAATGGTCGTGGGTTCGAATCCCATGTGAGAATTCACTTGTGGCCGAGTTGATTGTTTCCAATATTTTTCTATTTAAAATTTATCATAAGTAAAAAAATCATTTCCCAATTTAAGCAATCAGTAAAAGAATCGTTATTTTTCTGCTAAAATCTTATCCTAAATTTCAAGCCTTTTCAAGTAAAAATACAAATTATAAATGAATGGGCTCTTCAATTTTGTGTCTATCTTAAGACAGTATTTCAGTCTATTGAAGGTCCTATTTTACTCAGAATTAACAAGCCAATGGGAGGAACCCGCCCTAGTAATCATCCGCGATAACGGTCTGAAATGTGTGGAGCAATTTATAATTTGCGCCTCGAAGCCTTTGTATCTGTGGATGACTTGTCTCTGGTAAAAGCACAAAATACTTAAGTGATATATGCGGAATGGAAGATTCTGATTGGCTACAAATCTTCCTGTCAAGAAGCAAGAGGTTATAAGTAGCGTTTGTTCTCAACGAGTCACACCACAACGTATCACAGTGTTACTTGTTGGGGAAAAAAAATCCCATCGAGTCACAGTGTTAGTCGTTGGGAGATTATATATAAAAATAATTCCCATCCAGTCACACCTCGAAGGTAGGATATAAGGCGTTAGGGAAAAATCTTCTTAACCTGTAATCTGCCCCTCTACCACGAGTTTTCCTTCTTTTCAATCTGTACAGCGCCTCTAGTGGGCAGTGGCAGAACTACAGGGGCCTGATTCTCGCGCCTTCGACATCTCGAATTTGACATATTTGGATTAAAAAATGTGTATTAAAAGATCACTGAAAGCATATTGTAGCAATAAGCTTAAATAAAATTATCAAAAATAATTAAACTAAAGGATATTGATTGTAGTAGAGATTTTACATACATTTTTGAAGATTATAGTAAGGATAGAAAAATGTCGAAATCGACATTATCTCAGCGCGAGAATTGCCCCTCTGGTTCTCATACAAAATGTCTCCCGTTTACTGTACAGTAAATGGAGCGAAAAACTCAAGGTTGGCCCTATGGTATGTAACACTCTGAACAAAGACTTTTAGTAACATCTCAAACCATCTAAGATAACTCGTGGTTAGATATTTATGCGATCCTGGTACTTTTACCTAAAAATGTTCCATACGTTCGAGGTGAGATTTGTTACGACGAGTAACAACGAGTTACACTGTAACTCGATGAGAATTTTTTTCCCAATGAGTAACAGTGTGACTCGTTTTGATAGTGTGACTCGTTTTGATAGTGTGACTCGTTTTGGAAGTGTGACTCGTTTTGGTAGTGTGACTCGTTTTGGTAGTGTGACTCGTTTTGGTAGTGTGACTCGTTTTGGTAGTGTGACTCGTTTTGGTAGTGTGACTCGTTTTGGTAGTGTGACTCGTTTTGGTAGTGTGACTCGTTTTGGTAGTGTGACTCGTTTTGGTAGTGTGACCTTTTAACCTTTTTTAGTTGCGGTATCAAATAAATTTACTATATAAATTTATCATGTTACTATTACACACTTTTATCATGAAGATATTCAGCCTGTAACAAACAGCATGTAAATAACATAAAATATATTTTCCAATACTTTTTTTGTATTTTTAATACGCTGTAGACCAGCGTTGTCCAATATATATTTCTGACAACCTAATTAATCTAAATATATAAAAACTTACTAAGGGTTATGACATTGTGTTCAATCTTCTGTAAAACATCTAAATTTGCGTAATTTGTGTTGCTTACTCATTTCTAATAACATAACCAAAGATAGTAAACCAAAAGATTGAGAATTACTAAATCTGATAGTTTTTTTTAACAATTTAGTATAATATTGTGTCCCGGAACATTGACTACTCATGTTACATCACAGTTACAAATCCTATTGTCTAGAGGAAGTTTCAGTAACGTATGGACACAGCGACTACACATAGAAATGACTGAAACATTTCCATTGCAATATGTGAAACTATTTTACCACATATTGAAACCAAACCTCACACAGTCGCAGTGTCGTAAAGTTACGAAACTGCAGTGACTGTTACTACTTTAAAAAAATCTGCGACCGAAAATGGCTAAATGGGGACTCGTTGGGAACAGTCAATAAGTAATAAGTAGTAGCGTGTCGCCACCTTTTTGCGAGAAACACAAGCAGTTCATAAAATTCCCTTTTGCAAGATTTTGAATTTCTTCTAGTTGTAGCGGCAACATGTCTGTTTTTGAGGCGACACACTTTTTTCTCTGTACGACACTTCTTTTAGTACTTACCTAATGCGTAACATTCTCATTCTACATATAAATTAAAAACAAATATCTAATAAATAAACTATTAAAAGCTCCAACAAACACATACTATTAAAACAACTGTGCAATTTTGAAACAAGTATTTTTACTAAACTCTCTTATCATTTTTCGTACATTTGAAATTCTGTTTTGCTTTCCCAGACGGGAAAAACTGGAACTGACAAACTAAGTATTGTTAGAAAAGGCAGTATTTTAATTGCTTCGATCATATCTAAATAATAATAATAAAAAAAGTTCATTAAATGAGTTACACTGCTTTAAAAAACATATTTTAAGAAACAATAAGGCTTGTCTAACTTAAAATTGATATTGGGTGACTACTGTTTCCTGGGGTATATATAAATATCTTTGATGAATAAAGTGTTTGTAAATACAGAGATTACTTAGACTTTGGAATCGTTCTTGTAATTCCCATTTAAATGAAATAAAGAAAAGCCTCGTAACAAAGCACAAATAAGGCATTCTATGAAGAGTTTAACCCGAGTTCTTTTCGTAATAACACGTGTTTTGAGGCTCCATTTTTAACTCAATCTGCCGTACAATTTTGCCATTGCGTGCATTAATTAAGAAAGAAGAAAAAGAAGGCACTCTATGATCCTTTTTAGTAACACAACTTTCAGCGTCAAACATTCGCTAAGCTTTACAAGTTTTAATATAAAAAAACTATACTACACATACATAAGTTCACATAACCATGTCTTTCATCCCACCATTATCTTTCGACGAGAGAGTACTTAACAAAATGGCGGATCCGCGAACAACCATACCAACACTTTAGTAGAGTAACGGCAACATTTTGCGACACATGATACAAAGTGTTGCTAGATACAACGCCGGTAAATAGCTGGGATGCGATTCTGGCACTTTCTTTCTGATATAAGCTATAGGTTTGATTGTTCAGTTCTCGGAAAATGTTATCAATAACACTTTAAATGAAACGTTCATGGTCACTGCATTTTGACTAGGACCACTACTCTCAATAAAAGTAAACTAGCTTCCGCCCGCGGTTTCACCGGCCTGGTTCCCGTTTCCGTGAAAATATCGGGAGAAAAATTAGCCTATACTACTCTCCGTTTTTTTAGCTAACTCTATGCCAAAAATCAAGTCAATTGGTTGCTTAGTTACGGCGTGAAGAAAGGACAAACAATAGTAGATTGTACCATAAGGGAGCAAAATAATATTTTTACGGCGAGGGCGCTTTTTTGAATGCAGAGCGAAGTGAGGGATTCTTTAGCAGAATCCTGAACGTAGCGAGGTATTCAAAGTACGTCGCCCGAGCCAAAAATATATTTTGCGACCGAGTGATACACTCTACTTTTCATCCCCGTCTATGAGAAAATGAAATAAGAGGCGTTCCTTGATACAACTAATGAATGTATTTATAAAAAAAAATATTAAACACCAATATAATATTATAATGTTAAAAAATATATAAAGTAACAGCTTAAAAATTAATATTAATATTTGAAAGATTTGTGCAATTATGAAATGTTATAGTCATAGTTAAAAAAAAAAAACTGTCGCTGCTTGTGGAACTCATTTTTCACAATTATTGCACTGCAAATATCACAAAACACTGTTTTCTCCAATAAAGTCCAATACAAGGGTAATACGTAGTTCGCGCGTTGTTCTTTTTTCTTTTGCGGCGCTGCACGCGTCGGTCACCTAATAATCGGCCAGTGACTTTTTCATACAATATTTTCGTGCGATCTCTTTGGTCACGGAGCACTAAGGGACGATGTTAATGATCGAAATTCAAATCTCATTACTGCCCCCTGAAAAGGTCTCTTGGAGAAAAGACTTACTTTGCTCGCACTTATAGGCGAATCAATAAGCGTTTTTCGAATAGATGGGATGAAAATACACTTTCGCAATTATGATATTAGTTAGGATTAGAATTAGGATATGGGATTTTACCATGAAAACGAGATCAAAAACAAATACAAACATAAGTAGTAGAAATCCCATTTTTCCTGGCATATAAAAAATGCTATTATATACCGTGTTTTTTTTTGTGCCCAAAGTTTTAAGTGTTTAGACCAAAATTATGAAAAAAATTTTTTTATTCCATATTCTTTTTTTAATTTATCAAGTGTTAGCGTTGTTTATTTGGACATTTAACCTACCTAAGCAATGAAAAACAAAGACATAGTTAAAATAATATCAATAATAGTAAAAATAACTATTGAGCGTGCACCAAGCTCGGCTCAGGGCTATCAGCTTATAATAATTCAAGTTATTCGTAGGTTCAAATCTAATACTTAAATGAGAGTCACAAAGAGAAGAGATATACTATACAATTTATTGTCGACCAGCGGCCACCCGCGGTTTCGGCCGCGTGGTTCCCGTTTCCGTAGGAATATCGGGATTAAACATAGCCTATGTTACTCTTCGCCCTTTTTACTAACTCTGAAACAAAAATCAAGTCTATTGGTTGCTTAGTAAGAGTGCAAAGAAAGGACAAAGAAACACAGTTTCGCATTCGTAATATTAGTTATTAAAAGGATTGGATAGATATTTTGGATCTTTGTTTTAATAGAAATCTAGATAAATACTGTCTTAATCCAAATAATATCTCAAGTACAGTCATCATGCTCAAATTTTAAATTATTTTGGTTTCGTATGAGAGATCTTTTTTTTTTTTGTTTTTTTTTTAACAACGGGGAGACTCTTAGTCTTCATCATATCTGATGTTAAGTATTGTTAAGGCTGAAGACGGAAGCAAGCCTCTCCCGGAATCCTCAATCACTGAGGAACTGGCTATCTTATCTCTAACTGCCGGAACACAACAATGCTGAAAACATTGTTGTTATGGCGTCAGACTTAGATAAGATGGTGGTAGTTAGCCAGGCGGACTTACAACGAGTCCTACCTCCAACCAAACCGAAGACAATATGTCCTCCGCTGTGAATCGAACCCGGGACCCCTGGGTCTGATACCGGTGGTTGGAGACTAGACCACAGAGGCGGTAAGATCGCGATGGGTTAAATTTTTTCGTTGTGAAAATCTAACAAACAGACAGGCAGCTTTACTTGAGCATTTTTTATTGTTCAAATTCAAAATATTTTTATTACAAGAAACTTAAAGAAGGTTCTTTCGAATTATTCGAAAAAATATATCTATTAATTACTAATATTATAAAGAGGAAAGATTTGATTGTTTGTTTGTATTGAATAGGCTCCGAAACTACTGAACGGATTTGGATGAAATTTGGTACACAGAGAGTAGATAGCCTGGTTATGAACATAGGATACTTTTTATCCCGATATTCCCACAGGAACGAAACCACGCGGGTGAAACCGCGAGCAGCCCCTAGTTAGTACATTTAAATAACAACCGAATTCTCCAATATTAAAAAGCTATAAACCATCGGTTTTTAGGGTTTCGTAGCCTAAAGGCAAAAAACGAAACCCTTATAGATTCGCCCAAATCGATGTATGTCACAGCCACTTTAATCCAAAACTATGAGGATTACACAGTTGAAACTTGGTAGGTAGATGTATTCTGTAAACCGCTTTACGGTTTTTAAGCAAAAAGATAAATATCAATTAAGGGGGCTCCCCATACATGGAACTGACACTAAATTTTTTTTTTTCATCAAACCTATCGTGTGTGGTATCTATAGATAGGTCTTTAAAATTTGCATTGAGGTTTCTAAAACGATTTTTTCTCAAAGTCAACCGTTTGAAAGATGTACACTTCCAAAGTGGTAAAATGTGTGCCCCCCCCCCCTCTAACTTTTGAAATAAGAGAGTGAAAACTCTAAAAAAAACATATGCTGTAGACCTTTATAAAAACTTTCAACGAAAACGTTTCAGAGCTATAGCACATTTGCCAAAACCGCAAATATAACTTTGTCTTTCATACAGACACTATGAAAAACAAAGCAAAATTATAGTGGCATTTTGGGTAGGTGGGTGTATTTAATATAATAATACAAACTTTATTGCACACGATACAAAAATTCTCCAGGACGTCTTGGGTAAAACTGTCCTGAGAATAAATAAATAAATAAATAAATAAATAAATAAATAAATAAATAAATAAATAAATAAATAAATAAACATACATAGAAAACACACAATAGACGGTCTTATTGCTACATAGCAATCTCTTCCAGGCAACCTTGGGTGAGAGACGAAACCCATTCATGTGCGAGTTCGACTTGCACTTAGCCGATTTTTTACTACAGATAATGCACGCAGAGACAATGTGGCGTCGACGGTAATGGATCGAATAAATTATACATTTACTCTTAATGGAACAAAAAAGGAAGATTTTTGTCAAAACAACTTTTGTTCTAAGTTAGCAGTGAAGAAATGAGATGCATGAGAAGTGTGTTAATATAGAGATACTATGGTTTTGTTGTCAGTTTTATTTTGTGCAGATAAAGTTTTGTTTCAGCAGCCGTAGTAACTGTATTTATTAAATCAACATAAAAATAACGTCCCTTTCTTAGTATGATACCTTTATATTTATAAATCAATAAAACTTTTAATAAAAACCGACTTCAAAAAGTTTAAAAATAAACTTTTTTTAGTCGGTTATTTATAAAAAGATTTTAATTCTCAAATTTTAAAGTTGACAAGTTCCGCAGTTAGCTTCTAAAAATTGGAATTTGTCGGCGGTGTCATGTGAGGCGGGTCGTTACGATCCCTAAAATATGGTTGAGCGAAGCGATGGCTGGTTCATGCGTCATGCTCGTGAACGGGTGCCGCCAGCGGAAATGGGTCCACTTCAGTCTGCATGGGTCCACTTCAGTCTGCTTGTCTTAACGTTGTGCTTAGAGCTCAAATATTTTCATCTAAAATAAATTACTATTGACCTGTATGTATGTCACAACTTGCAGTACATAACCTCGTAATGCGAGAAATGTTATAATGTAAGTCCGTCCTTGCGAGCTGAAAATTGTTTACGGTTAGGATCTCCATAAAATGTAATATTACAATATTTAAGTATTTTCTTTTTGTGATGGAAATTGACCTTACTGATATGTTAACCGTACTGATAAGTACCGTCGTGTGGTCTGTCAGACACTTTGAGGGTTCGGATTGTGTAGTTAGATATGTTAGCGAAGAAGTAGCCTCTCGCACTTTTGTGTACCCCTTGGGCAGGCCCGGCAGCATTCGCGGAGAGTGGCGGTATCGGAACGTGCGATTCCAGTGAGTTTTGATTTATATAAGATCTCGAGTGGTCTGTCAGACCACTCGTCTGTACTTATGTAACTTTTTTTGGATACGACTTTTTCACATTATGTAGATACTTTTGTTTTTTTTTCAGTCAGTTATGAAAATGGATAAGCCAGGCACTTCGGGCATGATAAGTTTTCCTGTCAGTAAAAAAAAATCATTCTGCAGCATTCGTGGAGAGTGGCGGTATCGGAACGTTCGATTCCGGTGAGTTTTGATTTATATAAGATCTCGAGTGGTCTGTCAGACCACTCGTCTGTACTTATGTAACTTTTTGTGGATACGACTTTTTCAGATTATGTAGATACTTTCGTTTTTTTTCAGTCAGTTATGAAAATGGATAAGCCAGGCACTTCGGGCATGAAACGGGCAGCCATAAATGCAAATATAAGTTTTCCTGTCAGTAAAAAAAAATCAAACAAGGCGGCAAAGTAAATACTATGAAGATTATATTATAATTTTAGTGGCATGGCTAAATGGGAGCTCAGCATCCGAATCTGACGACATTGACCCGAATTTTGTTGCCTTGGAAAGACTAAATATAATTTAATTCTTTATTTAGATAACAGAGATCCATAGGTGTTAGTAATAAATATCTTATAAACTATGTTAGTATTCTAGAAGTAAAGTGCAAGACTGCATAATTATGTAACTCTTGTATGCAAAATGTGTGCTTACAATGCAGCAGGCCTTCAAGCAATAAGTCTTTGTAAACTTTGATGTTTCCTACAACTTGGTGCATTATGCTTTTCTAAAATACGGTTGATTATTTGTATTTTTTATTTTTTTTTGTTTTTTGACGAATTGATGGGGATATCAATTCGTCGCGTTTTTTTTTAAGTCATCACTGAACTACTACCGTGGTACATATAAAGTTACTTGAACTAAATTTAATAATTTATTCCACAGACACAACAGAAAATCAAAGTTACTTTTGCATCTCATAATAAGTACTGTACGAAAATACTGTACTGTACCGAACGAAATATAAAGTATAGATAAGAGAAATAACAAACTTGAAGTTGTAATGTAAAATCTTTAAGGATACCAAAAGGACACCCATTCAGAACCAGTCGAGCACGCATACGGTCCGGACGCTTGCTACGATCGCTAAGCAAATCAGTGGTTCCCAAACTTTAAACTCCCTAATATATCTGTTTATCAAAATGAAGTGTGCAGCATGTGGTGATAATTTCAATGATGGTGTATTGTGCAGGGGTTGTGACAGGCACCTGGACTTTGGTTGCGCAAATATCGCTGAAGTTGGATATCGTAGACTCGGAAGAGAACGTCAGGCTTCTTGGCGTTGTCCTCAGTGCAAAGTTACCGGAGTAAAAAGTGTTCCCACTACACCTGTGCGCTTGTCTGTTAATATCCCCGACAACAGCTCTCACGCGGCGTCTGACGACGATACCTTTGGAGTCAGCCCCTGTGGAACTGGGGCAAATACCAACCTTTCAGGATCAGTCACGCTCGAACTCTTATTTCAAGAGATGCAGAGTATGAAGAAACTGCTTAGTAAGATACCTAACCTTGTAGTTGGCGTGGAATCAATTAAGGAGGAGCTCTCTGATCTTAAAACATCATGTGAGTTTAATAGTACAAAATTGTCGGAATTTGACACCAGGCTAACTAAGATTGAGGATACGACGTCGGAGTTCGGGAAGATGTGTGAACAACTCAACTCAATTTCACATGAACTTGAGGCACTCAAGCATGAAAACTCTGTAAGAGAACAGTGGGCAAGACTTAATAATATTGAGATTAAGGGCGTTCCTGTGAAGAAAGATGAAAACCTGTTTTCAATTCTTGAAAAGCTCTCGAAGGCTACTAACTACCCGTTCCCAAAGACTCAAGTAAACTACATCGCAAGAGTCCCAACTCACAACTCTAAAAATAAAAATATTATTGTCAGCTTTATTAATAGATATATAAAAGAGGAGTTTGTGGCAGCGGCGCGAGCGAGAAAGGTGATTACGGGTTCTGATATTGGCGTTGGAGATGCATCTACGAAAATATATGTCAACGATCACCTAACTGCTGGCAATAAAAAACTATTGACATCAGCGAAGACTATGGCGAAAGATAAAAACTTTTCATACGTTTGGGTAAAGTATTGTAAAATACATATACGTAAAAACGATACTTCCCCGGTTCATATAATCTCTAAAGATTCGGATTTAAACCGCATCGCGTAATTAATTTTTTAATAGTTGATATTGTCTTTAAAATTCTCAACTGTGTTTACTCTACACAATGTTTATTCATTATCCTACTAAAATGTTTGAGAATCATAGCCTTAGCTTATCGCTGCGACCGTTTTTTTTGTGTCTATTGTCCGACGACGCGCCCGCTCACGCGCACACATTGTGATACTTGTGCTGCTGCTCGCACCTATGAATTTTTACCTGCACTTTTTTACCTACCTGACCGCTTTAGCAATTTTTTGTTGACTAGTTATATTCACGCGTTAACTTTTGCTTATCTATTAAATGACTGCTTTTGTAATTGTAATGTTTGCTGCCTGTTGCTTTGTGCTTCATTGGAATATTCAGCGTTAACCTATTTATTTTACGTAATATATTGTTTTATTGACTGTTTTTGTTATAATTGTTTTAAAAATGGCTATTAATTTGAATAATCTTAGTATTTACTATCAAAATGCTCGGGGTCTTCGTTCAAAAACCAATATTTTTTACCGTAATGTATGTTCTGCCTCGTTTGATGTTATTGTTATCACTGAAACATGGCTTGTTGAAAGTATTTTTGACGCCGAGTTGTTTGACAATCGCTATATCGTTTTTCGTCGAGATAGGGACTACGCCGCTACTGGATTAACTAGAGGAGGCGGTGTTCTGATAGCGGTGCGCCGCGACCTTCAAGTTGTACCGAAACTGAACTATTGTTCCACTGCTGAGGACTTATGGGTTACTATCAGTCTCAATGGTTCCAATTCCGATACAAAGCGTTACACTGATATACACCTATGTGCATTATATTTATGTAAGGAAAACCGTGGACTATCATTTTCTCAGCAACTGAATAACTTCTTGTCATCCCTAAACAATGTTATCATGACTAATCCGAACAACAAATACGTTATAATAGGCGACTTTAACTTGAGTGATATCAAATGGACACTTAGTCCGAGTGGTGATTTGTCGTTTGAGCCGATCTGTTATAGTTCTCATAACGAAACTTTACTGGTCGATGAAATTAATATGTTGGACTTGCATCAATATAACGGTAATTTAAATACATACGGAAGGATTCTTGACTTA
This sequence comes from Chrysoteuchia culmella, assembly GCA_910589605.1. Classification (NCBI taxonomy): domain Eukaryota; kingdom Metazoa; phylum Arthropoda; class Insecta; order Lepidoptera; family Crambidae; genus Chrysoteuchia; species Chrysoteuchia culmella. The sequence goes on along the minus strand of OU342655.1, from coordinate 18,236,049 downwards.
GTGTTTTCTAACATTGCGGTCAATGTAGCCGACATCAGTAATAATGCGTTGGTACCTATTGATAACCATCACGGTGCTCTCGTGCTTAGTATTCCAGATTTTAATTCTAAACCTCTGAATTCTGCACCAAGGTCCAAACTTTTATTTGACCGTGGTGACTATAACTCAATCAATAATGAAATTAGTATAATCGATTGGGAGACAGAGTTTTCTAAACGGGGTTTGGAAGAGTCTGTGGAATATTTTTACTCTACTTTAAATAGGCTCATTTGTACCTATGTGCCTTCTAAAGTAGTAACAAATTCTAAATTCCCGCCATGGTATACCACACCGATTAAAAAACTTCTTAAGGAAAAAAACAAGTATTTGCGTAAATTCAAAATATATGGAAACCTTGCCGATCGCCTCTCCTTCGAGACGCTCAGGAACAGGTTTAAATCTTTGGAATCAGCTAGTTATAATACTTATATGCAGTCCGTCGAAGCTTCAATTAACGAAAATCCTAAACAATTTTGGGCACATATTAAATCCAAATCTAACTCTTCACAAATGCCTTCTAGTCTTAAGTACGAAGCATCTGAGTATGACACTGGGGAGACAATATGTAATGCTTTCTCAGACTTTTTCAAATCCTCCTTTCTACACTATGATGGAAATAGTGATACATTACCTCTGATGGGGGACGCCCCTGAGGCATCGAGTGTTTGTAGCTCTAACGTAGGCTCTATTTCAATATCTGAAGATGAGGTATGCAAGTTACTGAAAAGTTTGGACCCCTATAAATCAGCAGGCCCCGATAAACTACCGTCGCGGTTCCTAATCAACTGTGCGCCTTCGATTTCAAAGCCGATCACGCTCCTTTTCAAACTTTCGCTGGCTAAGAGCTCAGTGCCGGCTATCTGGAAACGTGCCTTTATTACCCCAGTGCACAAAAAGGGCTCTAAGACTGAGATCTGTAATTATAGGCCTATATCGAAACTATGTTTGGTTACTAAGATTTTCGAGAAAATAGTGTATGGCCAAGTATATCCAGCTCTAGTTCAAAGTTTGAGTCGTTCTCAGCATGGTTTTCTCAAGGGGCGCTCCACGGTATCTAACTTAGTTCTTTTAAATAATTTCTTAACTGAGGCGATGGATGAAGGGCATCAAGTAGATGTAATCTATACTGATTACAGCAAGGCGTTTGATCGAATCCCGCACACTATTCTACTGAATAAGCTAAAGTTGATCGGTATCCATGGGGACCTACTGCGGTGGTTTGCGTCTTATGTCAGTAACCGTTGTCAAGCTGTGGTCATAAACAATTATATATCTAGCTGGGTTCCAGTTCCAAGTGGCGTACCTCAAGGATCATTGATTGGGCCCTTGCTATTCATTATTTTCGTCAATGATATTGATAAATGCTTTCGATCTTCCAATCTTCTTTGCTTTGCAGATGACATGAAAATTTATGCTAAAATTAAGACCATAAATGATGCTCTTTTATTGCAAAGTGACCTGGAACGTCTTGAAACTTACTGCAATGATCATAAATTAGATCTTAACCCAACAAAATGCACAATTATGACGTTCAGTAGGAAAAGTAATCTAGTAACTTACTGTTATTCGTTGCAACAGATTAGCTTAATACGTGTCTATTCTATGCGTGACCTTGGCGTAACGCATGACAGTAAGTTGTTGTTCGATGAGCACATTAACCTCGTAATTGCTAAGGCTACTAAAGCACTAGGATTCTTAATTCGAAACTGCAAAGATTTTAAAAGTGCAAAAACATTCAAAATTCTTTACTGTTCACTTGTACGTAGCCACTTGGAATATGGTTCTCAGATATGGAATCCTAGATACGCCACATACATTAATAGACTAGAAAACATCCAGAAAAAATTTATGAGGTATTTATGTTACCGCATCGGAATGCGATACCATTCAAATGATTACCTTCAATTATGTAGTAAACACCATCTTTTAACTCTTGAAAATCGTAGGACCATAGCTGACATCACTTTTCTATTAAAAATTGCTAACGGAACTGTCGATTGCCCCGAGCTCCTATCTTTATTGAGTCTGAATGTTCCTAGCAGGCAGCTGCGTCACTACAAGCCAATTTATTTACCACTGTCGAATACTAACTTTAGGCAAAATTCTTTCTTACTCCGTGCAGGAAAGTGCTTTAATGAGTTATGTGGCAAAATTGATGTTGATTTGTTTAACACTGGTTGCGAAGCGGTGAGGCGTAATCTGGCTCTGTTACTGTCTGAGTATTGATGTACGATAGGTATTATTTAAATTGTGCAGACTAATATTGCTGTGTTTTCTGAATCATCTACTCTATATTGCTCTCTTTTGTATAATTATAAAAATGTGTCTTTAGTTTTACCTATTCTTCTTTCTGGTGGCTAATTATGTAACCTAGCTATAAGTGATGGTCGTCGGAACTTGTAGCTCAACGGTGTCTTTATTCTATTTATGTTGTTTTTATAAGTGTGAATCTGTTAATGGTTTTCTGTGTCATATTTCAATTGTTATAGTGCTTAGAATAACTGTTGATTCACCTGTGAATATAAAATAAAATAAAAATAAAATAAAATTTTACATTACAGCTTCGTTACGAAAAATATGTAACGAAAATACAGGCAGAGATAAGAGAAAATTCTCTTCCTTCGCCTATAGGAAATTAAATTTGGTCAAACTTCAAAAACAGCGGGTACTTCCACCAAAGATTTGTAATCTAAACTTTCCACCCTTTTCATAATTTCTGGCCAAATTGTGATATGCCGACTGCGCCCTTATCTGCACTGAATTGGGTTTTTGAGGTCCAACTAGAGGTTTTAGATTACCCCGATATTATTCATAGTCAGTGGACGTGACTTATTTATAAAAGTTATTCTTCGTCAGGGTTTGCATGAAAAACTATCGAAATAGTATCTAGGAAGTATCGCGTACGTAATGTCAAACAATGTATAGAAAAATGTAGTTACGTTTAAGTCCGGTAGGAACGCCTGAGGAACGCTGCTCAATATCTCATACATTTTTTTATTTCCTCGATACTTACTCGAAAGTTATTCGTGCTAGGCCTACAGATATCTATTATACGGACAAACTAATAGGTAAATCATTGTCATTCAGTACCCCTAGTATGAGTTGATAATAAACTACCGTAAGAAGTGAAACTACTTGTTGAATTTATGTTGGGCAGAATTATGAATAGGAAGAAATAATAATGGCATAAGCATCAAATGGATTCTTCGATATTTATGACGGATCGACTAGTCAACGTCATCAAAAACAAGTATCGTATGCACTTCTCATTTTTTTTTGTAATAACAGGATGTGGTCATGTCGGTAAAGCAGTCGATGAGCATGAAAGAGACAGATTTTTGATGAAGAACATAGCTTGCCAAACTCGTAGTAGGGATAGTACTCTTTTAATTTGTGATCATCAACCTGTATCGACACTAGAGATGGGCAAAGGACCCGATTTTGACCCGACTGCTGTGTTTAAACCCAGTTAACGCCCATAGACCATTTTGTTGAACTAAATAAAATCTTTAAAAATAAGAGATGTTTCTGCCTTTGTGTATATTTTTGGGTATTGATTTAACAAGAAATTGTTTCCATAGCAATGTAACATTTGAAATATCAATGGAAATTAAAAAAAAAAATCTGTAAAAAGTTTCTATAACACACAATGTGGGTTTCTATTGGATTTAAATGCAGTGGTCGGGTTTAAACCCAGTCCTTTGACCATCTCTAATCGACACACACACATCGCTACATACGAGTATAAGTGTAGAAGTTGAATATCGAAGAAATGCAGGATCAGCGAAAAGTACGATTGTAAACACACAACGGACAAGGCTGACGTCACACCTACCTCAAGACAGCAGCGAGAAATTTACATGGGAACATGAATCGCGCGCTTACAAAGTTCATCAGCATTAGTAGATATAACAAAATCAATTTTTATTTGTTGTGTATACAAACATTCTATAAATTTGGCGATAAAAAAATAGCAAATCAATAAACTATAAGTTAGTCATGTGCTTAATCGTACACTTTTCGGTTCGCACTGTACATGTACAGTCCGAGTTAAGTATTAGTACACCTTATTAGTACTATTAGTACCTAACAGTACACTGAAATAAAGTCGTTACGTGAACCGCTGACCTGACCTCTAATAATACTCTACTGTGTTATATAAAGGTCAGTGCGCTATTCTCTGTAGACTCACTGCTGTTTTAATGTATTATGGCCATTAGCCAACTAAACAGTATTAAAATCGTTTTTTGCCACAAGTAGCGACAAAAAACTACTGCTTAGTTCAGATATGGGTCTGACCAATCAAGGATTCTACGTTATATTAAATTATGGAACTTTTCAAATTCAAGTATTCAAACACACAAATCCACTCAAATTGTATAAAAATAAATTTCACACACAACATTAGCTCTTGAGTGTAGCGAGAGACGGTGTACTAATAGTCCGACTACGACTGTCGGATTAAGAGCTCGCTTTCGGTAACATTACTTTTCGTACAGTGCCGAGTATCGTCACCTATTAGTACTTAGTACGCGTACTACACAAGACTACTATAGTAACGGGCGAAAGTTACCGGATACTCACATTATTTTCGTCTCAAGTAACGTAATACATTCGTTTTCGAGAGGTACGCTTGAATAGAATATAAACAGGCGAATCGTTAAACAATGCTCGTAAAGCAACCCAACCCGGGCCTAAACGGGATGGGTGTGAAACCGGGATTTCCAGGATATTCGTATTATTCGCTTTTCATGCTTTTCTGAAAGGTACTAAGCTTTGGTGTCGTGTGTTTGTTTGTCTGTTGACAATACTAGAGTGGTTTACTGTTTTTATAACAGCATGTCTAAGGCACTCAGGCATTTATTGGCATTACTAACTTTTTCCCTTTGAACTTTTAGGTCCTGGGACCTCTGGGTGGGTCCGATCCCAACTCGCCACCAATATTTTTTGGAATAAAAAATTGTGGTTGTTCTGTGTCTGGGTGTTATTAGCTATATACCGATGAGCAGTCACGGAAGTCCCCGTTGTACACTTTTAGCTGTTTACCTGCCCTAGATTTGGCTATCCGAATCTGGGGTAGTACCGCGCAAGTGGCGTCGGCATCGAAATCGGCTTCATTTGACAGATGGATGTTACATTGCTGCTTCTTTTTGACACAAATGGAAACTTACCAAAGACTAAGAGCAATATTACACATTCATTTTTTTTTCATTTATTTTCCACATGAAAAGTACACTAATAAAAAAAATCACATCTGCCAAACTGCGTAACAGTTTGTCGGCAGCAGCTCTCGTGGATACAGTTTATGTACTTATTTACTAACATAATATACCATACCCTCAGACACTACGTAACTATTCAAACACAATTTTTATGAACACATAATATAATTTAACGCACACAGTCATACAGAACATAATTACCCTTATTCACCATCACCATTACATACATACACTACCGGGAAACGATACGTCATTTGGTAATTTGACTTACCAAATGTCGTAGCGTATTTTAATAAAAACCTTTTACCTAAATACTCAAAACGCTCACTTACTCAGCCATAACATAAACCTGATCGATTACCTGTACTGTATTACTTAGATACCTAACTACTACAATAATTACTTAAACTAGGTTAAAAAATTATAATAATCTGTGGCAAAAGTTAGACATTACTTTAAAAACTTACACGAAACAATGTAATGCAATCTGTCAAATGAAGCCTATTTCGATGCCGACGTCACTTGCGCGGTACAGCCCCTGTTAAGCTCACTTGAAACGTCATTCTGATATTTTTTCCCCTTTCGTTTTGGTTACGGACAGTTATTATTTGGACATATTTTCCATAGAATAAATGTTAATATTTAATTGTCCGTAGCAAACCGATTGGTTCCTTAACGATGAGAACCGAGTGTAAGTGCACTCCTGGCAACTGCCGCGATTGTACAGTCAACAGCAGTTACGCCTTTACATTTGCACTACAAAAACCGCCGCTTCGAGCGATGTAAGGGCGCTCTCAAGGTCAAAGTGTAAAGCCGTAGCTGTTGTTGACTGTACCTAAATCCCCAAAAGATTTAAAGATCCGAATCAGCTGCTCCTTTTATACAAAGCGCAGATTCGGCCCCCTATGGAGTACTGCTGTTATCTGTGGGATGGTTCTGCTAAGTATCAGCTAGAGCTTCTGGAATCGATTGAACACCGTGCCAGGAAACTCATTGGAAACTCAGCATTGGCCACGGCGGAACTTCAGATCCTCAGTCATCTTCGCAAAGTTGCATGTCTATCGGTATATTAAAGGATACACTTTGGAGAGTGTGCGAGAGAACTGCACCACCTTGTTCCTCCATCCCCTGCCCACCATCGGGGTACCAGACGTAGGTTAGCTTATCCCCCGTACGTCGTTGACATTCTAACGGTCCGTACCAAGCGCTTTGCTGACACATTCCTTATGCGAACCGCTAAAGAATGGAATGCGCTGCCTGCTCATGTGTTCCCCGATCCTTACAACCTTGCCCTGTTCAAGGCGAGAGTGAGTACGCATTTCCTGGGCAAGCATGCAACACCTAAGACCACATCCTGTTTACTAAGCACGATGTCTCTCAGGCAGTCTGTCGATCAGGCAGTTATTATATAAAAAAAGATGAACTCTCCTGGTAGCAGTGAGAAGTCAAATGAAACTTTGTAGTAGATACTAGAACATCCAAACGCCCAAAGATTCCACTATTTTGCTTTCACTAATTCTTTTCTGCCTCTAAATACTACAAAACCAACTATGTGCTTTAACGAATGTGCTCAATTTCCCTTTGTAATCGTACGTAACATAATATACCAAGCTCAATGAGTTGAACAAAGGAACACATAACAAAAGAGTTCCCGACTACAGAGGATTTGTCTATTCATGACCTTTTTCATATCCTTATACCATTTACAAAGAGCAAAATCATATATGCACCTGACAGTGGCAGAGATCCAGAAAATAGAAGAATCTATTCCATTATCTGTGGATCTGAATTTTAAAATGGAATATTATTCATCGGACTAAAATTCATTCTTTCAGTTTTCTCCAGTTTTAGAATTTCAACGATTAATTAAAGAATGCTTCGTGACTAAAGTCGTGGACTCATGGCTAATGTTATTATCAAAGTAAAAGTGCTTATTCTCAATGTACCTAATGTGATTTTAACCGCCTCTGTGGTCTAGTGGTACAACCACCGGTATCAGACCCAGGGGTTCCGGGTTCTATTCCCAACGGGGGTACATATTGTATTCGGTTTGGTTGGTGGTAGGACTTGTTGTAAGCCCGCCTGGCTAGCTACCACCATCTTATCTAAGCCTGACGCCATAACAACAATGTTTTCAGCAATGTTGTGTTCCGGCAGTTCGAGATAAGATAGCCAGTTTTACAGTGGCTGAGGATTCCAGGAGAGGCTCGCTTCCATCTTCAGCCTTATCAATACTTAACATCAGGTATAATGAAGGCTCTCCCCGTTATTCTTAAAAAATAGTATTTTGTAATACCAGGGTTTTTTAAATTACAAATCAGTCTATCTAGGAATAGTTTTGCATTTACAATGCAATTTTTATTTGCTAATAATTAAACTAGAATAATACTAGGAAATCTCAAATGCTCTCCATTTTCTTTAGTAATTTATCTCCAACAAACTTCAGCAAAGAAAAAACTCAACTGCTGTGTCAAACAAATTATGGAATATAAATGATTTTACTAAACGCAGCAGTATTGTAAATGTATGTCAAATAACGACGAAGAAACAACATTTGAGAGAAGAAATAGTTTTAAAGAGTAAGCACTAGAATATTACAGTATTCCTAGAGCTTGGCAATTAAAGTGTTTACCTTCTGCAAACTTCAGAACCTAGGCTCAGATGTTTTAGTTATGAAAGTTAAACAAAAATGTCTCATCTCCAAACACAAAAGTAGGTATTAAGCGCCCCGTAAACGAACAAATGTTCTAACAATTTTCTGTAAAATTTTCGTATTTGTCAAAATTATTTGACGACCTCTGCAGCGGTAGAGTGTACAGACACCGATTTCAAGGTGTCGCCAACTCCGAGGTCCTGGGTTCGAATCCCGGTAGAGGCAAATGTTTGTATGATGAATACAAGCACTTGTACCTGAGTACCTGAGTCATGGACGTTTAAATATATTTCTACAGTCATTCATACTATTTCTATATGTATAATTATATACAATGTATTTATATATCCGTTACCCAAGTAATCCATAACACACACACACACACTTTACAGTGCTTACTTTGGGGCTAGGTTAATTGGTATTGACGGCCAGAGTCCCGGGTTCGATCCCCGGACAAGACAAATATTTGTGTGCATGAACATGTCTATTTGTCTTGGTCTGGTTGTTTAATATGTATATTATGTATTTATTTACAAAAACGGTGTATCCGTTATCTAGTATCCATAACACAAGTTATTCATGAAACTTAACGTGGGCTAGATGATTGGTGTGTTGTATGCAATTATTTATTCATTTGACCGTCTGCGGCTATGTTTAATGCGTTTTACTTCCGGAAGTTTATTTGACAAACGTGTTTGTCAAACAAATTTGTCAAATAAATTTGATCGTTTAAAGGGCCCTTAACAATTAATTATAACAAACAACAATTAATTATAACAAACAATAACATACTTTGATTAATTTCACATTTACATGGGTTTATTGTTATCTGTCTAGACAAGAGAAGCTCTGTGGTTTGAAATATAAGTTTTTGAAACATTTTCTTAATTATTAATATGTACAAAAATGTAATATTTAGTTAAGCTTTTTTTAATAGCGTATGTAGACCAAAGGCTTTTGTAGGCGCTATAACGTTATTAGAACAATTTATTAAATAATAGTATAGGATTTACTCATCACATAATCGGTAAGGGCGTAGTTGCTGCCCGCCGCAGAAACGCTTTTGCACAGGCATTTATGACATTATTGTATGAGATGACATGTTCACATGTAAAATACGGTACATCGCGTCCATAGATTTGTCTATTTTATAATCTAATTCCACGGCACCTCTTAATAGCCGAGCGGTTTTTTAATGAAAATTTAAGAAAAATCTTTTCCTAATGAGGTCTTTTATTCCCGGCTTCTTTTAAGACATTGCTGTAAAAGAAAATGTTGAGTCTTGATTATTTTAATAATAATGAAGTTTCAAATCCATTTTATCCGCGTGAGTAATTATTACCTTAGTAAGGAGTATGGATAGCTGGCCGCTTTTTTATCCAAATTAATATTTTACTCTTGGAGTTCGAGTTTTAATCTTCCCAATTACTTAAAAAACCGGACAAATGCGAGTCGGCCTCGCCCACTCAGGGTTCCGCACAAATTGTAGGTACATAATAATAGGTTGCGGAAAAAGTTTCTTCGCATTTTTTAGAAAATTTAAACTTTTTTTAATATAGTTTATTTGCATTTAAATGAAGTAGGTAGGTGCCATTTATGTTCGATGATTTTTTGCCATCTTGTAGGTAGAGACATGATCCCATTGCTATAGAAATTTTGTGGCTACTGATCAAAATACCCCGACAAGTGGTTTTGGCAGTCCTCTCGTGATGTTAAACCTGACACTGCCCAAAGAATTCTGAAGAGACCGAAAGAGTTGAAAATCTGAAGGGGCAAGGTCAGCTATACGGCGGATGCATTAACACCTCCCAGTCAAACTCTCTTAATTTTTGCTGAGTGGCTAAAGATGTGTGAGGTCTAGCGTTATCATGATGAAAAACCACACCCCTTCTGTTGATTAATTCTGGCTGCTTTGACTCAACTTCTTGCTTTAATCTCATCAGTTGTTCGTACTAGAGTTCAGAATCGGTGGTCCTGCCTGGTTGTAACAGCTCATAATGAATAATGCCCTTCTAATCCCACCACACACACAGCATCACCTTGTTGCGAGTTAACCAGGATTTCGCCATAGTCTGTGAAGCCTGACCGGCCTTTGACCACGACCTTTTCGCACTTTCTTGTCGCACGTGGTCCACTTTTCATCACCAGTTATCAGCTTCTTCAAAAATGGTTCGGTTTCATTACGTTGTAATAAAGAATCACAAATGAATTCACGGTTCATTAGGTTTCTTTCAGTGAGCTCATGAGGTACCCAAATATCGAGCTTTTTTGTGTACCCAGTTTTTTTCAAACGCGCCAAAACTGTTTTGTGGTCAATTTCCAGTTCTTCAGCTACGTCGTAACTACTGATATACCGATCTTGCTCCACTTTTTCAAAAATGGCATCCATTTTATTTGTAATAGGGCGATCAGAGCGACGTGCATCTTTGAGATCAAAATTTCCGGATTGAAAACGCTTAAACTACTACTACCGCTACTCTCACAGACACTGCACTAGGCCAAAAAACATAGCAATTTTTTTTGCGGCTTGCGTTGCATTTTTACCTTTTTTGTAGTAAAATTTTAAAATTTTACTACAAAAAAGGTAAAAATGTCGAATTTTTTCATTAGATTCACTCATCTTGACAGTAGAAAAACCAATGAAAATCACCCATTTTCCTAATTTGAATTTGGATTTATTTTCTTTAAAATTTAGCCAGCCAAAGAGATTTAATTACAAGTTCATACATACTACGAGTATATGCGAAAATACCTTTTTCCCCAACCTAATATTAAGTATAATTTTGACTTAATTTTTTCATACTAAAAATATTCATTTTGACACAAATTCGTTAAATTTCAAACTTTCTTCTACTGATATCGTAGAACCCGGCCTAACAAGCACAACCCCGCCGTTCCCGTCGCTCAGCGACCTATATTTTTTGCGTTAATAAAATTTTAAACCCCAAATTTTGGCAAAATTTCAGTTTTTTCGCCCCACTCGAAAGTTTTTGCAGGCCCGTTACAGTTTTTATTCATCACCCAGTTGCGCCTTGTCGAGCCCTGTCCGACGACACCCTGCGCGCGGCCCTGTAGCGACACGAAGTCAAAAATTTTCGAGAAAAACCCTTGGAAATTTATACCGAGGTTACCTAAGCGGCGACTTTCTCTAGAGAAATTGATTTTCTTCACATCTTTAAGGCGATACTCGAAAAATATATGCGGAAGCGAGATAGCAATGAGAAAACGACGCGCACGGGAGCGAGACCGATTTTGCAGATTAGGCAAAAAAAACACAAAATCACTTCGTATTAAAAAACTACAGCGATTTTAAAAAAATGCTTCTATACGATCCTAAATATTATAGGTGTCCACTTATTAAACCAATTTCCAATAGTGTAAGTAACCCCATTTAAGAATAATCTTGAATTATCGTATATTTTAGAGGTCTTTTCAAAAAGAAAAAGTGTCGAGGCAAAATCATAAAATCGTGTTTTTGAAACTATACGAATCTAGATAAAGGTATGAAGAAGTATATATATACGTATATATATGTTATTACCAGATTTGTAACAACTGTAACCATGCTAAAGTTTTATATCAAAACAACAAAATTGTTTTTATCACGTTTTTTCATATATAGTTTAGGAATTAAGTCTTGCAGTTTTCCGAATTCTTATTTTTATAATTTTATTACAAATGTATAGTTTTAAGATTTTTTCTTGTATTCGTAGTAAAAGACGATATTACTTGCCAAATTTCATAGTTATAGGTCAACGGGAAGTACCCTTTGAATTTGGAGTCAATTGAGAGTTCCAAATGTTCGTTTTTTGCGACTTCTTTTTTTTACGTTAATTTACAATTGATTTTATTACCCCTTCAACAGACTGTTGACTTGAATATATGATTTTAATTTCAATTTTATACCTCCACGCGAGATTCTCGAGATAAACGTGGACAGACGGACAACAAAGTGATCCTATAAGGGTTACTTTTTTTCTTTATAGGTTCGGAACCCTAAAAAGGATTTACCTACTTATTATTTTACTTTATAAAAGTCAAAAGTCTATAGAATCAAAAGTTTTAGTATTTAAACATAGATAGCAGCAGATAAAATTATCGTATCTATAAAATTATCTTGGAAAATAAATATTGTCTTCAAAACTTCTACTGAAAATTGAGTTTTGTAATATTAATTTCGTTGTAATTATTTTTGTCTTATTAGCTATAGAGTTTTGAGATTTTTACCTAGCAATTTTTTTAGGGTTCCGTACTCAAAAGGAAAAAACGGAACCCTTATAGGATCACTTCGTTGTCCGTCCGTCCGTCTGTCAAGACCGTTTTTCTCAGGAACGAGTGAAGGTACCAAACTAAAATTTATATCAAACTAGCGCGGTTACAACCCGATACTCGGGTTCGTCGATCGACGAAAAATGACATTTTTTAATTGCAGTTTGTGATCATCACGTTTAACATTTTGTATATTTTATAGTTTTCGGAACAAATAGACTCGAGTACCTTTAATTTGATACCTTACTCGGCTTCGTACTACGCGCCAAAGTCCCTATCGAGTCGTCACAAATTTTGCGAACCTGAATTAAGTATATAGATACTCAGGTCTACTGTGCCTTGGAGCTTTGAAAAAATCAAACTTCTAAGCCAAAGTAATCAAAAGATGTTTATGCCGCAAATCTACGCAAATTTTCGAATCCCGCACGGGAATCAAAACCTACAGGGTACTTCCCGTGAACTTAGAATCTTGAAATTTGGTACGAAGAGGAAAAATTGCGAAAAACGTAAATTTTTAGTTACACCATAAAATAAAAAAAAATGGAAATTTTAAACGGAACCCTCGGTGCGCGATTTTATTATTACTAACTATGCCTGTGATTTCGTTTGCGTGAGATTCGGAGCGTTGTTTGCAATAAACTCTCGACACACAATATTTTCCGTCCACACTTAAAAATTGGTCTTTCTAACCGAATACAACATAGAAAGGCGTAATAAATTGCTCGCTTACCTGTAAGTATTGTTTCACAGACCAAAATAGGGTTTTTTCTGATCAATCACTTAGGTTAGATTTTTTTCTTATCGATTAAATAACAGCTGTAATCTTTCGAGCTCCCACGTTAAGAAAGCTGTACACTCTCCCGCGAACCACGGCTGCGATTTTTAACTGCGATTCGCGCGTAAACTGTGCGCGAAAAATATGCCCATGTACTAGCAAGACAAACTTTCGAAATAGTATCGAGAAAATTTTCGAATAATCACGTCATAATATTGTATAGTAAAATGTAGTCTGGTAGGAACGCTACTCAATGCGTCATACATTCGTACCCAAGGTAGAAATTAACAAGGAGGTCTCTTACCGTCTCTACAACGTCGCGTTTCTTTTTTTTTATAAGCGACGGGGAAACTCTTAGCCTTCATCATACGATGTTAAGTATTGATAAGGCTGAAGATGGAAGCAAGCCTCTCCCGGAATCGAATTACTGAGGAACTGGCTATCTAATCTTTAACTGCCGGAACACAACAATGCTGTAAACATTGTTATTATGGCGTCAAACTTAGATAAGATGGTGGTAGTAAACACGCGAAGTATCGAATTTACGGACAAAGAAATTCAAATCCATTGCAGGAGCGTTTTTTTAATTTGGAACATTACAAAGAGTATTTAACAACTCCAGCACGCCGTTTCATACAACATTGCTGGAGCGCTGTAATGTCCCAAATTCAAAAAGACGCTCCTGCAATGAATTTGATTTACGTTTAGTAATTATTAAATGTATAATATAAAAAGTATGTTTTATTTCCCTGCATTCTTTTGAGAAAAACACTATATATGCCTCGGCGGAAATGGCAATTGCCTGTCTCGTATTAGTGAAGTCCTCGCCTACGGCTCGGCCTTCAAACTCATACTCGACGTGCAATTGCAATAATGTACCTAATATTCCTGTTTTTATTTGCTTTGCTTTATGGAAGCAATTAAGTAATTGCTTTGCAAAACCTTACAATAGGTTTTCTTCTTTGGTAAAGAGTTCTTTTAAAGGGTTTAATTGTAAAATTCTACTGCAACAGTATTATCCTCAATTAGCTAGAGTGCGACTGCAATCGTGTCGCGGCTGTGTATATTTAAATTGCTTTACTATATTACATGTTCCTCTTGGGTATTGACTCATTGCTTTCACTGCGATTGCTAGATCCAATGATACTTCAGGATTTATACCTCCTGGCTGTAGTTTATTATACAACACACACGAACACTTTGGTTAGACGTTTATCATCCTACTTATATCATAAATGCGAAAGTTGAGGATGTTTGGATGGATACATACATCTGTATGTTGTTACTCTTTCACGCAAATACTATTGAACAGATTTATATTGAACTTTACAGTAATCAGAATAACGCAGGCTACAATTTATCCCGATATTGACATACGAACGGAAACCAGTCCTACTCTTTTTTTTTTTTTTTTATTAACGACGTGGAGACTCTTAGCCTTCATCATACCTGATGTCAAGTATTGGTGGGGCTGAAGATGGAAGCGAGCCTCTCCCGGAATCCTCAACCACTGAGGAACTGGCTATCTTATCTCTAACTGCCGGAACACAACAATGCTGAAAACATTGTTATTATGGCGTCAGACTTAGATAAGATGGTGGTAGCTAGCCAGACGGACTTACAACGAGTCCTACCACCAACCAAACCGAATACAAATTGTACCCCCGCTGGGAATCGAACCCGGGACCCCTGGGTCTGATACCGGTGGTTGTTACCACTAGATCACACCATTCGTACCATGACCGTACGAATTTGAAGAGAATTGAAAACAAAACGCAAACAAAACCTTCTTATGACATGATGAATTTTAAAAGATGACAGTAGGCCTGCTAAGACAGAAGGGGGTAGGTACTTAGTAAACATTTTCTCGTTTTATCTAATAGATTACTTCTTGCATAAATGGAAAAGTTTTTCAGTGTTATCCAAGATTTTGAAGTTTAAGTACTTTTGAATAGGTACCTAATTTATAATTTTGCATTTACAATGCTTTAATACAAAAATGGTAATATTTTTTTACACAAATACTAGAAATAATCGGCAATCTTGGCTAGGCAACCTAGTGAGACGAGTAAATTTTTCTAGTTCTTACTTTCTTGTAAACATATCATTGTCATCGTCCGGTTTTAATGTCCCCATTGCTGGGGCACTTGCCTTCCTTAGGCCGCAAACTGGACGGCCGCGGGGGCGGGCGCGGGGGTGACCGCGGTGCATTTGATATTTATGCTTAAGGCGATACTCGAAAAAAATATGCTGAAGCGAGATAGCAATGAGAAAACGACGCACACGGGAGCGAGACCGATTTTGCAGATAAGGCAAAAAAACACAAAATTACTTCGTATTAAAAAACAACAGCGATTTAAAAAAAATGCTTCTATACGATCCTAAATATTATCGGTGTGGTTATCACCGTGGGCGGTGCTGAATAGGTATTTATTTTTAATTATTTTTTTATTCACTTTTTTAAAAATCTGTTTCTGTACGTCTTTAGTTTTATGCCTTCTAGATACTCAGTAAAAATTTCAAAAAAATCTATCAGATAGTTTTTTTTAAAAATGCATTCTAAAATTTCGTGACGTAATCGTCCCAAAGTGGGCGTCCGGCACGTCCGCATATTTTTGAAACGTCCCAATTCGGGTCGTGCAGCACGCGAGTGGTTATTAAACCAATTTCCAATAGTGTAAGTAACCCCATTTAAGAATAATCTTGAATTTTCGTATTTTTTAGAGGTCTTTTCGAAAAGAAAAAGTGTCGAGGCAAAATCATAAAATCGTGTTTTCGAAACTATACGAATTTAGATAAAGATATAAAGAAATATATATCTTATTACCAGATTTGTAACAACTGTAACCATGCTATAGTTTTATATATATATATATATATTATATATATTTATATATATATACTAGGGAGAGATGAGTGTGTGTAAGTAAATAGGTATTAGCCGGTACACACACTACAATATCAAAAAGTCCATACTTTTTCCGAGTAGCGCCTTAAGTTTGTATTAACCGTTCTGGAGGGCCGCGGCGCGGGCGGCGGGCAACAAGCGGCACGCGCCAGCCGCAGTCGCCCCCGCGCCCGCACCCACGGCCGTCCAGTTTGCGGCCTTATGGATGGACAAGGAGAATTGGCCATAATGCGAAGTGGTGAGTTTTAACGACTGCAAATGCGGCAGGGACTTAATGTGCCTACAGAAGAGCTCGAAATAGTAAATTTTTGGTCACCCATCCTGTGACCGTTGCAAAAGTTGTTTAACTTCAAAAATCATAGATTGAAATTGTATAGATTGAAAGTAAAAAAAAAAAAAGTTATACTTATGGTAAACTTTTAAATAGAAAAATATTGGAAAAAATTAACTCGGCCACAAGTGAATTCTCAGACGGGAATCGAACCCGCGACCTTTGGAAATCCGGTCCAATGCGGTCCAGAGCATTGGACCGGATTTCCAAAGGTCGCGGGTATAATATAAAAAAATAGCATTGAAAAATGCAAAAATTACAAAAATCATAAAAAAAAGTTAGTTTTGTAATTCTTATTATTTTTGTTTTGGTTCGCATAAGTTTTAAATAATTGTGCATGTTGTGTACGCTATTTTTAGAATAAAGTCTTGTCTCATATATTTATCATAGATTATAAGTTTTGTAATGACTTTAATCTGTAAGTGTACTTACAACAAATAAATAAAATCGCTAAAA
This sequence comes from Chrysoteuchia culmella, assembly GCA_910589605.1. Taxonomy (NCBI): domain Eukaryota; kingdom Metazoa; phylum Arthropoda; class Insecta; order Lepidoptera; family Crambidae; genus Chrysoteuchia; species Chrysoteuchia culmella. Next base: position 18,219,396 of record OU342655.1, on the reverse strand, counting down.
AGTATAGTAAAAAAATAAAAATCGGCGAATTGAAAACCTCCTCCTTTTTTGAAGTCGGTTAAAAATATACTTACCATTAAAGTGCCTGCTAAAAACGATACACGTATTACGTCAAAAAAAGAATGAAATCAACTCCAACTTGAATGAAATTCAACCATATTCAGTACGTATTCGAGGAATCTGTGTAAAAACAGGAAAATCATCTTCTAGCGATGTTTGCTTCGCTTCAGTCCTGTTTATGACGTAACCTGTAACGTAATAACTGTAAACGTCGAGTACGCACGTTTTAGAGGTCGTTTTGCGTGTGTATGCGAAGGGGAAATAAAGGTTCAACAAGAAGTAAAGATGGTGCGTTTAAAATATCAGTTCCTTTGGGATTCCGAGAGTAAAAACTTCTTAGGGAAATAAAAACTGATTTTCAAAAAACATTTATTTTATTGTACATGGAAAGAAAGCTTACACTAAAGTTAATACTAATAGATAAAAATAATTCGAAATGTCTGGCACAATTTTCAATGCAAGCCCTTGACCTTAGCGGCCATGCATCTATAGAAATACGCGCCGCGACCTTGTCGATTTTAGCGGCTGCTGTAATGAAGGATGTATTGAGAGGCTTCAATTTTGGGTGTGGATTAGCGCAGGCTCTCTCCTCTAAATAAAGTCTAATGTCATTATCAAGCGGATTGAAATCTGGGCTAGAGAATCAATCTTTGTGCCGGATGAAGTCGATTTCATGGTCAGCTTAATAATTTTGAGTCTTCTTGGCTATGTGACCAGGCCTGAAGCCTGATGAAGACTCATTGCCTCTCCCGGAATCCTCAATTACTGAGGAACTGGCTATCTTATCTCTAACTGCCGGAACACAACAATGCTGAAAACATTGTTGTTAAGGCGTCAGACTTAGATAAGATGGTGGAAGCTAGCCAGATGGACTAACACCAACCAAACCGAACACAATATGTACCCCGCTGGAAATCGAACCCAGAACCCCTGGGTCTGATACCGGTGGTTGTTCCACTTGACCACAGAGACGGTTAGACCTTTCCCGTGAGAATATCGAAATAAAATGTTACTTATGTTTTAATCCAGGCTAGAAACTGTCTTGTTCATCTATTTCTAAGTGATTGAGCAAGAAACATCCAAACTTTCAAATTTAATATTAGTAGAAAGCAGGAAATAGGATGGCACGGCCGGTTTTCCACTGGACTTGGCACGTTTGTGACGCGAGTTTTCTAAGGTTCCTTGCACTTAGGAGATTAAATTCATACATTACTCTTGAATAAGGTAAGTACTGTAAAACTTTAACTCGAGATTTTAGTAAATTAAGAGGCCCGCGACACGTCAGTCTCCTTCCTATACAAACGTAATACCAAAATAATTTAAAATTTGAGCATGATTGACTGTACTTGTGATGTTATTCGGATTTTAAACAGTATTCATCTAAGTCGCTATAAAAAGAAAACAAAATATCTACGCAATAATATATTTTTTTAAGTGAAATATTCTTTAGTGGCTTTGTGCACACCAAAGGGGATGGGTAAAAAATGTTAAAGTCGCGTCAGGATACATGACCCTGATCGAAAATTCGTAAGACGGAGGGAGAGTAGACCGCCGGCGCGGCGTAGAAGTGGAAGTAATATCCCCCTCTCTTTCTACCGCGCGGCGAAAATGTATGCCTGCTCCTGCTGCTCCCTTTAAGCGGTTTTCACTTCTGCCAGCACTCCCGGAGTGCAACCCGTTTCTTTTTATGAACGACTGTGAGACTCTTAGCCTTCAGGCCAATTACATTGAAATTTACAGGGAGCTGATCAGTCGCCAGCATTTAATAATAATGTTTGGAAATTCTTGACGTAATTACTTTTTGAACGTCAAAAGTATATTATCGAGTAAGAGAAAAAGGAAAAGCGAAAAGTTCTTGTCAATGTCAATGTCAATCAACGGACGGTTAGAAACTGTGTGCGATTACTGATATATTTAAAAAGGAATCCATCCAGTAAACAACGTTTATTCTCGTCATGTACAAAGAGTGATGGCAAATAATTTTGCCCCATCTGCAATTTACTTTATGGCGAATATCTCAAAACGTTCTGTGCGTGTTCCGACTAAGAACAGCCGCAATGTTGAGCTTAGTACTTTTTCTAAATTGTTCTGAGAACGGTATTTTGTACAATAGTACTGTAGAACAAAGGCTTTAAAAACAACCACTGGTAAAAGAAACTCTACGAATACATCTTTCAATGTTACATTGTAATGCAGAGTTACACTCTTATATAACTCACGTTTTTTTTTTAAAAAATGAATGATGGGGAGACTCTTAGCCTTCATCATACCTGATGTTAAGTATTGATAAGGCTGAAGATGGAAGCAAGCCTCTACCGGAATCCCCAGCCACTGAGGAACTGGCTATCTTATCTCGAAATGCCGGAACACAACAATTGGGTGGTAGCTAGCCAGGCGGACTTACAACAAGTCCTACCACCAACCAAACCGAATACAATATGTACCCCCGCTGGGAATCGAACCCGGAACCCAGTGGTTCTGGTTCCGGGTTCCGGGTTCTGACACCGGTGGTTGTACCAGTAGACCACAGAGGCGGTTAAGATTTTACAGATAAGGTTAAGGTATTTTACAGAGTTGAATAAACAATTGTGCCTTTGATTGTGGGGTTCCTATTTCCGTAGGAATATCGAGATAAAAGGTATTTTCTGTTCTAATATCAGCTTTCTACTATCTGTGTGCCTAATTTCATCCAAATCTGTTCAGTAGTTTTCGAGTTTATTCCAAACATACAAAAATACAAATCTTACCTATTTATCATTATTAGTATAGGTAGATTGATTTTCTATATTTTCTTATAGATAAGTGGTGTTGACTAAATACAGAATCAATCTGGTACTACAGAACTCTAAAATATGCAAAATATAACAAAGAACGAATCGCATTAGATTGATCGATGATTCATAAGCTAAAGGTAAAAATCTTACTTTCTTTGTGCGATCTCATAGGTACCACAGAGCAACATCTTTCAAGAGAGCTCTAAAAAAAGATATCAAACGGGCCGTCTCAATAAATCCAGAAATCTGAATAATCTGCGCCGTTACAGATGTCACGGTTTACGCCCTCTCGTAAAATCTGCATTTTTTTTTTGCAGAATACGTCTGGAAGTCGCGGCATTACGATTTTCAATTCAAATACCACCTTTACCGACCACGGTAGGGCTGCTAAGTCGTCTTCTTTTTACTGTTAAGTATTGATAAAAAACCTAGTAACTTTTGGTTTAATATTTTACCTATATAATTATGAACTATCCGAAATAGGTTCCATAATTACAATTAGATTAGAGTTATTTTTTTTTCTTATGAATGACGGGGAGACTCTTAGCCTTCATCATACATGATGTTAGTATTGATAAGGCTGAAGATGGAAGTGAGCCTCTCCAGGAATCCTCAACCACTGAGAAACTGGCTATCTTATCTCGAACTGCCCGAACACAACAATGCTGAAAGCATTGTTATTATGGCGTCAGGCTTATATAAGATGGTGGTAGCTAGCCAGGCGGGCAACAACAAGTCCTACCACCAACCAAACCGAATACCGCTGGGAATCAAACCCGGGACCCTTGGGTCTGATACCGGTGGTTGTACCACTAGACCACAGAGGCGGTTAAAAGATTGTGTCTAGGATTAGACTCGTTGCAAGGTATTTTGCGTGAAATTAAAAATATAAATCCTGATTTTCAAAATGTATAATGCGTTCGTTACAATGTTTAGCGTAGTTGAAGAAGGTAAGTAAGTAAGTGTCTCGAAATTTAAAATTATTACAAATGGCTGTATAAATGCGCACCCACGATTGGTGCCCTACAATATGGCGTTACCGTGGACGCTTCGGATTGGCTGCGTTAAATTATCGCGCGATAGTAGTTTTTCATGGATCATCATAGATGGCACCTCTGGTCCTCAACATGCCCCCGGCCTTGGAAGCACCAGCTTACGAAACCCTCGCTGCGTCGGTCGATGGCTCGTCACAAAAGAGGGGACAGATTCTGGTAACAGCGCGCCTAATGACACCAGAAGCTGTGCGGATGTCTGCCACTCTCACGATGCCGTCTCTGCCCGGTATGATGCGCTCCACACGACCCATTTGCCATTTCAGTGGCGGTAGGTTATCGTCTTTGATAACAACAAGCGTATCCGGTTGCAAGTTGTTAATATTCTGCCTCCACTTGGTCCTTGTCTGCATCTCGGATATGTACTCCTTGCTCCACCGTGACCAAAAGTGCTGCCGCAGTTGTTCCACCCTCTGGTAGCGTGTGAGGCGGTGGACTGGCGTAGACTGCAGATCAGCAGCTGTCACAGGCGCTGTGAGTGAACGACCAACCAGGAAATGAGCGGGCGTGAGAGGAGCAAGGTCATGAGGGTCAGAGGATAAAGGACTCAGAGGACGAGAGTTGAGGACGGCTTCCACTTGTGTCAATAGCGTGGTTAACTCCTCAAAAGTGAGGTGTGCGTTGCCCACTACACGATGGATATGGTACTTGCATGATTGTACTCCTCTTTCCCAGAGGCCACCGTGATGAGCAGAGTAGGCAGGTATAAATTTAAATTTAATTTGTTGACTACTAGCGTATTCGAATATATCAGATGAACAATTATTTAAAAAGTTTCTAAACTCATTCATTAATCCTACAAAATTTCGTCCGTTGTCCGAGAAAATTACTTCCGGTTTGCCACGCCGTGAGATAAATCGCTTTAAAGCGAGTAAATATGCGTCGGACGACAGATTGCTGACAAGTTCCAAGTGTACTGCGCGCGTGACGAAGCATATAAACAAACATATATAGGCCTTTACAGTTTTAGCCCCCCGCCCGCTGCGATTCAATACGAACACTGGTCCCGCGTAATCAACTCCGCATTGTGCGAACGGATAAGTTGGCGTGATACGCTCAGAAGGTAAATTTCCCATAAGAGGAGTGACTACTTTACCTTTTAAGCGTTTACAAATAATACATTCGTGTATTACCTTCTTTGCCAGATCACGCCCCCTTACCGGCCACCAGCATTCGCGCAGCGCGAACAGCAGCGCCTGCTGCGCCGCGTGTAGCAGCTGCTTGTGCTTGTAGCGGAAGAGCAACACTGAAAAGTGATGTTTACTCGATATGAGTGCGGGATGTTTCTTGTCATATGTGAAGTGAGGTGAGTATTCGATGCGACCACCAACTCGTATTAATTTATCATTTCCAATAAATAAATTTAATTTACTCAAATTATGTTTTATTTTTAAGATTCCCGTTTTTGACAATGACTCATACTCGTCAGGAAATGACTCTAATTGCGATAATCTAGCTAACGTATTCACAGCCTCTCTCAATTCATCAACATCGAGCGCGCCGGTTTTTTTGTTGACCTTATTGCGCGCATTATATATAAATCGCAACACATACGCCGTTGCGCGCATCATTCGATTAAATTGAGAGAACCTGTGGAATGGGAATAGTGACGTACAGGGCTGCTGGTCTACCACCAACGTGTGTATACTCCTAGGTTTGAGTTCTGGAAGGTCATGCGTATTGATCTCAAAATTGCACGAGTTCGTGGTCGTTCCAGAACCAAATTCTGGATCGTGAAGGAATAACGGACCCTCCCACCACAATGACGCTATAGAAAGGTCAGTCAGGCCGACGCCACGTGATACGAGATCAGCAGGGTTATCCTTTCCACTTACATGCCGCCACGGAATTTCCTTAGCAAGTTCGTGAATTTCTGTGGTTCTATTTTGAACGAACGGTTTTAGCAGGTTAGGGGCCATACGTAACCATCCTAACACTATCGTTGAGTCCGTCCAAAAAGTAACGAGGTTAAAATTAAGTTGTAACGACTCGCGAACCTTGTTATAAAGACGAGCGCCTAGCAGTGCCCCCAGAAGTTCTAGTCGCGGAATACTAACAGGGTGTAAGGGTGCGACCTTGCCCTTAGAACACAATAACCTAACTGTTATCTGATTTGTGCTAATTGTGCGAATATATAAACACGTACCGTATGCTGTTTGCGACGCGTCTGTAAAAATATGCAATTCAATACTAATTGGACTATCGCCTACGACGTGTCGCGGTACACGTATATTAGTTAAAACGGATAGGTCACTGATAAACCGTTTCCACGCTCGCGTGACGTCACTGGGAACCGGATCGTCCCATCCTACTTTTAACAACCACAGTTTTTGTAGCAAAACCTTTGCGAGAATCACTACAGGACTTAGGATACCCAATGGGTCAAATATTTGCGATACAGTTGATAAAATTATCCTTTTCGTTAAAGGGGTAGAATTGTTTTGAAACTCTGTAGTGAAATAAAACTCATCAGTACAGTTAAACCACCCAATGCCAAGCGTTTTACTATGAACATTTTCATCTAACTTTAATTCCTTTGCACATTGGGGCATTATTGGCGTCAGCGATTGGTCAACATCGTTAAAATTAAATATCCACTTTCGTAGTGGGAAGCACCCCGATTCTAATGTTTTCGCGGTTTTTGCGCAAATTTCTAATAATTTAGTTTTATCATCGTGACTAAAAACCATGTCATCAACATAAAAACTGTCGTTTATTACCTGTTTGACGTCACAGTCATCACACTCGGCAGCTAATTGTTTTAAACAACGGCAACTTAGAAACGGTGCGGAAGCGGTTCCGTATGTGACCGTGTTTAGGCGGTAAACGCCAATGGGCTGTGATGAGTCATCGCGCCAAAGTATCAATTGTAAGTCCCTTTGATCAGGTGATACAAGTACCTGCCGATACATTTTCTCGATATCCGCACAGGCCGTGTATTTAAATTGCCGAAAGCGCAACAAAATAGCTAATAGGTCGCCTTGTATCGCGGGTCCTACTAACTGGATATCGTTGAACGATTTCCCACTAGTGGACGGGGCACTACCATTAAAAACGACGCGTAACTTAGTGGTAGTGCTATGAGCGCGGAAAACGCCATGATGTGGCATGATGTAATGCGGATCACCAAAGGAATCTACAGGTGTCATGTGACCTAATTTAATATATTCTCGAATAAACTCAGAATAAAGCCTTCTATACTCGGGCGTGCGATCAAGTCTTTTTTCTAATGCTAAAAACTGTCGTTCCCCTTGAGAGTACGTCTTACCTAAGGAATCAGCTGATTCTTTGAGTGGAATTCGAACGCAAAACCTGCCGCTAGTATCGCGTGTTGTATTAATTACGAAAGATTTTTCGCATTCCAGCTCATCATCACTAAGCGCATTCTGAACCTTAGGTAGCTCTTCAAGCTCCCAGAAGCGACGAAGTTGCAAATCTATCGACTGCGTTAAGTTACAATGAACGAAACTATTGCGTGTATTAATTATGTTTAACGAGCCCGACACTATCCATCCTAATTGCGTGTTTTGGAGGAACGGGCCGCTAGGTAAACGAATTTTACCTTCTATAAGTAAGTCCCAAAACCGATCCGCGCCTATCAAAATATCAATATTCTGGGACTCCAAAAAATGCGGATTAGCTAGCTGAACATTGTCAGGAATTCTGAACTGTGCGCTTTGTATGTTAACAGCTGGCAATGTTGATGTTATTTGCGGTAAAACAAAACACGTAATGCGCGTGGAGTAAGTATTTACGCGCGATTTTATTTCTATGTCACAAATCTGCGTTGACTGTGACACGGAATTTCCTACTCCCCGTATTTCATGAGTGGACTGTATAACCTTAATATGTAGTAATTCGCAAAATGATTTTGTAATAAAGCATCGTTGACTCCCGCTATCAAGTAACGCGCGCGCTGTGTGATAGTTATGGTGTTTATCGGCAACTTCGACTATAGCGGTCGACAACAAAACAGGTTGCACACATAGATCACGGGTATCGGTATGCGCTTTATTTAATTGAATAGTTTCAACTTTATCACAAATTGTGGCGGTATCCGTATAACAAGGTGCGAGAGGCGCTGACGTCACGAGCAGCTGACTGCCCTGCGATGCGCTCGGGCCGCCCGTCGGCTTATTGATAACGGGACTCGCAGATAATAAGGCCGCGCTAGAAACTGCATTCAATTCGTCATTATGAATGAGCGAGTTATGTTTTTTATTGCATTTTCTGCAAGGTCCGAACCTACAGTCGTTCACCGTATGACCCGAACGCAAGCAGTTTTTGCATAATTTGTGCTTTACGATTAAATCTAGTTTTGAAGTTATTGTTAAATCTAAAAACTTTTCACAAGAATATAGTGGGTGCTTACCGTTACACATTACACAAAAAGACAACGTATTAACGCGGTGCTGACTAGTGTGCGCTTTATTGCTAGAAACATTGCAGTGAACTTTGACATTTTCGTGCGTGGATTGTTTTTTATTGTAAACATTGTGATAGTGATTACTTTTACTACTGTTCGAAACTAACAATGTCTCTAGCATGTCAGCCCTACGTTTTAAAAACTGGAGTAAATCATCAGTTTTCAAAGTTACCTTGGAGTCACTGTCATGATTTAAATATGATTGCGTGCATTTATATTGCTCCCATTCGCGCTCTGTGCTAGAATCTAACTTACTGACAACAATATAAATTATAAGTGTGTCCCATGAGTCTGTGGGCTCACCAAGCAATTTCAATGCACGCAAATTCCTTAAAATAGTGTCTATTAGAAGCCTTAGTGATGCAGGTGACTCTTTGGTAAGCTTTGGTATGGAAAAAATTGCCTTTACGTGATTGTGAATCAGTAAATTAGTGTTGTTGTAACGGTTAAGCAATAACTCCCATGCAATAGCGTAATTGGTGGCGGAAAACTCTAAGGAATCAATCACTAAGCTAGCGCTGCCTTTAAGTGATGATTTTAGATAATGAAATTTTTGTATGCTACTTATTTCTGTGGAATTATGAACAAGGGACAGGAAGGTGTCTCGAAACTCCAACCAATTCTCGTAATCGCCTCCAAATGTAGGTATTGAAACTGTAGGCAGTTTGACCGCCTGCTGTACGCCCCTACACTTAGAACCTCCAGCAACCGGCTCAGTGCCCAACAAACACTCGGCTCTAGTCAATAAGCTGTAATAACAGTCCTCAAACAAATCGCGCTGCGATAACTGGTTATCTAAGTCGCTTTCTGAAACCATTTCTTCGATTTGAGTTTGAAGACCGTTAAATTCAGCGTAAAGACCCGTAACGCCACGTACACGGAGTTTTAAATCCACAAGTAACCTCTCGGACAACTCTTTATTTGCTTCAACATTATCTAGGTAATTAGAAAATCTAGTTAACCTGCCCTTTACGGTGCCTCGCTTTCTAATTAAACTATTTAGCTCTGACGGCACATTAACACTATCAACCGTTAGTTTACAAGGGGACTTTGATCTTGCCCTCACTTCACTATCAGTGCTCATCTCGGTAGTCAGTGGAAAATAAGGAGTACTTACAGTTTATGGTGATCTCTGCGAATGCAGCCGGTACTAGCAACGGCTGATGATCACTCACAAAAGCGCAGGTATGAAGATGCACATAAGCACACTGGAATTGGTAAAATGCACACGTATTAACACAAATGGAAACCAGGGTTTTAGGGATATTGCGGATGGCTGGCCGTACCACTTTAGCGTCTCCTGTCTGTCGTCGAGATGTCCAATACATAGACTTGCGAGTCTCGATTGCGGCAGTCCTCTTCTCCTGGATTGGAAAGTATCCCGTGCGTATTTCAGGGAAGATGGAGTCGGATGGTTGCGCAGGTCAGCTGATCGACGAAGATCCAAATTCGGTTCAGAAGCTCCAAATTCGGCTCGAAGGTCCAAATGTCTAGGATTAGACTCGTTGCAAGGTATTTTGCGTGAAATTAAAAATATAAATCCTGATTTTCAAAATGTATAATGCGTTCGTTACAATGTTTAGCGTAGTTGAAGAAGGTAAGTAAGTAAGTGTCTCGAAATTTAAAATTATTACAAATGGCTGTATAAATGCGCACCCACGATTGGTGCCCTACAATATGGCGTTACCGTGGACGCTTCGGATTGGCTGCGTTAAATTATCGCGCGATAGTAGTTTTTCATGGATCATCATAGATGGCACCTCTGGTCCTCAACAGATTGTTATCTTATGATATTATGCTGGTGTCAAAATAAAAATTACTCACCAAAGTTTTAATACTTGGAATTTTTTTAGAAAAAATCGCCTTGTGTTGTAAGAATATGATAAATATTAAATAAGAAAATATACTTGAAAAAAGCAACTTGTCTCATGTCAACTTGTGTCGTGTGACAGGATCACGTCAGGGCGACATGAGACAAGTTGTTTTTTTTTCTAGTATATTTTCTTATTTAATATTTATCACATAAAAATAGCATATAAAATGCAAAATTAAATAGTTATAAAGAGTAAGAATATATTATATTGTATCTATGCTATAATATAGTATCCTTGCAACACTGACCACCCTTTATTTTGGAGAGCGTGTAAACATTAACGACATTCCAAAATTTCCGCCAAAATTACATCAGAAGGCTTCTGGTGAGGTAATAAAAAGTTGGATACTTTGATTAAAATTTTAATGAAGTAATAATTACGACTCGGGTTTCTCATTATTAAGACCTTATAAATATTCGCGAGTGTTACCAGTTCTATTAATAACATCGTTATTCATTTCATTAAGTCTAGATTTCTGAAACGTGTACCTGAAGTATATTTTTAGACTTCACGAGTGAATTTAAAGTGCCAGCAGCCGAATGTGTCTTTAGACATAATACCAACATTTATCTTTGCCAATCCCAAGATCGCTCATTGCGAAATGTAGGTAGTACTTTTTTGTGAACAACAAGGAGACAAGTGTCTCCCTCAAAAGGCTAAGTGCCTTCATCATATCCGATGTTAAGTAATGATAAAGCTGAAGTAGATGCTCGCCTTTCTTGGAATCCTCAATCTTTGAGCTGGGACTAGCTGCCTGATCTTATCTCTAACACAACGCACCCCAAGTACACATTTCCTAAGTACCTATGAAGCTAGATGGTGTTGTATTGCTTACATTCAATAATCAATATATTTATGTATTTTTATGAATAACGGGGTGATAATGCTGAAGATGGAAGAGAGCCTCTCCCGGAATCCTCAATCACTGAGGAACTGCCTATCTTATATCTCCCGGAATAGGTCCTACATCCAACCAAACTGAATACAATATGTACCCCCGCTGGGAATCGAACCACAGACGCGAGTAGAAATTGTATATGTTTTAATTATTCATGCATTCATTTTAACTGCGAAAATATGTTTCAACTAAGTTTTATTGTTTCAGGTATCACAAACGATAATAATTTTGTTCATTTCTGTAAGTACCTATCGCGAAAGTTCCAGCCAAATATTAAAACGTCGCGCGGCAGCTAAGAGCGTTTTTGCTTAATGGTTTTAACTTAGCTTGCTCAAGTTATGGACTAAGTTAGATGTACTCTGGAACTGTAATAGGGCGTTGTAGCTCAGTTATTTGCTTTCAAGACATGAACGAGACTTTGCCGTCTCAATTTACGTCTATGTACGGAGTAAACGGTTACTGCTAATGCTGCAAAGTTGACTTAGACTTCTGATATTTCTTTGATGATTGCTTGACGTTAGTCATACGATGTGTTTTAAAAAAAAAAACAAAAAAAATGTTAAGGTATTGACAGTTTCTATAGAATCGGTCAGGATTTTGTATGTATACCTCGCTCAATACCAAGTAGATTCAGAAAATATTCTTAGATAGATAAAATGTTGAACACACATGAAATATATTCGACACACATGAAATATATTCAAACCAAGAATTTGTGTTCGCGTTTTGTTTTTATTGAAGTTGTCATATCTTGGAGTGTGAGTGAAATATCATATTTCACTTTGGAGACGATGATCAAGCGAAGATGTCACCAAACTTCCGTCAAAAAACAAGCTTATTTTAAGAAGTTCGTAGTACGAAATAGCATGGTAAGATTGAAACAATACTGCTCTAAGAGAAAGCGGAAGGCCCCTGGCTTATTAAGCCTAATCAGTACCATCTCTCCGCCACTTACCTTGCCTAAGGTTATTAAGTTCAAAATTACTATTTGATAGAATCAGGCGTTACTTGGCGGAAATCCATATCTTAGTAGAAAACGAAAAATATGTCGCGTAATTCCGCAAGAAAAAATGCAGATGCAGCCCAGTGACACACCTTGCACCTTCACCGACTACTCTACACGTGTTTCGCCCACACACGGAGCATCCTCAGGAGTTGTTAGACCGTGCCAATCTAAGCACCGAGCGACTCGGTGCTTAGATTGGCACGGTCTAACAACTCCTGAGGATGCTCCGTGTGTGGGCGAAACACGTGTAGAGTAGTCGGTGAAGGTGCAAGGTGTGTCACTGGGCTGCATCTGCATTTTTTCTTGCGGAATTACGCGACATATTTTTCGTTTTCTACTTCAAAATTACTGTAAATGCACTATGTTATTTTTTTTTGTCTAAGAAATAACTAAGTTAGTAAAAAAAATAGTAAGCTTGAGGAGCTCATTGGTGCAGAGTTAGCGTGTGCAATCTGCAATTGAAGTTTTAAGCACCAATTGCATTGGTCGGTCACGGGATAGGTGACCAAAAGTTAATTCTCTCGAGCTCCTCCGTGCTTCGCTATACACACTAAGCCGTTGGCCTCACCTGCATTTGCAGTTGTTAACAACTACCAATCCGCATTGGGCCCGCGTGGTGCTTTCCCATCCATATGGAGGGCCCATGCCCCAGCAGTGGGGGCATTAAAATGGCTGTTGATGAAGCGAATAAAACCCAGATAAGCGTATGTAATCAAACAAAGCTGGGACTCATTTGAAATTCGCACAAAACTTTAATCTACTGTCCAAGTGAAAGTCCCAATGAATCCATAAATTTACTGGACCCGAAACTTCGTTGCCATAAAAAAACCATTTAAACTTGTTGTCACAGCTTGTCGTTATCATAATGCTGTCAGAAAACTATTAACTGCTTTAGTTTTTATCGTACCCAAGAATAATTTGTATAGATTTAAAGTTTTGTACGCTGATTTATCCAACGATTTGTTTTTTTTACAAAACACGTTGTTGCTCAACATTTATACATATTCGTGAATGTGTGAATTTATTCATATTCACACATTCACGATTTTATTTATATTAATTACCAGTACAGTGTCAGTACCTTTTCCATGAGACTTTTTGAATTACTTAAATTTTTGGAAAAGCTATGAATAACATAATTATTATTTAGAATTATTTTTGAAAAGGAAATTTCGAAGTCGACAAATTGTTTTTTTTATAACTTTTTAATGAACTTAAGTTCTTAGGGCTATGATTATTATTTGTTCTCCCTAATTTTATGTAAGTAATGGATTTAGGCGGAGCCCAGTTTTAACTTTCAAAAACCTACTTTATTCCACCCGTGGAATTTTTGAAAATTGAAGTATTAAATATCTAAGCAATCAAATGACTGTTTGATTGATTTGAAGTTACGAAATTCACCAGAACCGTTTCTCATAAGCCGCTAGTAAAATATTTATATTGACATATTGAAGATCTGGTTGATAAATTCGCTGTGGTTACAGCTCCAGACTTAATGTATTCAGTGACATACGCCTTCTAGTTATTGACGCGATCTGTTGCTTGAAGATAACAAGTTTCCGAATCATTGCGAGCCCGAATACTGCTAGAAGTGACTCTGTTCTTTATGGTTATATTTCTTCAAGCTTATTTGTCAATGCTTTTAGTAAATATATCATCATCATCATCAAGTTGTTTAATGCCCTCATTGCTGGGGCACCTGACTTCCGAAAAATAATGAGCCATGACCCCCCACGCCAGCCTAACACAGGGTTATAGCCATTAGTCTTAAAGCCATAAATGATAACAAAAGCAAATGCACCTCGACATAATACCTTTTATTTTGGTCACCCATACCGTGACAAACCATTGCAAAATATATTTAATCGGCACAACGATCGCAGGCTGAACGTAATGACTACTGCAACACTACTGCGTCTTTAAAAATCTGCCATGCCAGACAAACATCACATGGTAATCATTCAATCGTAATCCATAATTTGTCAGTATGACTTATAGGTAGCCAGAAATTGGAACAGTAGCTATGGCTAAAATCCATATAGCCATAATATATAAGATAAGCTTCTGGAGATAACAAAACTAACTTTGACTAACAAAAATGGCTTACAATTGTAGGAAGCGTAGGGTCTAATCAGAGAGAAGCCGTTTCATGTGTACAATACCTCAGTTGGCCATTGTGGCGTCGTGAATACCAGCCAGATTAGTTCCCAGATACCCGGATTGCTATAGAAAATTGCCTTATTCATCAAAGCAATAACTATTTGAAAGCATATTTCTTGTGTCCTCGCCAACTAAACTCATCATTGAATGCCATTAAGCGAGCATGACCATAAGTAGGAGCGTCTTCTAAAATTTGCCAACCCGCCTAATAAACATAGTAATCATTTAATAGCCCATACATTTTCAGGAAGCCTACATCCAGAAATATTAGGACCCGTATTTAAGGTTAAAAACGATGATGATGATGAATATTCCTCTAGAAAATATAAGCTCCTGGAGACAACTTCTAAATTTGATTTTTTTTCTATTAATAAAATTTTAAAATATAAATACACACAATTGTGAAAGGATAATGTAAATATCTCTACAAATAGAGACACTTCGGCATAGTATACCTATATATTTCAAGTTAAGACTTCAGCCCGTAGAACACGAGACGTGAGGAAGTGGCGTGATCTCACCGCCTTATTCGAGGACACAGTCAATTCCGCGCGAAAATAAGTAATTTAAATAATTTATTTCTCAGCCATTTATTGATGGTTTAAAAAAAAACATTGGTTTATTACTTTTGATCTATATTTTAATCCAATTTAGTGAAACATAATGTTTTTAATATTTTTATTTTATTTATTTTATTTTATTTTCATAGGAAAACCTTCAGTGACAAAGTAACATTATAGGTAATTAATGTATAAATCTATGCACCATTTATAAGATTTCGCATAAAGTAACTCACGCTTGCTAAAACAAACGTTTACAATAAACGTGCTTGCACACACTAAGCAATTAAAAATAACTAAAGGTATATAAAATTAAACACTAAACATAGGAACACCACAATCAGCAACCCGAACGGACAGTTGGAGATACAGCGAACCATTTTTGCATAAGGTTTTGCAACTTTCGCGAACTGGAATTAAATAGGTCTAAGTCAGTAAAGTCTACAATTTAACAATTATATTCTGCAGCCGTTCATAAGAAAAATGAATTGCGACGATAATTTGTTGCGGACCGCGGCACGGCAAGTCCTGCGGGTCGCCTTAGGGTTGTTCTCGCTGGAACTTGAAGCTGAATATAAGAAAGGAGTTCCGAGGAGTCTAATTCATTTTGAGCAATTTTTAAAAGGGTTTTCAGATCCGAAATGCTACGCCTTATTTTCAAAGGTAGGATGTGGTGCCTACAACATCTATGTTCATAGCTTGGGTCAGAGCTTTTGCACTTATATTGTAGAAACTTATGAAACCTGCGTAGGCCTGATTCAAGCCTATTAATAGCATAGTCATACTGCGGGTTCCAGAATTAAGGACAATACTCGAGGACGCTGCGGTGGAACGAACAGTAGAGTATTTTGATTACCTTAATGTTACTAAATTGCGAGCTAGATCTAAGAACAAAACCTAGCGCTTTATTAGCTTTTTTGGCGATACTATCAATGTGTTTCTCGTAAGTTAGTTTGGAGTCATGAATGACACCCAGGGCCCGGATTTGATCAACCTGTTTTAGCCTTACATTATTAAGCATATATTTGGTTAATATATTTTTTAGCTTACGACTAAAAGTTATGAAGTAGCATTTATTTATATTTAATTTTAATTTATTTAAAATTTGAGTATTTAAAACAGAAAGCGATATCATTAATAAAAATATTAAAAATCAATGGGGCAAGCAAAGATCCCTGGGGGACACCTTAGGGTACATTGTTCCAAATAGACGAGAAGCCATTCATGACTACGGCTTGGGATCGATTTTCTACGTAGGAGGTGAACCATCTAAATAAATTTCCTCTTATCCCAGCTTTGTAGAGTTTTTGTAAAAGTATTTGATGGTCAATACGATCGAAAGCCTTTTTAAAAGCAGTGAAAACCGAATCTACTTGCCCTCCCGAATCCATACCAGAAGAGACAAATTCTGTAAAAGAAAGTAAATTAGAAGTGTCGATCGCTTTTTTAAGAAACCGTGCTGCTCGGGGATAAAAAAAGATCTTAAACTGTCATAGACCTGACTATGCACAACTTTTTCGAAGGTTTTAGAGAAGATGCAAAGTTTGGAAATAGGTCTGTTATTATTATTATTGGTAATGTCATTTTTATCGCCATTTTTATGGATGGAACTAATGAAGGCAGATTTCCATAATGTAGGGACTGTTCCTTCGGATATGGACCTATTAAATAAAATGGTTAAAGGTATTACTAGAGAATCTGAGCATTTAACTATAAATAAAGCAGGGATTTGATCGGGCCCAGCACCTTTAGAGAGGTTAACACTTTTGACAACTTCCAAAACTGTTTTTAAATCTATCTCTATGTCGCTTATACTATTAATTGAATTGCAGTCGGATCCGATTCGAAACTTGTTTACCTGATCGGTCACTTGGAGCAACGTTGATTGAAAATAGGTTACATATACCTTCACCGTTATCAACAGACATTCCTTCGTAGTACATTGTGGATGGAAGAGCGTTGGAACCTTTTTTGTTTGACTGAATAAAGATCCAAAAGGCTTTAGGGTTCTCAGTAATGGCTTTTTCTGATCGCCTTATATACTCATCGTAACACTCTTGTTCAACAAGCTTGGTTCTTTTACGAAGGTGGGAGAAAGTTTGGTAATCAGAGATGTTACCATATACCTTAAACTTATTATGAACTTTGTTTTTTCTTTAAGCTTTTTGAGTGACGCGGTGTACCACGGTGGGTACGAACTAGAACTGACTAATCGATGGGGAACATATTTATCTCTAAGTTCGTAAAGGGTATATATAAAAATCTGTTACAGCGTCGTCTAAGGAACGAGAACTGTCTAAGCGGCTTTCCCAGTCTATTTCCTTGAGATGCTTATTAATAGAGTCATAGTCGCCTCATATCAGGAACTCATATCATACTCATATCAGGAAACTTTTCCAAATCAAATAATATCTCAGCTAGTCGTTCATTGTTGCGGCCTGAATACCAGCCATATTAGCTCCTAGATATCCAGTCACTATTGCTACAAAATGCTACTGGAAAAGAAACACTGATAATAGAAAAGTTTGTATTTCCAATTCCCATATTGAAGTGAGGCCTAGTTATTGACCTGGGGCCCAATTCTGCTATGGTTAAGTGTCAATCGTATCTCAATTGTGTTCCGATTGAAGTACGAATACTCATTACAAAGTTTTTGTTATTTATAGTGTAAATAACACTACAATTGTATGAAACGCAATTGAGATACGATTATGACTAAACTTTAGCAGAATTTGAACTCCTGGATGATGGCGATTGGTTTTAATATGCTACATTCATTGCTATCTTATGACGCTGTATGCCAGAAACACGATTTTATGATTTTGCTAGACATTTTTTCTTTTCGAAATGAACCCCTAAGAATACGAAAGTCAAGATTATTCTCAAATGGGATTACATATATTATTGGAAATTGGATTATATAGTGGACACCAATAATATTTAGCATTGTGTAACATAAATGCTTCTATTACCGCCAGTTTAAGCATGCTTCGGACAAGTTGACGAAAAACAGTCACAAGCCGTTTTTTTCAATAATCTTTAATATGTGTTCCATGATATTCAGTATTAAAAGGCATAATTGATTCCCACAAAAATTAGTATATAATTATTTAATGTAAAATAGCATTTGTTTCTATTACCGACCCATGGATGAGGTTTGTTTCTATTACACAGACCACGGAAGTTACATAAGTAATTACTTGCTTCCTTCTCCCATGACTTTTATCTCCTAGCCACTAGAGATATTGCTAACCTTCTGGTGGTAGATCTCCTTTGGAGCCGCCTGGTTTGCTACCAGGTTCCTGTTGTAAAATGGCGCCAAGCGGTTTATTTAAGAACAACAGTGGCACTGGGAAACAGTCAGTGGTCAGTTGCGCTGTTTAGATAGTGGGCCTACTACAGCGACAACATACCAATAAACTCAGTTTAGTGGCTAGCGGGATCAGAAGCACGCTCTTGCTGACCGGCAGCAACTAGAAGGGGGACCAAAGTAGTGGCTGCTAGCCTCGCAACGTGCTTAGGTTGTTCCACTAACTCGCGAAAATTCACGGAATGCACCACCGTGCCAGTTGGCCAGTCCGGAGAACCTGGTGGTCATTTTCGGAGAATTCGTGTGTCCCCACAATCTTTTATTGAGGTTCCTAAGCGTCGTTAGAGTTGTAGTCCTCCACACAATAACAATCTACTCATGAAAAGTCACAAGAGGATAGGTTCAAATAATGACTTTCTCCTCACAAAAATATCAGGGCCGTACTCCAATCTCGAATCAGTCCACCACCGGATCTTATTTTTCTCGGGGACTTAAGCACCCACCATCGCGAATGGTTGCAGTTCCCGTTCGAACAAAATTACCAAGCTGGTCAAGCATTGCAATTTTGCATTATCGAAAGATCTGTATAGCCAGCTGCTGAATGAAGCAACGCACCATTCTGTATCAGTCTCAGCCCAGTTGAACTCTTCAACTGGGCTGGAAGGTCACAGTGTAGCAACATTCGTGTCGATCAGATCACTACCAGATATTGTTCACAGTTCCAGCATGGCGACACGAGTCAGCTGAATAGGGATGAAATGCAGCATTTGTTTACGTCTTATCCTTTGCAATAAGTATGTTTTTTCTCAAGTGACCTCTAAAACTCTGCTCGTGGATGTGATGAAAGCACAAGGACGACAGGAAATGGAATATTTAATTCCATCGTCTGGTATTGGCGAACCTCCTCGCAGAAACGCGTAAAGTCTTGGATGGAAGCCCGAGATCGTGAAATATAGGGGCTCGGTTGGTTCGCGCGAGGAAGAAGACCTTCAGTTCTGCAGCTAATAAATCCAATAACTAGGAAGTCGCCCTACATCCTACTTATCATCCTACTCTACTTACAGTATGCAGCTTTGGTCACTGTCTAAGTCCGTCAAATCTGATTTTTGCCATATCTCTTTGCCTCCCATGTGTAGCCAAAGGGGTCGTTGGATCACTCCGCGTCTGAGAACCCAATTTATAATTGCGTCCTTGTTGGCGATCAATTCCTTACACTTCAAATATTAAAAAAAAACCATCGCTGATCTTTGTAAATAAGGCGGTGAGGTGCGGCGGGTAAGACAGTAATATATCGGTATAAGCTATAATAATACGTTACTCCAAATAATTGTTAATATAGAGTTTAGTTTTAAAGGAAATCGATAAAAAAACTAATCCGCAAAATCGGTCTCGCTTCCGCGCGCTTCCTTTTCTCATTACTATGTAGCTTCAGTCGTGTAGCGCCTTAATACAACAACATTAGATTAGATACTTAGGTAACAAAACTTTGAAGAAGGGCATGGCTTTTATACAGATGAATCCTAGAAACATATCCGAATTCCTAGAAAAGAAATCACAGTTAAAGTTTAGGTTATTTGATGACTTTTTTTGTATAGAAACTGGCGTCACTTGGCCGTAGTCAAAAGATTTGCGTCTATAACCACTTTTTCCATCGCTAACTCTGTAAAGAAAAATATCTAGCTTACTTCTGCCAAGAAAGTATACTTAGTAGTCAGTGAAGATGCAATGTATGTCTCTGCTTTGCATTTATTTGCGTTGTGCATCTTGCGTACATAAGTAAGCTAGACATAATGCAAAATTAAAAAGTTATAATTAGATAGCTGTGTCATCTTAATCGATAGTCAAACATTTGTAAAAATGTTTCTTTCGAATGCGAGGATATTTCTCTCATTGATGAAACGACGGTGGCCAACACCGTGGAAAGGTGAATATACTAGAAAAAATCGACATGTCCTCATAGGTCTCTGTAGCATAATTGGTTAGTGCATTGAGCCGGACTCTCAAGGATGCGGGTTCGAATCCCGTCAGGGCGACATGGGACCAGTACCTTTTTTCTAGTATATTTTCTTGTTTAATATTTATCACATAAAATAGCATTGTAAAATGCAAAATTAAAAAGTTATAAATAGACATTTGTGTTTTCTTACTTTTACTTAAAGAATTGCTTTTAACTTATCTAGAGGTTCACTAGCGATGTCCTATCCAGTCTTATTATATCGATAGTTTAATTCAATGTCGCTCCGTAGCGTAGCAAGTTATCTTGTGCGACAGTCACTTTAGCAAGAACTTAATCAGAGCTAATCCGATGGCTTGCGTGAGATTCTGCGGTTAATACAGGTGTCGGAATAGTGACTTATTTGACTTACTCTGTTGTTCACTTACAAGCCATTTGGTCCGTTATGAAGGCACGAATTGCTTGGGATATGTTCGTTGCTCGTTGCAGTGTCGGTATTCTTAGTTCTTACTTTATGGGTTAGCAAGTTTATGTCAATGAAATAACAGGTCCTAGTTTGGAAATTGTGCCACAAGATTAATATATTTATACCTATAACACTTACTAGTTATTTATTTATGGGACACTTAAAGGCAACAGATAGAAAAACATTAAATTATCCAAGGTTGATACAGCTTATATCTTTGCCCAATTACAAGAATGCACATCATTGACTATGAACTTGCAAACAGTTAGTGACTACATAATTGGTAAGAAACTAAATAGAACAAAAATTATGAACTAAAAATAATGACAGTAAAAAAGAAGGAAAAATACAGTTATTATTAATACTGTTGGCATTGCTTTGTGATAAAATAGAAGTTGCGAGTAGTTTTTTTTTAATTATCATTTCTGTAACGATACAATCGTTTTCGATGTTTCCAATATAGTCAAGCCTAAAATACCCTCCTTTTTGAAGTTAGTTTAAAAATCAGCATAAAAACTGAATGCAGATGTACAGAGTTTGAAGTAGTCAAAGAAAACAATCTTGGCTTTGCAATTGTAGAAAACGTAGAGACTAATAAAAAAGGCGTTTCATCTGTACAATACCTCAGCTCGTCATTGTGGGGGCGTGAATACCAGCCAGATTAGCTCCCGTTGGTCTTTCTATAGCAATTGAGGTGGTAATATCCAGCCAACTATTGCTAAAGAAAATTACCTTTTTGACCAGAACTAAGAATTTGAAAGCATTGAAATTCATTTTTTCTGTTTTTTCGCCAACTAAACTAACCACTGATTGCCGATTAAGAGGGAATGATCATAAGAGAACAGATAGCAGCGTCTTCTAAAATCTTGATGACTGTGATTGCCAACCCGCCTACGGACAAAGCCCATAATCGGAACAGTTTCTTCAGAATTAGTAATATTCCTATTGAAAATTATGCTCATGAAGATAACAAAACTGAGGTTGTCAAATAAAAGAAAAAATGTCTTTGCCTTACAATTGCAGGAAGTGTAGGGTCTAATCATATTGAAGGCGTTTCATGTGTACAACAATTCTTGTCAGCCATTGTTGCGGTGTGAATTGCAGCTAGATTAGGTCCTAGATATCCAGTCACTATTGCTATAGACAATTACCTTTTTTACCAAAGAAAACACTAGGCAATTGAAAGCTATGCTATGTCAACGCCCACTAAACTAATCGTTGAAGGCAATGGCATTCGCTTAATAAAGCGAGCATGACTATAAGAAGCGGCTTCTTTAAAAATCTGCCATGCCAGACAAACATCACATGGTAATCATTCATAACCCATAAATTTTCAATATGACGTACAGGTAGCCAAAAATTGGAACAGTAGCTATGGCTAAAATCTGTATAGCCATATAAGCTTCTAGAGATAACAAAACTGAGTTTGACTAGCAAAAAAATCGGCCAAGTGCGAGTCGAACTCGCACATGAAGGGTTCCGTCTGTCACTTAAGGTTGCCAGGAAGAGATTGCTATGTAGCAATAAGGCCGCCTATTGTGTGTTCCTCTTATTGGTCATTTGTATGTGTGTGTTTGTTTTTGTATCGTGTGCAATAAAATTTCTATTATTATTATTATTATATTAAATTAGGTATTCTCTACTACCGATTACGTACATCTACCCAAAATGCCACTATAATTTGTCGTCTGCAAAAATAACTTTGTTTTTCATAGTGTTTGTATGAATTACAAAGTTATTATCAGGCTTGTTATCAGAAAACGCATTGTATTTCCATGAAAATTCCTTAATTGAAAAAAAATCATTAACTTATTACTTTTGATCTATATTTTAATCCCATTTAGTGAATCATAATGTTTTCAATATCAGGAAACCTTTCCAAATCAAAGAATATCTCAGCTAGTCGTTCATTGTTGCGGCCTGAATGCCAGCCAGATTAGCTCCCAGATATCCAGTCACTATTGCTACAAAATGCTACTGGAAAAGAAAGAGTGATCTATTTGAACATTCTTGAATGAATACTGGAAGATGTTCCTTATAAAATGTACGGAGAGGAGATTAAATTTGATATCTTAGTACACTTTCTAAAAGAAATGGGTTGAGAGGTTTTCATCGAGAAAGTGTACCTAATACTTGGAAACTGCTAAAATGGTTTAGTAACTAAACCTTTTTATTAAAGCTCCAATGTATTTTTAAAGGAAACATATATTTTTAGATTTTAATGTGACATAAGTTTACAAAATAAATAAGAGTTCGTTGCAAGATTTAATTTAACGTTTAGAGATGAATGTTATTAATATTGCTATCAAGCTTAGTTTAAACCTGAGAATAACGTTGCAAAAGTACTGCCCTAAGTGATCTATAATTATTTTCAATTTACTACAAAAACATTTTTTTAGTCGTGCATTTTCAAAAACTAGATTGAAATCCACTTGAATCCATTTGAATCTGAATGTGTTTATTTTAAGTAATCCCTTTTTAAGCTGCAGACTTAACTCACATGTAGTGTTTGAGTTAATTAATCATGACTAAATGACAAAAGCTTCATCTGTCCGTTTTAATAAAGTTGGTTACATTACTTTTAATATGTTTGCAATATTTTAATAATTCAAACGAAATGAAACGAATGTTAATTGTAATATTTAACTTAATCCATGTAATTTGCAATGTTCACGCTTGATATAGAGGTATATTGACTGCCAAGTTGAAGTTTCTATTTTTATCTGATATGAGAGATTGATTGCTAATTTTGATTTCAATGAAAATAATTTAACCAAGTGAAAACTTTATGTACGATTTTTTTAAATAACTTTGTACAAACTATTTGAATAGAATAGATAGTAATATATAATTATTTTCTAAGAAATTGCTATGATTCCGTATATTCTGAATCTCATTAGTAACTAAAAACGGATTTTTGCACTATAGGTTCTTTATGAAACTAAATAATCAAGTAAGAATGGTTTTTGTACTAACATTCAACATAATACATTTACTTTCACACATTCTTTATGAGATTTTTGTACTAAGTAGGGCCCAAATATTGTATGAACTTTAATTATCTTTTCCAAACATTGCTTAGAAATCAAAAGAAATCATACTAACACCAGACCCCCTAATTACGCTGTGCTACTATTGTACTAATTATATTTTCGTTCACACATTC
This sequence comes from Chrysoteuchia culmella, assembly GCA_910589605.1. Classification (NCBI taxonomy): domain Eukaryota; kingdom Metazoa; phylum Arthropoda; class Insecta; order Lepidoptera; family Crambidae; genus Chrysoteuchia; species Chrysoteuchia culmella. The sequence goes on along the minus strand of OU342655.1, from coordinate 18,195,690 downwards.
TTTCAGAATGTAATCACTTTATATTTTTTTTTGTAGCAGGTAGGCTCCAAATATTGTATGATTTTTATCTTCTTCCACACATTGTTTTAAAATCAAAAGAAATTCGTACTAACATTACCCAGATTATATTTTCTTTGACACATTCTTTCAGAATGTAATCACTTTACAAAGATCTTTGTACTAGGTAGTGCTTTCCCTTCTTATGTTGTATGGATTTAAGCCTCTTCCACGCATTGTTTAAGAATCTAAACTTTAGATTCTAAAGAATCACTTTAGACGGATTTTTGTGCTAGTTTCCAACAATAAAGCACATCCAATTGCTTTGCCCAGCTCTCGAGTTCCATTTCACACAACGAGCGCTACTTTTAAAATGGCAGACAATTAGTTGAAATGGCACAGCTAAGTCTTAAGAAAATGCTTTTAAGTCTTCATTGATTTTTTGAGATCTGGATTATCCATTCGAACAGTTAATACAATACTTTGATTCTAAAAATACTATTTGTTGGGAAAGCGAGTTAAAACAGGAGCATCAGGATTTGGTAATTTTGTTTTGAAAAATTGATTACTGACTTCTTTCCATACAAATATTTTCATCGTATTTATTTTACTTTACCAACAATCGAAAATATGACCATGTTCTTATCTTACAGCAAACTAAAATGCATCGCAATTCTATTGGTAGTTTTCTTTTTTTTTATATATTATGAACATAATAAAGGTAAATAAATGTAACATTATAAGATTTTAAACTTTCGCGTTCTATTATAATTATAAATTAAAACAACAAAAGTGGGAAATCTATCGGGAAAATACACGACATTGTCGGTGGACGGCGTATTATAGAGAATGCGCATCATTTTCACATTCATTTTCAATTTATAGGCGATCATGATACGCATTGGAGGTCTGAACCTGGCTTAACTTAACCTTATTTATTTAACATTTCCGTTACGACTTTTCTGATTTGATTTGATTAAAAAATAAATGTAAACCGGATACACTTTTCCAGTTACGAAGAAACATTTCCTGGAAATACAACTCATCTTGTTCATTGTTGAATTTAATCATCCCTCACTTGGTTAAAGCTGGGATGTAAAAGACAACAAACATATTATTATCACAGAGTTTTATAATAGGTCAGTGAAAAAATTTCTTCGCATTTTTTAAGAAAATTCAAATAATTTTTAAATATAGTTTATTTACATTTAACTAAAGTATGTAGTTTTCATTTTGTTCGATAACTTTTTGCTGTCTTGTAGGTAGGGACATGATCCCATTGCTATAGAAATTTTGGGGCTTCTGACCAAAATAGTTTTGGCAGTCCTCTCGTGATGTTAACCTGACACTGCCTAAATAATTCTGAAGAGACCGAAGCAGGTGGAAATCCGAAGGTGCAAGGTTTGGTGCATTAAAACCTTTTTTTGGCCGCCTAGTAGTTTATCTTTTCAAAATAGTAGATTGTTTACCAAGGGCTGTATGACACCCATAACAGTCCAGTGTTTTGGCGCCCGAACAAAGTGAGGGCGCCGATAGTTCGAGACTGTTATGGGTCCATACACCCGAAGTAAACACTCTACTTTTCATTTTGAATATGAGGAAAGTAAAAACAAACAGAATATTGTAAAAAAAAAATTGTAAGGTTTCTACGGTTTTAATTATTTTATAATGTAGCAAAATAAGCTGTATAGCCTTCTGTGCCTTTGCCTACATACCTTTGGTAAATAAAAGTCGAAAGAGATTACAGATATCGATTTGACATGACACCTCCTATTCTTTTTTCAAATTTATTACAGCCCTAGGGCCGCCACATATCACTTTCAACCCGCATTTTAGGCAAGTTATGAGTTACTTTCAGAATATGAGACATGAAAACAAATTTATTGATTTTATGATAGATGATGTCATTCGTCGGAGAAAAAGCTGGTTGATCTTGGAAATATATGGTGTTCAGTCAGTCAATTTCGTTGTAAATCTTTGTTTGGTACGTATCAATTTTCTTTAGATCTCGCATTATATGCATTTCATTGGTAGTTATATTCTAGTATCTTACTTTGATATTTTTGGTTATAGATATTAGAATAAGACCCTACGGGGTCTTATTTAGCCGCCTTAATTGCTGGTGGTGGGAAACTAAAGGGAATCGAGTGCTCTGGAGATTCCACCCGTATTGCCGATCATCTGCGTTGCTGCTGTGTCGGGAACCATTCTGAGATCTGTTCCACACCAGTTGGCCATCGTTGAGGTGGCTGCAGATTAGTAAAGTTGGTGTCCCCTTCAACTTCCCCCCTTCAACTCTCCTTCAACAGATACCCTAAGGTAACAAACAACCGGTTAGTTTATCATCGCGCGACCTTAGAAGCCCTGTGACTATTTTTTATCGTGTCCGGAGTTTGTTATTTTAAAGTCTATAGGTACATAAGATATTCATAAAGACGTAATTATAAGTTCGGTACTGTTCTTCCGAGGCGAGGTTTTTTTCATTGCGTTCCAACAATTCTACTATTAGACCTATCATCTACGTTTGCAAACGTTGGACAGGAATACTACATCCGCGTTAACTTTTAGTTTTAACCTCCCTTTAACATTCGCCAAGGAAAATAAATTTAAAATAGTTAGTTTAAAGCCATAAATTGAAATTGTTTACCTAGGCCTATAAACACCAGATTTTAGAATTATAATCTACTCTATTTTATGTCAACCTTTTTTTGAACAGTTTGTTTTTTGAACATTCTTATCCAAAATATACTATATGTGAAATTCAACCTGACTACTTGTTATTGCGTAGTTAGAGCTTTTTTACTCTACAAAGGACAGGACTATATGGCGTACCTATGCATTAACACCTCCCAGCCAAACTCTCTTAATTTTTGCTGAGTGGCTAAAGATGTGTGAGGTCTAGCGTTATCATGATAAAAAACAACACCCCTTCTGTTGATTAATTCCGGCCGCTTTCTATCGACTTCTTGCTTTAATCTCATGAGTTGTTCGCAGTAGAGTTCAGAATCGATGGTCCTGCCTAGTGGTAACAGCTCATAATGAATAATACCCTTCCAATGCCACCACACACACAGCATCACCTTATTGCGAGTTAACCCGGGTTTCGCTTGTCTGTGAAGCCTGACCGGCCTTTGCCCACGACCTTTTTCGCAAGTTCTTGTCGTACATGATATACTTTTCATCACATGCTATCAGCTTCTTCAAAACTATTTCGGTATCATTACGTCGTAAAAAAGAATAACAAATGAGTATACGGTTCATTAAGTTTTTTTCAGTGAGCTCGTGAGGTAAATGAAACCGTGTGATATGAACGTGACTTGCGCGTGGTTTGAACTGTCAAGAATTCCACGTTTGAGAAACGCGTAGAATCTGCAAGGAATCGTTGTGACTGTGAAGAAATTGATTGTTTTTGTGCTATAAACTATTTAAATAAATCTATAACGTAAGGTCAGAGACCTTCTAAACACCAACTCTTTCTTTAGGTATTTCAGTGAAATTAAGTGTCAGCTATCTTAAATATTATATATAACTAAGATTTTGTAAATTTTGTATCGAATTAAACCACATGTAACTATAAAACTATTTTATTATGATGTAAGTATTTTGCACGCAACTACCGAAGACCATTCTTGATCTACACTTATGAATAAACTTGTGAATCACATTTTTAAACAAATTGATTTCAATGAAGTAAAATGTTTTAGTTTTACATCGCTTTTAAATCTGGAACAAATGCAAAAGACAAATATTAGGGTCTATGTAAGTAAATTAGATATTATAAGACAAGTAACTTGTAAAATTTTTGGTAGTAACAAACGATTAGGTACTTACAATAACAAATCGCTTCAAATAAAATACCGCTACAACAACATTCTTCAAACAAAATATACTCGTAGGTACAATATTAATGTTTTAAAGTGTATGTATATATTTCTATTGAAATAATAAGTATTATTATTTCTTTCTTGTAATAAAATTATAATAAACAGACAAAATTGAATCAATTAATTTTCATTGTAAAAATCAATAACAAGAAATAAAAAAGTAAAAAGGAATGTTCAAAAACGTACGAACGTTTTGGCTTTGCGTGGTTGTTTAAATTATTGTGTAATATTTTTTCTTTGTTATTGCTAAAATTGCATTGTTATGATATAAACGATTAAATATTAATATAAAAATAATAAAATCACGGTTAGTTGTTAGTGAAATTAAATTTTGCAAGTAATAAATTTAAAATCTTAAAAATTTTAAGTTTAGTTTTCGAACGCACTCGTGTCTTCTTAACGTACCAAAGACAATTTGTCTTGGAGCGCGGTGGGACTTACATAATAGAGGTGACCAGATTCCTTACCGTGGAACAAGACACAAGACACGATATTAACGGGGTTTATGCGTGGTAAGGTTTAAGTGTGGAATCTAAGTGGCCATAGTGAATACGGGCCCAGATCGACGTGCACATTGACATCAAAATTTCCGGATTGAAAACGCTTAAACCAAATTTGTGCTACTCTCACAGACGCTGCACTAGGTTCATAAACATCGCAATTTTTTTTCGCGGCTTGAGTTGCATTTTAAAATGTATCGTATCCAATTTCTTCATTAGATTCTCATCTTGTCAGTAAGAAGTCACATTTTCCTAAATTTGAATTTGGGATTATATTTTGATCTTTAAAATTTAAACTTTTATTGATACCAAAACTAGCCAGATACTAATAGTATAGCCAAAGAGATTTTATTACAAGTTCATACATACTATGCGAAAAGACTTATTCCCCAACCTAAAATGGGTTATTTTCGTCACAAATGAGAAATTTTAGGAGTTTCGTAGAAGTCTTTTGCAGTTATGTCAATAGCTATCATATTTTGACGACCTCCGTGGTAGATTGGTACGTACACCGGTTTCAAGGTGTCGCCTACTAAGAGGTCTTGGGTTCGAATCCCGGTAGGGGCAAAATGTTCGTGTGATGAATACGAGCATTTGTACAACCTGAGTCATGGACGTTTATAATATACTGCTACACATATGTGTGGGCTGTCAACAGGGCCCTGCCATATTTAGTTTGGCTATTCAACCCATAATTTCTACCCTTAAATAAAAATGTTACGTTTGGTACTTAGATGAAGGCACTTTGGGAGGGGATTTGTAATCCGTACTGCATAATCTGGACTACATCAAAAACCATTTTCATAATATTGGTTTATGTGAGATCTTCCTATCTGACCGACCCAATAGTATCCCACTAGTAATCAAACAATTCGAATCCATAGCTCCAAATATATCAGTACTTACATATTTTTCTGGATAATAAAGTATTTTATTTAATTAAAAAAATATAGAACCTAACCTAACCTTCATTGTCTTCCCTGTAGAGATTAAAGTATAGGTGTGGTTTTGAATTTAACTATGATATTATTTTTAAGAGGATATGTTTGGTTTTGAACGAAACTTTTGCTTTCATCTACATTTTACTGATAGGTAGGAGCTGGTTTGTTCCAAAATATGTTGCCCGATGATGAATTTTATCCTATAGAGACGATTGAAAGAAAGAAAAGCCAACTTGTCAAAAGTGGATATGTGAGGTTTTGATCCTAGCCTCCTCAAATGTATTTATATTTCTGCGTTACCCTAGTATCCCATAATACAAGCCCTACAGTGCTTATACTTGGGGCAAGGTTAATTCGTGTGAGTTAAAAAAAAAGAAAATACTTTCATTCACCAGTCCGCGTGGGGCCCGTGTGGTGGGTCGTGGCCGTTTTTATTTTATTTATTTTTTATGAACGACCTGATGTTAAGTATTGATAAGGCCGAAGATGGAAGCGAACCTCCCCAGGAATCTTCAGCCACTGATGAGGAACTGGCTATCTTATCTCTAACTGCCGGAACACAACAATGCTGAAAACATTGCTGTTATGGCGTCAGACTTAGATAAGATGGTGGTATCTAGTCAGGCGGATTTACAACAAATCCCACCACCAACCAAACCGAATACAATATGTACCCCCGCTGGGACCCCTGGGTCTGATACCGGTGGTTGTACTTCTAGACCACAGAGGCGGTTAACTCCTCTTCCCTATTCTCCCTTACAAGGAAGGCCAGTGCCCCAGCAGTGGGGACATAAAAATTGTTGATGATGATGTAATTTGCATACAATGTTAAACATGTATTGCTACTTTCTACCACAAAACGTGAAAATGGTGTATAAGAATCTATTATTGTGTCAACATCCAAAATTGGTGAATTATAAAAAAATAATTAAACACACGCAAGGCAACGATAATGGCTTGTGATTGTGACGTAATAAACGTCTTAATCGCTTATATTCTTGGGGTAAATCAACACCTTCACGTATCTATTAAAATAATTGGACAGCCATGATGAATTAACAACATACACGCGAACGTCAGCTTTGTTTATATTTGCTTGTACGTCAGACATGATCTGACATGTTCCAAGCGGTATTTCACAAAAGTAAACCTTAATGGACAGATGTTACAGTGTATGTTTGGTTTAGTAAATGATGTTGTTAGGGAATCCTACGTTTATATTTGACAGAATGTCATGTCAAGCTGTCAACGACAAGGGTGTTTGTGTTTTAGTAGTACACAAGTATAATTTTAGACCTTCATCAATTATGGTACACACTTCGTTAGGCTGATTATCTAACGGAAACTTGGTTCAGCAGGTCTACCATCATATATTAGAAACCATCATTCTCATAAAAACGTTTTGCTTGCGTTTTGTTTTTATTGAAGTTGTCACTTATTGACACACTTCAAGATGGCGATGGTTGAGCGAAGACGTCACAATACTTCTTTCAAAAACAAGCTTACTTTACGAGATTCGTAGTACGAAATAGCATGGTAAGATTGAAACAATACTGCGTTAAGAGATGGCGGTAGGCCCCCAGTTTCAGTTTCGTACTGTCATTACTGTTACATTTTCATACTGTATGACATCAACAACAGCGACGACACTGAAACTCCTATTGCTTCTTTCGTCTATTTTTCTATATTTTTGAATATGATTCGCAAAGTAATGTAATCAATTTAATAATGATATCTTCGTTAAAATTTTACTAAATTATTAAATTATGACCTTTATTTCCGACCTTACTTCTGATCTATTCGAAAAACTCGAGCGTCTCCAAAATTTTTCAATACGGTTCATATTTGGTTTACGCAAATATGACCATGTCTCCCAATACCTCCAACAACTTAACACTTTCGCGGACAGTGAACGAGACACAATAGAATTTTTATTGTTATGACTGCTATAGCCGTTCAGTGTCCGGGAAAGGGTTAAGTGGCTTCCCATACGACGTCGCAGAGAAACGCACATCGTCTCCTTTCTCTTCTCCGTGCTGTTCAATCCAGAAACTCCTTATTATCAAAAATAACACTTTAAACTCTCTTCCTCACGTGATCTCCCCCTTCTCTCCTCTGATAATCTCCGTCTTTAAACCTCTCCTCGCTCGACCAAATTCTATAGCCAATCCTTCACGTGCCAAGCTATTTCTTTATGGAACTCCTTGCCTGACACAATTAGACGTGCACAGACCCTCAACTCCTTCAAGTCCCAGGTCAAGGAGTTCTTCCTATCCCATTAAACCTTCCTTTCCATACAGAACTCCCGCTTTATTTGTTTATTTTCGGACTCTTAACTGCATTAACTTTAATTTTATTGTATTTGTAGTAAATGTATTTTATTGTATATCTTATTGTATTCTTAGATATGTTGTTTTCTATTAATTTCTTCGTTGCGCACCTACTACCCTCATCCCTTCTTCCAGTTTTTGTGTCGTACGCGTTGCCTGGAAGAAATTGCTGCTAAGACCGCCCTTTGTACAACAAAATTTGTTCAATGTTTTTCTTTTATACATGTATTTGCTGTCTGTGTGTTTGCAAATAAAGTGTTATAAAAAACTAAAAATAAAAAAACTCCTTATAATATTACTTTATATCCAGTGACACTGATACATGATGAATTTTAATATTACATACAGGGTTTTTCATAATCAGGGTTGTAAAAATGTAAACATGTGACTCGTGGCACCCATTTTTAATCAGAGTCCCGTGACGTGAATTTTCTTGTTATTACGCCGATACGATCGCGACCCGTGTCAGTAAATTTTTGTCAACATCATTTAAATGTAATTATTTCGATAATTAAAATGTATAATTAGGGAATTAAACAATAGTTACGCAACATAACATAGATGGCGCTTTATTATCCAGTAGTAAAGAGCTAATGAGTTGGTAATACTCAACTCGACTATAGTCAGTTCACCGGAAGAACTTAGTACTGAGAGAATTTGCTGGGTCGTAATTGGCTGAAGCTTTTTTTTAATATAAATAATTGCATACAGTCACATCAATTATCTAGCCCACGTTAAGTGTCATGAAGGACTTGTGTTATGGATACTATAAACATGCTTATTTACTTTTTTTTGTAAATACATACATAATATACATATTAAACACCCAGACCAAGACAAATAGACATGTTCATGCACACAAATATTTTTCTTGTCCGGGGATCGAACCCGGGACCTCTGGCGCAAAAGGCGGGTTAAGTACCCCTTCGCCAAACAGATCGTCGAAGTTAAGGCGCATAGGCAATCTTTTTGCTTGTGATTGGCAGTCGATAAGGCGCATAGACAATGCACCTTGTCCTCAGCCAATCACTAGCGAGCATATTCTCTCTGTAGTAGCTCGTTTCGGCGAACAGACCATAGTTAAAATGGCGCGTTGATTCAATGGTAGTCACATAGATTTATCATTGGTAGCTGCGTTGCTACAACTAGATACCGCGCGTCATACAAACAACTGATCACAAAATGTGATCACAAATTTTGACGTTTTTCTTCAACCAACCGACTCGGAGACGAACCAACGAACTCAGTAGACTGTGCCGTTTTTGGCAGATTAAAACGGTCACGAGCTAAATGTATAAGGGCGGTATCTATAGTCGGATTTTTAATTCAGCGGAGTAATTTGACAGGTGTCAATGTCACTTCGTAAAAATAATCCTGCTTTAAACGTTTTTCGTAATGATTTGCGCAAATCCAGTTCCAGTTTAGTAAGTATTGATTCCATTCACGCACACAAAGTCAATATTATCATTATAGCTACATTTTAATTCAGCATTATTTTAACAAAGTGACATTGACAACCTGTCAAATCACTCTGATGAATAAAAAATCGGACTATAGTAGTAGCAACGCGGAGATCAATGATAAATCTATGGGCAGTCAGTTAAATGACAGGCCCTTAGCTTGCGCACGCCTTCACAGTCATATTCTATATCTTGATCGGCATATTTTGCTTAAAATGCCAAGAAGGATTGCGGTTGCGCGTAAAGCTCTTTTCTCGGCGTGACATTAAATGCAAAATGTTTATAATAAAAAGGTTTAATATCCGATTCCTAATATACGGCGGGGACACACGTCCGGACAGATTTTATACGTTCCCATCGCCTCGCATCTTTATAGGGTCACGTAAAACGGAACGCTTTTTATGCGTAACACAAAGCATTTTGATGTTTTAATGTCACAATTTATGTTTCCCCATTTTGTTTTTACATACAACTGGTGTTGTGATATTATCTGGTGCTGGAATTAAATTTTATTCGGTTACATTAGCATGGGCGTTTGTAATTGGGGTTTTACGCACCAGGAGGTCTACTCTCTAAGCACGAAAACCGTAGTTTTGGCCTAAGTTACGGACGTTTCCTACTCCGTATCACAGACAGCTTATTAGTTCGGAGACCCGAACTAAGAATGAATGAGAATACGTTTTGATATTGTCCCTACTCCCAATGTGTTGGACACCAGGGAGCCTACCGTCATTTTTTAGAGACCATCATGTCATAAGAACGTTTTTTTTTCTTCTGTTTTCCTTTTGTTTCAATAGTGTTTAAATTCGTATCGCAAACTTCATATAGTTTTTTTTTCATTCCTGCCCAATGACACAACCATTGAGATCTATCTATGGAGATGAAATATTACAAAAAAGAACGTGCCTACCTGCACTTGATGGTACTTTGTAATGACGGACTTGACTAGGAAGCTCCTGAACATTCGCAAGAAAAATATCGACATCCAAATACTCATGAATATATTTGAAAAATGTAAGTTTCTATAAACAATGTACATCTTTATTCATTGTTCCTGCCAACGAACGAATTGAAATTGTCATATTTTGACACACTTCACACAAAACCTCCGTCAAAAAAATATTGTTCACCTCACACGCTCTGAAAAGGAGGTTTGTCAATCAGTTTAGACGTAGAAAATCGCTTTTTGCGGCCTAGCGCGGCAAAGTACTTTTTTAATTGAATACCTAAAAATATGTCATAATGCGTTCCGAATCGCACTATTCACTTTTTTGTTATATTTGATTCTTATTTTAAATAGCTTTAAATTAATTATAATACTTAGTTACTCCGTTTTCGTTTTATTATATTATTTTAGTTCATTGAATAAGAAAAACAATAAGATCAAACTATTTGTTATAAGAATTTTATATTAGGCTGGGTGAGATTTCACAACTTATAATTGGATTTCGGACTGTGACATAAATCATTATTTTTAAATTGTCTTTGTCTTGTACCTCATGTCAGTGTCAACATTTACGGAATCGTTTTTATTCTTATTAATAAGTAACAATATATTCCTACTTTAAATAACTTTGAATTAACTATAATACTCCCGTTCGCTGCGCCCGCGCAAGCAGCACGCAAACATGCCGATGGTACGATCGCCGACAATTTAATGATTTCTTCACTGCTGGTACTGATGTAGCCTGTAACGATAATCAAAAGCTCATAAATCAACAACGTATCCCTAATTCTGTTTTCATAAAACCAGTTTCAGAAGCTGAAGTAAGAAAAGAAGTAATGCTATTAAAATTTACAAAATCTGTAGGATACGACGAAATCTGTACAAAGATTTTAAAAATGTGCATTGATGATATAGTTCCTGTCTTGACACATCTTATAAACTTATCTTTCTCTACCGTGAAGCTTTTCCCTGAAGCTCTAAAACAAACAGTTATAAAGCCTATGTACAAAAAAGGAAACTGTGATGAAATGAACAGTTATCGTCCCATTGCATTAACACCGATACTGTCAAAAGTAATAGAAAAGTTAATGTATAAACGCTAATTGAATTCTGTAAAAAATATAATATTATAAACTCAGCACAGTATGGTTTTCAACAAAATAAATCGACTACGTTAGCTGTACACAAACTTATTGATACGGTGGTAGCTAACATAAATAAAAAACAATTAACCACTGCTTTATTTATCGATTTGTCTAAAGCTTTTGACCGCGTTTCCCACCCACTATTATTAAGGAAACTCGAAACCATTGGCATCAGAGGGCCTGCTTTTGAGTGGCTAAAGTCATACCTTGACAATAGGAAACAGTGTGTTGTTGTCAATAAATTAAACCAAAATAATGAAGTTGATTCGTACTCGTCAACATACAAGAGAAATGAATGTGGTGTACCGCAAGGCAGCGTGTTGGGACCACTTTTATTCTTACTATACATTAATGACATTACGCAAGTAACCAAGCATAAATGTATTTCATTTGCAGACGACATTTCGATTGTAGTGACATCAGATAATAAAAAATGTACGACTAATGAACACGAAATTGACATTAATCACACAATTCATAATTTAATTAACTACCTTGACATGCATAATTTAAAAATCAATCTGACAAAAACTAACTATATTCAATTTAATAATCATAAATCTATTAACCTTAATATTCAGTATAAAGATGTAAAAATAGAAGAAGTTATACAAACAAAATTTCTAGGGTTAACAGTAGACCGTGATATAAATTGGAAAACTCATGTAGATAATGTTTGTATTAGAACCAATAAGTTCTTGTATGCTTTAAAACAAGTCAAGAATGTGACAAATGTTAATACAGCTATATCTACTTACCATGCCTATGTGATGTCTTTATTACGATATGGCTTAATAATTTGGGGTAATAGTACAAATGTCAACAGAGCTTTCATTGCTCAGAAAAAATGCATACGAGCCATGTGTGGTGTTCCTCCACTCACATCATGTCGTACTTTATTTCCGCGTCTGGGCTTACTGACTCTGCCATCACTTTACATATTTGAGGTATGCGTATTTGTAAGACAAAATATTAAACTATTTAAGAAAGCTTGTGATATTTATCCCCGCAATACTAGAAATCCAAATAGACTTGTACTGCAAGAAAAACCTCAAACATTACAGTATTCTAAGAGCTGTCGTACTATGTGTGTTAAATTGTTTAATAATATACCTGATTATATGAAATGTTTAAATATCATTCATTTTAAAAACAGTTTGTTTAAATTTCTATTGACGGAAAACTTTTATGACATTAGTAATTTTTTGACTAAACGATATAATTAAATAACTTGCAATTTATATTCTATGAATTCAACACTTCAAAGTTTAATGTAATGTAATTTAATCAAATCTTCAAATATTATCGTATAAGTAACTGAATTTAAGATAAAATGTTAAATTTGCATGCTTAAATAGGCGAAACATGATTTACAAATATTGTAACCTACCATCTTAATTACCATGTTTGTGGCAAATAAATAAATGAAATGAAATGAAATGACATTTGAGGTCGCTACTAATCGCAGTAGCGAAATAAATAGTGAAATACAGTGCAAGTGCAACGGGAGCAAAGTTGTTATAAATGAGCTGTTCGCCTTTGTAAGTAACAAGGTTGACACCTTACCAGAAACGGGCATTATACAGATATGTCTGAGTGCTTACTCTGTTGAAGAAATTGAAAACGCTAGGTCAGTTACCTATAGGCTGCTGGCACCGTCAAAGAAATTCCTACGAAGAAAAGAGGGAAGTGAACAAAAAAGTATCCAGGAAATTATTAAATTGATAAAGGATTTCGAGCCTGATTGTTTACCAATTTTTGTAGCTAGAAATTTAAATAAATTACCAGCTGTTTCATTCGACTAATTGACGTGACAAGTTTTTTTAAAACAAATGGCTTTACTCCAGTCTGACGTAGCCTCTTTGAGGGCCAAACCATCTGAAATTACTGCAGAATCTGCAGATATAACTTTGATAAAGGCGGAGTTGGAAGAAGTAAAAAAAATGTTACCAGAGCTTTGGGAAACTCGCAATGTTAACAGTAATATGACTAACGACCTGTTTCTTGAGTCTTATCATGATGATAAAAACAACAGAAACAATGCGAACTATAATGTGACAAAGAATATTGCGGGTAATCTCGAGCCAGTTAAGGAATCGTCCGCAAGCGGTCGCCGCGCGGTGCGAGCAGAGACCACGTGTTACGCGGGGCGGGGAGTGCCCTCAGCCGGCTCCTACCCAGACCGCTCGGACACAGCGCGCACCGTGGCAGCTAGTTACCTACAAAGTCTAATAGCGAAGTGAACAATATGCTATCGCAGCGACAATCGAATGCGGCTGACGGAATGACGCCATATACACCTTCTTATAGGGATATTGCAAGCACGATCCATACTGAATCGCAAAATGATAAGGATAGCGCAGGTTTTACGCACGTAAATTATAGAAAAAATAATAAATACCCTTATAGAAATGAAAGAGGCACTTGCAGAAAATCAGTAAGCTACAGGCGGCGGAATCATTTGCCTATGTATACCTCTCACGTACGAAAAAAGAGATAACAGAAAGTGATATAAAAGATTATATAAAAGAAATGAAAGAAGAATGTTTGGAAGTTCAATTATTAACTTAAAAAAGGCAAACTAATTTTAATTCATTCAAAATAAAGATATTAGCAATAAAGCTAAACATGTTTTTAGATAAGGATTTCTGGCCAGAATATCTGGTATTTCGAAAATATCGTGAACCGCGTTCATATAACATGAACCAAACTGCTCCTATGAAACCAACATGATAGTACAACCCAAAGACAGTATTTCTTTCGTATCTTTCAACTGTAAGTCGATTAAAAGGTCAGTTCAACATGTACGAGATCTGTGTAAAACTGCAGACGTAATAGCTCTTCAAGAAACTTGGTTGATGCCACATGACCTGGGCTTTATGAGTAACATCGATGCTGAGTTTGGCTGCTTTGCGAAGTCCTCGGTGGATACATCTGCTGGTGTGCTGCGGGGGCGACCCTATGGCGGTACTGCGCTGATGTGGCGTTCGAGCTTATTCTCAAAAGTTCATATAGTGCAATGTGATAGTGATCGCATCGCTGCAGTACGCTTAGTGCAGGAGGATCGTAGTGTACTCATGTTTCAAAAAAAAAAAAAAAACAAAAATATTTATTTTGTAACTAGAGTAAAGAATTACATAGATTCCTGGAGCCCCCTTTTAGATATAAAAATATCTGTGCCAGGAGGCCCCGCACTTCCATATCGATTTCAGTACTTCTAGTTATGTACAAGACTTACAAACTAATGTGTTTAGTATATACATGCCCACCGATTGTGAAGATAATCTTTCGGAATTTTCTCAGTGTCTTGCGCATATTAGTGCAGTGATCGAAAGCTCCGAGACTGAATGCGTTTTGATCCTGGGTGACTAAAACGCACACCCGGGTGCTCTGTTTGGGATGGAGTTGATGGATTTGTGGTGAGCAAATTTTACTTTACAATGCTACCGCTGCCAACTTAGTGACGGACTTGTATGTTAAATATGATTGTTTCTGGTCGAACCATCTCCCTTTAGTCATTAATTGTAATTTTAAGTGTATAAACTGAAAGAAAATGTATTTGACGTTAATTTAAAAAATAATTTTAAACATATTTGGGGCCATAGGGACCGGAAACAAATTGATCTGTATAATAAATATTGTGACAAGAATTTGAACTATTTAATGGAAAAAAATATAATTTTAATAATGAATGTTTTAATAATAATTTTGTATGTAAAAATGATTATCATTTTAAATTTATTGACGAAGTATACTTTGTTACTGTGATAATATTACAAACTGCCGCAGAACAAAGCTTTATAAGCTTGTTGCAATGTGTGAGAAATACGCAATAGAACACGATCTTAAGTACAACAGCAACAAAACTGAAATGGTAATTTTCAGGTCGGGTGGGGGACCCCAGAATGTACCCACGGTATATCTTAATGGTCAACCCATTAAGATAGTACAGAGTTTTAAGTACCTTGGTCACATCGTAAGAACCAGCCTCAAAGATGACGCCGATATAGAGCGACAACGTAGGGCCCTGTGTGTCGTAGGTGATATGATCGGACGAAAGTTCTGCAGGTCTTCGCATGACGTGAAAGTGACGTTGTTTAGGTCTTTCTGCCAGACTTTTTACACGTGTCAGCTCTGGACTAATTATACCAAGAAGGCGCATGACGCCATAAGGGTGGCTTATAACAACATCTTTAGGTACCTGATGAACCTGAAAGGCTATTGTAGCGCTTCAGAGATGTACACTGAAACTCGGGTTGACTCTTTTAACGCTATACAGCGGAAGAGAATAGCGTCTTTCATGTCCAGAATTAACACGTGTAACAATGTTATTGAAAGGGGTCTGGCAGACAGACTTATATTATCGTCAACTTATAGACCTTGGGTGGCTATTGCCACCTAGACAGACGGATGTATAATACTATTATACTTCATATTTTTAATTATTTTTATTGTATTTTTAATTTAATTTTGTAATTTTATGATTTTAACTTTAAAATTTTATAACATTTTTATAAATTTATAAATTGTATGTTGTAATTTTAATTTTTACAATGAATTGTAAATTGTATGGATCGTGTGTCTGAAATAAAGATTTATTATTATTATTATTATAAACAACGAGAATAATGTATATTTAGATTAAACTTTATGTTTAAAGAATTTTTTACCGGAAGTTGTCCGCGAAAACAACCATAAAATGTTCCGTGAAAAAAAAATTATACCAACCGAATTGAGAACCTCCTCCCTTTTTGAAGTCGGTTAAAAATTGTGTGTTGAAAAAGCAGAAAAGTTTTTAGTGTCTTGTACCTTTGAAATCCTCGCTTCGCTCAGGATTCAATCCTAGAATCCTTCACTTGCTCAGATTTCAATAAAGGTTGGTTATTAACTTGCCACTAAATAACCAACTTTCCAGCCTTGCATAACAATAAATAATAATTGTTTTATGAGGTTCGCGGTACGAAGTGACATATAAAAATAATGCGCCGATAATGTTTGACAGAAAACAATATTGCGCTAAGAGATGGCGGTAGGCCAGCAGCTGCTGCAGTACATCCGAAATCAATAGAGAGTAGGCTCCATCCGTAGTTTCGGGAAACTTACTATTCAGTGTTTCTTTTTTTTCCGCCCCTTAATCATAATCAAATGAAAACCGCTGGATTAACAGCCAGCATTATTTATTTTTCATAAATAATTTTATTACTCTTTTTTACCTACAAGCCTTTTTACCTCTGAAGCGGTGAAGTAACTTTCACAATGTTTTTTAAATGAACAACGGTGAGACAGTATAGTATTATCGATTTATCTCGAAGAAGGTTGTTAAAATATTGCTTACATTTCCAAGTATGTTTGAGAAAATAAACTTACTATTGTTTTATGATTTTAATAAGATGTAGTGAATTGTAGTGTATATAGGTAGCAGAATCATATTAATACACTTTTGGGTCTAATTTACCTGATGTCCTTTGCTCTTTTTCATCGCGTCCAACTTACCTCAGTGTCTCAAGACGAAAGTCTACGATCACTGTGTGTTGCCAGTGATGACTTACGGCAGTGAAACGTGGTCCCTAACTATGGGTCTGATAAGGAGGCTCAAGGTAACTACGTAAAGTTACTGACATCGCTCGAAGGATTGCTGAGCTGAAGTGGCAGTGGGCGGGACACATAGCGAGAAGAACCGATGGCCGTTGGGGCGGAAACGTTCTGGAATGGCGACCGCGTACCGGACGACGCTCCGTGGGTAGGCCCCCCACAAGGTGGACCAACGATCTGGTGAAGGTCGCGGGAAGCCGCTGGATGCGGGCAGCGCAGGACCGATCGTCGTGGAGATCCTTTGGGGAGGCCTATACCCAGCAGTGGGTGTCATGTGGCTGAGACGACGACGACGATGCAATTTTTTTTTTTTTTTTATATTCCTAAGCTTTTTGCTTAGCCAGTGCTCAACCCTCACGATCTAGGCGAAAGCTATCTGATGGACTCAAAGAAAATGTCCACTCCTTTACTTTTTCTCAGTAACCAAGTAAATTATCTTCGTGAATAGTACCATATGATGATATTCTGTTCATTTGTATTCTGTGTGCCGTCTTCGATCGGAATGACGTCACGTCTCTTCTGATAGACGACGAGTTGTAAATTATTTGGGGATACGGAAATAGCTAGTTTCCGATGCCAGACGATTTGAGCTGATAGTGTTCTTTGAAAGTTTAGATATGGGTATTGCTCGAACGAGTTAAAAAGGTCTTTTTATCGATTTACTAGGGTGTAGGTATAAAGAGAGGCCTAGTACGAAAAACTTTCGAGTAAGTATCGAGGAAGTAAAATACAAAAATGTATGAGATATTGAGCAGCAAACGGAACTACATTTTTCTATACATTTTTGACATTACATGCTCGATACTATTTCGATAGTTTTTCCTGCTGACACTACTGAGGTGCCGGAAAAGATACGCATTAAAGTAGTAGGAAAGTTATGTTTATTTAAGAGGCCCTCCATACTAACGTAATACTAAAATGATTTGAAATTATAGCATTATTTTTGGATTAAGCTAGTATTTACGACCTGTTTGGCGCAGAGGTACTAAACTCGCCTACTGCGCCAGAGGTCCCGGGTTCGATCCCCGGACAAGACAAATATTTATATGCATGAACATGTCTATTTGTCTTGGTCTGGGTGTTTAATATGTATTTAAGAAAAGAAAGAAAGAAAATTGTATTTATTTGGGACAAACACGAAAATAGGAAACATCAAAATAACACAAAAAGAAGCACAGGTTTGTCCCAAAGCATAATGCTTGGCTTTTTGGCTAGCGCTGGTCTTCCGTCGGTACCGTTTTGGTGGGGCTGAGAGCCATGCTAACCAGCACATATATATATTATATATGTGCCGGTTATATATTTTATATTTATGTATATATTTACAAAAAAATGTTTAAAATTATGTTTATCCGTTATCTAGTATCCATAACACAAGTTCTTCATGAAACTTAACATGGACTAGATAATTGGTGTGATTGTATGAAATTATTTATTTATTTTTTATTTTATTATGATTTTGTAATTTTTGCATCTTTAATGCAATTTTTATACTTATGGTAAATTTTCTCAGACGGGGACTTGTGGCCGAGTTAATTTTTTACAATATTTTTCTATTAAAAATTTAACATAAGTATAATTTATTTTGTTTATTTACCAAGGTTTCCATTATAAAAATAATCCTAAACACTTACTAAATCCTAACTAATATTATAAATGCAAAAGTGTGTTTGTTTGTCCTTTCTTCACGCCCTAACTAAGCAACCAATCGACTTGATTGACATAGAGTTAGTAGCAAGGGCGGAGAGTAACAAATAATTTAGTACCCCGATATTCCTACAGGATCGGAAACCATGCGGGTAAAACCGCGAGCGGAAGCTAGTTAAAAATATTAATTTTATATGAAAAAATAATAATTGGCATCATTTTTTATTGGGTAGATATTTTGGATTTTTTACAGTCTAAATCCAAATAATATCACAACCTAGACAATCATGCTCAAATTTTAAATTACTTTGGTATTGCGTTTGTATGGGAGACTAACGTGTCGAGGGCCTCTTATGACAGAATGATTGACATTTTTATTTACATTATGATAGATGTTTAATAAATAAAATAATTGACGGTTGTCTTATGATAGACTAATAAAGAAACAAAAACTACGATTATATAAAAGTATATAAAATATTAAACAACAACAACAACAAAATACTGTCTTTTCTCTTCACAATAATTTTCTACACAATAAATTTGGTTTTTACAATACATTAGTCATGACTACATTTTTAAATTATTGTGGAGACTGGTGCCCGTACTAAGAAACCCGTTTTACAAGTCACCAGGCCTCCACGACCCGGATCACAGTGTTGTATTATTTACAAAACCAAAAGAAAAGGTGTCTCAAACTATTATTGAACAGCCCAAGTGAAATACTAAATAAGAAAATATAGCAGAATAATGAAATCAACTTGTCTCATATCAAGGTGAGATAAAGAAAGTAACAGTGTTAGATCAAGTATGTGATGCTATCGGATATTTGTTCGTTTAAGTAGTAATATAAAATATTTAATAATATAACTTGTTAGTAGACAATACTCGGCTAGCTGTGTAGAATAGCACTACCCTTCTTATCCTGTGGGTGTCGTAAAAGGCGACTAAGGGACTCAGCCTTCAGGAGACGGGCAGCAGCGTCTCCTACAAACTTGGCCATACTGCGATCGCCAACCCGCCTGCTAAGCGTGGCGATTATGGCAAGCCCTCCCTTTGGGGGAGGCCTATACCCAGCAGTGGGTGTTATGTGGCTGAGACGACGACGACGACGATGAGGCAATATTTAGCAGAGCCTCTGTGTCAGCATAGTTAGTTTCTTGTAGCCATTTCCTTAGTTTTGATTTGCATTCTTTGCGAGTCATCCGGTTTAATGAAAGTGTTTTATTAAATTTGTTGTATATATGACCACTTAAGAAGCTATAGAATTTTGAGAAGAAAGTCGTGTTAAAACGCGCTGTCGGGCACACTTTGTTGCACCTCCTTAGATTCGAAAACAAGCCAGGATTAAATACAGTTCTGAATGCTTACGAATAGCAGTGTTTAAGACGAATAGGTGTCGGACAGTCAGTACTTCCCATTTTAGATACAGCTCCTTTATTGGGAAAAGAAAAGTTAGTCGAAGACCTACTTTTAGGACTGCTCTTTATGCTCTCTCCAAGTCAAGGATTGAGGTTTTAGAGCTTCCACCCCAAGTGGTAATACAATAGGTAAGTAGAGATTGGACCAATGCAAGATAGACGGTTTTAATATTTTTGGGTCAGCAATGTCACGGAGGTTCTTAAAAATATAAATCTTGTTGCGAATTTTTGCTGTGGTTGCCTCGATGTGAGATTTAAAATTAAGATTTTTATCTAGTATCACCCCAAGGTATTTTCAGTGTTACCAATGTTATCAGTTTTTTTCTAGTTTTGGACAGGCACAAGGGACATTTTGAGGACAGCAATTAGAATGTGAGGTAATGATCATTGTAGGGCATATGTTTGTAGTTTCTAAGAGAGAATGGGATGTATTTTGTTTATTGGCCATCATCCAGTTCTTAACGATGTTAAAGCCATTTTGAGCATGAGTAAAACTTCTTCCCATGTAGGTATCTCCAACAAATAGAAGGGCTGTGTCGTCAGCAAATGTGATCATTTTACCTTTATTTAATCGGAGATTACAAAGATCGTTAATATAGGTTAAAAACAGGGTTGGTCCTAAGGAACTTCCCTGTGGTACACCGATGTCGATAGATAAGTCATCACTGTACATATCAGCAATCATAACTTTGCAATCATAACATGTTGGTTGTTCCCGACTCCGAGCCTTTCTAGCTCGTTTAGAAGGAGGTACCTACATTATTGAAGTTTATGGTGGTTCTTAAAAACGAAACACAAGAATTGCAACAACACTGATGCAGATAAGTAGGTACCTATTCTGAACACATTTAGGCGGACTTTTACCAACTGACTTGAAATATGTTTAGCGCTAAACAAATTTAAAACATCGCTCTGTCACTTTTGACTTCAAACGAATGACTGAAATGCATGGCATTTTAAATATGGTTAGCGCTAAATGTGTTAATTGACAATTAGTGTCGCCATTAGTTGCATATCCATAAATAATGCAGCGTAACCCACTCTTTTCCCAAAAGATATCATAATAAACACCGCCTACTTTATTATAAGTTATCAAAAGACGCAATTTATAACTTAACCCTGAACTAACTTTCGGAGGGTTGACCTCAAGTCGACGCGCACTGTTCACGGGAAAAATTACAAAAGTTCTACCTCATTACTCAAAAAGTATAAAATCTGTCTTACTCCCTATTCTTGTATGCGCCCCAATAAATTCATTTCGGTTTAATCCGCAAGCCTTTTTAGATTTATGGCACTTGACTTAAGGTTTATAATTTTAAAATACGATGGTTTTGGTTTGGATTTGAATTTATGGTGCGAAAATATGTTGAGTTTTATCTTTAGCATCGCAATTTATACTTACTGACATTATGCAATAATTGAATATAGATTCTATAGTATTGGTATTATAGCAGGGGTACTAACCACACCTTCTGCGCCAGAGGTCCCGGGTTCGATCCCCGGACAAGACAAATATTTGTGTGCATGAACATGTCTATTTGTCTTGGTCTGGATGTTTAATATGTATATTATGTATGTATTTACAAAAAAATAAATATAAGTATGTTTATCCGTTGTCTAGTATCCAAAACACAAGTTCTTCATGATACTTAACGTGGGCTAGATAATTGGTGTGATTGTATGGAAATATTTATTTATTTATTATTGGTATACGTAAGATGGACTTAAAATGTCTCAATTTTGCAAGAATCGTCTGCCTATGCTGAAATGTTAATACCTACAGTGTTGTATGTTAGTGTGTCGAATGAAAGACATTTTTTCATAGATGAATGTCCAGTGAGCGAATCCTGTGCTAGAATACTGCTGGAATAATTTAAGCAGCCACTGGAACGTCATTCCAGTGAACAATCCAGTGTAGTGATTGTGATCCAGTATAGTAATATTTTTTTTTAAAGACTGAAATAACGTGAAAGTTTTATCCAATCCACACTGGAGTGGATTGATTCGCTGGATTATTGAATAACGGCCAAGTTCCGAACAGACACGAGAGCGTTATAAGGTCTCCAGCCATAGGGCTTTGCGAACCGATAGCGAAGGTTCTTTGACAGCAGGGTGTAACAGCCTAGACTGAATATAGATTCAGTAACAGACTAATTGTCCGTCAATGTAGCAAACTGAAGTGGCAATGAGCTGGTCACATCAGTCGTAGAACCGACGAGCGTTGGAGCAGACGGGTTCTCGAATGGAGACCATGTCTTGGTAAACGTAGTGTAGGACGCCCCCCTGCTAGATGGACCGACGACCTGAGAAAGGTTGCGGGTAGTGGCTGGATGAAAAAGGCGGGAGATTATGTCTTGTGGCGCACCTTGGGGGAGGCTTACGTCCAGCAGTGGACTGCAATAGGCTGAATGATGATGATAGACTAATAAAACAAAACCGTTACTGACTGACCGATAATGCACAGCTCAAACGGCTGAACCGATTAAGAAATTTTGCATGCAGGAACCTTTAACGATGTAGGCGACTACAAAGAAAGGATTTTTTGTTATTCCCACGGAACGGGAACCACGCGGGTGAAACCGTGGGCAGCCGCTAGTCAATGATATGAATAAAAAGTACAAAGTAAAAATTACTGAATTTGAACCAGGCATTACTATTCTTATTGCTTAATTACAATAACCGCCGCTGTGGTCTAGTGGTACAACCACCGGTATCAGACCTAGGGGTCCCGGGTTCGATTCCCAGCGGGGGTACATATTATATTCGGTTTGGTTAGTGGTAGGACTTGTTGTAAGCCCGCCTGGCTAGCCACCACCATCTTATCTAAGCCTGACGCCATAACAACAATGTTTTCAGCATTGTTGTGTTCCGGCAGTTCGAGATAAGATAGCCAGTTCCTCAGTGGTTGAGGATTCTGGGAGAGGCTCGCTTCCATCTTCAGCGGCTTCCATCTTCTTGATAAGGCTGCCTTATCAATACTTAACATCATGTATGATGAAAGCTAAGAGTCTCGCCGTCATTCATAAAAAAAACTGCGTGCTCAATGTTCTGCTGACTGTACTTTTGTATAAAAAGACATTGAAACATGACTGCTATTGAAACTAAAACCCAAAATATAAACAAGAGCGAATCCCTAAGCTGTTTTATGCGGTAAACCAACTAATGTTTGAAGTTATAAGTTATTGCTGAAGTTGCTTCTTAATTAATGGCGAACCGGCTTAAAATTCTTTATTTACTAAACTTTTTAAAGGGTAAAAAGACCTGAATCTGCCCCCTAATTGTCTAATTTAAAATCTATCACAATCCCTTTCAGACTGTATTGTGATTGTGATATTTTCGTCTGTCATATTGCTTAGACAGATCAATTTCGTTTATTCCATACCTTTTAAAACGCGTCCCGATCACAATCCCTTTCAAATGTCAAAAAGTGACGGCCTGAATAACTTTCAAATTACGAATTGAAAGGGATTGAGATAGATTTAAAATTAGACAATTAGCCCCCTGAGTATCTCTTAGTGATAGGGTCGCCACTAGTGTCTGTCTTGTGTAGTTCATTTATATGTAATGTATTTTTTTTTCGTGTAGGTACAATAAAGAACCATACCATACTTTTTGTAAATGTTTTATAATGATCATTATTATTATTTGTTATTTTAATATGTTCAAAATCAATTTTAGCCATTGCTGGGCTTGGTCTTAGCAATGAGAAACGACTCTCTACCTAACATTAATTTTGCTAGACAATGACCAATTGTTTTATGCACTGTACACGGTAGTCAAACAGACATAAATTGCAAGCATATTCTATTTTTCTGCCATTTTCTACAATTTTTATAACATGTGACTTAAACGATTCTACGAATCGTTCAGCAAGTCCATTGGTAGCAGGGTGGGTGGTGGTAATCACGCAAGAACGGCTGAACGGATTTAGATGGAATTCGAGAGACATATACTTAATAGCCTGGCGACGACCTGTTTGGCGCAGGGGTACTAACCCCACCTTCTGCGTCAAAAGTCCCGGGTTCGATCCCCGGACAAGACAAATATTTGTGGGATGGTCTGTCTTGTCTTGTCTTGGTCTGGATGTTTAATATGTATATTATGTATGTATTTACAAAAAAAAAAAGTATATAAGTATGTTTATCCGTTATCTAGTATCCATAACACAAGTTCTTCATGATACTTAACGTGGGCTAGATAATTGGTGTGATTGTAAAAAGAAAAGAAAAGAAAGAAAGAAGGACATTGGATAATTTTCGCCTTTGGTCGCGTTAAATAGACATTTCTACGAGAAATAAAGTAAGTAAGTACAAAAATCAATGCGGGCTCAAATATATGGAGCCACATAATCTCACAAAATTTATTATCCTACTTCCTACTTATATCATAAAAATGTGAGTTTAGATGTTTCAATGTTTGTTACTCAATCACTCAAAAATGGCTGAACGGATGATATTCGGGACACAAATACCTTATAGCATTGAGAGAAACATACCTTATTTTTTGTCGCGTAAAAATCCCTATTTTCTACGGGAAAATACACTTCATCGCAATAGGTGGCGTAAGTAGTATTTTTAAAAGATGGATTATTGAATTATGTAAAGAAAAGGAAAGATATTTCTTTCTTTCTTTTACTAAATCTTTGTAGACCAAGTTCCAAGTCTACACGGGCGAAGTCGCGGGCGGAAGCTAGTAACATATACCAAATACGCGCGAAAAACTTAACCCTTTCTTTGCAGTCGGGTATAAAAAACACAACAACTTATCACGCATTAAAATGCGTACTGTTTATTGTGTAACAAGCACTTTTATTATTTCCCGTTTCTGTAGGAATATTGGGATAAAAAGTAGTCTATGTTTTAATCCAGGCTATTTTCTATAAGCCCGCCAAATTTCATCAAAATCAGTTCGATAGTTTTTGCGTGAAAGAGTAATAAACAAATAAACAAACTGACATACTTTCGCATTTATAATATTAGTAGGATAATTCTGCCAATTATTTGCAATATTTATATTATAATTCTTACGTGGTGAACTTTTTTAAAACCCACCAATCCGTCATGACCCGTTCTTCCTATCCATCCATAAGGAAGGCCACTGCCCCTGCAGTGGGGACATTAAAAATTGCTGATGACGAGGTTGACAACGAACTTTTTTCAGTTATCTCCGAGCACGAATGTTTATCCCTTGCAGTATGAACGTAATGATAAAACAATACCGATTCGAACCTGCTCCATAAAAAGCAAGTGCTAACTACCCAAAGTAAAAGGTGAAGCATAATCACAAAGGCCGGATTCAGCCGACTATTTCATGGGCCATACGCCGATATTTCGTCTGAATTTTTCATCTCGATATCTGAACATAAAAGCTCTCACCAGACGCAAAATAGTAGCTTAGATCCCAACAAAAAACCCCTTCAACCTTCCACTAGCTGACATTGAATTTTCTGGAGACCGCACGATATTGTCCGGGCATAATAGGACCAATCTGTTGTACGGCAGCGGTCGGTGGGTTGAAGCGTGCGATGAATATAAATACAACACACCATATTACTGTTATATGGTTATATGGTTCACGGTTAGAGGTGAAAGGACAAATTTCTGTGTTGCTTGCTGTGACCTAATTGTGGTCGAATTGAAAAGGGCACATTCGATCTCCTTTGTCGATATAATTCGATGTTGAGGGTTGAATCCGAATTAAATTGGAGGACTCTAGTTTGGATTCGAAATTATTTATGTTTATAGGATGTGAGGCTGTGGTTGTATCGCAGTGGTTAGCTACTTAATAGGTTTTTATAGATTTGGGATGAAACACCTCCATGGAGTCATTATTTTAGGTTTTTTTTTTGCGGACCCGCACTATTTCGAGAGTACAAGCTTAGGTATGGGGTTAGGGGCGTCAATTGTGTTGCCTCCGCCTTTGATGGGTTAATAATAAATAATTTTACATTTTATTAAACATAGTACTAATTTAAACACATACACACCCTCCGTTTTTAAATTCCTTGAGAAGTTTGCAGAGTATCAAAGATGCCACTTGAGAATAAATAAATAAATATTTTCATACAATCACACCAATTATCTAGCCCACGTAAAGATTCATGAAGAACTTGTGTTATGGATACTAGATAACCTTAGATAACGGATAAACATACATATACTCGTATACTTTTTTTTGTAAATACATACTTTATATAAATATTAAGCACCAAGACCAAGACAAATAGCCATGTTAATGCACACAAATATTTGTCTTGTCCGGGGATCGAACAAGGGACCTCTGGCGCAGGAGGCGGGCTTAGTACCCCTGCGCCAAACAAGTCGTCAAACGTCAAAAGAATAAACTCAGGTGAAACATCACTCTCAAAGGTACCACAACACCACCAAATTTGCCATTGATTTTGTCTAAGATGTTTACCAGAAACTTGAACAACTTTAAACAAAGTAATAATTAATGACTTCTATAAAAAAATAGGTGGCTCGGCCTGCGATTGTTGAGGTTAAGCAACTTTCGCAATGGTCGGTCACGGGATGGGTGACCAAAATTTTACAATCTCTAGCTTCTCCATGCTTCGGAAGGCACGTTAAGCCGTTGGTCCCGGCTGCATTCGCAGTCGTTATACCCCCCCAATCCGCATTGGGCCCGCGTGGTGGGTCATGGCCCGTTGTCCTTATCCATCCATAAGGAAGGCCAGTACCCCAGCAGTGAGGACATTAAAAATGGCTAATGACGATTTAGAAAAAAATATTACAAGAAAATATTATTGGCTCGTCTCAAAAGTTGCCCAGACAGGATTCAAACCTCGACTTCTATATATATAATAATAATTTGTTAAAACGTTTGTTTACATCAAGATTCTGCGAAGAAATGTGTCAATGATAAAGTAAAGTAATACTTAAAATTATTGTCAAAGAGTTTAATATTAAATGGATTGTGCCGAAATTGTTTTCTGTACCAGTTACGGCAAAATTCTATGGAAAATGTTTTTATTCAGAGCAAATAATAATTATTCAAATAGGACCTAATGTTTATGAAATTTGAATATAAAAGAGGATTGATAAGTCGACTTTTTTATTTCTTTCTTCTAGGATTCGTTATTTTTGCCATTGAGAAATATGAATAAGTTGATTTCTTGATCAATAAAGCCTCGTTAAAAGTACCTACACGATAAGATAAATAAGGTACCAAAGTGAGAAGATAATAAATACTTAACTCAAGCGGGTATACGGGATAACCGCCTCTGTGGTCTAGTGGTACAACAACCGGTATCAGACCCAGAGGTCCCGGGTTCGATTCCCAGCGGGGGTACATATTGTACTGGTTTGGTTAGTGGTAGGACTTGCTGTAAATCCGCCTGGCTGGCTACCACCATCTTATCTGTCTGAAGCCATAACAACAATGTTTTCAGCATTGTTGTGTTCCGGCAATTAAAGTAAGATAGCCAGTTCCTCAGTGATTGGGGATCGGAGAACGACCGGGAGAGGCTCGCTTCCATCTTCAGCCTTATCAATACTTAACATCTGGTATGATGAACCCAAAGGGACTCCCCGCCGCTCATAAAAAAAAAACGCATCAAATCGTAAATTATGCATGTCACCTACCTGGACTATGAGCGTTTTGGTCCAATCCTTCAACAACGTTGGAAGAGGTACAGTCGGGTAATTTCCCGGTTGAGCAGTAGAGTTTTATTAGGGAGCTTTATTTAATAGATATGTAGAAAATGTTTATATCACAAATAATAGAACATTAACAGGTATTTCATTCGAATAACAAATTATTTCATTAACCTTAGAACTTTCCGAGATAACTTTTTCCTAAAACAACTCTAGTGGTCAAACCGGAAGTTCCCCGATTGTACCAAATGAACGGTTATGGGATACACTTTATTATGTCGGCTAACGCCCGAAATTAACAACCTATCTGTAGATATGGATAGGTCTATCTGAGATAGCCTAGGATATTTTTGTTAATATGATCATGACAGTTGCTAGGCAACGACACGAGTATCCTAGGCAACTATCTCACATAGCCCTATCCATATCTAAAGATAGGTTATAAATTTCGGACGTAAGTCAATATCTCACGTGGACGTTTTGATAAAAATGGATCGCTATTTCCCTTGGTCAACGCATCACGCATGAACGGATGGAACCACAGACATAGATCTAAATCTATGTCTGTGGATGGAACAATTTCGCTAATTCTTTATTTGTTGTGTTTATTAGTGTCCATCATCATTCATCATCAGCCTGTGGACGTCCACTGCTGGACATAGGCCTCTTCTAGCTCACGCCTATTGTGGCGTTCATAGGAGGCTATTAGCCTACTGCTACCACGCTGGCCAGACGGGTTGGTAGAGGGTTTGTTTCAAGTTTTCCTTCTCTCGCACAGGTGTTCAATGCGTCGAGCCTCTTAGTCGACTCTTACGACATCCCAGGCAAGTAAGGGAGTGGTGACACTTGTATTCTTAGGCCGTCACTACACGGCGTGTGTGCTATTAGTGTCAGGAGAAGGTTATTATGAAATAAAAATCGAAGATCGAAATTCCCTGATGTGGAACCATAGTAGTCCAGCAAAACTATGAGAGATATGAAAATAGCAACTTGGGATTCTTTCAACGTATAACAATCGAAGGTCTGGCACACCTGATGTAGAACCCAGCAGCCCAGCTTAAGTATAAGAGATATGAATATAGCGCCTCGGGTAAGGGTTTTCAGCGAATGAGCACTTTCTGTTTAGGTATAAGAATCGATGGCGGTTGAGGCGGAATGGTTCCGGGATGGCGGACGCGCACCGGGCGATGCTCTGTGGGTGGGCCCCCGTCATGGTGGATCGACGACCTGGTGAAGGTTGCAGGTAGCCGCTTGATGAAAGCGCAAGACCGATCGTTGTGGAGTTCTTATGGGGCCTATACACAGCAGGCAGGGCACTAAGCCTGCCTTCTGCGCCAGAGTTCCCGGTTCGATCCCCGGACAAGACAAATATTTGTGTGCATGAACATGTCTATTTGTCTTGGCCTGGGTATTTAATACGTATATTATGTATATTAGTAATATGTATTTACAACAAAAAAGTACATAAGTATGTTTATACGTTATCTAGTAACCATAACACAAATACTTTATGAAACTTAACGTAGGCACAGAATACTTAATAGTGACGTGGGCTAGATAATTGGTGTGTTTGTGTGCAATTATTTATTTATTAAGTATTTTTTTTATTAAATTATATAGTTACCCATTCGCTTTATTGGAAACACGGAACCCTAAAAATAATGTAATACATCTCGAAAACATCGTCACTTATCACTAAGTAAATCTGTGATCAAAAATACTTGACCATTTGTATGATAATAAAAGTAATAAAGTATGTTTAAACTCCATGTTCGCGCTCGATTTCGGCTTAGAGCTCATAGTATGAAATATTTTACGCTTCAATTGCTTTAATTTCGCATAGTTTGTAACACTGTTGGTTTATGTCCATGACTCTTTCCCGACATTTCGTCCAAGTTGCATTGGCCGTGGTCACTGGGATGATTAATACCCGTTTGAATTTCAATATTTAAAGTGTTTTTTTTTTATGAACGACGTGGATACTCGTAGCTTTCATCATTGTATTTTTATGTCCCCCTGCTGGGGCACCATGCAGGCCCAATGCGGATTGGTGGGTTTTAACGACTGCAAATGTAACCGGGACCAACGGCTTAACGTGCCTCCCGAAACAAGGAGGAGCTCGAGATAGTAGAATAGAATAGAATAGAATAGAAAAACTTTTATTAGTAAATTTTTTTTGGTCACCCATCCCGTGACCGACCATTGTGAAAGTTGCTTAGTCTCAACAATCGCAGGCTTAGCGCGCGAACCACTGAGCCACGGGCTCCCCTATCCTTCATCATACCTGATGTTTAGTATCGATAAGGCCGAAGATGGAAGCGAGCCTCTCCCGGAATCCTTAGCCACTGAGGATCTGGCTATCTTATCTCTAACTGCCGGAACACAACAATGCTGAAAACATTGTTGTTATGGCGTCAGACTTAAATAAGATGATGGTAGCCAGCCAGGCGGACTTACAACAAGTCCTGCCACCAAGCAAACCGAATACAATATGTACCCCCACTAGGAATTGAACCTGGGACCCCTGAGTCTGATCCCGGTGGTTGTACCACTAGACCACAGAGGCGGTTAAATAAGTAGTTCATAAAGTGTATATAATAAACTAGCGGTAGTGTATATTATAAAAGCGGATCTCGCGGTTTTACCAGCGTGGTGCTCGTTCCCGTGGGAATATCGGGATAAAATAAAATAGCCTATGTCACTCGGCAGAAATGTAGCTTTCTAATGGTCTAAGAATTTTCTAAATCGGTCCAGTAGTTCCTGAGATTAGCGCGTTCAAACAAACAAACTCTTCAGCTTTATAATATTTGTATAGATACTTGAATATTATTTTAGTTTTCAACCCTTATTTTTATTTCATTTTTATTTTGGCTATACAGCATCATGTTAGAGCACTTTCTGTTTGTATTTTATAACATCTGTAATACCAACATGTTAAATATTGAAATGTGAAACGGGTACCTATGGAGGAACGGTAACGTTTTAAACGTCCGTGTTTATATTGAATTAACGGGGAAATTATGCCGATTTTTTACGCCTAAAACCGCATACGAAAAAAGACGCGGCTCAATAGCAAAAGAGGTGAGAGCGTTTTATCACGCAGTTGGTCGTTGGCGGCGCGGAATGGGCGACGTTTTAAAACGTCCCTTGATAGGTATTTCACCTACCTAATTTTCCCGACGTTTCGGCCAAGTTACCACCGTCCAGAATTTCTCCACGTACCGTCGCACACAACACTAATAGTGTCCCTATTCTGAACCGCAACCGTATTGATATTGGTATTAGTATTGGTGATGGGCTCTTTTCTCCGCATTTAGACTCTCATTTGGTCCGTTATGCGTGAACATAGCATCGGTATGGCTAGTTAAGCCATCCCAGCTCCTTCCAGAAGCGCAGAAGCCTCCTGGGGCGTTCACAGGCTTCTAGGAGCGACCTCACGTCTTTGAGGATTTCTGCCCGTTTTGCGGCCAAACCCACGCACTCCAGGATTACGTGGGCGGCTGTTTCCTCTGCGTCCAGGTATCCCCTACATAGGGGGCTGTCTGTCGCATTCATGATGAATAGTTGTCGGTTTAAAGGTAGGTGACCTGTAAGTGTGCCTACAACTATTCGGAGGTCCGGACGATTAAGGCTTAGCAGTCTACAGGTCAAACGCGGCGAGACTGCAGTCATCGCCTGCTTGGACTGTCTACAGCTTGTTTGATCTACCCAACGCTTATTATGTGCAGCACGAGTACGCTGTCTTACCCATGAGCGCAGTTGGCTGAATGGAAGTGGCAGAATGGGTATGGGTCCAGCCACTGTTGTGGAAGATCCCCTTCTTGCCAGCTCATCGGCGGCATCGTTCCCGTGTGATCCACTATGCCCTTTAATCCATTGTAGGATTACACTGTTGTTGTTGGATGCTAAACGATCCAAGACTCGGTGGCATTCGTAGACAAAACTGGAGTTGATCGTGTTGGCCTCCAGTGCTGTTAGGACGGCCATACTGTCGGTCAGTATGCGGATGTTCAGTTCCTTCATACCTCTAGACAGGGCCGTGGTAGCTGCGTTTATTATTGCAACACATTCGCATTGAAATATCGAACTGTGTTGGCCTAGTGCTAGTGATGTTTTGATATTTAGGTCTTGTGAGAATACTCCGGCTCCAGTGCCAATCCCCATCTTGGAACCGACCGTATAAATTCGGACTTCATGTATGCCAGAGTAGTCTTGGTCACTTTCAAATAACTGTATTTGGTAATTCTTTTCGAAAATGTATTGTTTAGGGATCCTGTCGCATGGGGCAGCGATTAGTGACTCATGTTTCACTAAATTATTCCACAATGTGGAGTGAGGACCCTCATGGTTGTACCACAGACCCAGGTGTTTAAGCCTTATAGCAGCCATGGAGGCTTCCTGTTGTATAAACAGGTCCAGGGGTGTTAGATCCAGAGCTACTTCAAGGGCGACTGTGGGGGTTGTTCGCATGCAGCCTGTTATCGCAGAGCATGCCAATCTTTGGAATTTCTGCAGCTTGTTGATTACGGTTCTTTGCTCTGTTTTGGACCACCAGGCAACGGCTCCGTATGTGATTATGGGACGTATAACAGTTTTATACAGCCACATCGTTATTTTCGGTGATAGCCCCCAGCTTTTGCCAACCGCAACCGTATTCTGATTGTTAGATAACCGCGTAGCAAAAGCGATTATCACTGGATTCCTTGTAGACAATTTAAAACCATCCTCACGATTGAAATTGTTTAGATGTTTTTTAATTTCAATTGTTTCACGAACTACCCTTGAATTCACGGTCATTCACAATTTTCAATATTCATAATGCTACGCGAAAGTTTTAAAAGTGTATATACCAACATGTTGCATTCAATAAATAAAATAGTTATTGAGCTATTTTAAGATGTTTTAATGTTGTCATTTTTCAATGCTATTTTTATACTTATGATAATTTTTTTAATAGAAAAATATTGGAAAATGTCAACTCGGCCACAACTGGATTATTGGCTGCTGCATCATCGATCGTTTAAACACATGAAAAGTTGATTCTTTCGAATGCAAGG
Organism: Chrysoteuchia culmella; assembly: GCA_910589605.1. NCBI lineage: Eukaryota > Metazoa > Arthropoda > Insecta > Lepidoptera > Crambidae > Chrysoteuchia > Chrysoteuchia culmella. The sequence continues at coordinate 18,163,157 of OU342655.1, read as the reverse complement.
ATATTCCTAGCATTGACGTGACAACACTGGCCTACAGTGTATTAAAAACATAAAAGTATTGGAGAATTTCGACGGTAGTCCCCGAGTCGGTAGCTCAGTGATCAGAGCATTGGACCGGATTTCCAAAGGTCGTGGATTCGTGTGTCATCTGAGAATTCACTTATTTGGCCGAGTTGACTTTTTCCAATATTTTTCTATTTTAAATTTATCATAAGTCATTTAGCTATATTACTACGCCAGTACAATAATACTTCAATGGTATAAGTAGTTGTCTTTATATCTATTTATGTATTTGTAATACCTTCGTTGTCTTCGTGCCGTGCCGTGCCGTGTGGTGACGGCCTTTTTTTTTCTTTTTTTTCCAGGGGGAAATGCCCGCGCATACCCCCCCGTCCGGGGAGACAGAGAGGTTATGTGGGACTCAGACCCACTAAAACCCCCTGGGTGTTCCTTCCTCGCGTACGGACGGAGACTACCGGGGCAAGGGTAGCAGTCTACCTGGTCTCCGCCCCGCGGCTGCCCTCTTGGGCCTTCCTCTCTGGGTCGGTGGAGTGACCCAGACTACCACTACTGTTGGGCGCGCGGGAACACCTGGCGCGCCCATCCACAACGGGGGGTCCTAGCTGGACGACGGGATCGTGTGGTGACGGCCTAAGAATACATGTAAGGGTACATGCCTGGGATGTCGTAAGAGTCGACTAAGTGACTAGGTGACGCATTGAACACCTGTGCGAGAGAAGGAAATCTCTGAAACAAACCCTCTACCAACCCGTCTGGCCAGCGTGGTAGCAGTAGGCTAATAGCCTCCTTTAAACGCCACTATAGGCTTGAGCTAGGAGAGGACATATATATACATAGAGACTGCGAACGTCTAGACGTCCGCAGGCTGATGATGTATGTAATACCTTCGTTATTTCCGATACTTGTAACACAAGAGCTAAGCTACCTATCTCGGAATCAAACGTATAAGATGCTAATACTATTACTAGGCTACCCGTGTGATTAACGTTCCCGTGGGAATATCGAGATTAAATGTATCCTTTGTTTTATTCCATCTATCTGTGTGTCAAATCTAATCCAACTCAGTATCGTTTTTGCAGGATTGAGTAACAAACATACTAACTTTTACATTAATATTATTAGTAGAAAGTTTTAATGTTACTTCAAGGTAGCTTATTTGACGTACTTGACAGATGTTTGACATACTTTTCATATCAAAACTGCCAAATCATCTGTCAAGTGAGCTTCTCACAACTTACTTTTAGGCTGAGTTGCACCAGTTAACTTTCACCGAATTATAGTTGTCAAAGCTGTCAAATCCTGAATTGAAAGTGCAATTTAACTTACTGGTACTTAAATAAAAAGGTCTTATTTAGGGCACAATAAGCTATTAGGCCGTAGAGAGAGAGAAAGAGAGAATTTATTGACACATCAACACACAGTTACACATAACACAGATAAAATTAGGATATTATATCACACAGAACATACATACAAACAAGCTATAGAACAAAGATAAAAGATGGCCAATTAGCCGCCTTATTCACAAACCACAATCTTTTCAAGAGTGGAATCTATGCATTTGTCACTGTCACTCACTTCAAAATAGAGAAAGGCAAAGCATAGATTTCGAATCCGATTTCGTGTCCGATGGCTGTTAATCAGCCCGCAGGGCCCTCCCTGCCCCAGCTTGTGTAGCGTCTCAGGCAGCTCGTTTCGATTCTCACCAAGAAAAAAATTGTGCGATTAAAAATTGTTTTTTCTGAGCGTTGGTGTTATCAAACATACGTTGACGCCATTTATCCCTTGTGGGGTTGACAGAGGATCAAAAGCGCAGCTTGAGAGTGAAATGTACAAACTTCCCGGTTGACCAGTAGATTTTTTTTGGGAAACGTTTTCTCGAAAAATACTAAGGATAAAGAAATAATTTATTATTCAAATGAAATACCTGTTAATGTTCTATTATTTGTTATAAAAAGATTTTCTTTTTATGTACTTTCTTAACCCGGCATGAATGAGGTGAGAAATTGTTACACTAGCTATGAGGTGGGTAAGAGATACCCGAAACTTCAAGCTTAATTTTTTTTACTATGACTGTGTAATTCGTATTTTTAATTGAATAGTGTCCATTTAACAGGATTAGTACATAAAAAACCATAACTAAGTAGAAAAGCGAAAGTTTAAGTCTTAAGAGATTAGTGACGTAGCACTAAAATTACTCCAAAAAATAAGACCAAAAATTTAACAAATAAAATTTGAACAGCAGTTTTTTGTTTTTGTCATCCCTCACACCCTTCCCTCCAGCTACTGCAAAGACGAGACTCGCAAGGCAATAGTAAAATTAAATAATCTGCGTTTAAAAACTTCTCGGGTATGATATACCCGACCTCACTCACGCCGGGTTAATAAAGCTCCTTATAAAACTCTACTGAACCGGGAAGTTTTCCGACTGTACCGACATCACTCTCATTAGCCACACCTCACCATACCATTAGGCATTGGTTGGGTTGACATGATAAAAACAAATATACTCTTTTTTTTCTTTGTGCCCAAAGTTATGAAAGAGATTGAGTAATGTGTTTATAACAAAATTAGGTAACAAAGAAAAAAAAACACCGTAGCGTCGCGACCAGGGCCCAGCAGGCCTACCGCCATCTTTTAGAAACCGTCATGTCGTAAGAACGTTTTGTTTTCCTTTTGTTTCAATACTGTTTCAATTGCAAACTTGACTTTATTCGACCTAAGACGTCGTAGTAGGTTTGATTGATAAAAATCTTGGTTGAGTGAATGATTGAGCGATGACGCCACAAAACTTCCGTCAAAAGACAAGCTTGTTTTAAGAGGTTCGCGGTACGATATGACATATAACAACATTGCGCCAATACAAACTGACATTAAACAATATTGCGTTAAGAGATGGCGGTAGGCCCCCTGTTTCATAAAGCTTGACAAGTCGACAATTTGTCAACTATGCTTGAATACTTTTTTTGTCACTGATCTACGCAATTTTGACCTTTGTCATAATTGCAAAAGGTAGGTTTTCTATAAAAAGCAAACATACATTATAAAGTTCTCTTTTTCAAAATCCTATTACAAACTCTTTCGATCATGTGAGAATTTATAAACGAAAAATAACTGTTACTCCTCATCTTGACACAGACAAAGAATGCCTATCAAAAATGTGCGACAATTCGACAAATATGTCAGATTTTCCGATTACGTATAAATCAGACCAAATGTTTTATGAAACGTTAAATTGTAAAATAGTCGTGATAATTTAATAATAAAAAAAATAAAAAAATCGACGACTATGTCGGTTTTTCATATAGCACTTATATTTTATGAAACGTGAAATCGTCAAATTGTCACTTGTCACCTGTCGCTGACAATTGTTATTTTTATACAATAAAGAACTTACTTACTTACTTACTTACTTATGAAACACGGCCCAGCTGACATCGCCGCGTCGTGCCACTGCTTGCTGCGCGCTTAATAGTAATTTGTACTGTTATTATTATTATTATTTTAAGTTGATTTATTTTTTTTCATTGCCTAGGTAGGTTTAATATCCGAATATATGACGCTAACACTTATAAAAAATAAAAAAAACTTAAACGAAATCGTAATTTTGTTCTAATCACGTAACACAACCTCCCTATATTAAGTTTGGGCACAAAGAAAACAAACACGGTATATTTATATTACAATTACTAAATAAACTGATCAAAACCAATTTACTGAATTGTTTTCTGATGATCAATTATAAAGAAAAATAACAATAAATGCCGACTTCCAAAAGTAAAGCGATATATCAAACTCTGTCAAACTTCCAAGGAAACCCGGAAATAATCATTTCATCTAAACAAAACAGTCTTATAACGTGGCCCTGATTCCTAATGTCTACAAAGACGTTTAATTGAATGCTCGAATAAATGGAGAAATCAAATGCTACTACCAAGCAGAATCACAGATGTCTAAAACCGTACAGAGACAAAAAGATGACATACTTTTAAATAATAAATATCTACATTAGCCACTATACGTACATAAGTTAATTCATTGAATTATTATTCTTTTCAATCGTCATCAGCCATTTTTGATGTCCCCACTGCTGCGGCACTGACCTTCCTTGGGGATGGATAAGGAGAACGGGCCATGACCCACCATGCGGGCCCAAAGCGGATTGGTGGGTTTTAACGACTGCAAATTCAGCCGGGACCAACGGCTTAACGTGCTTTCCGAAGCACGGAGGAGCTCGTGATGGTTAATTTTTGATCACCCATCCCGGGACCGACCATTGCGAAAGTTGCTTAATCTCAACAATCGAAGACCGAGCGCACGAACCACTCCGTCACATACTCCTCTTTCTTTTCTTCTTTTCAATAAAAGTACAAAACTGCACCAAAGGAAAACAAATATGTGTCGCACGCTAAGCTGTTGGTCTCCGCGGTTTTGCTGTTATTGACACCCACTAATCCGCATTGGGTCCTTGTTGTACCATTCTCCTTATCCTTCGATCAGACAGGCATGGTCTCAAGCAGTGGGCAATCTAAAATGGCTGACGATGACGTTACTGATACGTAACCCAGATCAAACCTCAGCTACAATGCACGTAAGGTGAACGTCTGTAACTAATTGTAAACCGAGACACAATTTAGTTGGTGTAAGAGCTCATGTCATGATGCTACACTTGAAGTGTACACTGGCGAGGCTGGTAGGCTGCGTAAACAACGCTACTACTAAACTTCACGAATCTTTGGCGAACTGTATGGTTACGCAAATATAAGCAGTATGAAGAGAGGTGAAACGATACTCGCCCAACCGCCAGCCCGAGGAAACCGAGAAAAGCTATGTAGAAGCGCGCTTTCTATTGCAATTTTGTCTCTGTTCGACTGAAGTCCTTGCGAAAAACTCCGTCAAGTTGCGCCTTTGTTTACTCGCAAGTCAGTTTCTTGACACCAAATCTATTGGAGCAGTAAATGCCCACTAATTTTATCGGCTAAATAGTTTTCTATTGATACAGAAGTTCCCAGACTCTAATGAAAGTTTCCTTTTTGTACGCGTTAATATCGGCTTAATGTTCTTTTCATTTACGCGTGCCAATTCTGTGTATGGATGAAGTGAAGATTAATGGTAACAGTATGGCAATCATGATCAGAAATAAAGCTGTTTTCTTTCTTTCGCAAAAACTAACAGTGTTGTTCGTGGTAAAAGCGAACTTAATGGGTACCTACAGCTTTAAACTATTTTCTTTTGTTCAAACACTTCCCTTATGTGCGAGTAGTGTGTGTGAGTAATCAAAATTGAATGGATAATTATTCTGTAATGTACTTTTGACAATCAGCATCGAAACTTATTCAATTTGTGCATGTACAAAAAGCTGTCTGCGAGATTACGGCTAATCTAGGGAACAAAAACTTAAAAAAAAAACGAATTCATGTCGAATAGTCAATTATCTACCTACGAATACCTAATCATTTATGCTTTCTACCTAAAGTGTGAAGGAGCCTTCTGTACTATTGGTAATATTTGAGTGTCTCATTTTCATGTAAAGTAATTTTGGTCTAAGAGCCAGCTCCGGGAGAAGCCTTATCGATACTGAACATCAGGTATGATGACGGGAGAGTCACCCCATCGTTTATTTAAAAAAACGTATCTTTTAGGCCGGGGTTTAAAAAATAATACGGGTTCGATCCCGGTTTGTGAAGTTCCTTTTCTAATAAAAAAAAACGGCCAAGTGTTTTCACCCTTTGGGTAACGAAACACGATACAATTTTACCCAGTAATTGAGATGACTTTGGCACTTTGTCGCGCATCTTGGACATCACCTGGCACTACTTTTTCCTCAATCAAAATGCCTATCAAATTTAATACATAATTAACTATAATACCACACCAAGCTCAGAACTCTATAAATTGCACGCCATCAAATTGATCTGACAACCCCTTTGACACCCTTTGTTGCCCAACCACTGTCACACCCACCGCTGAACAGCTGCCAGGCGAATCCGGACGATTCGTTGATAGTGATACCATGGCAAACTAACTTAAGGGATTTCGTTGCTCTATAAATTGCAAAAGTATTTACGTAGCTAGCTCTTCGGCTATTTGGATTTAGATCCTTTTAAGTATTTTCAGAAAATATTATTTCTGAAACGATTAATACAAACTATTAATAATTGGTGATGAATCTTCCGACAGCTTGTCTTAGTTTAATCAAAAGGATATTAAGTAATTTGTCTTTAATAAATTATTCTGAAGAGGGTCTGAAGGTTGATTGTCACTGATATTAATTTTAGCTACTCTTGACCAGTCATTTTGATAACCGTTCTAAAATATTAATATCGGATGGTAACCGTCAAATAATGGTCTTCGCAGATGACAGACGTACTTGTTGGTCTATGATCTTTATCACGAAGCAGGTGGGGCTCTTACCTATCTTTGCAACAGCAACGCGACAGAAAAAAATGCACGATAATTGCTTTACATCACGTGATACGTGCGGTTGCTGTGGTGATACGTGACATAAAGCAATTATCGCGCAATTTTTGCTGTCGCATTGCTGTTGCGAAGATAGGTAATAACCGCCGGACAGAAAGTCTATTGTGCCTTTAGAAGTCGGAGCGTAGCTGGCAGCGTCCGATGACGGTTGTTTCGCACCGCAATACGAAACAAACAAAAAAAATGCAGGTTCATAGTCACACATAACCAGGCGCTCGCAATTTTAGTACGCTTGCAGTTTTGCGGTCAACGTTTGTCCGGTCAACGGGCCTACCATCATCTATTTTGAACCATCATGTCATAAGAACTTTTTGTTTGCGTTTTGTTTTTATTGAAGTTTTCACTCTTTAGCGAAGACGTCACAATACTTCCGTCAAAAAACAAGCTTAAGATTTGTACTACAAAATAGCATGGTAAGAGTGAAACAATACTGCGCTTAGAGATGGCGGTAGGCCCCCAGAAAACAACCATGCTTTCTGACAAGATGTTCTTACCGATGATGGTGGTATGATGCGTGGTATTTATTGCAGTCTACTTCCGGTTTCTGTTCTGTTCTGTTCTAGAAAATTCTATAGATGATTGAGAATACGCCCTTGACGTTTCTTATACATACGGACTTATTTTTTATTCCTTGTACGTACTTAAAGCAAAAAACTATACCCCCATTTGTGACGAGGACAACCAGAACAGCATTTTAACATACTATATCCTATATATTGCGACAAGGGACAAAACACTTAACTTGGTTGGTGGTAGGACTTGTTGTAAACCAGCCTGGCTAGCTACCACCATTATAAATTGTAAAAGTCTGTTTTTTTTTTAAAAAAGTCTGTTAAAGTGTCTGTAAAAGTCTGTTAAGTGTGTAAAAGTCTGTTTTTTCGCTAAGCACATGCTTGCCACGTAATTATAAAGTATTTAAATATGGCGATTGATGACGTTGGTTTTGATGACGTGCATGACCATGACATGTGTCTGTCATGTCGTGCTTTATTTTAATATTTTTAATGTATCTGTTAGCTATGTAGGGCTAACGTTTTTAAACGTACAGCCACATTGAAATAAGTTTAAATGTTTTGTATTTGTGATCTGTCTGTAATGTTTTTAATTTGTATCTGTTAGTCTCGTTCTTGATGTCACCCATGTGTCCAGCAGAATACCAGTGCAGCAAGCTCTGCTTGCTGCTTACACTGAGCTGGACACAGTTTTGGCATCACGCGACGATGGTTTGTGTAAATTGTAATTTTGTAATGTTGTTTTGTGTAGTCGTTGTGTGATGCTAAAATAAATGTATTTTTCTTTTCTTTCTTTCTTTTTCCATAACAACAATGTTTTCAGCATTATTGTGTTCCGGCAGTTCGAGATAAGATAGCGAGTTCCTCGATGGCTGAGGATTCCGCGAGAGGCTCGCTTCCATCTTCAGCCTTATCAATACTTAACATCAAGTATGATGAAGGGTAAGAGTCTCCCCGTCATTCATATATAAAAAGGATTCAGAAAACTTCATGCTAAGCTGCCCATTCTCCGTAAAGTCTTGGCCTTTTTATTAAAAAAAAACATTACTTGGAGACTATCATAATCCAAAGTAATATTATAAATACAAAGTGTGTTGTCCTTCCAACTCGCCAGAACTAAGCAACAAATCGACTTGATTTTTGGCGTAGAGTTACTCGAACGGACGGAGATAACTATGATACTTATTATCCCGATATTTCCACGGAAACGGGAACCACGCGGATGAAACAGCAAGCGGAAGCTAGTTGAATATAAGGCAATAATATTTATATCATTATCAATAAGGATTTAGAATTACGTTATTATTTTCGGTCGTATATTTTTAAATAAACAAAATAATATAAATCAAATCGTGAAAGATAAAAAACTCTTTTGAGAATTAAACTATTTTCTGAAGATATATTTTCTTCATTTGCTACGTGATACGGTTTCTGTATCGAAACATTAATATCTTGATTTATATTTAAGAAATAAATCAAATTCGCATTCACATCACAAATAATGTTTATCAAAAACCATAATTTATGTTAGTAGGATTGAATAGATGTGATCCATAATAAGTAGCTCAATTATTAAGTAAATATCAAAACCGACTTATTAATTATAACTTTTTAATTTTGCATTTTAAAATGCTATTTTTGTGTGATAAATATTTAACAAGAAAATGTACTGGAAAAAAGCAACTTGTCTCATGTCGCCCTGACGGGATTCGAACCCGCATCTTAGGAATCCGGCCCGATGCACTAATCAATAATTCAACAGAAACCTATGAGGGCACGTCGAATTTTTCTAGTATATTCACCTTTCTACGGTGTTGGCCACCGTAGTTTTATCAATGAGAGAAATATCCTCGCATTCGAAAGAAACATTTTTACAAATGTTTGAATTTTGTTTGTTTGACAATTCAAATACAAATACAATACAAATCTTTCCTCTTTACAAATTAGCACTTATTGACTATATGTACCGTGCACACTGCAATGGAGGCCTACCGCCATCTCTAAGTGCAGTATTATTTCAATCTTACCATGCAATTTCGTACTACGAATCTGTTAGTAAGCATGTTTTTGGACGGAAGTTTTGTGACGCCTTCCCTCAATCATCCTTCAAAGTGTGAAGTGTGTAAAAGAAAAACCCAAACAAAACGTTCTTATGAGATGATGGTTTTTAAATAGGTGATGGTAGGCCTGCTGATGTTTAGAATAATGCTCAAGGTAGAATCGTGTTTCTGCCGGTATCCTCAAACACTGATAAAGGGCTATCTTATCTTCAACTGACGGAACACAACAATGCTGAAAACAGCTAGCGAGAAAATGACTAAAAGCCTAGAACGAAATCGCCGGAGGATGCTAGCTTTTATCAAAATCCAGAAGTATCCAATCTACTCTTTTCACTTGACCCAAATCATAAAGCAATAGTTTACGTCAGAGCCCTCTCGCGATTAATCTGATAAATGAAACTTGATTTATTGGCGCTGACATTTTTTTTATGGCAACGGTTATTTCTTTTTTCGATGGGTTGCTCTCTTTTCGAACATTGCTATAAATATTCGTTACCACTTTGCAGATACGTTTAATTACAGATGAAAAATGTTGTCTATATTTTGAGATTCGTTAGTGAATTTCGAAAGTTTTTACGGCAATCAGGTAATAAAATTATGACGCTTTTATGTCCAAAGTCCCTATAACGATTTTAATTCCCTCACTTATAAACCTGGTGTAAGCTTGGAATACTTATTCAGTATATTGTCTTACTTGATCGAGTTTATAATGTAATTTTAATGACAGAGACGACACTCGGAATATCTATTTCAAACTTACACCAGGTTTATAAGTAAGGGGGAACTTCAACTTTAAAACAACACAATAACATAAACTTCTTACTTAGAACCGAATGCAATATTCATAGGAATAAGAATTTTGCTTTTGCTGATTAGCATATTGACATTACAGGGGTCGGCGCCGCGACGACGACACAAATCTATTTCAAATTTCTATCCTACAAGAATTGAAAACCATGGTCAACTATCACTTCTGACACTCGATTGTAAACTGTAAACATAGCAATACAGAGTTCAACGTCGATAATATCAAGATTCTAATTACAAACTTAACTTTTTTCACTTCTTATCGGCTTTAAAACAAATACTATACGGTCTAAAGTTAATACGACTAGGGAATGACTGCATTGGTAATCCGAGTTTGACTCCACCGTCTAGAACCCTGGATAAAATCCAAAATTTTTAACAGTTGTAGGAGCTATTTCGGATTTAGAATTGCTCAGTTTAAAAAAGTTTGCCTTATAAAATGTATGGCGAAGTTAGGGTAGCCACGAATCCACGATCGTTAACGGATAACTTAAACTATTGCTGTGGGATTCTTTAACAAATATTTATAGTGCTTTGGATTCATTTTCATTTGAATGCGCTCGGCTGCATTTCACGATGTGAATGGGAGTTTTACACGATCTTTCTACTCAAGACATTGCACTCAGTTTGTTCTGCGATTTGTTTTTGTTTTATTTGCTGTGGTTAGTTGTTTTTCAGTTTGAATAAGGGTTAGTTGCATCCACTTGTGAAGTTCATTTTTCATTCTTTTCTTTAGAAGGAATTGTTACTCTTTGCTTTAGTGAGAAATGTTTGGTAACTTGTTATTTAAGTAGTTGTTTGAATATAATGTTGGTGGTTATGAAAGAGTATAAGTAGGTAACGTTCATTTTTATTATTTGATATGGTTGACCTAAAATACAATCAGTACCCAAAAATAAAAAATAAATTACCACCTGTTCTGGTAAATTTGACCTCATTAGACTGAATGACTGACCGTAAACTGTGTCCTTATATATATTCATTCTAGTTTAAACCACATAAAAGGCGGGGCGGGGGTGTGGGGCGCAGGCCTAGCGCTCCAACATAAAAGAATTTTGGGAATCGAACCCAAACGAGTAATTGTATCAACGGCACAGCACGGCACAGTAGACGGGAAACAGCAATCACAACACACGGAGAACGAATAATTTAACGTATATTAGACACGCACAATATATCAGATAACAGACAAATAGAATTAACACAATAAATTACAATTTATTTATTTTATTTATTTATTTCAGGTAACAAACAGTTATATACAAACAATATTATAAAAAATTGTTTACAAACAAACCTATAGTACCATAACTTAAAGTATTAACTTAAGTAATATAGTGCATACAAGCGACGGATTTGTACTAGATAAAAATATTTTTTATTTAGCAACCACAAAAAAAAGCTGACATATTAGATTTTTCAACTTAATAAAAAAAATAAAAATAAAAAATAACTATAGTAGAATGGTGTTTATGTATTATGCATTACAATAACAATTCACTTACTTTCCTTCTAAAAACATTAAGTGAGTTTGAGAAAATATCCACTTCATTAAGTGACTTGTTATAAAGACCACATGCTCGCCTTAAAAAGGTATTCTTTGCGTAATTGGTATGGCAAGATGAGATATAAAATGTGTCTTTAGAACGTGAGGAGATACGAGGGACTTTCAACGCAATCTTTTGCAATAGTTCACTGGAGTCTATGTGATTATTAATTAACTTAAATAAAAATAAAATATCCAATAATTGGCGTCTGTGTTCTAATAATTGAATTTTATGTCTTTTTGCACTCATTTCGTAGTCACTACAATAAGACCCCATTCTATAGTCAAGAGATTTTATAAACTTTTTTTGTATTCGTTCTATCCGTTCTTTATGAACAAAATATTGGGGGCTCCAGACAACACTTGTAATTTAGCATCAAAAACATTCAAGCGCAAGCGTAAGGCAGTAGCAAGTGTTCTTATTGCGAAATCATTCCGTCCGAACTTAGCCGGCGTCTGCAAAGCAAGCGAGAAGGATGCAGCGGGCACCGGGCGCGCGCGGTGCGTGCGATAAGGAGATCTATACGCGCACGCGCCGGGCGCGCCCGGTGCCCGCCGCTCCATCATTTATGTTGGAGCGCTAGGCCTGCGCCCCACAGGGGCATAACCGCCTGTGGTCTAGCTGGTAGTAACAACCAACGGTAAATCCAGAGGTCCCAGGTTCGGTTCCTAGTGGGGGTAAATATTGTATTCGGTTTGGTTGGTGGTAGGACATGTTGTAGTCCGCCTGGCTAGCTACCACCATCTTAGCTAAGCCTGACGCCATAACAATAATGTTTTAGGATTGTTGTGTTTCTGCAGTTAAAGATAAGAAGCCCAGTTGTTGAAGATTCCTGGAGAGATGCACTTCCATCTTCAGCCTTATCAATACTTAACATCAGATATGATGACGGATGAGAAGTCTCATCGTTGTTTATAAAAAGAGCGTTCCACGGGGGCGGGATAGGTGACAATAGAAATAGTATCGTGCTACTCCTGACTCCAGCAGTCCTTAGTCCCTATCCGCGCCCGACTTTGCTTAAGTCCACCTAGCTTATGTACAAGCCAAGTTTAACAATTCAAACGGATTATGCAAGGATCTATTGCAACTATTGGACTGGGGAAACTTATTGGAAACTATAGAGAAATGGCGAAGTTAGCTGCAGTTAGGAATTGGGGCGCGGTGACATTGGCGCCGCGGTGAGCATTTCAGGAACTTCATTAAATAACGAAGTTTGGGTGCTTTGGGTAAGCTAGCGGCATTAACATATTTATTTATTTAATTATGTACAAAACAGGTTACAACCACATTATTGTATAAATTACATCACATTAAAGCCACAGATTTGGATTAACCCTTAACATGTAGGTACGTACCTACATACGAGTATTTTTTTTATGAACGACGGGGAGACTCTTAGCCTTTACCATACCTGCTGTTAAGTATTGATAAGGCTGAAGATCGTAGCGCGCCTCTCCCGGAATCCTCAATCATTGAGGAGCTGGCTATCTTATCTTTAACTGCCGGAATACAAAAATGCTGAAAACATTGTTGTTATGTGTGGAAGCTAGCCAGGCGGACTTACAACAAGTCCTACCACCAACCAAACCGAATACAATATGTACCCCCGCTGGCATTAGAACCCGGGACCCCTGGGTCTGATACCGGTGGTTGCACCACTAGACCACAGAGGCAGTTAAGCATTTAAAGACTATTGGGCGTAAGAAACCCTTCGATGAAGAAACTGGTAAAAATTATTTGATTGCCTAGGTACACCTGTATTCTATTAGTAAAAGGAAAAAAAATGCAATGACGAAAAAACAATCGGATTGAGGCATACGAATATTAGGTCTTTATCTATGACATTGCCGATTTGTATGAAGAATTTCAAAGAAAGTTGCAAATGCAGTTTTTTGTTTTTTTTTATGTACAAGCATTGTATGAAGTCTTGAACACATGATACATAACATAAATATTATAAAATAGAATACCTTACTAATATTAAAAATAGTTTGTATGGATGTTTGTACTCGATTACGCAAGAATGGCTAAAGTGATATTAATGAGTTTTGGCACATTAAAAGATTAAGGAATTGCACATCGGATATATTTTATTTCGATGTTCCTACAAGAATCGGAACTACGTGGCCTACGTAAACCTCGGGCGGATCCATGGTGTAGAGATACGATCACTACACATCTGCTGAGAGGTCGTGCGGTCTATATCCGCACAGGAAAGACATACATGTGTATCATGAATACCTATTTGACGACTCTATTACGAATATTTAGTGGGAGAAAGGATAAATTAAAAAAAAATCCTTTACCACGACATCTTCTCTGACGCTCCAAATCATAAGTGCTTGTGGCAACCTATCTATATACTAATAAAAACAATACCGTGACTGACTGACAGACTACGCACAGAACAAACGGCTAAACCGACATTTTGTATACAGATCCTTTAAAACTAGAGTACACGCGCCTAAAAGCAAGTACAACGCTCGACATTCACATGGACTCACTTCCTAAATTCAGACGGGCCTTTCTCGAATCTTATGAGACGTGACTCGAACTCGATAGACTTTTATCTTTTATCTAGTATAGTTTTTTTATGTAATGTATTAAGTACTCTAAGTTAGTTATTTAAAAGTTTTTATTTTTGTATATTTGCATGCGGTGACCGCCTATAACTGGCTTGCACATTTAGCTTTGTTTAATAAATACTATTACTAATTTAGACTAAGAACAGTGTAGCAGTCGTTGGCAGACCTTAATAAATAAAATAAAATAAAATAAAAATATCCCTTAATGCTCGCGCGGGGTACATGTAGCGTATTAAGATATAGGAATTTTGCATAACACAAAAACTTAAGCAATTGTTGACTTTTGAATAAAGTGAAGACGTCACATTATAACTTCTTTACTTTAATTTTATAAGAACTAAAGATGAACTTTAAGAAAAAAATATAAAAAATACATATTCCGGACCTATTCAGACTAATAATTTTTTATTCGTTAAACTCTTTTAATTTGATAAGTGAATCATTTCATTATTATGTATACTAAAGAGTTGTTCTCATGCAAAAGTGTTTTCGTCACTGTCTAGCTTTTTGAATGTTTTTATCTGTCCCAAAACCGGTCCCGCCCTACGATAAAAATGCAGTTTGCTTACATTTATGCGCCTAGAAAAATGGCATACTACTAAAGTGTGGGAAGATCCGTACTAGAGGAATACCTGAAAGGACAGCTCTGAGGCGCGTTTGGTTAAAAGTTGTTTATTAATCTTTCACTTTGGGCTACATATGTAGCCCGCGTGAGCGCTCTAGTGTTAACGATGTAGGCGAATACTAAAAAAGGTTTTTTCATATTCCTAACAAAACAGAAATCACGGAGGTAAAACCGCGGGCGGCCTCTAATATTAAATAAATCAAATAAATTTTCATTGTATTTTTACGTGTCTGTGTGTATAGGGGATGTAAGTATTTATACCAAAATGTATACAAGCATTATGTAGGTTTATTAATAACAATTTAATATCGTCGCCTGTAACGCCGACAACGGAACAAAATAACATCTTCAAAAGTTAAACATTTTCATTTTATCCAATTTCGCCTTACACTGCTGAATAGTCTGATTCATAGAAATATTACGAGAATTTTCGAGAAAAGCCGAACTGGCGGCATTTCCTTGAACAACTGCCTTCTCCAATTTGTGCTGAATCGAAGTAGAATCTTATTTGAGAAACAAAATATTATCTGCAACATGTGACGCGTCACAAATACACATAATTGTATAATTTTATTTCAAATGTTATGGAAAGTCAGCGTATAAATTTACTTCCTTTCCTCATTTATGTCAATTCAATATATTTAGTGCAGTATACTGTATATACATTTTTACAGGTAACATTGCATACCTAGTATGTAGGTAACAACACTATACCTAACTAAATAAATATAATAAAAAACTAAAATAAATAATATATAGGTAGTAGTACTACTTACATGTACTATTTACATGTAGTACAAACTAGTTGGGGTGTAATATTTTTAGTGCTTACATGCTATGCATAGTATTCTTACAATGTGTAGAATACATTATTAGCCATTTCATAAGTACATGTTTTATTTTAAGAAAGTCCAGGCGCTCTATTTTTTTTTATTTTTACACGCATGCGACTTAAGTCATGCGCCGCACGCTTGTATCGCTGGACTGCACCGAGTAAAGGCACTCGTAGCGTTCAAGCGATTCAAATATACAGAAATTACTATGTCGAACGAAAATCAGTAGAAACGAAGCACTCGACGCGCGACGAGTGAAACACTTTTCTATCTGCCGGTAAATTGGTTGTTTTTTTTTTTATGCTAGTGCCGAATGCAGTCTTATTATATAAATGGTTGTTTATTCTTGGAATTCCATCATCCATCATCAACCTGTGGACGTCCACTGCTGGACATAGGCCTCTCCTAGCTCACGCCTATTGTGGCGTTCATGGGAAAGACTTGTTGGTAGAGGGTTTGTTTCAAGTTTTCCTTCTCTTGCACAGGTGTTCAATGCGTCGAGCCTCTTAGTCGACTCTTACGACATTCCAGGCATGTAAGGGAGTGGTGACACTTGAATTATTAGGCCGTCACCACACGGAAATTCTTGGAATACATAAGTCATATTTATATTGCGGGGATTTGGACCAGAAGAACTTTTACTAATAAAAATAATTTGGATTTGGGTCAGCAAAAACTCGGAGTATTTTACAACTACAGCTACTCGTACTGCCCTTAATTATCATGTTTGAATGTTTTCTCTTTGTCATGACAAAGTTCTTGATTTGAGGCGACATTTCTAGTAGGTAGATCCAGTAGATAAAAGTAGGACAATGCGGTTTAAAATCCCACTTTATTTAGAAGGAGCATTTTTTCTGTGAGGACCAAATCTAAACATTTTCTCAAAGAACACAATTACGATGTACACACATACACAAGTTCGACATAACACAAATTGTCGTCTCCACTCTCGCACACTCTAAGCAGTAATCGGCAGTACAAATATCGCTGAGAGATAAGAGAATGTTCTCCATTAGTGGGTCTTGGTGTGTAGAATTTTTGCAGTTCCATTACGGCCCAAGCCCTTCAATGTTCCACCGCAATTAGTTACAGCCGATGGCGCTCGTGTGTGGGGCCAGGAAAACAGCGATATTCATTCTACAATAATTAAGTAAATATAAAGTTTTTATACTAGAACTGTTACCACTAGACAGCAGGGCCCTATTTTACGAAACTTATTAGACTTATAATATTAGTCCATGGACTAATATTTTTTTATATTATGGTAAATTTTAAATAGAAAAATATTGGAAAAAATTAACTTAGCCACAAGTGAATTCTCAGACGGGAATCGAACCCGCGACCTTTGGAAATCCGGTCCAATGCTCTAACCGCTGAGCTACCGAGACTTGCGAACCACCGTCGAAAGTCTCCAATACTTTTATATTTTTAATACGCTGTAGGCCAGCGTTGTCACATCAATGCTAGGAATATCCTTGCATTCGAAAAAAACATCTTTTCAGGTGTTTAACGATCGATTAAGATGCAACTGCTAATAATTTATGATTTTGTAATTTTTGCATTTTTCAATGCTATTTTTATAATTATGGTAAATTTTTACCATAAGTATAAAAATAGCATTGAAAAATGCAAAAATTACAAAATCATATATTTTTTTTTATATTACTTTACTAGTGTGCGTTTCATGAAAGTACAGAGGTAAAGTATTGGTTACTTGTGTTCAACTGATAAATATTAGCGAATTATTACCTATATAAACTCAGTTTTCTATCATGAAAAAAATATTTGTTCAATACACTAATAAATGACACGGAATAATCTACTTGTCTAAAGACACTTAGAAAGATTATTGGCATAAATTATTAGGGATAAAATTTTCTTATCGAGAATTAATATCGGAATAAAACTATTCTGTCTATCTCTAAGGCTATCTCTGAAAAAAAAAATTGTCAAATACATTAATAAATTACACGGATAAATCTACTAGTCTAAAGACACTTGTAAAGATTATTGGCATAAATTATTAGAGTAAAATTTTCCTATCGAGAATTAATATCGAAATAAGACTATTCTGTGTTTTAATTAGGCTATTCCTGGAACACTATCTACAATCTGTGTGCCAAATTTCATCCAAACTCGTTCAGTCGTTTTTGCGTGAAAGAGTGCCAACACCCATCCACCCATTCTCCCTTTTGCACTATTATTATTGATCTGAAGTGTGATGAATTGATGATGTATGAAGTTGGAGTAAAATTTTTATGTGAAACAGGATTTATTAGAACTAGTAACTAATACACTTGTAACTAATATACTAGTAAATAGGCCCAGTTCAGCAGGCCTACCGCCATCTTTTAGAAACCGTCATGTCGTAAGAACGTTTTGTTTTTCTTTTGTTTCAATACTGTTTAAATTACTTTATTTGACACAAGACGTAGTAGGTTTGATTGATAAAAATCTTGTTTGAGTGAATGATTGAGCGATGACGCCACAAAACTTCCGTCAAAAGACACGCTTGTTTTAAGAGGTTCGCGGTACGATATGACATATAACAACATTGCGCCGATACAAACTGACATAAAACAATATTGTGTTAAGAGATGGCGGTAGGCCCCCAGATCCTGAGGTTCGATTTTTCAAATGGGTCTATATTGTATCCGAATACAATATAGACCCATTTGAAAAATCGAACCTTTGGTTGCTGGTAGGACTGGTTCAATATTAAGTTTGCGATTATGGCGCTAATGTAAATTTTGCTATGATCGACCACGGAATAGATGACCATAAATCATTATATCAAGCTCCTGTGGCTGGGATGGAGATTAAGATCGAAGTGTAATTTCGTTTTTTGTGCGTCAGATTGTATCTTTTCCCGAGGCTTGGAAATGAAAGATTTTACCAAATAAATCCGCGTAGAATTCAGTACTTGGAAAATAAAATGATGCTGTGCGGTATAAACTGTGCTCGTGCTGAGACCCGAAAACAGTCTGCTTACCAGGCTTGGGTGCAAGCTCGCAATCGCAAGGGTCCGTGCACGGACTCGGAGCGAAGAAGAAAGCCTTTAATTCATCCGCCAAGTCGTGCAAAAGGGTAATTCGACCACATCAGCCGAATAGGGACGAAACTTGAACTTTGAACTGTGCAAAAAACATCATATACTTCCATTGCAAATGCGCCGTGATATAGCTGATTTGGTCTTCCTTAGCAAAATTGCCACTGGCGTTATTGACTGTCCAGAGCTTTTATCTAAACTCACTCTTAGAGCCACCCCTAAGCCAGTTAGGTATAACCCTCTGTTATTCACCCCCCTGCTTCTTCAAACTTTAGACAGAACTCTTTTCTTTGGCGAGCGAGTAATAATTTTAATATACTTTCGAAACAGGTAAATCTTGATCTGTTTAGCGAGGCGTCGATTAGGCGTATTGTATTGTTTTCGGTGATAGCTGCTAAATACAATGTGTCACTTAGGATATGAGTCATATTTTTAAGTTATGTGTACGTGTATATTCAATAGTTAGGCTAGGCTAGTTTAAATTTTTTAATGTATCTTATTTGTGAAGACCTGTAAATGGCTTTATGTTTATATTTAAGTTTTTTAATGTATTAGGTTAAGCAGTTGGTTTTCCAATAAATAAATAAATAAACTGTTGTTCTAGATACCCGAGTGGTAATTAACAGTATTAGTCCCTTTCGAAGTCAGTAATAGTATATGGAAGTAGAGGCAAATTTGTACCGTCCTACGCTACCACCTATGCAGAAACCTGATGAATCGCTGGCTCATTCTGCAAGTTTGTTTGCCTCTGTTTGCGAGCAACTCGCGTCTAGACACCGGCTCACAACAACTACCAAACATACCTCGCTTTGATTTTTCAATGCCGGAGATCACAATCCACAATAAAGAGGTCCGTAGAGCCCTACTTACTTTGGACAAAAACAAGGCCAGTAGGCCTGATGGCATACCAGCAAGGGTACTGAGGTATTGTGCGTCTTAGTTGTCTCCTGTGCTAACACACTTATACCGCCTCTCTCTGCCTACTGAAATACTGGAAGCTTGCCAATGTGTAGGCAAACCCAAAAAGGGAAGCGTGCCGACCCATGCATCTACCGACCTATTACTATCACTTCCGTACTTTGCAAGGTCATGGAAAGAGTTCTGAACAGTAAGTTGCTCTCATACCTAGAAGGCATTGACTTCCTCAGTGATCATCAATATGGCTTTTTCCGAGGACGATCAACTGGGGAACTTCTAGTTTAAGTGTCGCACTGCAGGGGCGAGGCCCCCCAGATACACGGTGAAGCACTTGCCGTGGCACACCGCAGTTCCTATGTGACGACCCACCTGTTAATTTCAATAAAGAAATATTATGGTTTGATAAGTTTTCTTTTCATTTGATAAATGTTGTAAAGAATTTTATGTAATCCGTGATACTAGATTAAGAATAAGTTTTTCTTTATTGATGTTCATTAACTAATTTCCATTGTGGAATTTAGAACTAATTCTTAAAAAGCGAAGTTCCGGATACCCACTTTAGTATTGAATGAAATATCAAAGACCTTGGTGCACTGCCGTTCCTATAGTTAGGCACTCCTATCAAAGATTTATTTGATTTCTTCCCTCGATCTCACTTTCATCCTCTCACCTCCTGGCCTCATCCCTGATGCCACACACGAGACACGTCCCAGCCATATCTCATCACGTGTTACCAGATAGAGGTGCTCCTGTAACACTGACCTGTTAATTTTGGGTTACTTATTTCCTTATTATGGCTCGTTAAGTGGTGAACTTAAACTTGTTAGCTTTATGGTAGTGAGTTTTGAAACCATACAACGTAAAATAGTTAATCTTATGGGATGATTATTGCTTTAAACTTTAGTTTTTGTTTATGTTCGTAAAAAAAGACTTTTGCAAGAAAAACCAAATTGCCCCCAACTCTGAGTAACTATGGGTTTGTTTGTTGGTCTCTAACCAAAAATATGTGATTTGTATAACTTTTATAAAACTACCTGCCATCCGCGGTTTATATAATATGGTGAGAATAATTATTAAAAAAAATCCTTTCTTAGTGCTCGCCTACATCGTTAAAGGATCCTGTATGCTGTCATGCATGTCAAATGTCAGCTTAGTCGGTTCAGTCGTTTGGGCTGTGCGTTGTCTGTCAGTCAGCCACGGTATTGTTTTATTAGTACAAATTGTTCACTATTATAATAATTGTTGTAACGTTACTTACCTATAAGGAGTAAGTACTTTTCGTAACAATGACATATTTATTGTACAAACAAGAAAGCGGTTGATATTTAGATATTAACCCTATGATCTTTACACAGTTTTGTCAATCAACGTTTTTCTAGCTTCGTTGCTTTTCATGTAGTATTTTACAAATTTTTCTTTCAATTAAATCACGAGAATTTGAACCTTATCTATTGACGATAAGAGTGATGCACAATGAATGTTGTATTTAGGTAAATTGTACGCGACCTCTTGGGCTCTTCAGCGGAAAATCACAATTTTCTGATTTGTGTCATTCAATTCTTCGTTGATTCCATGTTGTAACATTATGTTGCGTTTCGAGAAGAAAGCCTTTTTAATTCAAATTGAATATAAGTATTTCGATTTTTTTTGTCTTATGAACACTTTTTATGTCTCTGCGTGCCCGCTATCAACGTGTCCAGTCGCTCCGAGAATAAGAGAAAAAAGCTCCTAAATTTTCTGTCACTTCTTTGCTAAATTAGTAACATGGAATTAGAAGCTGCTGTTAGGAACATGAAGTTCATGTTTCCTCCGAATTGGCTCGCGGCCAGCACAGTCCTCGACAATGCTCATACATAAATTACAGATTTCTACAAATGCACTAAAGAATAGTGCTTGGTTAACAATATCGATAGTGAATATTATCTAGTGTAAAAAGATATTGATTTATAGAACTTGCATTTTTGTAAAACCCCGAAGTCATTTCGACAGAACATGTGTTCATTTAATTGACGACCTGTTTGGCGCAGGGCTACTTACCCCGCCTTCTGCGCCAGAGGTCTCGGGTTCGATCCCCAGACAAGACAAATATTTATGTGCATGAACATGTCTATTTGTCTTGGTCTTGGGTGTTTAATATTTATATTATATATCTATTGTCAATAAAAAGTATTTATGTATTTTTTTATATTTTTTTATGATTTTGTAATTTTTGCATTTTTCAATGCTATTTTTATACTTATGGTAAATTTTAAATAGAAAAATATTGGAAAAAATTAACTCGGCCACAAGTGAATTCTCAGACGGGAATCGAACCCGCGACCTTTGGAAATCCGGTCCAATGCTCTTGGTCTTGGTCCAACGTCGCTTCCCGTCTGAGAATTCACTTGTGGCCGAGTTATTTTTTTCCAATATTTTTCTATTTAAAACTTACCATAAGTATAAAAATAGCATTGAAAAATGCAAAAATTACAAACGGTGTTAAGATGTGCCGCCTAAAGGACCTTGAAACCTCGTCTGGAGAGGATCTCTGGGCATCTGTTACTACGCAATCTCAATCTATGTACTTGTGTGTTATATACATATCTCCCTCTGCTACTGATAATGTTTATCTAGATTGGTTTACTAAAGTCGAAAGTCTCGTTAACACTTTAAAGAAACCCATCAATATTCTTGGAGACCTTAATATGAATAGCGCTTCACTGAATGTTAATAATTATTATTGTTATTTTTTATCGTATTGTAATTTTGTAGATAGAAATGAAGTTGTCAATTATCATGGTGGTAGACTTGATGTTGTGTTAACACAAGAGCACGTTAATGCAGTGAATGTATCTAACTCTGAGTTCGGAAGTCTCGTGCATCGCACAGATAAGTATCACCCTCCGCTTGATGTTACCATAACCTTTCAAACTACCGTTCAGCGGGGATCCATGCAGCCCAGTAACATTAACAATAGTAGGGACTGGAACTTCAATAAGGTTGAGCTAACTGTTCTGAAACGTTTTATTAATGATTTGGACTGGAACTCTGTACTTCATTCTCATACTGTGCCATCGTGCTTGGGATTGTTTTATGAATCCCTTTATAACGTCTTCGACCTACTTGTTCCTAAAAAACACAGGCCTAAATCTGGATGTCAGGAGAGTTACGTCCGGTTTTCCAATTTTCGAGCTTGTCTCAAGGTTAGAATGTGTCAAGCATACGATGCGTACATCATTAACTTGCAAGATAATCTTCACTCCAATCCGCGCAATTTTTGGCGTCACATTAACAGTGTAAGGACCGTAGGTGGTTTTGAACCAACTGTTGTTTACCAAGGTCTTCAGTGCTCTGGCGCAAATGCAGCGAACGCTTTTGCAAGTCATTTTTCAAGTGTTTATACCCGGGACGATCGGATTCGTCATAGATGTCGGTGATTTAACTGTCTCGGACGTTGAGAGTGCCATCGATAAGCTTAAGTCTAGTTGGTCGGCGGGACCTGACGGCGTACCTGCAGATCTTTTGAAGATGTGTAAGAAAACTAGTGCCCCTCCTCTTTGTCCTTTGATCAATCTGATTTTGCGTCATGGTATCTATCCCGCCGAATGGAAAGTTACTCGTGTAACGCCGAATCCAAAAAGCAGTGACAAGTCGCTTGTCGAAGAGCATCGGCCAATTGCCATTCTCTCAGCACCTGCGAAAATCTTCGAAATACTCATTTACAATGTTATTTTCAAACAAGTTCAACCATACATTTTTAATGAGCAACATGGATTTAGGCCAGGTAGATCGGTAAATTCAAATTTGTTAACTCTGGTTGAACATATTTCAAAAGCGATGGATAGGGGTAAACAAGTTGATGTATTATACTTTGACTATCAGAAGGCTTTCGATAGAGTTAATTGCAAAATTCTTTTATCTAAGCTCGATTCTTTCGGTTTTTCTTCAAAGCTCATGAATTTGCTCTCCGATTACTTTATGGGTCGGCAACAGTTTGTACGACATGGTTGTTATGTGTCACAACAATACCCAACACCGTCTGATGTAACTCAAGGATTGGTACTCGGCCCCTTGCTCTTCATATTGATGGTCAATGACGTGGTTGAAGTTTTTAAACATACAAGATGTCTTCTTTATGCTGATGACCTGAAATTGTATGCAGAAGTCAGTAGTGAAACGGATTGTGACCTTGTTCAAAAGGACATCGATGCCCTACTTAGGTGGAGCACGGAGAATGACTTGGAGTTTAACGACAGCAAGTGCTCCGTTATGACCTTCAGTCACCAACATAGTCCTACTCAATACGACTATAGGTTAGCCAGTAACCGAATAAGTCGCAAAGGCACTATGAAAGACCTGGGTGTGACCTTCGATTCTTCCCTAACTTTCAATGAGCACATTTCCGCTCTCACTCGTAGCTGCTTCAGTCGCTTGGGGTTTGTGTTACGCAATCTACGTGATTTCCAGAATCCTGACGTCATTAAGCTCCTTTTCACTAGCCTTGTTAGAAGTTCATTGGAGTCTAGCTCGTGTATTTGGAATCCTCACGAAGCCAAATACATACTAATGTTGGAAAAGGTTCAAAAAGCTTTCCTTCGCTATTATTATAAACGAATTTTTGGTTACTATCCGTTTATGTATCCAACTAAATTCTTACTCGGTATGTTATGGATGAATTCTTTGGAACTCAGAAGAGCTCGTATGGAGGTTGCTACCGCTATAGCACTTTTGCGGGGTGTCATGGATTCGCCTGAATGTGTAGAGCAATTGTCAAGACTGTATGTCCCTGAAAACTACTCGCGGATACGTTCCGGTCGCAGACATCGACTGTTCGCGCCCCCGCCGTGCCGCACGGTGGCGCGCGCGCAGTCGCCGCTGTGTCGTATGCGCGAGGCGCTGAACGCGCTCCTGCTCACGCACCCGGAGTTGGACATATTCACTGATAGTGCGAAGTCCATCACCAATAGTCTTACATGATTATGTAATTGGGTCTATCCCGTTTAATTATGTTTAATAAATAAATAAATAAATATACATTATCTCTGCAAGCAGTCGTTAAAAAGAACACAGTGGTAAGTTATAAAGGCGGCGATTATACAATCAAGATAGGTATAAATAAAACCTTATTATGCTCTGTACAATGTAGATACGCAACAAAAGCATTATACGTACATCTTATGTTTTGGCGCGCACTGTTAATTGAAATAAAACAACTTTTACGGATATCAAATGCGCTATATTTTCACGCTATATTTCAGTCATCCCGTGACCACGGCAGCTGTAAAGGTGCCGAAACGTCGGGAAAATCAAAAAACCCCTAAAAAACCAAAAAGCATTTATGTTAAAATCCATTATCAAGTACTTGCGTACCGCGAGTACTTAACCAACTAGGTAGTATGGTAGTATCTAACGTTCTTTCCCGGAAATTATATTTAACTTTGTTAAGAGCAACATTGCAGTTTAAAGGAAAATTTTGCAGTTAATTACATAGCAGGAAACTGCTATTGGCAGAAACGTCAATCTTTAATTTTCCGAGAAGTTCAGCATATCCAAGTAACAAATTAACGTTGTATAATAGTCGAGTAAACGTTTTTCATGTTACTGTTGATTCTACAGGTTGGGTCGTATAAACGTAGTTGTAGACGTCTATAAAATGCGAAATAGGCCCAGATTAAACGAAATTATATAATACTAGAGGCCGGGCGCGGTTTCACCCGCGTGGAATTAAGGGTTGATTCATGTGCACCGCGTCGGATTTCAAAATTGATGACATTTTTGCAATCAACATCTCTTAGAACCTCAATAACGACACCCATATCGATTTTAACATCAACACCTTTTTAACCCCTTAGGGGTTGATTTCTCGAGATGGGGATTTTATTTAAGTTCCAACCATAAGCCTTATAAAAAATAGGTGACTTTGAAAATTAAGGTCATTTCTTACTCAACTTCATCCCCCTTTTCACCCCTTTGGGGGTGGAATTTGAAGATCCTAACTTTAAAACTGACGGACTTTCATACAAACATTCATCCCCTATTTTATCCCTTTAGGAGTGGAATTTCCAAAAATCCTTTCTTAGTGGATGCCTACACTGTATACAGGTAGAGGTATCTATATGCAAAATTTCAAGTCTCTAGATTCAGCGGTTTGGCCTGTGCGTTGATATCTCAGTCAGTCAGTCAGTCAGGACTTTGAATTATATATATAAGGCGAAATGGATTTTAATAATAAAATTTTAAGGGGTGGTCAGGCCAAGTGTTTGCAATCTAAGAAAAATAATAAAAAAATCTAAAAAAATCTTTTTCTCCTAATAAAAAATTAAATTACGAGTTCGTAATTTACCTACTAGTTAATATTTTAAGTGTATTTTATTCATTATCAAACTTAATTAAACCTTGAATAATGAAAAAAAAAACCATTAAATAAACTATTTAAAAACAGCTGATATTAAGCTACACTGCGCTGCGCGGCGCGGCGCGGCCCGCCGCGGCGCCGGCCGTCAACCCGGCCAGTCAGCTGAGAGCCATAAGTACCTACCTACTATGCAGCAAAGCTACCGCCTGGGCTGAGACCCAATTATTTTCTTTTCACAACTAATTTGAACGATTCTTTTCTAAGGTACAGTTAAGGAAAACAATCAATTGCAAGATCCAGACAAGGCCACATTGTAGTGACAAACAACACATGTTATGAGCGTTGAGGTGAGTATTATGCTGTGATGAGTCTTATTTAAGCTGTGACGTGACTTTATTATTCAAACTTCCCTATTAAAACAAAATCAAGTTTCAAATAAGTTTTGGTTAATAAATAGGTGTAGGTAAGTATAAGTAGGTAAGTAGTACTTACATGGCGTCGAACAGCAATCCAGTTTACTTAATAATAATATGCGTACAGCAAAAGGCGATAAGCTTTCCATCACACTTAACAGGCTTTGGATTGACAAAGTAATGTAATAATAATTATGCATACGGACAGTTGTTAATTGGTTAAAGGACCTAGATACTACAATAACTTTTATGTTCAACACAAAATTATCATTACACTAATTCGGCGTGTTTAAAAGTTCATCGCCTATTTTACAAGTACTATTTACAAATAAAAAAAAAACGATCTACAGAACTGTTGAACACGATCGCCTTGTCTTTCGATGCACAACAAGTAAGCACGCTTGCGAACGTGTATGGCCACTTTAAACACTCTGCAAACACATTACAAACGGCCATGTTCTCGGAAACGGTACACGGTATTCAGTATGGTGCGGTGACGGCACTCCGAACCTCTACTCGTAAAGCCGCGCAGCACTACTTAACACTTCGCTACTTTCACGGTAACAAAATACCATTTCAAGGTACTCTCGACTAGTATACCTCCTAGGCATTTTTACTAACGCGCGTCGCGACCTGATAGCACAGAATGCACAAGGAGACTAACTAAAGAAAATATCAAATCAAAGTAAAGCGCGAAATTTCACGTGATTATTAGGGGTGGGACACGAGAAAAAAAGAAAAAGTTATTAATTATTTTTTCAGGCCCATATTATCTTGGTTTGCATTGCTTCGCAACTTTTTGTTTAGTCTGATCACATAAATGTCTGGGCAACATCTTGCTCTAGTAGGCCTTATCTCTTACTGGGGATATAGCTAACTTATTGATAATATTGATATGATATCACACATAGAGGCTTTCGTCGTGCATGATACGTTAAAACTTGTATAAGTAATTAAGTTTATTACAAATTCTTTCACAATTACAAAGTGATTTTATGCAAGCCTTTAATTATCTTAGCCATCGTCTACTTCTAAATTAAGACATAAGCAGGCCATACACGCAAGTATGGCCTGCTTTAGGAAAAATAATGTAATTTTTTTTATGAATCTTTCTACAGAATAATGAAACTAGGATTACAGAATTTACACACCCAAATTGACTACCGTAATAATTTACAATAGATAGATAAGAAGTTTACTTGCTACATAAAAATTAAAATCAATAGGCAAAGTGGCAGCTCTAAAATTGCGGCTTTTCTATTGATGATTCATATTGCATGCGGTTTCATTGATCTACCGCCACTGACATCGCCGACAAACGATGCCGCCACGGCCGCCAAACGCTGCCTATCGCTTTTCGGCACCGTCCGCGCCGCTCGGCGGTCAATCAAAAAAGTTAGTGACTCGAAGATGATTGTGGTGTGCAAACGTGCAGTTGCGCGCCGCGTGCGGGCTGCATTTTCGTTTACGATATCGATCGGCAAAATGTGTACTAATAAACAAGCAAACGTGAGAAAAGTACTAACCAGACAGTGTCTCAGTGAGTGTAACAACAAATTAGTGTGTAACCTATCAATCAGTGCAATAAAGTTAATTAAGGACTGTTGTGATGTATGAGTGAATGTGGTCGACAGCGACACAGGATAATGTATCCCTTTTTTGTATGCAGAATATGCAGATGATATCATCTGAATGTAACTAACTATTAAGTAAGTGAATGTAACTATTGAGTAAACTGGATTGCTGTTCGACGCCATGTAAGTACTACCTACACCTATTTATTAACCAAAACTTATTTGAAACTTGATTTTGTTTTAATAGGGAAGTTTGAATAATAAAGTCACGTCAGAGCTTAAATAAGACTCATCACAGCATAATACTCACCTCAACGCTCATAACATGTGTTGTTTGTCACTACAATGTGGCCTTGTTTGGATCTTGCAACTGATTGTTTGCCTTAACTGTACCTTAGAAACGAATCGTTCAAATTAGTTGTGAAAAGAAAATAATTGGGCCTTAGCCCAGGCGGTAGCTTTGCTGCATAGTAGATAGGTACTTATGGCTCTCAGCTGACTGGCCGGGTTGACGGCCGGCGCCGCGGCGGGCCGCGCCGCGCCGCGCAGCGCAGTGTAGCTTAATATCAGCTGTTTTTAAATAGTTTATTTAATGGTTTTATTTTCATTATTCAAGGTTTAATTAAGTTTAATAATGAATAAAATACACTTAAAATATTAACTAGTAGGTAAATTACGAACTCGTAATTAATTTTTTTATTAGGAGAAAAATATTTTTTTCGATTTTTTTATTATTTTTCTAAGATTGCAAACACTTGGCCTGACCACCCCTTAAAATTTTATTATTAAAATCCATTTCGCCTTATATATAGATACGAAAATATTATACGAAATTATAGATTTAAGTAAAAGTCAGTCAAGAACTATTTCAACGTTGCTTAAATGTTAAATAAAAGTTTTCGACCATTTTTTGGTTACATAATGGTTATATTTTGACTTTTATGGTACCACTCAAGTCACATAACAGTTTTATAGACATTGGAAGATGACAGAAATGTTGCACAACTGTTAAAAAACTTTTATTGAACACATTCGTTCAGTCCATTCCGTTCATTCGTTCTTGTGATGTTTTGCTGGAAAAGTGCATCGTGATATCACAAATATCATTTTCATTCTACATTTACCTACTTTTCAATGTTTATACGCGAACAGAGTGTAAGGGAATTAAATGCGTGCAGTGCATCTAGTTCTTATGGGATCGACAGTTTTTACGCCCCCTCGAATTCTATAAAATTCAATCAATGTAGATGATTTATAATTTATTTTTATATTAAAATACCAGCCATCTTGTCTAAGTCAAGAAGTGACTTCTATACATCAATTATATAATGAAAAGGTGATAAATTATTTTAGAGTTCCGTGAAATAATTAAGATTATGAACAGAGAACCAGCAAATACAATATTTTATTGTAATTTTGATATTGATATTTGATTTTGATATTAGAATCCATATTGATGAAAATATTTGAACAACGTTGTTGATATGACAAAATGGAAGTAAGTTTTAAAAAAATTGCTTGTAGGAACTTATATAATTTTAAGATTCGCTTAAAGTGCTGTATATTTTTAGCGACGGTTTGATTACACAACATTTGTGTTAAGGTTTCGTAGACCACCATCGAGACGGTTAAACAAACCCTTTTATCTTACTGTTGTATAACGTCGTTGTACGGTTTGCACCGCACAAAGTATGTCACCGCGTCAGCATTTTAATTTTTAATACATTTCTTTAAATATAATTATTGTAATTTAGTCAGTCACATCATATCACTTCAATTGTGAACTCGTTTGTAACAAGACATAAATAAACATTTATAAATCGGCAAGGATTTATTATTTATCAAGAATATCAAGATCCAGCAAGTCTGTTGAGTGGCAGCATCAAGGCACTACCCAACATTGTGATATGAATGGTTTTCAGGCACATCTTCAATTTCCCAAAATTTTTGAATTTCTTGAATGTTATTAAGAACAACGTTGCATTGGAGAGTCTGTACCTTGCCGCACAGAATCCACCCAAGTCTTGTCTCTTGAGCAATAGGTGTTTTATTTCCAACTCGATATATTTTATCCATTATGATGTTTGAATAGATATCAGCTCCAAACAAAATATCAATAGGCTTGCTTATATTGAAGTTGGGGTCGGCTAACTTAATTTCTTGCAATAATTCCCATGTTGGTTTTGTGAATGAATCATTCGGTAAGTTTCGAGTTAAAGTCTTCATAATATAAACTTCGGTGGTAAACTTGTAATTTTCAGTTGTTGAACTACAGCTGATCGTTGTTATTCCATTACAGATGTTGTCCTTGGTGCCAACACCCGTAATTATTCCTTTGCATTTTTGGCGGGGCAAACTTAAAAGCTGAGCAGCTTTCGATGTAATTAGGGACACTTGTGAGCCTTGATCGATTAGTGCTCGCATAGTGTGGTACTCTCCATCTGCTCTTTTGACCTTTATCAAGGCGGTGGCCAATAAAATTTCGGGCACGTCATATTGCTGAGTAACGTGCGTATTGTTGTTCGGTCGTTCATATCGCTTGTTCGATTCCCAGTTTGTGATCGTTGGCCTTGACGTCACGTTCACGTCGTCAGTAGGTGTCACGTTCATTTTTGCATACGCTGCGTGTAACAGCGTGTTGTGGCGTTCGTTGCACTCGCGACATCGTTTATTTGATGAGCATGGTTTTCCGTTGTGACTGTGTAGGCAGTTGAAGCAAAAATTTAATTTCGCAATAGCTTGACGTTTCTGTGTCGATGACATTTCCAGGAATTGCTTGCAGAAATAAATACCATGTTCTGAACTTTTACAGATTGGACAAAGTAGCTTGTTTCTTGAACTTGATTGTAGCATAACCTTGTTGTTATGAAAATTCTTGAATTGATACGATTTATCTTGTCTGCTTGATGTTGATGGTATAGCCCGTTGTTGATGATTTTCTTGTTTCCTACGTGCTGATTCCATGGTTGTGAACTTGTTTTCCAAAAATGTGAGAAACTCGTTCAGGCTTGGTAGTTCTCGAGGTTCCTTTAATGACTCCAAATAGTCACTATGAGTTTCAGCGTCGATTTTCTGAACTAAAAGATATACTAATATCGGATCCCATGTATCAATATTTACGCCAAGGTTTTTAATAGCGTTTAGGCATTCAGTAGTGACGTCATGAAGGCGTTTTATATTATTTGCGTTTGATATTTGTGTCACAGGGATATTCATCATAGTGTTCATATGGGTTGTGAAAATTAACTTTTTATTATTATACCTGTGGTTCAATATTTCCCAACAGGTTAAATAATTTTCTGAGCTAATCTGTAGGTGCTGGACCAAACGCTCAGCTTCCCCTTTAAGCTTGCTCTTGAGGAACTGCATTCGCTGCGCATTTGATAAGCTTGGATTTTTGTGTATGGTCTCGCTGAAGAGGTCTTTAAATGACACCCACTGCTGATAGTTTCCGTTGAAGATAGGGATGTCGAGTTGAGGTGTTGATTTTTCTCGATGCGAGACAGACCATAGCTTGCTATTTATGGCTTTCTTCATGTCGTGATATTTTTGTTCGTGCTCCGTGAAGCTTGACTCGTATTGCAGGTTGGATCCGTTCGTTTCACTGTCTATCTCCCAGTGAAGAAGATCTATTGCTTTCCAGCGTGTCTGAAGCGCTCTTAGCGAGTCTTCGAACTCCCAAAGCTCTTGCATAGCTTCTACATTGATATTGGAGACTGTTCTTGCAAACGCCTTAAAATTACTTAATTGCTTTTTAAACTTCTCATCGAGCTTGCTATAGTTACCGGCATCCGAGGTATTCATCATTGCATTCCAGTCTTGTTTACTTGGTCTAACATTTCTTTCTTGCGTGGTGATAGGATCCTCGAAAGCTGAGCTTTCATCTTGTTGAGCTTCTTGTGAAAAGTTTTTACTTTCCTGTGACGTCATCGGGGGTACAGAAGCAGGATATTTTGATGAAGTAATGCTGATGCTTGATTTCTCGATGTAAAGCTTAGTTTCCATGTAACTTTGTTTTGTTTGTTGATAGTAGCCTCCGACAAAATAATTTGACATCGACATTGTGGTCCTTCGAAAAGTAAGGTGATTTAGTGTTTTTTGTGTTTTTCAAGTGTTAGCGAATCGGTTTGGTCGGCCTCCCACAAGCGGGTCTCACCGGCTAGATTGAGAACAGGGCGCACATAACACTTGTTGGCACATTAGACACTGAATTATCATGAACCAGCAACATAAAATTATAAATCAACACATGATATCATTAGACAAAGCAATCGGCGAACTAAAAAATGCAGCAAAAATGGATAACGTCGTAAGTGACTTCACGATTGGATCGTTAGTTGCGACTAACGTATTAAACAATTTGAAGACTCTGCAGAATGCGTTGTTAGACACGATAATGGATGTTTATCAAGGCCGGTACAACTTACACCTAATCACTCCAGATCAGCTGATTAAAGAGTTGGATACCATATCAAGCAAGTTACCCAAGGACGTTTCCCTGCCAACAGATAACATTCAGTCAGATGTACGCAAATTGTATAATCTTATCAAGGTCAAAGCAAGGATGATGAAAGAGTACCTTTTATTCGAGATCAGAATACCTCTTATCAGCAGAGATTCTTACGAGATTTTCAAGTTAATTTCGATTCCTAACTATCAAGAAAACAAGTACGTCACAATAACGCCAGTATCAGATTACGTTGCAATGAATATAAGAAAGGACACTTTTATACCTATGAGCGAAGCAAACATCAAGGAGTGTTTCGTACAGGACTCATATTATTGTCACAGTCAGAGACCCGAATACCAGATGAAAAGTGAGAAAAATCTGTGTTTACAATTTAATCAAGAATGCATTTCGAAAGAAATTTTGTGTAAAACTATTTGGCAAGAAAGTTATATTATGAACACATATATTTACACATGTTGCGCACAATGCAATATACGAACAATGTGCGATGATCAAATTACCGCATACCAGCTGACGGGTACCGGACTTATAAGTGTAGGTCATGGTTGTCTCATAAAGACCGATGATTTTATTATTTATCCCCATATGCCTCATACAAGCGAGGTTAGGATTTTTCCAAGTTTATTTACACCAACCATCTCACCTATTAATCACATCATCAACATTTCAATTCCTCACTTCAACTTCACAAATCAAGAGCATACGCAATTCAACAAGGAAGCGGCTGCAATTCAAGGAAAAATACAATCCCTCAAGGACAGTGAGGTGACGTCAGCGAGCGTATCGTACCACGACATACACCATTACGCTATGATTTACGTCATATTGGGAGGGTTAGTCCTGGTCGGTGTAATAATAATCGTCCACCGCTCTCAATGTCAATGGGGAAGGCGACGAGACGAGCAGACAAGTGAAGATAATCACCACCACAATCAAGCAGCAGCACCAGCGGCGGGAGCCGCACCGGAAGCAGCGTCAGTTCCTGTGCCCGGCCCGCCCCAGCGCCCCGGGCACTCGTTTTATAGACATTGGAAGATGACAGAAATGTTGCACAACTGTTAAAAAACTTTT
This sequence comes from Chrysoteuchia culmella, assembly GCA_910589605.1. Classification (NCBI taxonomy): domain Eukaryota; kingdom Metazoa; phylum Arthropoda; class Insecta; order Lepidoptera; family Crambidae; genus Chrysoteuchia; species Chrysoteuchia culmella. Next base: position 18,129,857 of record OU342655.1, on the reverse strand, counting down.
ATTGAACACATTCGTTCAGTCCATTCCGTTCATTCGTTCTTGTGATGTTTTGCTGGAAAAGTGCATCGTGATATCACAAATATCATTTTCATTCTACATTTACCTACTTTTCAATGTTTATACGCGAACAGAGTGTAAGGGAATTAAATGCGTGCAGTGCATCTAGTTCTTATGGGATCGACAGTTTTTACGCCCCCTCGAATTCTATAAAATTCAATCAATGTAGATGATTTATAATTTATTTTTATATTAAAATACCAGCCATCTTGTCTAAGTCAAGAAGTGACTTCTATACATCAATTATATAATGAAAAGGTGATAAATTATTTTAGAGTTCCGTGAAATAATTAAGATTATGAACAGAGAACCAGCAAATACAATATTTTATTGTAATTTTGATATTGATATTTGATTTTGATATTAGAATCCATATTGATGAAAATATTTGAACAACGTTGTTGATATGACAAAATGGAAGTAAGTTTTAAAAAAATTGCTTGTAGGAACTTATATAATTTTAAGATTCGCTTAAAGTGCTGTATATTTTTAGCGACGGTTTGATTACACAACATTTGTGTTAAGGTTTCGTAGACCACCATCGAGACGGTTAAACAAACCCTTTTATCTTACTGTTGTATAACGTCGTATTAATCAGTTGTGTAAACGTTTACCCAACGTACAAACTGGCTCCATTATACGACGTTGTATAAAGCAGTCGTAAAAGCGTTTACGTAATCTATACACTGGCAGCATTATACGACGTTATATAAAGATGTCATTAAAACGTTGACCTATTCTATGCACTAACCATTATACGATGTTATATAAATCAGTCGTAAGACCTACACACCTAAACACTGGCATCACTATACGACGTTGAATCATACAGTCCTAAAAATGTTTACCTGGCCTATATTTTCTTACCATTATACGACGTTGTATAAAGTAGCCATAAAAACGTTTACTTAACTAATTGAATAGAACCTTTTTTAGTCACAAGACTAAATCGTTGTAAGAATAACGGTTACACAACACTGTAGTTGTCTAATAACATTTTGACGACCTGTTTGGCGCAGGGGTACTAACGCGCCGGACAAGATAAATATTTGTGTGCATGAACATGTCTATTTGTCTTGGTCTGGGTGTTTAATATGTATATTATATATGTATTGACAATAAAAAGTATTTATGAATTTGTGTACATAACACAAATTCTTCAGGATACTTAATGTGGGCTAGATAATTGGTGTTATTGTATGGAAATATTTATTTATTATTATTATTACCTAATCAACATCAACAATCAACTGAAAGTCGCATAAGACGTATTTCATACAACCAATTTATTTGTTGTATTTTTTGTAGATGGGTATCGAAAAAAATATCGATATTAAACTTATAACATTTATCGATACTAAAACATCACTGTCACGTTGGGAACAGTGCCATCTCTTAAAGATTTGTTGTAGATAAGGACGATGATAAGTCAGTGTTTCTATAATGTCACACAAATGTAAAATATAGCGTCATTTTGTATTTTAGGTTGAAGATAGTGTTCATTTTACGACATTTTATTTTACCATCATCGGTGAAAATTTTGTAACTACCGAATGGGTTGAGATTCTATTGTGCTAAAAGGAGATTGGGCAAAACTCAAAGTGGGGTTACCTACTCTAGCTCGAATGACAGTATGTGCTTGTGCAAAGGGGCACCAAAATCTGGAGGCCTACTCTCTAAGCCCGTCAACTAAGTTACGGGCCCCCGACCGTAAGTTTCACGAAACTACGGATGTAGCCTACTCTCTATTGATTTCGGATGTACTAGTTTTGGACAAACGGCACAAACAAATTGGGAGTAGGGATAATGTCAAAACGTATTCTCATTCATTCTTAGTTCGGATCTCCGAACTAATAAGCTGTGCGTAGGTGATACGGAGTAGGAAACGTCCGTTACTTAGGCCGAAACTACGGATTTCGTGCTTAGAGAGTAGACCTTCTGACTCGAAAGTTTCAGAAAAACAGTTCTTAAGCTATATTTTTTTTTATATTTTTTTTTTTAAAATGCTATATTTTTGTTGTCTGTAAACTAACAGTGTTACAGAAGTGTTGTGGTGTTTGGTTAATACACCCTTGTGCAAAAAAGGGGCATCAAACTCTAACTTGACTGGGCTTTCATAGATTAAGAAAAAAACAACGGGTTGCACTACGGAGGTGCCGTCAGAAGTAAAAACCGCCTAAACGAAACAGTAGGAGCAGTCATACATTTTCGCCGCGCGGTAGAAAGAGAGGGGGATATTACTTCCTCTTTTACGCCGGCGGTCTACTCTCCCTCCGTCTTACGAATTTTCGATCAGGGTCACGTCTACTGCTGACGCGACTTTAACAGTTTTTACCCATCCCAAAAATAAAAAAACTCTGATGTGCACAACGCCGCCGAAGAAGTTTTCACTTCAAAAAATAACTATTGTTTTTCTTTTACTTACTCAATATTAAAGCTGACACCCTCAAATATTATAGTACATTATTGCAAATTCCGTGACATAGGCAATTGCAGGTCGAGTATGAGTTTAAAGGCCGAGCCGGCGTAGGCGAGGACTTCACTAATACGAGACAGGCAATTGCCATTTTCGCCGAGGCACATATAGTGCTTTTCTCAAAATGCAGGGAAATGAAACATACTTTTCTATAATACATTTAATTTATTGAAATAAAACAACTTTTACGGATATCTTAACGCGCTATATTTGTTGTAATTGTCCATCTTTTTAGGTTTTTTAGGGGTTTTTTGATTTTCCCGACGTTTCGGCACCTTTACAGCTGCCGTGGTCACGGGATGATGATATAGATATGATATCCGTAAAAGTTGTTTTATTTCAATGAACAGTGCGCGCCAAAACATAAGATGTACGTACATTTAATTTAATTAATATTAAAAGTTTCATTAGTCATATAGGGGCAATTACTAAAAGAAAATGTTATTGATTTCTCCGGTACATAAAGGTTTGTTTGTTGAACTTCTGATGAGGTTTGCAAGTGGGCATTGGATGTATTGGTAGATGGCTGAAAATCAAATCTATTAATAGTAGATTAGTAGCCAAGGGCTGTAAGGCATCAATTGCAGCCCGAGATATTTAGCGCAGCGAGGGCGCCTATAGTTCGAGGGTGCAATTGATGCTTACACCCGAGCTAACTATTCTGCTTTACATCTCGATGGTGAGGTAAGTAGAAAAAAACCGGCATTACAAGAATAAAACATTTTATTTGTTGAAATTTATAGTGAAATGAGAACAATCCCAAAAACAACAATATTTAAAGTATAAGTTTTATATTCCCGCCTTTTTTCATTAAAAAGAATCAAGTAAAGAACTTTTTAATTTTTTTTTTCAAGATCGAAATTGAGCTTCGCCGTTCGATATTTAAAATTGATGACTGATAGCAAAGCGACCTCTTTGGTCATTGGGCTGAATGCATGATGTCTATTGCCAGTATGATGGTTAGATGTACGCAAACTTTTTGAAAGAAAGAAGTGTTTTTTTTTTATTACTAACCGCCCTAGGGCTTTTCTAGCTACATTATTACCCTAGAGCGCTAATTAGTCACCTACAAGCCCCATTTGGAGGTAATAAGAACCTACTTACCGAACATGAGAGATGTAAAGAGTATTTAATAACCCCGGCACACCGTTTCATACAACATTTCTGGAGCGTTGTAATGTTCCAAAATCAAAAAACGCATCTGCAATGGATTTGATTTTCTTTGTCCGTAAATTTGATACTCAGCGTGTTCTTTTTTCCAAAATATTTCCATGCATGTTTGAGTTTTTTTTTTATCGATTTATGGCTATCCAACGCTATACATTTTCCGATTTTTAAAGTGAGAGTTACCATTTTAAATGAGATGTTCTATTTCTTTGCAATCCCTAATGAATATTGTAAACCAACAAACATGCAAGTATTTTGATACAATTTCATTAGAAATTCGCTAGAAACCAGCTTCCAAAAATGTATGTCACATTGAACACTAACTTGACACAAATCTATTAGTTGCCAGGACATTCAGGGTCACTTGGACCATTCCCACAAGCTCAAGTACTTGATCAACTCGACACAATAAAAAAGACCGAACCACAAAGTACAAAAGGTAGCAGAGAGATTAGTCAGTAAAAAGAACCATTTCTCGCACGTACACATTGACTACATTGGCATTAGTACGCACTTTCAAGAAGAATTCAGCCATAACTAGGAGCACGAAATGACTAAAATTTTGAAAGAATTTCAACCTGTGTAAAGAAAACTAAAATATAGGTACCAATATCATAAATGTGAAAATTTTAAATCTTTTTTAATCACGCAAAAACCACCGAACCCTAGTGATTGACGTTCAGGCATTATTTTCTAAGATGGGAGTGTTCCTTTTCCCAACATTACTATATTGTGATCGCGTCCTCTACTTGGCTCCAACGACAGGAAGTGAAGGCACGGCCGCCGGCAACTGCGTACCGTTTCCGCTTGCAAAATGTACGGGTCCCATAAAACTAGTGCTTCACTGCCAGGAAATGAACGAGGTATTGCGTTCACTTAATGACATAGTTGGCAGAGTTTTTAGGTTTTCAGGCTGTGACGTGTGTCGCTTTTTGTGACAATCTTATAAACCTACTAAAATATTAATGCAATATTATTGCGAAAGTAAGTGAATCTTTTAATTTTTCACTATACCACTGAACAGCGGCGCGTGTGTGCGTGAGCGCGTCTGGACCTCTATTTTTGAATCACTCGTCGCTTGAGAGCGAGGCTGACGTGGAGGCGATCAGGCGATTAGATTATACTCTTTACATCTCTCATGTTCGGTAAGTAGGTTCTTATTACCTCCAAATGGGGCTTGTTGGTGACTAATTAGCGCTCTAGGGTAATAATGTAGCTAGAAAAGCCCTAGGGCGGTAAGTAATAAAAAAAAAAAAGTTCGCGTACAATCTAACCACCATACTGGCAATAGACATCATGCATTCAGCCCAATGACCAAAGAGGTCGCTTTGCTATCAGTCATCAATTTTAAATATCGAACGGCGAAGCTCAATTTCGATCTTGAAAAAAATATTAAAAAGGTACTTTACTTGATTCTTTTTAATGAAAAAAGGCGGGAATAGAAAACTTTTTCTTTAAATATGGTTTGTTTTTGGGATTGTTCTCATTTCACAAAAAATTTCAACAAATAAAACGTTTTATTATTGCAATGCCGGTTTTTTTCTACTTACCTCACAATCGAGATGTAAAGCAGAATAGTTAGCTCGGGTGTAAGCATCAATTGCACCCAATAACTATAGGAGCCCTCGCTGCGCTCGCGCTTAAATATCTCGGGCTGCAATTGATGCCTTACAGCCCTTGGCTACTAATCTACTATTAATAGATTTGATTTTCAGCCATCTACCAATACATACAATGCCCACTTGCAAACCTCATCAGAAGTTCAACAAACAAACCTTTATGTTCCGGGGAAATCAGTCAGGGAAATAAAAATAATAAAAAAGTCGGCGCAGAAACTTTGTCGGAATGATATTCCCGAGTTTCTCATTAGAGGTTAAAACAAATGTTCCCGGAACGCGGGACAAGTTGCTACGGAACATCGGAACAACTGACTTCTGAATTACGACTTTACTTGCAGCGATATCCTCAGATGGGGTAGAAAAGTATATTTTTTTTGTACGCGTGTATTGGACGTCTGATGAATGTACGGTTCTCTGAATACACACACACACATCACTAGTATGTCAGTTTATGCTGCGCATTATTAAGAGGTAAGTTAGCTAGTTTCTGAGTGGTTGAGGATTCCGAGAGCGATTCTATCTTCAGCCTCATCACAGTTTAAGATCAGGGGCTAATTGTCTAATTTTAAAATCTATCGCAAGTTTTAAAGTGTTCGTGATTGTGATATCGATTTATGGAATTGTGTAACTTGGAGTCACAATCGCTTTAGGAACGTTTGTTGGTTTGGTTGGTGGTAGGAATTGTTTTAAGTCCGCCTGGCTAGCTACCACCATCTTATCTAAGTCTGACGCCACAACAACAACGTTTTCAGCATTGTTTTGTTCCGGCAGTTAAATATAAGATAGCCAGTTCCTCAGTGATTGAAGATTATCAACCTGGAGAGGCTTGCTTCCATCTTCAGCCTTATCAATACTTAACAGCAGGTATGATAAAGGCTAAGAGTCTCACCGTCGTTCATAAAAAATAAAAAAATAAAAATTAGAGGGCAGGTATAATAATGGGGTGCATTTATAATGATTCTAATGTCAATCTACAAGATAAGTACGCGTCCGGCGTTCTCTGGGCAAAGCTCTGCGGACTGCAAGACGGTAATGCAGGCTAGCTGATCCGTGGCACAACCGTTGGTCTAACTGGCAGTATCACGGGGATAATTTTTTACCGATGGGATGGACTAACTCTCCATCCATCATCCATCATCAGCCTGTGGACGTCCACTGCTGGACATAGGCCTCTCCTAGCTCACGCCTTTTGTGGCGTTCATAGAAGGCTATTAGCCTACTGCTACCACGCTGGCCAGACGGGTTGGTAGAGGGTTTGTTTCAAGTTTTCCTTCTCTCGCACAAGTGTTCAATGCGTCGAGCCTCTTAGTCGACTCTTACGACATCCCAGGCATGTAAGGGAGTGGTGGCACTTGTATTTTTCGCCCGTCACCACACGGCACTCCCGTAGTATGTACCTCTGTCTCAATCCAATTTAATGAAAATGTAAACAAACCTGTTTCATTAAAAATTCTCACACTTTCGGCCACTAAATGGATTTAAAAACACATTCATAAGTAATTAGAAGGTTTCAACTTACATCTCACTAAATTGTTTCAAAGATCGTAGTTTGTTTAACATTTTAAAAATTTAATTGAAAATTTTAAGAAGAAAAGTGAGGTTATTTATCAAAGCAAAAATATTGTCTAATCTATGGTTGCATAGTGCTTGACGTAAAATGTCTAACAGAAAGTTCATTTATTTGTTCCATTATATCGATTAAGAATCGAGTTATGTTATCGAAGATAAAATATCACTGTATTTATTGATAAAAATTATCACAAAAATCTCAAATATAAAAGTATATTCTCGGGTCCGTTAGGGCTGGGATATAGCGGAATTCCGTGTGCATAATTTGCCGAAACGATGTCAAAGCAACGTTTTCACAATTTCTATGTAACCTAGGTATGCCTACATAGGAAAAACCGTTCCGTTTTATCGACTATAATTAAATGTTAATCGAAGAATATTTATGTGATTCCAGCCAGGAGCCAGGGCCGGCCAGGAGCATATTCACTCGTCTCGAGGTTTCTATTAGAGGGCAGGTATAATATACCTGCCCTCTAATTTTTATTTTTTTATTTTTTATGAACGACGGTGAGACTCTTAGCCTTTATCATACCTGCTGTTAAGTATTGATAAGGCTGAAGATGGAAGCAAGCCTCTCCAGGTTGATAATCTTCAATCACTGAGGAACTGGCTATCTTATATTTAACTGCCGGAACACAACAATGCTGAAAACGTTGTTGTTGTGGCGTCAGACTTAGATAAGATGGTGGTAGCTAGCCAGGCGGACTTAAAACAATTCCTACCACCAACCAAACCAACCAACGTTCCTAAAGCGATTGTGACTCGAATCCTCAACCACTCAGAAACTAGCTAACTTACCTCTTAATAATGCGCAGCATAAACTGACATACTAGTGATGTGTGTGTGTGTATTCAGAGTACCTTACATTCATCAGACGTCCAATACACGCGTACAAAAAAAAATACTTTTCTACCCCATCTGAGGATATCGCTGCAAGTAAAGTCGTAATTCAGAAGTCAGTTGTTCCGATGTTCCGTAGCAACTTGTCCCGCGTTCCGGGAACATTTGTTTTAACCTCTAATGAGAAACTCGGGAATATCATTCCGACAAAGTTTCTGCGCCGACTTTTTTATTCTTTTTATGAAGTCGTTCTGAGGTTTTAGGAATGCTAAAAAGTATAAAGGTATTCGCTTTTTCTTGTATTTTTTATGTTTCGCTGTAAAATCTTGCGTTTACCGATGTAATTATTTTTATTGTATTTTTATGGCTTGCCTTCGAGCGTTTTCAATTAGACTGATAAATTCAGATTAATTGGAGCTTGTAAAGACTGTGCGATTGAAAAAGCGCACATTTTAGGATGTTTGTATTTTTAATTAATTTAGTTTCATGTTATATATTGTGTTACGAACTAGCCATCGGGCCGGTGACATTTTAATCTCTTTTTAAAAACGTATATTTTTTTTTATATTGATCTATTGTTTTCTCTTCCTTGCTGTCCTGTCTGTCTTGTTGCTATAACTTATATCTTTCAGTTTGTATTTCCTTTTAATGACTTAATATATTTCCTTACTTACTTGACCTCGTCTTTTGCTTATCCCAATAATGTAAATGTATTTTGATTTATTGTACCTAAGTATATAAAATATTTTAAAATATATTTAAATGCACAAATAACTAGGTACCAAAGTTGAATTTGCACCAGTAAACGTTGCCCGATTAACAGTTGTGAAAGCTGTCAAAACTCTATACATTATTCCACAGTTAAAGTTATAGTTTATTGTTAAAGTTAGATGGTGCAATCCATCCTTAAAATTTTAACGCCAGTACTTAATCCACTGAGGAGCCCTTTGGTGCAGTGGTTAGCGCGTTTGGCTTGTAATTGTGTTGGTTAAGAATTATCAACATTTGCAATAGTCGGTCACGGGATGGGTGACTATAAACATATCATCTGGAGCTCCTCTGTGCTTTGTAGGGCACGTTTAGCTTTTGACCACAGCTGCACTTAAAGTATGGGTTGCCTTTGGTGCCACATCTGTCAAACGCATTGAGACCGCGTGATGGGTCATGGGCCCTCCCTTATCATTAGTAACGAAGGCTTGTTCCCTAGCAGCTGTTTGATGATGATGACTCAGAGGGTCTCATCTAGCAACCAGTTTCGACGCTGGCATGGCTGTTACCGCATTTAAAGTAAATAAAGAACTTTGAACATTGCCATATTTTCGTACTTTATGACAGCGACGAAATTGCAAACCGAAACGATTTTTACTCAGATGGGCAGGACTATCTGAGTAAAAATCGATTCATTTGCAATTTCGTTGCGTCGGAGGGCTACGAACGCTTTTCGTAGTCTCGAAACTAACGCCTGTACGTCCAAATATCCTGTTTAGTATGCGGAGTAGCCCTCCATATGATATTGTCTATTACCTACTTAACATTATTCATTAAAACTATGTAAATACTAATTTTAACCAAGTTACTTGACGGAATCCAAAACATCCTAAAGCGTAAGACAACAAGCCTTCATGTATATTTAATACAGCCTATAGTCTCAACTTTGTCGGAACAAAATTAGAAAAGTTCCAAGTCTCTGGGCAAAACACGGGCCTTCTTTCTAATAAGTATTTAAATATTAAGTTTGTTTATTAAGCTATGGTGCTACCAACAACTTGGGTGAATTTTGTTAGACAATTAGATATCAACTCAATATTAAGGAAACTTTGGGATATATTATTAAAGTTTGAGTGATGGGAAACAAGGTTTTTCGTCGCGGCTGGTTTTTTATGAACAAAAAGAATAGATACTTATGTGTTAACGAGTTTTATGTCTGTTTAAGAAGTTACTATTATTTCGCAGCTAAATATCAAGATTTGGCTGTCTACTAATTGCTTACTCTCGTACTTTGACCACATAATGCGAAGGGGAGATGAGTCTCGAAAAGCTGGTCGTGGGTATAGAGGCAAGAGAGCTCGAGGTCGTTCGCCAACCAGATGGTCTGACCAAGTAAAAGCAGCAACCTCCTCGAACAAATTCCATCAAGCGGTGAGAGCACTATGGACCGAGACGGATGATGACAAATCGTTAAAACGGCCAGTGATCACACGCCAGGGATGACCAGCCCCCTAATTGTCTAATTTCAAAATCTATCTCAATCCCTTTCAGAGGTATTACCTTTTAAAACACGTCCCGATCACAATCCCTTTCAAATGTCAAATAGTGACGGCCTGAATATCTTTCAAATGATGAATTGAAAGGGATTGCGATAGATATGAAATTAGACAATTAGCACCCTGGTCGACGATCAAAAGAAGAAGTTAAAGTTTACTCCTTGCATATTTTATAAGGAAATCTGTGGGTGTGCCCTTTTGTTTTATTAAAACCAGAAGAAGACTGGTGCTAATAGTAGTTTGTGAAACAGGCAATTCATATCGTAGCCAGTAAGTTAGTGTGTGTTTTGTTTTTTTAGTTCAAAATAATGTAGGTATATCTTTACTTTACTACTATTGATGCTGCACTGCAATACAATCTGGATAAACATTGATCGGTGGCACAAAGTTAGTATTAAAAACTGCATTTTCATACGAATTTTCCCTTTTCGAAGAATATTATAACCATTGCTAATGGGGTCTTTAGATTAGAGACATTTCACGACTTCCAATCTTTGTTTTACGGTCGTAGTTGACGCGAAAATGATGGAGATTGCACTCCGCGTTTAAAATATAATGCGACTTAAAATTTAGCAGCCTTTTGTGTTTTATGTATGTAGTCTTGAAATACATAGGGCAGGGATGGCGAACCTTTATGTATCAACGTGCCATTTTCCTAAAGAAATTATTATAGAGGTCATAGACCAAATAATTATGCCCCTGTAATTATTGGGACAGTAATAATTGTAAATACTATCGACTCAAAACTCTTTATTTACTACATCATTCGCGTTCGCACATCAGATAATAGGTACTTCACACTTTTTTTTCGTAGTGCATAACGAATTTTGTGATCGGTGATGACGTGCCCAAAATTTTGTGTCACGTGCCATCAATGGCACGCGTGCCATTGGTTCGCCATCTCTGACATAGGTACTCTGTCTGCTTGTGTGGCTCTGCACTTTGGTTACGTGTTCCAGAGGTTTTATATATTTATGATTATACAGATAATAAACACCCAGACTCAGAACTCACATACGAGTATATACACACATAATACTTATAGAATTAAGTCCGCCTTTTTTAGATAAAAAAAATTATGTTTTGTACAATAAGTAAAATAAATGTTTATCTTTGGGTCGTGGTCAAACTGGCGACCTCTAGTTCAGTAGGCTCCCTACACCTATTACGCAATTGAAGTAGTAAGAAAATAATTATAGCTACATGATAAAATTATTGCAACTTTTGCATTTTAAAAGATTTCTGTTTTTACATATATTTTCGTATCCTACTTATACTTATTATAAATGTGAAAGTATGTATTTGTTTTTATACTTATAGTAAATTTTAAATAGAAAAATATTGGAAAAAATTGACTCGGCCACAAGTGAATTCTCAGACGGGAATCGAACCCGCGACCTTTGGAAATCCGGTCCAATGCTCTAACCGCTGAGCTACCGAGACTTGCGAACCACCGTCGAAATTCTCCAATACTTTTATATTTTTAATACGCTGTAGGCCAGCGTTGTTACATCAATGCTAGGAATATCCTTGCATTCGAAAGAAACATCTTTTCAGGTGTTTAACGATCGATTAAGATGCAACTGCCAATAATTTATGATTTTGTTTTTTTTTTAATTTTTAATGCTATTTTTATACTTATGGTAAATTTTAAATATTCGATTCCCGTCTGAGAATTCACTTGTGGCCGAGTAAATTTTTTCCAATATTTTTCTATTTAAAATTTACCATAAGTATAAAAATAGCATTGAAAAATGCAAAAATTACAAAATCATAAAAAAAAAAAATGTATTTGTTTGCTTGTTACTCTTTCTAGCAAAAACTACTGACCGGGTTTGAATGAAATTTGGCATGTATGGACTTCAAATACTGGACTGACATATAGGCTACTTTTTATCCCGATATTTTCACGGGAACGGAAACCACGAGGGTGAAACCGCGGGCAGCCGCTAGTATTGAATATTTTTGTAACAGCACTATTTTCATCAAAGTCAAAATATTTTTATTCCAATATTTATTTATTTATTCATAGATTGCATGTCACATTACATAAATAAGGATGGTACATAATAGGCATCTCAGGTACTATGTGACGCCCCGTGGTGGCATAGCAACAACTGAGGGCTATTATTATAATAAAAAATACAAATTAAATTAATTAAGTACATACATATACATACAATAAACTTGAATATACACGAAGTGCTTTTAATTAATATAATAATTAAGTATAAGGTAATTAGTTCACTTTTTTTTTCTACCAGCCAATCAGAACATCTTTTTATGATAAGGAATTGTCACTGGCACACGTTAGCGCTACGGAAGACCAGAGCTGTGGCCTTGTGTAAGGTCATAGCATACCTGAGTAGCGACCAATTTGGTTATTTTCTAGTGTAACGTAATTATGTAATGTTCCTACTGTAATTAAACGCAAAATAACCATTAAACAATTTTTCTTTCTTTCTTTCTTTCTTTCCTGGGGCGCGATTTTCTATCCAACATTCTTGTTAGCGACGCAACATCGCTGATCGCACGAATTTTTAGAGACAATCGTATGACAACAATGTCTACGTGTCCCTGGGTCTCATCAAGTGGCCTTTAATTTGTCACGCTTCTTACTCGAAAAATTTTAACATTATAGCGTAACAGAAAGAACCTAAAATAAAATTTAAGCCCTAGGGCAATAAAGTAATGGAAAATGGAACTGTGCGCGACCGCGAAGAAAAGACCGAGCCAATCTCTTTTTTTTGTTTTTTTCTGTAACTATAACGGAAACTGACTAACTGCGTTTCCCCCTACCGCTATGTTAATACCCCTGTTTTAATTACCAATAAGGTTACATTATGTTAGTGTGTAATAAGTTTTTTTTTTAAGTGTTGTATCCTGTTTTGTAATCATGCCCAAAACATTAAAAAGTGGCAAAAGACAAAATGGTTTGGTTTATTGTATTTTCTCGCAATCGTAGTGAAAAGTGAGTGTAATACACTCCGCTAAAAACCTATTATACTGTGGTTTATATTAAATACCTCGTTACAATAGGTCATTATAGCCCCTTGTATAACAATCCACTATTATTTCATTCTAATAACAAACAATTCTAAACAACAAACAAACAAACGAAATGCGTATTATTCCGTAAAATATGTTCTTTATTTGTTGCTTTGTTTCGCATTTCTCGTTGCCCTTATCTAAGAAGTGGATATGACAAACCATTTTGCTTGCAACATCGTAAAGAAGTTCTCGTACATAATTTTCTGGCGACTTTTTATCGGTCAGTCATAAACAAATGGGAAGTACCTCATAAAATATTGACTGTATGATGTTTATTATGCTTATAAATGGTTTATTTGGGGGCCGTAAACGGATATTGCTTGTATAGATGGTATGTAAAAGCTAAAAAGGGAACATTGAATGAATTAATATAAATGGGAATGTCTAGGAGGAAAACAATGTTGGTTTGTATCGCAGTGGGGTACATAGGGTCAATTGAAAATCAGCGCCAGGCTCTTCGGGCCCGAAGAGGATGCTCATGCGGATCGGCTCCGACGAAGACGGGTGGGGCGAAGGAGGCGGCGCTACGCGCACCTCATTCCCCTTTAGCGGGGCGGTGTGGTCCGGGTGACGGCCTGTTGGCTGTCTCCCGCATCTCACGGTCCCTCTCCACCAGCCTGGACAGAGATGGCCCCACTTGCTCGGCCATCTCTCAGCCGCAAGGAGGCCCGGGAAGCCGGGCGGGCCGCCAGCCATAGGGGTGATTACCACAAGGGTCCCCCAGGGCGTAAGGCGGCGAGAGGGCAAGTAGTGAGGGGTTTAGCTGGTAGTACCCCCCCCCCCCCCCTCACAGCCCTCCCCATTCGGCCTCTCGAGGCCGAGTGGGGAGCCGGGGGGCGGTGGTGTTCTAGGTGAGCCCAGCATAACCGTTCGGTATGCGTAAATGCATTCCCCTCACTCAAAAAAAAAAAAAGGCTCTTCGGGCCCGGAAGACATCCAATTCAGACAGTGAAATTGTACACCTTTTGGTTTAAGTAAATTTTACTTTTTTCCTTTTTTTGCTATAAAATTTTAATTGTCTCATGTATGTATCCAAATAAACTCTAATTCATTAATTCATTCATCCATCCTTTCATTCAATTCATTCATTCATTTAGTTAGAGTAATTGGTTTGGTTGGCGATTGTACTTGTTCTTAATAAGCCTGGCTAGCTACCAACATCTTAGCTAAATCTGTTGCCACAAATTTTTTTTCTTTCAGCTCTGTGTGCCGTTAGATAGCCAGTTTGACAGTGAAGGGAAAAGCACAATTTCTTCTGCAACCTTACTTAACAAAAGGCCATCAAGTATGATGATTTGACTGCCTCTGTGGTCTAGTGGTAACAACCACCGGTATCAGACCCAGGGGTCCCGGGTTCGATTCACAGCGAGGGTACAACTTGTATTCGGTTTAGTTGGTGGTAGAACTTGTTGTAAGTCCGCCTGGCTAGCTACCACCATCTTATCTAAGCCTGACGCCATAACAACAATATTTGCAGCATTGTTGTGTTCCGGCAGTTAGAGATAAGTAGCCAGTTCCTCAGTGATGCGGGTTCCGGGAGAAGCTCGCTTCCATCTTCAGCCTTATCAATACTTAACGTCAGGTATGATAAAGGCTAAGAGTTCCGCTGTTTTTCCCGTTTTGTTTTTCCCCGTTTTTCATTAAAAAATTATAATGGATAAGTGTTTCCCCGTTGTAACTAAAAAAAGGATCTGGTATTTTAAATTGCACTTAATAAATAGTTCATCAATTACAAAATAGCGCATGTTCGGCGCTTCGTGTGTGTCTGCCTCTAAACATAAGTAGATACCGAAATTAAGTTCTTCGTCAGCGTACAGATAAAATGTATTTAAACAAAAGTTTTAAGGACTTATTCTACACTGTAAGCACTCGCTATTAGCCGGTTTCCTTCCGAACAAATCGGTTCAAAGATTGTTCACTGAACCAAGGAATTAACGGCCCAGCCGGCCTAAACCGAGGTTTGACTTATAGTTTCTTTGGTCCGTTCATGGACTTCTAGAAAAGTAATGGTATTCTTTATTTCGTATTTGAAATAAGATCTGCATAAAAATGAATATAAAGTGATAAACGATTTGGAATTTTTTAGAGTTCCGTACCCAATGGGTAAAAACGGGACCCTATTACTACGATTCCACTGTCCCTCGGTCACCAGGCTGTATCTCATGAACCGTGATAGATAGACAGTTGATATGTTCACAGATGATGTATTTCTGTTGTCGCTACAACAAAAAATATTAAAAACGGAAGCAAGTACATATTTAAGTGGAGCTTCCATACAAAAAAGTGTTTTTTTTCTGTTTTTTGCTCGACAATTAATAATGGTACGGAACACTTCGTGCGCGAGTCCAACTCGCACTTGCCCAGTTTTTTGGGTTCAAGTTTTACCCGCTCTGGATCCTGTCATTTAGCCGAGTCTTTGTTTGCATGTTACTTGCAAAACTTAGGCAATGTATAGAATCCTGGCGCTTGCAAGTAATATGTGTAAAATACTCAAGATAAATTTTAAAAAATATTGGAAAAAAATCCACTCGGCCACAAGTGCATTCTCAGATGGGACTCAAACCCACGACCTTTGAAAATCCGGTCCAATGCTCTAACCACTGAGCTACCGAGACTTAGCTCCGAGAAGTATAAAAATAATGTTTTCCTAAGTATAAAAATGGCATTGAAAAATGCAAAAATTGAAAACTCATAAAATGTGTAAAATATAATTTATTCTTTACGTTGTCTAGGTATTCATACAATGCTCAATTCGCAGCTGGCAATGTTTGTAAAGGACAACATCAAGGAAGGCGGGATAACAAATTTTAGTCTCATATAATTTTAGTCTCATTATTTTGACGACCTGTTTGGCGCAGGGGTACTAACCCCACCTTCTGCGCCAGAGGTCCCGGGTTCGATCCCCGGACAAGACAAATATTTGTGTGCATGAACATGTCTATTTTCTTGGTCTGGATGTTTAATATGTATGTTATGTATGTATTTACAAAAAAAATATATATATAAGTATGTTTATCCGTTATCTAGTATCCATAACACAAGTTCTTCATGATACTTAACGTGGGCTAGATAATTGGTGTGATTGTATGAAAATATTTATTTATTTATTTATATGTGGAGATTTGAAATTATGTGGAGAGTAGTATAGAACTTACATTTAGAATAACTTGCTTATACTTAATAGTGATCATTATTGAAACTGTTAATCTTTTTTTTTATGAACGACGGCCGAGACTCTTAGCCTTCATCATACCTGATGTTAAGTATTGATAAGACTGAAGATGGAAGCGAGCCTCTACCGGAACATTCAGCCACTGAGTAACTGGCTATTTTATCTCGAACTGCCGGAACACAACAATTCTGAAAACATTGTTGCTATGGCGTCAGGTTTAGATAACATGGTGGTAGCTAGCCGGCGGACTAAAAACAAGTCCTACCACCAACCAAACCGAATACAATATGTACCCTCGCTGAGAATCGAACCCGGGACCCTTGGGTCTGATACCGGTGGTTGTACCACTAGACCACAGAGGCGGTAAAGGCGGTTAATCTATTCCTAAAGACAATAAATAATTAGAAGAAAGATTGTATAGATTGCCGGTAACAAATACATTTTAAGCGATTTGATTGGAAGTCACGAAGATAATAATAAATTATTTAAATATTTAAATAAAAATAAATATTATTTCACAGAAACCAAATATCTGGACTAGTATAAAATGTATCTAATGTTATTTTATTTTTTAGAAGAAATAATTTATTTCAATGATAAAACGTACGGAAATCTTAGAAGCGGATAAAGTACTTATCTATATTTTTCTATTTTCTGTTTTTAAAATAAAAAAATAATGTATCGAAGAAAATACTTAATGGAATAAGATGGGTTATCAAAGTCAAAAATAATAATAGACTTATAGATAAGTGCTTTCGAATCGTCAAATTTTTTTTCCTACCAGCCATTCAGGACATCTTTTAACTGATAAGAAGAACGGCCGCAAGAAACTTATCAGCTTTAACAGAAGCAACAACATTTACAAAGGAACATGTCGTTGCCAAACACAAATCCACAATCTTGAAAAATATTTAATATAAGAGGAAATTTAAGTAAAAGCTTTCTGAGATGGCGTAAAAATAGCAACTTAAGACATTAAGGTATTTTTCTTTGAAAATCGAAAAAGGTAAGTATTAGGTAATTTATTTCTAATACTACAATATTTTCTTAAGAAAGTCCAGGAGTCGTATTTTTTAATCATTCGAATTACATTCGCATGCGAATCTTGCAATATTCGCTAGTGAAAGCCGTGTTGAACTAAAGGATTCGCATGCGAAACGAGTTTGAAGGAATTCCATCGCTTTGTGTCAATTTCACAAATTGCTTCCTGTTTGTGAGATAACTTTGGAACCAGAGCAGCGTGCTATCATCAAACCCGTAATATCTCATTTTAGCAATGAGCAGTTGGGTATTAATCGCGTCAAATGCACGTGAAAAATCTAATAGCACCAGTATCGTGCAAATACCCCTATCCTGATCCGACAGAATATTGTCCGTCATATCTAGTAATGCAGTTGTGATACCACGGCCCTTCCTGAAACCGGACTGCAATTCAGGGAGAAGCCATAGGCCTCTAGGTATTCGGTCAGCTGCGAGCAGATTACCACTAAGACCCTACCCTCTCTAAGATCATGGAGACACATGACAAGATACTATATGGCCGAAGGTCTTTTGGATTCGGGCTCTTAGGCAGCGGTAGAACAGTGGCAATTTTCCACACATCAGGAAAGGCAGACGACTCGATGGACTTATTTATTATTGTAGTGATATGGTCTAAGGTGCCGTGTGGTGACGGCCTAACAATACAAGTGTCACCACTCCCTTACTTACATACCTGGGATGTCGTAAGAGTCGACTAAGAGGCTCGACGAATTGAACACCTGTGCGAGAGAAGGAAAACTTGAAACAAACCCTCTACCAACCCGTCTGGCCAGCGTGGTAGCAGTAGGCTAATAGCCTTCTATGAACGCCACAATAGGCGTGAGCTAGGAGAGGTCTTTGTCCAGCAGTGGACGTCCACATGCTGATGATGATGATGATGATGGTCTAAGGTGTGCAGTAAGGAAAGAATTAACATTTTTAATGAAATTCCATCGAATTCCTCTGCATTAGACCTAAGCTTCAGTAGAATACGCGACACCACATCACCACTGACCTGATTAAAAGTAAAAGCAGTACTACCATAGAGATTCACATCAAAAAAACGATTTGTATACTTTGTTAGATATTGGGTTGCCAGGAACCTTCAAACAATGCAAATTAATTAGGTCGGGATCGTTAAAATATTAGGGGAAGCTCCTTATAACGTTTGAATGGCAAAAGCGTATTTTTTTAATTCTTGCAGAGTACTCTAGGTTCATCATTGATTTTACTATTTATATTTTCACGAAAGTAGTAATTTTTTTCTTGATACAATGAACTAATAACTTATTCTTGAATTGCTTATAATATTGTTTATTTGATTCGGTTTTTGATTTTCTATAATTGGATAAGGCATCATCCGCATCATTAGCGTTATGGTGTCGGTGTCGGTCATCCAATGATAAGATGGTTTTCTTATAATACTTCTTCGAACAGGTGCATGAACGTAAAAAACAGACAGAAGCTTCATGTTAAAATTAGACCCCACGTCGTTTACTGGAGGTAAGCTATCCCAAGAGGTACAATTCAGTAGTGATAGGTCAGAACACAAACTTTCATAATTAATATCCTTTATACACCACCTGCATCTGTAGCACGTATTAAATATCAAAGTATACTCAATTAGAAAGTGGAGCTAATGTTGTATGGAACTTCCCATGGGTAATAATGATAACATTTAAAATTGGAACGCGAAAGTGTCAACAAAAACTTCTATCAAAAATAGTTTCGAAAAAAACAAGGAGTTTTTAACTATAAAATTGAAACTTCATAGAGACTTTACTCCTATACTTATGGTAAATTTTAAATAGAAAAATATTGGAAAAAATTAACTCGGCCACAAGTGAATTCTCAGAATTTCGACGGTGGTTCGCAAGTCTCGGTAGCTCAGCGGTTAGAGCATTGGACCGGATTTCCAAAGGTCGCGGGTTCGATTCCCGTCTGAGAATTCACTTGTGGCCGAGTTAATTTTTTCCGATATTTTTCTATTTAAAATTTACCATAAGTATAAAAATAGCATTGAAAAATGCAAAAATTACAAAATCATAAATTATTGGCAGTTGCATCTTAATCGATCATTAAACACCTGAAAAGATGTTTCTTTCGAATGCAAGGATATTCCTAGCATTGATGTAACAACGCTGGTCTACAGCGTATTAAAAATATAAAAGTATTGGAGAATTTCGACGGTGGTTCGCAAGTCACGGTAGCTCAGCGGTTAGAGCATTGGACCGGATTTCCAAAGGTCGCGGGTTCGATTCCCGTCTGAGAATTCACTTGTGGCCGAGTTAATTTTTTCCAATATTTTTCTATTTTAAATTTACCATAAGTATAAAAATAGCATTGAAAAATGCAAAAATTACAACATCATAGACTTTACTCCTATTAAAAATATAAACATGGATGTATGTATCGGGGTTCCTAGCACCAAGAAAACATTTGAATTTGGAATTATGTGATATCACGCAGTCATTCAAATATAATAGCTATCTCTTCCATTATCTTTTGTCTTACTTATCAGTAAAACATGGCAATTCATCAAGTTGTGAATGTGTGTAGGCTTGACTCTTGGTCACAGATATAAAGAAAATTATCATTGCATTGCCTACGGAACTAAATATCTAAAGAAAAATCGGTTATTTTCGATCCTTTCGATATTTCTTTCCGCGTATTGTTAAAATATCGTCATTTATTATTTTATCATTTATTATTTCTTTTTTTTAACGTCACAGTACGCACAGTAGGCGTATAAAATAGAGTATGCTCCTTGAGAATAAAAGTGTCTTGGACAGACTTGAATCCTTCGCTTCATTCAGGATTCTGTAGTTCATTCCCGAACGTAGTGAAGGAATTAAGATGTTAATTCCCGAGGGAATTATGATAAGAGTCCTGAATAGCATATAAAAAAAGGTTCAGACTTAATCGCGGCGGACGATAAGCTGTGCCTACAGCGATTTTTTTTCCGTTTTGCCGATTTTTAAGAGCCACATCTAGTCTAGTTAATTATACATCTTTATTTAACTTGAAGAATAAAAAATTTATTTACTTGATATTTAATCTAACTTTCCCAAAAACCTTAAAAACCATTAGTAGAGCTCATTACAAACAACTTTATGTATAGAATCAACCCTGAAATTATGAAAAACAGCTTTGAAAAACATTTATAAAGCTTGTAAAATTCGGTGATGGTTTTCAAGATATTATATCCAGTATAAACAAATATGGTTTACCAAGCGATAGGTATACTTTTTCATAAAAAAGATGTAGACACAATAGGTAGAAAAGGAAATAGCTAGCAAATAATGGAAATAAGCACCGCAGACATTTGAGTCTGAGAACTTTAAAAGCAATGACTCATTGTTGGTACAAGTCTGGCACAGTGCAATAGGATATCAGTAGGAAAAGCAAACAAATGTTTCATAAAAAAAATAGTATATGTAGGTAGAAGTTTCCTATTAATTTTTATTAACGATTTGATGACACAATCCAATTATGTTAAGGGCCCGCTAAGATAGCCATGTTACACGTTGGTCATACAATAACACACAATTTTTCACCTCACAACAGCGAGGATTTTTGAGGTGGTTTCCGCGGTCAACTTCCGGTAAAAGTTCTTTTGACATTTTTTTAAATCTAAATACACTTTATTCTTGTTGTTTTAATGATTTAAAAAACTCAAATAATAAAATGGGAGTTTTCATTATTTCAAAGTTATATAAAATATGAATAAATTGTTACCTATAATAACAATAAAAACGTTCCGGTAAAGGTTGACATTGACATGAGGTAGAAGATAAAGACAATTTAAAAATAAAGGTTTATGTCACATTCCGAAACCAATCATAAGTTGTGAAATTTCACTTAGCCTAAATATAAAATGTTTATAAACACACAAACAAATTGTTTAATCTTATTGTTTTTATGATTCAAGGAACTAAACAATTAAACCAAAACGGAGTATTATAAAATAAGAATAGAATTTAACATAAAACGTTAATAGTGCGATTCGGAACACATTATGACGTATTTATCTTTCTAAATAAAAAAAAATTGTTAACCACGCTAGACCGGTAATACGCGATTTTGTTATGTTGTACTAGAGTGAACGACGCCAACAAATTCTTCGCCACACGCTTGTGACGTGCGGTTATAGAGTGCGGCATGACTACGCAGAGGTGACATTTGTTTATATTCTGCTTATAGAATTGCAACTGATTATTCTAATTCATTTCGATATTTATTTCACTTCCTTTTCTCTTCGTATATATACTTAGGTATTAATATTATCAAGATAGTGGGATTGGAATATACGGGCCGGTTTAACCACCGACTGATAAGTTCTGGATAGCTTATCTGACAGATAACAACCGACATATATTATGATCTGAATAGCTTAGATCATTTGATAATTGTAATATGAAAAAAAAATACAAATTATCTACCAGATAAGTTCTGGATAGTTTATCTGGTAGATGACTACCGATAGATAAGTCCAGGACAGGTTATCCGGCAAATATTTAGTCATATTACAACTGTAAAATAATATGTCATATTATGCCAGATAAACAATCCAGAACTTATCTGGGAGATAATAAAAATTTTTCACGTTGAAACGTTAACAGCACTGATTAAATAGCTGTCAGAATTGACTTTTAACGTATAACAATATAAATTTTTTAAAATTATCTAATTTCTCGGATTCATTTTATTTCTACGTAAAATAATGAGGAAATGATGAGAAAACAAAACAATTTAGCTAACAAGCTTTTGCAAGGTGACTGAAAATAAAAATGGTTTCTAAACGTCTAAGTATGCAAGATGGATGTACAATAAAAAACTGCTTGTCACTCCGTGCCAAAAGTTCTCGAATCCATAAAAGTCTTCGTCCACGATTGCAACGCTGCAAAGCTGGAACTCGAAGTGGTGTGCGAGAGTAAAGACCGACTTCATATTAACTTCGCCTCCCGATTTGGTCACTCACTAACAATAATTGGTGGTCAGATGACTCTTTGAACCATTTCCATAGCCATTATATTGGCTTGTCTCCTCTCCTGCGATATTTTGTAGAAAACGGGCATGTCTAAGAGTGGTTACGCGTTTTCTGCCAGAATTCCGTTTCGCAACGTCTCTCGTGACACGATAACGTCACCATAATCAGGAGATCACGTTTTGGTGAGATCGAAGGGTTAACTCAAGTCGGCCAACAACCAATTTGGAAAGCGCCAGCTTTCAACATGTCTGCAGCTCTAATTTGTTCTTATCTGGTTAAATGTGAACGTGGCATGATACAAAACAAAATAAACTTTCAAATAAAATTAAAAAAAATTTGAAACGCCTTTAATTTTCAAAAATAGTGCCTGTTTGTTATAAGAAAAACTAACTTTTGCGAAAGTTACGAGTATATTCAAATTATCATGCATTCTTTTGTTTTACATTTTTTTGAAGTGAAAACTTCTTAGCGGGTCGTGCTTATCAGAGTTTGAAATTTTTGGGGTGGGTAAAAAATGTTTAAGTCGCGTCAGGACACGTGACCCTGATTGAAAATTCGTAATACCATTTACCGTTACCATATTTCAAGTTACTTAATGTCTCACACTTGAAAGATACGTATATTAGTTAATAACAACCATTATATAAAGATCTCTCATTACTACCAATTTTCATATTGATGCCAGGTCAGTTTAAATGGATTTACCTGCCAAATCAAGTTGGTCTCCGTTTTCTTCAACTTTTTATGAAGTTGTGGTCAAGATAAAGTGGATTTTGATCGTTATTTTCGTTTAAGCGGTTTTCACTTCTGCCGGCACTTCCAGAGTGCAACCCGTTGTTTCTTTTTAATATTTAGGCACTGATTGTATTTTAAGTCAACTATATCAAATAATAAAAATCAACGTAACTTCAAGCAGGGGCGTGCATTGGTTTTCCAACTTGGTAGGCACTGTACATCTAACTAGTAACTTTGCACTTATCCTATCATGCAACCGAATATTATAAGTTTGAAAGTTTGTGATGATATTTGGATGGATGAATGTTTGTTACTCTTTCACGCAAGAACTACTGAACTGATTAAGATGAAACTTTGCAGCAATGTAGCTTATACATCAGAAAACCAAATAGGCTGCAAATTCTCCTGATATTCGCACGATAACGGCAACCACGCGGTGAGTGAAACCGAGAGCGGCCGCTAGTCATAAATGATAAGGTTCGTAATATTTAGTAGGAATATTAAAATGCTGAAGAGTTAGATTGTTTGAGCACGCTAATCTCCGGAACTACTAGTTCGAATTAAAAAAATATTTTTGTGCTGGATAGTCCATTTATCTCGGAAGGTTATAAGATATTTAATTTTACGCTACGATTAATAGGAGCAGAGCAATAATGTAAAATGTTGCAAAAACGGGGAAAACATATTACTTTTGGGAGCTTCCGTTGCGGACGGTGTGTAAACAGTTAAAGTTACGTATAAATCATGTATGACGAAATTGTTCCCCATCAAAAGTCCGCGACAGCATATATCTATGTTTTATGGTTATCTCACTATAACCATTTTTAAGATAATATAATTTGTTCTAAACTAATGTATTATTTGAGAAGCTGTTTTCATTGACATGATATTAATCCTTATCTAAATAATTACGTTAATCATCACAAGTATTTAATTTTGAAAAAAAATTTCTTTTACATAATTTAATTTGAATGAATATCTTAGGAAATATTATAGTTTTAAAATAACTCCTCAACAAAATAATTCGCGACCAAATTCATTCGCCAGGTAGGCTTTATACTGATATATTCCGGACCTTTAAGCTAGAACGTTACACGTACAAATAGCGCCCTTCTTGCCGTGGGCGGTTTATACTTGAGCAATACTTTTTCTAAATAAGTTATATATTCTTGTATGAAACGCTGCTTGTTCCGAGTAGGCAATTTGGAGACTGCCTACCAGTAGGTATTAAGTATTTAGCGTAAGGAAAATCTTAGTGGGCGAGTGTTTAATAGAAGTTTAAAGTAAAATAAAATAAATTTAACATTTATTGTATATTTATTTAAGTTTTGAATGAGGTATGCACTGCCTATTTGCGTATATGGAATGCACGCCCCTGACTTCAAGAGTATAATATTTCTTAACTACCAACATTATATTCAAACAACAAAATAACAAGTTACCAAACCTTTCTCACTAAAGCAAAGAGTAACAATTCCTTCTAAAGAAAAGAATGAAAAATGAACTTCAAAAGAGGATGCAACTTATTCTGAAACAAACCTGAAAAACAAATAAAAATTAAAATTAAAATTCAAATCATTTATTATCAGATACCATAGATCCAGAGTTGTTAGTAAAACAATAATGGAAAGAATACTTAAATACTATGTTAGTATAAATGATGAATCAATTTAATTGGCAATAACAATAATAATAATAATGTCAAAAAATTAATTCAAATTCAATTTACAATGTCAAAAAATTTCATTCAATTTGATTATCAAAAATTCACACTGTTAACAATTATCAATTTACTATTAAATTAATTATGTCCCTTAAAATATTAATTGATGCGATACACTGATTCTGCCTTAGGATTAATCAGGGCGGAAACCCAGTGCCTCTGTAAAGAACTGTCGGGTCTGTTAGCCAGTAACCTTGTTATGTCGCTGGGGCCGCTAAGCATTCTACCTCTAACAGATGAAATTTTGTTGCGCATTACAGCGTGAAAGTCATTCACATGTGCATCTGCAAACATGCCAGAAGCACTGCAGAATCTAGGCAGGCCCACCAACATCCTGAACAAGTTGTTGTATAGAACACGCAGGGCGCCGAACGCTTTTTGAGTATATACCGACCACAGGCCGCCTGTGTAAAATGATTGACAGAATGTCTTAAACAAGGTGATTTTTACATCAACTGTGCATTGAGCGAACCTGCGAGCCAGCATATTACCTCTGACAGCCAGCGCCCTACGCTCCCTTTCTATGTCACTATCGTCACTAAGGTCAGGAGTGACCACATGACCCAGATATTTAAAACTATTTACCCTCACAAGTTCATTACCGTATAGCCTGAGGGGCGGCACACAACCGGGAGAAATACTACGCGTCGTAAAAACCATTATCTCACTCTTTTTGCAATTATATAAGAGACCATGGCCTTCAGCGAAGGTCTCGCAGACACGCAGCAAATCCCGCAGCGCGCACACCGAAGGACTCAGCAGCACCATGTCATCCGCGTAGCTTATATTATTAATCATGCGACCGTCAATGGAGCACCCCGCATGCATGCTGCTTAGTCCAACGATCAGTTGGTCTATGTACAGGCTGAACAGCTTTGGCGAGGTTAATCCGCCCTGTCTTACGCCACATTCCAATTTATAGGAGTCCGACATCGCTTTCCCCCATCTCACAAAGTTCTCCTGATGATCGTACCAATGTTGAAAAAGATTGACCAGCTCCTCCGGAAATCCGGTTGCTGCTAGCTTTTGCCATAATATCTTATAGGACACCAAGTCGAAAGCCTTTGTGAGATCGAGGAAACAGCCATAAACAGGCAAAATAAAGGCAAAATAACCACAGCAAATAAAACAAGAACAAATCGTAGAACAAACTGAGTGCAATGAGTAGAAAGATCGTGTAAAACTCCCATTCACAACATGTGTTTTAGTAACATATGATTTTTTTAACCTCAATAATACTATACAAAGCCAATAAACTTCTGAAATTTCGGTTCCGATATAGAGGTTTAGCTTTACATATTTCATAATGAGATTTGTGTATCATGTTCTTTCAAAATTGACTATTAACGTAAGTGCCTGTCATTTTCAACCTTTAGTAGAAAGTTAAAAATGACGCCAACTTTACACTTGACAGAAAATTAATTAATCATTTACGAGGCGCTTTATACCATAATTTGCAAGATTTAATGTTTGTTACTCAATCACGTAAAAATGGCCAAACGGATTCGGAGGAAACCTGAGTGCTTAGTGTGGTTTCCTCACCTAACTCGCTGAAGTTTGCGAATAGAGTTTAATTCTCAACCTTATTCCCATTGCATTAAGGCTATCTGTCAAAATTTTACTCTCACGCGATGGTAACGTTTTGACATTTGCAAACTCGCACTAAGCACTGTATTTATTATTTAGACCCTCTATTTATTAGTTATACCTATTTATTATTTAAACCTCGCGAACTAACCCGCACCCGACCCCGTCGTTGTTCTGTGTGTACAGAAAGGGGTGAAATACGGGATGAAAGTTTGTTATCGAAATTGAAGAATAAGTACGAGAACGAAGTTTTTTTTTATGAACGACGGGGAGACTCTTAGCCTTCATCATACCTGATGTTAAGTATTGATAAGGCTGAAGATGGAAGCGAGCCTCTCCCAGAAAACCTCAATCACTGAGGAACTGGCTATCTTGTCTCTAACTGCCGGAACAGAACTATGCTGAAAACATTGTTGCTATGACGTCAGATTTAGATAAGATGGTGGTAGCTAGCCAGGCGGACTTACAACGAGTCCTTCCACCAACCAAACCGAATACAATATGTACCCCCGCTGGCAATCGAACTCGGGACCCCTGGGTCTGATACCGGTGGTCGTACCACTAGACCACAGAGGCGGTTAAAGTTGCGAGAAAGTGCCTATGTATTTTAAAATACTAGTGCCCCCACGGTTTAAGCCGCGGGTTAACCCATTGGAATATCAGGATAAAAAGTATTCTTTGTTTCAGTCCAGGCTGTTAAAAAAAACTATTTGTGTATGGATTAACAAACATCCAAACTCACCTCTATCGTTGTAGTAGGAATTATCACTACTATGTTGTTGAAGGCTCTTTTTTCTATACCGACCACCATGTTTAATATACTGCATATATTTTTACAAGAATGAAAGGTAGAACAAATAGTTAAAGGCGTGATAAAAAGCTAGACAATTTTATTGTTTCACGACAAAGTTTCGGTATTGCTTTCTACAGAACAATTGTTTTAAATCAACTGGAATAACCGGACTTTCCAGACAGAACTGCGAATACAATCCGCCATTGTAAAACTAAAGTTGTAACGGCTTCAGGAACGTTTTTTTTTTGTTCTGTTATAAAAATTTGGTGGACGAGCATAGCTTTTACGACTTTTGGTATTTTAAAAATGTATTTGAATGAAAAGAACTTGTCTTTGTTAATAAAACTACATTATTTTAATTTAAAGGTTGATTTGCATTGAAAATAAAAATATGGTTATTTGAATTAATTTATTTATGAGAGTCAAAAAAATTACCAGCGTTTGTCTGCGTCAAAACATTCTCCCTACAAATACGTAGACTGTGAAATTGTTGTAATGTTGTTGTAATTAATACATTAAACGTTTTCCAGAAAAAAAAATAGAAGTCTTATATTGTCAAGTTGATTTTATAGAAATAGAAATATTGGTAGTTTATTTTGAAAAGGAAAATATTTATTTTCTTCGTTTGTGTACAAATGCTCCTCACCCCGATCCTTTTCCCAAGTTTAATTTATCTATTCGGGAAAAAAATATATTTGGGCATGGAAAGGTATCAGATAAATGGAGTTAGGTACATTAATTTATAAAATTAAGCATATTACAAATGGAACCTCTTCAATTTTCCGAGTTTTTTTATCAAGAAAAACATTTGACCCAAAATGCTTTCGAGGTCGATGTAGTATGTAGTTAGGACTAATTGCGAAGCCTTTTTCGCTAGAAGAAAATGTACCTAACCAAGAGAGACGTCAAAATACGGAATAACGCGAAGACAAGAAGTCGAGCGGCCAACCGACAACTATTTCTCACAAAACTGCTGGCTTTTTTCTCTGACATTACTGCACTCGCCGTCAGAAAAATCGCACCTTTTAAAAACTCACAATTAAACTTAGTTTAACCTTATTTGGAATCAGTTTATGAGGGAAATGTGGATATCATTTGAAAGGTAGCGAAAAGGAGTACCCAAAATAATTAAACTTTTTAATTTTTATTGGAATAGAACAAAAAAAAATTGGTAAAGTTTACAAAACAACTTACAAAATATTTTTTCAAGGGTTAGATTGCAGATCACTGCCTATGGAACCTGCACTGACCCTTTTAAACCCACAAATTGTAGCGCAATTGCTCAACCAGTGGCCCCTAAGAAAGGAACAAAATTGCATTTTTTTATGTCACATTTTTGTGTTATTTATTATGCTTTTTTAGTGCAATGAAATCTTGTTTATTAAGTGCATTTATTGGGCTTTCAAACGAGGCTAATAGTGGTGGGGGTACATGCCGTATACGCATTTGTAAAGTGTTAATAACGCTTAAGAAAAATTTAAAAAGTTGCGGTTTTTTTGACGTTTAGCTCTTGCTTGCTAATATTACATCTAACGTGGTAGTCTACATTGAGGAATTTTATTTTTCTTCTTATTTGTATCTCTTGTCATCTGTGACAACAATCCTACTTCCTACTAATCATATAAATGCGAAAATATGTCAGTTTGTTTATATGTTGCCCTTTCACTTCAAATTGTGAACTAACACATAGGCTTCTTTTTATTTCTATATTCCAACCACGCGGGTGAATCCGCGGGCGGCAGCTAGTATGAAATAAAAAATAGGAATTTAGCTGCAATAATAGTGCTATTTCGCTCGTTAGTTATTTAGATATTAATAAATAAAATATTTGCATACAAATTATCTAAGTAATTATTAACTAATTATCTAGCCCACATGAAGAACTTGTGTTATGGATACTAGATAACGGATAAACATACTTACAAACTTTTTGTAAATACATACATAATATACATAATAAACACTCAGACCAAGACAAATCAAGATATGTTGATGCACACAAATATTTGTCTTGTCCGAGGATCAAACCCGGGACCTCTGGCGCAGAAGGCGGGCTTAGTACCCCTGCGCCAAACAGGTCGTCAAGTCATATTGCTCTGTGCTCGCTGGGTGCAAGCGCATTCAACGTGAGCTGAGAGGGGCGTGAACCCCTGTGGGCAAATTGGGAATATGAGGGGGATGAGCATAAAATGGACTCACCGGATGGATTGGGTTTGAGCTGATGGCGCCTCCAGTTTCCAAGAGCTGATGGGCTGACAATGATCCTGGGATGAACTTCCAAGGGGTCACCCTTCTCCGGAACCAACACTTGGGTAGATCGCAATTCGCGGCGTGCACGCGGATACCAAACGAGCGTGGAGTCGGTTCGGGCCACTAATTCGTATTCCAATATCACTGGGTCGTAGGTCACCAGGTCGCGACGTTATCGCGATGTGTACACATATATAAAAAAGGGGCGGAAAATGTTCGATTTTAAATGCGAATACAGAGCGAGCTGTGTCACGGCGCACCGTCGCGAGCGTTCTCTCAGTGGCGCCGCGCGGCCGGTGGCGCAGGCACTTTAGGTTGAGAAGTTCACGTGACGCCCGTGAGATGGCGTCAACATCCTGGGGGGGGGCCGGGAAGGCACCTCTTCTTGAGCTGAATCCAGCGGCAGCCTGGCTATCTTGAGCACAGGCCTGCGCAGATGTCCATATGCGGTGTCCAAGTCCACAACTCGGATCACACCGTCTTTCCCGGGCATTGTGCGGGTAATTCTTCCCATCTTCCATTGGAGCGGAGGCAGATCATCCTCCTTTATGAGTACGAGTTCGCCAACTTGAGGAGGTGAGGAAGGGGAGAGCCATTTGGAGCGGGTTTGAAGGGTGTGAAGGTAGGATTTGCTCCACAGTGTCCAAAAGCGTTGAGAGATAGCCTGAATGAGCTGAAAACGTCTAAGGGCAGACAAAGGTCTGTCATCAAAGGACATTTCGGGCAGAGCAGTGAGCGGACGGCCTATAATGAAATGACCAGGAGTTAAACCTTCAAAGTCCGAAGGGTGAGACGAGAGTGGGCAGAGAGGCCTAGAATTGAGCACAGCCTCGATTCGTGTGAGAAGTGTGGAGAATTCCTCGAAAGTGAGGTGTTGTTCACCTATTACACGGTAAAACAATTGCTTAGTAGATTTCACATTAATTTCATGCAAAGAACCGAACCAGGGTCCCTTAGGGGGATTCAGCAACCATGTTATGTGCTGACTGGCAAGTTTATGAGCGATTGCATCATCGTTCTCGACGAGAAATTTCTGAACGTCTATGAGCTGATTTCTCGCGCCTATGTAATTTGTACCGCAGTCCGATCTAATAAGAACAGGTGTACCGCGTCGCGAGACGAAGCGTTGTAACGCCGCGAGAAAGGCTTCCGTGGTAAGAGCAGAGACGGCCTCTAGGTGTACCGCCTTTGTTGAGAGGCACACGAATATGCAAAAGTATGCTTTGAGAAGTTTAGCGTTACGTAATGTACTAGATTTAACGAAAAATGGGCCGGCAAAGTCAGTTGTGACTTGGCTAAATACGGGTTGAGGTGTAACCCTGTCCGCTGGCAGGTCACCCATAAACGGGGCATGAGTTTGTGCCCGGCAACGGAAACACCTAATACATTTAAATACGCGGTGTCTGATAACGCGGCGAGCGGATAATATCCAGTATTGCTGGCGTAGAATAGCGTGTAAGGTGTCAGCGCCAGGATGGCAGTGTAATTTGTGGTAGTGATCAATGATGAGATCCACGAGTGGGCTAGAGCTGGGTAGAATGAGCGGGTGTTGAGCGTCGTACCTAATTTGAGCATTCGAGAGACGACCACCGACCCTTAAAAGACCATCTTTCAAAAACGGTGAAAGACGCTGGAGTCGAGTGGTGCAAAGTTTGTTATTTTGGAGCCGATGAATATCATCAGCAAACTGGTTGTGCTGGACAGAGCGGACCCAGAATAGGAGAGCGTCCCTACGTTCTCCAACTGACAATGGTCCAGAGCGCCGCGCGTCTAGGCGTTGCCTACAGTTGTGAATGAAACGCTTGATGCAAGCTGTCACTCCAACGAGCTTGTCAAGAGAGCTGAAGCGTGTGAGTAGATCCTCGTCTAGATCGGGAACTGCTATATGAGCGAGCACCTTTTTAGGCTTAAGGCCTGGTAAAACGTGATGACCTAGAGCTGGTGGCATCTTCGGCCAGGCGTAAGAAGGCTCTTTGAGCCATGTGGGAGACCACCAAAGTTCATGAGTTGCAAGAGACTGGGCGGACATTCCTCTGCTCGCGCAGTCGGCAGGGTTGAGATTCGTGGGAACATGTCTCCACGTGGAGCTGAACGAATGTGATGTTATTGTCACCACTCGATTGGCTTCAAATGTCTGGAGTCGATGAGGGGGCGTGTTGATCCAGGCTAAGACTATAGTGCTATCTGACCAACAAATACAGTGATTGATAGTGATGTGAGCTGACAATTGAGCTGACACACGGATCATTAGCTGTGATAAAAGAGCTGCAGCCGAAAGTTCCAGCTTGGGAATCGAGAGTCGATTCTTGATAGGTGCGACCTTGGACTTGGCAATGACCAACTTAACATTGACATGGCCGTCATCATTGAGTTCATGAAGGTAAACCACGGCACCAAAGGCTGTCTCCGAAGCGTCCGCAAACCCATGAAGCGCGTAAGTGGACGTGAGCTTATTTTCGCACATGTGCCGAGGTAAACTAATACTTGAGAGCTGAGGGAGGTCTTGTTCAATGTGCTGCCATTCTGTGAGAACATCATCGGGAACGGGATCGTCCCATCCCAGTTTCAAAAGCCATAACTTCTGTAAGAGAAGCTTTGGGCGAAGAATGACCGGTGTAACCCATCCGTTGGGGTCATAAAGGGATGCGACTGTGCTGAGAATGGAGCGCTTTGTAGGTTGAGTGAGCGGGGGGAGAGAGATGCGATAAGTGAACTCGTCCAAACGAGGAATCCATTGGATACCCAATACTTTAATGGAATTCGATTCTGGGCTGATATCGAAGTTCTTAGGCATGTCGCATTGATCCTCTGGAAACCGGTCTAAGAGCTGGGGGGAGTTTGAAGTCCATTTACTGAGTTGAAAGCCACCTAGGGCAAGCAACTCAATTAACTCGTTTTGGAGTGCCTGTGCAGACTCCACCGAGTCTTGACCACAGAGTAAATCATCCACAAAAATTGAATGACGAAGGGCATGAGCAGCTTGAGGGTAACGTTGACCATCGTCATCGGCCAGTTGCAGCAGTGTGCGGATGGCATGATAAGGGCTGGACCGTAAACCATACGTGACGGTATTAAGCGCATAAGTGAGCAGAGGCTGGTCGGGAGACGACCGCCAGAGAACTAGTTGGTACTGTCTGTGATCTGGGCGGATGAGGATATTCCTGAACATCTTTTTGATGTCCGTGCTGAAGACTACAGAATGTGTTCTAAAAGACATAATAATATCAACAATATCTTGTTGAAGAGGTGGACCTGTGTGTAGACAATCATTTAGACTGACTCCATTTGAGCTTTTACTGCTACCGTCAAATACAGTGCGTAGCTTGTCTGAATCTACCTTGAAAATGGCATGATGAGGAATATAGAAGTGAGGTTTATTTGCAAAGGTACTTGGGTGGCAGAGTGACATATGTCCTAACTCGAGATATTCATTCATAAAATCTACATATTTCGAGCGGAGGAGCGGATTGGCTTGTAGCTTCTTTTCTAGATTGAGGAACCTACGTAACGCAATGGCATGAGTATTTCCTAAGGTCGGCGCTTCTAATAGAAATGGTAATGTAACCACGTAGCGGCCTGACGAATCTCGAGTGGTTGAGGTGCGGAAGATCTCCTCACACTGCTCTTCTAATGGGCTGATCTTTATATGAGGTTGGGGTTCTTCTGACTCCCAGAACCTCTCAAGGTTCTTACAAATGTCATGCGTAGACATGTCGGGTTCTGACTGTGAGCTGAGAGTATGAGCCGCGTTACACTTGTTTACAGGTGTTGTATGTAATTCCTCAATAGGCCCTAACAGTGCAAAATCAAAAATCGTGCCGAAGGCTATGGGCTTCCCCGGGCCTAACGGAACCTTAGTACCGTCTAGAACTTGGCCCAGAACGTCAGAACCTAATATAAGATCGATGGGAGCTGGTGTGTGGTATTCTTCGTCTGCCAAGGGAATCTGTGGCCGGCCCTCGATGCATGCAAGGTTTGGAACCTTTTGCAATGGTAAGTCACCAGTAACATTTTTTAAAATATGAGCTGTAGCCGTAATCGTAGGTGTGTCACGATTAATCGGTCTGCACACTATGGTGATAGATGCTGTTGAGTCCTGTGTGTGTTGGTTACCCACTCCTACGATTTTCAGAGGTGATGGGTTGAGCGGTACATTTAAAATTCGAGCCATGCGCTGTGTTATAAGAGTTAGCATGCTACCACAATCTAATAATGCTCGTGCTGTGTGGAATTTACCATGCACGTCAGCTATTTTTAACGAAACAGTAGGCAATAATATTGGAAAATTATTTACGTGACCTTCACGTTGAGCGGAATTACAAAAATAATAATTGTTTGTTTGAGCTGGCATCGAGGAGTG
This sequence comes from Chrysoteuchia culmella, assembly GCA_910589605.1. Lineage (NCBI taxonomy): Eukaryota > Metazoa > Arthropoda > Insecta > Lepidoptera > Crambidae > Chrysoteuchia > Chrysoteuchia culmella. The sequence continues at coordinate 18,096,184 of OU342655.1, read as the reverse complement.
GGCTTGTGGTGTCTGTGTATGAGCTGAGTGTGTGTGTGTGTGCTGATTTTCATTATGCTCTGTTATCGTCTCTAGTCACTGCTGACCACCTGCACGTGACCTACTGGGTGAACGTGAGTGATTGGGCGGATTGTACGGAGACGGGGCGGGTTGTGATGATGCATGAGCCGAAAAACGTTGAGGCTCATGGGCTGGGCGCTGTCTAGGCTGGTCTCTCAAATGTGGGGGTAAAAGGTGAGCTGAAGATTGTTGAGCAGCTGGTTCATTGGGTCGATGAAGAGATGTGTGGTGGTTATCTTTTCCACACTCTTTGCAGGTCCGGGTAGACTTACACTCACTATCGTAATGTGGGCCTAGACAGCGGCGGCAACGGTTGCGAGCTTTAATAAAGTCCCACCGGCCTTGGATTGGCTGATTATTGTATTTGGGGCAGGCAATTAGCTTATGCCCTCTCTCATGGCAAAATGGGCAGGGCATGGACATACCCTTAGTGGCAGCCGATGGTTGGGCCGAATAAGCGGGTCTGTAATGAGCGGGGGGTGGGGGTCTGTACTGAGCGGGGGGTGGGGTGCGATAGCTTAGCTGGCTCCTAGCCGGGGCTGGGGCTGCACGAAATTCGTTATGAGTGAGATGACGCGGGGGGCTACGTGGAGGTAGCGGTGAGGAGTGTTTACGGTATTGAGCTGATTGAGGCGAGGGCTGATTGGACCGTGAGGTACCTGGGCTGGAGAACTCGGTCTCCACACAACGTGCGTGCTCCTCAAGAAATGAGACTAGGTTATTAAGGGTAGGCAGAGTTTGACGCGAACCATACTTACGCTCAAAGAGGGTCCGGAGTTCCCCTTTAAGCTTTCGCACCACAATGGAAACGAAAACGTAGTCGGACTCTTTCATGGGCAGATCAAGATTTGTAAGCGCGCTTTGCGCTGAAATGAGCGGAGTGAGGAAGAGTTTGCGGATATCCGAACGTATGGTGATGTCAGGGAGCCCCAGGATGATGTCCACAAAACGGTCGATGAGCACGCGGCGGTTTTCATAGCGCCTGGTGAGTATGTCCATGGCCACGCCGAAGTTTTCATTGGTGAGCTGAAGATGAGACACCATCGTGCGCGCCTCGCCTGATAAACACGAGAGAAGGTAATGGAACTTCACTGCGTCCGAGATAGTGGTCATATCATCGGTCAGGCTCCGGAAGATAGCGATAAAGGAAGGCCAATCCTCAACCCGAGAGCTGAAGTGAGGTAAAGCTATTTTGGGCAGAATGGTGGAGGGCGGCGTGATGGTAGTGGTGGGATGAGCTGTTGATGGTAGTGCCGCGGCTTCATTTAACTTTTGGAATGCTACCAACACGTCTGTATAATTGGCCATGGCCCCATTAAAATGTTTTGTGTAGGAGGCCTCAGCGTCAGGAGTGAGGTCCTCAGTATCTAGAATGTTGTGATAGACGTCTTCAAGGCGACGTCTATGCTCCTCGATGCGGGTATACCGGGCGGTGAAATCGGTTAAAGTGTATGTTGAATCTTTGCCCTGTACGGCTACCCCGATTTCTTTGAGCTGATTGATCCCCTTTACCGCCTCTCGGAAAATGGCTGCTTGAGACTTAGAAGGCATAGTGAGCAAGTGTAATAAAAAAAAAAAAAAAAGTAAACAACAAAACAAAAAAAAACTGTTTAACTAGTCTGAGAAGATACCCTAATACTTATTTTAATATTAATGTGTTATTGTATACAATATAGCGTTTGAGCGGAATAATAGTAGTAGTATAGTATTGTATACAATGTTTGCCGAATAAAGAATAAAACGCCGAGCGAAGCAAGGATTGAGCGGAAGACTCCGCGAATTGTAATTAAAGTAAACAAACTTAAACTACTCCTAATAAAATATTTGAGCCGAGACGTAATTTGAATCTAATAATACACACTAAAAAACAATAAACACTTAAATCAAACTATTGCTTTTTATTTGCATAGATAAGGCGTAAGAAATGGAATGAAAATAACAATGTGTTGCAATCTTTTCGCAATTCGCTAATGAGCGGAGCTACCTGGGTCGTACTTACATATGTTTATGTACCTATAAGTCGCGCGCTCCGAACGAATGGGCTGTTCAAACTATAGGTACTAGTATTACTTAATGATACTATCGAGTAATAAAATGAGAAAAAGAAAAAAATAATTAATGTGCCGAATGAACTATGTAGGTACACTAAGTAGGTACGTATCTATCTATTCACCGCTTGTACGAACCGGCAATTATCAAACTACAAACTTAATATTAACTTGCGAGAAAAAATGTGTATTTCTATTCCTCTTGGGCCGACCGTAATTAGCGTAGATCAGATAAGCAGCTAACAGGTACAATATTGTCCCTACAGTCTGTCTCGCTCGAGCAAACGATGACGCATCGCACGAATTTTTTTTTTTGCAATAATAATCAATCTTTCACTTCTCACACTAATCGTTGAGACTCGAATTAGATGGGATGAGATGAATAGAATGTTCCAGAGTGTGCTGGAAAAAATTACCAACGGACAATAATTTTTTATGTTTAAGGTAGGTAGGAAATGAAAGTTAAAAGTATATGAAAATGAGACTTATCCAAATTTGGGGAATTGAAATAACTCGGGGGCGAAGATAATTATGCTTAATGTGAGAAAATGGGCGGGAAAAAAAATATTTTTATGGAATAAAAAAATTAAGTGGGTACTATTTTAGAGTGGATAATTTTCCAAAAATGGTAGTTCTAAGGCACGATGGATCAGAAAATTCTGTCCGCTTTGAGAAGAGAATAAAATGAGAGGGATAACAAAAAAAATAACAAAAAAAAAATTTTTTTTTTTGAGAAAAAAAATAAAATTGTGGACTATTGTCCAAAAGGGGGTTACAAAGGCTACGAAGGACCAGAAAATGTGCTCGCTGGGTGCAAGCGCATTCAACGTGAGCTGAGAGGGGCGTGAACCCCTGTGGGCAAATTGGGAATATGAGGGGGATGAGCATAAAATGGACTCACCGGATGGATTGGGTTTGAGCTGATGGCGCCTCCAGTTTCCAAGAGCTGATGGGCTGACAATGATCCTGGGATGAACTTCCAAGGGGTCACCCTTCTCCGGAACCAACACTTGGGTAGATCGCAATTCGCGGCGTGCACGCGGATACCAAACGAGCGTGGAGTCGGTTCGGGCCACTAATTCGTATTCCAATATCACTGGGTCGTAGGTCACCAGGTCGCGACGTTATCGCGATGTGTACACATATATAAAAAAGGGGCGGAAAATGTTCGATTTTAAATGCGAATACAGAGCGAGCTGTGTCACGGCGCACCGTCGCGAGCGTTCTCTCAGTGGCGCCGCGCGGCCGGTGGCGCAGGCACTTTAGGTTGAGAAGTTCACGTGACGCCCGTGAGATGGCGTCAACATGCTCTGTCAGTTCATTATAAGATATTACGCCATATACTATCTTGTCTAGTTTTAAAATCTAGAGTATGATCAGATGTAATGAAGGGCAGTTTTTTAAATACGACGAGGAAACGCTTAGAAGGTGGAATCACATTTCTCCCGGAATCCTGAACCATTGAGGAAATGACTCTCCTATACCTTAACTGCCGGAACACAAAAACGCTGAAAACATTGTTTCTACGTGGATAAGATGGTGCTAGACTGCCAGCGGACTTAGAATAAGTCCTATCAAGAAATCCTAATGGTGGGTAGGTCACCACATGACCACCGAGGCGGCTTATGTATGATTCACACCGGACGGACGGAGTCGTCGCGCAGCGCAGTGCACTTTACAACAGCTGAAGCAAATTGAAACATCCGAAAAGAAGTTAAGTTCTATATTCGCATGGGCATGGCCGCCGGTCGACTACGTAAATTGCATGCAGGTATGAAACTCAACCTCCTCACTGACGCTTCAATTACTTTTAGCATCTGTAAAGTGCGCTGCGCTGCGCGCCGACTCCGTCCATCCAGTGTGAACCATACATTACTTCTTCATAGTCATAGTCATATATTTTATTGCAACATGTTTGGTTAGGTTAGGTTAGGCTAGGATCTCTTCTCCTCATATCAACGTGCCTGTTTTCGAGGCAACACTTCTTTCATTACCAAATGCGTAACATATTATAATCTCTTCCTTGTGTTTTGTAGTGTTTCCTATATTAAAAGCCAATCTCGATATAAATCTGCCAGTCACTAATCTCATCTTTGACCTCTTTTGTTCACCTTTTTTCCAAATACGAAGATGAAATGACACGATAGCGTTAATACTAATTAGCACAAAATGTTGGCACTACAAAGGCTAGCCTTGAGCTAAATACGAACGCGTATGTATAAGATTTACAATGGGTATTACTGTATTGTTCTAGTTATGTTATTTCACCCTGAACATAATACGGAAGTTACCAAGCTTGGAGCTGCCCTATAAAGGGAGCTTCATTTATACCTTATCTGATCTAATATCTTATATATCTTTTTGTTAATTCCATTAAGTTAAATTTACGTATAATTATTATTTATATAATATCTAAGTAACTTGTTCATTTTTTTTTTTTTACTAATGGTATTTGTGTAATTTAGTTTAATAAGACTTCCATTCCATTGACTCATATTCTGCGTTAGAGGATAGACGCTAGACCGAGGATAGTCCAGGCTGTTGTCAGTCGTTAAGCCAAGTCAGAGGCGGTAAAGGCGGCCTGATCAACTCTGACACTAGAGGTAGCCACTATCCTCATACGATAAGAAGAAGAAGAACATTAGGTCTGATGAGTTGCAGATAAAAAAGTAAATCATAAAATTTATTTGACACAGACAGTGGACATGGACATAACTTATATGACAAAAAATACACAAAGATCTTACAACAAAATGTTTCACATGGCTGCATCAAAAGGGATCTAGTTCAGCATGTGTCAGTATTGAAGCTGATGCTGGGTTTCAGATCCCCTTTTTTATTGACAATACGGATACATTTAAAAAAATAAAAACAAAATAAAACTAAGATTTAAACTAACATTTACATTTAAGAAACAACAAGCACGCGTCTCCTTTATTAAATCCATTTGTTTGCATATATTTAATTATAGTAGCTGTATTTGTGGTGTGGTACAACAATAGTATGTGACTGATGTGATAAGTGTGAGTGAATGAATGATGTTAACCCTAGATAGCTAACGTTGCTGAACTACTCTGATAAGCTAACCATTCGACTTTTTGACGATTTTGATTTTAAATGTTTATTGTTTAATATTTTCTTTACTTTTATTATGTTTTTAGAAAATAGGGAATATGAATTAAAGGCTATTTTGAAGAATATTATATATATTGTATAAATAGATGAATTTTAAATTTTTTGGAACTGACTTTTTGTTTTCATACATTTTTTTTTTGAGATGAGACCACCACTCTACGTGGTCAACTGGGTTCTGAGTTTTGATTTTTGGGTGTACAAACGCCATAACGTCTCAAATGCTTAGGTACCTTCCTAACTATTCATACCCTCCCCCCTGACGCAACTTTTGTGTCAGTCAGTTCCGTTACGGCCATGCAGCGAAGCACTTGTGGTAGCCGTGTACCATCGTGCGGCAATTTGCTCATTACGCGCCCATCCGTGTAAGTATTTATTTTTCTAATAAAAGAGGGTATTATTGTAATTTACAAAGTATTGTTTTGTTAATTTGTATTATTTTGCATAATTATTACCTTAACACTATGTAATTATATTTTAATAATAATATATTTATTTTTATAAACATATAAAATGGACAATCGACATCAAGCACAAATTTGTGAGTGGTTGGAAAGGATTCTTGTGATGAGTTGAATAAAACAATGTTTAATAAATTAGAAAATAGGTTTTTAATTAAAACTATAATTGGACATTAAGCTTGCAGCCACAACTTTATAAATCAACAAAGCTTCCTTAGATGAGGGTTTTGATAGAAAGCTCTGAAATTTGCCCACATCTGCATTATTGTATACAAGTTTATAACACCAATATTACCAGTTCATTCCAACGTTTCTATCATTAATGCAACGTTTACAGGCTAAAATTTCCAAGTAAAACGAAGCACCATCAATTTCCTCTTTATCTGAACCAGGCAGTTTATACTTGGTTTGAAAACTAAATTGTATACTCTGTTGGTACACTAAGTTAACCAGCAACCACATTTTGATTTAGTGTGGGTAAATTGCGGTTTGCTAGTAATTACTGGGTCTCACCTCATTCAATTTAGTGAAGAGGAACTACTCAATATATTGGATGAGAATAAAGGTAGAATTAATATACCTACTTACAATCGGGGAACTTCCCGGTTGACCAGTAGAGTTTTTGGGGAAACGTTTTCTCGGAAAGTACTAAGGTTAAAATCATTTATTATTCAAATGAAATACCTGTTAATGTTCTATTATTTGTAACTAGCGGATTTACCCGAGTGGTGCCCGTTCCCGTGGGAATCTCGGGATAAAATATAGCCTATGACATTCGGGAGAAATGTAGCTTTCTAATGGTCTAAGAATTTTCTAAATCGGTCCAGTAGTTCCTGAGATTAGCGCGTTCAAACAAACAAACTCTTCAGCTTTATAATATTATATATAAGTATAGATATTATACGTTTTCTATGTATCTATTACTTTTTCCCACCGCTCTGTCCACCCGGTGGCGTCTACGAGTGATAACGATTTTAACCGTGGTCCCGTGGTAATATTCAGTTTCAGTTCCATGTATGGGGAGTCCCCCCCTTAAAATATAATATATTTTTTATTTTTGTATAAAAACCGTAAAACGGTTTACAGAATACATCTACCTACCAAGTTTCAACTATGTAATCCTCATAGTTTTGGAATAAAATGGCTGTGACCTACATCGGACATGACGAATCTATAAGGTTTCCCTTTTTGCTACGGAACCCTTAAAATACTTTCGCATATATTATTAGGATAATATTAGTGTTATGAGTGTATAATTATTATTAGCAGGTGCGTCAAAGTGGGTCAGCGTATTGTAGGTATCATATTTTTCTTTTTCAACCTATATATTAAAAGAAAATCTAGTTATATGCCAACGGGTAGGGTTAAACAATGGCGGTAAGAATCGGTCTGATTTATTGGAGGCAAATTGCTATAGGTAATAGCCGGAACTGACGTCGTTTACCTCGCCGAGAAGCCAATTGCGGTATGAATAAGCTTTGTGGATACGGCAAGTCAGTTTTTTTATTTAAAAACAATGTCACAGTACAATGTGGAACGTTAAATATGGTCCGTTTGCCACGCAAATCCCTTGTACGTCTGTCAATGGGTGACGCTGTGTTGAATGCCTGTACCTACGACTGGCCCAATTGAGCGGATGCGAATATTGAAAGTGATGGACTTCGCAGGCTGATTAACTAACGGAATCTCGTTTCAGTTTCAATTTCAGCTTCGCCCTGTCATTAAGCTGTTACATTTTTATCCTGTATGACAGGTACAACGGCGACGAAACTGATACTGAACCGAGTTTCTATTAGATAATCCGGAACTTCCGCGGCTATAAAGCTGTTAATTTAACGATTTAGATACAGTACCTAATGCAGATGCAGACATACAAGTAAAGCACCTTTTATCCCAATATTACCAAGCAAACGGGAACCACCCAGGTAAAATTTTCAGGCGGTTACTAATTAATAGATACAAAAAGGCCGACTTAACTTATTTCGGATGGAGATTAAAGCCACGACCTCTGGGGGCCTACCGCCATCTCTTAACGCAATATTGTTTAATGTCAGTTTGTATCGGCGCAATGTTGTTATATGTCATATCGTACCGCGAACCGATAAACAACAAACTTGTTTTAAGAAAAACAAGCTTGTCTTTTGACTGAAGTTTTGTGGCGTCATCGCTCAATCATTCACTCAAACAAGATTTTTATCAATCAAACCTACTACGACGTCTTGTGTGTGTCAAATAAAGTAATTTAAACAGTATTGAAACAAAAGGAAAACAAAACGTTCTTACGACATGACGGCTTCTAAAAGATGGCGGTAGGCCTGCTGGACTTAACCGCCTCTGTAGTCTAATGGTAATAACCACCGGTATGAGACCCAGGGGTCCCGGGTTCAATTCCCACTATTTACAGTATGTACATATTGTATTCGGTTTGGTTGGTGGTAGGACTTGTTGTAAGCCCGCCTGGCTAGCAACCACCATCTTATCTGAGTCTGACGCCATAACAACAATGTTTTCAGCATTGTCGTGTTCCGGCAGTTAGAGATAAGGGAGCCAGTTCCTCAGTGATTAAGGATTCTGGGAGAGGATTGTTGCTTCCATTTTCAGCCTTATCAATACTTAACATCAGGTATGATGAAGGCTAAGAGTACCCCGTTGCTCATAAATAAAAACTGTAGACGTAGGTATCACTACAAGGCTATTACAAATACCGTGGGCATACTTAGTTATTCTTTTGGACTTCGAAAAAGTATTTATTCAGTGCAATTGCTCCTCCAAAATTCTTATATCTATGACCCGTTGGTTTACCTCATCCGAGCTGTTTTATCGCTCCCAAGCCTTCCGGGCTCCACGGCCGCCTCGCCGGGGCCTATTGTGAAACGGTTAATTTTACGATACGTGTTTAGATATTACGTTAACTATACAAACCTGTAACGTTGGTAGGTTGATGATTTTTAAGATTATCGACTCCGTTTTCCTTCATAACAATAATAAAATAGCTAAAATAATAACAACTCGCTCACATAATTATTATGACTATTTTAATTTTGCATTTTACAATGCTATTTTTATATGATAAATATTAAAAAAGGAAATATACTACAAAAAAGTAATAGAAAAAAGCAACTTGTCTCAAGTCATGTCGCCCTGACGGGATTCGAACCCGCATCCTTGGGAATCCTTGTGCATTGGCCGGTTCCCAAGGATGTGGGTTCGAATCCCGTCAGGGCGACACGAGACAAGTTGCTTTTTTCTTGAATATTTTCTTGTTTAATATTTATCGCTCACATAAATAATTTGTTTGGAATAAAATAATTTCTTACTGAGTCATGTTTGCGTTCTTTTTACATTTAATCGGCTTGCTCTTGGCTTCACTCTGAATCCTAGAAAAAGTATATTACTCCAGCTTTAAATATACCAGGGTTATAGGCTCCCGGGAATACAGACGCAGGCAGGGAATTCCACTGCCTGGCTATGCGCATAATAAAAGCATAAGGAGAAGCGCTTTGTACGCAGACGAGGAATATCAACCAGGAAGTGGTGATAGCCCGCAGTACGTCTGGACTGCCGGTGGTAGAATGGAGCTGGCGGGATGAGCTCATGTAGCTCAATAGTACACTTTCCATAATACATAGATTGAAGCTTTTTCAGTACAATATATTTCTAATAACCAGTTCCTCAAGCATATTATTTGTGTTTATAAACTTAACCTTAAACAATATCAGTAACAAAATTTAAGTACTTCCCAGTTCAAGATTATCGTCTCCACTTTCCTCATAACAATGAAACAGCTAAATTAATGAAAACTCGCTCACATAAATCATGTGCTTGGAACAAAATAATTACTTAGGCAGTCATGTTTGCGTAATTATGAATTAACATTTGCACCAAGAAATCCTTGGAACGAATGAAATATAAACCTTTGTTTTCTTCTAAATTAGCATTAAGCATAATCTGATTAAGTTCTTTTTAATTGTTTTAAGCAAAATATTTTGTGTGGGTGTTTTTAAGTAATTATTTGTCTCTATTAACACCCACACGTAATGTGTAGAGACATTATAAAAGACCTCTCAAAGAAATTCTGTAGTGCTGCTATATGTATTCGGTTGGTGGTACCACTTGTTGTAAGTGCGTCTGACTATAGCTACCACCATCTTATCTAAGTCTGACGCCATAACAACAATGTTTACAGTGTTGTTGTGTTCCGATAGTTAGAGATAAGATAGGGAGTTTTAACTGCCTCTCTGGTCTAGTGGTACAACCACCGCTAACAGACCCAGGGGTCCCGGGTTCGATTCCCAGCGGAGGTACATATTATTTTCGGTTTGGTTGGTGGTAGGAGTTGTTAGGTGCCGTGTGGTGACGGCCTAAGAATACAAGTGTCACCACTCTCTTACATGCCTGGGATGTCGTAAGAGTCTACTAAGAGGCTCGACGCATTGAACACCTGTGCGAGAGAAGGAAAACTTGAAACAAACCCTCTACCAACCCGTCTGGCCAGCGTGGTAGCAGTAGGCTAATAGCCTCCTATAAACGCCACAATAGGCGTGGTCTAGGAGAGGCCTATGTCCAGCAGTGGACGTCCACAGGCTGATATTCTGACGCCATAACAATGTATACAGCGCTGTTGTGTTCTCGACAGTTAGAGATAAGATAGTGAGTTCCTCAGTGGTTGTGGATTGCGGGAGAGGCACGCTTCCATCTCAGTCTTATCAATTCTTAACATCAGGAATGCTAAGCATCTCCCCGTTGTTCATAAAAACCGCCTGTAATTATAATCATAGATCCACCTACAGACCTATATTGAGATAGACGGTAAAAGTTTTACCCACGGTCAAAGTTTTTCGACCTAAGTCAGTCCGCTTGAGACCATTGCCATAAAAACACGCGTCACTCAGAAACGAAAATGGTTAAAATTGTGCAGTGCTTTCTTGCAAGAACATTTCTACATCACTAAATCTCGCTACGTCGCCGTAGGTACGGAAAATTCCACACGCTAGGTTCTCATACAGTTTGAAGCGCTTTTTTTGTCTATCTCGTTATAGGTCTGTGGATCCACAACACACTTTGTATTTGCTATAGTATATATATCTAGGTAAAGTATTTTCAAAAACTAGACGTAAAATAAAACACAAGCAGCCAGCCAGATTAAGTTGCATTGTCTTTCACCTTATTAATGCTTAACAAGTTTCTTTATTCTTAAGAAATAAATGGATCTAAATTGCATTTTAATGAAAAGAAATTTCATCCATTTCAGTCTGCAAGGATCAAAGTAAGTGTTAGAAAATGATCGGTAAACTCTTCTGGACACTTCTGAGCAAAAGAGTTTCTTAAATTGAATTGCATTCAACTTCAGACGATATCAAAAGAAATTAAATAAATTCTATTAGAAAAATACTAATGCCCTTTTCAATCATTGTCAATTGTTTGGATTACAAATAAAGGCGTTGTTCCGCTGGCGTTTTTTTTAATAGTTGCATGTGTTCAATGATTATTATGTGTGTACTATGTCACTGCTGTGTCAAGCAGAATATCAGTGCAGCAGGCCCAGCTTGCTGCTTAAACTGAGCTTGGCACAGTTTGGCGTCATGCGACGATGCGCAGTGTGCGTTTTTTTTATTTATATCTGTATTTATCTATATATATAATACGGCAGTGAAGCCGCTTCTCCTCCTAAACTAAAAGTCGCACAATCAAGTGCAATACACCGTTAGAAAGGTATTTGTCTGAAGTGGTCGGATAAGTCGAGAAATTTAGCAAAAACTCAAAAAAAAAAAAAAAAAACTTTTTTGATTGTTATTATGTGTTTTTTGCGCATTATGCGCACACGGGTTGCTCGTTTATTTTATATCTGTATCTGTTGTATCGTTGTGTGGATAACAAATACACATTTTACTTTATTTCTTTTCTTTACTTGAAGCTATATGCATACGAGCTCGCATTTTGTTGTACTTGTAAGAGATTTCAAAGCAAATTACTAAGTAGGTAACTTAACTAGTATAAAATATCATTGAATGTATCAAATTGCCTTGTTATTTTAAACGTGCTTTTTTTAATTTGTTATCTGTCTTTGTTTGTTTCACCACTGTGCTCGGCAGAATTTCAGTGCAGCAGGCCTACCCGTCTGCTGCATATACTGAGCTGAGCACAGTTTTGACGCTGCACGTCTTTGTTATATGTACATTTCTGTTTTAATAAGTCGTGCACTGACATAATAAATGATTTTTCTTTTTTTTGCAATTGACGCACGGGTACCTGCTGGGACATCTGTTTCCTACTTATAGGTAATAGGTTCGATTACCACACAAGACAAATATTTTGCGTTAATGCTTATTTGTCTTGGTCTGAGAGTTTACTGTGTACCTTTTTCATTAATGTACTTATTTACGAAGTATGTTTGTTACATTATTATCATTACCACAAGTTCTTAATGAAACTTAACTTGGCTAATTAATTGGTATGATTGTATGCTTATTATTATTATTATCCATTACTTTACTTTAGTCTTTACCCATAACTGTAGTTGTGAAAAAAAGAAAACGTTTCTATAGTTGTGGGTCTCGTGTTAAGTTAAGTTTATATATTTGTTTTATCAAATCACTTAATGTTTTATTAAATTTTTTTTTACAAAATTAAATATAATATGAACATTATTTATGTTTCCAACTTGCACTTAAATATAATAAATACAGCTAGAAATTAAGTTATGTTAAAAACATATTAATATATTTATTTTATAAACATAAAAGTATTTATTTTCTTGTTTAATGTTTGTCACATAAAAATAGCATTGTAAAATGCAAAATTAAAAAGTTATAATTAGATGGCTGTTTCATCTTAATCGATAAATCAAACATTTGTAAAAATGTTTATTTCGAATGCCAGGATATTTCTTTCATTGATGTAACGACGGTGGCCAATACCGTAGAAAGGTGAATATACTTGTACTTACTGGAAAAAAACGACGTGTCCTCATAGGTCTCTGAAGCATATTTGGTTAGTGCATTGGACTGGATTCCCAAGGACGAGGGGTCGAATCCCGTTAGGGCGACATGAGACATGTTGCGTTTTTCTATTTTCTTATTTAATATTTATCATAATTATATTAAGTGTAATATATTTGGAAATAGTCCTATAAATGATTAAAATTACAAATAAAACAGGACCTTTACAAATTAATTGAATCAGGCAGCGAAAGAGTTTTTTTTATGAACGACGGATATTGGATTTCCTCCCATTTATTTCCAATCGCTTCAAAATTTGTCGAATAATAATTAATTCGACAAATTTTGAAGCGGAAGGCAATAATTTTTTTTTTTTACGTTTTGGGAGGCTATTGCTGCTAAACCAAACTACAACGTACAACTAAAGTACAACTTTTTTAACCATCTTACAAGTTATCACCCGAGAGGAAGTTGGTAATGAAAATCTATCGCTGTCTCGCGGACTATAAAGCCTGTCTGTATCTACACAGATTAGTGGACAGCCATAAGCCTACATACATTAACAATGAGTATACGGCGGCGACACGTGTAAATAATATATTATTTAACACCACTTTGATCCACTTAACGTTGCCAGATTATCTCCAACCGAAGGCATTATCGTCACACACCTGCAACAGATTACAAACATTACCTTAACTATCACAACTAATGGGTCATCAGCTTCAGATATATTTAACTAGCGGCCGGCCGCGGTTTCACCCGCGTGGTTCCCGTTCCCGTCGGAATATTTGGATAAAAATAGCCTTTGTGTTACTCATCTACTTGAATTCCCTACATACCAAATTACATCCAAATCTGTTCAGTAGTTTTTGCATGAAAGAGGAACGAACAAACTGACATACTTTTACATTTATAATACTAGCGGCTGCCCGCGGTTTCCCCCACATGGTTCCCATTCCCGTGATAAGAATATCGGGATAAAAAGTAGCCTATGTTTTAATCCAGGCTATCTTCTATCTCTGTGCAAAATTTTATTTAAATTGGTCCAGTAGTTTTTGAGTGAAAGAGTAAATTCGACGTGTCCTCATAGGTCTCTGTAGCATAATTGGTTAGTGCATTGGGCCGGATTCCCAAGGATGCGGGTTCGAATCCCGTCAGGGCGACATGAGTCTAGTTGCTTTTTTCTAGTATATTTGCTTGTTTAGAAAGAAAGAAAGAAAGAAAGAAAGAAAGAAAATAAATTTATTTAGGACAAATAACATGTTAACGAAAGGCAGTACACACAAAGAACATTAAAAATTTGTCCCAAAACGGTCACGACTCAGCATAATGCGTGGTCTTACGACCCGCGCTGGTCTTCCGTCGTGACCGGTTCGATGACGTTCCGGACAACAAAAACAAAACAACAAACCATACTACAATTTAAACAGACAGTTTAATATTTATCACATAAAAATAGCATTGTGAAAGGCAAAATTAAAAAGTTATAATTAGATGGCTGTTTCATCTGAATCGATAGTCAAACATCTGTAAAGATGTTTTCTTTCGAATGCGAGGATATTTCTCTCATTGATGAAACGACGGTGGCCAACACCGTAGAACGGTGAATATACTAGAAAAATTCGACGAGTCCTCATAGGTCTCTGCAGCATAATTGGTTAGAGCATTGGGCCGGATTCCCAAGGATGCGGGTTCGAATCCCGTCAGGGCGACATGAGACTAGTTGCTTTTTTCTAGTATATTTTATTGTTTAATATTTATCGAGTAACAAACAAACAAACAAACAAACTGACATACTTTCACTTTTATAATATTAGTAGGAAATAGGATAAGTAGGATGTCTCCAATGCCTACGGTATAAGGTTTGTTCTTTCGCCAGCTTCTTCGGCGGAATATGGGAAGCGGGAATGAAATCCGCAAAGATTCATATAAAATGTGTTTTAGGGAACAGTCATACAACATTTGAAGAAATGTCTACTTTATTCTTATTAAGTGGAGCCTATTCTGAACAACCGTCCTATTTGTCCTCAGTCATCCTCTCCCAATGACTTCTTTCCCTAACGCCAGGACGCTTCATCATTGGCAGACCTCTGACTGCACTACCTACAGCTGCATTTGAAAATTGTAACGAGAACAGGCAACAAAGATTCGCTTCCATTAAAGTCTTCGTCCACGATTGCCACGATGAAAAGCTGGAACTCGAAGTGGTGTGTGAGAGTGAAGACCGACTTCATGTTAACTTCTCCTCCCAGTTTGGTTACTTATTAACAATAATTGGTGGTCAGATGAGTCTTTGAACCATTTCATTATATTGGCTTGTCTCCTGGCGTTATTTCGTATAAAACGGTCATGTCTAAAAGTGGTAACGTTTTTTGAAATAAAACAACTTTTACGGATATCAAACGCGCTATATTTCCACGAACTAAGTTGTAATTGTCCGTATTTTAGGTTTTTGACTGACTCAGTCATCCCGTGACCACGGCAGCTGTAAAGGTGCCGAAACGTCGGGAAAATCAAAAAACCCATAAAAACCAAAAAATACGGACAATTACAACTTAGTTCGTGGATATATAGCGCGTTTGATATCCGTAAAAGTTGGTTTATTTCAATGAACAGTGCGCACCAAAACATAAGATGTACTTATGGTACGTTTTTTTTTGCTACAATGCCATTCCGCACCATTTCTCGTGACCATAATCAGGAGATCACGTTTTAGTGGGTTCAAAGGGTTAACTCAAGTCAGTCAACAACCATGCGTTGGATAACGCCAGCTTTAAACATGCATGCAGCTCTAATTTAATTTCAACTGGTTAAATTTCGACGTGCCATTACAAAATCATAACAAATTTCAATGAAAATTAAAAAAAAATTTGAAACGCCTTTAATCTTCAAATATAGGCCCCGGTTTGTTTATAAGAAAAACTAACTTTTGCGAAAGTTATATTCAAATTAACATGCATTCTTTTGTTTTACATGTTTTTTTTATTAATTTCTAAAGACGGAACCCAGTAGGGTTTTTCCCTATACATTTTTTTTCTGTACTGTAGATTTTTTAGAGTTATGAAGAATGTAATATAGTGTCCCTAGACAGTGTTGATGTGTTTATGTAGGTTAGTAATCAATTTAATATTAAAGTAATATTTATTTTATTTCTTGGAGTACCCTTACCCGTTACCCTTTTTACCTTTATGGGTAAAAGCCTACTCCATTTCCTTCCATTAATTTCTGTCCTGTGCTAATTTAATCTACTGTTTTCCTGTCAGGGCAATTATATCATATGAACATCGTTTTTTTGTGTCTACCGACATTTCTTTTTCCTTGT
This sequence comes from Chrysoteuchia culmella, assembly GCA_910589605.1. Lineage (NCBI taxonomy): Eukaryota > Metazoa > Arthropoda > Insecta > Lepidoptera > Crambidae > Chrysoteuchia > Chrysoteuchia culmella. The sequence continues at coordinate 18,080,220 of OU342655.1, read as the reverse complement.
GGACCCGACCATTCTGTTGTTTTTGACGTCCATCTATCATCGGTCAGTCTTGATACAAGACGGGCCCATTTCCATTTTAATGTAAGTGCATGCACTTATCATAGGAATTTTTATTTCTGTCGCTCTCGCTCGGTGCCAGATTGCCTCTCTAGCTGACGATATTATCGCTGTTCACCTGCAAGAGATTACAAACATTACCTCAATTATCACAGTTAATGGGACACGCTTATAATATATAATCACCAAAGGCCAAACATTCATTGTAAAAGTGTGTGCAATACGCTCATTTATATCAAGACAGCCGTCCATTATTGAGTGAACTAAAATGTATGAAAGTCGTGACATACCTATTTATCGTAAAATATGAATATACTCGTACTAGAATAATGGACAACTTATTTTTATAGTTGCTATTATGATTTCCCAGTATAACATAATATATTTTAGTGGAAAGCGTTGTAAATGGAAAAATAAAACCTGCAGGATTTTTCCCCCTGTATAGATAACAACAGCCTCAAAAACATATATCCGTTCACTAGTCCTCAAACACCAATTCCCTTCCAGTGAAACCAACGTGATCCGAGTTTACCACCGAGGTTCCGCTCAAAGGCCTCAAACAAAGCTTCACAAACAAGCCATGAACGAATTCAACGCCTTTGCCGCCGCCGCGGTATTTTTTACGGCGCGACGGAAATAAAGCTGTGATATACTTCTGCGTGAAGCTGTGGTACAAGAGAGTGGCGAATCACCATCCTTATATGTTCTGCGAGCCTACCATCATCTATATAAAATCATCATGTCTAAGAACGTTTTGTTTGCGGTTTTTTATTGAAGTTGTCACATTTTGACACACTTCACACTTTGGAGACGATGATTATGCGCAGACATTACAACACTTCCGTCAAAAGAACGAATCTCTCGAAATACGAAATAGCATTGTAAGATTGAAACAATACTGCGTCATGCTATGGCGATATGGCAGGCTCTAACTAAACCGTTTCCGTAGTTTCGCGTTACTTTCGGCTCGTTCTCAATCAAGATTGTTAAGATTCTAATCCTAGCTAGTTCCAATGCTCTAACCGCTGATCAGACTTGCGGTTCAGGATAAAAGTATAAAAGTAGCATTGAAAAATGCAAAAATTACAAAATCCTAAATCATTTAGTCAGTTTGAGCTGTTACAACTACTTGCGTGTGTCAGGGAGGCTACACTATCAGTTCACAAACCTTACGACGAGAGATCTTGTAATGAGAATAAGACTAAAGTGTAAATGTTAGTGCTGGTTCATTGTAACTTACATAAAAACATAAAAACATAAATACAAAAATAACATTCACATCGCCTCAAACTCCGGTGGGGGCACTTCTACATCGTCTCATGACGGCCGCTCAACGGCACCCAACACCAAGGGGCAGCGACTCCTTGAAAAGAAACCCGGGGAAGGAGCTATCGCTCGAACCCGTACCAGCCTTATGGCCTGCGCAGACGACGGACATTGAAGGACTTTTTGTCCGCGACACGACCTTATTACTAAGAACATAAAGTTGAATAAATAACGAGGACTACCGCGTACTTTTCATGGATATACGCGATCTAAGTTCAATCTTATTTGGTTAACAATAAAGGCGTGTCGCGGACAAAAAGTCCTCCGTTGTCCGTCGTCTGCGCTAGCTCTTAGAGGTTGAAGAATCCTCCGATGCCCGATAACATTCACATTTGCACATGTTGCTCTCGAGCTGCCATTTACAACTATTTTCATAAATATAAATATATTTTGTAATAATACATTTTGCTTATGGTTTACAAGACCAAAAATCGTTTGTCACAAAATTATTGGTTTATTTAAGGGAAACCTGTTATTGGCTTACTAAAGATTTACATAAGTTATTATATATGCATGGATAAAGCTGTTGGTTTTCTAAATAAAGATAAAAAAAAGCTCACTAGTAAGTTCTTGAATTGTACCCCATTGAACCAAGAAAAGAAGATGTAATCTCACAATGTTTCCGTATTTTTCGTATTTAATGACAACGCCTGAGGTGCAGGCATCTTAAATTGAAAACAAAACACATCGGAAATTCTAGAACATTTCCTAAATCCATTAAATGGTTTTGTATAATAACATAGGGTTTGTGAAATATATGACTGATCATCTCTACAATGCCTTATGGGAATATACTATATTATCAATAATATATAATAATGTTGATAATGAATTATCTAAGTTTATTTTGATATAAATGCTAGAGGAAAGTCTTATATAGATTGTAAGAAAAACAAAAATCACAGTAAAATATACATTTTCGTTTGTTTGAAACACCTTAAACTACTTAGAAAATATTTCATTTCAATCTAATAGCGTGCACAAATCATAAACATTGTTAATTGCAGTTTCATATGGTTAACCCAACACAGAACTTTATTCATTTTTCTTTACAACATAGTTTTAAAAAAGCATTTACTTATTTGCAAATGACAAAAACAGCTAAATCAATTGCAAAGTATAAAAAAAAAATTAATGTTTGCATACAATCACACCAAATATCTAAGCCTACGTTAAGTTTAATAAAGAACTTGTCTTATGGATACTAGAAAATTAACATACTTAGGTATGTATATATGATATATGACACTTTGACGAACTGCAAAAACAACAGAGAAATTTAAATATAGAAATATATATATGTAAATACATACATAACAATAATATTCAACACCCAGATCAAGATCAAGACAAATATAAATGTTCATACACACAAATATTTGTCTTGTCCGGGGATCGAACCCGAGACCTCTGGCGCAGAAGACGGGCATAGTACCCCTGCGCCAAACCGGCCGTCAAATATCTCAGGCTGATCGCGCTAACCACTGAGCTCCTCTATTTCCCTTCTGTTTTTGCATGTCGTCAAAGTATATCAAACCCAAATGTCATGATCCAACAAAATTTCATCCTGAAAACCTAACAAACACGTTAAATACGTATCGTGTCAAAGTAATATAAAATTCAAGTACGGCATTGTTAACTCCCCAAAGGGTATTTTGCAAGTAAAATTTAATATAGAAACAGCTGTCAGTCAGCTGACCGTGACATTGGGAACCACCCGTTTATCTATCCCACGGGAACACCTAACTTACAGCCAGCGAAGGCACGTACCGTACATATTGTTTCGACAGAGAAAAAAGAGGAATAAGGAAAATGGACGATAAAAATGAGGTATTGACAGGTGCTACGGTTGTTATTATATAAAGGGTAACCACGGCAGTTAATGGTTCAATAATTTATGAAGATCACAGACCTTATCGAGATAGGCGGTAAAAGTATACCTACCTACCTTGCGTGCTAAAAGTTTGATCAACGGTCAAAGTGTTACGACCTAGGTCGGTCAGCTCGAGACCATTGCCATGAAAACACGCGTCACTCAGAAACGAAAATGGTTAATTGTGCAGAGCTTTCTTGTGAAGCTCGTCGATAAAATATACACATTACAGAATCTCGCTCGTGATGTCATCGTAGGTACGAAAAATTCGACACGATAGGTTCTCGTATAGTTTGAAGCGCTCTTTTTGTCTATCTCGATATAGGTCTGTGATGAAGATACTAAAGGTTCTTATCGATAAGAGACCATTTCAGAGCCAAGCAAAAGATCTGGAGCTCTAATTGTGTTTCACTCGTCGCGCGTCGAGCGCTTCGTTTCTACTGATTTTCGTTCGACATACGCATTTCCACATTTTTTAATCGCTCGACCCTAACGAGTACCCCACTAGTTGCAGGCGAACGAAATAAAATTAGCGACGCGAGACTTAAGTCGCATGCTTCAACGCTATGTCATACGAGCGGAGCTCCTGCTACGCGTCTACGTAAAGTCAATCGTATTAATTTGACAGTTCATATTGTATCATGTCATGTCAAAGTCAAAGTCAATATCATTTATTCAGTCTAGGCTGTTACAAGCACTTTATGAACGTCAAAGAAGCTACGCCATCGGACCACAACGGCTCGCCCATGTGACGAGAAGAACCGGCAAGAAATTCGTCAGGGGCTGTTTTGTTTTCCTGTTTTATTTCATACAGAGTCGTTAAATTGAAAAGTGACCGTAACATTCATCAGTAACGTCAATTTCTACCACAAACAGAAAATACTAATTATAATATTACATTATATAATTATTGTAGCCGTAAACAATTTTCAACTGGCAAAGAAAGACTTATCTATCATACTTTACAACATTTCTCGCATTACAAGATTACTGTACTGCAAGTTGTGAGATACATATAAGTCAGTATCAATTTATTTTAGATAAAAATATTTAAGCTTTAAGCACAACATTAAGATAAGCAGACTGAAGTAGACCCATTTCCGCTGGCGGCATTTCAGTTTCCATTTTTCCAAATGTCATTCCATACAAATAGCAGCCGATCGAATACGATATAAACTGTCATATGAATACGAATACCCTGAAACGTATTAATTGATATTCTAATTTGAATTTTCTTTAACTTAGCTGTTTGCTACACTCCTAGTTTTCCTAATTTAGAGGGTTTAATATACGATTTCCAATATTTGTGTTTAATTATTTAGATAAAGCAACATTAGTATGATTACAGCATTCAATAACAGAATCACCTCCTGTGAATTATTTTGCTCAATTCCAATGTAAATTTGCGGTGTAAACAATTATCTGCCGACAGACCTCTGGTGAATTAATACAACAATAACAATCCTGTTAATAAATTAGCTAGATACTGGTATGTTTTGAATGTGGAATATAAATATTTGGATGGGTTCATGAGTGTTTTAACACATACAGGCTTGTAAGTACAGCACTTCTATCTCAACCTGTATACCTTTTGTTAATTACTTAACTTGTAATTTAATAATTTTAAGTATTTAATTGTTGAACTGTCTGAGCTTGACTCCGTCCTTAGTTTAAAAAAAAATGCCTATAATTAGAGAGCTATTTCAAACAAGTAGCAACTTTGTAACTAAATAAGTCATTTATTTTAAGTTAAGGAATAATTTCAAAAACTAATGCAATTAATTAATTGGTGAAAGTTGATTGACACTCAATTTACTTGGAGTTTTGATAAATGATCGCAACTGCCAGATTGGATGAGACAGCTGTTCCCATCACATTGGAAGCAGGTGAGATGAGAACTAATTAAAGAGAATACTTATTTTTTATTACATTTTAAAGAATATTATCTTTTTACTCAAAGGGTAAAAACGGGACCCTATTACGACAATCTAAACAGATGACGCACTCACATACACTCACTACACAGCTACACACGCGCTCGTAACTGTTTTCCAGTGAAAACCAGTGAGATCAATAATTGGCCGGCCTTGTAGCGATAGCTAGCGGCGCGTGTGTGTGTGGACGCGTCATAATAACGGCCGACAGCAGCGTCTGTTTATGCTTAGATTGTGCTATATCTGAGACTCCACTGTCTGTCTGTCACCAGGCTGTATCTCATGAACCGTGATTTTGATATTTTTTTACTTTTTAATGCTTGTAATAGGTTGTTTTCTAAACTACAGAAGATTTTTTCTAGATTAGATAGAGGTTTTATGTACATTATTACAAAAGTATCGTGAAAATAACATCGGCCAAGTTAACAAAATAACATCGGCCAAGTTAACAAAATAACATCGACCAAGTTAACAAAATAACATCGGCCAAGTTAACAAAATAACATCGACCAAGTTAACAAAATAACATCGGCCAAGTTAACAAAATAACATCGGCCAAGTTAACAAAATTACATCGGCCAAGTTAACAAAATTACATCGTCCAAGTTAACAAAACTGCTCATAACACAAAAACTACTAGGCCAAACTGACCCTAATTGTTATGGAACCAAATGGCAACTATTCCGTATCGAACAAAAGAATGACGTAATTCGGTTCAGAAATCTCGGCGTATTCGGTATATACATACATAAAAAAGTATTAAAAAAACCAACCGAATTGAGATTCTACTCCTTTTTGGAAGTCGGTTAAAACAGAGTAAAGTAAATATTTCAGTGGGGCTCCGATACAAACAAACATGATTTTCTGGCCGTGAAAACAAAATGAAAAAGAAAGATGAAATAATAATAATATAGTGTCTAATGTTTCATAGATAATGGTACGGAAATCTTCGTGCGCGAGTCCGACTCGCACTTGGCTGGTTTTTGTTTTTACTTCTTAAGCAACTATCAATCAGCCGCTTGCAGATTGTTGCAGTTATTTCTACTGCAGAAAACAAGATTACAAGAAGCGCTACTCGTAGAATTTTTGGCATAAAGTGTCGACGGTGCACTTTTCTGACGAGTCTCAATTTGGATTTCCACCGGATTCACAAATAATACGAGTTTGGCGAGTCTCAGATCGATAGTCGTCTCCAGACTTATCTGAAAAGAGCACCGCTGACAACTGTTCGTCACTCAATGCCAAAAATTCTCGAGTGCTTAAAAGTCTTCTTCCACGACTGCTACGCTGCAATGCTGGAACTCGAAGTAGTGTAAGAGAGTGAAGACTGTCTACAAGTCAGAATGTCGTGTCAGAATGTCCTGTCAGAATGCTTTTCCGCAACATCTCTCGTGACAAAGTAACGTGATCATAATCATGAGATCACGGATGTATGGGTCTCTGAATCAAGCCAAGTCGTCAGCAACCACGCGTTGGGCCAGCTTTCAACATCCAACAAAAAAAAGTTCCAGCTTCCAACAATCTGTTTTTACTGGTTAAATGTCTAGACCACAGAACAGAACAGAACAGAACTGTTCTGTGGTCTAGACAAAGAAAACCAACTTTCAATTGAAATAAAAAATAACTTTGAAACGCCTTTAACGCCGTTTTACTTGTTTTTATTTTACAAGTAACTGGGCAGGCATTTGACCACCATTGTGCTTAGTAAACAGGATGTGGTCTAAGCATTAGAAATGTGTCAGCAAAGCGCTTGGTTTAAAAGTTAAAAAGTCAATAATATAATATCTCTAGACGTGCTGATGTGTGCACATATTAAACACCCAAACCAAGACAAATAGACAAGTTCATGCACACAAATGTGTATTGTCCGGAGATTGAACCTGGGATGCTCTGCGTAGAAGGTATACGTACCCCTACACCAGACGTCGACATGAACTGCTTTTGTGTTTTCGTATATTGGATGCCGAAATAAGGTAAGATTCAAGACAAAAAAAAAAACAACGGGTTGCACTCTGGGAGGGCCGGCAGAAGTGAAAACCGCTTAAACGAAAATCCACTATATCTTGACCTCAACTTCATCAAAAGTTGATAAAAACGGAGACCAACTTGATTTGCCTGTCCATTAAAATTGACCTGGCATCAATATGAAAGTTGGTAGTAATGAGAGATCTTTATATAATGGTTGTTATTAACAAATATACGTAGGTCTTTCAAGTGTGAGACTTTATGTAATTTGAAATAGGTCAACGGTAAATGGTCTTATGAATTATATGAATGTTCGATTAGGGTCACGTATCCTGACGCGACTTTAACATTTTTTACCAGTGGCGAAGGGTCCATACATACCGATTCCTATCGGCTTCCCTTTTAGAAATCCCACCCAAGCGATCCACCAAGGAGATCATAATAATTATATCATAGTTAAATATATTAAGTGGATGCCTGACATTTGCAAAGTGAATTAAATGTTTTGTTTTCCTTGTTTCTTATTGGACGGCAAAGGACTTTTACAAGACTAACACCAGACACCCACATAGACTCATATTCGAGTCTACTCCTAGAACCTCACGCTACCTAAACAATTGTTACGCAATGTGCATTAAGGTTTATAACAAAATACCAGTACATATAAAGGAACTTCCATTTTCTAGATTTAAGTTGACTTTGCGTAAATGGTTAATACAAAATACATTTTATAATATTAATGAATTTATGAACAACGACGTAACTATTACATAAGATATAAAATTAATGTAAATATTTGTAATTTTTGTATAACTTTTATTAGTGATTAGATAATATTTGTATGTATGACTGACATCCGCTAAATGTGTTTCTCAATTTTACTTTCCATCTATGTAATGTACCACATTTATAACAAATAAATTATTATCTTCTCTCATCTTGGCTGATTACTGCATTTTTCTTGGTTTGGCTTGTTTTTGCCATATCTCAACCCCTCACCACTGATATGTACTAGTTTATCATCTAATATTGAACTGACCGAGTGAGCCTCGGTGCTGTATTGCACGGTCTAACACCTCCTGAGGATCTGTGTGTGGGCAAATCACGTGTAGAGTAGTCGGTGAAGGTGCAAGGTGTGTCACTGTGTTGCATCTGCATTTAATTGTGGGCGGGCGGTGCATCTTGCATGTAAGTTTTTCTTGCGGAATTATGCTACATATTTTTCGTTTTCTTCTAAGATATGGAATTCTGCCAAGTAACGCCTGATTCTATCAAATAAAACATGTTCTCAAATTATGCGAACTCTTATTTTTTATTCTACTATATACCTATTTTAATATCATTAAATAATTATTCAAATGGTTAGCAATTATAATTTACCTAGATTTAATTAAAAAGTATTTGGGTCAACAGTTTTTGCTGTTAGCAAGTTCAATACAAAGTTAACTATTGAAAATTAGCTAAAACGTTTAATTATCTATCCATCCATCAATAATTCTCAAGAATTACTTTGATATCGTTCAAGTATTTATCAAATCCTATACTAATAGATATAATTTAATAAAGATTTTCTCTTTTGTTACTTTTCAGGTCAATATTCTCTAAACGCAAATCCGATACACCTTACTCTTGGATATCAAATTTAATAACGGTAGCTTGCTTTTAATATGGCCGAGCTTACTGTAGGAGGACTTTATACTTTGCGGAAGTAAGTTTATTTTGCAATATCAAACATTGTGTATGATACACACATCCAAACATTAACTTTATAAGCGTACTCGTAGTAGGAACGGCATGTGTGCATTATAGTTTTTCACTGTTTTAAATATGGAGGAGACTGTGGCGCATCGGTTCGCTCGCTCGGCCTGCGATTGTTGAGGTTAAACAACTTTCGCAATGGTCGGTCACGTGATGGGTGATCAAAAATTTACTATTTCTGTGCTTTGGAGGGCACGTTAAGTCGTTGGTCCTGGCTGCATTAGCAGTCGTTAAAACCCACGATTCCGCATTGGGCCCGCGTGGTGGGTCATGGCTCATTCTCCTTATCCATAAGGAAAGCCAGTGCCCCAGCAGTGGGGACATTAAAAATGGCTGATGACGTTTTTTTACAAGAACCTTTTGTTAATTTGCTGTTTGTGTTGTTGTGTGATAAGTGTTATACGAAACCGGCTAGTTTTTAATATTTTTTACCGAAAGTTTTTGGCTTAAAAAAATATTTTTAATATCGTTTCATTCACGTGTAGGAAAGTCGGATATACCACGTAGCCTAAATTCATCAAAACCGGGACAAAATACTAAACAAAATTTTTGAAGAGTCCCCTTGAATTTTCCAAAATTCCATCATCGGATCCTGACTTACTATTTTAAACAAACATACAATTATTCAAATCGGTTTATAATTCGTCATTTGCTAGCACGACGCTGGTGTCCATAAAACAATGGATTATCCATCAAATAACCCAGGGCCTGAGAGATTAAATTGGTCCGAGTACTGAGGTAATAAACATTAAAAAACACATACTACCGCTGCTAAAAATATAATACTATATTTTTAGCAGCGGTAGTATAATACCTATGAAAAAATTTTAAATAAAAAAATATTTCATGATTTTTGAATTTTTGCATTTTTCAATGCTATTTTTACACTTATAATAAAATTTTAAATAGAAAAAAATCAACTCGGCCACAAGTGAATTCTCAGATGGGACTCGAACCCACGAAATTTTTGGAAGTGCAGTTGATTTTTTCCAATATTTTTCTATTTAAAATTTATCATAAGTATAAAAATTCAAAAATCATAAAATAATGTTTTTTAGTCGATCAAAAGGTAACTTCCAAACAGACATGCAGTTACTTTCTCCAAAAATCTTATTATCGTTCAGGTTATCCCGTCAGGGCGACATGAGACAAGTTGCTTTTTTCTAATTTTCTTGTTTAATATTTATCACATAAAAAGCATTGTAAAATGCAAAATTGAAAAGCTATAATCTTATTATAACTTAGAAACACATTTCAATGTTATTTTTCCCATTGACATTGCCGTTCTTCCTCACTTCTAGATTCGGAAATGGGTACATATATCCCGGAAGCATATCCGTTGAACAACACTGCTCGCAGCAAAATGTCCAAGAAAAACCGATCGACAATGTACTGAGAGCTGACTGAGAGCATTATGTTAGACAAAACTTGATAAGTTTTTTTTTCAAAAATATTACAGACTTGAAACCGATGAAAGTTTAGTTCGAAATTGATTAAGAAAATTTGACTTGATCATCTACGATACTATCGACTTAGCAATAAATAGTGTCCCCAGCAATTTCTACCGCGTAGATTATCGAGACAAAAATTTTGCTAGGCTTTAAACTATTTTTGTGTCAAATTTCATCCAATCCGTTCAGCCGTTTTCTTGTGATTGACTAACAATCATCCAATTATCTAAACTTCCATTTGTATTATTTAGTGGATAATATTAGGATAAAATCCCGCATTTTGCATTCAAGTACGTAATATATTTCGATAAGTACATACAAGATAAGGTACATTTTGATAGTATTTCATTAAGAATTATGAACTGTGTCTAATCATTCAATTGACGAATTTTCGTCGAACTATCAATTGGCGTTAGAAATAATCATAATAATATAAGTGAGAAATTCCTGTGCTGTTTAAATCAAAAATACTTGGGATTGACTTGACTTATGGTTGTCTGTACACAGCCCACCAATAAATCTAGTAGATAAAGAAAGGGTTCCTTCAGGCGACGATGACGGTCCGAATCGGTTTTGTGAAACCACTTGAGAATGTGTCCATAAACGGACACACTGTTTGTTTGTGTGATAAACATCAACTTCACGGAAACTTGCAAAAATATGTGTTTAAATTTATGAAGAAAATAAGCCTAAGCTAACAACACCAGCGTTGATTGTGTGTAAAAAGCCAGAGTACGTAAACAACCACGTAAATCCAGGACTGGAGTTGTTACAAAAATACTGACAGCTTCCTGACATTATTCGTGAAAGGAAAGTACTTGAGTATTTTCAATTATTCCAGCATAAAAATGCTAGGTATTTTTAAAATTTTACCAGAACATGGACTCACATATGTTATTTTAAAAATATCTGATTCAATTGAGTTTTGAGTCCCAAATATAAAAAAAGGCGTTCCATGCACGGCTTCCGAGTATAAAACTTAAAAGTATACACCGTGAAATATTTTAAGTCCGGAGTTCGTCCTAGTTGTAATCAGCAGGGCACGCGCTATCATACTTATACTTATCAGTTTATAAATGCGAAAGTGTGTTTGTTTGTTTATTTGTTACTCTTTCACGCAAAAACTACTTTTGGTAAAAATTTGGCACACATATACTTAGTAGATAGCCTTGATTAAAACATATATACTTTTTATCCCGATATTCCCATGGGATCGGGCAACACGCGGGTGAATCCACTGGTGGCTGCTAGTCCTAAATAAAATAAACGGTTCAAGTGCCAACGTGTCCAGTGAGCTACAGTTTGCACGAAATAATATTTAGCTTCTAATTCTCAGAAAGATAAACTGATTGACCTATTTAGTATGTTAAACTGAATATCTGTATGTCCCGAACAAAAATTATATGAACTAAAACATCAAATCTATAGACGGATTCGCGCTCCCCCGATATATATTTCAAGAATTGCAAACGAAAGTTGCATACAACCCAAGAGCGATAAGGTTCCAGCAGTTTTGGCACAAGTCTCTGATATGTTCTTTGTTTCTTATAGCTTTGGAACCATGCCTAATTTTATTTGCTCGCTGGGTCTTACTCTTTCGTCCTATATTTTTCTGTAATGGGGCCAATTTGTTATGTTATTTCAATTTCACTTGGTTAGTGCGAGTTCTTTTAAACAGTGTGACCAATTGTGGCAGATTTCTGCCATTTGGGAAGATTTAGCACCTGAATTTTAAGTGTGGCAGATTATGCTGACGATTTCGAAAAGTGGCTGAATTTGGCAGATTTGAAAGAAATCTTTAAATTTGCCAAATTTTTTGACTATATTATTTTTTTATGACTATGTATGGTAATTAATTTAAAATAAGGATTATTTTGTTATACATATGACTGATCATTAGTTTCTTAATAAGTAAATTGTAGTAGAACTCCTTCAAATTCCTTATGAAGTAGTTTTTTTTTTGGTCGTTTGAAGTGTAATACTGGTTTTCTGGTGATTTGGCTGATTTGGCAGATTTTAGCACGTGGTTTGGCAGATTCGCCGTTTCTGAGATGGTCACACTGCTTTAAAAATATATACTCTGTGTCTGTGTCACTGTGCGAGCTTTGTCTCGGTCGATAGTGAGCGCGTTTGGTTTTTGTTTGGCGTTGATGTAGTCCGTGGTGTAATCCGCTAGATGGCGGGCCACTGAATCCATACAACAATCGACGGGTCCACGATCGACCGTGAGTTGAAAAAACTTGCACTAAGCACTCTCGGGGCCTCCGCCATCTCTTAGAGCAGTATTGTTTCAATCTTACAATGCTATTTCGTACTACGAATCTCTTATAGTAAGCTTGTTTTTTATGGAAGTTTTGTGACGTCATCGCTAAATCATCTAGCAGCGCTTCTTCATGCGTCTAAAAGTAGATGAGTATGAGCACTCTTGTATAAGATTATTACGAATAAATCTTAAACAATAAAATCTACTAGAAAAAGCAACTTGTCTCATGTCGCTCTGACGGGATTCGATCCCGCATCCTTGTCCGGCCCAATGCACTGACCAATTATGTACCTATGAGGACACGTCGAATTTTTCTAGTATATTCACCTTACTACGTTGTTGGCCACCGTCGTTTTTTTTCAAATCAAATCGTTTATTTTGAAAACTATGCGATAGGTACATTGTCGCTTGCAGGATGAATAAAACACTCGTGGTAGAAAAATTAAGAAGAATATGTTGATCAACAAAGGACCGTGCCATACATTATTAGCTTAGTAAAACCATAGCGCGATACAAATACGCACAGCGCCATCTAGTAGTGGCCGGAGGAACTTTACTTATTACACCAATATTTTATTATTCTAAACATACATAGGTGTTTCATAAATGGTAAAGTGCGGCTTAGTAAACGTTATGGTGTAGCAAAAATTATGACAGGACTACTTATTATCTACGGACACTTAAATTACAAAAAATTAAACAAAACAAATTTTGAAACCAATATTACCCCTGAAATTGCATTTACGTATAAAGTCATTATCTAACAGTGTCAACTACCAAATTGATATTGAAAATCTTTTACATTTCTAAGTAAACAAGATATATTTAGAAATAAAATCTAACTACTATTATGAATTAACTCAATAATCTTTGTTATTTGCTCCAAAACTGTGTAAAAGTTATAGTAATTAGACCAAAGTCGAGTTTGAGCCTAACAACTTCTTTAACGATCTGAGTCCTTAATTTGATGTTGCTTTTGTCCACAGAATTTAGTTCTTAGAAACATTAACATTTGTTACAAGACTAATGGTACATCATTATCGGAGAAATTTCTTTGCTTTAAATATTTGGAAAACTGAATAGAGAAATTTTAAGAAATCCATACTTAGTTACTAAAATATTGTAAATCCGAATAAAGATATTAAAGATAATTCCTTCGGAATTACCTACTGCATAGCGACAAAAATAGCCATGCGTCCTTTTTCATAGTAAAATCTAAAGAGAGAAGAAAGAACATGGTATAATATTTGATAAAAAAGAAAGAAAAAACGATTATTTAGACAAACACAAGGGCGATGAAAACAAATTAAAAACAAGCAATAAGAAGAATAAAGGCACGGTTTATCCCAAAACGGCATCAGCATAATGCTTGGCTTTGGACCAGCGCCGGATCTTCCGTCGGTACAATATGAAAAAACCGGCCAAGAGCGAGTCGGATTCGCGCACCGAGGGTTCCGTAAAATATTTTTATTGTATGATTTAACTAAAAATTTACGGTTTTCGCAATTTTTACTCTATCTGTACTATAAGACGTTACTTCGTACCAAATTTCAAGATTCTAAGTTCACGGGAATTTTTCCTTTATCTGTACTATAAGACGTTACTTCGTACCAAATTTCAAGATTCTAAGTTCACGGGAAGTACCCTGTAGGTTTTGATTCCCGTGCGAGTTTCGAAAATTTGTGGCATAAACGGCTGTATCTTTTGATTGCTTTGGCTTAGAAGTTTGATTTTTTCACAGCTCCAAGGGACAGTAGACCTGAGTATTAGATATAAATTTCAGTTTGATACCTCCACGCGTTCCTGAGAAAAACGGTCTTGACAGACGGACGGACGGACGGACGGACAACGAAGTGATCCTATAAGGGTTCCGTTTTTTCCTTTTGAGGTACGGAACCCTAAAAAGAAAAAAATGTATGACAAAATTCACATTATGCTAAGAAAGAGAATAAACACAGTTAACTAACATTTTAATCAGCGCCATTTCGAAATATTGAAAGTTCCCAACATCGTGAACTGTTTAATATACAAACTTGACAAAGCGACTTTATAGTGTTAATAGAAGTTTCGAGAGTTGGTTCTTAAAGCGGCAGTTAGTCTTACTTAAGTTATATGAGAAGAAACTTATAAAGTGCTGTTCAAAGGCTCGTGTGCTATACAAGAGTTTGCGTGGGTGTGAACGACGTTGATCCGTTATGCGCTCACTTGCTCATAAAACTGTCAAAAAGTCTCGTATCAAGAACTTTTGGTCGGCTTGCAATTGGTGGAAGTTAGAGGGTGCAGAAATGTCAAATTGGTTATTTGGCTTTGCAAGATTATGTGAAAGTGTCACGCATGGAATTAATAGGTAGAATGCCTAATAACCGTAATATACCCGTATATACCGTAATAACCTAATAACTGTATAATCCCTTTTCCACGTACCAAAGAAAGAAAAATGGTTTTGTAATGAATTATCATTACAAAACCATTATCTCTATCTATATCCCTAATCAAATGCAAATAAATGATATTCTAGTCTATTCTATTCTATTCTATTCAAAACTTTTAAAAAATCTGCATCAAATTCTTATCCTAAATTAACCTAACCCTTTGACAGATATCGACAGGTGTACCAACATATCGGAAAGGAGAATAAACGATGAAATGCACTATACTATTGCACGTAGTACCTATTAATTCCATGGTGTCACGTCATCGCAGATGGCCAGTGTAGCAGGCTAGGTCTATCCTACTGCTTATACTGAACTGAGCACATTTTTGGCAACACGCGGCGTTCCAAAATGTGATCAAAGTAAGTTTTTTTTTCTTTTCACTTGTATTACTGTTTAATTATTATATTGTGTGAGTGAATGTGTTTTGTCGTGTGATACCAAATAAATATAAGAATAAAATAAACTTTATTGCACACGATTAAACAAAAATACAAAGAAAACACAAACAAAAAGTAGACATACAATAGGCGGCCTTATCGCTACGTAGCAATCTCTTCCAGGCAACCTTGGGTGAAAGTGAGTATATATAATAGAATAAAAAAGGGACTGGTTCAAAAAGAAAGAAAATAAATGAATAGAGTAAATATAATATTAATATATCAATACTGATACAGGAAGGTAATATGTAACTGTAAATTATGAGAAAGTGAAAGTCAATGACTTCTAACTTGGTCGCGCAATGTTCTTCGAGATTGAGCCCTTCTGATACCTTCCGGTAGTGCGTTCCATAGCCGAACAGCATGCACAGAAAACGAGTATATACTAAGTCGCAAGAGTGACGAGGAATTACTAAGGAAATATTAGAAGCAGCATTGCGACGAAGAACGAAAGGAAAAACAATCTTTAAGATAACGGCCCGTATTCACTATGACCACTTACCGATTCCTTGCTCAAACCACGCGAATGTCGTATTTGATTTCGACATTTTCAAAATTCGTT
Organism: Chrysoteuchia culmella; assembly: GCA_910589605.1. Lineage (NCBI taxonomy): Eukaryota > Metazoa > Arthropoda > Insecta > Lepidoptera > Crambidae > Chrysoteuchia > Chrysoteuchia culmella. The sequence goes on along the minus strand of OU342655.1, from coordinate 18,064,159 downwards.
TTCTCTATGACACTTACAAAATTTAAAGTTATTTTACTTGTTTAATAATTATACAACTTGTGACTCTCATGTACTAGTACAATAACTTTATAATTTGGGAGTATCATGGAGAAAACGACTTTTGAAAATGTCAAAACCAAGTACAACATTGGCGTGGTTTGAGCAAGAAATTGCTAAGTGGTCATAGTGAATAAGGGCCAAGGTGGGGAAATGGAAACGAAAAGAATAGAATAGAGGAGTTTGAGAGTGTGTAAGTCCCAATATAATTCTGATTCTGAGTTACCGTCTATAATTAAACAAAGTATCATAAACCATATATCAGGTCCAAAGAAACACCACACAAAAGGCACCAAAGGAGAACCAACAAAATAGCAGAAACAACCGATGAACCGAATGAAGTGTGCCACCCTAATTTAAACAATCCGTGTGGCTGACGGGATCATCGGGCCTACCATCATCTTTTAGAAACCATCATGTCACATCTTGTCATCAATTTGTCACATTTTGACACACTCCACAGTTTGGGGGCCATGATTTAGCGAAGAAGTCACAAAACTTCCGTCAAAAAACAAGCTAACTTTAAGAAATGTGTAGTACGAAATAGCATCGAAGATTTAAACAAGACCGCGCTAAGAGATGGCGGCAGGCCCCCTGATGCTGCAGCGCTGCTGCTGCACTGCTTTTGACCTGTGAAGGAGCTCTTAGACTTTGACAAACGTGTGTAAGCATATCTAAGCAAAACCTTTGGTAACATTTGGATATAATAGTACATTATAAGATTAAAAAGTACCGTTCGTTTTAGTCGGAGCATCTTGATAAACCGTGCGTTTTACATTACATTACCGCACAAGTGCGTAATGAGATACATTACGATATTGAAATTGGTGTAATAAGAGACCCTTTACGAGCAAACCCTTAACTTGTGTTAATTGTTTGCAACAATTGCAAAAACCGGTATGGGAGCACCCCGCATCATGATCTTACTAGCTCAAAAATAAGATCCAAAATAAAATAGTTATTATAAAATATATAACTACAGACATCGAACGAATATGAAAACACTTCTTTTGTAGAAGGCTCTCAGAAATTTCACCCGCCATTACCTAACCCGAGTGCCAAGTCGACCGTCACGGGTTTGTCACTTGTGTTCTTTGTGTTTTATATAAGATCTTCTAATATTCAGTATTAGTCTACCCACATGCCTTTGTGCCATTTGGCGCCTTTAAATTAAGTTGTGTATACAGTTGACCATTCATTTGTAAGAGAGCATTTTTTCATTGCTCGCTCAAACGCTTTATCGAAAAAAATATTTTTTCTGTATAATGCAACATTTGCAAGTTTTTTTATTTTGCGTTTACAATGCTATTTTTATGTGATAAATCTTAAACAAGAAAATATACTAAAAGAAAACAACTTGTCTCATGTCGCTCTGATGTGATTCGAACCCGCATCCTTGGGTATCGTTGGTAATTCGGCCCAATGCGCTTTTTTCTAGTATATTTTCTTGTTTAAGATTTATCACATAAAAATAGCATTTCGAAATGTAAAAAAAAAGTTATAATTAGATGACTGTTTCATCTTAATCGATAGTCAAACATTTGTTAAAATGTTTCTTTCGAATGCGAGGATATTACTTCTTTCATTGATAAAAACCTTTAACAAAGTAAAAGATACGCACAACATAAATACCAGACATAAAAACAGATTATACTCACCACAATCCAGACTTAAAATGCTAAATACCAGCCCTTATAACATGTCAATTAAAGTCTTCAATAAACTACCAACTTCCATAAAAAATTAACTAAACCTCAAATCATTTTCTGTCATTGAAATCTTACCTCATACAAAATGTAACTGCTCCGTAAATGATTACCGAAATACATGAAATGTGTTAATATATTGGAATCTGCACCATCCCCTAGCAAAAAAACGTAAGCTTTTTGTATTTAAGTTAAGTGTCCGAACGCTAAAATAAAGTACCTACTTGAAATAAGATAGTCTTGTCGAGATTTTTGTGGTTTCTTCGAGATAAATCATTATTATACTTATGATAAATTTTAAATAGAAAAATATTGGAAAACATCAACTCGGCCACAAGTGAATTCTCAACTGGGATACGAACCCTCGACCTTTGGAAATCCGGTCCGATGCTCTAACCACTGAGCTACCAAGACTTGCGGACCACCGTCGAAATTCTCCAATACTTTTATATTTTAATACGTTGTAGGCCAATGTCGTCACATCATGCTAGGAATATCCTTGCATTCGAAAGAAACATCTTTTCAAACGTTTTACGATCTATTAAGATAATTTATGATTTTTTATTTTTTGCATTTTTAAACGATAGATCTTATGATATATGAATTCACTTGTGGCTGAGTTGATTTTTTCTAACATTTTTCTATTTAAAATTTATCTTATGTACATATAAAAATAGCATCGAAAAATGCAAAAATTCAAAAATCATAAGGTAATAATTATTATAATTGCTATTTTTGATTTAATTTTTTGTTATATTAAAATAAAACTAGAAAATCTTAGAAATGAAGCAAAGTACTGGTTGCGCTAAAAATGATCCAATACAAGACTCCTGGCGCATCAGTTTGGATTACCACTAAATGTGGTGAATTAGTAGGAGACATGTAAGTTCCGTGTGTAGTGCATTTGTTCAAAAATTTTTTTTTTTAAATGCGACACTGAAAATTTTACTGGCCATGTCAGTGCCGACCTTGAAAGAATAGCACTTCCCTATCTCATCCCGTGGGTGTGTAGGCGACCAAGGGAAAACCAAGCCATCATCTATAGGTCTCGGAGACTTTTAAAGACTATAACTGCTATCGGCAACCCGCCGGTCAAGCGATACCTACTGGCTAAACCCTCCTATTTCGGGAGAAACCTATGCAGCAGCAGAAATCGGTTAAAGAGAAATTTAGTTGAAAGGTCACTAACGTACTTAAGCATCACTATAATAATATTGAAAATTGAAAGACAGCAAAAAGTCAAAAGAATAAACATAAAAAAAACCCATAATCTGCAGCCAATAAAGTATCAAATTATCCAACTAAAGTTGAATTGATTGCGAGCCAATCAGAGAGCTTTAGCGGATAATTTGATACGGTCAGCACAAAATGGTTCCGTCAGTCGAAAAGAAATAAAAAAACTTTCTAACTAACCGCACCGATGTTGAGACCGCGCGTAACTTCTCTTGTGATTCAGAATATTAACTTTGTGCTACGACTTTCGGCCGGAGTTGCGCCGTAGTCGTAGTCAACCGTCGCCGTAGTCAGTCGTGTTACGGTCGTCGAAACGGTTGCCGTGCGGCTACGGATCTCGCCTCGTAGCAACATGCCGCGTGCTAACTAATATAGAACTTGTGACGGGCCACATTAATCTTTAAAACTGTGTACATAAAGATGTTTTTTGTGCGTTACTAATTTCTTTTTTGTTTTGTGAAGTGTTTTTCGTGTTGTGCTCTGGGTTACGGTTATGATCGGCCGATGTCCAATTTGCCGACACAAACAGCGATGACCTTTCCATTTTGCAGGTTAGTGTCTCATCTTAATTAATTCCGGCGGGACAAAGGTGTGAAAAAATAAAACGTACAATTAAAATTTACAATTACTCTCAGGCTTATTAACTTTGACTATACCTTTTATTTGGGGAAGAGGCTGTAGTGAACATAATTATTTTATTTGACGTTTATTATTTTTATTTATTGAACGTTTATATCTATGGATATTATAATTATAATCATTACAATATACGAGTGTGAATCAAAAAGTTCTTAGAAATGGATACACTAATTTTTTTTATGGTAAAGTTTTAATTTTTTATTTTGAGGTGTCATTGTCATTTAGTAATTATGCCAAGTGTCAGCTGGTTTCATTTTTCATTTTACTTTTATTACAACAATTTATTATTACAAATTGATAAAGTCAGCCAAACCTGGATAAAAACGAGATGCGCGCCGTGATAAAGTACCAAAGCCTGAAAAAAATGTCGACTAAGGATATTTATTCGGATATTTAGCAGACATTAGGGACTGCTGCTGTGTACCTTAAACCACAGTCGCTTACTGGGTAGCCGAGTTTAAAAGGGGCAAATTGAGCTGTGAAGGTGATTCTCGTTCAGGGGGCATACCGCCATCTCTTGGCGCAGTATTGTTTCAATCTTACCATACTATGTCGCACAAAGAATCTCTTAAAGTAAGCTTGTTTTTTGACGGAAGTTTTGTGACGTCTTCGCTCCATCATCGCCTCCAAAGTGTGAAGTGTGTCAAAATGTGGAAACTTAAATAAAAACAAAACGCAAACAAAACGTTCCTATGACATGATGGTTGATAATAGGTAGGCCCGCTGGTTGTTCGCCCACCATTTGTAAAGGAAGAAAATACCAAAAAAGTGGTGAAATTATCTTGATGACTCTTTAAAATAACTTGTCCAATCCATTTTCATAAAAACTTTGGGATCATGTTTCACCAAGATAACGCTCCAGCTCATCGCTCCGACATTGCGCTCACGGCAATCCGTAAATATTGCTTTGAAATTAAAGATAACTCGCCATATTCACCGGACTTAACCCCTTGTTATTTTCACTCAATGAACGAGCATGTTCATGAACAAGATTTCACGACAATGACGCAGAAATCGCCACTGTAGAGGAGTATTCGAAAGTCAAGGAAATATTTATTTTACAGTGGAAATAAAAAAGTTGGATAAGCATTATACCAAATGTATAGAGTTAGGAGATAAGGTAGGAAAAATAATATTTTTTTTTACATTTTACTGATACTTTATTAGCAATTTAAAGAGTTTTTGATTCACCTTCGTACAATCAGAAATAACAGTTATTATTAATTAGGCTTTAAAATAATTGATTTATTTTTCACATTATTACAGTAGGAAGGTGTTTTATTATTAAAAATACAATCAAAACGATTTATTTATTATTAATAAATATTCATTGCATATCATAAAACTAAAATGTTCATAGGCACATACATACTCATTAGAACTGACAAGTATGCCAAACCGCATTTTAGTTTCTTAATATATTTTTTTTAACAGCCAATCCTAATGCAATAGACACTCCGCGTACGTTCTACTCTTATTAACTCAATCTCATTACCCGCCTGCAAGGGTAGGGTTATATTTTTTATAAATAATGATCAATATAAAGAAAGAAAGAAAGAAAGAAAAAAGTTTTTGATAATATCTCCTGCTGCCTTATTTTAAGGCGGACTTTCACCAACTGAAATTAAAAACGTTTAGCGCTAAATATATTTCAGGGCGACTTCCACCAACTGTCAGTAAACTCATTTAGCGCTAAACATTTTGCGTCAAAATGACATTCAATTTCGGTCATCCGTTTGAATTAAAAAATGTCAGAGCTATGTTTTAATTATTTTTTTGCACAAAACGTATTTAATTTCAGTTGGTGAACGGCCGCTTAAATCATCGCTCTACTAAATCATACTTTTAACTTCAAATGAATGACTGAAATGCAATGTCATTTTAAATACTTCTTCTTTCTTAATTAATGGCGTGCTCGCGTTAAATACACGAATTTTGCCAATGTCAAGTAAATATATTTTTTATTATACAAAAATTGTACGGTAGATTGAGTTAAAAATGGAGCCTCACAACACGTGTTATTACGAAAAGAACTCGAGTGAAACTCCTCATCTTAAATATGTTTAGCTCACAATGAGTTAACTGACAGTAGTCGCTTTCAACTTTCACGAACTGAAATTAAATACATTTAGCGCTAAATATATTAAATATATTTAGCGCTAAATGTATTTAATTTCAGTTCGTGAAAGTCCACCTAAAACTAAGGGAAGGAGCCAGATACAGTCATCAGCAACTTCTAACGTAACGTAGTGTTTCAAAATGTTTAACGTACATAGGGCTGATTATTCCATCCTCGAATTAAAGTTAACAATCAGTTAAATTTGTAACGAACTAAAAAAATTACTAACACAAACTAAAAAAACATGTACGAATGACTATTAATTTTAAATTTTTCCATATAAATGATATATGAGGAATATACTAAAACTGAACAAAAAAAAATCGCCCCTTACATTTTAATTGCGCAACATGGACTTGCTTCTGGTACGCGAAGAAAATATAAGATATTATAAAAGTTTTAACAACGATCTTAAGGTAAGCCGAAACTACACAAATGGAAATCAAAAAGGAGTTTTTTTCCCTTTTCCTTGGAGTATTTGATAGGTATCCTGCCTGCTAATCTTTAGTTAGTTGACTCAATCAAACCCCAATGGTTACAAACATTAATGTGAACAACATTGTCGAAATTATTCATGCAAAAGAAACTGTTTTTTAATATGTATGTAGCTGGGTCCTTTACATTCTCTTCAGTACTCCTAAATTCCAATGGTTGTCTGGAAGAGATCGCTTCAACGATAAAGCCGCCCTTGCTCACTATAGTGTTAAGTTTTATCAGATTGTTCTTTCTTTCTGTAATTTGTGTGTGCAATAAAGTGTCTATGTATTTATCTTGCTGTCTATCTGTCAGATATGAAATAAAGTTGTATTTAAAACGAACCCGTCATTGTAGACTTTATAATAACTAATCTTAACCTACTGTTATATTTTAACCTTGTTTGTGGTTCTATTTAATTAATAAAATAATCTCTCTCTCATAACGTATTAGGATTAGTGGCCACCTCCGGTGTCAGAGTTTATCAAGCCGCCTTAAGGCCTCTGACTTGGCTTAACGACTGTTATCAGATTATAATAGCCGGGACCGACGATTTAACGTGCCTTCCGAAGCACGGTAGCGCTCAGTTGGAATACCACTTTACGGTGACCCATCCGACACCTGACCAGATCGAACGTTGCTTTATAAACGTGATCGAATACGATCAGTCTGTCAAGCGAGTCTATGAGCACTTGAAGCGCGAATAAAATAATAATATTAAACAAGAAAATATACTAGAAAAAAGCAACTAGTCTCATGTCGCCCTGACGGGATATGACATGAGACTAGTTGCTTTTTTCTAGTATATTTTCTTGTTTAATATTTATCACATAAAAATAGCATTGTAAAATGCAAAATTAAAAAGTTATAAAAAGAATAATATTTTGGCATGCTCGTACTTTGAACAAAGAGGCTGTTTTTTGATGCAATTTTTAGTTATCCCTAACGAACGAGTATCTGGATTCCGAATGCGGAATGTGAGATCTACAGCCAGAAACTAAATGTCTATTTTATTTGTATTTAAAATAACTTTTTTGGATTTGATATCTATGACTCTAGAAATCAGAAACGTTAAAATGATTCAAGTTTTCACTTGGGATCTGTATGACAAATTGTATTTCAATAAATTTTAATCTCCTCTTAACCTCGTAGGATAGTTATAATCGACCCTCTGCTAAAAACAGAAACATTTTAATGCAGAAAGAGATTTACCATACTTAGGGCCGGTTTCACCATCTACTGATAATAAAAATAAAATAATAAAATCATTTATTCAATAACTTAATATACATAGTTTGTTATTATGGGCATACAAACTTACAAAATATGTTAGTACCTAAACATAAACAAACAAGTTTTTTATATTTCTACAAATATAAAATTCTTCTTACCTATGATCATTTAAAAGTACATTAAGAAAAAAAAAAAAAGGTGTCTTATGGTAATTATATTTAATATTATGCCTGAACTAGGTGATCCTGTGTTTCAGGCTTTGAGACCTTAACTAAAAGATACATCTTATACTATTCTGTGTTAACAATAATAATATTTAAAAAATATTTAAAAGCGAAGAATAAAACAATTTAAAATAATAATATAAAATAATAAACTACCTTCGCAAAGTATCACACACAAACAATCAATTTAAAATCTCTCAAAAATACCTGTAAGTATTATAATCTTAAATTACTTTGTCACAAAAAGTAATTCTTCTGTATCATCATACGTCATCTTCTGCAGAGTGTCTTTAACAATTTTTTTGCAATTAATGCGGCTTAATGGATAAATATTTGCTATGGCATTAAATCGATTATAAAGTAACGGCCCTAGATATATATAAAATTTGGTCGTAAAAGTATATTTGAGTCCACCTTTTAACGTACAAACTTTATCTTTCCGCCTCTTATTAATTATTTCGGTGTTGTATGGAAGGGCTTTGTGCTGTTTTAATATAGTGCTCATTATGAATAATTGTCTGACTGTTAAAACTTCACAATTTTTATAAAGAAGGGTCGTGGAATACAGGAATGGCCTAAATGTAGACACTTTAAGTATAGCTCTTTGAGCTCTCTCGGTGGTTAATAGTAAAGTTTTACCAGCCCCACCCCACGTGGTAATACAGTAAGTCAGCAAGGATTCGCAAAGTGCCAAGTATATTTGTCGGATTAGTACCGCGTCGCCAACATGGCGTAGTTTTTTGAATATAAATATCATCTTACGAATTCTGTTATTTAATGTTTCAATATGGTGCTTAAACGAAAACGTCTCATCTAAAATTACTCCTAAATATTTTATTTTATCATGTAATTGGATCTGTGGACATACACATATATTATCATATGGGGCATTGCATAAATGTGCACGTAGGTTTAAGTCGTGCGTGGTTAGTGTTGATTTGCGAATGGAAAACTTAAGGTAGCTAGACTTTTCAGCATTAAGGGTTAGTAAATTACTTTGAAGCCATTTGTTAATTACATTGAAACCGTGTTGCGCGTGCCTGAATACTTCTTCTTCTGAGTCGGCCGAAAAGAGAAGAGCTGTGTCATCAGCATATGTTACAATGATACCTTGCTTAAGATTTATATTACATAGATCATAGATAAGTTCTGAATAGCTTATTTGACACCAATTTGGGAAAAATGCAATTTTTTATTTATTTATTTATTTACTAGGAAAGCTTACATAGGATTAAAATCTAAATGGTATATATTTATACCTATTTCTATTATAGAAAATTAATTACAAGCTCTCACATATAGTTAAACATTACTGTTATACTCATAAAAATTTTGCGAGATAAGCTATCCAGAACTTATCAGTAGATGGTGAAACCGGCCCTTAGAATCGATTTCTGAATGGCGAATTTCAAGTTCTTGTAGTAAAAAATGTCTTAAGCCTCAATCATGCGTGATATTCGCTTTGACTTGAGTTTGAGACGCTCTCAACTTAAATACTCGTTTCACAAAGCAAACTTCATATTTTTTATATCTTTACCCTTACCCAAAATAAAAACATTTTTCTTTGAGTTGATTCAGAAACCGACCCTTACTGTTCTATAAAGGACATAAGTAACTTCGCACTAATTACCATGAGGCTTTTAAGTAGCTAGTCAACCAGTGACCACCGCAGCTGAAAAGGTGCCGAAACGCCGGGAACCCAAAAAACCCTGAAAAGCAACAAAAATATACTTCTAAAGGACAATGCTCACATAGTTTGGAAAATTTACCCAGGCCCGGCGCAAATGAAATGTATGTCAAATAACTGGTAATAATGAGTAATTAATTACTGGATAGAAGGCATCACCGAAATATTTTTATAAGTGAAATTGCTATTAGAATTTTGGCAGAGGGTTATATTGATTGAAATAAAACAACTTTTACGGATATCAAACGCGCTATATTTCCACGAACTAAGTTGTAATTGTCCGTAATTTTTAGGTTTTTAGGGGTTTTTTGATTTTCCCGACGTTTCGGCACCTTTACAGCTGCCGTGGTCACGGGATGACTGACGTGATGAATTACAACTTAGTTCGTGGAAATATAGCGCGTTTGATATCCGTAAAAGTTGTTTTATTTCAATGAACAGTGCGCGCCAAAACATAAGATGTACGTATGGGTTATATTAATGTTTGTTTAGTAAAATAATCATTAAATCGCTAAAATGGGTGTTTAATAATGAATAACATAAGGTCATCCTTAAATATTTTTCTACATTGTGAAATTCCACTGACATAAAAGAAGTGTTTTCTTTTCGAGAAGTTAGTTACATGGATTATTTTATTATTGAAAAATGTCGATTCTGCTACAATGTTCACACATTTCTTATTTTTCTTGCAATAACAACATTACGAAATGATCTAAAGGGACGAAGTTATTTAAAAAAATATTAACTCAGGCATTTTCTAACAGTACCTATAAATACTCTTTACAATGAATTTTATTAAAAACCATTAATGTTATAAGAGTTTCGAATAGTTATTTATAAAAATGAGTAATTAACACTGCATGTAAAAAGTGGGAAATTACTTTTAAATTTTTTTTTGGAGATTCTAGGTATGCAGTATTTAATTACTCATTTTTAATAATAATTTGAGATACATTTGATTTCCGCCGGGCCTGGGTGTTTTTTGAGCAATGTCCATTATACGAAGTAAATTATAGTGCTCTTAAATCCGTCAAAGGTGTCTTATTTTGAACTTTTCTGTTCTCTGAAATAAAACTACTTTTACGGATAATATTTCACCGATATATTGCATTACTTTTGGATATGGTGTTATTTTAGTGTTTTTTGGGCTTCCCGGCGTTTCGGCCCCTCTCCAGACCACTTAGCGATTCCTTGCTCAAACCTCGCCAATTTCGTACTTGGTTTTGACATTTTCAAAAGTCGTTTTCTCCATAATACTCCCAAATTATAGAATCATTGTACAAGTACATGAAAGTCACAAGTTGTATAATTATTAAACAAGTAAAATAACTTTAAAATTTGTAAGTGTCATAGAGAAAACGCATTTTGAAAATATCGAAACCAAATACGACATTCGCGTGGTTTGAGCAAGGAATCGGTAAGTGGTCGTAGTGAATACGGGCACAGGAGTCGTTTTCGCGGTTGACTGGTGATTAAAAAGGCAGAAATGGCAAGGGGACATACAATAGCTGATGATAATGACGATGACCCGTCACCAACAGGAAAAAAAAGTTGTTAATTCCTTTGCATGATAACAAAATTTATTGCAACACGGAAGTTTAATTACATTTAGATAAAAAAAAAATAAAGCACATTTTCTAAGCAGCTCGAGTTACGGCCTAAAGGTGGTATAATTGAATTGTCCGTAAGCCCTTAATAAAACACAAAAGCGTTTATTAAAACAATTTTATGACAAGCCTTTATTATTTCCTTGTCACTTCTAAGGCTTTTATTCTTTTGAGATATCAAATTCAAATTACATAGTATTTAGGGACAAAGGTTGATTTTAAACGTTTTTTATTAAACTGAACTATAAAATTAAATTATATAACATTTGTCTAAGTTCGATATAAACTCTAACACACTATAACATAACAAAGAATACTGTATTTTTACCGACTTCAACAAAAAAGGAGGGAGGTACTCAATTCAACCCGTTTTTTTTTTTGTCCGATGTATGTATACCGTAGTAGAAAACGAAAAATATGTCGCGTAATTCCGCAAGAAAAAAAAAAAAAAAAAAAAAAAAAAAAAAAAAAAAAAAAAAAAAAAAAAAAACTACGTTTTCTACTAAGATATGGATTTCCGCCAAGTAACGCCTGATTCTATCAAAAAAAAAAAAGTATGTATACCGATTACTCCGGTGTTGGTGATCCGATTTTAATAGTTGTTTTTTTGTTCGATTGGGTACACTGTCAATTTGGTCCCATATAAGTCTCATTGAGATCCGATGATAATCTTCGGAGATATGGGGCCTAATGTCATGGAAGTCATGAAACAATTATATCATCCAGGTAATTGTTAGATTCTTGTTCGAGCTAAAGTTTCACGCAATAACTACTCAGCGGATTTTGATAAAACTTTTTTGTTAAATAGCTATTGGTCCTCGCCAACATACCTATAGGCTATAAACCCTCAATAAGTAACGTCCCTGCACCGGGAAAAGCAGCTTTGTAAAAGGTAATGAGGAGTTGACATAAGGTTATTAGCGTAGGTACGAGACCTGTAGGCTTATTACGAGTTTGGCAAACTCGACGTTACAGTAAACGTTAATGTAAAATGTAGCTCTGTCTCTTTCATATTTAGCGACTGTTTTACCGACATGAGCAGTGTATCCGATAGTCTACGCTCACGAGTCCCGTAAATGTCATGTTAAGCAAACTCGTAATAGGGGTACTGTTCTACCTTTAAAAATTGTGAAATAAAAATTTTAAGATTTATCCATCACTGTGCTTACGCTATTTATCATGTAACAACGTCTTGGTAACCACGAGAAAATTGTCTCTTTTTATAATGATTTTGTTAACCGACTTCAAAAACGAAGGAGGTTATCAGTTCGTTGCGTATATGTTTTTATGTGTGTTTACCGAATTCTCGAAGGCGGCTGAACTGTTTGCAAGGATTCAAACGTTATAACATCAGGTTTGTTCGTTATTTAGTTGAAATCGATTTAGTAGTTTTCAAAAATCTTGAAGAAACTGTCGTTTTCAAAACTTCTCGTTATCCTAAAATTATTAGGAAAAACGAGATTTTTACCATGATTATATTGGTTTCGAGTCCATGATATTCAAAGTGTTTTTTCTTGGTTTCTTTACGTAGATGACTTAATACTTAATAGCTCGGTTTTTTGTGTAGGCAAGTACGGGACTTATTTTGAAATAAAAAAAACATTTCATATAAAAAAATAACATAACCAACTTCAAAAAGTAAACAATAAAGTAGGCACTCCAGTTATAATCCATATTCCATATTATGTAAGAAAATAAAAGTATAGACGAAAAGTATAAAACTATAACAATATATTCGGCCATTTATCCATCGCTGTGCTTACGCTATTAATCATGTTACAACGTCTTGGTAACCACGAGAAAACTGACTCTTGTTTATTATGATTTGTGCTTAAATTACGCCTATTTTGGTCTAACGTCTGGCCGCGGTTTTGCCTAGGAAAGATCCGACTATGTCTCACTAGATTGCAAGATAAAAAAAATTAGATAACTGTCTCAACCTCGTTTGAGATATTTTTTACTTGTCCACATATTTTTTGACATTGTCTTTGTGGTATGTGTTTACCTGATAGGTGTTTTCCTAAAAAATAAGATACCTATCGAGGCTGATTATTTGTTTTAGGTTAACAAATTTTTTGATTTATCTCAAAGAAAAGTTTATTTTTATTTTTTTTACTTGCGGTTCCTAATAAACCGCTTGGTTAACCATCTTTAAAAATATATATATTATTATTCACCAGACTTGGACCACCCTGGGCCCGTAGACAAAGTAACATCTTTAGGTAGCGAAACGATAATTCGATTCGTTATTGTCTATATTAGCCAATTAACTTGCGGTAAGACCACGTGATTTAGCTCAGCTTATGCCAATCCGCCAATCCCATAATTTTATTCTTTTCGAACTTCGTTATCGTTTTTGAATAATTACTTTGGCTAAGGGCCCTGCATAGTTAGGTAATTTATACCTGGTGCCCTATCAAGACGGCTTATATTAACACTCGTAGCTCGGAAGCATGTCACTGTCTCACTCGTATCTAAGCGGGGTAAGCAAGACAGCATCATGCCCCATATCATATCGCGTGATAAAGCAGTGTTTTTTTTATTCACGACGGGGAGACTCTTAGCCTTCATCATACCTGATGTTAAGTATTCATAAGGCTGAAGATGGAAGCGATCCTCTCCCGGAATACTCAACCACTGAAGAAATGACTATCTTATCTCAAACTGAAAACAACAATGCTGAAAACATTGTTGTTATGGCGTCAGACTTAGATAAGATGGTGATAGCTAGCCAGGCAGACTCATAACAAGTCCTACCACCAACCAAACCGAATACAATATGTACCCCAGCTGGGAATCGACCCCTGGGTCTGATACCAGTGGTTGTTACCACTAGACCACAGAGGCGGTTAAAAGTGTGCGTTCATGCTAGGGATGATCTACTATTACCTAATAAACTAATATTAATAATAACATTTTATAAAAAAAATCAAACCGACTTCAAAAAGTAAAAAATAAAACTTTTGGAGTCGGTGCCAGCCAAAGCATTCTACATTGCACTTCTATTAACTATTTTTTTTTTCCTTAGCTAACTAGCACCGACTCCAAAAGTTTTATTTTTTACTTTTTGAAGTCGGTTTGATTTTTTTTATAAAATGTTTTTATTTCAGATTTTTTTGTTACATTATTTGCCGTTACTTACACTAAAAATCAGCCCATACACAACAATGATGTCATCTAGGTATACGACTACTTGCCAAAAGGTGATTGATATTTTTCAGGATTATGAAAAAACTACTAGCCAGATCTTCGTAAAAATTATATGGGACCACACATAAACCATTTTCTTCCAGATAAAAAAAGAATTTTAAAAATCTGTTAACAACTGGCGAAGTTATGGTGGAACATACATAAAAAAAAAATAAAAAAAATAAAAAATACAGTCGACTTGATAACCTCCTCCTTTTTTGAAGTCGGTTAAAAAGAGAAAAGATTTGATTGTTTGTTTGTTTGCATTGAATAGGCTCCGAAACTACTGAACGGATTTGAATGAAATTCGGTACACAGATAGTAGATAGCCTGGTTATGAACATAGGATACTTTTTACCCCGATATTCCCACGGGAACGGGAACCACGCGGGTAAAACCGCGAGCGGCCGCTAGTTAAATATATTTGCCCTACCCTTTTCGGCTCTCATCTCCGTAATACAGCTCGTATTTAGATCAATGCACGTGACGCTGTGATAAACGAAGCAAAAAGGGCAAAGTGCCGTGAATACGTATGTATATCGCATGTGTATCTTCTATTTTTGCATTTGTTATTTTGTGTATTACTTACGGCAAGTTCACTCAGGTTTTCTCACGCCAGTTCTGCGTAATAAAACCTAAGAATCATTCACCCTCATATTTATTTAAACAGAAAAATAATGCAATGACATTGGTTGTATCATTGAAACGCCTAGCGAGCCTATGATGCATAGAAAGAGGTTTCAAAAAGAATATGTCAAAAATGTATACTCGGTTTTCTTTAAATAAAAAACACCAGAAGATGAATTGAAGGAACGCGTATATTGTGAAAATAGTTGTAGAATCAAAAATTAACGGTTGGTGTAGTAAACACAAAAGGGTGGCGAACGCGTAACATTCACCTTAGTACCTAATTCTAGTCTCTTTTTTGTTTATACTATAGTAGGCCTAGCACGAAAAACTATCTTAAAAGTATCGTCAACAAATGTACGACGTAGCGGCGACGAAGCTGCGCTTCTACCTAACGTAAACGGAACTAAATTTTTTGACGTGACGAATACTTTCTCGATACTATTCCGTATGTTTTTCGTGCTACGTTCTAGTGATCACTTCATCAAAAATATTATTATATAGATTTTGTTATAAATAAACCCGAAAAAAAACCATCTAATTTAGTCTTCATCGTTTAAAATTCACACAGATTTTTTCCTCTGTTTTGTAGGAGTAAGCTTGTTCTGTATACTATTTATTTTATTTTTTTCGTTTTAGGTAAAAATAACACTTCCTTTTATAACCCGCTCGTAAGAATGTGGCTTTACAACGAGATATCTGTGAAGCATACACAAATTTATATTTTTAATCTAAATCCCTCAACTTTGGGGAAGTCAGAAATCTATCATAATAACACACCATACGCCCATACCGCTCGCTGTCATAAGTGTAACTACGTATTAAGTAAAGTTATTTTTTTTAAATTAAGTTTAAACTTAAATTAATGTCTAAGTTAATCAATTTGTTTTGAAGAGTAGATCTTACTTGTTAAATCAGTTTGTAAATGATGTGTCAACATAGTTTGGATTACAGTCTAGCACTTAACAATTATTTAATGTAACTATACATATAATTCTGATTGTAATCTGTTTTGTAAAAATAAATTAGGATATAGTGCACAGCACAGGAAATTGTATGCTAATTACGACTATCCAGCGGTTTACAATTTGGAGTCGAAATTATGGAAACTATTTAAAAAATACAATCATACGTCTGCTGGCTTCTTATTCTCTTATAAATATAATTTCTACTTACGAATCTATCCGAAAATACTAAGTAGATAAGCAAACAAAGCTCCTAAAACACTTCTTTTCAATTATTTCTAAAGTCCTCAACATCTTGTATAAGAAAGAAAATTAAAAGATAAGTCTATTGTTAGGAGCAGATTTCCTCGAGTTTCGCAAAGGAATAAAGGGCATTACGATTTTTTTGCCTTTTACTGAACAATTCAAAGAGTTCCTTGTATTTCTGAACAGACGTACAGTTAATTCAACGCTATTTATGTTATAAGAAGCAAGTATTAATTGAATTCCTATAAAAGATAAATACTTATAGGTAATTAGTAAGGGTCGTCAGCTCCCGAACACCGAAGCCTAATTTGACGAATGATTACAAAAATAAGAACGTTTTGAGTCAGAAATTTATTTAATGTTATTTGTGTTTAAGCAATAAATAGAGTAAAGTAAAGTAAAGTAATCATTTATTCGGAGTTTCATATAAACACATAACATACTTACCCCCATATTCTAAGTCGTTCCTCCAAAACTTACTCGTCCTCGACTTAACGAAACCTCAATAATTAAATTAATGTCTAAGTTAATCAATTTGTTTTGAAGAGTAGATCTTACTTGTTAAATCAGTTTGTAAATGATGTGTCAACATAGTTTGGATTACAGTCTAGCACTTAACAATTATTTAATGTAACTATACATATAATTCTGATTGTAATCTGTTTTGTAAAAATAAATTAGGATATAGTGCACAGCACAGGAAATTGTATGCTAATTACGACTATCCAGCGGTTTACAATTTGGAGTCGAAATTATGGAAACTATTTAAAAAATACAATCATACGTCTGCTGGCTTCTTATTCTCTTATAAATATAATTTCTACTTACGAATCTATCCGAAAATACTAAGTAGATAAGCAAACAAAGCTCCTAAAACACTTCTTTTCAATTATTTCTAAAGTCCTCAACATCTTGTATAAGAAAGAAAATTAAAAGATAAGTCTATTGTTAGGAGCAGATTTCCTCGAGTTTCGCAAAGGAATAAAGGGCATTACGATTTTTTTGCCTTTTACTGAACAATTCAAAGAGTTCCTTGTATTTCTGAACAGACGTACAGTTAATTCAACGCTATTTATGTTATAAGAAGCAAGTATTAATTGAATTCCTATAAAAGATAAATACTTATAGGTAATTAGTAAGGGTCGTCAGCTCCCGAACACCGAAGCCTAATTTGACGAATGATTACAAAAATAAGAACGTTTTGAGTCAGAAATTTATTTAATGTTATTTGTGTTTAAGCAATAAATAGAGTAAAGTAAAGTAAAGTAATCATTTATTCGGAGTTTCATATAAACACATAACATACTTACCCCCATATTCTAAGTCGTTCCTCCAAAACTTACTCGTCCTCGACTTAACGAAACCTCATTGAAAACCTCTTCGAAATACTCCTCGAAATCGGTATTTTAAGTCATAACTCCGTAAGGACCTGGAGGAGCCAAAGAGTACGTAGCCACTCCGTGTTAGGCCTAGCGCACACTACCATTTTTACCTACGACGAGGTTGAGTGGAGTGTAAAAAGTTTTGGAGGAACGACTTAGAATATGGGTGTTAATCTACATTACGGTACAAAATTAAATGTATATTTTATTAAGTAGGCACATGAAAATATCCGAAAGGGCTGACCAGTTCAGCTTGTGTTGTAGCTTATAGCCACAACGCTTGTTTTCAGCTGGACCCATTTGCAAAAAAGACTTAAAACTAAACTTAAATATAAAAAAAAACACTTAATAATTTGCTATCTGTTGTGACAAACTTATAAAACCTACATAAATACTTATAATAAAAAACTTTTTATAAAAAAATTAAAACCGACTTCAAAAAACTAAAAAGCAAAAAATAAACCTTTTGGAGTCGGTGCCAGCCAAGGCAAGAAAAATAAAATAGTTGGACCGCAAAGTAGAATGCCATTTGTACCGTAATGTAGATTAACACCCATATTCTAAGTCGTTCCTCCAAAACTTTTTACACTCCACTCAACCTCGTCGTAGGTAAAAATGGTAGTGTGCGCTAGGCCTAACACGGAGTGGCTACGTACTCTTTGGCTCCTCCAGGTCCTTACGGAGTTATGACTTAAAATACCGATTTCGAGGAGTATTTCGAAGAGGTTTTCAATGAGGTTTCGTTAAGTCGAGGACGAGTAAGTTTTGGAGGAACGACTTAGAATATGGGGGTAAGTATGTTATGTGTTTATATGAAACTCCGAATAAATGATTACTTTACTTTACTTTACTCTATTTATTGCTTAAACACAAATAACATTAAATAAATTTCTGACTCAAAACGTTCTTATTTTTGTAATCATTCGTCAAATTAGGCTTCGGTGTTCGGGAGCTGACGACCCTTACTAATTACCTATAAGTATTTATCTTTTATAGGAATTCAATTAATACTTGCTTCTTATAACATAAATAGCGTTGAATTAACTGTACGTCTGTTCAGAAATACAAGGAACTCTTTGAATTGTTCAGTAAAAGGCAAAAAAATCGTAATGCCCTTTATTCCTTTGCGAAACTCGAGGAAATCTGCTCCTAACAATAGACTTATCTTTTAATTTTCTTTCTTATACAAGATGTTGAGGACTTTAGAAATAATTGAAAAGAAGTGTTTTAGGAGCTTTGTTTGCTTATCTACTTAGTATTTTCGGATAGATTCGTAAGTAGAAATTATATTTATAAGAGAATAAGAAGCCAGCAGACGTATGATTGTATTTTTTAAATAGTTTCCATAATTTCGACTCCAAATTGTAAACCGCTGGATAGTCGTAATTAGCATACAATTTCCTGTGCTGTGCACTATATCCTAATTTATTTTTACAAAACAGATTACAATCAGAATTATATGTATAGTTACATTAAATAATTGTTAAGTGCTAGACTGTAATCCAAACTATGTTGACACATCATTTACAAACTGATTTAACAAGTAAGATCTACTCTTCAAAACAAATTGATTAACTTAGACATTAATTTAATTTTAAACTTAATTTTAAAAAATATCTTTTCTTAATACGTAGTAACACTTATGACAGCGAGCGGTATGGGCGTATGGTGTGTTATTATGATAGATTTAGTTGTTTAACTGACTTTCACAAAGTTGAGGGATTTAGATTAAAAATATAAATTTGTGTATGCTTCACAGATATCTCGTTGTAAAGCCACATTCTTACGAGCGGGTTATAAAAGGAAGTGTTATTTTTACCTAATAATAAAAAAATAAAATAAATAGTATACAGAACAAGCTTACTCCTACAAAACAGAGGAAAAAATTTGTGTGAATTTTAAACGATGAAGACTAAATTAGATGGTTTTTTTTTCGGGTTTATTTATAACAAAATCTATATAATAATATTTTTGATGAAGTGATCACTAGAGTGCAGTACGAAAAACATACGGAATAGTATCGAGAAAGTATTCGTCACGTCAAAAAATTAAGTTCCGTTTACGTTAGGTAGAAGCGCTGCTTCGTCGCCGCTATGTCGTACATTTGTTGACGATACTTTTAAGATAGTTTTTCGTGCTAGGCCTACTATAGTATAAACAAAAAAGAGACTAGAATTAGGTACTAAGGTGAATGTTACGCGTTCGCCACCCTTTTGTGTTTACTACAACAACCGTTAATTTTTGATTCTACAACTATTTTCACAATATACGCGTTCCTTCAATTCATCCTCTAGTGTTTTTTTTTCAAAAAAAAATTGACTATACATTTTTGACATATTCTTTTTGAAACCTCTTTCTATGCATCATAGGCTCGCTAGGCGTTTCAATGATACAACCAATGTCATTGCATTATTTTTCTGTTTAAATAAATATGAGGGTGAATGATTCTTAGGTTTTATTACGCAGAACTGGCGTGAGAAAACCTGAGTGAACTTGCCGTAAGTAATACACAAAATAACAAATGCAAAAATAGAAGATATACATGCGAGCGTGCGGTATCCATGGTACTTTGCCCTTTTTGCTTCGTTTATCACAGCGTCACGTGCATTGATCTAAATAGGAGCTGTATTACGGAGATCAGAGCCAAAAAGGGTAGGGCAAATATAATTTACTAGCGGCCGCTCGCGGTTTTACCCGCATGGTTCTCTTTCCCGTGGGAATATCGGGGTAAAAAGTATCCTATGTTCATAACCAGGCTATCTACTACCTGTGTACCGAATTTCATTCAAATCCGTTCAGTAGTTTCGGAGCCTATTCAATGCAAACAAACAAACAATCAAATCTATCCTTTTTTTAATATAAGTTTAGATAACCCATAGCATGATTAATTTTTCATTCTTATAAACACATGGTTGCCTGGAAGAAATTGCTCTTTAGCGATAAGGCCGCCATTTGTACCACTCTTGTGTTGTTGATTTTAATTAATGTACCTATGTTTAATGTATTTTTGGGTGTACAATAAAGAATATTTCATTCATTCATTCATTCATGAACGCATACTTTTAACCGCCTCTGTGGTCTAGTGGTAACAACCACTGGTATCAGACCCAGGGGTCCCAGGTTCGATTCCCAGCGGGGGTATATATAGTATTCGGTTTGGTTGGTGGTAGGAGTTGTTGTGAGTCCGCCTGGCTAGCTACCACCATCTTATCTAAGTCTGACGCCATAACAACAATGTTTTCCAGTTAGAGATAAGATAGTCATTTCTTTAGTGGTTGAGTATTCTGGGAGAGGCTCGCTTCCATCTTCAGCCTTATGAATACCTAACATCAGGTATTATGAAGGCTAAGAGTCTCCCCGTCGTGAATAAAAAAAACACTGCTTTATCACGCGATATGATATGGGGCATGATGCTGTCTTGCTTACCCCGCTTAGATACGAGTGAGACAGTGACATGCTTCCGAGCTACGAGTGTTAATAAAAGCCGTCTTGATAGGGCTCCAGGTATAAATTACCTAACTATGCAGGGCCCTCAGCCAAAGTAATTATTAAAAAACGATAAAGAAGTTCGAAAAGAATAAAATGTATGGGATTGGCTGATTGGCATAGGCCGCGCTTAATCACGTGGTCTTACCGCAAGTTAATTGGCAAATAACGAATCGAATTATCGTTTCGCTACCTAACAATGTTACTTTGTCTACGGGCCCAGGGCTCTTAGCCAAAGTAACAATTCATAAACGATAACGAAGTTCGAGAAATATTAAATGTATGTGATTGGCGGATTGGCATAGGCCGCGCTAAATCACGTGGTCTTACCGCAAGTTAATTGGCCAATATAGATAATAGCGAATCGAATTATCGTTTCGCTACCTAACAATGTTACTTTGTCTACGGGCCCAGGGTGGTCCAAGTCTGGTGGATAATAATATATATTTTTTAAAGATAGTTAACCAAGCGGTTTACTAGGAACCGCAAGTAAAAAAAATAAAAATAAACTTTTCTTTTAGATAAATCAAAAAATCAAAAAACTTAAAACAACTAATCAGCCTCGATAGGTATCTTATTTTTTAGGAAAACACCTATCAGGTAAACACATACCACAAAGACAATGTCAAAAAATATGTGGACAAGTAAAAAATATCTCAAACGAGGTTGAGACAGTTATTTCATTTTTTTTTATCTTGCAATCTATTGAGACAAAGTCGGATCTTTCTTAAGGCGAAGCCACGGCCAGACGTTAGACAAAAATAGACGTAATTTAAGCACAGATCATAATAAACAAGAGTCAGTTTTCTCGTGGTTACCAAGACGTTGTAACATGATTAATAGCGTAAGCAAGGCGATGGATAAAAGGCCGAATATATTTTTATAGTTTTATACTTTTATTTTCTTACATAATATGGAATATAACTGGAGTGCCTACTTTATTATTTACTTTTTGAAGTCGGTTATGTTATATTTTTATATACTTAAAATGTTTATTATTTCAAAATAAGTCCCGTACTTGCCTACACAAAAAACCGAGCTATAAAGTATTAAGTCATCTACGTAAAGAAACCAAGAAAAAAAGACTTTGAATATCATGGACTCGAAACCAATACAATCATGGTAAAAATCTCGTTTTTCTCATAATTTTAGGATAACGAGAAGTTTTGAAAACGACAGTTTCTTCAAGATTTTTGAAAACTACTAAATCGATTTCAACTAAAGAACGAACAAACCTGATGTTATAACGTTGAATCATTGCAAACAGTTCAGCCGCCTTCGAGAATTCGGTAAACACACATAAAAAACATATACGCAACGAATTGATAACCGCCTTCGTTTTTGAAGTCGGTTAACAAAATCATTATAAAAAGAGACAATTTTCTCTTGGTTACCAAGACGTTGTTACATGATTAATAGCGTAAGCACAGTGATGGATAAATCTTGGCCAAATTTAATTTTCTCCCGAGTGTTTTACTTTAATTTTGTTAGGATTTCATTAAAATCTTCCTCTAAACACAGCAGTGCTTTGTGGTAAGTCTACCTTTTAATTAATTTTTAGTTCCTTGGAACTGAAAATACTGTTTCATAACTTAATAGGATATTGGATAGGTTTATAATTTTTCTCGGCTTTGTAATTACAATTAATATTAGACCAAATAAATTACTTTCATTTCGTGATGAGTAGCTTAAGAAATCGAATTATGGTTTGAAACATTATGTTTCAAACCATAATTCGATTTTCGATGATACATACAACAAAACCTTAATATTAGGTATTTAAAAATAAAACGTTGGAGTTTCTTCTCAGTTTGTAATGTCGTTGTATTTATAAGTACAATTATTGCAATGTAAAACATGTTAATTTCGAAGAATTTAGTTAGTAGATAATGTACTTATGAACGTAAAGAACGGGAAAATCCTACGGCAGGCTAAGCAGTTTTTTCTCCAAGTTTTATTTCTTACAGGGTCGTTATACGTAAAACTTATCTTTACATATTATAGTTTACATATCAAGTCGTCCCATTACCTGTATCGTACAATTATTCAAATAAGTAGCGTAAATCTGATGAGATGAATAAACAGATAATTGTGTTGAACCCGTGTTTACTTATTTTTGATATTATTTTTTTATGAACGACGGGGAGTCTCTTAGCTTTTATTAAGTATTAATAAGGCTGAAGATGGAAGCGAGCCTCTCCCGGAATCCTCAATCACTAAGGAACTGGCTATCTTATCTCTAACTGCCGGAACATAACAATGCTGAAAACATTATTGTTATGGCTTCAGACTTAGATAAGATGGTGGTAGCTAGCCATGCGGACTTACAACAAGTCCTACCACCAACCAAACCGAATACAATATGTACCCCCGCTGGGAATCGAACCCGGGACCCTTGGGTCTGATACCGGTGGTTACCACTAGACAGAGGCGGTTAAATCAAATAAAATTGTTTATAAAACTAGCGGATCCTCGCGGTTTTACCCGCGTGGTGCCCGTTCCCGTAGGAATATCGGGATAAAATATAGCCTATGTCACTCGGGAGAAATGTAGCTTTCTAATGGTCTAAGAATTTTCTAAATCGGTCCAGTAGTTCCTGAGATTAGCGCGTTCAAACAAACAAACTCTTTAGCTTTATAATATTAGTATAGATGTTTATTGTATTGGCAGCATGTAACGTGTCTCTTGAAAATTTTGTAAATGTATTTACAAATTTTTCACTATCGATATTCGAGTAGTGAAAACTTGTCCATAGCTGCAATAATGTGTGTGTATATTTTTTGTTACCTATATAACTGTAATAGCGGTTAGTTTTTCATTAAAAAAAACATATTTCACCGCAATACATCCTATCATAAAAACAGAGCAGAAAAACCGTGGTTTTATATTTATAACTTCAGAAGAAACTTTATCATGTTTACAGTAAATCCGTTTATAACCAAAAGGAGTTTGGTAAAAAGGCTGCCTTATTCAAAACAAAACTGCTTGCTGACCCTTTTTTATCCCTTCATATTTACTGTATGATATAAAGCTGTTCAACGAGATATATCTTTATAAGCGAGTTATCAGTAGGAGCCAGTTAATTGAGGGTATTTTTGGATTTCAAATAAAATATGGAAAGAAGTCGACGGGTTTAGCACTTTACTTTTGTAGTTTTTATCGTTCTTGATAAAAACATAACTTAAGGCCCGACTTCACCAAGAGATGGCGTTAGATGTCATTTTAATATCACTGGATTTTAGTCGTTTTTTAAAGTTGAAAGCTGGGGGCCTACCGCCATCTCTTAACGCAATATTGTTTAATGCCAGTTTGTATCGGCGCAATGTTGTTATGTCAATCGTACCGCGAACCTCTTAAAACAAGCTTGTCTTTTGACGGAAGTTTTGTGGCGTCATCGCTCAATCATTCACTCAAACAAGATTTTTATCAATCAAACCTACTACGACGTCTTGTGTCAAATAAAGTCAAGCTTATAATTTAAACAGTATTGAAACAAAAGGAAAACAAAGCGTTCTTACGACATGACGGTTTCTAAAAGATGGCGGTAGGCCTGCTGGTTGAAAGGTATAGAATGATGTTTTAACCCACGTTTTTCTAATCGACAGTTGGTGAACTCGACTGTTTCCTAACAAATTGCTATAACTTATGGATATGCAAAATAATGTTACGTTATTTTGTTACGTATGAACTAAATACATACGTCTATCTACAACGAAATAAAACAACTTTCCGGATATTAAAAGCGCTTTATTTCACGAACTTAGTTGCAGTGGTCCGTATTTTTAGGCGTTTTAGGGGTTTTTGATTTTCCCGACGTTTCGTCACCTTTTCAGCTGCCGTGGTCACGGGATGACTCATCCCGACTAAAAAATCTATAAATACGGACTATTGCAACTTAGTTCGTGAAATATAGCGCTTTTAATATCCGGAAAAGTGGTTTTATTACAACTAAATACATATGAAATACATGCATACATCTTATGCGAAATAATACAAAAATAATCTGCCACATTTCGTATTTCGTGAGGAATACTTAAACATACTTTGACATAGTGTTTATTAGCATAGTTATACATTCTTGGTCGACACTGAAAACGAAGATTGAGCAACGGGCGCCCCCGAGAAACTTTGACGTGGGTCTATGGCGATTAACACAACAAACTGACTTAAAATAATGACCTTCCTTCAAAGTCATAGTAAATTACAACTCACTCTTAGATAGAGTAGCGCAATCTAATATATAAAATTCTCGTGTCACAGTTTTCGTTCCCATACTCCTCCGAAACGGCTTGACCGATTCTCATGAAATTTTGTGAGCGTATTGAGTAGGTCTGAGAATCGGCTACTATCTATTTTTTATCCCGAAATTCCACGGGAGCGAAGCCCCGGGGCACAGCTAGTATCTTAATAAAATAAAGTCAGTAAAGTTTATAAAAAAAAGAAATTTGATAAGGAATTTAAACAAACTTGCAAAGACTCAAAACATGTTGACTTAAAAAAATATAGTCAACGCCACTAAATTGGTTATTAGACAACACTCAATCTTCCCTTTTTAACCCACTTCAAAAAAGAAGGAGGTTATTTTATTAAGTGTTTAGCTTTGATACAATAACAGTAAGGCATGTCTTTATTTGCAAAGTTTTGTTTACATGATTGTAAGTTTGATAAAATTTATTAATGGAATAAAATCAATTTTCTGTCATCTGCATTACAATAGAAAAAGATGTTGCACCAAAGAGCGACACTTTGGTGAATCATCTGTCATAAGAAACAGTTCAAAAGCGAATTCTTACGCAATCGAAAAAATCAAACTGTTCAAAAGCGAATTCTCACGCAATCGAAAAAATCAAACTCAACGTCTTACGTCTTAAAGTTCAAAGTTGATTGGAGAAATTCGTCAGTTCTTTAAATCCCGACATGCTGTTGACCATACGGTCAACTTATACTTACGGTATACAGACTTGATTTTTTTGAAATTGATTTTTAGGGTTCCGTACCTCAAAAGAAAAAAACGGAACCCTGATAGGATCACTTCGTTGGCCGTCCGTCCGCCCGTCTGTCAAGACCGTTTTTCTCAGGAACGCGTGGAGGTATCAAACTGAAATTTATATCTAATACTCAGGTCTAACTGTCCCTTGGAGCTGTGAAAAAATCAAACTTCTAAGCCAAAGCAATCAAAATGCCGCAAATTTCCGCAAATTTTCGAAACTCGCACGGGAATCAAAACCTACAGGGTACTTCCCGTGAACTTAGAATCCTGAAATTTGGTACGAAGTAACGTCTTATAGTACAAAGGAAAAATTGCGAAAACCGTAAATTTTTAGTTACATCATATAATAAAAAATATTTTACGGAACCCTCGGTGCGTGAGTCCGTCTCGCACTTAGCCGGTTTTTTTTGTTTAGAAAAGCTAGGTTTTTATGCAATAACCTCTATTTGAATATTAATTCAAACCTCGACAATATCAATTAAATCCTTAAAATATCAATATCGTCGACCTCACCCAGATTACCGTAGTTATTGATGTTGATTGATGATTGTTCTGGAATGTCGGCTAAAGTTCGGCTTTTACAGATTTCAACTCACGCAAAAGTGCTTAATAATAATTGCTTTAAAACAAACTGTTAATTATGACTACCATCAATATGAAACTTCAGCGATTAAATAACTTTGAATTTTCAGTTATCGTTCAGCTTGTATTCCATGAGAATAGCAATGTAAAAGCTTAAAAACCTTGTGGAAACGATTTTGGTATTCAAGAAGGTCAACGTGAGCTTATGTCCTCGGATAGCTGCAATTTTTCTAGTGCATTATTTTTTATCATATAGTGTTTACTGGACATAGTTATGATAAGACCCTGATACAGTAAAAACTCTAATGATCACATGAACAGTTGGGTAACTTCCCGATTGACCAGTAGAATATTTTTAAGGATATTTATTTAAAAACTTGTGAACGTCAAAGAAGCTACGCCATCGGTCTACAAACTCCAAAGACGGGAGACCTTGTAAAGCGAAGAACCGGCAAGAAACTCCTCAAGGGCAATGTTTGGTCATCAAAGTATGAATAGTTGTAAAGCTTATTTTATTAAATATAAGATCCATACCTTGCCTTCTCTGTTTATACTTCTTCTTCTTCTTCGTCTTTTTGTTTGACGACCTGTTTGGCGCAGGGAGACTAAGCCCGCCTTCTACGCCAGAGGTCCCGGGTTCGGTCCCCGGACAAGACAAATATTTGTGTGCATGAACATGTATATTTGTCTTGGTCTGGGTGTTTAATATGTATATTATGTATGTATTTACAAAAAAAAAAGTATATAAGTATGTTTATCCGTTATCTAGTATCCATAACACAAGTTCTTCATGAAACTTAACGTGGGCTAGATAATTAGTGTGATTGTATGAAATTTATTATTATTATTATATATGAGGTCGCTGTTTTCGTTAAAACCAACACAAAACTATTCAGTCGTCTTAATGATGTATGTAGTCGTAGTCGAAGGGATAATGATAAACTGTGCATTGTACCATGTAATACGACACTAATGCACAAAAGTGTTTTCTATTTAGCCCCTGTTATATACAACAAACTATCCAAATCCATAAAACAATTACCATTAATCTTATTTAAAATACATTTAAAAAAAAAAATTCTCGTAAGTAAATGTTTTTATAATATCAAAGAATTTTGGTATCAAATAAATAACTTGAAATTTGTACGCCGTTTTTTCGACAAAACATGTAAGGGACATTTATAATTTTTGTCACCATACTTTACTTGTACTGTGCTTGTGCTTGTACTGTGGACCCTTGTTTTTGTAAATAAATATATCTTTTTATCTAAGAGTTTCGTTCAGGATCGCGACGTCCGTCCATTCAAAGAATATATTACATATTTCCCTCTAAGAACTGGTTATGCGTATCCTAAGTATATTCCTTTATTCTAACTTGATAAATGGCACTGCCAACTAAATTCCAAATAAAAGGGATCGGGTGGACGACATTAGTATTCAAGAAATGTCTGCCACCCTTTGGCATGCACCGCTTAACAACGTACTTGTGTGTACGAATATCTTCAGATTAAGTTTCGCTTGAGCCCCAGAAATTGTACGGGCTCCATTGCGCTTACTTTGATCAGTAAAACAGAATCTTTGTTATATAGTAAAATAGTCATTTACTTGAGTGAGCTCATTGAGCCATACCAGGGACGTTCAAGAAGTAATGAGCATATCTATTTTGATAAAAGTCAATCTGTTTTGTTTGTATTTTCGATACATTTCGATTAAAATTGGTAGAATAAAATTCACGCATATCTTTTTTTGTTGCCACCGAAAAAGCTATAAACGCATAACGGGGAACTTAAAAAAATAATATCCCAAATGTAACAAACGAGCCTTAATAATCTCATAAATTTATTATCCAGTAACACAATAATCAAGATTCTTCAATTTCAGTTAATAATGACACTGAAATGTTAATATACCCGCCTCCTGAAGGAAAAGTAATTTAATATGCGAAATGCTGAAAAACACAATTATACGGGATACCAGATACGTCGCATTGAATAATACAACAATAAAGTGTAATAATATTGGCTTCAGTTACATTACGATTGTTACAGAAAATTCTTACCTACGTGAAGAAATTCAACGAATTAAATTTTATTACATCTGGTTTTAAGCGTAGGCTTCATTGAGAGTGAAGCTAAGCAATTTAACCTTATTTTACTTATTTTTTTGTTTTGTAATACATTAAGGACGACTATCACCACTTAGCGTTAAATATATTTAAAATGACATTGCATTTCAGTCATTCGTTTAAAGTCGAAAGTGACAGAGCGGCATTTTAAATTTGTTTAGCGCTAAACTTATTAAAAGTCAGTTGGTAAGTGTGACTATCACTAACTGTCAATAAACACATTTAGCGCTAAACAGTTTGAAGTCAAAAGTGACATATTATGTTTAGCTCTCAACGTATTTAATATCAGTAGGTGAAAGTGGGAAGACTCTTAGCCTTCAGCATGCCTGATGTGAAGTATTGATTAGGCTGAAGATGGAAGCGAGCCTTTTCCGTAACCCTCAAGCACTGAGGGACTGGCTATATTATCTCTAGCTGCCGAAACACAAAAATGCTGAAAACATTGTTGTTATGGCGTCAGACTTAGATAAAATGGTGGTAGCTAGCCAGGTGGACCTACAACAAGTCCTACAACCAATAAAACCGAATACAATATGTACTCCCGCTGGGAGTCGAATCCGGGACCCCTGGGTCTGATACCGGTGGTTGTCAGCACTAGACCACAGAGGTTCCTAAGGCGGAAGTCCTACAACCAACCAAACCGAATACAATATGTAATCCCGCTGGGAGTCGAATCCGGGACCCCTGGGTCTGATACCGATGGTTGTCATCACTAGACCACAGAGGCGGTTAAAAAAGAAACCTAATAGTCCGCCTTATGAACAAAGCAATACAATTTGTGCTCCAAAACTTTTTGCATTATTTGACTAGGTACCTATAGAATTACTAGAGTCAGTGTTTTGCGACATAAAAACTTACTTATTTGTTATTCATTTAAATAACTAGGTACTTATAACTTTTTTATTTTGCAATTTATAATGCTATTTTATATGTGATAAATATTAAACAAGAAAATATACCAGAGAAAACCAACTATTCTCATGTCCCGTCAGGGCGACGTGAGACTAGTAGCTTTTTTCTGGTATATTTTCTTGTTTAATATTTATCACAATTAGGTACTTATTTAATTGTGACCCTTATAAGTCACATAAAAATAACTTAACAAGAGGATTTGAACTTTTACAGCTTTTTGACTAAAAGCTGTATAAATATAACATACAGACACAATATTATAGACATTTATACAAATCGAGAACTTCCACCACCGTTTTCAAAGTTGTAAGTATGAACGTTTGTTGCCTTAATAGAAAAATTTGACATCAGTAATATTCTCATAATGTACCTCTATTAATCTAATAATTTCTGAATTAATTATAGTACCGCTTTGTCTAATTAATACTCCTTACATTTTATAGAATGTCTTAATACCAGACTTTTAATAATTAATACCGACTATACCCACGTAATTCACCATTTATTGTGTTGCCAGAAAACAGCTTTAGAGCCGATAAAAATAAATAATATATCGAACTTAATAACAGAGCATTCTTACATACCAAAATATAAAAGGCAGTATCGGTTCGTAACTAAGTACCGCAGAAGCAATCAGCTGAGGCGGCGCCTACGTTATTACCCTGGTAATGTTCTACGATGGAGGCCGATTTCAGCTACGAGAAAGTATCGTAGCGATATCGAGCTACGAGAAAGTATCGTAGTGACTCGAGATCGAGATACTTTTTCGTAGTAACGATATGAACAATCTGCGTCGCGGGAAGTTGGAATGTCTTTCACTTATTTTTTGCGATCGAGTTTTTGATAAAATCCTTGTAGTTGTAAACAAATGAGTGTTGTGCTTGCGTCATCAACTAGACATATCAGTAAGGCCAGCACGAAAAACGTCAGGCCAAACGCATTTTAACATTATGTAATGTGTAATCAAGCTCTTTAGCAAAGCGAAATTCCAACAATTACAGAAGGCAGGAATTTACTATACAATAGGTAGTGTTTAAACAGTTTTGAAATATTTTCCTCTGTTACATCTTCGTAAATTATACCCAGAAAGAAAGAAGTGTGTTACGTAACTATTGAAAAAGTGCCATCTCGAAAACGGGCCTTTTACCAGACACAGCGTGAAGAAATTCAAAATTGTACACGAGGTGAAGGTATGGACTGTTTATGTGTCTTTTTGCACGAAACAAAAACTGCGTGACAGTCAACTTATTACTTTGAACACCCTTCTATGTTATACAGAAAATAGTCAATAATAATACCACGACATGGTTCTGTTATCTAGAACGCTAAGGCCACAAACTTTAGTCTCGTTCGAGCATAAGCAGCTTTAGTTTCATACTAAAACAACAGGCGAGTAAGTGGCTGTATGCTGCGCAAGCAATACCGAAGGCGAACGTAAGCGGTTTCTTGCTCCGGACAGCATTGTTTTGAGCCATTTTAAAGGAATCTTTTCTAAAGAAGCTTTAGTATATGTGTAGGATATCTATATAATCTTGTTAGTGTAACCGTGCAACTGCAAAATTATGTACGGGAAAACATATTGAATATAATTATGATGAGGATGTCCAAAGATACTCGATAGGACCTGTCAAATAATGCGTTCTCTCAGCGGCCGCATTATACACGCATAAAAAAAAATGTGATCACTTAATGATTTTCATAGAAAATACCAGCAGGCCTACCGCCATCTTTTAGAAACCGTCATGTCGTAAGATTGAACGTTTTGTTTTCCTTTTGTTTCAATACTGTTTAAATTACAAGCTTGACTTTATTTGACACAAGACGTCGTAGTAGGTTTGATTGATAAAAATCTTGTTTGAGTGAATGATTGAGCGATGACGCCACAAAACTTCCGTCAAACGACAAGCTTGTTTTAAGAGGTTCGCGGTACGATATGACATATAACAACATTGCGCCGATACAAACTGACATTAAACAATATTGCGTTAAGAGATGGCGGTAGGCCCACTGTTCTCGTAAAGGGGTAATAGTAAATCTTGACCGATATTTTTTCAATTTGATACCTTTCAAAAGCTAGAAGCTGAATTTAGCTATCAGTAAAGATGTTTTGTGGCCACGCTGAATAATAATTTTGTTTTATTAGTATTAAAGAAAAAATATCAGTACAATTATAACTTTTTAATTTTGCATTTTACAATGCAAATTTTATGTGATAAATATTAAACAAGAAAATATACTAGAAAAAAGCAACTTGCCTTATTATATGTCGCCCTGATGGGATGACGGGACATGAGACAAGTTGCTTTTTTCTAGTATATTTTCTTGTTTAATATATATCATATAAGTACAATTTTAGTAATTAATAGTACACCTGCTTTTTACGTCTTAATAGATCCATAAAAGTTCTTTCCGAGAAAGAAATGGGTACTGTTATTCCCAATACTATATATGCAAAGGTATAACAGATTTACCATTTCGCCCGCACAACTGTTGCTTGGGTCGTTAGATGCGCATTAATGCGTTTCTGACGATCGGTGCAAACATCGCACCCGAATATACCCAAATATTTAAAGGAAACACGAATAAATGGGTCTTTTTTTTGCATTAGCATCGATCGACTTTGATTCGCTTGGTGGCAGGTTTGGACTGCAATTGTTGCGGTTAAGCAACTTTCGGAATGGTTGATCACGGGATGGGTGACCAACAACTCTATCTCGAGCTCCTCCGTTCATCAGGAGGCTCTGTCTCCTTAAGTAGTTGGTCCCAGCTGAATTTACAGTCTTTAACATCCGTAGGTTTTTGCGAACCGTCGGCATAGCTTCTTTGACGTTCATATTGATAGTAGCAGAGTCTAAATTCAATAAATCAAATTCATTTTCATACCAATATGCATTTGAACAAATATGTTTTTACTAAATTAAAAAAAAAACTAATAACTAAAACTATAAAATTTTTAGGCAAAAAAGAATTAGGCAGCACTAAAATGCGGTAATCCATAAAAGTTTTACTTCAGCAAAATGTACGCTAAGAGAAATACGAGTAAGTGTGAATGACGAAAAATACTTCTAAAAATCTTAAATCTCTACATATAAGGCCCGTGTTATCCATTCTAATGTTTCCTCCAGCGCCATGAGTATAACACCTACAGCCTTCACTAATAGCTTCAAATATCACAAAAAAATGTAGACGACCGGAAAAATATATAAATTTTTTCAATTGACCTTATCAAGGTCAAAGGTCAGAAAAACTTTTTCTCAAGTCTGAACGTATAGGTCAAACATAAGCACTTATCGACGGATTGCACACGTGCGTTAAAGTCTTAAGTCTACTTAGAATATATTTACCAAGTGCAGGGCACAATTTGATATCAAAACAGCAATTTATTTTAAAAATAAAAATAAAAACAGACTCAATTGACTAGAGCCGTAAAAAGAATTTTTAACAAACAAAAATGTACACGGGAACTCCATAACGAAAATTGTAGTACGGGAATTTTTCCCGAGTATTTTTTGTAGTATCTCGTTAACTTTTACGGTAGGGCACGATATTTTCGGGCTCACGCCTCGGAGGCATCAATCGCAACGATCTACTTCCACTGCGCCTAAATTATGGTCTGAAGCGGGAAATGACGTGTAATGAGCCTTCAATGGTACGTGATTGAGCAAAATCACAGCATTTTTACACACTAACCGCTTTATGTAGGACAAACTCAGAGCAAGGTAGGTACGCGAAAAGAGGTACGTTACGTACTGCGTAGGTATAGTGGAAAATTATAGGACATTTTACTGAACGAAGATAATATTCAATTTCCTTCTGGAATGATCAACGGGTAGACTCTAAGCCTTCATGGTATTGATAAGGCTGTAGATGGTAGCGAGCCTCTCCCGGAATCCTCAGCCACTGAGGAACTGGCTATATTATCTCTAACTGCCGCAACACAACAATGCTGAAAACATTGTTGATATGGCGTCAGACAGATAAGATGGTGGTAGCTAGCCAGGCGGACTTACAATAAGTCCTACCACC
This sequence comes from Chrysoteuchia culmella, assembly GCA_910589605.1. Lineage (NCBI taxonomy): Eukaryota > Metazoa > Arthropoda > Insecta > Lepidoptera > Crambidae > Chrysoteuchia > Chrysoteuchia culmella. The sequence goes on along the minus strand of OU342655.1, from coordinate 18,030,650 downwards.
AACCAAACCGAATACAATATGTACCCCCGCTGGGAATCGAACCCGGGACTCCTGGGTCTGATACCGGTGGTTGTACCACTAGACCACAGAGGCAGTTAAAAAGAGTACAAATAGGTATGAAGAAAAATGTTTTTAAATTGGTCATGTACTAGCAGAACACCGGTCTTTGTATGCCTAAAACGTAATAGGTCTAAATCGCTCATTTGTCTACATAGACATCGGGCTACAACGCATTAGGATTAAAACGCCTTAGGACTAAAACGCTTTATGACTAAAACGCCTTAGGACTAAAACGCTTTAGGACAAAACGTATTAGGACAAAAACGCTTAATTTATAACATTTATTATGCCTAATTTTCATTACAAATGCAAATTTGATCAATAGTATCTATTCATAACCCAAAACCTGACGTTTCTGTTTGTCTGTTTCCTGTTTTTCGTAACTAGTTTCGAAAAAAATTGCTTATGTAGCTGGTTATCAACTGCAGTCACGAATATGGCTAAAGGTATAGCTACACTATTGTTATATAAGATGACAAATTATGGAATCGACACGTATTAGTCCTTTAAAAAGGTCATAAGCTACTTTTAATTTCAAAGGTGATTTCTAATGAGGGCGATTTAACCGACTTCCACGTCAAGAATGTCGCAAGTAAATTACTTTTAAGGCAGGTACAGTAACTGCACGTCAGTCTTCAAACTTGCACGACGAATCTGGAGGCACCGCTATTATGAGTGAGAGGACGCTCTGAAGATCAAAATAACCGCCTCAGTTCTTTAATAACCACCGATATATAACCAACACCCGAGCGTACACACATATTCTATTCGGTTTGTTGGTAGGACTTGTTGTAAGCCAGCCTGGTTAGCTACCACTATGTTATATAAGTCTGAGCCATAACAACAGTGTTTTCAGCATTGTTGTGTTCCAGCAGTCAGAGATAAGATAGCCATTGCCCCAGAGCCTGAGGATTCCAAAATAGAGACGCGTTTCTATCTATACTAAAATTATGAAGAGGAACTAATTGTTTGTTAGCAACGAATAAACTCAAAAACTACTGAACGGATTTGGATGAAATTTGGTACACAGATAGTAGATAGCCTGGATATGAACATAGGATATTTTTTATCCCGATATTCCCACGGGAACAGGAACCACGCGGGTGCAACCGCGAGCGGCCGCTTGTTTTAAAGTAAATTACTATTTGTGATATTTGTATTATTTATTACTGTTTGTTGCTGTTAGTCTTCCTAGAAATAAATAAATAAATAAAGAAATATGATGTAGGGTAGCCTTCTCCCCGGTGTTCATAAAAAAATGTAAGCCTGGCGTGCTGACCTGTGTACTTTATCCGATACATTGACATTTCACCTAACACAAATGGAATCCATAAAAATCCTGCGCTAACGACCTTCCAACGCTCTAAAGGTATAAATAGATCGCTTAGTCTATTCAAATGGGGTATTGAACGTAGGAGAAAAAAGAATTTAACTGAAATAGGTTTATAGGCGTTTGACTTTTTCTTATTAAAAATTAATATTATTATAAACTTAGTAAGGATTCTTTAAAATCGTTCTGGCTATAATAATTAAATTACGTTTTATTACCTGCAGCAAAGAGTTGCCAATCACATTTGATCTAAAATGAAACGATCGAGCACAAATAAAAGGGCTTTAAGTGCCTTGATTTGAAAAATGGTTATGTTTTAAGTTAGTCGTATTTTTTACTGTCATATTTTTGTTGTACTAAAATTGTTATCCAGGAGATAAATTATGCAGTCTATATAATTTATTTCCTGTGTATTACTGTGTTTTAGCGATATTTTTTAAAGCAAATGATTATATTTTTCGTTTTGAACCTCTTGTTAATAAGTTTGTTCAAAATAAGCGCAATTGAGCCCCAGATCTGAGACATACTCAAGTTTATGGTTTCTATTCTAATTCTCAGACGGGACTTCCCGTCTTCCCGTCTAAGAATTCACTTGTGGCCGAGTTAGTCTTTTCCAATATTTTTCTATTTAAAATTTACCATAAGTATAAAAATAGCATTGAAAAATGCAAAAATTGCAAAATCATAAAAAAAAACATACTCAAGTTGTTTTTATAAAAAATCTTTGAGAAAATTTCCTCTCAATGAAAAATTAAAGTATTTCCAAAAATGAAAGTGTCAAAATTACATTTTCATTTTATTGAATTACTTGATAAATTTTGATGTCCCCAATTCCCGTTCGCTGCCTTTACTTTGGACCATCGAGTAAATTATTCTCGAGTTTTAAATATTTAAGTGAGCATCTAAAGGTGTCAAAGTCGACTCGGATTAATAATACAGTATACTGGACAAGGGTGAAACTGATTGTGTGTGGTTCCGTATAATTTTGTTAGACCCGATGGCGCAGTTATACAATCGAGAAACTTCCCAGTCGACCAGTAAGTAAAGCAACATCTTTTCGAAAATAATCCTAATCCAGCACCCTAATTGTCTAATTTCAAAATCTATCACAATAACTTTCAAAGGTATTGTGATTGTGATAGTGGTTTACAGAATTTTGTAACTTATAGTCGAAATCCCCTTCGGAACGAATGATGTTCAAAATGACACTTCATTTGACACTTCTCCATACATTTGAAAGATATTTTCGTGTGTCACTATGCTTAGACGGTTCAATTTCGTTCATTCAATTCCTTTCAAAACGCGTCCCGATCACAATCCCTATCAAATGTCAGATAGTGACGGCCTGAAGTATGTAAATTTTCAAATGACGAATAGGCTATTTGACAATGCGAAAAATAAAGTGTCAATTACTGTTATCAGTATAAATTATGAGTTTAAAAATGGTTTTTTATTAACGTAAGTTGAAAATAATTATACATTTATTTAAAAATCCGTAAATAAAAATGCATATTTTAAACGTTTTGTCACGTGACACAAAACGCTCCTAATTCGTCGAGTTTATAATGACGTCACCTGCTTGTAAACCTCGTTTGCCTACGTATGTGGATGATATGCAGAATACAGGCAAATGTTGTCACCGAACCCATTGCAGCGCCATATTGTCAAAGTAGCGTTTTGGCGCGCTATTTAAATGTGTACCAGAATGTATATCGAGGTATATCGAGGTGTTAAGGTACTTATACGAACATGCCACCATGTCGGTCCGATTACAGAACCAGAGCACAAGTCCTATCCAACTGCAGCGAGGTGTGAGACAGGGAGACGTCATTTCTCCGAAACTGTTCACAGCTGCGTTGGAGGACATCTTTAAGCTTTTGGACTGGAAAGGACTCGGCATCAACATTAATGGCCAGTATCTGACACACCTTCGTTTTGCCGATGATATAGTCCTTATGGCTGAGACCTTGGAGGACCTGAACACAATGCTCGAAGATCTCCGTAGTGCTTCCCAAAGAGTGGGTCTTAGGATGAACATGGATAAGACGAAAATTATGTCCAATTCCCATGTTGTACCCACTCCAGTTCACGTTGGGAACACTACACTCGAAGTTGTTGACCAATACGTTTACCTTGGACAGACAATCCAGTTAGGTAAGTCCAACTTCGAGAAAGAGATCTCCCGTCGAATCCAACTCGGTTGGGCAGCATTCGGGAAGCTCCGTAAAATCTTCGCGTCCAACTTACCGCAGTGTCTCAAGACGAAAGTCTATGACCAGTGTGTGTTGCCAGTGATGACTTACGGTAGTGAAACGTGGTCGCTAACTATGGGTCTGATAAGAAAGCTCAAGGTCACCCAGCGCGCAATGGAGAGGGCTATGCTCGGCGTTTCCCTACGAGATCGAATCAGAAATGAGGACATCCGTAGGAGAACTAAAGTAACTGACATCGCTCGAAGGATTGCTCAGCTGAAGTGGCAGTGGGCGGGACACATAGCGAGAAGAACCGATGGCCGTTGGGGCGGAAAGGTTCTGGAATGGCGACCGCGCACAGGACGTCGCTCCGTGGGTAGGCCTCCGACAAGGTGGACCGACGATCTGGTGAAGGTCGCGGGAAGCCGCTGGATGCGGACTGCGCAGGACCGATCGTTGTGGAGATCCTTGTGGGAGGCCAATACCCAGCAGTGGGTGTCATGTGGCTGAGACGACGTGTACCAGAATAAAAAAAAACAACTTTTACTGGGTTCCTTAAACTCCACTACATAATATTAAATAGATTTTCAAAACCTGTCTAATAGCCTATTGAAAGGGTTTGCGATAGATTTTAAATTAGACAATAAGCCCTCTGATCCTGGGTAATATTATAAATGCGAAAGTGTGTTTGTTTGTCCTTTCTTCGCGCCCTGAGTAAGCAACCAATCGACTTAATTTTTGGCATAGAGTTAGTTGAATGGACGGAGAGTAACATACAAAATTTTTCATCTCAATATTCCCACGGGAACGGGATCCACGCCGGTGAAGTCGCAGGCGAAAGCTAGTAAGTAATTATTCAAATGAAATATCTAATAACGTTCTATTAATTTGTGACATAAACGTTTACTATAAATCTTTAAATTTCTGAAATAACGCTACCTAAAAAAACTCCTACGCAAGGGGTCGTGAGTTCAAAATCAAAGTCAAAGATTTCTATTCAAATAGACTTATAGATAAGTACTTTCGAATAGTCGAAAATTTTTTTCCCCTACCAGCCATTCAGGACATCTTTTAACTGATAAGAAGAACGGCCGCAAGAAACTTATCAGCTTTAACAGAAAAAACAACATTTACAATGGAACATGTTGTTGCCAAGCACAAATTTACAATTTTGAAATATATTTAATATATAAGATATAAGAGGAGTATTTTCCCATATTCAATTATTAGAATATTTTCCTTTTATCCAATTTATAATAGTTATGTTTTATGTTAGTATCACATCCATGCATTTTGGCCTTTTAAATAATCATCTACCTTGTAATAACCTTTGATTAAGAGTGACTTTTTAACATATATTTTAAATTTTAGTTCGATTCCCACCAAACAAAAACTAACAATTTAAAAAATCGGCCAAGTGCGAGTCGAACTCGTCGGTAACAAAAAGTAACAATTAAAAAAATCGGCCAAGTGCGAGTCGAACCGCACATGAAGGGTTCCGTCTTTCAGCCAAGGTTGACTGGAAGAGATTGCTATGTAGCAATAAGGCCGCCTATTGTGTTTTCCTCTTTTTTGACATTTTCTCTGTATGTGTTTGTTTTTATAATACTAGTAGGATATAGTTAATAACCAGGCACTAAGCAAATACAAATGCTCATCACATGAATATATTGTGATCCTTGTGGGAATAGAATCCACGACCCTTCCTCAATATGAATCGCTTTACGTGACGTCTACCAGGCCTTGCATGAATAACTTTAAAGTATCGAGGAAGTAATGTAAAAAGATGTATGAGATATTGAGCAGCGTTCCTATCGGACGTAAACGGAACTACATTTACCTATACATTTTTTGACATTACGTGCTCGATACTTACTCGATACTATTTCGATAGTTTTTGTGCTAACCTTTATTACCTATTCTTAATTGAAAAATCATTAAAAACAGATTAAGAAAATTCTTATTACCCTAGACTTTCTAAATGATGCTTAAGGGTACAACTTGGTATCGTTAGCTGAGATTTATTATTTATTCGAACATCATTTTGTGTCTCAGAACTTCGCTCAAACAACCGAATTTCACTTCCTAATGATCAAGAAAGGGAACGAAATGTATATATAGCAAAATGGAGTTGATATTTTAAAACAGAGGTCGATTCTTATTGAATGCTTTTGTGGGGATATCGTCGTCATGCTGCCAAAGTTAGCTAAATACACAATAATGCAATTAGAGATAAATCAATTTGAAAGTTTAGTGTAGACTGTTTTGTTTAATACTAGCTTTCATTCATATTTTTTGTTTTTTCTGATGCATTATTTATCAATCTGTAGAAAGCAAGACTTGACTTGACTAGTTACTTATAGAATATAGAATAGAAATTATTTATTTGCAGAAAACATGGTACAATTTTAGATCTTGATGATAAATAGAGTTTATACATGTTTTACCGCTCTAGCGATATGCAAACATTTCAGTCGTCATGCATTATTAATTATTATATATCCAATTATTAATACAAATAAATAATATGAAACGAAATTAAAATTAACAATAAATAAAACAAATTAATATTCAACATGTCAAGTAATAAGAAATAAATAGTATAAAGCAAGATTAAAAGTAGTTGAATTGATTATCCTTATAGAAACGGATAAAATTAAAAAAATCGCCGAGAGGAGTGCTTTTTATCACTTTTGGCTGCCAATCATCAACAATAGTCTTTTGGTAAATTTAAACCTTAAAGTCAAATTTTTATGATATTCATTTTTCTATTATACATATGAAGAAGATTTTGTGTCTTTTGAATGTTAACAGAAGAACAGAAAAAAGAGTTAGAAAGAAAGAAAGAAAAAAGTTTTTATTGACACGTCACAAGGCACCAAACAAATAAGAATAAAAATACAAATCAATTAAAGCAAAAACAATAAGTGTGGTTGGCCAATCAGGACCCTGCCTCAGCTAAAATGCTGTTACGATGTGAGAACGATAACTCAACACCGCAACAGCGCTGGTATTCTTTACACAAGTTCTATAATAATATCTTCTTAATATATATATATAAATCTCCTGTCACGATGTTTGTCCGCGATGGACTCCTAAACTACTTAACCGATTTTAAATTAAATTGGCACACCGTGAGCAGTCTGGTCCAACTTAAGAGATAGGATAGCTTTGATCCCAAAATTCCCACGGGAACGGGAACCACGCGGGTCAAACTGCGCCCGGCCTCTAGTTATTCTATAATAATATAATTCTATTAGTTACACAATATTTTTTTTACACTCAATCTTAACCCTTGGTATGCCTGGTGGATTGAATTCACGTCGTATGCCTGGTGGGTCTGAGGGACCCGAATTTGAAAATTATTTTTTTAACATTAATAAATTTGCTAAAGATCTCTTGTTGCATGCAATTGGCAATAATATTTATTATATTTGTAGAAGATTAATTAAAAGTACAAACATTAATGTATTTAAGTTATTTATTTATTTAACAACACTATTGCTTTAATAATATTCTAAATGGAAAAGTCTCGGTTGAACCTTTCCATACAGCGATCGTATATAGATTTGAGCACGACTTTTCGGTCAAGATACTTTTTACCCCAATAATCCTCCAATAATGAGATCGACGCGAGTGAAACCGCAGGGCATGATTAAGAGGATTTGCGTAAGCGTTAGCTGACATGGATTTACCCACGTGATTCCCGTTTCTTTGGGAATATTGGAATAATGGTGCGTTTATAAATTACGTGAGGTGTTTTTTTTTAATTTTCTGTCCCTCCCTCCCCCCCTGGTGAGATGTCGTGAGATTTTATTAAACCCTCTCCCCCATCCCTCAATCTCACGTGAGATTTTTCAAAATGTGGGTTTCTTACGTAAACGCGTAGGATTGTTATTATAAAAGAAAAAAAAATTGCTTCGTGCTTTTATTTACGACTAGTTAAGACTAGTATTCAACAGTGCTGAGAGTTATAAGTGTAATAATAATTTAACAATAGAATACTTGTAACTACTGTGATTAAAAAAAGAATATCTACTCTAATTCAGTCCATGGAGAATCATGCGCGGTCTCAAGAGAGATCATCTGCTCCTTCAACTTCGTTCTGATCTAGCCACTCTAAGCCGTTGGCGCTTGCGCAAAGTAAATGATCTTGATCGAATTACGAATACGCTTAATATTAAATTTAAGCATGTACAATCTGGATTAAATGGACCAAAATCGTTTTTTTTTTGTTTTAATCAGAAAAAAAATTGCGTGATGTTTGCCGAGACCCCCCCTCTCTCCAACGTAAGATAAGATGAGATTTGACTCGAACCCCTCCCCCCCTTAAACATCTCACATAATTTATGGACCCTTACAGGGTTCATATTGTGATCTATTCTGAGCAATAAATAATATGACTATAAGAAACGAAAATAATAAACACGAGATTAATTATTCTTGATCATTATGATGTTAATTTAATATAAAATCGAGCAATAGATGAACCTTTTAATCACAGAATTAGTGAGGTTCTCTAGAAGTGTAAGAAAAATATCGGCAATTTCATACTTTAACCCCTATTACATAAACAATTTCTATAAGATAATCTGAATATTTCATAATAAAGTTATTCTCTCACAGTATCGCTATTAGGCAACTCCGATTTTCAAAGTGTTTAACTCTAATTAATACTTCAGCATTTGTTGTTCTAAAGTCGTAATTATACTGAAACTGGAGCGACAAGAAAGCTCTGTTTGAGATCTTAAAATAAATTTAAAGTAATTTTAATCTCATTTACAGATGCCAAAAACATCTTTAAGAGTTTTTTTTCGCAGAAACATCTAGTTATAATCAAAATGGTTTCATGTTTTCCTCACTTTATCATTGTATCATTGTACCTCAGCCCGCGGTTCCACCCGCGTGCTTCCAGTTCCCATTGGAATATCGGGATAAAATATAGCCTATGTTACACTCCGCTCTTTCAACTAACTCTAAGCCAAAAATCAAGTCTATTGATTGCTTAGTTAGGGCGTCAAGAAAGGACAAACACTTTCGCATTTATAATCATCATCATCAGCCTGTGGACTTCCACTGCTGGACATAGGCCTCTCCTAGCTCACGCCTATTGTGGCGTTCATAGGAAGCTGTTAGCCTACTGCTACCACGCTGGCCAGACGGGTTGGTAGAGGGTTTGTTTCAAGTTTTCCTTCTCTCGCACAGGTGATCAATGCGTCGAGTCGAGACATGTAAGGGACTGGTGACGCTTTTATTCTTGGGCCGTCAGCACGCGGCCATTTATAATATTACTTAGGATTAGGATTAAGATATAAAATTACTTTGTTGTATTGCAAAATCAACCTTAAGCCGATAATTGTTCAGAACTTCTTTTAAAAATCAATGAAACAGCAAATCACCATCAAAACAAATTGTTATATTAACAAGTTTATAATGATGTCCTAAAATTCTCAAATAAATACTTCAGACGAAGAAATACACGTATAAAATTCAAGGGCGCAAAGTAAGTGAGAAGTTGTAACAAAATTGTAAACTTATGCTTAGCTTTTCGGCGAAAGTGAGAAAGTTTATCTTGTGGAGCAAACTTACCAGATGTGGCAAAATGTTTTGGTTCATATATTACAACATATTGCTGGCATATAAGTTTTGCCTCTGCCTGCGAGTCCGTCTGCGTTATATTTTAGACCACGGACCACAGAGGAGGACTGGTAGGTATGGTCCTCCTCTGTGATTCTAGTGATAGTACCACCGCAAGTCCTACCACATCGCTATTAGATCAAGAGGTTCCGGTTTCGATTTCCATAGAGAATAAGTACCTATATTTACTGTATGGTGGTTGGTGGTAGGACTTGTTCTGGTGGTAGGCTACTCTGCTCTGGTCTTGGCTAGCTACCACCATATTATTTACATCTATCGCCATTACAAAATTTTTGCGTTAAAGATAACAATAATAACCAGTTTCTAAATGCTTGAGGATGCCAATAGAAGAGCGATTCCTTCTTGACTTATCATCATTTAACATCAAGTATGATGAAGTTTCTCCATTGTATATAAAAATAACCTATTTCTAAATTTATTATCATAAACAATTTGGATAAATAAAAGTTTTGATCATACAAAATTCTCTTTAAAGGCACTGAGCCAGTTCTCGATAAAAAAAGTATCTTTCCTATCTATTCTGTGAATTCACATGAATACCCGTGAATAAAAAGAGACTGTAAACGGTATAATATCATTGTTTCCAACAGTATTTCACTTCCAATTGAATCGTATCACAGTTCGTTCAGTGAAGTTGCGAACGTCGTTCACTCAGTGAAAGCACAATAAATATAAATACATACAGTATGTTATCTTAGCCTTTTTCTTGACAAATAGTTATTTGTTATGCAAGACTGGAAAGTTGGATTTAGCGGCGAGTAACATCTATTGAAACCTGAGTAAGCAAAGGATTCTAGGATTGAATCCTGAGCGAAGCGAAGGTTTCAAATGTACAGACGTTATAACTTTTCTGCCGAACGCAACACACAATTTTACACCTCACAACAGCGAGATTTTTTTTAAAGTTATTTCCGCGGTCAACTTCCGGTAAGAAACTCTTATGACAAAGAGTTTAATCTAAATATACTTATTTTTTTTGTTTTAATTATCTATAAAACTATGATAATAAATAAGGGAGTATTATCTTTAACTAAAAGTTATTTAAAATAGGAATAAATTGTTACTTAAAATAACAATAAAAATGATTCGGTCAATGTTGACATTGAAATGATGTACAAGAAACAGACAATTTAAAAATAAGGGTTTTTGTCACGTTCCGAAATCCAATAATTTTTGTTTGAAATCTCACCCACCGTAAATTGAAAATTCTTATAACAAATAGTTTAATCTTTTGTTGTTGTTTTATGACACAACGAAATAAAATAATGTAATAAAACCAATCAGAGTGTTATAATTAATAATATTTTTAGGTTTTAAATTTAAAAAAAACTTTACCACGATAGGTTGCAAAATGCAATTTTCCACGCAGAAATTGAATCACAAAACCTCCTTTTCCGAGCGTGTGAGGTGAAAAATTAATTATTGTTATTGCAGCCGCGCGGTACGTAATCAATATGCGATACGATAGGGCTGCTCGCCAACATTTCGTAGATTATCCATTACCTACCACACCCTATGCGTACATAACTTTCACAGCGTACGTTCGTCACCGCGGAAATAAAAAAAAATAGAAATTCGAAAGTTCAAAACTTATACGCTTGCCGGACGCAGGAGCTCTTTTTTGATTCACTAGTCGCGCGTCGAACGCTTCGTTTCTACTGATTTTCGTTTGACGTACGTACACGTACATACATTATAATTTCCGTGTTTTTATGAATCGCTCGAACGCAAAGAGTGCCCTCACCCATTGCACTCGGTCGAGCGAAACAAGCGCCATTACAACATTTTGCGCGTGGCTTAAGTCATACGAACGATTCAAAAATAGAGCACCAGGTTTTACTCGCGAACGGACCTTATTTAGAAAGATAAGATACTGTATATATCTTTATACTGTGGCAACTGTGTAAAGACGGCGTTCTCTCGCGTGAAAAATAAGTTCCATTTTCCGTTCTCGCAGGACTAATGTCACGTCAATCATTTCTGTATCACGCTGAACAGGCTTGTGGGGCAAATTGGAGAATTCAGAAGTTTTAATTCCGTATATTTATCTCACTTTCGCGATTGTTTGGATGTGAAATGTGCTAAGCAACTGCTAACATGTATATTAATGTCTTACTAGGGCGTAACATTAAAATATTCATATTTTAATTATTTCGAGTTCAATATTTATATACCACTTTCATGAAATAATCAATTTATTAAAAGATTTCAAGTTGGTTTTGATGTTTTTGTTTGACAAGAAGAATTGTAGAAAGTCCGTATTACGAAATCGGTGGGCAACAAACCTTCTTTTATTTTATATTTGTGTACACTAAAACAACTAATATTAGAGAATTTATGTTTAGCAATTATAAAAAAATAGGATTTTCTTCATTTTGTTTGTTCATAACAGATCACCGAAATCACAAAATAAGTAATAAGTTTGGTGGACCTATACAATTGACAAGTGATGAGCATCCGTATATAATACGGCTACGTTCAGACGGCATTATTTTACCCGCAAACCACACACTATTTTTTTTTATTAAAAAGAGCCGTGGCATTAGAAAATACTTGTCCACATATTCTCCATGTAAGAAAATATCGTGTTTAAGAAATATTTTTCACGTGAACTTCCGAATTTGTCACTTAAGAGGCCGAGTCCGGCTGCTTTCAGAAAAAAAATTGCCTTGAACGTAAATAAAATGAACCTAAATTAACTAAATATAAAACGTCAACATGACAGACGGAGGAGTTTTTTCATGATTTTATTTTCAAGATTTTAACTGGATTTTAACTGTTTCAAAAGTTCCTGAAAGTTGTTTCATACGAAATACTAATATTCCGCTATCCAGCATTATATATTACCAGGTTCAGTGTAAATACATTGCTAGGCAGTCGTCCATACAAAATTTAGCCATCTCCTTTCATGTAAATCTGTTCAGCCGTTTTTGCGTGATTATGTTACCCATTTTATAATATCAGTAGGATGTAAAAGTTTGGATGTTTGGTTGTATGTCATTATTAGAATAAAGAATTATTATTCTTATTCAAGACGGGGAGACTCTTAGCCTTCACCATACCTGATGTTAAGTATTGATAAGGCTGAAGATGGAAGCGAGCCTCTCCCGGAATCCGCAACCACTGAGGAACTGGCTATTTTATATCTAACTTCCGGAACACAACCATGCTGAAAACATTGTTGTTATGGCGCCAGACTTAGATAAATGGTGGTAGCTAGCCAGGCGGATTTACAACAAGTCTTACCACCAACCAAACCGAATACAATATGTACCCCCGCTGGGAATTGAACCCGGGACCCCTGGGTCTGATACCGGTGGTTGTACCACTAGACCACAGAGGCGGTTAAAAAGTACGTAGTGTAAAGCCATCCAAAATCTTTGAACAAAACACTCAGTACGTTGGCTATACAATTGTTACAATGACAGTATAAGATTCGTTGAACATAAATGTTCACATTTGATGAACCATACAAACTATTTCATTTAGGTACACTCGGGGAACTTCCCGGATGACCAGTAGAGTTTTGTAGCGAGCTTTATTTAAAAAAGTAATAGATATATATAAAACGTTTATATCACAACTAATAGCATATTAAACGATAATTTCATTTGAATACTATATTACTTCTTTGACTTAAGTACTTTCCGAGCAAATATTTAAAAAAAAAACTCTCCTAGTCAACCGGGAAGTCTTTTTTTATATTTGCATACAATCACACCAATTTATCTAGCCCACGTTAAGTTTCATATAGAACTTGTGTTATGGATACTAGATAACGAATAAATATCGTAATCAGCCATTTTTAATGTCCCCACTGCTGGTGCACTGGCCTTCCTTATGGATGGATAAGGAGAACGGGCCATGACCCCACCACGCGGGCCCAATGCGGATTGGTGGGTTTTAACGACTGCAAATTGCAATTTATATTGTTCAAGCATTTCGTTGTTTGAAAATAAAAGCTTGACCAAACGTATTAATGTAGGCCGATAAAATAGAGAGGAACAAAATCCATCACTGAATTCAAGCCGATTGAATGGCCTTTTAACAAACGTTATGGAATAATACTCTTTTGTAATGAGAAAAAGCTTTAGAATACCATATTTTGTTTTATTAAATGCTTTTAACGCATCAAACTTTACCATTGTATTGCAGTGATTGTTCTTGATACAATCATCATAAGGAAGGAAGCGCTCGACATTGCATCCTACATTGCATGTTCTGTCAGTGTACAAAAATAATGATCGGTTGGAAAAATAAACGCAAAACATGAGAAAAAAAATATGGGTCGATTCGAAAGTAATAAAAAAAACATTTGACTTTGACTTTTCATGTAAAACAACATTAATGTTACAATAGAAAGAAAGTTCCAGAACTATTCAAACTGTACTTAAAATGTTTGTACTGTAACTGTTTCCTCGTTAAGCGAATACTCGTATGTCGTTATTAGTTTGGGATCGCGGCTTATACAGCTGTCAACAGAACCCGTAGTTTGGGGCCGTCCTCATTCTTCAAACACCTAAAACTAAAATCTATTGAAACAAGGGCTGCACCTTGTTATTTTTACAAAATATGTAGAAAACTAAAAATATGTATTTATGATTTTTTAAATTTTTGCATTTTTCAATGCTATTTTTATACCTTTGGACTGGAATTCCAAAGGTCATGGGTTCGATTCCCACCTGAGAATTCACTTGTGGCCGAGTTAATTTTTTCCAATATTTTTCTATTTAAAATTTAAAATATGTAGCTTAATTTCTTGCGGAATTAAGATTACGATGATTCTATCAAATACAAAATATTATATTTACGGCCTACCGCCGGTTGCACCACGTTTTTTTACGTTATTCTTTTACATTTACACGGTTTATGGTTTAAAAATGTATGTGATTTGACAAACAAATTACAGTTATTTTATACGAGTTCGTTGCGTTTTTTGGTGCAACCGGCGGTTACACATGTGATTTGAAAGCGTAAAGTAAACGTAATAGGTACATTCTATAGTGTCAATATCTGAGGAAACAACCCACTAAGCCAAACACTGGATATTGGCAAAATCCAAATAGGCATCGCCACTAATAAAGAGAAGAAGTATTTTGGCAACCCACATTATTAATCTGCCTGCGAATATGATGCACAATTTCAACTTTTTTATTGCAATTGTTTTATTAACATAGAGTATATCAGACGAATTAACGTGGACATACTTTCCAAAAAATCCTATTTTTTTAAATTTGATTTGATTTGATTTTTTTGATTTGATTTGTATACTCACCTTCTCTAAAAAGGATCTTATCCTAAGCTGCAACAAACTAGATACCGCGATTCAAAAACGTTGAACGCCATCTAGCTTTTGTATAATTAACACATTAATCTGCCTGCGCATAATGATGCACAATTTCAACATCTTTATTGCAATTGTTTTATTAACATAGAGTATATCAGACGAATTAACGTGGACATACTTTCCAAAAAATCCTATTTTTTTAAATTTGATTTGATTTGATTTTTTTGATTTGATTTGTATACTCACCTTCTCTAAAAAGGATCTTATCCTAAGCCGCAACAAACTAGATACCGCGATTCAAAAACGTTGAACGCCATCTAGCGTCTGTATAATTAACACATTAATCTGCCTGCGAATATGATGTACAATTTCAACTTTTTTATAGCAATTGTTTTATTAACATAGAGTATATCAGACGAATTAACGTGGACATACTTTCCAAAAATTCATATTTTTTAAAATTTGATTTGATTTGATTTTTTTGATTTGATTTGTATACTCACCTTCTCTAAAAAGTATCTTATCCTAAGCCGCAACAAACTAGATACCGCGATTCAAAAACGTTCAACGCCATCTAGTGTCTGTATAATTAAAAAGAAATGGTAACTGTCTGACTGATCTATGAACGCACAGATCAAGCCGCTGTACCTAGAAACTTGAAATTTTATTAATAGGTCTCTTTGGATATCTCATGTTTAAGGGTAGGCTGCCTAGGGAAGCATGGCTAGGGAAGAATTTTAAGAAATTTCAGAGGTGTTAATAATGGATGAAAGTTTGTATGAAATTCCGTCAGTTTTAAAGTAAGGACCTTGATATTTTGTGTTTAGATTGAAAATTATTATTCACGTGTTTCAGAGTTTTTGATAGTTGCACCCCCGAAACTATGACAAGAGGGATCAAGTTATGTATGAAAATTCCTTTATTTTCAAAGTAGATGTCACTAAAATTGTTTAGGCTTTTGGTTGGAAACTAAATAATCATGTACCTTTTTTTTATGATTTTTGAATTTTTGCATTTTTCAATGCTATTTTTATACTTATGATTATGAGCATTGGACCGGATTTCCAAAGGTCATGGGTTCGATTCCCATCTGAGAATTCACTTGCGGCCGAGTTAAATTTTTTAATATTTTTCTATTTAAAATTTATCATAATCATGTACCTATTTCGTAATTTTCTAAAAATCAACCCTTAGAGGGTCGCACTCGAAGGGGATAATCCTAATCCTAATTATATTATAAATACGAAAATGTGTTTGTCTGTCCTTCCTTAACGCCCTAACTACGCAACCAATCGACTTAATTTTTGGCATAGAGTTAATCGAAAGGACAGAGATAATATATTGACGACCTGTTTGGCGCAGGGGTACTAACCCCATCTTCTGCGCCAGAGGCCCGGGTTCGATCCCCGGACAAGACAAATATTTGTGTACATGAACATGTCTATTTGTCGTGGTATATTAAGTATGTATTTACAAAAAAAAAAAACCAAAGGTCGCGGGTTCGATTCCCGTCTGAGAATTCACTTGTGGCCGAGTTAATTTTTTCCAATATTTTTCTATTTAAAATTTACCATATCTATAATCTGTATTTTTTTTTTCATTTACTCTCAGATGTAGCGTATAAGTATTATCAACATCATCGAGAAAACATAATTGATTAAGGGTCGGTCAGTTGTTGGAGAGGCGCATGCTCCCCAGCGTGCGTCAAATCAATGTATTTGATGTTGTCTAATATTTATCGTATCCAACTAATCTTACCCTACTATAATATTATAAATGTGAAAGTTTGAGAGAATGTTTAGATGGATAGATGGATGTTAGTTGCTCTTTCACGCAAAAACTACAGACCCGAATGAAATTTGGCACATCCATCATCCGCCTGTGGACGTGGACCACTGGCTGGACATAAGCCTCTCCTAGCTCACGCCTATTTGTGGCGTTCTTTTTTTTTTTATGTACGACGGTGAGACTCTTAGCCTTCATCATACCTGATGTTAAGTATTGATAAGGCTGAAGATGGAAGCGAGCCTCTCCTGGAATCCTCAATCACTGAGGAGCTGGCTATCTTATCTCTAACTGCCGGAACACAACAATGCTGAAAACATTGTTGCTATGGCGTCAGACTTAGATAAGATGGTGGTAGCTAGCCAGATGGACTTACAACAAGTCCTACCACCAACCAAACCGAATACAATATGTACCCCCACTGGGAATCGAACCCGGGACCCCTGGGTCTGATACCGGTGGTACCGGTGGGAGCTGTTCATAGGAGGTTATTAGCCTACTGCTACCACGCTGGCCAGACGGTTTTGTTTCAAGTTTTCCTTCTCTCGCACAGGTTTTCAATGCGTCGAGCCTCTTAGTAGAATCTTATGACATCCCAGGCATGTAAGGGAGTGGTGACACTTGTATTCTTAGGCCGTCATCACACTTCACAAATTTGGAACACAGATAGAAAAAAGCCTGGATTAAACACGTGTAGTTTGTGCGTGAAAGAGCATCAAAAATACATCCATACATCCTAAAAAATTTGCGGAAATTTGCGGCATAAACGGCTGTATCTTTTGATTGCTTTGGCTTAGAAGTTTAATTTTTTCACAGCTCCAGGGGACAGTAGACCTGAGTATTAGATATAAATTTCAGTTTGAGAAAACGGTCTTGACAGACGGATGGACGGTCAACAAAGTGATCCTATAAGGGTTCCGTTTTTTCCTTTTGAGGTACGGAACCCTAAAAAAGAGGTTATTTAATATACCTTACATTCTTTGCATGTGTTTAGAAAAGAGTGGTCGTGTCGTTGTACGGTTTTGTGACGGTTTATACTCGTATTTTAGTATATTCTTTGGTTACGTTACGGTAGTGATTTTTTATATCGTACTTAATAATATAAAAAGTAAGTCGAAAGATTGAGTTACATCATAAACTCATTTGCAAAAAAACGGGCACCTAAGCAATGAACCGTTTCAAATGTTAATATTGCTTTGTTGGATAATTATAGGTAGTTTTATCCTCACAATTTGGTAAATTAAAAAGAAAATAATCGTTTTCATCAGTATTTCATAAAATTTAGATACAATTTATGGGAAATAATGCTAAACCTCGCTAGTAGTGTAAGTTCGCTAATAGTGCATATACTCATGAAGTAAAAATAAAAAAGCCTTTTTGTTTGTTTTTCTTTAATAAAGTAAAAGCAGATAAATGTTTAGTGTGACCCCCTCTAGCTAAAATCACAGCTTGAATTCGTCTGGGCATGCTAGCGAGTATATCCCGGATACTTGCTTGCGGAATACGTTCCCACTCCGCAGTAATCACATTCTTCAGCTCTCTGATGGTCTGCGGAGCCGGGTGTACTGATCTCACATGCCGTTTCAGAACGTCCCAGACATGCTCTATGGGATTGAGGTCGGGACTTCGAGCTGGCCAATCCAAACGACCAATGCCGACCTCTTGCACATACGCATTAACATCGCGGGATCGGTTGGCGCGAGCATTGTCGTCCATAAAAATCGAGTCTTCACCTAGAGCGGCCTATGCGGGTTGTGCATGAGGAATTAGAACTTCCGTTATGTATCGATGCCCAGTCAGTGAGCCGTTTTCAATGAAGGCTAACTCTGTACGAGCCATTGAATTTAGTCCTGCCCAAAACATAACAGAGCCCCCACCATAAGGTGTGATTTCTTCAAAACATGCCTCTGCAAAGCGTTCTCCTTGTCTTCTTAGCACTCGCCGACGTCGATCTTCACCGAACAGAGATATCCTGGCTTCATCAGAGAACAAAACCCTATTCCAATCTTCTTGAGTCCATGATTCACAATTTCTAGCGAACCTAAGCCTGTGAACTCTGTGCTCACGGAGTAATTTGGGGCCGCGGGCCGGGCGGTGACTGCGTATATTGGCAGCGAGAAGCCTCCTCCTGACCGTCCATAGACTAATATGCACATTTCTTACTTCTTGGAGGTTGTTCTTAAGATCCACATATGAAGATTTGCGATTTCTCAATGCGCGACTCACAAGAAAACGATCATCCCGTGGTTGGGTACATGGTTTCTTCCAGAACCAGGCCTTCTCTCGACGGAACCAGTCTCCTGATATCGCTGCCAGGTCCTTTGGACTGTCGAGCGACTAACATTTAGCCTCCTAGCCACGAAACATTGGCTGCAACCCTCTTCAAGCAGCGCGATAATTTTGAAGCTTTTACCACTTTATCTACCATTTTTGATACAGCCAAACAGCAATAAATAAAGCTTTGACAGTCAAGGATATGAAATTAATCGATAAAAATTTAATAAAAGTTATGAAAGTCGATGTTAACTTCTGGAATTTCGCGCCAAAAATGAAGGATAAAAAGGGGTTTTCTGTAAAAATGAGCATCAAATGAAAATTTGAATTTAGAACGTACTTTTTTAAATACCACAGCATTTTTAAGTAAGGCCAGTAACGTGTACAAACGATTGAAACCTTTTTGGTATTGTATCTTTTTAAAGATGAATGAAAATCAAAACCGCCCGTTTTTTTGCAAATGAGTGTATAATAAAAAATATTTTACGGAACCCTCGGTGCGCGAGTGCGACTCGCACTTGGCTGGTTTTATTTTCAGAAACAATTGCTTGATATTTCTCATATGATTTCTTTATTGATGTACCATAAAAGCTTAGTTCCATTAATCTTATTATGTACCCACTTTGTGTAATGAGAAAAGGAGCATCCAAGTTGAATCACGGAAGCAACTGACGTCAATTGTGCTGATACATTTTACTGATATTATTTATTTTATGGAGCTTTGTTTGATATTGTGAGTGATTGAATTGGCTTAGTTAATGGCTATTAGGCAAATTGGATGGGTTCAATGGTTAAATATTATACTGTTATACAGGGTGTTAGAAAACCCATAACGAAAACGAAAACCACGTATTCTACCCATCATTACAATAATTTTCTTGTATAGGGCCAAATCTAGAAACCAGATAGTTAATGAGTTATTGAGGATCAAAGTCAATATTTATTTTTAAAGATTATCGTTTAAAGTTACAAAATCGCAATGAATATCAATATCAATCAAAGAAACTGGATTCCGGCCGCCTATTCGTACCCTCTAGACACACGCATACGTTGTTGGACGCGTTTTTTTTGCGTGTTGTTGAGTGTGGATAAAAGAGTGATGTTTATACATTTCACTCACAAACTGCACCTTGGATGCAATGCCAATCCCGCATGGGATTTATGGTGTGAGGCCTCTTGTACACAGACAATGTTAATATATGTGTGCACTTGAAGCAGATACGAACTCGAATTGTGACAATTGGGAAGACACTATACGGCGGACACCAAAGAACATCAGGCACTTTTCTATGAAAAGAGCCCAAAGTGTATAATAGCATTTCTATCTAATTTAAAATAAAGGCGTCTTATCGTTTATTCATAGATTATATTCACATTTTTTATTAAATCATTTATTTTGGGAGTTCTTTATGTTTGAAACTTTTTAACCCTTAATAACTCGCGTGGGGTATTTTTTACCCCAGGGGGTATTCATATATTCACAATGTCATGATTTTTTTTATTTTACGTCATTATTTTTCTTGTAGCTTCCTAAAACGCCGTGATCTTTGATAATTAGTGTCGGGTTCAGCGTTAAGTAGTGTGGTTGTGCTCGTAGAGTGTGTTTGGGGTAAAATATTGCCCCACGCGAGTTCTTACGTGGTGAAAATGTCAGGTGAGTAAATTTTGCATTGATTTCAAGGATGATGTATTCATTGTATTATTCGCGATTTTCATTAGTTAGTGGGTTTTTTTTTGATTTGGTATAATTGTAGGAACAGTTTTATGTCTAAAACTTTTTTTATCTATGTATGTAGTTTCGTATTTATCTATGTAGTTTTTATCCGTAGATGGTCAGCTATGGCTCGTCACCTTAGAAACTATGAAATTCAACAGCTTTTACAAAAATAAGAGGCTTTTGATAATTATGCATTTGAAGAAGAATGTGCTGCGGCTTGTAATAAGCTGGATAAGAAGCTCAAGCTGAAATCAGCACACTTCCTCCTCCTTTACAAAAACGGCTTCGGAAAAATGAGTACGATGGCAACTCCAGTTCTTCATCACAAAATGCCCAAGACGAATTTCACAGATGTGTCCAATGGTCAAGGATAAAAAAACCAAGAATGTGTGTACCATATGCCATAATAATGTATGCAAGAAGCATCAAATCAGTGTATGCCGAAATTGTCATGCTCAAAACAGTGCCCAAATAAAAAAGTTAATTTTTATTTTTATGAAGGTTTTTTTGTTAAAGATAATCGTTCGATACATCATGTTCCCTAATTAAAAGTGTGATTATGAATGCACTTTTGGTTTATTGAATACTGAAAATTGGGGTAAGATTTTACCCCACGCGAGCAGTAGTGTAGTGGGTAGTAGTGGGATTATTTTAACGCGAGTAACTAAGAGTTAAAGAAAATCCGAAACGAAAGCAGTCGTACGCAAGAAAACTTTTGACAGTTGACTGACAGTAACAGTGACAGTTGAACTCCTTTTTGGCTGCCAATAGTGTCAATGTCACGTAAGTTATTATGATATTATACTTTTTAATGAGAATAAGTAATCAAAATGGTGTCCGTTTCATCTCTTTACTTCCGTTTTATCAAAAAATATTAAAATAATTTAAGCATTTAAAAATAGTACATTACTGCAGCGGCCAGCAAAATAGGCATTAATGGACGACCGTGTAACACACACGTAAGTCTATCAAGGCCTAGTTGTGGCCAGGGCTTGTATAGTACTTTCTCAAATAATGCGCGGAAATTAAAACTAAGTAGTACCAAGGCAGAACTTTTTATTTAAATAGTACATTCCCGCGTTCAAGTGTTCATTCGTTATTTTTTTTTTATTAAACAGCTTTCTATTTGCAAGCCAGTTCGAAATTTAAATAATTTGGTTGCCATGTATCGGAGTAAAAGATCGTTCCGTTTTTAAATTACACGACAGTTATGAGTTTACTATATAATTTATTTGGCCGCTAAACCACGACAGATATAGATATTCATGCAACTTTTGCCCGCCACTGCTCGCATGTATTTGGCCAGTACAGCAATTTCGATTTAGTTTGAAGAAGGTTGTCAAAATAATGCTCATATTTCCAAGCATGTTTGAAAAAATATACTTACTTTTGTTTTATAAATCATAAAACAATAGTATGTTTATTTTCTCAAACTTGCTTGGAAATATGAGCATTATTTTGACAACGTTCTATATAACTTGTAGTGTATATAGGTAGCAGAATTATATTTATACACTTTTGGGTCTAATTTACCTGATGTCCTTTGCTCTTTTTCATTTTCGTGTATTATGTCTTACTAATCAAGTTGTCTATGTGTGCAGGCTTTTTACAGATTTCAACGCAAATTAATATGAACGTAACATACCTATCTACCTAAGTAATAAAGTATCATTATACACACATGGTTATTTGAACGTACCTTTCCATAGTGACACAATATTGACTGGCTACGCACGGCGAATCAGCCGTAGATTTTCACGGCGGAAAAACCGTGTGTGTACAAGAGGCCTATGGGTATGTATGTATTTGTTACTGTTTTAATTATTATATTTACCGCTACGGGCGTACAAAGAACGTCAAATCCAAAGGCTTAAGATTGTTTTATCAGCCTCAAAATGTTATTTATGTAGTCGTCCTACATTTTGTTGACTTCTAAAGTTTTGTTTCCATTTGCGTGTGGGCCTAGGAAAATAATCCGTGCCTATTGTTTTAGAACTATTCAGGGTCACAATACCGGCCTAAAAAGCTTAGTAAATAATGTCAGAGTGTTTGGAGTTCTACGTGAGTTAACAATGAGTTCTGAATCAATTTATGTGCGTAAGTTAAAATTAATTTAGGTATGTTGGCCTAGTGCTTTGTTTTGGATTTGATAACATCGCGTTCCTGTATTTCTTTAAAAAAATCTACAAAAAGTAACCTACGTTATTCTCCAAGATCTAATTTATCACTACCTATGTCTTTTTTTATGATTTTTAAATTTTTAAATAATTAAGTACGAACGCAAAATTATAATTCAATAACATCTGGGCTAATCACTGAGCTACAAGCTGAATTCCCTTGTGCCGAGTTGATTTTTTCCAATATTTTTCTATTTAAAATTTATCATAACTACCTATGTTGTTCTGAGAGTCTAAAAAGGGAGCTAACGTAATATTGCTAGGTCAATTTATTTAATTGTTTATCTTTTATGGACTTTTGAACTGTGTCAGTGTTCGTGTAGAAGAATTTGCTTTTAATTTTTTGAAGGCAAGTATTCTTACTTAAGGCAAATTCTATAGGAAATAAACTAATAAATTAATTGCCAGAGAATTTACTTAGCAACATTGGTTTAGTGTCCTTTTTAGACACACTGCATGTAAAAATGCGTGTGTAAAAAAGTGCACCCTGTGACCAAAGAATATCAACGCTAACGCGACACATCGACGTTGTTGTCGTCAAAGATGTCACATCAGCTTTTAAACCCTATTGAAGATGTTACAATTGTTCCATCTAGTCTAGTAGTAACAACCGCCGGTATCAGGCGCAGAGGTCCCGGGTTCGACTCCCAGCGGGGGTGGGCACATATAGTTATCGGTTTTGTTGGTGGTAGGACTTGTTGTAAGTCCGCCTGGCTAGCTATCACCATGTTATCTAAGTCTGACGCCATAACAAAAATGTTATCAGAATTGTTGTATTCTGGCAGTTAGATATAAGATAGCCAGTTCCTCAGTGTTTGAGGATCCGGGAGAGGCTTGTTTTAGTCTTCGGCCTTATCAATACTTAACATCAGGTATGATGAAGGCTAAGTGTCTCACCGTGATCATAAATATAAAATAAAATAAATAACAAGGCTACCAAGCAATATTGCTCAACAAAATTGTCGCTAAGTTATGCAATGATGGTTGAACAATGAAGACGTTATTTCTCAAAAGCTATTTTCAGAACTGTGTTTAATTTGTTATTCAACGCAGCTCTTATTTTACAACATATTTGACGTAATTTAATAAAATAATGTGTATGAGAAACCTAAGAAGTGGAGATACACAATGTCTCATTACAAACAGCCGACACTTCTGGGTTAAACAAAGTTTTCTATAATGCCTGCGTACGTCTATTGTAGTAAACTATAAAGTTATTATTTCTATTGGCATATATAAAAAGATGACATAACATGAGACGGACTCGAGAAAATAATTACCGTTTCAGCTGCCGAAGTTTATATACCACGGCAGCTGAAAAGGTGCCAGAACGTCGGGAAAATCAAAAAAAACCCTATAAAACCTAAAAATACGGACAATTACAACTTAGTTCGTGAAATATACTGCCCTTCTTATGAAGAGTGCAATAACTAGGTTTCGGCTACTTTCGCGCAAATCGCAATTAAAGATTTACTTTTTGTTTTGTGTGTATCTTCGTTACTATGATAGGTATTAACTTGAAACTTTTACTGACCGATAGATAAAATGATGCAGAATTTGATGTGGTATATTGTATTTGTACATTATATTTATAAAAGCATAAAAAATACTATAATGTATTTATCTTTAGAAATATTAATTGTTTGGATAGAGCGTGACTAATCATAACCGCAATAAGTACACTACTTATTGCAGCTATCGTTAGTAAACCAACAAATTGTTCTTTTGAGTAGCATAAACTGTATATTCTTTAGTTTTCTTCTAACCATAAGTGCAATAAATGTCTTAGTTATTGCGGTTTTCATTAGCAAAATATTTTAATCAATCACTATGCACCGGTGAGTTTATTTATAAAATTAACTGCTGTGAAATATGTTACAAAAGTCACTTTATCTTCTTCAAAATAAGAATCACTTTGGAATTGCACAATTAGGTATATAGCTAGGTAAGTCACATTGTTTAAAATCAACAAAATTATTTGTCCATTTTATTACGAAAAAAATTTCATCCAAATGCGTTTGTTTTAATCCAAAACAAACATCAAAATCCGTTTAGCCGTTTTTGCGTGTTTGAGTAACGAATCATGCAAACCTTCACTTTAATACACAAAAAAATATAATAATTGAAATCTAATTACAGAAAACCGGGGAATACATGGCCCGGCCCGGCGATCGAACCCGACTCTTAAACACAGCTTTATTTAAGACCGAGCTACTATGTGTCACCAAAACAGTCATTAGTCTGCCTAGGTGTCACATACTTTAATTTGAGTAGAATTTTAATAAATAAATAGTACCTACCACAGAACACAAGAAGAGACTTTCTGTGTTTCTGTGGTACCTACAATTACTCTGAGTCAATTACCTACACACATATAAACGCGTTCTTTTGCTTCTATTTTGCTGTCAAAATGTATGAAACTATCTTTCTGTGTTATTATTAAGATCAAATTGCCCGACGCCCAAACTCAGGTCAAACTTACTAACTGTATAGCTATCCCCTTGCCATGGTCGTCTCAACATGATATGTGTGCTGTAAATCATCGAGGAGTTAGGTATTCTGCAGACCGTCCGGGTCGCTTCATCAGGGCAAGCCCATCATATTTTAATTACGGCACCGGATTTGCTTGATTTTTCAAATTTCAACTCAATCAGCAAATATCGATGTCCAGTGAAAGTTGATAAATCTATGACTGTTTGAGACCACGTAGCTCCTAAACGAATGGTCGAATTTTGATGCAGTTCTTTTTATTTGAAAGCGGATATAATCAAGATATTCTTAGCTTAAAATTTATAAAGATCTGCTAGGCCGTTTGAATGCCATCAGTCCATAAGTTCATTTAGGCAATTAAAATGAAAATTAAAGTAGGAAATGAGCTGACAATCTTCAAACAACTGAACGGATCTTCATAAACTATAGCTAAGAACAATCTCGATCACGCCAGCTTTCAAATACAAAAAATCGCATCAAAATCGGTCCAGTTGGCTACGTGTGAAAGGCAAAATATCACTACCCTTCACACCCTCTCGCGCCTTCTTCACTACTCATAACCGCAATAACTCGAAGACAAATTGCGATTTAGTTTGTTTAGCCATTCAAACTATGTCCGTTTTTCCTTCAAATAATTGCACTAACTTCATTTGTTTTATTATACTTTGAAAGCATACAATTTTAAATAATAAAGGCTTCTAACATATCTGCAAAAACTCATACTGCGTTTTTGCATTCATGTTGCGTTAATGACTAGTAAATTTACCCTAAATTGTGTAAATGTGCTGATACTAAGTGCAATAACTAGAATTATTGCGGTTTTTTTTAGTAATAACCCAAAATATTATAGCTAACCATGCCATATCTTAAGTTATTTCGTTTATGATATGCAACTTACAAATGGTAATATTAGTTATTGCAGTTATAATTAACAAAAGAACCGATTGTAAATACAAAAAAAGCATCTAAAGAGAAAATATAGAGCTCTTTTTCCTGATGACGGATATGTACTTAAGTCAGTTTGCCTAAAAACCCGAGTTATTGCACTTTTCGTAAGAACGGCAGTATAGCGAGTTTGATATCCGTAAAAGTTGTTTTATTTCAATGAACAGTGCGCGCCAAAACTTAAGATGTACGTACGTATTTGATGAATTCTCCAGAATTTCGTGATCGCTTGAAATTAGGTGGCGCCGTCTATTGAAATAAAGGTGTCCATCTTCACGGTTCATGTTATCTCCATACCACATTTTATTATAATCGTTTCAGTGGTTTACGTGTAAAAAGGTAACAGAGAGAGAGTGTTCCTTTCACATTTAAAATATAAGGAATTTCAATTTCACATGTCGTTTGTTTTTCTAATAATAGCTTCTGCCGCGACTTCTTCTATAATACGTATGTCCTTATCTTATGTTTTAATTCAAACTATAACTATTTTTGAGCCAATTTTGATCCCATTCCGAGCAAATCGTTTTTGCGTGATTTATCTATTTTCGCTATTAATATTAGAGTAAGATTAGAAATACCATCTTATGTTTTAGCGCGCACTGTTCATTGAAATAACTAAGTTGTTATTGTCCGTATGTTTTGGTTTTTTAGGGGTTTTTTGATTTTCCTGACGTTTCGGCACCTTTTCAGCCGCTGTGACGTGGTCACGTGATGACGTGGTCATCCCTTAGTTCGTGAAATATAGCGCGTTTGATATCCGTAAAAAGTTGTTTTAGAAATACCATTGTTTAAGCAAAAAACGTTTCAGATTTGTTACTGATTATGAAAAGTACCAGTGTACAATAAAATATAAAAGTACTTACATCAGACGAAGTGTAAGACCTATATTCGACTTAACAAAAACATTCAGAAGTGGGTGAAAGTTATGTCAATAAATAATAAAATAGTGAATATATAAAGTACTTATATAGTTTTTATGCAGATTGAAACACAAAGTATAGATCGCGTTGTCAACAACACGACAACCTTACTTCTGAAGGTTTTATCTAAAAGCTACTATCTTTACTTCATAATTTTCCTCCAGCGTAAATAATTTACGGATACCTAACATAATTATGTAACCTGTCCGCCACTTTGAAGGATGTGTAACAATTATAAGCAGTGACTCGACGGTATGCACGACCGACGGCTCGTGTAGATCGGTATTTTAAGCTAGCATTACACAACGAAGAGATTTTGTGGTTCGCCCGTGAAGGGTCACGCATACTTACTACAGCCGTATAAGTGGCACTAACACTCCGAATACGTACAGTCGACAAATTAGCCGGTATTTTTTTTTGAATGCTTTATTTAAAAAAAATCGAAGGAGCCCGTTGAGCAGTAATTCGCGCGCTCGGCCTGCGATTGTTGAGGTTAAGCAACTTTCGCAATGGTCGGTCACGGGATGGGTGACCAAAAATTGACTATCTCGAGCAAGGCACGTTAAGCCGTTGGTCCCGGCTGCAATCTGCATTGGGCCCGTGTGGTGAGTCATGGCCCGTTCTCCTTATCCATTCATAAGGAAGGCCAGTGCCCCAGTAGTGGGGGCATTAAAAATGGCTGCTGACGATTTAAAGAAGTAAGTGATATATAGAAAATGTTTATATCACAAATAATAGAACATTAACAGGTATTTCATTCGAATAATAAATTGTTTCTTTAACATTAGTACTTTTCGAGGAAACGTTTCTCGAAAAAAACTCTAGTGGTCTTTGGAAGTTCCCCGATTGTACTTGAAGCAAGTTTCTATGTAGCCGTTATCTCACAATCTATAGAATTCTCACCTTCTTCTTATCGTATGAGGATTTAGTAGCCACCTCTAGTGTCAGAGTTTGTTAGGCCGCCTTTAAGACTTGGCATAACGACTGACAACAGCCGGGATCGACGATTTAACGTGCCCCCCGAAGCACGGAATCGCTCAGTTATAATGCCACTTTTACGGTCACCGATCCGACAGCTGACCGGGCCGAACGTTGCTTAACGAACGTGATCGAATACGATCGGTCTGTCAAGCGCGGCCATGAGCGCTACGAGAATTCTCACCAGTCCGCATTGAGCTGCGTTGTGGGTGACCCATACTATTAATCCATCCGTAAGCAAGGCCACAGCAGTGTAAACATCTAAATGATGATGACTTAGTAAGGTGACAAATCTTTATTCTTCATTTGATAGCAGGACGCCGGTGTCCAGAAAACAATGGAATATCTCAATGTGTCTCACTCGTAACCCAGGGCCTAAGTGGTTCAAACAACTTTTTTTTTCTAAACTCACTACCTATCTAGCCCACGCGCCACGTTAAGTTTCATGAAGAACTTGTATTATGGACGCTAGATAACGGATAAAGATAAGAAAGCCAGTTCCTCAGTGATTGGGGATTCCGGGAGAGGCTCGTTTCCATCTCCAGCCTTATCAATACTTAACATCAGGCATGATGAAGGCTAAGAGTCGCACCGTAATTCATAAAATAAAAGTACTTAAAATTAATACATATATATATTATACACCCAGACCAAGACTAATAGACATGTTCATGCACACAAATATTTGTCTTGTCCGGGGAATCGAACCCGGGAGCTCTGGCGCAGAAGGCGGGTTTAGTACCCCTGCGCCAAACAGGTCGTCAAACTATATGTGCCTATATCCGTGGAATACGTCATTTTCCCTTGTATACCTATCATAATCGTGAATGCGAAAGTTAGTGAGGAGTTATAGAGGTTTGTCAGTGTTTAACCTATTAAGTATTCTGTGGTTTAACGCAAAGACTTCTAAACGGATTTTGATGAAATTTGGCATGTAGATAGTATATGGTCTGGATTTGAAACAGATATATCCATGGGAACGGGAAGCACGCAGGTGAAACCGCGGGCGACTGCTAGTTCAATATAATAGAGCTCAGCGTTGATTCGTCTCCGTTCGTATTGCGTAACATCTTGTTAAAATATCTGTAGGCATTGTTAATTAATCTGTGTAACGGGAAATTTATGACTGTCCCAAGAACATTGCTGAACATTATTTTGTCAGTTCATATCTGAGACAGCTATTAAACATATTTGTTGTAGACCTACTATGTAAGCAGTAGAGGCTTCAGAGATTTCAAACGTTATATATCTATGTATGCATGAGGAGTACGATGGCGCCGTAATTGCGCCCAATTCGGATTAGTGGGTATTAACGAATAAAAAACTGAACCTTCCGAAGCACAGGGGAGCTTTTTGGTCTACCATTCCGGAACCCTCGTTGCGAAAAATGCTTAGCCGCCACAGAAGACGGGTCTTTTCTGATGGAGCGTCTTCTCAAACCTCTTTATTTTTTATCGCTATTCCGATTAGTACCGATTACCAATCATTTTAAGGAAACTATTAAATGTGAGCATTGTCAAGCTGATGACAAAGAATGAAATACAACATTAGGTAGAGGGGTCGGTGCCTGCTGTGGGATGCGACCTGCGTTAGCACTTTTGCGGCCAGTCACCTGCCTTACACGTCGCAGAGTGCTGGATCAGCTGGCGAGAATGCAGCTGGGCAAAAACATTCTAAGTATGGGGCTTTGAAACAAAATTACTTTTGTATCCCCTTTGCGGTAGAGACCTCTGGCGTGTGGGGCTTAGAGGCGATAGCTTTTATTCGAGAACTAGGGAATAGAGCGGGTCATACCTGGTTCAAAAGCTTTCCCTGGCAATACAGCGCGGCAACGCAGCCGGTATTAAAGGAACCTCAGAGCCGGAAATGACGCGCGGCGGCCTTTTAGACTTAAAGTACTTTATATACCTATTATGTTGTATGTTTATGCAGGTATTGTATTTATAGCGTTTATGCATTATATAGCGTAAATATTCTGTATGTAGATCACCATAAACTACCCAACTCTACTCAGGTTTTAATCCAGCTCAACTTTATGGTTGCCTGGAAGAAATTGCTTTTTAGCGAAAAGGCCGCCAATGGTTCTTCTTTAATAAAATACTTTGTGAACTATCATGGTGTACAATAAAGAATATTTTATCTTTTTTATCTTTAAAAGTTTTTATTTTATTTTATTTAATACAACAACAATACAATAATTGACATTCATAATAAAAAAATGTATTTTATGTTTACTCAAAAGTCAAAACTTCATAAACATTTCTAGAAATCATCATTACGGAACATGAACATAAACATACATTTTGGTTAATTTATTTTTTCATACAAAAAGTTGGTCGCAATTAAAGATTTAGTTCTACCTACACCGTTTTAAGGTTTTGGGTAAACATTAAAGTAAATAATGCGAAAAATCTTGCCGGTTCTTCTCGTTACAAGGTCTCCCGCCGTAGGGTTTGTGAACCGATGGCGTAGCTTCTTTGACGTTCATAAGTGCTTGTAACAGCCTAGTCAAAATCAAAAGTCAAAGATTCTTATTCAAATAGACTTATAGATAAGTACTTTCGAATAGTCCAACAATTTTTTTTCCCTACCAGCCATTCAAGACATCTTTTATCTGATAAGAAGAACGGTAGCAAGAAACTTATCAGCTTTAACAGAACCAACAACATTTACAATGGAACATGTTGTTGCCAAACACAAATTTACAATGTAATAAATAGTAAACAAGAAAATATTCCAGAAAAAAGCAACTGGTCTCATGTCGCCCTGATGGGATTCGAACCAGCATCCTTGGGAGTCCGGCCCAATGCACTAACCAATTATGCTACAGAGACCTATGAGGACACGTCGATTTTTTCTAGTATATTCACCGTTCCACGGTGTTGGCCACCGTCGCTTCATCAATGAGAGAAATATCCTCGCATTCGAAAGAAACATCTTTACAGATGTTTGACTATCGATTAAGATGAAACAGCCATCTAATTATAACTTTTTAATTTTGCATTTTACAATGCTATTTTTATGTAATAAATATTAAACAAGAAAATATACCAGAAAAAAGCAACTGGTCTCATGTCGCCCTGACGGGATTCGAACCCGCATCCTTGGGAGTCCGGCCCAATGCACTAACTAATAATGCTACAGAGACCTATGAGGACACGTCGATTTTTTCTAGTATATTCACCGTTCCACGGTGTTGGCCACCGTCGCTTCATCAATGAGAGAAATATCCACGCATTCGAAAGAAACATACTAGAAAAAATCGACGTGTCCTCATAGGTCTCTGTAGCATAATTGGTTAGTGCATTGGGCCGGACTCCCAAGGATGCGGGTTCGAATCCCGTCAGGGCGACATGAGACCAGTTGCTTTTTTCTGGTATATTTTCTTGTTTAATATTTATTACATAAAAATAGCATTGTAAAATCCAAAATTAAAAAGTTATAAACAAATTTACAATTTTGAAATATATTTAATATAAGAGGAAAATTTTCTCATATTCAATTATTAGATTATTTTCCTCTTATCCAATTTATAATAATTTATAATAGTAGTAATAGTAGTGCTTAATTCATAGTTCAACGCAGAAGCAGCGTCGCATTACTGTGCAGTCTGACATTATACAAAATCCTATTCTATGCCTATTCTGGTACGGCAGTAATGAGATTTCCTCCGTATTAAAGCTAAATTTGAAATTTACGTTACAGCAAGTAAAACAATAAGCTGAATTTCAGGCCCGCAACAATGGGGCAACCCGGCTATAACGTAATAACGGAATTTAACGACCTTTAACCACCTTTAACGATCCGAGTTTAGTTGTCGGTTTTTATTAACGATCTTGGAACGGTTGCGGTCAATTAGTATTATTTGTTACGGATCTTTCGGGTTTGTTTATTAAAATTATCACGGCCAAAACTCCTACTAATATTAGAAATGCGAAAGTATGTCAGTCTGTTTGTTCCTCTGTCATGCCTAAACGGTTGAACGGATTTGGTTAAAATTTGGTATGTAAAGACTTCAAGTAGTAGACTAACACATAGGCTACTTTTTATCCCGATATTCCCACGGGAACGGGAACCACACGGGTAAAACCAAGGGCGGCCGCTCGTATAAACTAAATCGTTGTTTTGTTACCCGATAGAACAATCAGCATACACATTAATTTTATTGAAAATTAAATGAAAGATAAGTATTTTTTTTATGAACGACGTTAAGACTCTTAGCCTTCACCATACCTGATATTAAGTATTGATAAGGCCGAAGATGGAAGCGAGCCTCTTCCGGAATCCTTAGCCACTGAGGAACTGGCTATCTTATCTCAAACTGCCGGAACACAACAATGCTGAAAACATTGTTGTTATGACGTCAGGCTTAGATAAGATGGCGGTAGCTAGCCAGGCGGACTTACAACAAGTCCTACCACCAACGAATCCGAATACAATATGTACCCCCGCTGGGAATCGAACCCGGGACCCCTGGGTCTTATACCGGTGGTTGTACCACTAGACCACAGAGGCGGTTGAATTACAGGTAATTACGGTGAAAAAGAGACGAAACAAAATGAAAAATTTTCTTAAATTCTTGTATTTGTGTTGGGAGAAATAAACGAATATTTCATTTCATTTCAATTTTCATTATCTTCCTTCCTTTTAACTTTTTCTTACTTTCTCAAAAAAGAAAATGAAAAGAATGGCGATTTTGCTGTCATTCCTTTCAATATCACAATGTGTGATAGATAATATAGAGTGAAATATGTGGTTTTGCAATTAATAAACTGTCAAAGCACTGGTTTGGACAACGACCTTGGCTTCCATTCACAAAGTTTTATCGTTCGATATTATTTTTGCCACAAGATGACTCAAAAGTTAAGCATAAACAATAAGAATTAAAATTAGAAACAAATAAATAAAAATTTAATAAAACTTACCTGAATCTACCGATCCTTCATCAATTAGTATTTTTTTAAGAACCAATAAGTATTTTTTTAAGAATCCACATGCGAAACAGATTAGATTTTTTCGGAGTTATAGATCAGTATCAAGACCGAATATAGGTAATGTACTAGGCATACTAAATGTATCGATATTTAGATGGTAGCTTTTAGATTTTTTTTAACCTAAATTCATAACACCTATCCAATATTAATATTTTTCACAATACGGATTGCATTTGATGCGAAAAATAATGTACACTCGGAGCACTAAAGAGATTTTTTAGGGAGTGTTATTTTAAAAAGCATTAGATTTATAGAAAAGGTTTATATCACAAATAATAGAATATTTATAGGTATTTAGTTTGAATAATAAATTGAGACATATTCCTAAAAAACTCTACTGGCCAATGGGAAACTACCAAACTGTACCCACGGATAAGATCGGAATAACAAGGCCGAATATACTATACGGAATGTATCGTTATCTCTATGGTAGCTATTAGCGAACGTGTTGTTACTCCGAGCCCCAGGGGTCGGGATGATGAATGATCTACTCTCATCTGGTAAGTAAGTATACCTAACTTATTTTGTTATGTTTCACTTTCGTTATTTGATTCAAGCCGTTGAAAAGGTTAGATTTCCTTTATTTGTTGGTGTATAAATATTTTGTGACTTTCAACTTTTTCGTTTATTAAGCCAGACTGCCAGATTTAAAAGATTTAACTTAGATTTAGATTTTAACACCTTCCTCATCACCGATCAACTCGAAATAATACATTTTGGTCACATTTATTTATTTATTCATTTAAACAATGCAGGCTTACAGAGTAGCCCAACTCATACAAAAGACTTAATTATTTAAAGAAAAAAATCAAAGAAGTAAATATATATGGATTAAAATAATTGAATTTAGAAAACATATTACACATAAACCCTCAACCGACTACTCTATTAAAACTTTTTTTTTTCTAAACGACGGGGATGTTCTTAGCCTTCATCATACCTGATGTTAAGTATTGATAAGGCTGAAGATGAAAGCGAGCCTCTCACTGAATCCGCAACCACTGAGGACCTGGCTATCTTATCTCTAACTGCCTGAACACAACAATGCTGAAAACATTGTTGTTATGGCGTCAGATTTAGATAAGATGGATGAACTAACGATAGGTTAGATAGATATTAGATAGACGAGTTTATTTGGAAGTTTTACCCGAGTTCTTTTCGTAATAACACATGTGGTGATGCTCCATTTTTAACTCAATCTACCGTACAATTTCTATAAATACTACTAAGTATATTTCTTGACATTGGCAACATTCGCGAATTTTATCGCGAGCAAGCCATTAAGTAAGAAAGAAGAAGATAGGAACGACAAATGTTACATTTTTATTTTAAAAAACGTCTAGTCTTCTAGTACCTAAAAATATCTTATAAAAAAGTGTCGCATAACCTTTTTTTTTAATTATAAACATTATTGCATAAATTAGACTCAGGACGGATCGAAAATAACACAATAATTATATCCTAGATGGACACTAGTACTAGTTCTAACCTCTTTAATACAGGGCTGTCTTTGAATAAATTACGAACTGAATCCCACTTGAACAGCCTATCGATTTCTGTGTGAAATGACATAGACGGAAACGATTTGCCTTTCTATATTAATGGATGTACTAAACAAGGATAGAATTTAACATTTTAAATCCAATTTAAATTTTTAAATACAGTGAGGAAATCTGCTCTTTTAAACTTTCGCTTTGCATTTTAAATATCGAAATTCAAACGTATATTAAACGTGTAGAACCGTTAGTGATGTATTTCACCTACTTAAATTTCCCGACGTTTCTGCCAAGTTACAATTTCCCTGGTCACGGTCTGAATGATTTTGGCATAGAGTTACATCATTTGCGCTTCTACGCGCTTAATACCAGCTTGAATTTCTTTATTATGCAAATATGCTGTTGATTCCTTCATAGAGTAGTCTAGTCTCTGTGGTCTAGTGGTACAACCACCGGTATCAGACCAAGGGGTCCCGGGTTCGATTCCCAGCAGGGGTACATAATTTATTCGGTTTGGTTGGTGGTAGGACTTGTTGTAAGTCCGCCTGGCTAGCTATCACCATCTTATCTAAGTCTGACGGCATAACAATAATGTTTTCAGCATTGTTGTGTTCCGGCAGTTAGAGATAAGATAGCCAGTTCCTCAGTGATTGAGGATTCCCGGAGAGGCTTGCTTTCATCTTCAGCCTTATCAATACTTAACATCAGGTATGATGAAGGCTAAGAGTCTCCCCGTACTTCATAAAAAAAAATGTATTTCTCATGAGGAATGCAACGAAATTTGTAGAAGCATGACACCTTTTCATTTTAAAATTTTATCGGTATAGTTTTGGAATTGCAATTGTTGAATGCGCAGAAATCAGCCCCCCATTTCTAACAATTCTTGTTTATTTTTTACTTTTTCGATAATGACTGTAATAGAAATCTGTAAGCAACTAAAACTCATCATGATCGCACATTCATGATTGTAAAAGTAACAATTCATTAATTGCATTCAAAGTCGAGATTTGTATGGTCTTGAATAATCTGGGGTCTGGTCTCGTATGGACAAAAATCAGAGATCTCAGAGATACGTCTCGCGTATTTTAAAATCATAACTTATAATTATGCAGAATATAAAACCCATAAAGTCTCGGTTGTGCAGAATCGTGATTTTACATTTTTAAAATGTCCATCGATTTAAATTTATTCGTGCCGAATTCGCATCCGATACCGAATGGGGCTCACGTAGCAGACAGCAGACAGCAGCTGTGGCTGTCCGTGACACATGTCGGTGAACAGTGTGTCACCATACAACTATTTTACGAGTTTCAAGTATTTTATATTACGTAGTTTCGTATAAAATATGGTTTTATTTTTAGCTAGTTTAAGCACAGAATTGAAGGAATGTCAATGAGGGCTGACTAAAATTCGTTTCAATTACCAGTTTCGTCGCTGTCATGGCTGCCATACATTATAAAAACTGGCCAAGTGCGAGTCGGACTCGCGCACCGAGGGTTCCGTAAAATATTTTTTTATTATATGTTGTAACTAAAAATTTACGGTTCTCGCAATTTCTATTATCTGTACTATAAGACGTTACTTCGTACCAAATTTCAAGATTCTAAGTTCACGGGAAGTACCCTGTAGGTTTTAATTTCCGTGCGAGTTTCGAAATTTTGCGGCATAAACGGCTGTATCTTTTGATTGCTTTGGCTTAGAAGTTTGATTTTTTCACAGCTCCAAGGGACAGTAGAACTGAGTATTAGATATAAATTTCAGTTTGATACCTCCACGCGTTCCTGAGAAAAACGGTCTTGACAGACGGACGGACGGACAACGAAGTGATCCTATAAGGGTTCTGTTTTTTCTTTTTGAGGTACGGAAGCCTAAAAACAGCTATGACAGCGACAAAACTGGTTGCTAGGTGATTTTTTGTTAGATAATCAGTCTTTGGTTCCATTTCCGGCAGTTTGAAATAAGATAGCCAGTTCCTCAGTGATTGAGCATTCCGGGAAAGCGTACTTATACTGTGAATAATCTATACCTAACATTCGAAACACCCACTCAATTTTGACTTGTAATCTCCTCAAACATGTTCCGAACAACCCGCAAAACCCTTTTCCCGAAACTACGAGAGGTATCGGATAAAAATTTCCCACTAAAATATGCAAATCATCGCAAATATTTATCGTTAACCCTCAGTTGCCGAGCATTCCGCTGAACTATTTCAGAGTATCGCCTCGCGGAATTTAAAGTTGGCCCAACTTTAGATGAGTGATGAAGATACGAGCGTTCAGCGGGGCTTTATTCTATTAATATTGAAAAGGACTTACTTTGAGGTTTCACAAAAAAGTTCAAGGTTTCAATTAAAAACTCGGACGGACGACTGGTTAATAAATATGTTGATGAAATGCTTGATTGGTTTGGAAATGAACTCGGTGTGGTTGTTGGATATTGATGGTGGTTTTGATTAATTAAAATATTAGGGAAATGTTGCAATAGGTAATCGGAAATAATTTCTCCACAGGCATTCCGCAACTCTCGAACATTAAATGGATTGAATGTATCTCTGAGCGTTTTCGCTCTCTGAACTTTTTCTCAGACATTTTAATGTCCCCACTGCGGGGCACTGGCCTTCCTTACGATGGATAAAGAAAATGGCCCATGACCCACGCGAGCCAATGTGGATAGGTGGGTTGTAACGACTGCAAATACAGCCGGGACCAACGGCTAAACGTGCCTTCCGAAGCACGGAGGAGCTCAAGATATTAAATTTTTGGTCACCCATCCTGTGACTTACCATTGCGAAAGTTGATAAGGTTGAAAAAATACTGCGCTAAGAGATGGCGGTAGGTCCCCTAAGGGGATATAATACCTTTGAGTGTCTATAAATATGGACGCGATAACTCTATCTTGAGTGGAGCCAAATTGCATAAATATATCTTTCTGAGAGGAAATGTGATTTGTGCCGGTTGTATATGAGGTTACTTTTATGGCTCTTATTATTATGGTAATAGGAATCAATATGGTTTTGGTAATCGATCACTGTTTCTGCTTTGTTGAAGGATATAGGAGTCTCTAAGTAAACCCCGGCTGTGAACCTTAACTTCTATGTTATAAAGATGATATTAAAGTGGGAACAACTGGGATAACCATAACAAAGTATATACCCGGTGTCGATATTTTGTTTTCTTGTCGATTGAAAAAGTCTCGAACAGGCGGTAAGAATATTATGATGATTAAAAAGTGCTTGATAACTAGCCCTGTTTGAGTAAGAATATTGTTTTCACCTCACACGCTCTGAAAAGGAGGTTTTGCCAATCAGTTTAGGCGTAGAATATCGCTTTTTGCGGAGAATAAGGTATATTTAGATTAAACTTTATGTTTAAAGAATTTTTTACCGGAAGTTGACCGCGGAAACAACTATAAAATGTTCCTCGCTGTTGTGAGGTGAAAAATTGTGTGTTGCGCTCGGCAAATAAAATTTTTAGCATCTTGTAGCTTTGAAATCCTCGTTTCGCTCAGGCTTCAATAGAGGTAACTCGCCGCTAAATAACCAACTTTCCAGCCTTGCATAACAAATAACTATTATTATATTCTTAAATTAATTCCGTACTTCTGAAATCAGAAAGTACGTTATCCTATCAGCATTGGGCCCGCTTGATAAGCTTAGTCTCCATATCTATCCATGAGAACTGCCTTGTCACCAACAATGGAGATATTCAAATGACTGCTGGTAAGGAATAAAAGGAACGTGCCGTGTGGTGACGGCCTAAGAATACAAGTGTCACCACTCCCTCACATGCCTGGGATGTCGTAAGAGTCGACTAAGAGGCTCGATGCATTAAACACCTGTGCGAGAGAAGGAAAACTTGAAACAAACCCTCTACCAACCCGTCTGGCCAACGTGGTAGCAGTAGGCTAATAGCCTCCTATGAACGCCACAATAGGCGTGAGCTAGGAGAGGCCTATGTCTAGCAGTGGACGTCCACAGGCTGATGACGAATAAAAGACTTTGACTTTAGATGTTATTCATAAAATAATATTAATATTTGATAGAAAAGAAGTAGTATTCTATCAGATCTATAGCCACATTGAGAGAGAATCAAAATTAAAAGACGAGACATTTCGTAAAATACACATAAAAATATGTGTCCGTGTGTGTGCCCATGTGTGTGTATTGACATGATATTAAGTAATTACAATCCAGCTGTAGATCGTTCAATAATAATGTTCACCAAAAAAAATATTTAAATAATATGGAAAATATTTTGGATATATTTCAGAAAGTAATGATTTTTTTTTATGCCGCTAGCTTGTATTTACAGCGGTATTCGCGTTTGTTTTAATATTTATGACCAAAATAATGTCTTGACGTTTTATCATACTTTATTATTAATATATTAAATGTGAAACTTTAAATGTTTGATACTCAATCACGCAAAAACGGCTATTCGTATTTCGATAAAACAAAGATAACAAAGGATACATTTCATCACAATATTCCTATGGGAACGGGACGCGGAACACGTGGATGAAACCATGGGCTACTCAAGTACCTATACAATAAATATATTTCCATATTAAACAACAAAACAACAGAAATATTAAAATTTTGTCCGTCTCTTTGTGTGTTAGCTTAGTTAGCTTTACAAATTACAAACTTGCAAGACCTAAAGATACGGTTAGCTCTTTTTGTAGATAAATAACAAACATAAAGATGGAGGTCGGCCTGCTTTCGAAGTTTTCTTGGCAGTATCTTTCTTCGAAAGTCCTCCCAATTTATGAACTGCCAGTAGAATCATTAGTTTTTTCTTTTGTTAATAATAAATAATTTAAATAGAAAACAAATCAAAATATTAAACTCAATACTTGTTGCCATAGTAAAAATTATTAACTTTTAATTAGTAATTATCTAACCGTTTCCGAACGCAATAATAACTTTGTGAAGGTAGACTTATAAGTAGCTAGTCAACCCGTGACAACGGCAACTGAAAAGGTGCCGAAACGTCGGGAAACCTGAAAACCTCAAATAAACCGAAAAATTGTAGTACCAAATATATATTGCGGGTAAATAAATCGCACTCAATATTCTGAAAAAGTGTTTTATTTAAATTACAAACTTCGCTTTGACGTTTAATTCCCGCTTAATCTACATCAATAAGAAGGTAACTACGGCAGGATAGTACACTTTGGTTTGTGCAATATTAAGCATCGTCCTACAAATGAAAGAGCGGAGACAACGCCATAAGAAATAATGATTACCAGAGTTCATGGAAAGAAGAAAAAGTTCTATACGAGACCACCTAATGAATTAGATACAAACTTTTTCCTTGATAAACTTTTTTGTTTAGATTATTGCAAACAAAAAGGTTTAAGCGACTGCTGTGTACGATAAAACATTGAAAAAAAAAAAATGATTTTGTTCTACACTCAAGGCCAAAAAAATCTTAAGCGTGTTTCGACGACCTGTTTGGCGCAGGGGTACCAAGCTCGCCTTCTACGCCAGGGGTCCGGGTTCGATCCCCGGACAAGACAAATATTTGTGTGCATGAACATGTTTATTTGTCTTGGTCTGGGTGTTAAATATGTATATTATTTAAGTATTTACAAAAAGTATATAAGTATGTTTATCCGTTACCATAACACAAGTTCTTCATGAAACTTAACGTGGGCTAGATAATAATTGGTGTAATTATATGAAAATTTAACACGTTACAAATGTGTGTACGGCGTGGAACCCCACCAATAGTAAATAAATAAACTTAAAATACAACATTTCATTGCATAAAAAAAATTACTAAGACAATTGTGACATTAAAAGCAATGCAATTTTGTTCCTTATAAGGGCCGCTGGTCGAGCAATTGCGCTACAATTTGTGGGTGTTAAAAGGTCAGTGCAGGTTCAATAGGTGGTGATTCGTTATATAACCGTTAAAAAAGTACTAAGTAAGTTGTTTTAATAAAAAAAGCATTATTAAATTTTTTTATTTTTTTGTCAACTTTATCTTTTTTCTGATCTATTCCTATAAAAATAATAAAAGTGTAATTGTTTTGGGTACTTCTTTTCGTTACCTTTCATAGGACATCCAACATTACCCTTGAAAACTGATTCCAAATACAGTATACATATTATTATGTTTATATAAAAAAATCATATAAAATACACAGGTATATAAAAAAATCGTAATACTTTTAACGAACGCGTTTTTACTTCCGTATGAAATTATAAACAAAAATACTAAAATAATTAATAAATAT
This sequence comes from Chrysoteuchia culmella, assembly GCA_910589605.1. NCBI lineage: Eukaryota > Metazoa > Arthropoda > Insecta > Lepidoptera > Crambidae > Chrysoteuchia > Chrysoteuchia culmella. Next base: position 17,990,104 of record OU342655.1, on the reverse strand, counting down.
ATGTATGTATGTAAACTTAAGTACGTACGTATAATAAATGTGTTACGTAAAAGTTGTGTTCAATGAACAGTAGGTACTCCCAAAGCATGCTATTATACAATTTTGGCCACTAATACCGTGATCGACCATTCCGAAATTTGCTAACCGCTGAAATCACAAGCTGGATGCGCGAACAATTGCGCCACCAAGCTCAATATCGATTTGACTATTTTGCAAATATATTATCCAAATAAATACAGCCTATAACATACAAGTAGTCGTTTAAACACTATTTAAAGTTATTATTAATCTGATTGAGTTAATTGAAACACTTTCATTCGAACCAAAGTTTTAACGAGGAAGCTCTTGACTTTGTTAATGGCAAGCTATCGAGTTCAGAACTTATGATTTATTACTCACTTAGTTTTTGACAAATTAGTTTCATCATGCGATGGCTCTAGTGATAGCGTAGGTAAGCTAAAAGAGGTCCGATTCGCGCTGTATACATTCGTTATCAGCCATTTTTAATGTCCCCACTGCTGGGACACTGGCCTTCCTTATATACTAAATAAATGTAGAAGCACTATAATAATACTGCTTCTGCTGGAGTCCCCATTATTATGCGCGTGCCCCAAGGTTCAATATTGGGCCCTCTGCTGTTCTTAATATATATTAACGATCTCCCTAACTACGCGAGTAATTTATGTAAGACAGTACTATTTGCAGATGATACATCTTTAATTTTTAAAATTGATAGAGGAAACAATTGTTCTGACGAAGTAAATAGTGCTCTCTCTCAAATCGCACACTGGTTCAACAGTAATAATTTGTCTCTTAACCCTATCAAAACTAAATTTGTTAAATTTACATTGGCATTACAGCATTACTAAATTTCTTGGCATTACATTAGATTCAAAACTACAATGGGATCCACCTATTGAAACCTTGTCGAGTAGACTTAGTTCTGCGGCTTTCGCAATAAGGAAAATAAGGCTCCTAATTGATATTGAAACGGCAAGACTAGTTTACTTTAGTTATTTTCATAGTGTAATGTCCTATGGCCTGTTGTTGTGGGGCTCAGCAGCCACTATAGAAAATGTTTTATACTTCAAAAAAGAGCTGTGCGCGCCATTTACAACCTTCGACAGAGAGATTCTCTTAAAGAATTGTTTAAAGAGATTAATATACTAACTTTGGCGGGACAATACGTTTATGATAATATAGTATATGTAAGGAAACATCACGATTTATTTATTAAGCATAGCGATGTTCATAATTTTAATATTAGAAACAAGAATAAGCTTGCCGATCCAAGATTTCGGCTTGAAAAATGCAGTCGCTCGTTTTTGGGGAAAGGCATAGCCTTTTTTAATAAAGTTCCACAACAAGTGATTGAGCTGCCTTTGCTTTTTAAAATATATGTTAAAAAAGCAAAAGCAAAGCAAATCACAGCAAAATTTTGCTCTTAAGTTAAGATTATTACAAAGTAGATGATTATTTGAAAGACCAAAATGCATGGAAGTGATACTAACATAAAACATGACTATTGTAATTGTATAAAAGGAAAATATTCTAATAACTGAGTATTAGAAAATTTTCCTCTTATATTAAATATGTTTGATTGTAGATTTGTGTTTGGCAAGGACATGTTCCTTTGTAAATGTTGTTGCTTCTGTTAAAGCTGATTAGTTTCTTGCGACCGTTCTTCCTGAAGATGTCCTGAATGGCTGATAGGAAAGGATAGGAATAGGAAATAAAATAATAGGAAAGGATCTTTGACTTTGACTTTGACTTATGGATGGATAAGGAGAACGGGCCATGACCCACCACGCGGGCCCCAATGCGTATTGGTGGGTTTTAACGAATGCAAATGCAGCCTTCCGAAGCAAATTTTGGTTACCAATCCCGTGACCGACCATTGCGAAAGTTGCTTAACCTCAAACATCCCAGGTCGAGCGCATCAACCACTGCACCACTGTACAATGACGTGTAACCCCAGTGCTGAAGCTCAGGGGCCGTACCGCACAAGTGGCGTCGGCATCGAAATCCGCTTCATTTGAAAACAAATGAAAACTTACTAAAGACTAAGAGCAATATGTCAAATCCATCTGTCAAATGATGTCGATGTCGATGCTGACGACATTTGCGCGGTAGTTGACGTTTTCATAACTTAATGTGATACATATAGCAAGGTAACATAATAGCAATTTATTAAATTTAATTAAATAACTAATCATAAATTGTCATTCGCTAGCAGGACACCGGTGTCCAGGGATATCATAACCCAGGGCATTAGAGGTTAATAAATCACCTTGACAGCCATACAGACAAACTTATAACAAAGTGGTAAATTTTAAATAGAACAAACAAAGTGGTATTAGGTTTAATGGTTCCACTTTTACTTCAAAGTACATATTACCATTATCTACCATGCAAAAAGAGGCAAATCCTAAAATTATCATTTTGTTTCTTTAATTATTTACAGAACCCTAAAACATACTACAAGTACTTTGTGCTTATGTCAAATGCACTCAACATTCTCATCTATTAGAGCGACCCAAACTATTATTCACGGGACATTTTTCCTTTTTTTCGGTTACGTTAACAGACTTCAAATAACAATAAACTGGACAAATTGTGGACATCCCTTTTATACAAAAAGGCTTAAGGTTTTAGTAGATGTATGCGTGTGTGTGCTTTTGTGAAAAAACTTGGACGAGTCCGAATCAGTCAGTGAGGATTCCGTTCTACTTTTTTTTATAATAATTTAATAACGATTTCGTATTTTTTTGTAAGAATATTGTTACCAATTTAACATTTTATAGTTAGAGAATGTATAATGGGAATATGTAGATAAGAAAAATATGTGTAGAAGCTCCCACCTCTCATAAAACATACGGAATGTCAGTATATTAGTAAAACGACTATTTGACTTGACATACGAGGGCTGATTGATAAGTATCCGAAACGACGAACTTCAAAAAAAAGATACGCACATAAAAAATGGTACATTACATTTTGGCATCTTTTTGAAAAAAAAACGCCAAATTTGGATTTAATCGAACTTATGGAATTTGTATGACAGTATCTTGAACTTTCTATGTCGTGAATTTTCCTAACAATGGAAAGAACGCGCCTCTACACTCGTCTATGGTTGCAGTCGCCAAACTCCTGAATGAATTGCGGTTCGAATTGCTACTGCATCCACCCTATTCCCCAGATCGCCCCATGCAACTTCCACTTATTCCCAAGGAGGCCAGAGATTTTCAACAAATGATGAAATATTTTTTGCCGTAGATGATTGAGGGGTTAGAAAACATTTTATCAAACTGATGTAACGGCATTGGAGAAGTTCTGGACTAAATGCATTGAGGTATAAGGATACTAAGTTGAGAAATAAAATTATTTTAAATGGATTATTAAAGATTTTCTTTGTCGTTTCGGAAACTTATCAATCAGCCCTCGTAGGTATTAAATTAAATGGGGAAATTAGTCTCCATTAGCCATTTACGGTCATACAAAGATCAAAAAACTTTTTGGTATGTTGGTGTAATAATTATTTTTTTCCGTCATTCTATCTTCTTGTTACTTCTACCATAGGTAGTGAAACATAGATTTATCATCGGATCAAAAAATGTGACCACAATTTTTTACGTTTTTCTTCAACCGACTGACTCGGTTGCTAGGGATGATTGTTGATGCTGCATGCCGTTGTCACAGTAGACTGTGCCGTTTGTAGAGTAAAACGGCCGCTCTAACCGCCTCTGTGGTCTAGTGATACAACCAGCGGTATCAGACCCAGAGATCCTGGGTTAAATTCCCAGCGTGGGTACATGTTGTATTCGGTTTGGTTAGTGGTAGGACTTGTTGTAAGTCCGCCTGGCTAGCTTCCACTATCTTATCGAAGTCTTACGCCATAACAACAATGTTTTCAGCATTGCAGTGTTCCGGTAGTTAAAGATAAGATAGCTAGTTCCTCAGTGATTGGGGATTCCGGGAGAGGCTCGCTTCCATCTTCAGCCTTATCAATACTTAACATCATGTATGATGAAGGCTAAGAGTATCCCCGTACTTAATAAAAAAAAACTGTCAAGTGTTAAATGTATGAGGGCGGTATCTAGTTATAGTAACACGGAGATCAATAATAAATCTAGGTAGTAAAATTAATTCATGAACATGGCAACATGTGATACAAGGGTTATCATTTCATATTGAAGTTAGAAACCCTAAAAAAACATATTTACCAAACTTATTTTTTCTATTCTATTATCATTTCAGCGCTTCAACAAAAGCACCTTTTTATCAGCAACAACAATAATGCTAAGCTCTTTCACATAAAGCACCTGTCACACCTTTCATTTACAATCCGTTAGGTTTTCAAGTCCACAACAGACATACTACATGTCATTACTCACACTGTCAATATTAGTCAATGTAGGTACTGAAGTTATTATTAACCGCCCCTCCAGTTTATCGTTGTTGTATTTTGATATGTCGTAGGATAATTTGATAAATAGAATTTTCGTAAAAATCCTAGTGATATTGTGAAAACACGAACGACAGTTGATAGATCATAAATTATCTCGGTATCCACAAATTCAATTAATATCTTCTAGAATTAGAAATTTTATTAGGCCGTTCAAAACATTATAGTATCATCATCACACACTAGCTCAAGAAACTTGTTAAATGAAATATACTCTACATTTGTACAGTCGATAATAACCTACCGCATACCTATTTGGGGGTGGAACCTGTAAAACGCGTTTTATGGAAGTGGAAAGAGCTCAAAGAGTCTTAATTAAAGTGATGTATTTTAAAATACGTTGTTTTCCCACAAAAACTTTACGAAATCAGTAACTTACTTTCTGTTCATAAATTTTACATCATCCATACTATAGTGAAAAAACACAAAACTATCATGCATGATCCACATATAGAAAAAAGGAGAAGAAAAGATATTGTACTAAACTAACTACAAACTTACTACAAGTGAGAGGGAGAATGTATTGACATTTGAAAAGTCAAGTCGTCAACCAATCAGAGATGTTGTTTTGAACGGTCTGACAACCAATCAGTGTTCTTATTTCATAATAGCCAGCTATTCTTTTCGCAACCTTATTAACCCTTATCTTATCTTAACCCGTTGTTTATGTAAAAACCCTATCTTTTTTCAGTAGGATTAAGAAATGACAACACCATTGTCTAATAATCCGAATTTTTGCAATATCCCTAGGATTTTTGCAAAAAAAAAATTATTTATTTATCCTACGACAGATATTCTCTTAAGGGGAATGTGAAGCCTACTTATTTTATTTGCAACTTTTACCTACTTGTTTATTTATAACAACTTTACTTGGGCTGCGGTCCCTGAGCACAGGGAGGTTATTCTCTAGCCAAACATCATTGATATTGATGGATGAAACATCGGCGTTTGACTATTTTCAATGCCTACTATTTGATACTGGGGCCTTCTGTCACGTGTTAGAGTTTATCATGTCAGTAGCGGATCCTCGCGGTTTTACCCGCGTGGTGCCCGTTCCCGTGGAAATATCGGGATAAAATATAGCCTATGTCACTCGGGAGAAACGTAGCTTTCTAATCGTCTAAGAATTCATGATTTTGTAATTTTTGCATTTTTCAATGCTATTTTTATGCTTATATTATTTATTACTATTTTTAAAAATTTACCATAAGTATGAAAATAGCATTGAAAAATGCAAAAATTACAAAATCATAATTATTGGCAGTTGCATCTTAATCGATCGTTAAACACCTGAAAAGATGTTTCTTTCGAATGCAAGGATATTCCTAGCATTGATGTAACAACGCTGGTCTACAGCGTATTAAAATATAAAAGTATTGAAGAATTTCGACGGTGGTTCGCAAGTCTCGGTAGCTCAGCGGTTAGAGCATTGGACCGGATTTCCAAAGGTCGCGGGTTTGATTCCCGTCTGAGAATTCACTTGTGGCCGAGTTCATTTTTTCCAATATTTTTCTATTTAAAATTTACCATAAGTCTAAGAATTTTCTAATTCGGTCCAGTAGTTCCTGAGATTAGCGCGTTCAAACAGTAGTATAGATATGAACGTTTTGTATCCGTTTCCCCTCACAAAGTAAAAATTTGTTTGACCATTGAGATATATACGACACCTGCAAGCAAAAACATTGTAACTCAGTTTTAGGCAGTATTGAGTTAAGATGATATTCATACTAAGCAAAAAATGCGGATTTTTTACACTTAATATCGTATATAAATTCGTTATAATTTAAAATCGGCAGCGTGTAAAACGTCTTAAAAACATTGTATCTCTGACGTAAAATTATTTTATTCAACAATTTCAAATTTAAAGAACATATTAGTTTCATACAATATTGATTGTATGTCGGAGTTACAATGTAATTTTACATAGTATATGGGGACGAATTTTATTGTAACTCACTAATTATATACAATAAATAATTAAATATATTCATTTATGGCATCAAAATGATACAAGAGTTTAGGTCTTACCACGTTTAGTTATATGGTCAAGATCGATTGGCATTAGGACTTATCCGAAATTGCTAAGATTTTTTTTAATCTTTGTCGTGCTTGTTTTTCCTTGCAGGTGTCGATTATATATGTTTATGGATATGAAATTCCCAAAAAAAGACGTGCTGACCTACACTCGATGATGCTTTATGGCGGATTTAACTAGACGGCTACTGAAAATTTGCAAGAAAAATATCTTAAACGAAATACTTTTGACATTAATGTAAGTTTCTAAAGACAACTATCTCAGTTCCATGTACTTTAATCATTGTTCATGCCAACGAATTATTTAAAGTTGTCAACTTTGATACTTTTCACATTTTGAAGGCACAAAAGTTCTGTCGATTTTTTTTTATTCTTTTTATATAATAACTGGGCTTGCATTTGACCACCATCGTGCTTGCTTAACAAGATGTAGTCTAAGGTGTTGCATGCATGCATCCATAATAAGCTTATTTTAAGAGGGTCATGTTACAAAATAGTATTAGTATGATTGAAACAATACTGCGCTAAAGAGATGGCGGTAAGCATGGACCCTACCGCCATCTCTTAACGCAATATTGTTTAATGTCAGTTTGTATCGGCGCAATGTTGTTATATGTCATATCGTACCGCGAACCTCTTAAAACAAGCTTGTCTTTTAATTGACGGAAGTTTTGTGGCGTCATCGCTCAATCATTCACTCAAACAAGATTTTTATCAATCAAACCTAATACGACGTCTTGTGTCAAATAAAGTGAAGCTTGTAATTTATACAGCATTGAAACAAAAGGAAAACAAAACGTTCTTACGACATGACGGTTTCTAAAAGATGGCGGTAGGCCTGCTGATGTGACATAATAATCCATGACAACAACTTCGATGTGTCACCTATAAAATAGCATAGCGGATCCTACCTTGGAGAAAATACTTCCTTTTTCACCTCAATATACGGTGAAAAGTCCTCCTACAATGTCTATCTCCCCAGAAGAGTTCCATTCTTTCTTATTAGAAAACAGTTCAATATTTTCCTAGAAGTCGGAACGTCGGTAAACAACAACTGTATATGTAACTTTGTTTTCTTATGAATATACATGTCATGAAGTCATATCCGCGTCTAATAAATACGTCGTGGAAACTGTCGTTGGCTGAGCAAAGACGAGTACTGTATGAGATGTCTTGTAATACATTACTACCTAGTAATTTACAGTCTTTGACGTCTTTGACTTTATAGGGATGTCAAAGTCAAAGTATTTTTTTTTTATATAAATAAACTTTTAGATAAGTGCTTTCGAAATAGTTATTTGTTTTCCTACGAACCGTTGAGAACGTTTTTTAACTGCCAAAATCCTTTTAACTGAAAATTTATCTCAGCTTAAGCTAAGCTTAACGTAGACAAGTAAAAAAGCAACAGAATAAATAAATAAAACTATTCTTCTTTCTTATTCACTTAAATATGAGCGGATCAAAAGCTTATCCATTGAATATGTTTCAATTAATCATCAGGGAGGTAATTTAATATTTGAACGTTTTATACTTGAGCTCGCTTCAAGGCTTTCACTTTAATTATTACACTATTTCACTTATTAAAGTTTTTTTGAAGCACAAATGTAACGCCGAGCTGGTAATTCGAAAAGGTAGCTCTTCAGAATTCCACGATCGTAAATGCGGGAGAATGTAACTGAAATAAAACCTCAATGCAAAAACGGTTTTCATGTTAACTACGTCAAAAGAACGGTCCAGTCATGTACATTTAAAGCGCCTTTTAAAAAAGATCTCATAGCCTCATCAGTGGTTATTCGCTCTTTATCGCAACGCTCGTGAAAATGGGCGCTTCCTTGTTTTTTTTTCCTTTTGCCAACCCTATGTGCAGGTAATGACAGCGAAATGATGACGCATGGCAGAAACGCCATTCAACGAGCATTTGCAACGTCATGACAGATAAGCGAATGGGAACGCTACGATCGGGCGCAAGCGATAAGAGCGGGCGGGTATTTCTGGGAATATTTTTTAAGTCTGTGTTGATATGCTTTCTTACTAAACAACTCGAACAGAGTGTCAAACTAATATGTTATTTTTGTTACAGGTAAATAATTCGTCGTAATATGAGGCTAATGAAGTATCGTACGTAAGTAATCCAACAAATTAGAATGAGTGAAATAGTAGGTAATTGATATCGTTCGATTATGTACACTCAATCAAAGCAAGCTCTTTCCAGTTTATTTAGAAATCAATTTTATCTAGTCATCAAATTTTCAATAATAAAAAAATAACTAAGATTTTTAATGTATTCACAATAAAAAAAAACAGCGGTAGTCCATAAATCGATCCGATCGATCGTCCGTTTAAAAGGACGCCTCAAGTGGGTTAATGAGTAGATACGCGTACTTACGCAATAATTTTCACAATATTTTCTCTACTACAATTATGTACTTAGAGCTTAACAAACAATAAAAAAGAACAAAAAAACACTCGCTTTCCTCTCGGTTTTTATACCAAACATTAAGAAACATTACAAAGTAAAAGCAGTGATGAATGCAAATGTCTCTATAGCAATGAAATTGCGTATACCATTGTGGGGGCTTTCCTCTGTTACAAAAAGCCTATCGGCGCAGTTATTGTTATATTTTAATACGTATATTGAATCGACATCAGTCATTTTCAGTGTCCCCACTGCTGGGGCACTGGCCTTCCTTACGGATGGATAAGGAGAACGTGCCATGACCCACCACGCGGTCCCAATTTGGATTGGTGGGATAACGACTACAAATGCAGCCGGGACCAACGGCTTAACGTGCCTACCGAATCACGAAGCAACTCAAGATAGTAAATTTTTGGTCACCCATCCCGTGACTGACCGTTGCGAAAGTTGCTTAACCTCAACAATCGCAGGCAAAGCGCGCAAACCACTGCGCCACGGGCTCCTCTGTCCACTTTATTGTTGTTCATTACGTATATTGAATGAAACAGAATAAATTGGTAGTGGTGCTGTCATCGTCATTCAATCGTATGACGATATTTTTTTAACCTCGATTGTACAAGAATAGTGGTTATCGAATTTCGGCAATTTCGTGTTGTATTAGACGTGTGTATTTTTCATGGGTCGTTTCACTTGGATTATTTAAGTCTTTTGACTTAAAGAAAGTCCTTAGTAGAAAATAAGAGTTTTTAGAACTTTAAGTTTTATGCTCATTATAACTTTTGTTTTATTAAACATGAGACTGATCTAAACAGAAGGCAGGCAGGCAGATACACCCAATATTTTTGTCGTTATTTTGCAGAATTGGGTTCTCAGCAGATTCTGACTTTAAATCCATAATCCATGCAGATAAATCGAAGTTTATAATTAATCGTTCAATCGGTTGGCCGGTGCTCATATGACGTCATGAATCGGGGTCCGTCATTTTGGCTGTTAGTTGGTCGTTTCGAAGTACAACAGTCGATGTAAAATTTTCATAAATCTGTATTGTCTTCGCCTAGGTGAGACTTCAGTTTTTGGGAATTCCAAAAATTACATTCTGTTCTAGTTATTCAGGTTACATTGAATTTCTCATATCGTGAAATTATTCAGGCGAGTACACTTGCGAAAAAAAATTGTTAAGTATGTCTTTAGGCGGCCACTACATTTTGTCAAAGTTTAATCGCGCGCCACGAATTTGCGCACAACATGACCAACTTGTACAGTGACAAGTGACAAGGCTTATAACAAACGTGGACGGCGGCGTTGTTACTGTCAAAATTGTCGTAAAAACAAAATGGCGGTGTCAGCTTTTTTTGCCACGATCAGTGCTTTATCGCAGTGTACACTTAAGACTACAATGTGATTGGCGTGAAACTCCTCTGCATCTTAATACTGTTTAAGAACACAGATCCACCCTAAGAACGCTCGGCTTAGTTTGAAAACAGAACAATGTAGTGATGTAACATACACATTTACATTCATCATGGTATAAGTTTGCTTATTTACCCAGCCCCAGTATAATTTACAGCGTGACAAGGACAAAGCCGCGGAATTAATTTCCCTTTGGATGTCATGTTGATCGCGAAAGCCGAAGAGTATAGTCACAGTAGATATATAAGCTAAAGCAGTACTGAAACTAAGTACATACGTTTGAAGTGAGTGCACTCACACAGACACGCGCCCCACCAACAAGGCTCTAGAGTTGGATGCTGCGGGATATGTGAAAGTGGAACACGCTCCCTTTCTCGCTCTAGCAAATGACGGTTCTGAGCAAGAGAAAAGGATAGCAGCATAGGAAAGTGCTGTTCCGTGCGGCTAGATGTGTCATGATCCTGACCCTAAGCGAGAGCTTTGTAGAGATGTAGGTTACTGCTCGTGTATGTGTGAGTGCGCTCGTTTCATTCGCTTGTATATAGTTACAGTACTGCACTGGCTTCTATATTGACTGTAGCATAGACTAAATCGTACGACACAAATATTTGTTGTGTACATGCAATTGAAACTAAGACTGTTTTAATCAGCAACATTATTTAAGCTCAAACGGATGATTTAGCTAAAGTACATACATGATGACGGTATTATTTGAAATCTGGACGAGTACCTAAGTTGGATTATAGAGTAAACAAGTTCGCCATAAACTGGCAAAAAAAAAATTTTACTTTGTATTTGCCCTTTCCGATAATATCCGTTTATCATCCCGACCTTTATCTCAAAGAATTTTGGTCCTAGAAGCTGTTTTCTTATTGCAAAGTTAAATATATAGTCGACAGAATCGCGCTGAAGAAATGGTAAGTGGTGAAGGTATTAAGACCTTTTCCTTGAATTCGTCATCAGCCATTTTTAATATCCCCACTGCTGGGGCACTGGCCTTCATTATGGATGGTAAGGAGAATGGGCCATGACCCACCACTCGGGCCCAATGCAGATTGGTGGGTTTTAACGACTGCAAATGCAGCCGGGACCAACGGCTTAACGTGCCTTACGGAAGCGCTGAGGAGCTCGAGATAGTAAATTTTTGGTCACCCATCACGTGACCGACCGTTGCGAAAGTTGCTTAACCTCAACAATCGCAGGTCGAGCGTGCGAACCACTGCGCCAATTAATAAGCCTAAATAAAATAGGCCATAACATAAATAAGCAATTTGATTAGATTCCTAACCTAGAGACGTCAGAAATATCCATACGGGTCAACGTACAAAAACATTTTTCCATATTGCCTTGGTTGTGACTCGTTGGCGTTGGCATTGTTTCTGATTTCATAACTAGAAGTGCTCGAGCTAGCCAATCTCTCGTAATTCTTGAGATTGGCTTGTTAATCCACACAGTACAAAACAGATGTGTGCAGTATTGTATTGTTGCTTTGTTATGTTTAGCTATAATAATATTTAACCGCCTCTGTGGTCTAGTGGTTACCACCGTTATCAGACCCAGGGGTCCCGGGTTTGATTCCCAGGGGGGGTACATATTGTATTCAATGCTTCTGTTGTAAGTCTGCCTGGCTAGCTACCCCCATCTTATCTAAGTCTGACGCCATAACAACAATGTTTTCAGCATTGTTAAAGATTAGATAGCCAGTTGCTCAGTGATTGAGGATTCTGGGAGAGGGTCGCTTCCATCTTCAGCCTTAGCAATACTTAACATCGGGTATGATGAAGGCCAAGAGATTCCCCGTCGTTCATAAAAAAAAAACTAGTCGAAATAATAATAAAACATTTATTGCACACGCCTTAAGAATTTACATTACAAAGAAATTACAGAAAATAAACACACAATAAGCGGCCTTATTGCTACATAGTTATCTCTTCCAGGCAATCAGGGGGCCTACCGCCATTTCTAAGCGCAGTATTGTTTAAATCTTACCAAGCTATTTCGTACTACGAATCTCTAAAAGTAAGCTTGTTTTTTGACAGAAGTTTTGTGACGTCTTTGCTCAGTCATCGCCTCCAAAGTGAGAAGTGTGTCAAAATGTGACAAGTTCAATAAAAACAAAACGTTCTTATGACATGATGGCTTCTAATAGATGACGGTAGGCACACAGGAAACAGTGACTTTTTAATTGAGGAGACATACAATGCATGTTCTAGACTCAATCCTATATACTGATTTTAATAGCTATCATTAACAAATATTAACTACTTATTTACTTCTTCTTTTACTGAAAACTGGTTTGAAAAGATCTATGTTTCCGTATTTGATCTCCTGCTTCCTGCTGGAGGCAAGTAGATTTTCTATATGGGCTCAAATCTAGGTATAAGGTGTTTATCATTTTCTGGACATAAGTGATATATCTAATAACTTTGGGACAAAATGGCGTATGTAATATTGCCTTGACCTAATAACAATGAAATAAAAAGAAACATAATGTACTCGTATAATGGTAAACAATAAAAGTTACTCGATGAAATAAGACATTGTAGACCCAAAATATATTTGTAACCAATCTTGCACTTAACACAGACATGCTAACTAAGCGTTTCTGTTCGCCAGTTAAGCGTTTAGCCAATCAATCTTCTCTCAAAGTCGTTTATGTCACTCGCCGCTGAAGCTCCTTCACTGATTACCGTAACTCGCGACTACCCGGTTAAGCCCGTAAGGCATTAGAATCATTGGCTTCACTTTTTTACTATTACGCTATTCCTTTTGCATTGTATAATGAGTAAAAGAGATGCACTGACATTAATTTAGAAAACTAGAGGTAGTAATAGCCCCGAAACGGTAAAATTAGTAGCCCTCAGCATACCTGATGGTTAAAGTAATAATAAGGTTGAAGATGAAAGTGGTGGTGAACACCTTTCTACAGGAATCCTTGACGACTGAGAAGCTGAATACCTATTATCCTATCGTTCACTGTCGGAACACAACAGTTCTGAAAACATTGAGCTTTCATCATCCCTAATGTTTAGTAAAGATAAGAAGGAAGGTGGAATCACAATGGTCCTGGAACCTACAAAGAAAACAAAGAATCAGACTGTCTTATCTTTAACTGCCTGAACGCAACGCTGAGACTAAGCAGGCATCATGCATAATCTATCGTCAATGGCCGGTTTTAGGCGAAGACGATACAGATTTTTGCAAATCAACCATCGCATGGCGACCTAATGAATCTGTCGTACCGTAGAACGGCCATGTCGCAGCTATCCCGAACAATTTGTACCGCGACCATTTTGAACAGACTGCTTTTCATTCTTATTCATCATCGATTGTGTTGTGCTATAATTATGGTAAACCACTTACCCAGATCCTTCTAGCACTCATCCATGGGTATCCTACTAAACGATGTCCCTTTCCGAATCCTCACTACTCAAGTTCTCCGTCTTTAGTTTATTTCCCTCGTACCGTCTCACCGAATCCATTGATCAGTGTTGCCAACCTATGCCGTGTCCCGTCTTCTTTCCTTCCTCCTCCCCCCTCGCCTATCGAAATACGTTTCGTTTTACAGGTTACCTGTGGGGTTAGCACGAATAACTTTCGAGTAAGTATCGAGGAAGTAAAGTAAAAAAATGTATGATACAGTATATCATACATTTTTTGATGTATGATATATTCCAGAGTTCCTACCGGACGTAAACGGAACTACATATTCCTATAATTTTTTTGACATTACGTGCTCGATACAATTTCGATTTATGCCTGCTTGCCCTACTGAACTTATTTTCGCTTTCGCGTCAGACCAGACTATGTTATTTATATCAGACGCACTCTGCTATGCATAGAATCATTTTTCAAGCTGGATTAAAACTGCGTTGCCCGCTGCCCCAAACGGTTTTTTTTAATTAATTATTGTTCGAGATGTTAAAGCAGAAAATCTGTTGAAAAAAATCCACGATCATGTATTACTTCTTGTGCTGCTGACCGTACATGATTCCTAAGCGGAGTGCGTGATGGATACCGCGGCTCAACTGGCAATCAAACTCCACTCCCGATCGCTTCCCAAATTTAAGATGTCCGTCGTAACGGCCGGTCATTCACTGGGATTCCTTGACCTACTTTTTTGACATCCTTCATTTTAGCGAATATAGTTAGTACGAGGTAGATACATTTTTTTCTAGATTAGTTATAAATATTAGTATCAAACGGTGGAAAGTCGACTGCCTCAACAGTTTCCATTACGGAATTTGATCAGTACTATAATGTACTGTTGTCTGATCGTCATCAGCCATTTTCAGACTCCACTGCTGACCTTCCTTACGGATGGGCCATGAACCACCACGCGGGCCCAATGCGGATTGGTGGACTGTTACGAAAAGCAAAAGCAGCCGGGACCAACGGCTTAACGTGCCTTCCGAAGCACGGAGGAGCACGAAATAGTCAAAACCGCGTAAGGGGTATATTTTTGGTCACCCATCCGTGACGGACCATTGCGAAAGCAGGCCGAGCTCACGAACCACTTTTATATGACACACGCACACACATACACGTCAAACATTCCCATGAAAGACTTGCATGTTTAAAATTATAAATAACTTATTAAATAAAGATAATAATATCTAGAACATAGGCAGCGTGAACGGAATTAAAGCCATATCAGGGTAGTTTAATCTGTAGTGAATTTATAACCGGAACGTTGACGATATCGAGGTCATCTACTGTGTAATATTTAATAATTTGATCAGATAGGTATTTCTATGTAGCCAATTTCATGCTTGGATAAATTTTCAGGAGGAAGCTGAATTCCTCTGCCACCACTGACAACCAGCCTGTGTCTTCATCTACCTATCTAAATTTATGGACTGTATTTTTTGTGTGATGCACCAAAACAAAGATTAACCACAAGAAAACGATTCCCCTTAACGCAATATTTGCGTTATGTTGATAAGGATGGATAAGAAAAACATCAATACATAAAAATATTAATATTAAATAACTATAGAAAAAAATATTTAAATCAAAAGCATATCAATGAGCTTGTTTTGAAAGAAGCGCAGCCGTTGATGAAACGTAAATTAATTAGTTTATTCGAGCCGAGATAAAAATAATTGAGCGCCTTTCGGTTCGAGAGGTGGCTTTTATCGCGCTAATTAACGGCTTTTTAACTTCCTATGATAAAATAAAATGTTATTTTGAAGAAGAGGAAAATGAACTAATTTTAATGTTCGATTATTGCACTACGCTACAAGTGGAATGGTTAACGTACGAGGACGTTAATGTGCGATATTAATTTTTATTTATCATTATTAGGCATCAGAGGAGCCCGTGGCGTAGTGGTCCGCGCACTCAGCCTGCGATTGTTGAGGTTAAGCAACTTTCGCAATGGTCGGTCACGGGATGGGTGACTAAAATTTACTATCTCGAGCTCCTCCGTGCTTCGGAAGGCACGTTAAGCCGTTGGTCCCGGTATTTGCAGTCATTAAAACCCACTAATCGGCATTGGGCCCGCGTGGTGGGTCATGGCCCGTTCTTCTTATCCATCCATAAGGAAGGCCAGTGGCCAGGCACCCGCAGTGGGGCCATTAAAAATGGCTGATGACGATTAGCCATTTTAGCGCGCCCACAGCTGGGCCGAAAGCCTCTTTATGGATGGGTAAAGAATGGGATCATGACCCACAATATATGCTATAAGTTGACTGGTGTCTTTTTACGAATGCTGAGGCAACCAAAGGCGCGCATTTCGAAGACGTACTTCAGAGCTCGATGTAAAACAATATTGGTTCCCTTTTAAAACAATCGCCGGGAACTCTTACCACTGCACCACCAAGCTACTCATTTAATTTTCGTTCTCATTTAACCACTTTGTATGCCGGAACTTAGATCCACGCGAGACACAAATGATTTTCTATTGTGTTTAGAATCCCGACATATGAGCAGTTTAAGGTATAATAAACCGAATAGTGCGAGCCAAGCTAGTTCGCACTCGATTTTGGACTATTTTGTACTCTTTTTAGTGGAAAATAAAACTCCGTTTCACTCACTCATTCCTCGCTCATTATGATTTTGCAGTATAGCGAATAAAACTACGAAAACTAATTTTGCATGATGGAAAGATGAACAACTTATAAAAAAAGCGTATACAAAATGAGAGGTCTTACTAAGAAAAGAAAATCACAGATAATCATTATTGAGATTCTCGTCATTAATTTATTTACATTATTTCCGAACTATATCTTATTAGTCTCAGAACAGCCATTATTCAATGGTTTGATTATATTATTACTATCGAAGGTATAATCTTCTATCTGTGAAAGGAAAATCTTATTTCAGTTATATCTGTAATGCCTCCATCACGGACGGTCATATCTCGTGTCGGATCAGTCTCGTTACCTCTCACATCTCTTTTGTCATCTTATTTATCATCGGCCTTGGCTACCCTAAGGGCTTGTTCATATAACGCTAACACATCGAACATACAACCGCTCTCAATTATAATAAGCAAATTCTCATTGGGATTTTATTAAATTTTGCTATGAGTGTGTTTTGTTTACTTTCGCTCAAACTTAATCCACTCTTAAAAAAGGTGCCATTTCAATTATTGTGATTTCATTTTGTTGACCTGTTTGGCGCAGGGGTACCAAACCCGTCATCTGTGCCAGAGGTCCCGGTTTCAATCCCCGGACAAGACAAATATTTGTACGCATGAACATGTCTATTTGTATCTGGTCTGGGTGTTTAATATGTATATTATGTATGTATTTACAAAAAAAGTATTTATGTATGTTTATCCGTTATCTAGTATCCATAACACAAGTTCTTTATGAAACTTAACGTGGGCTAAATAGTTGATGTTTTTGTATGCAATTGTTTATTTATTTTTATCCGTATGGTGTGTTTTTATAATTAACTAGCGGCTGCCCACGGTTTTGCCCGCGTGGTTCCTATTCCCGTGAGAATATCAAAAAAGCTTTTTTTACTGCTCGTCTACATCGTTAAAGGATCACGTATGCAAAATTTCAGCTTAATCGAATCTGCCGTCAGTCAGTTACGGTATTGGTTTATTAGTATGATGATAAAAAAATACTTGATTTTCTACAATACTTTGGTCAACCATGCGCTTACTTAGTTAAAAGAATGAATAACTTTAATTGGATTTGGACGTCAAAACAACAATATTTTCAGCATTGTTGTGTTCCGGCAGTTCAAGAAAGATAGCCAGTTCCTCAGTGGCTAAGGATTCCGGGAGAGGCTCGCTTCCATCTTCAGCCTTATCATTAACATCAGGTATGATAAAGGCGAAGAGTCTCCCTGTCATTCAATAAAAAAAAACAAGCAAATTTTGTTTCGAGTTCGTATAAAAGTAGTTACAGCCAGGTTAACTTTTTATCTAGTTTAGATTGTATCTTTAATTAAAAGGCTGAGTATTATAATGATATTAGTAATAAAGCAAACTACCAGGGGGGCTACGCTCTAAGCAAACATCGACGCTGTTGTCATGGCTGAATGACACATTAGCTGTCAAATAGTATTGAAAATGGGACGATTAACCGTCTCTGTGGTCTAGTGGTAACAGCCACCGGTATCAGACCAGAGGTCCCGGGTTCGATTCCCAGCGGAGTACATACTGTATACGGTTTGGTTGGTGGTAGGACTTATTGTATGTCGGCCTGGCTAGCTACCACCATTTATCTAAGTCTAGCGCTATATCAACAATGTTTTCAGCATTGTTGTGTTCCGGTAGTTAGAGATAAGATAGCCAGTTCCTCAGTGATTGGGGATTACGGGAAAGGCTCGCTTCCATCTTCAGCCTTATCAATACTTAACATCAGCTATGATGAAGGCTAGGAGTCTCCTCGTTGTTAATAAAAAAAGGAAAAAGATCTTAGCTGTTTCAGACGTCAATATCAAAGATGTTTGCTTAGAGGATAACCTATCTGGAAACACGTCTTGTCTTAATAACACTAAAGTCATTGGTCTGCACAAACCCTTACTTTTTCTAAGTGGGCAATATGTCTCAGTCCTGGATGTAATATCTTGTTTCGTAGGATTTCGTTCATCTTTCACGTTTACATTATTACTAGCAAATGGCTCGTTTGGACGGTATGATGGAGGAAATATTATAATGTAAAAAGTGGCTGCTTGTAACTTCATCCACGTGGGTATATTTTCATATGGTACCTAAAATGGCCTAATACGCATTTTCAAGCACATACGTCCATAAAAAAAACCTCATGGAAACATTCGTTTAAGGTCAGTTTATGAATTGAGAATTTCAAAATAAATTTATAATTATATATACCTAATATACGTATTAAACACCCAGACCAAGACAAATAGACATGTTGCACGCAAATATTTGTGCGGACAAGACAAATATTTGCGTGCATGAACATGAACAGGATCGAACCCGGGACCTCTAGAGCAGAAGGCGAGGTAAGTACCCCTGCGCCAAACAGGTCGTCTAATAAAAACGTCTCACATTTTGCGTTAAGTCGACTTAACGCAAAATGTCGATGAGTGATGTCAACTTGAAAATTGCAATTCAGAAACTGACTATTAGAGGTATTTAGTTATGTAGTGATTACTTACTGGCTCAAGACATCATTCTTTACAAAAGTACCAAACAGCCTAATTTATAATATTTTTAAGTCTTTAATGAAGGCCTTATATCTGTCAAATGCTCTAGTGGTCGATAGACACTAGAACTTGTAGAAATGGGCTTGAAATGTTGTTTTGACAAGCAAATTCAGCGTTGTTTGAATGGGATTCAAAAAAGGCTTCATCAGAAGTAAGGATAAGCCACATCGGAAATAATCAAATGTTTGTTCACGAATGCCCTAGCCAATCGGCTCACAAGGTCAGCTATAGCGTGCGAACAAGTCCCAAGACATATCTTCGGATAGGGTATCGAGAGTCACCGCTGTCTCTTCGTGGCACCGGCCCGGTTTACGATTGGCCGTAAATCATGAATTCGCAAACGATCCGACGATGTTTTATTGTGGAAAAAACCGGGTTACAACATACGGCTCGGAACAGAAATACGACTGAGGTTTATTATTTCTATGGTATGTAAAGATTTGGTGGTTTAAGGTTCGATAAAAATAGCTCTGACCTCTTAAATTCTATGATAAGTAAAGGATGACCTAGTCTAAGTTCTGATAAAAATTGCTTTGTTCCTTGAAATCTTTAGATTATACCTTTTGAGTTGATTTGATAAAGACTTACGACATTAAAGGTGATATTTCGACTCCCAAGTCCCAAAGCAATTTCGTGTTCATCAGTAAATTTTACAAAGGCTTGCAAAAAATTTTGCTGGCCCTGTAGAAAAAAAATGTTGTAGGGCGTTTAAGATAAATTATGATAATAACCCACAGACAATACAATCACAAATTTTAATATTCATAGCCATAGAGCAATCGCGGCTTCCTAGTCGTTAGTGTATAATAATAATACAGTGTTGTTTTATATGTAAAGCGCAGAACTGCAATTGTGTGCACATTTTCTTCAATTGTGTGCACATTTCCCCCAGGGAAAAACACCAGGACTATTTTGAATAGAGAAATAGTATCTAAGGCTACTCCCTTTACGCGGCATGGAAGCCGCGTTGCTCTATGTTCATAGCAGCAATATTGTTCCGGGTTGGAATCTAACGCACGATGGCAAAGTAAACAGTACATTTAGTACCTATCCTAAAAACTTAATGTTCTAGGCTAGAGAGAAACATTCAAGATCCCTTACAGAATATTGGTTCACGTCCAATTCTGCCGTTAAACGATCATTATCTAGCCATTCTAACGACCACTATGATACTTAAAGAGAATCTTAACTGAAACGTATAATACTTTATCTGTAATTAAAATTATATGAGACCTGACATAATCTAGTCTTTTATAACTCTTTCTATGGGGCAATAGGGGAATTTTCTGCTTGATTGGAGCCCCTTGATGTGAAAATCCATATAAGTAAATGGATGTCCAATAAAATAACTAATAAAGGTTCGCATATGAACAGTCTTTAGACCTGAGAATTTAAAAGAATGAATATATATAATGCTTTGAAGAAGTGGAGGAGTTCTTAAGTCTGCTCGATATTGAGACGGTTAAGCAATTTCGTTATGGTCGGTCAGGTTATAGGTGACCAAAAATTCTCGTGCTTAGCGTCAAGTCGAAGACTGCATTTTTTATGAACGACGAGGAGACTTTCATCATTCCTGATGTTAAGTATTGATAAAGCAGAAGATCGAAGCAAGCCTCTCCCGGAATCCTCCATCGCTGAGGAACTGGCTATCTCATCTCTAACTGCACGGAACACAAAAATGCTGAACACATTGTTGTTATGGCGTCAGACTTAGATAAGATGGTGGTAGCTAGCTAGACGGACTTAGAACAAGTCCTACCAACCAAACCGAATACAATATGTACCCACGCTGGGAATCGAACCCGGGACCCTTGGATCTGACACCGGTGATCTGGTACCACGTGACCATAGAGGCGGCATTTGGAGGATTTATCAATCCATTCTTACTTTCCAACGTGCAAAGGGTTTCTTTTGGGATACAGTCCAGATGCACATGTGACAAAATTCTCTTTTGCCTGAGCAGTAGGAGCAGTAAAGTTGTGTAGCGACACCTACTGACGCGCTTCATAACACGTATTCATACACATATTCATAGTATTCATATGAGGCAATCACAAAATTTCTGGTGGAATTAGAACCACATACGAGTCAAATTAAAGTCCTATAAATATATGGTCCTCCTTGACATATCCGCCAATGGCGAACCTGGACTAAATTCAATCGTGTGCACGGATGTGACTTGCAAAGCCAAATATGGTTTTAAATGTCCTGTTGCAAGGCGCACAGTGCAACTGGCCATCAGCATTGTAAGTATAGATGTAGGAAAGCTTCGGACTGGTCTTTTTGTATAGGCGTTTTGCATCCAGATCTTCTATGCGATGCTTTTCAAATTCAGTTACAATGTTATAAATGTGAAAGTATATCAGTATGTTTATTTGTTTGTTACTCTTTCACGCAAAAACTACTGTACACATTTGGATGAAATTTATCCCGATATTCCCACGGGAACGGGAACCACGAGGGTAAAACCACGGACGGCCGCTAGTATTACATAACATTACCTAGTTTTTTATTTGACACTGTATGTTCACCGCAGGGAAAAGTCGTTTAATGGAAATGTAATCAGGAATAGCTTACGCGACGATTAGTCACACCTAGATTATCAGGCGGCGAATAATCGCTAAAGTCGATTAGCGTCTCAGACGTACTTATCTCGATAACATTGTCATTCGGTTGTCATTCTGCTTGATTTCCCGTGGCGCGTAGCTTAATCCCCAAATCCAACAGGGAAATTATTTATTGCCGAAGCTTTTGTTGGCGCCTGTACCTATCGACACGGCGTCACGGAAACGTGATAGCACTTCTTAATTTGCAAGTTGACTTTCACGCTCTTGACTGAGATGTTAATTCGGTTCCAGGTTCATCATTAAATTTCGTATTCCGCTTTCGAGCACAATAATTTCACCAAATGATTGTAAGGCGATTTGAGTTTTAGTAGGCAGAAATTTTTATCAAGGCTTTTTAAAAACCACTCACCTGACGTTCACACCCGGAATGATAATGTTTTGTATTTCATCATTAAATACAGAATGATACTAAATTATTACCACTTAGCTTTGCGCTTAGTGGAGGCTGAGTGTTAGATAAGAGCCAACCACACATACTTAAGGTGGTACCCTGACCGAAAGTGGCGCCGCGTTGAATTTTATTTAATATCGTAATTCTAATTCACAATTTTAATAGAAGTTTACGTGGAATTTTTAGAGCCCATTGTCTTGTATTTTTAGAAGGTATCGCTACATCTCGTCATAGTTATTCGTAGAAGTAGATAGCAAATGTGTCAAAAACGGCCACTTTTAGCAGTTTTGCTATCTACTTCTAGCAGTGACTACGAGGGAATGTAATGATACCGTCTAAAAATACTAGACTATGGGCTCTAAAAATTCCACGTAAAGTTTTATTAAAATTGTGAATTAGAATTACGATATTAAATAAAATTCAACGTGGCGCCACTTTCGATCAGGGCACCGCCTTAATCACGCCTTTATCTAGCAGGGGTAGACATAGATTATACTCGTACTTCTTTACACTTGCTACGCTTTCCTTGTTTGTATGTCCTTTTCTTTTATCACATCCTTTATCATATTGAAGCTGAATTCTGAACGTTGGTTTGCCTTTTCTTAAACAATAAAACTGATCTGATCGAGAAATGTTTATTTAGTTCTGTCCCGTTCTGTAATTGTGGTCGCATCCATGTTGAAATTGCTTGTACCATTACGAACTTAGTTCGGAATGTGCCGTCGAAAATAGTTTTGATGCACAGCTAGCTCGTGCTACTTTTGTCTCCGCAACTATTTTGTCCCTGGCATCAAGTCTACGGGCTTGTATGAAGACGCGCATGTAGCGACGCGATAACCGTGAGACTTTGTGACGAGGCATACAACCTCGTGATAATCCTGGCAGTCCCTTTTGCCTTTTTCTTTCGGCATCCTATTTCTAAATTCAAAAATTACTAGCAAATCGTCTTTTGACTTCTGTCAAAAGTGATCTTTGTCGGAGATTGAAAAAAATGTAAAGACGATTTTGGGTTTTCATTTAAAATAAATTATCTTTAAAGGGTTTTCGAATATTTTATTACAAATTAAAGTGTTAAAAGTGCTCTCCGCGTGCTGACCGTCGTCGCAACTTTTATGTCTGTGGGAGGCAACCCCGCGACTCGACTGTCGCCACGTCTATTGGTTTCAGTGCAACGACAAAAAGTTGCTAAATGCGGAAAATTATAGAATAGAATAGAATGAGTTATTTGTAAAATGCAGGTGTTAGTATTAGACTGGGGAAAATCCCCGCAGGGAAGCCTGGCTTCGGCCGGGAAAGGTCGCCCAGGATTGTGGTGGAGACTGCAACAACGGCCCCACATTTATACAATCCTGGCTATATGCAGCCGGAAACCGGGGGGGGGGTTTTAGTGGGTATGCCTACCAAAGGAGAGCCCCACATAACCCTATGGTCCACCAGCGATAGGGTATGCATAAGGCGCATATCCGCCTCGAAAAAAATAAAATAAAAAAAAGGTGTTAGTATTACAATGAAGCCAGTTGTCAATTTTGTTAGTGTATCACTACATTTCCACCTTAAATGATAAGGTATACAAATAATTAGGACGTAACATCGCAATACAGTTATACAATGTCAAACAATTACATTTTCATGAATAACTTAAACAATTAAAAATAATAAAAAGGTACTTTTTGTCACATTAATTTAAAAAATTATAAAAGAAACATGAAAATTTAATAAAATAAACGTATACAGAAAAAGTTGTGTTGCTGTTGCTGTCGCTCTCGTGTACGAGCGCGAGTACGATCAGTCTGTCAAACGCGGTCATGAGCGCTTCCAATGGACAGTGTGCACAAAAACTTAGAACTACCTACGCATGTCACGCCTTACTCTCTGCCCCTGAGAACTCTTATATCACTCCTAATAATGGTGGTTTTTGTAGCCCAAATGTAAAAATCCTGACCTGCTATTGATCAATATGACTGACAGCAATGAGCTTTTAAAAACTACGAAAACCTCAACAACTAAATACGCGTTCAATATGTTGGACTTTTCAATCAATTGCTTTTTTATTGCCTGGTGATCTTACAGTAGTGACGTCATTTCGTAATGTATACGCCTACGCCTACATCGAGTTAGTGGTCTATCAATACTGTGTGAAGTGAAGCGAATAGCTCTCAGACGATATTAATCGTAGCGCTTTAAGGGTCATATAAAGGTCATATAACTGTTGCCATTTCGAGATTAAGATTAGTATTTATTATTTACCTATCCCAATCGTGATGGCGCAGTGACACCTTCGATCAAACCGCAGTATAATGATACATACAGTATTTTATCTTCGTACAAAAAGTCCGTTCGCGAGTCATACCCGAGGCGCTCTGTCTCAGCGAGAGCTCGGTCAGCCCGGCAAGGGACTCACACTCGAATGCGCCGCGCGGTAACGAACGCACGCTGTGAAAGTTTTGTACGCACTAAGCGTGTGGTAATGGATAATTTATGGTGGCGGGTACCTATTATGTACGCGCGGTGCAATAATAATGATTAACTTTTATCAAACAAAATACTGAATGTTTTTTTAGACGCCCCCTAGACACTCAGCAAATAGATCCATCATTATAATGGAGACAGTTCTTAATTCACCCAAAAATCTAAGTGCAATCGATCTGGTCAAACTGAGTGCCCAAGGACTCACTAGAACTACCTCACTAAATGGACATAAGCTGCAACTTCGTAATCCATGGGGTATTGGCACTATGGGCTGTCAAAGTATCTGAAAAATGCAATTTTTGACTTGGGTTTTCTCAAAGCTAAGTGCAATCGATCAGCGCCCCGACCGCCTAACGGTACAGCTTGTGGTATGGCTATAGCTATCGATTTTTCAAACCCCCTACAAGGGCTCTCGCTGACGCTATCACTTTCATACTAAAAATGCAATAGTTAATCCAATTGATGAATGGAAATATGTAGGAATTAGACAAAAACCCTATCGTTGAAGATTGGGTTGTTGGTTGGGAATGTTGGCGAGACAATACATCTATGATAATATAGTATATGTATGGAAACATCATGATTTATTTATTAAGCATAGCGATGTTCATCATTTTAATACTAGAAACAAAAATAAGCTTGCCGTTCCAAAATTTCGGCTTGAAAAATGTAGACGCTCGTTTTTGGGAAAGGCATAGCCTTTTTTAATAAAGTTCCACAACAAGTGATTGAGCTGCCTTTGCATAAATTTAAAATATAGAAAACCTACCTTCTGCAATGATGACAAAGGTCAAAATTGCGTAGATCACTGACAAAAAAGTATGTTCGAGCAAAATTGACAAATTGTCGACTTGTCAAGCTTTATGAAACAGGGCCCTGATCGATTGCACTTAGCTGTGAAAAAATCCAAGTCCAAAATTGCATATTTCGGATACTTTGACAGCTCATAGCTCTGATACCCCATGGATTAGGATAATCTAATCGATTGGTTGCTTTATTATAGCGTGAAGGATGGACAAACAGACACACTCTCGCATTTATAATATTTGTTAGGATTGGGATTTAGATTAATTTCAATATATGATGTGGTCTGGCTATTGGGAAACTGAAATAGCCGGGCAGCTTATATGGTCCGTTTTGGTAAACCTTTATAAAAATAGTCATAACACAAAACGATACTGAAAAGGTCACAATGAACAATGGGAAAACTTCACAAGTGAACGTTTGAAATATCACAAAACACAACCGGTCCCTTACAAACAGTGACAAATATTATAAATTCAACTTGGTACTGCGTATTTTAAGGTAGGCGTATGGCATTTACCGCCTCTGTGGGTTCTAAAGCAAACTGTTCGAAGTATAAGAACTGGTAACCGCACAAAAAGTTTAACATGTTAATATTGAGCAAGTGGTTATCGCGTAGAAAATACGGGCGGTTTTCGTACAGCGTCTAACCTAGCTAAGCTGTCTCACAGTTTGTACACTATTAAATTCTGACGAAAATCACTAGCGTTGTACGAATTCCTCGAGTGAGCTACCCCAAGTAATATGTTGGTAAATGTATCGAGAAATGTACCCGTGTAAGCTAAGGTATAACAATTAAGCTCGTGTGAGCTTTGTTACTATAGAAAGTTATATTTGTAAACTTAGAACAAACTGCACTAGGTCCATAAAAATCGCAAATTTTTTTGCGGCCTGCGTTGCATTTTTACCCTTTTTTGAAAGTAAAATTTCAAAATAAATCGAATTTCTTCATTAGATTCACTCATCTTGACAGTAAGAAAAACAAATAAAAATCACACATTTTCCTAATTTGAAATTATCTTCTTTAAAATTTAAACTTTTAATGATACCAAAACCAGCCAGATACAAATAGTAATAGCCAAAGAGATTTTATTACAAGTTCATACATACTATATGCGAAAAGACTTTTTCCCCAACCTATATTACATTCACATGTTTTAAAATAGACTTGGCTTCCCAGTTTTAATAGATATTTGTAATTCAGACAGGATCTCTTCAACTGCGCCATCGAACTCGACACAATCAGTCTCATTTCAAGATAAAGAATAACAAAAAATATCAACCGTATATTTCATTTGAAATGCACAAAGAAATTCACGAAGAAAGTCTGTAAAAGAGAAAAATAAATATTTTACATATTTTGAACATCAAGCGATTCGACTATGTTAATTTGAATCTCAAATTTTTCATCTCTGAACGACCTCAATGAATTTCTTTCGATCCTGAAACTCTTTTAAAAGTCAACGAAAGATTTCTGTGAGCCTTACTTATTATTCAATTCGATTACGAATCGGAAATCAATCAATCAAAGAATCCCATTTTAAAACTACGATGAAAAAGGTAAACGTACTTACAAGAAAGGGTTGGATTAGACCGTCAATTTCAGAAGGGCTCACTTGTCGAGATTCTATTGACTGTATCGTTCGTTTTATTTATTTTGCCGGGTTGCCGGCGGTAGGCCATGAGCCACCTGGGTACCCTTTCACGAAAGTATCAAACACACACGATTGAATTTTTAAACATCCCTCTGGGCTAGTGTGCAGATTTGGAAAATAAGGTTTCGTATTTTTCCATCCAGTTGTTTTATTGTAATAGTGCTTTTATGGTGATAATGTGGAATAAGAAATTTAAATTTCTCGCTTTCTTTGTGACACGGCGAGCCTAAATTGAGTTTCAAGCCTTTAGAGGGCCGTTTTAGTGGCAATATTTTAGCGTGAAAATATTCTGCGTGCCTAAGAGACCACACTTTAAGTCAAATGCGCCTTTTAGAAACTAAATGACGCTAAGTTAAAATCTTATATAATAATTTAATTCAATAAAAAGGCAAAACCAATATAACTATAACGCTCTTCCATTAGAAAATTAGGTCTGATGCGGACTTAGTCCCACGATAAACACTATAATTGCTCTGGCTGGAAAAATGCCAGCAGCTAAGTCTGATATAAGAATTGTCTAAAACAAATGACTCGCGAAATCATTGCTCTAACAACATTTAAGTTTAAATTATAGTATAGATAAGGAATAATAGCTAATAAAAACACTGTCTTTGAGGATTCCATTCTAATACGGGTGGTCAGTCTTATTAGTGGTTTTACACTAATTGAAACCTAAACAACAACCACAAGCAAACGGACGCCTTCTCGCAATTTGTTGGATACCCGTACACATATGTACATGTAAATCCTAACAATAAAAAATCGGAAAAGTGCAAGTCGAACTCGCACATGAAGGGTTTCGTCTCTCACCCAAGGTTGCCTTGAAGAGATTGCTATGTAGCAATAAGACCGCCTATTGTGTGTTCCTCTTTTTTTGTCATTTTCTCTGTATGTGTTTGTTTTTGTATCGTGTGCAATAAAGTTTCTATTATTATATTAAATACACCTACCCAAAAAACCACTTTAATTTTTCGCCTGCAAAGATAACTTTGTTTTTCATAGCGTCTGTATGAATGACAAAGTTATGGGGGGGGGACACATTTTTTCACTTTGTAAGTGTATATCATTCAAACGGTTGACTTTGAGAAAAAACTGTTTTAGGAACCTCAATGTAATTTTTTAAAATCTATCTAATGACACCCCACACGTATAGGTTTGATGAAAAAAAATATTTACAGTTTCAGTTCCATTTATGGGGAGCCCCTCCTTAATATATACATTTTTTTATTTTTGTCTAAATACCGTAAAGCGGTTTACAGAATACATTTACCTACCAAGTTTCAACTGTGTAATCCACATAGTTATGGAATAAAGTAGGTGTGACATACATCGGACATGACGAATCTATAAGGGTTTCGTTTTTTGCCATTAAGCTACGTAATCCTAAAAAGTACTAATTTAAATATAGTTATAAGAGTAGGTAAGTAAATAATTAAGGTACAGGTCGACAACGATGTTAAAGGACTTGTTTGAAAATCATCAAGGTCGATTTTTGCTTACAAGATTATTAGTGATGTTATTTCGTCATCTAATTTTAATTTAGGGCCTTATTTAATTTTTATTGTGTTTACTAGTAGTTTTTTCGATTCATAATGCTATTTTATCAGACTAGAAAGAAAAACAATAATTGTCCGAATTGTAGATCTCCCGTTTAAACAGTTTGAAGAGATTAGTTGTTTTGTTCTAATAAAAAATCAAGTAAAGTCCGAAATTGATTCACAAAGACGTACTCTGGAAGCCAAAGTTGGTACTGTCATTATGTTCCCCTCATCAACTGCTTTCCAAACCACCTTATTTTTTAATCATTTGGAGTTTCCTTGCTTCGTTAACACCTCTTTTGTGGTAAAATCTAATTTAGCTGCCAAAGGACGTGTTTCGAAGGCTCTGTTTTTCTTCGCACATAATAAGTTAAGAATAACGCAATTGTCAAGACGTCTCGGTTATTTGCGTAGAAAAATAGGATTCTCCACCCTTATTTTGAGCTGTTTCTTTGTTTTGAATAACTGGCTTTTGGGACCTCATTTCGGTATTGTGGTAACTACGTAATTTTTTTGTATAATATTGTGTCATAAGGTTCAGATAGGTATTTGAATAAGTTCAGCGTCTAACTGTTGTAACAAGTTTACAACAGTAAATTACTGACAATTTGCTTACGATTTATTTATCAGAAAACTGGTTTAAATTTTCTTAGCAGGTCAAATAAATTTTATAAACAAAATGTGCTCGTATGTACGATTACGTTTATGGGCAAATAAAAAAATAACAATAAATTACACCTCGGTATGCATCCTTGATACCATCATCATTATCATATCAGCCGCATGGCATTCACTGCTGGGCATAGGACTCCCTAAAGATCTCTACAACGTTCAGTTCTGCTAGCGCTGTGTGCATCCAACGGCTTGCCGCGACCTGTACCAGACCGACGACCCACGGAGCGTCGTCCGGTGCACGGTCACCATAGCAGAACCTTTCCGCGAAAACGATTCTTCTCGCTTTGTATTCCACTGGCCGCCCACTGCCACGTCAACTGTGTAGGTAAATTATTTTTTGTAATGACGGAAATTTCCCTACTTACCAGTTACCGCGCAAAATCCCTTGAACAGCTATAATTGAGTGACTTTCTATCGAGCGCACGCGAATGTCGCTTAAAAGTAGTTGTCTGAAAACTTCCACGGTATCCATTTTCATAATGCAGACGATCACGAACGACCTCAAAAAATGGGAAACTATCTTGAAGCTGAAACGTAAGTAACGGTAGACAGCTAGTCAACAACAGTATCAATCAATCTAGAACGTTTTCTCACAAAACTACACAACCAATCCGTCTCTAAAACTCAAACTCGTGTATCTCGCGTACAGCTTTAGATTTCCTTTTACATTCGTACATAAAACCGGCTCAAGGGCACAAGAGGCCGTAAAAACCGTGCCCTATCTCTCATCGTTGAAGCTTTCTTGTAATACTAGGAAACTTGTAATTTTCAGATTGGCGGTAGACATTTTTAAGAATACTGATACTGAAATAAGTACCTTTTACCTTATTGGCGACCTGCTTATATAACACGGCTTCAAATTTTGGATAGATTCTTGTGATACACTCGTAGGTACAGAGCATATTCGGCACTAACTTCTTACGACATAGTTATCTGTGCTGGAAAGTTGGAGTGAAACTTGTATATCTAAGGCATTTAAATCACATGCCCGAATGTTTTCTTTACATTTCTTTTTACCGACTTCAACAAAAAAGGAGGGAGGTACTCAATTCAACGCGTATTTTTTTTTTTGTCTGATGTATGTATACCGATTACTCCGGTGTTGGTGATCCGATTTTGTACACTGTCAATTTGGTCCCATATAAGTCTCATTGAGATCCGATGATAATCTTCGGAGATATGGGGCCTAATGTCATGGAAGTCATGAAACAATTATATCATCCAGGTAATTGTTAGATTCTTGTTCGAGCTGAAGTTTCACGCAATAACTACTGAGCGGATTTTGATGGAACTTTTTATAATTCTTTTTTTATCTGAAAGAAAATGGTTTATGTGTGGTCTCATATAATTTTTACAGAGATTTGGCCAGTAGTTTTTTCAGAATCCTGAAAAATATCATACACGTTTTGGCAAGTAGTCGTTTACCTAGATGATATCATGGTTGTGTATGGGCTGATTTTTAGTGTAAGTAACGGCACATGATGTAACTAAAAAATCTGAAATTTTTTTTTGCCTTAGCTAGCTAGCACCGACTCCAAAAGTTTTATTTTTTACTTTTTGAAGTCGGTTTGATTTTTTTTTATAAAATGTTTTTATTAAATGCACAGGCTTCATCATTCTTGCAGCTTTTATAGCGTCCGTCTTCTGACATAGGACTCCTTTCTGCTTCTCCACACTCGACGATCTGCTGCCACACACATCCAGTTGATGCCACTGCCAGCTTGCATCCGGCTATCATACGCCCATCTTTTGGGCGGTCCTCGCCCATCGGTTCCTACGTTCTATTTCTTCGAGAGAGAAAAAAAGTTTATATATCTAGAGAAAAAAAATTACAGAAGTTTGAATTCAAAAATTGAAATATAAGACCTCAAGTGTTCATAGTAGTAGAGGAGTTCAGTGCATTATCCTTCCATTTTTTGACACTGTTTGAAACTTGGCGCAGTTGTTTCCTGGGTCAAAATAAGCCGATTAAGATCGGTAGCCCCCGGTGCCGGAGGCGGGAGGCCAAGGTTCCGCTCCGCCCGGCCTCATTCCAAAAATTAAAACCTTGTTTAGCTAATAGGCCAAGCATGGTATCATTTTTGTTTAGATCGATGACGAGAAATTCATTTCTGCAAAAAAATTGGAATTTCAATAAGTTTCTTAAAAATTACACTATATTCAAAATTTCAACATTGGTTTACTGTACTTTAAGTCACTGTAATTATTAAACTAGTGTTTTTATTTGCAAACAAAACTTATTTAATGGAAATTAAAAAATATATAACTTTTAAGTACTTTATTATCATTAAATAGCGGAAAAAAATGTGAAAGTCGCTCGAATTTTTTTTTACCCCTTATAACCCAAGGTATCGCTCCGCCCGGCTTCATTCAAAAAATTATAACTGTGCATGTACAAGTATAGCTAATAGGACAAGTTTCGTAATTTTCGTATAAATCGGTGACGAGGAACTCATATCTGGTATAAAGAAATGAAATTTCTGGAGTAGTTTCTAGAAAATTAAACTATAGTCAGAACTTTCGAAAAAATGTTTTGTACTTTAACCCCCATATTCTAAGTCGTTCCTCCAAAACTTTTGACACTCCACTCAACCTCGTAGTGGGTAAAAATGGTAGTGTGCGCTAGGCCTCACACGGTGTGCCTAAGTACTCTTTGGCTCCTCCAGGTCCTTACGGAGTTATAACTTAGAATACCGATTTCGAGGAGTATTTCGAAGAGGTTTTCAATGAGGTTTCGTTAAGTCGAGGACGAGTTAGTTTTGGAGGAACGACTTAGATTATGGATGTTAGTCACTATAATTAATAAACTAGTGTAATCTACTGGAAGGGTTTAGAAGCTTCAATTTGTGGTCAAACTATAGTTCTACAAGGAGTAAATAAATAAAACTTAGAAATCTTTCAATAATTACTCATATTTATCAAATAGAAACAACAATTAATGTTACTCCAATAATTATTATTTCAAACACAACTATAAACATCCAATACATTTATTGAACATAAATTGTCACTAAACAGACAACGTTAAGCATAACTTTGACAAAAATAAACAGTAAGAAACTACTAAGCTTTTGAAGAGAGCTCCGTCACTGTCCACACTTCGGTCAAAAGTGAGAGCAGTCGTGGTTTCTTCGTCTTCCGACGGTGCGGGGTTCGAATAAAGATTCATTTCCCGGGTCTGATTCTCCGGGTGCTACTGCACCCATGTGTTGTTTGCCGTGTTACACGGCCGTCCTTAGGACGAATGGATGGGTTTTGTGGATAAGGAACTCTGCGACTCTCGGCGCGGTCAGCACTCCGGGTGAGATCCCTTGAGGAAATGAGAGCACTGACGGCTAGTCCGCTTTTATAAGGCTTCCCCCACTTCGATTCGACTGCACTATATCTTGACCACAACTTCTTAAAAAGTTGATGAAAACGAAGACCAACTTGATTTGGCTGGTAAAGCCATTAAAACTGACCTGGCTTCAATATGAAAGTTGGTAGTAATGAGAAATCTTTATATAATAGTTGTTATTAACTTATATACGTAGATCTTTCAAGTGTGAGATTTTATGTAATTTGAAATAGGTCAACGGTAAATAAATGGTCTTATGAATTTTCGATCAGGGTAACGTGTCCTGACGCGACCTGAACATTTTTTACCCATCCCAAAAATTTTTAACTCTGATGTGCACAACGCCGCTAAAGAAATTTTCACTTCAAAAAATAATTGACTCGTTTATTTCGCATCTGATCAACCAAATATTTTAGGTCTTGGGAAGTGAAATAGTTAATCAGTTTCCAGTTGATCTGTTTAGTAGGTCAGAACGGAACAAGGGACCTTTATATCCGAAGACCAATACTCATAGAAACTGAAATTTCAGAAATTTTAAATTAAGAACTCTTCAAAATTAAGAAGTCTTCTATAGTATAGACAGCGGTTGATTGGCACGACATAGGTATACGAACACAGCCAGACTTAGTACCGATTCTATACTCTCTCTATACAGAAGTATGTTGTATGAAATAGTGTTGGCTCAAAAAAAGATTTTATTGCACAAAAAAGATGTGTAAGGGCTTTGGTTGGTATAGCACCTGACATTTCGTGTAAACCGTATTTCTTGGGATTGGGTATATTAACGCTAGCCTCTCTATATATACTAGAAATCGGAAAGTATGTTAAATTAAACTACTAAATATTTACAGAAGCAAAGGAATATTATACAACAAATACCGGAAACCCGCATAGACTAGTACTAACTATCACCCCAAAAACAACGTGTTTTCAGAAAAGAAATTACGCAAGGTACATACGCATCTATAATAAGATCCCAGAATATATAGAAGAGTTACCATATACTAGGTTTAAGATAACATTAAGAAAATGGTTGCTACAAAATGTTTTTTATACAATTGATGAGTTTTTTAATAATCAACCTGAATGTATTTAATTTAAATTCTAATTTTGATTATTTATTCTATTTATTGTTTAGTGTGACTAATATTTGTATGCAACATTTTAGCTAAATGTGCGATTTCCTTATATTTACTGTTACCACCAATTTAATGTACCACATTTATTGCAAATAAATTGTTCTATTCTATTCTAATCTATTCTATTCTATTCTATGTTTTTATATCCAAAGACAAAGATTCATAGAATCGTTAATTCAAAATTTTAAATTAAGAAGTACAAGTTTCTAAAGACCGTAGTTATTGGCGAACGATTGGCACCGACGACGTATCCGTACACAGTCATACCACAGAATAAAGAAACATATAGTATTTGGTCTTAGATTCCTTCTTGATACAAGTTAATTTATTATTATTGCAGTCATTACCACACGCTTACTGCGTACAAACTTTTACATCATGCGTTCGTCACCGCGACGCATTCGAGACGGAGACGCTTACCGAGCTCTCGCTGAGATGACGTGCGTCGGGTATAACTTGCGAACGGACCTTTTGAAAATTAGATTTAATGATTTTATAGATTTATTATATTTATAGATTAAAATACTGTATGTATTTTTATACTGTGGTCAGACTTAATATTCCGGCCTCGCTCCCAAGTTTCCCAACAGATATCCGAGCAGCATTCGAATTTTAAAACGTCTGGCGCGTTTTATTGGAGTACCTGTATAGTGGTTTGTTCCATACTCTAGATTTTATTCCAAAACAAAAAGTAAAATAGAATAGAATTGGATGAATTTTCTAGCAAAAAAAATTGGGCGCTGGATTTCAATTAGTCCTAAAATAAAAATAAAAAATTACTCTTTTCATTTGAATTTTACTCACAATGCTTGCCATATTTTTTTCTACCTGTCTACAGCGTCATGACTGACAGTGTCGGTCATGTATTATCTGATAACCGATCAACTAATCATTTGCCTACTCTTTTATTAGAAAATAGACGTCTCTGAGCGCAAACTAAGTAGTTAAAAACTACTTTACCTGTTATTATATAACAAGTAATAGTACATTATTGCAAAGGCCGTGAAATAGGCAATTGCAGGTCGAGTATGAGTTTGAAGGCCGAACCGTAGGCGAGGACTTCACTAATACGAGACAGGCAATTGCCATTTCTGCCGTGGCACATTATAGTGCTTTTCTCAAAGGAATGTAGGGTAATAAATCATATTTCTTATATTATACGTTAAATTTAATTAATACTAAAATTTGCATTTGTCATATAGGGGCAATTACTAAAAGAAAATCTAATCCACTTCAGGAGCGTTTTTTGTACTTGGAACATTACAACGCTCCATCAATGTTGTATGTGGTTGTATGAAACGGCGTGCTGGGGTAAAATACTCTTGTTCAAATACTTCGCGTGTTCTTTTGTCGAAAATAATGACAATATTTCCATGCATGTTTGAGAAAACTATTTTTGATAACCTGAAAATCCGTTAGTTTTTAAATAAAACAAGGTTTACGAAATTAAACACGGTGTTTTGTGAATTATTTTGTTTTCTTTTTACCAATGAGGTTTTAGCACTTTCAATGGTCTGTGGTCAGGGGATGACGAGAGATGATTATAGTGCGTTTCATCGTATATTCCCTTTTTTGTTAGGTTGGAATCCCTGTCGATTTCAGTTAAAAGGTTATGTTAATTTAGGATTAGAATTTGATGCAGACGTTTTAAGTTTTGGATTCCGTTTTAAAATCATGCTCGAAACATTAGAAAGCGATGAAGTAAAATGGTTTCGAAATGATGTTTCTAAGGCATACGCGATGAAATACACTATAAGATGTGCTTATCTGATAAATATTAAACAAGAAAGTATACTAGAAAAAAGCAACTAGTCTCATGTCACCCTGACGGGATTCGAACCCGCATCGTTATCCATCTAGAATGCGAGGATATTTCTCTCATTAATGAAGCGACGGTGGCCAACACCGTAGAACGGTGAATATACTAGAAAAATTCGACGTGTCCTCATAGGTCTCTGTAGCATAATTGGTTAGTGCATTGGGCCGGACTCCCAAGGATGCGGGTTCGAATCCCGTCAGGACGACATGAGACTAGTTGCTTTTTTCTAGTCTAATTTCTTGTTTAATATGTATCACATAAAAATAGCAATGTAAAATGCAAAATTATAAAGTTATAATGTGCTTATATGTCAGTTAAGTTTAACTTCATGGACGTATTATACTAACAGTACTGAGTACTCGCAGCTGAACAGCTATACGAGCGAGATATGTAGTACAGAGGCCCAGTGTCCCTTTCTAAGGCCGGTTTAACAAAACGTGACTCAAGCAATGGTCTGTACTTGAGTTAGAACTGACGTCGCTACATGCGGTGAATAAGCACGTCCCTTTCTATCTGTTCTCAAGTATAGATTACTACTTGAGTCATGTTCTGTAATACGGCATATGAGAGGAACACATTTTTGTTTGTTACGTGAGAAAAATGTAATATACACGGTATAATTTTTTAATTAATTTATATTTAGTTTTAATTTAGAATTACGTTAAAGAGATCGCAATATTATGGCCAGTAGGATAATTCTACTAAACAATTGCTTTCGTACTTCGGAAAGTAACAGTCATCCTTCGGAGTTGAACATAGACTGATGCTAACTATATCAAACAAACTATATATATATATATAACTATATAAACAACAAAAAAAACGAAATGTAATTATTTTCATCAAAGATTGTTTTTTTTACTTACTTCGCTCAGCATAATCCCTGTAAGAAACATAACTATAATTATTTAGGTTTTAGTGTAGAAATCGCAGTACATACCTACACGTGAAAAGTGATTCCACCAGACTTACCAAAAATCTTTCATGCTTTTTTGCACATGATACACTACGATCAACTAATCCCGCATCGCATGGTTACCCTATTAGTTATACATATATCATACCACACTATGACACGCATGACACATCAAACAAAGTGTTGACATAGTAAGTAGTAAAAAAAACAACGGGTTGACTTTGACTTTGACTTCATACCACACTATGACACGCATGACACATCAAACAAAGTGTTGACATAGTAAGTAGTAAAAAAAACAACGGGTTGCACTCCGGGAGTGCCGGCAGAAGTGAAAACCGCTTAAACGAAACAGCAGGAGCAGGCATACTTTTTGCCGCGCGGTAGAAAGAGAGGGGGATTTTACTTTCTCTTCTGCGCCACGCGCCGGCTACTCTCCCTCCGTCTTACGAATTTTCGATCAGGTCACTTGTCCTGACGCGACTTTAACATTTTTTACCCATCCCAAAAATATAAACTGATGAGCACAACGCCACTAAAGAAGTTGTCACTTCAAAAATAACCCCAAGTGTTTGAAGTAAAGACAGAATTAAAATATTAAAAGGTAAGCTACAAAATAACTATCTATATAAATAAGGACTTTGTTCTTACTAATAATTTAATCTTAGAGATCGTTAATAATTCAATTATTGTCTGAAATAATTTCTACCATTTTTTACAAACTATCATCTTCCTACCGCATGGCAAACTTTAGTAAGTGACAAACGGCCTCGGTTGTAAATATCTCACTCGGCTCGTTTTGCCTCTGTCAATATTGCTTGACAAAATTGAGTCTTAAAACAATAGTTTAAAGTGTGTTTTTGCAAGCTAAAATTTGGGCAGTACTCGGTCCTGTTTGTGTATTACGTCCTTGTTCAATCTAGACAACATCGATATAATCACAACTATATTATTCTATATGTTTCTCATCTTCTCAGTTAGGAATAGTTAGTATTTTTCGGTATAACTCCCAATTCCCAAACATAATGCATGCAAGATTGAGAAACATTTTTCTTTTTCAAATCGTATCTCGTTTTTTCCTTATAATAAAGTATTGATAAGTCACAAATAATGACCTCTCCAGAAAGTCTTTAAGGTCCACATGTTCTCATGTTTTCCGCACGCTGCCGCCATTTATATCCACGGATAATGAAGGATCTTCCGCACGACCCCACATCCATATACGGATATATTTTTTTCAACAACCATTAATATAAGTCACAACCTTCGATTTCTTCGAAAAGGCTTACTACAGCCTTGTTAGCGTCAGGATTGTTAGAAGGTTTACATTTTTTTTATTATGGGCTTTAGCTGAAATCTATACAACTTTAGGGTTTTGATGGTATAATTGGTTTTGATGGAATAGCATCTATACTGATATTATAAAGAGGAAAGATTTGATTGTTTGTTTGTTTGCATTGAATAGGCTCCGAAACTACTGAACGGTTTTGGATGAAATTTGGTACACAGTAGATAGCCTAGTTATGAACATAGGATATTTTTTATTCCAAAATTCCAACGGGAACGGGAACCACGCGGGTGAAACCGCGAGCAGCCGCTAGTACATTATATTTTTTCCCAATCATGTTGTTTTTTTTTTTTCATTTTTCATAGTTTTTGTATAGAAAAGTAAAAAAAAACATTTGATTTGGGTAAAAATGTCGATTTGTTTACATGATCCGATTGAAAGCCTAAAGTTATGCAAGTAAAACACGATGTTTTGGGTGTGTGTATGCGAATAGGATTCTAAAATATATAGTTATAAGAAAGTTATGAACTCCCAGTATCAATCGGAGACCAGCGCAAAGCGCGAATGCGAAGGCGCCAAACCATCAACTTTCGCGTTCAACGGTTTGCGCGACGTTCGCGCTACGAATTTA
Organism: Chrysoteuchia culmella; assembly: GCA_910589605.1. NCBI lineage: Eukaryota > Metazoa > Arthropoda > Insecta > Lepidoptera > Crambidae > Chrysoteuchia > Chrysoteuchia culmella. The sequence continues at coordinate 17,951,856 of OU342655.1, read as the reverse complement.
GAGGTAATGCAGTAATAAACGTCACTTTATTTGATTTTTCTCTAATGATTTTATTGATGCATATTATTATGGCAATGATATTTCATAAAAAGTAGTTATTTTTTTATAAATAGGACCCAAAGAGGCCTTCCAAAAACATGATTACGTAGACATCTTTACAGCTAATCGTTTAATTTCGCTGCGAATATTTCAACTGTGATAAAGGTGGAGAAGCGACGAAATTATTCATCTACCTCCAAGGTATTCCGATGAAAAATTCGATAGCTAGCTCCAGAGTGAGGTCTTTATTAATGTTCTTTGAGAAATATCCGCACCGAGTCGTGCGTACGAACTGTCATTATCTCAGGATATAAATGGTGATGCGGTGCCGGCGACACGCGACGCTGCGACAAAAGGTGACTCGAGAAGTTTGAAACTGGCCGAATTTTCAGAATAAGGACGTCCTTTCTCTCGTTACAATTTGAAACGCTCTTTATTATCTTTTCTTTAAGGTTGTATTTGTTGTTTTGGGAGAATAAAAGGCTATCAACTTTGTTACTTTGCGTTTTTAAGAGTTTCTGCCTTGTTTTGGGACAGGACATTTTTGACAGATGTTTGTATTAAACAACGTGTAAGTTATAAGAAACGAAAAAAGATTGAGCATTTCATAAATACTTACAGCAAACTTTTTTCTTGATATTTTATAAAAATGTATGTATGACCTTTATCACAACACTAGCGGCCGCGCGCGGTTTCACCCGCGTGGTTCCAGTTCCCGTAGGAATATCAGGATATAAAGTAGCCTATGTTTCAATCTAGGCTATATTTTATCTGTGTGCTCTGTGTTCAGTAGTTTTTGCGTGAAAGAGTAACAAACAAACAAAGAAACTGATTTAGTATATTAGTAGGATTACAATGTAAATGTTTTTATTAGGTATAATAAGTTGGCTTTGTCTGATATTGATAGAACTCATTTTCAAAAACCACACGTTTTAAGGCTTTTAACTTATAATTTCAATCAAATAGTTTCCAATAATGTTAAAAAAAACTCTATTAAAATTGTAAAACAATCAAATCTAACTTCTTACACACTTTTATATCGCGACTCTTCAGGCAAAAACAGTCATTTATTTCTAAGAACCTAAAGTTTTATTCTCTAATACCTAAGATTTATTTAGGTCGTGTTATCGTCCAGGCGCTTAATGTTAGGACGATTACAAGTGACATGGCTGAGAAGTTTTTTGCTGTTCCTTTACCAAGATATATACCAAGATATCGGTCGGGTATTTACATTCGTCATAGCATCTTTCCATTCTATACAAGGCCAGAACGCAAGGGTCTGAAACTAATCACGTATAGATTGGAAATAACTTTCAAACTAAACTCTTCCAATCCATACAAGAGCAGTACGCAAATTATTGATTATAATAATTATAATAGTATTGATGTTCCATAATGTACATCGCCAGTACGCATACGGACTAACCGTGTATGTATCGGAATTATAGCGCTAGACTCTACATTACAATGTGTACGCGAGCAGTTGCATGCTCGCCAATTTGATGTATTGACATTTCTTTCTATTTCATGGTGATACATATCTGCGTGTCTGTCTATCTAAACATTGCTGATGATAATGATCCCGTTTTCCTTTCACTTGTAATGAAGCACTGACTGAAATAAAAGAAAATTTTAACAAATTTACATCTACTTTAGAAGCACATTAATGACTTTTAATTTTGATGACTATGGGTCTTTAAATTTAAATCAATTTATATCTATCTATCTTTATTAATAAAATAAAATAATACGGTGACTGACTGACAGACAACGCACAGCCCAAACGACAGAGATGATAAAGCTTAAATTCTGCATACATGATCCTTTAACGATGTAGGCGAACATTAAGAAAAAGTTTTTTTATATTCCTACGGGAACAGGAACCACGTGGGTGAAACCGCGAGCGCCTGCTAGTTTTCAATGATTCTTTAAAATATGTCATTAGAGACCAAAAGGTAAAAAATTCATCAGTACGCAATACTCGTGTATGCATTGTAATAGCAGATTTAAAAACAGCACCAAATATACAGGGTGAAAAATTAAGTAAGGACAGGTACAGTCGGGGAACTTCCCGGTTTACCAGTAGAGGTTTTTAGGGGTTTTTTATTCAAAAAAGTTTTAGATATTTAAAAATCGTTTATATCACAACTAATAGTATATAAAAAGGTATTTCATTTGAATTATAAATTATTTCTTTAACCTTAGTACTTTCCGAGTAAACGTTCTCCAAAAAAACTCTACTGGTCAACCGGGATGTTCCCCTATTGTACCATAATCGTTGAAGCTACATGAAAACGATCTTAGGGAACCATCCTTAATTTTTTAAAGGTTGAACTCCTTCACAGATTTTGAAAAATATGTACAGTCTGCAGAAAAATGGTCAGTTTTCAAAATTATTATTTTTTATGCCATCGATCCTGTTTCTCATGAGGATCAAATACTCTAAAACACCTACTGAGTTATCAGTACTAGAAAAATCAGAAATCACGAAAAACGCAACTGCCGTATCCGCGTCACCGACGAGTACCTATATTGATGGAACTTACTTCCATAACGAATGTGTGGAATACTTTTTCGCTATTTCTAACGTTTATTCATACCACAGCTGTTGGTGTCTTAGACTGTTGATCCTCATAAGAAACAGGATCGATAGGCATAAAAAAATAATAAAAAAAACTAAAATGTTTCTGCTGATAGCTTTTTTTCAAAATCCATGAATGCAGTTTAATATTTCTCAAAAAATTAAGGATTGTTGTCTAAGAACGTTTTCATGTAGCTATATCGGTTAAGGTACCTGCCTTTTGAGCCCCGTTTTAAATTTCCAGTCTGTATATACGCGAGCAGTTTTTGCCATGGCTGCGTTCTGGCCATGTATAGAATGGAAAGACGCTACTTACATACTTAAGTAAGTATGGCGTACGCTAACAGATTTAAATGTAATCATAGTTGCCATCTTTACATTTGAAAAATTGTTTCATTTCAGATCTGTCTGTCTATCAAGTAACATTTATTTATTATTATTTTATTAAATAAATATCAAATATCGATTTTGGTTCAAACTTTTCCTTTAGTTACTCTTTATAGTAAATGTTATAATTGCATGCTTAGTGAGAGTTTTTTCACCTTACCTGCTAATACCGATGTTAGTTTAATTGTCAACCTTATTCCTATTACATTAAGGTTGTCTGTCAAAATTTTACTTATACGTGACGGTAACGTTTGGACGTTTGCGAACTCACACTAAGCCCTCTGTACATTGTAGACGCACACACAGACTACACACATCACAAGCATTTCGAGAGTTCCACTTGGCTGTTTTTTTTTTGCGAACCTTTTTGTTATATTCGTACCATTTTCTGTCTTTATTTAACGAGATCTTACGTTTACTTACCCAGTTAAAATTAATATCATTAACTTTTCTGAAGTAACACATAGGTATAGGATTAAGTAAATTATAGTATAACTCAGCAACATTAATTCATGACGAAACCAGTAGGAGATTTGACTCTTTCAATGTGTGAATGACACTCGGCACCAAAGCGAAGTGTCGCTTCATTCATCGAGAACGCACGTAAGTGCAATTGAAAATACTGTTTTAATTACACTTTTGCATTCAAGTATTCTTTTGAATGCTGTGTCAGTGTCGAATCGAAACACATAATTTTTCTGTGTTAGTGGTTTATGGAGTCATGGATATCGTAGTGTTGAACAATGAAATACAGTCATGTGTAAAATGTTACCACTGAAATAAATGTTACTTTACCGCTCTATTGGTACATATTATAAAAACACTTTGCTAATTTGTGTTAAGAATTCACTAAAGAATTTTTATGTTTTGGATTCTGTGTCTAGCCCAAAACGTTAGAAAGTGATGAAAGAAAAATTTATTTAAAATGATGTTACTCGCTCTTTGAAAAACAGAGATACATCAAAGCGGCAAAGGATAATACGACGAAACGCATTTTTTTATTTTCATTTCTAAAACCATATTGCCACAATGCATCTGTGATATTGCCTTTGGGTGCAAACCATCGCTCTGTAATGTACACAAAGTTCTGTCTAGGTTAACTATCACATCGATAGTGATGTCAGATAGAACTTTGTGGCGCTATATGATCAGCTTACAGAAACTTAGATGCAACGTCGATTCCCGCAGAGTATACTGGTTATCGCACGTCCGTAATAGGTACATTTCGAGAATATGATTGTGGATGAGACTGATAGTTGATACTGATGTTGTGATATTTTGTACTTAGTCCGAATCTAACTGGTTCAAAGTTCGTATATTCTTAAAAATTAAAGTGTCGAAAATTCAACGCTACCTACTTGTTGTAAACAGGAACAGCTATGTATGCTACTAATATTAAAATGTGAAAGTTTGGACGTTCGTTACTGAATCGTGCGAAAACGCCTGAACTGGATGGATGGATTAAAACATATTACACTCTTTATTAATGTTTAAAAAAAAACATGGACGCAGAATTTAAATATACCAAGAACTGTATTAAAAAGTATTTTTCCTACGATCCACTTAATTTAACATGCAAGCTGCGTCTCGTAGACTACGAATACTTTCCATTGACAAATTCGCTCATTCCTTGACATCGACTCGCTGAATAACGATGTCGTCTTGATAGATCTTTATAGGTAGTTAATACTAGAACAGATATTATCCTATATTGGTTCATCTTTTAACTGTAAAACAACCTATCACTGGAAATGGATTAAAATTTAAGAAATGCTTTCAGCTTTCAGTTCTGCTGGTACCTTTGAGTTAAAATAAATACCATATCATGAAGCCCAGAGAATAAAGATCTTTAAGATCCAGAGACGACAGTTTTGAGACTGCTGCAGTTGCAGTGTCAGCTAAGCTCACAAAACATTACATACATACATCTAAGGCTTTTCTCCTCCAGGCCAGGGATAAGCTAAATCATCTATTTCCATTTCCTCACATACTTAAATTCTTGCTTTCTTTACTCTCATCACACATTCTCATATAAGTAGATAGGTACAATAGCGGAAGTTGCGAGTAGTCCACTTGCCATGCAAAATTCCTTAAACGACTATCAGAGGATGATGTTATAAGTCAATTTGGACAGTATATCTGCCCAAATTGGCTTATAACATCATCCGCACGCGAATATCGTCTAAAAGTCGTCGGGGAACTTTGTATCCAAGACCGTAAACTCAAACTCGATATCATTTATTCAGTCTAGGCTGTTACAAGCACTTATGAACGTCGCACTTATGAAATGCTACGCTATCGGTTCACAAACCCTACGGCAGGCGACATTGTAACGAGAAGAACCGGCACGAAACTCGTCAAAGGCTCCTTTTTTTCTCCCTGTTTTATTTTATACAGAGTCGTCTAATAGAAAATTTATTGATTCTGATCAAGGAGTGCCCAAGCATCTCAACGCAAATTATCATTTAACATAAAAAATAAATTTAAACAAAGATATATCTCATCACATTTTAACACAAGCAGACATGAGCAAACCCATTCCGGTGGCAGCACAAAAGCTTTCCGATCTCGGATACAACCTGTTTTTTTCTGCAAAATGTCTATAATCTGATCGAGAAATGTTAGCAAGTTTTTCGCCACCCATCAAATAAATACGAAACACTACTCAAGAACTAAGTGGTACAAGGAATCCATATAAAACTGAAGAGGACAGTAAACGACTGGCAACTACTTTCCTCGCCGTTGCTTAGAAGGTTTGTAAGTGTGGTGGTGTGACTACAAATCCACGCCCCCTCATTTACCCTTAATAGCCTTCTATACGTGATCGGATTTTCACAGGCGAATCGTAGATGTTTTATTTCGATTTTCTTTTTAGAGTTGAAAAGTTCCGTCATGTTAAACAAGGAAAATAAGAGATATACTGAGAAGACTCGATCGACACGATAAGAAGGAGAAGATGTCTGAGACGACTCTATGTTGTTGTATTGTTTATGTATACTATTTTTCTAAAGTTTATATACTTCTAGTATTTGATGTAGAATGGATGACTGGCGTATCACGATGGAGCTAGGATTTTACAACTTAGGTGACCTTGGTAGACTAGACATAAGGGGAAGGAGGCGTCAGTATGATCGACTCATTCCCTTATAGTGAAACCACGCTGGCGTTGATGGGTGTGCCAACGCTGGCCTTGCACGGTTTCCACCGCCTGGGAAGATGGCTAAACTTGCTCGGCCATCTTCCAGCCGCGAGGGGGCCCGGGTAATCGGGCCACGGCCGCCTGGTCTTAGGGGTGATTGCGAACCCTACCCCCCGTGACCAATGGCGGCCTGGAGGGCAAGTACTAGGAGTTTTAGTTGGTAGTACCCTAGGGAGTGCGTGGCCTATATGTTTGTATAGGCCGTGTACTCCAGATGAGTCCAACATTTCCAATCGCCCCTACGATGCCCCTGGGTGCGAGGGATGCGTAAAAGCATTTCTCCTAGTATAAAAAAAAGACTAGACAGATAGCAGTCTTCTAATTTTTTTTCAATTGCGATTGTCAAAATGATGATCGCTTGGAAGAATCCAAGCGACCATCATCTTAACCTTATTCGAAATTATATTTGGGGTCAGCGTAGTATGTACTTCTACGCCACTCCACTCTGTCCCGTCATCTCCTCATTGACTATTTTTTCCCTTTATTAACTTCCGTCTCTTTCATATTATACGTAGACTATCTATTCATCCTTTTGGGTCTTCCTATCCATCCATCAACGACCTTATCATCATATCCATCATCTTTTCTTATAACATTCTTGCCATCCCATTTATTATCATATTCTTACCAGCACGCGATATGATATAGCGCATCATGCTTTTTTGCTTACTCCACTACATACGATGTGAGCGGGACAGTGATATGCTATCAAGATATCGAGTCGATAAAAGCCGCTCATGCTACTACCTACCTACACCTACTAGCCATAAATTAAGTATTTTTTTATACGATGTTAAAAGACCCATAAAGCCGTAACATATAAGTAGTGTAGGTACATCAAACTGAATAAGAAAATGTAAAAAGACTTGCTGGGAAAGGACTTATTTTTCGTTTTCAAAAAAAGGGTGTTATTTTTACACGCAAAAATAAAATTGTGCAGCAACGTCTGCGTGTGTCTAGAGGGTACGATTAGTCGGTTGGGTTCCAGTTTCTGTGATTGGTTTTAACATTCATTGCGGTTTCGTAACTTTAATAACGATAATCTTTACAAATAAATATTTACTTTGATCCTATATAACTTCCTATCTATCAGGTTCCCAGATTTGGCCCCATAGAAGAAGATGATAGGAACGATGGGGAGAATACGTACTTTTCGTTTTCGTTATGGGTCTTTAAACACCCTGTATTTGCATTACTACAAAAAACCGCTGATATCAAAACCCGACTGAAATTATCATAGAATATTTCCGATGTAAATCGAAACGCATAAGATTGCAAAATTACTATTACATTTGATTATACTTCCTCCAAAGACAATCTCAACGAATTCCCGTAAAAAAAGTTATTTTCCTTAGCTCACCACCTGTATCCTTCATACTTTTTTATTTGACTAGCAATGTTGTTATTCCTACCGTATATTGCGAATATAACCCAAAGAATGAACATGGATATAAATGCTATAGCAAATTTATCGTTGTTTTGTTTAGAAAAGTAATGAAATGTGAGTATTATCTTATTCCACGTAAAGTTCAAAGTCTTTTCAACGTAATTGCTAAAGTTAATTTGTATTTGTTTTTTTTTAAGGGCTGATTTTTTAAACCTTGGTTATAGAAGAACAGTCAGTTAATTTTATTACTGAAATGACAACCACTAACCAAAAGAGATATAAAAGGCAATTAATTGTCACAAATCTCAGAGGATTAATTTGATGACTCTGGGCTACCATCAACTGTATTGCGATTAATTTTAGGTAGTAAGAGTGAACGCCGCTATACGCGCCGTATGACAGCATCCCGCGCTCTCAACCTAAAAATAACCTAAAATGAATCGCAGTACAATTGCGGGTAAGGCCCCTGATATGAGCGTTGAAAAACGGCCTCGAATCGAACGTTTGACCATCTAATATTAGAGCCGCTATAAACCTCTCTTGACTTTTTAATGAACCCATGTACAGAGGCTAACCATTTTTTTTAAAAGTCAAGTGATAACTAATTATCACTGAACCAGCCCCCTAATTGACTAATTTCAAAATCTATCACTAACTTTTTCAAAGGTATTGTGATTGTGATAGTGATTTATGGAATTGTGTAACTTAAAGTCGCCATCCCTTTCGAAACGAATGATGTTTTAAATGAAACTTCATTTGACACTTCTCCATACATTTGAAAGATATTTTTTGCTTAGACAGTTCAATTTCGTTCATTCAATACCTTTCAAAACGCGTCCCGATCACAATCCCTATGAAATGTCAAATAGTGACGGTTTGAAGTATGTATATATCTTTCAATGATTGAAAGGGATTGAGATAGATTTTAAAATTAGACTAATTAACCCCCAGATGTTGTGAATTCAACCCCTACACAAGATAAGACAATTTTTTTTTTGATTAATTAGTATGTTAGGATCCAAATTATATTAGTTCCATAACCAAGTTTTAACATAACTATTGACGACCTGTTTGGCGCAGAGGCACTAAACCCGCCTTCTGCGCCAGAGGTCCCGGGTTCGATCCCCGGACAAGACAAATATTTGTGTGCATGAACATGTCTATTAGTCTTGGTATGGGTGTTTAATATGTATCATAAGTATGTATTTACAAAAAAAAAGTATATAAAGTATGTTTATCCGTTATCTAGTATCCATAACACAAGTTCTTCATGAAACTTAACGTGGGCTAAATAATTGGTGTGATTGTATGCATTTATTTTAACTTGATATTTATTTTTTTTCACAAAAAATACGTACGAGTATCGTACAATAGTCTTCAGTTCTTCAGCGTATACGAAATGCAAGCATTGCTTAACTCTCCGGGCAAACTTATAAATAGTTTAGTGCGTGCCTCCGGTACTTTGGTGTTTTCGTTTGAAATATTTTACAAGCGAGCTGTATATAAGATCTTACAGTTCGGGCTACGTGATTCAATAGTCGTAAATCGGAATCCCTGGAATGAGGATGTTGCGTGATTTTATAACATAACGGTATATCAGTACTTAAACCCTTTTGCTCGTGGATCGAACGGTGTTTGGGAGCTTTTGTTTTTTTGTAATTAGATTTATGTGGATTTTTCTACGGCCTAAGAATACAAGTGTCACCACTATCTTACATGCCTGGGACGTCGTAAGAGTCGACTAAGAGGCTCGACGCATCGAACAGCTGTGCGAGAGAAGGAAAACTTGAAACAAACCCTCTACCAACCCGTCTGGCCAGCGTGGTAGCAGTAGGCTAATAGTCTCCTATCAACGCCACAATAGGCGTGAGTTAGGAGCGGCCTATGTCCAGCAGTGGACGTCCACAGGATGATGATGAATGATGACCCGGGGGGATATGTACCCCGCTGGGAATCGAACCCGTGACCCCTGGGTCTGATACCGGTGGCTGTACCACTAGACCACAGAGGCGGTTTTACAGCGGTAAAAAATCGTATACCTTAGATAGATTCCTATGTCGTATACTTTAGCTAGCTTTCAGCTTTACGGTCTCTCTCACCGGAAAGGCTTTATAAAACTCTCTTGCACTTCAATTGACGTCGATCAATCATCTCTTCTGACACATTTTCGCAAAATATCGACTTTGCTTCTATGTTGAACTTCCGCAATTCCACCTCTAAATATTTCAGTAACAAAATCCCTTAAAAAATCCTAGCCGGAAAACTTACCCATTTAACAATCAATCTTATTTTTTTCTGTCGTCAAATTCAGAAATCAAATTTTAAAAATACTTTCTTATTCCATTTAGAAAAATAAACTAAGCAACGTCTTTGTTATCGCAAAGTGTACGCGGAAAAACGCTTACAAATTTTATCAGGCAAAGAAAGTAACGTTACCATAATAGGCTATTACGGTCTCATTCCCGAAAACTTTTTGCTGTCCCCTTTATCTGCGTGTTTATCATTCCCCTGTTCTGTTGGCAGCGGTAAAAAATCACCTGACAATGGACCTTAAAGACCTCGAGGGCTACGCTTGATATTGAGAAAACAGATATTTATCGTCCCTTTATAACCATAGAGTTAAAAACGGAACGAGCGAGTCACTTAATTGTTTACAGGTGTATTGAATAAAAAAAATAGAAAAAATAAATTATTAGGGAGCGCATAAGGCGTTATACGATTGAAGTGAAATATCAAAGCGAAAATGACGCGCGCGGGAGCGAAACCTATTTTGCATATGCGAAAAATCACTTCGTAGTAAATAACTATAGCGCTTAAAAAAGAAATGAAACTACACGATTCTGAATTTGGTGTCCACTAATTAAACCGATTTCCAAAAGATAGTAAATTATGTAACTCCATTTGAGAATATTCTTGACATTTCGTATTTTTAAGGGGTGTTTAGAAAAAAAAAAGTATCGAGGACAAATCATAAAATCATCATGTTTCTGAAACTACAAATCTAGAAGGTATGAAGAAATATAGATCTTATTACAAGATTTGTACATATCTAACCGCCCTATACTTTTATTACAAAACTAGCGGTCGTTCGCTGATTCACCCGCCTGGTTCCCGTTCCCATGGGAATATCGAGCTAAAAGTCTGTGCCAAAAATCAAGTCGATCGGTCGCTTAGTTAAGGCGGGAATGCATGCAAACACACTTTCGCATTTATGATATTAGTTTGGATTAGGAGTTACGTACTTGTATAGCGTCTTAAGATACCTACACATTTTTTTTTGTATTAGGTACCTATGTATTGTATGTATACAGGGTGGAAAAAATCTATGGGCCCTGCAGGGGAACTACCTTAAATCTTTTAGTTAGCTCATGTTACTGAAAGGAAACGTTCATTTATTTTTTTAAGAAACACAACTGCATTAAAACATTTTCAAAAATACGCTTCCCACACCCAGGAATCGAACCAGCTAAAATCTGTAGAAAATAACATGCTGTACTTTTATACCATCAATCGATAGGGTCAATTAAAAGGGTCAGCTCTTTCTTACAAACATAGTTAATTAAATTAAAGGAAACACATGAAAACTCAACTTATAAAGTCAATGAGACCTGATAAAGCATTTTTATTCAAGGCTCTTTTGAAAAAATTACAAAATCTTTGAATGCAGTTTTGTTTTTTTTTAAATAAAGGAATGTTTCCTTTTAGTAAAATATGCTAATTAAAGAATTTAAGGTAGTTCCCCTCCAGGGCCCATAGATTTTTTCCACCCTGTATATAAATGTAACACATTATTATACCTAGCGCCGGACACTGAATTTTTGGTTAAAGTATATATAACAAACCACTAAGCTACCGAGACTTACACGACCGAGACAAATCTCGGTAGCTCAGTGGTTACAGCAGTGGGCCGGATGCCCAAAGGTCGCGGGTTAGAGTCCCGTCTGAGATTTCACTTGTGGCTGAGTAGATGTTTTCAATATTTTTCTATATATAATTTGTTATATGTATAAAAATAGCATTGCAAAATGCAAAAATTAAAAAATCATAACAAAAAGAAGATTATGATAATGACATTTCATTTCCCAAAAATCAAAACGGTTTCTCGTTTATCCATCATTGGTTTATTTTCAACTGCTTAAGCGGGAAGAAGATTAGAAGCACATTAGTTCAGCACATTTTGCTCAACATTTGCAATAGGACACTTCTACTTATTGTGTAGGTACGAAGTAAAGTCAATGTTTGAACGCAATGAAAAGTTTGTCCCTACTGTGTAAGTTTTCTACGAATAGTCTATCAACTGGATTTTCTAATAGTTATTAAGTCTATAGTTTTTTCACGACCAGTATATCCAAATACTGTGCTATTTAAGTGCTAAGCGAGAATAGCGGTCGGTAGAGTCTGGTATTCCTATTATTAACTAAGCCTTCACGAGGAGTATGGAGTTAGCAAGTATTTGGGGAGTGCAATAAGGTGGAATATTGGATAACAGATAGGAATTTCATTCCAATAATGTACGTCTATTTTGTACTATTAATACATACTCGCAGTATTGGCAAAATCAGGTGTTGTTCGTTGCGTGATTAACCGCAAATAACATTAATTTGTGAAATACTAATATTAAGCTGTAACTGCTTATTAATTTGATTGCTATTCTAGAATGACTTCTCAGTTTTCAGGATTATAAGAATGTCCATTAACAGCCATTTTAATATCCCCAACTGCGGGCCCACCGTCATCTAATAGAAGCCATCATGTCATAACGTTTTTTCCTTTTTTTTTTTTAATTTGTCACATTTTGACACACTTCACACTTTGGAGGCGATGATTGAGCGAAGACTTCACAAAAGTTCCGTCAAAAACAAGCTTATTTTAAGAGATTCGTAGTACGAAATAGCATGGTAAGATTGAAACAATACTGCGGTAGGCCTGGCCTTCGTTATAGATGGATAAGGAGGATGGGTCATCACATCACCCACCACGCGGGCCTGATCGAACTGGTGAGTTAGGAAAGGTTAAAGATTGTTCAACATCATACTACAGAATAAATCAAAGCAAAGTCACAGGAAAAATGCTAGTAAACTAAAATGGCGATCCAATTTGTAAAGTTGATGTCGGTTTAAAATACAATTACTTGTCTTGAATAAAGTCTTCATTGTATAAAGGTCCTTTGATTTGATTATGTGTTGTTAATTGTTCCAAATAACATTTAAGCTCTGAGTTTGTGAAGATTTTCCTTAACAAGCTGTGGTGAAAGCTTGTGTGTTTATGGTAAACATTGGGCGATAACAATCAAGGCCTTTTTGGTATTTATAAACCTATGTACTTCGCGTAGGACATATAAAGGGCAAAAGGTTCATCAACAAGCAAAGTAATCATATAAAGAAAGGTTATAAGCATATCTCTACTAATAACGTTCTTTTACAGGCATTGTTATAGACTTTTTTACATAGAATAGAATTCTACAAGCGGTATCATGCTCAAGAGCATTAAAGTCAAAGTCAAAGTCAAAGATTTTTATTCAAATAGACTTATAGATAAGTGATTTCGAATCGTCCAATTTTTTTTTCCTACCAGCCATTCAGGACATCTTTTAACTGATAAGAAGAACGGCAAAAAGAAACTTAACGGCTTTAACAGAAGCAACAACATTTACAAAGGAACATGTCATTGCCAAACACAAATCTACAATCTTGAAACATATTTAATATAAGAGGAAAATTTATTAATTTATATAATTCGTTTTCATATATCAGTTTTATAGTTTTCTACAAAACTAACGAACAGAAGAGTTACAGGATACTTTTACTCATTACATCATAGTAACATTTCACAAGCTTATATACTCTCTAGAGCATTGGTATTTATTCCACAGTCTTCTAGTTAGCTACAATATTTTCTTATAAGATAATTATAAGAACAAATATCCTATAATTGTTAACAGAAAGAGTAAATAGTCTTGAATAATCTTTTGATCCTATATTAGTATTTTGTAAGAGAACAAGGTATTATAATACACTAAGTTGATATTATTATAAGTTTACATAGGATTAGTCTTGTTTGAGATTCTTTTAAATGCAATTCTACTTAATAAGAGCGATATTAGATCAAACAACCGTATAAGCTACTAGATCAATCACTTTATTAGTATGTTAATCTCAGCCATTTTTTTCTGATTAAATTGACCTACTTCGACGTGAGAAAATTGTTTAATATGAGTTTTCTTTGTCATAGATGCTAGGTAGAAGTTGTAAGCTAGTCATTTATCAATTTCGTCATTAAATCATATGAAAGCTAGTTTATAGGTTAGTAGACATTTACAGGTTAGTGACAAAACATGGCGACTGTTCCTAAGAATTGTCGAACCTTTTGTCTAATCATAAATATACCATGCGCTATTTTTGAAAGGGCGTTGTAAAATTAACCAACTTTTGGTAGACATTTACAATAAAAATGACTTCCTCGGCGATTTCACACACTACATTCATAATATTTTGTCATACTAATGTTCTACAAATACCAAATTATTATAATGTTTTTTTAATAGGAATCATGCTAGCCTTTTTTTACATATATTTTTTTTATTTCAAAACGACTGCATCAACCTGCCGAAACATCAAAAACGTACTTATAACTTATAACTAAGTTCATTACAAGTGCGTTATAAGCATGAGTAGTAGTAGGATACTCATGTTAGTTACTAATAACAGTGTCTGTGTTTAAAAATATGTAGTCCAAGAACATTATAGAAGCAATTGTACTTCGCCAAGTATGTTATAGGGCTTAGTAACAACCTTTAAGTCGGTTATAAGATAATTACAGAAATAACAACTCCTATAACTGCGCCCAAATCCAGGGTTATAACATGCTACAAGTTTCTTTAAAGAGAGTTTAGAAGTAGTCTTGAAGATAGTTATAAGAGCTGATTTTGCTAGTTGGGTATCGTCATCAGCCATTTTTAATTTCCCCACTGGTGGGGCACTGGCCTTCCTCATGGATGGATAAGGAGAACGGGCCATGACCCACCACGCGGGCCCAATGCGGATTGGTGGGTTTTAACGACTGCAAATGCAGCCGGGATGGCTTAACGTGCCTTCCGAAGCTCGGAGGAGCTCGAGATAGTAAATTTTTGGTCAGCCATCCCGTGACCGACCATTGCGAAAGTTGCTTGCGGAAACCACTGCACCACGGACTCCTCAAAAGGTTCACACGGAGTATTTTCAATGGCAGGATTACAGAAAATTATGTTGACTTTTCTGCTACCCCGCTTGGTGGAGCTTCTCCTTTATCGTAGGAGGTTTAGTGGCATGGCCACCTGTGGTTTCAGAGTTTATCAAGCCACCTATAAGGCCTCTAATTTGGCTTAACGACTGTTATTAGATGACAACAGCCAGGACCGATGGTTTAACATGCCCTCCTTAGCACGCGAAGCGGTCAGTTGTAATACCACTTTACGGTCACCCATTCGACACCTGGCCAGACCGACCGTTGCTTAACAAACGTGAATGAATACGGCATGAGCATGTGATCATGAGCGCGACTTAAAAACTATCTGTAAGACTGCAATTTTATAGTTTTCATTTTGAAATGCATATCACCAAGATTTTCTTACATTTTCCATTAATCTTGCAGAAAAAGTCTAAAGAAGGATTATGCACAATATTTTCACACTAAACATAAAGATATATTTGGCATAAAACACACAATAGTATAGTACAATGCTGTGTAATCCAAACCTAATGCAATTTACTCCGTTAATATTGTATGACGAACGACGACCAAATGGGAACATTCAATCATTCATCGTCGATCCATTGACCATTGAAAACGAAAAATCTATAGACTTAATAACTCTATTAGAACAATTTGAGCATAGAATAAAATGAATTATTAATTGAGAAAATTTACAGTTGACAGGAACAAAGCCTTACGTTATTGACTTTCTCAAACTATTACTTACTTATGTAGATTTTCATTATTATTATTTTTCTGTACCGATACGATTTGAATTCCATAATATTTTGATGTTACGCTTACAATGTGATAATCCATAATAATGTTAAACAAATGCTAAAGTTTTAACCGCCTCTGTGGTCTAGTGGTAACAACTACCGGTATCACTCCCAGGGGTCCCGGGTTTGATTCCCAGCGGGGGTACATATTCTATTCGGTTTGGCGGGTGGTATGACTTGTTGTAAGTCCGCCTGGCTAGCTACCACCATCTTATCTAAGTCTGACGCCATAGCAACAATGTTTTCAGCATTGTTGTGTTCCGGCAGTTAGATAAGATAGCCAGTCCCTCAGTGGTTGAGGGTTCCGGGAGAGGCTCGCTTCCATCTTCAGCCTTATCAACATGGTATGATGAAGGCTAAAAGTCTCCCCGTCGTGAATAAAAGAAAAAAAAGTAAGAGCCAGGCCACAGATTAATAAATAGTTACTTCATAAGCCAGGCAGCATCCCTAGGGCTATCACGAAAAACTTCCGAAATAGTATCGAGCACATGTCCAAAAATGTATTAGGAAAATGTTTTTTCATTTACGTCTGCTAGGAACGCTGCTCAATATGTCATATTTTTTTTACTTTACTTCCCCGATACTTATTCGCAAGTTTTTCGTGTTAGGCCTACACAGCGTTGCTGCGTCGCACCGCAGAATGATCCGATGCGCTGCCATGCAAGTTTTTTTTTTTTTATGAACGACGGGGAGGCTCTTATCCTTCATCATACCGGATGTTAAGTATTGATAAGGCTGAAGATGGTAGCGAACCTCTCCCGGAATCCTCAATGACTGAGGAACTGGCTATCTTATCTCTAACTGCCGGAACACAACAATGCTGAAAACATTGTTATTATGCCGTCAGACTTAGATTAGACACAACGCGTCCTTCCACCAACCAAACCGAATACAATATGTACCCCGCTGGGAATCGAACCCGGGACCCCTGGGTCTCATACCGGTGGTTGTACCACTAGACCACAGAGGCGGTTAAAAGTTGTTTGCGATGCGACATCGCATTATGCAGCCGGACTGTAACTCTTTCTTTGCTATTCCTTTGGTATGTTTTTTCAAAACCGAACAATCAGACTGAATAAATTCAAATTATACCTTAGAAATGGAAATAAGTTCAATTTTTATTTAAATCATAAGGGTGTGATTATAGAGTGGATTTAATATACGGACGGACAGACAGGCATGATGAATCTTGAAGGTTCCGTTTTTTGCCATTAGGCTACGAAACCCTAAAGAGCCTTCGAAACAGCAGTTGCCAGTACTACCTATATAACAGGGCTGTTGTCCAAACAATACTAAAAATTCCGTCATCTCCATTCCATTTGATACTGTAAACATCGCCAAATGGCTTTGTTACATTCATTTACATTCCCACCAGGGGCCATCAATAACCGTCTACATTCGTATCACTCAATCATTTTCATTATAAAAGAAGTCTGTTCATTTACGTCGACAATAATCTGTCCTAATTTATCATCTCCCCGATGTTTCCAATTACATAATTCTCCTATGACACTAGAATTACAGATTATATCAGACTATTCATCAAACATGTTGGATCGCAAAGGTCACGTGAAATTAATTTGAAAATGAATTTTCAGTTGAAAATAATTGAATTAGGGGCTCACCCTAATTCAATTATTTTCAACTCAATTCTCCTTGACAGTTGTTTGAGCCACGGCTGTCAACTAGAGAATACCGTTTTAACAAATTCTTTAACCCATTCTTCATAAAACTTGTTTCATAAATTTTTGGAATGATAAATATTGAAAAAGTAATTATAAGGAAATAACGCGTTTTGTATTTATGGTTGCATTAGGTACTTATTTTAATGTAAAAAAAAACAAAGCATTAACAAACACAATCTTTAACGTATTATTGGTAGTACAATAAATAGAACTTTTTATACGTTCCTGTTATCTAAATGTCATGATAAAAATAAAAACCGACCTTAGACAACCTAATACCCAGGAGTGTCTGTCAAACTGTCTATAAGTCATGGTTCTAACTGAATTAGCCTGGTGGATTAGGTATATATAACTTTGATCCGCCTATTCGTTTAAAATATTCTTCCTACAATATTTTGTTCACAAAAAGTGGCAAGCTGTCAAAGAATACGGAGCAAGTATTCGCATGAATACTAAACAATTTATTCACAACATTGTTGTGTATCGATTAGCTCGCCCTCATGAATTGCGTAAGAACGAACGTCTGTGTTCAGGCACAGACACAGTGCATAAATAATCTAAAAGAGTAACGCAAGTTGATGCAAACGACAGGAACTGCCCAATTACCTACATAGAAATGCGTGTTACTGCTATTACAATGTCTCGAGACTCGTGTGTGTGATGATTCGATTGGGCGCAATGCGGAGAGACTCCTGTATATACGTTTCAAGATAAGTATAGTAGGTGCAAAGCTGCCACGCTATCAATCTGTGTGCCGCGTGAGTACTATGCGATTCAGATAAGAATAGGACGGGCCATTGGCTGACTTCCGACGCGAAAGTAGAGTTTGCAAAAAAAGTATTAATTAATCGATGTAACACTATTTTTTTACTTTGCTTAAGCCAAATTTACATAACGAAACTATTGTCATGCACGATGAAAGTAATTTCACTAAACTTTTTAGTGTCGTGAATGCATGCACTGTAAAACTTGATGTTTACGCGTACATATTGTTGATGAAAATTTTAGCGTCGCGACATTATTTTTTTGCCATTAGATTAGTGATGTAAATTCGGCTTACATACAATATATACTTTATCGAATTGAATTTTTATTATATTTTTCGTGATTTCCATTTTTGCGTACCGTTCTAAAGTGAAGTTAGTTTGACAGAATGACGTTACAAAATCGGGCATGTTTCATCCTACTCTTATTTGCATGGCATAGTATGTGTTTAGCGTTGACCTGCATAGGAGGTGTGGTAGCATCGCCAAGCAACTACTAAATAAATGTCAGAAATGAGATCAACGCTCAAACGTAAGATGCAGTAGACATTATCAGATAAATCATGTTCATATGTGAAGAGGTTAAATAAACACATGTATCCTCTACGTGGACATCAGCATGCCAGAACCATAACTCTAACAGCTATGTGTGTCAGCACTAACAACCCTAAATCGTCTGATATACCTACGTAATACGTAAATAAAGAACCTCTATTCCTACTGGGTCAGTTAACTGAACTAGCGAGTTTTTTTTCCTGTTTGTCCAGTTGACTGAGCCACAGATTATATAATACTAGACTAACTGGATTTTTTATTTCGTTGATGCAGATGAGGTACTGATTCAGCTCCATACCTATTTACTGTGGTTCAAGCAAGCCTTTAAACGATTATTCCGTAACGTACACTGCGGATTGTATATCAGCGTCGGAGAAATTGGGGTGATCGGAATTTTGATGGGATAAGGCCCATTTGAGCGGCTGAGGATGTTCCTGATTTAAAATTATTACACATTCTTGTTCTTAAGTGTTTTGCATGGATTTTTAGGGTTCGGTACGCTAAATCAATGAAAAAAGAGTATTTAAAAAATCATTTGTCTGTAAAACTAGGGACCATAATATGAAGTCGAAATCGTTATCTCTCGTATTTTATGAATCAGGTTTTCAGTAAACGCTGAAAATGATATGACCTTTTTTGCAGCATATTTCAGAACTCCGTCAAACTTGGAGTTGGGAACATCGTATTATATGTGCTAAAGTTTCGGTGTTTCACAAGACAATCTCTGGTGTTAATGAAAGCTCAATCCTAGATGCAGTAGCAGTTCTTTAGCACCAGTTGATTTCGCGTTATGCATGAGTTCTTTATTATAGGTGTCCTCCATATCAATCTATAAAGAACTAACACAGACCTTTCCAGCAGTGGTGACATAAAAATGATAGAAAATTGTCCACCTCACTAGTGTATTTCCGTTATTAATACATTTTACATACTATTTAGACTACGAATTTAGACTTCAAGTAAATAAAACAATCTCTACGAAATGCCAACGCTTGGTGAACCTCCGCGAACGAATCTGGCTGTAGATTAGTAAGAGCCGCAGTCAACCGAGTCGGATTGGGCCCACGCCGACGCGATTTCTACGAATAATTTGTTTCTGCCCTACAATTGAAGTTAAGTAATTCTAAGCTTTGTACTAAAATTTACGTCACAATTCGTCTCTAACCTTTCGAATAGAAAGGCGTTAGAAAAAGAAATGTATTTACAGAATCAAACATCAGCTGATCATCCATAAAACCAAATTATGGTTTTGAAGATCTCTTTTTTCTGTCACAATGAAGCAAGTAATCAAATACACACAAATCAAAAGAGTCAGGGATCAAGTATTTTTTACTTTAAAAATATATCCAATTAATATAACCAAATGTAGTCTTTCAGACTAGCTTTTTACTTTAAATCATTCTTAGTGAACTTTAAAAAAAAAGAATCATTAACGATCCAAAAAAGTTAAAATAATAATTTCCTATTAGCGACGATACTCTAAAATTAAGTTGATCCCTAGACTCTTTTGGTGTGTGTACTATTGTAGAACACCTTGCACTTTTACTACAAGAATCTACAAGTATTGCGTCTCCATACTGTTATGACATTCTGTAAGCGACGTTCCGACCGTGTTATTATTACCAAGGTTGTAGCTTAGAAAATCGCTCAGAGCAGTTTCAGAATATTTGATACCTTTTTTCTAATAAATGAATAGTTGCATACAATCACACACATTATCTAGCCCACGTTAAGTTTCATGAAGAACTTGTGTTATGGTACTAGATTACGGATGAACATACTTATATACTTTTTTTTGTAAATGCATACATAATATACATATCAAACACCCTGTTGTTTTCATAGTAACATACATAACACATAACTCGAAACTTCTAACTTTATTGAGATGGCTAGGCCGTAGGCTGTCAGTACCAGCTTAGAATATCAACCCCTCTCGTCCCGGGGGCATCGTACGGGTTGACTAAGAGTACACAGCCATATGGATACTGGTAGCGGAGACCGAAAATTTAAACAAGATTGGATATATAATTTAATATAAAGTCTTAAATGATAGTAATATAGGCACTGGCGGACAAACAATTGACCAATGTGTGTTACATGTGTGTTTTGACGACCTGTTTGGCGCAGGGGAACTAAGCCTGCCTTCTGCGCCAGAGGTCCCGGGTTCGATCCCCGGACAAGACAAATATGTTGTGTGCATGAACATGTCTATTTATCTTGGTCTGGGTGTTTAATATTTATAAAAAAATAATCAAATGATTTATTCTTCCATCACAAATAACATTACATAAACAAGTGCTTGATGTAAAGGACAATATGGAGGATAATATGTATATTAAGTATGTATTTACAAAAAGAAAGTATATAAGTATGTTTATCCGTTATCTAGTACCTATCCATAACACAAGTTCTTCACGAAACTTAAGGTGGGCTAGATAGTTGGTGTGATTGTATGCAAATATTTATTTATTTATTTATAAATATTAAACAAGAAAATATACTAGAAAAAAGCAACTTGTCTCATGTCGCCCTGACGGGATTCGAACCCGCATCCTTGGGAGTCCGGCCCAATGCACTAACCAATTATGCTACAGAGACCTATGAGGACACGTCGAATTTTTCCAGTATATTCACCGTTCTACGGGGTTGGCCACCGTCGCTTCATCAAGTCTTTCCTACTTAGGACAAAACTGAAAGCTTTCTTGAATTTTTGAGACTTTTATTTGCAAGTCGAGTATTCAACTCATACATCGACGTACAAATGTTTACATACCTGTTTATACGTTTTGAATAATGAGACTGTAAAGTGAGTATGTTTGTATGAAAATAACGCATTGGCTCGATTAATTCGCTGACAAGTAGTATCACATAATCATAATTACTGAAATCGCATTTCTTTGGTTGACTTGTACTAAACCAATTCCGTTAGGTTTCGAAAAATATTTCGAAACCTAACGGGAATGAAATTAATTTTTGTTCCATTGCACAAAGTAAGCATTAAAGAAGCAACTATTTCACTAATTTATTTTAAAAAGGCTCCTAGATAACAGTTTAACCGCCTTGGAAAAATAGCTCTAGAGAGCGCCTGAAGGCAGAAAACTCATTTATGAGGATAAAGTAGCAACATTCTATTTGCATGCCTAAAACATTATTAATATCTGATAGTCTTTTGCATGCATCTAAAGTAATAAAGTTATTATGAGCACAACTGCAAACACTCAGTGCAGCGGGCTTACCATAAATTATTAGAAACCTTCATGTCATAAGAACGTTTTGTTTGCGTTTTGATTTTATTGAAGTTGTCACATTTTGACATACTTCGTATTTTGGAGCCGATGATTAAGCGAACACGGTACAAAACTTCCGTCAAAAAACAAGCTTACTTTAAAAGATTTTAACCGCCTCTATGGTTTAGTGGTACGACCACCGGTATCAGACCGGTATTTTGTAAAAGGTGATGATCAGTTGACATAAGTAAAGTTATTAGTGTAGGGTCGGACTTCTTTAAAATATGTAAAAAAAACCTTTTTATAAAAAAAAAAATTAAACTGACTTCAAAAAATATAAAATCAAAAAATAAGCCTTTTGGAGTCGGTGCCAGCCAAGGCAAGAAAACATAAAAAAATGGGACCGCAATGTATAATGCTTAAGTTTTTCCATCCTGTACATACATAAAAACAATTACAGAAACTAAACCAGTATCAACACAATTATTCTAACCTTTTAAAAGACAATGTTCATTCTAATGGCAAGTTCGCAGAATCTCTCGGAAGTCGTCGGCAAACAAAAGATTACTCAGAGTTAGAAATTGAATCTCGCAATTGTTTGATTTAATTCAGACCGGTTTACTGATGGGAAAGACTCTCACCACCAATTCTGAGACATTACACTCGGTCGCTCGAGCTGAAGATTAGATTTGTGGCAGCAATTTCATTTGTGCCTGTAGCGTTAATGTATACACGTTTGCTATAATGTACATTTACCTTCGAGATTATAAGACTTCTTTTTTAATGAACAACGGCGAGACTTAGCCTTCATCATACCTGATGTTAAGTATTGATAAGGCTGAAGATGGAAACGAGCCTCTCTCGGAATCCTCAATCTCTGAGGAATTGGCTATCTTATCTCTAACTGCCGGAATACAAAATTGCTGAAAACATTGTTGTTGCGGCGTCAGACTTAGATAAGATGGTGGTAGCTAGCCAGGCGGACTTAGTCCTAGCACCAACCAAACTGTGAACTGTATGTGGTGTGCTTAAGAAGTGTGAGAGTACTATATGAGGAGCTTGATGGTCTGAGACGCGTTCGGCTTGGCAGTTAAGAATCTTTCGCTATGGTCGGTCATGCGACTGGTGCCCGACATTTTATAATGCCGGATTCATCCATGCTTCGAAAGACATTTTAAACCTTCAGTCCTGGAAGTTGGACACGCGTATTTTGTTATGGTATATCCTCTTAATTCGTTAATCTAATAATATGTCCCAGCAGCGGGGTCAGTAAAATGGATAATAGTTCTGGGGGCATACCGCCATCTCTTAACGCAATATTGTTTAATGTCAGTTTGTATCGGCGCAATGTTGTTATATGTCATATCGTACCGCGAACCTCTTAAAACAAGCTTGTCTTTTGACGGAAGTTTTGTGGCGTCATCGCTCAATCATTCACTCAACCAAGATTTTTATCAATCAAACCTACTACGACGTCTTAGGTCAAATAAAGTCAAGTTTGCAATTTGAACAGTATTGAAACAAAAGGAAAACAAAACGTTCTTACGACATGACGGTTTCTAAAAGATGGCGGTAGGCCTGCTGATGCTTCAAAGACTTGCAGCCGAATGACCTGTCGGTCGTGTCGCTTTGATTACTGAGGGGCGAAGGATATTAGTTTTAGTTTTAATTACTTAAGTTGTTATCATTTTCTTGTTTGTGTGTTTTCTTTTATATAACTTCTTTGTCTTTTACAAAGTATATTGTTAATGTGAGTGTCATTGTTTGTGGTATATCGTGTACTTGATGTCATTACTGTGTTCAGCAGAATATCATTGAAGAATGCTATGCTTTTTGCTTATACAGAACTGAGCTTTTGGCTGAGCGCAGTTTTGACACTACACTACAATGTCTGTGTGTACTTCATGTGTTTTGTAGAGTGTATGTTTTTTTATATTTTTTACGATTCATCCATACCTATAGATAAGTAATTTACTGTCGTGTAATGTCAAGTAAATGTTTCTTTCTTTTTGATGATGATTTACTCAGAAAATCTATTTTAATTAATCATCCAGAGAATAGGTAAGCTTGCATGCTTGATCAAATATTAATTATGCGAAAGATTATGCTAATAAGTTTAATAGGAAATAATTATTCCACTTTTTCTGTATGATCAAAACAAATTTATTAGACTTCAAGTATTTTTTTTATAACACGCTAATTAAATTTAACTTAGACGATATTTCCATTGTCTTCAGTAAATAGCTCTCCTAGTTAAGTGACTATGAAAAATTCTAAAAGCATGTTTCGCTTTCGAATAGTAGACATTCAGCACATTTCAGCGTGGCATGTACTAAAGTGTCACCACTTGAAACTGCACTCACAGTGCATTGATAAATGAAGTAGCGCAGTAGAGCTCAGCTGTTTCGTATAGGCCAGGGTTTCCCAAACTATGGGTCGCGACCCACTGGTAGGTCGCAAGCGGATATTGTTGGGCACTGTTGAAAGACACACCAACCGACAGAACGATAGAGAAAATATTATCATAAGTATAAAAATAGCATTGAAAAATTAAAAAATCATAAATTATTGGCTGTTGCATCTTACAATTGCAATGCTTGCAATTATTAGCTCTTCGATCGTTAAATACGTGAAAAGATGTTTCTTTCGAATGCAAGGGTATTCCTAGCATTGATGTGACAACGCTGGCCTACAGCGTATTAAAAATATAAAAGTATTAGAGAATTTCGACGGTGGTCCGCAAGTCTCGGTAGCTCAGTGGTTAGAGCATTGGACCGGATTTCCAAGGGTGTGGATTCGAGTCCCATCTGAGAATTCACTTGTGGCCGAGTTGATTTTTTCCAATATTTTTATATTTCAAATTTATCATAAGTATAAAAATAGCATTGAAAAATGCAAAAATTAAAAAATCATAAAAGAACGAGAGAAATTTATATTTCTTTTACATTCCAATTACAAACAAGATTGCATTAAGTAGTCTCGAAACTAGTAGGGTATCTGAGAATTACCAATTTTAGGTGGGTCCCGAGTTTGCAAACTGTATTAGATGGGTCGTAGCCCAGACAACTTTGCAAACCACTGGTATATATAGGCCATTACAAATTATCCAACTGACATTTGCTGAGAACTTACGAAAAAGTACTGGCTGTTACATATGCATTGGGACATTGAGGGGAATCTATTTTATTGAACAACATGTCAATGGCATTGTGATTTATAATAATTGATTCTTGCTTCTCGGATAATGTTTCTGGGAATCTAGGAAGTTCAGCCATTATAGAAGATAAGAGACTGTCGTTAGGTTTTGTTCATAGTGCACCTAGTGCATCAGTCTTCCACAATATATTTAAGTTATACTGTACCTAGTTCTTAATTAATTATACTGCTCTATCGTGTGGAGATAATAAAGTTTTTATTATTATTTATTTTCCTTGATATCAAAATCACCATCTTGTTCAATATGATTATTATGATTAACGAACAATATTTACCCATTGATTGCAAATATATTCGAACTCTTCAGCCAATAATACTAAGATACTATTTCAAAATTTATGGTAAATTTTAAATCGAAAAATACTGGAAAAAATTAACTCGGCCACAAGTAAATTCTCAGACGGGAATCGAACCCACGACCTTTGGAAATCAGGTCGCGGGTTCGATTCCCGTCTGAGAATTCACTTGTGGCCGAGTTAATTTTTTCCAATATTTTTATATTTAAAAATTACCATAAGTATAAAAATAGCATTGAAAAATGCAAAAATTACGAAATCATAAAATATATTTCAAAATTACTAACGATATTCGCGACAATTTCTTCTTAGCAAAATCAACTAAAATGCTGCATTTGCCGCAGCGAGCACTTAAAACAAGTCTCGACGTGTTGCTAATGGAGATTACTCTCTTTCACGACAAAGAAGGCATGCTTAATACACGTGGGACATTAAAAATGTTGAAGTGTCTCTTTTGAAAATAGCTCGGCAGTTTATAACGTTCAATAACGTTAGTTTGGCTAAAACTTTAATACGAAGTCTGTTATTTTTGTTATTGTTCATGTGGGTTGGTATATTAGTTTTTTTAAAACACAGCCCTTGACTTGATTTCATTGTGTCATCCCTAAAGATTTCGTGAAATCTCTGGATTCTCCTTTTTCACTACGACATATATATACTAAACACCGAACTCTAAAACGGGTTAGAGGCCTACAATACATTATTTCCACCAGTTCATTTTACATTCATTTTCAATCTAAAAGGCAATCAATATCTACTTTGGTTATGCTACAAGAAACAAATAGATTTAACCAAAAGATAAAACCATTCCGCCGACAGAATACCTACAGCTCCGTATCTAGCTGATGAAATTATGGCAACCGTCCAACTATGAAATATTTTTCCCTTCCAAAACTCTGACATAGGTCAAATACATAAACAATGGATGGCCATAAAAAACGCGTAAATAAGGAAAGCGTATATCATAGGAGGACAACGCTAAAATACATTTTGGACATATTTATATTTGATGTGTTTTCGCGAAGTGGTAAAAAACATTTATACTTTTGTAAGTTTTTATTTTTTAAATATTAACCTAGCCCTAAAGTAAGCACTAAAGGCTTGTATTATGCGATACTAGGTTAACGAATATATATACATATAAAAGTATTTATGTGTTGATATATATATATAAATGCTCGTATTCATCATACAAACAATTGCCCTTACTGGGATTCGAACCCGGGACCCCAGAGTAGGCGACACCTTGAAACCGGTGTACGAACCACTCGACCACGGAAGTCGTCAGATAATTAGAACTCGTTTGGTCGTTACAATTTACAAAATATGTTTAAGTAAGAGGTAAATACTAGCATGTTACGTATTTAGTACCTACTACTGTAAGAAGCCTTAAAAACACGTACCTACAAAGTTTTGAAAACGAGAGAAAATTCAAAATCGTACTAAGGAAAACGTATGAAATGTATGTGTTAAGCGGGACTAGCCTTTATGTGGTGCTAGAGGAGGATGCTAAGGATATCATGGACTTAGTTCCGCACCAACGCAACGTGTCCATACTCCAGGAGCTCGGCATCACGCAGCGTTTATCGGCCGTAGTCAGTCGCGTATACTGTAGAACTTAGGCCATGAGTATCTAGGCGGGATAACGACTCCATAGAGCGATTAGTCGAACAGGGCAAAAATCCGGTAAAATCCGCAGTGGGAAATGACGTATCTGCCTGCGCGAGATAGTCTGCCAACCGGGAGAGATGGCGGGAGATCGTGCGGAAAGCTGTGTCCGCCTCTATCACCGAGGTTGACGCCTCAACGTGACAACGAAACGACAAAGAGGAAGAAGGGACTAGCCAACTCAGAAGTACCTGTGAGTCTTTTTTTAACATAAAATGGGTTTGCTCTTTATCAGCAGAAGGCGTCTGTTTACCCTTGCTTTGAAGATGGATGGGTGTGTGTTTGAAGGAAAATTTATTAGATTTACGTTACCTAAACAGAAAGATGCTTCACTATTTATTGGTACGGGAAACGGTATCAAGTGATTCTTCAAAGAATCTGTGACATCTTTCTATTCAATCATTCATTCATCGGGAGAAGAAATTCAAAGTCGTATGATTGGCGGAAAATGGTAACGCGGGACAACCAACGTATACGTCTTCTTGTTACGCTCTTTCTTATTAACCAAAAAACATTTTCATAAGTTTTTACTTCGTTTTGTTGTTTTGAATTAGGAATAACCCCATGTAACATCACCTTTTCCCAAAAAAAGAAACAACTGCTCTCGCAGATTGTTTTCTTCAGTCAACTAGCCGACAAATAAAAAGTGAAAAGGGTATATATCGCCATGAGATGGAGCGATATAAACGGCGCATTGACAGCCATACGTGACCCGAGTGTGTGAAGGAAAAATTTATTAGATTTACGTTACCTCAACAGCAAGATGCTTCACTATTTATTGGTACGGAAACGGTATCAGGTAATTCTTCGAAGAATAATAGATCTGGCATCGTCTTTGTGACAATTGTCTTTAGCAAGCTGTATTTTAGGAAAACTTCCAATTGATTGATTTTTCTATGAATTAGATTATTTACAGTTGAAATTTGAAAGCACGCCTTTGTTTGTTTGGGCGAAGTTGCAGTAACGGCGCACGAACAATTGCAGTAACGGCGTACGATCTGCGCGCGAACGTCGCGCAAGCTCAACCGTTAATATCAAACACATGACGTAATATGCAAGTGTTCACGTACGAAACGCACGTGCGGTCTATATGTTTGATATTTCGTGACCGCGCCCGCCACCGCGCCCGCGAGTCAACGTGAACAAGCACTTAGATGTGGACGCACCCTAAAACCAGCAATGAATCTTTGTTCACAGAAAAGTCTGTTTAAATCTTATCTGATCGTCATTGGATTGATATTGAATAAATTATACCCGTTAACCGTTGAAATAAGTGGATTTGGCAAATGAACTAGCAAACAAAGTTTATTTAGTTTGATTACCTAATCGTTCGGTTATTAGATTTCGAATCGGTTTGTTTGAATAGCTCCCATCGATTTTAGTAATAAGTTATATCAGCGATTTTGCACTTGGATGTTATCTACTAGATAGGTACCTACAAACATAAGCAACTTGAGTTTCTACAACATAATATCTTCATAAAACAATTATATATAATTTTTACAAATATATGTTATTGTTTTTCACGACCACGGCAGCTGAAATCTGAATATCCGTAAAACCTGTTTTATTTCAAGGAACAGTGCGCTCCAAAACTTAAGATGTACGTAAATAATAATTGCTTAGAGGAGATCATCTTTTTTGGATCTTTTCCTAAAAGTAAACAAAAAAAAAACTACTAACTACACGTGTAGGTACGTACTGTGGTTAGTACTAGTCGTTTAGAGCAATAGCTGATTCAGCACAAAAGTTTTAGGATTATTGTAAGTGCAGATAATTAAGTTCAAAGATTTGTCATTTTCATACATTTGTCGATTTATAAAAAGCTAACACTGTAAAATAATGATAGATATTGCTTAAGGCGGTACCCCCACCGAAAGTGGCGCCGCGTTGAATTTTATTTAATATCGTAATTCTAATTCACAATTTTAATAAAACTAAACGTGGAATTTTTAGAGCCCATTGTCTTGTATTTTTAGACGGTATCATTACATTCCCTCGTAGTCACTGCTAGAAGTAGATAGCAAAACTGCTAAAAGTGACCGTTTTTGACACATTTGCTATCTACTTCTACGAATGACTATGACGAGATGTAGCGATACCTTCTAAAAATACAAGACAATGGGCTCTAAAAATTCCACGTTTAGTTTTATTAAAATTGTGAATTAGAATTACGATATTAAATAAAATTCAACGCGGCGCCACTTTCGGTCAGGGTACCGCCTTAAACTAATGTTCCATTGAAGTCATTGTTAGGTAAAACGATATAGTAGCCCATCATTTTTATACAGTGATGTTGATCAGCAATACAAAAAAAACTTTACGGACTTCTTTTTCAGAGATATTGTTAGATGTGTTATTAGCACCTATAATTTGAGTGAGGGGAATGCCTTTAGGAATACAGAACGGTTATGCTGGACTCACCTAGAATACCGGACTCGTGAGTCCGCAACCTATCCCTCGCCGCCCCCCGACACATATAATTACCCTACTGCATAATGACAAAGATGCAGATCATGATTTTCTGCACTTTTTTTTAATGAACCACCGACGACAGGTAGACACCCTTCATTAAAGAAAAAAAAATCAGGATTCAAGAAATATATGAAAAAACGAATCTTTGAGCGGGCCTATCATCATCTTTTAGAAACAACCATGTCATGAATATTTTTATTGAAGTTGTCAAGTATTGACACACTTAAGACTGAAGGCGATGATTGAATGAAGACGTCACAAAACTTCCATCAAAAAACAAGCCTAATTTACGAAAGTCGAAGTCCGAAATAGCATGGTAAGATTGAAACAATACTGCGCTATGAGATGGCGGTAGGACCCCAGTTCCTACCCCAACGCTGGGATCACCTATCCCATTCTCACCGTTCGCCGTACGTTCGTCTAAAATATTTACGCATCCACCGCAATCGTGCTCGTCGAGGTTAAAATTAAGGCTCTGCCGGATTTTCATTTATTAAAAGAGTAATTTTACCCTAATTGGACACAGTACTACCACAGTAAATATAAGTACATACAGTATGTTATCTTAGCCTTTTTCTTCGACGTCTCAGCCACATGACACCCACTGCTGGTTATAGGCCTCCCCCAAGGTTCTCCACAACGATCGGTCCTGCGCAGTCCGCATCCAGCGGATTCCCGCGACCTTCACCAGATCGTCGGTCCACCTTGTCGGGGGCCTACCCACGGATCGTCGTCCTGTGCGCAATCGCCATTCGCTATGTGTCCCGCCTACTGCCACTTCAGCTGAGCAATCCTTCGAGCCTTTTTCTTAATATTAGTTAATGATTATTATTGCTGCCGCACGGTAAGCAATACGCGATAGGGCTGCTTGCTAACATACCACACGCTTACTGCGTACAAAACTTTCACATCGTGCGTCCGTCACCTAGGCGCATTCGAGGCTGAGTGAGACGCTAGCCGAGCTCTCGCTGTGACGAGGCGCATCGGGTAAAAGTGAACAGACCTTTTGTATGAAAATAAAATACTCAATGTATCTTTATACTGTGGTAGGTACTACTACCACTAAGCACCCTACATGTAGTTACGTTTTCATGTTTAATTTTCTTAGGTAAGATTTAGGAGTGGTGGCATGAGATTTATGACTGCCTTGTAATTGCTTCTAGGTTTAGTTGAGAACTGTAAACGGTTTTAAACTGACTAGTTTCTTGGAATTTTAAGTTGGGAACTTAAGTTAGTAAAGTACTTGCAACTACCTTATTTTATGTAATAGTATTTTTGGTGTTAGACAATAAAAAGTACTTATGCTATCACTTACCTTTTTCGGCTTCGACAAACAACGGGTAAATGAAACAAAACACTATTCAATGACAAATAAATATATTTTTTTTAGCTAATATCTCTATATAAACCAAAGCGGTAAGGAACACATAATCATAATAAATAAGTTACACTGTTTTGATGATAATTAAAACAGTTTTAGTAATATTAAATAAACTGAGGTTCATGAATGGACTAACTTTATTGAATGTGATGAGAAATTTTCAAAACGGTCCTTTTTTTTATTTTTTGGATTTCGCCAATATCCAGTGTTTATTAAATATTAAAAAATGTTCTAATATTTGTACGGTAGATTGAGTTAAAATGGAGTCTCACAACACGTGTTATTACGTAAAGTTTACGTAAGAAACTCCAAATGGTCCTATAAAAGTCACTCCATTTGCTGTCACCTGTCGATGTCAGCCCAGCCGGTGCGTTTCGTTCCTTTACACGAAATCAGTAATACGTAATCAGTGTAGATAAATGTTACTGGTGTAAGATGGCCAAAATCAAAGCCAGAGCTGATGCTACCTCTGAACTATGAAAACCTGTAAAGTTAACAAGATTCGAAGTGCAGTTTCGACCACCACAACAAAACGTTTAAATATAATCATTCGATTAAAAAATGCCCGAGGACGAAACATACGGCCATCAAAGAAATACGACATTACATTTATCAAACGGTATTATAACTAATAGTAACTGAAAAAACGTTGAAATTGGATTTTCTTTTATAAAGAAATGCAGAAGGAAGACACTCCACGCAGACTATATAGCTGACGGCGGCTAATAGTGTTGTGTCTACGAGGATATACCTACTTGCAACTATAACAATATTAACTTGCAAGTAAACTTAGTAACACGAGAATAATCCCAAGAGGCAGCTAACCTAATTGTTCATTGCTCATTAAGATTACCGAGTCGGTTCCACAAAGGTTAACAAACAATTGAGATAGCGGAACGCGGGAAGTGTTAGAAAACAAATGATACCTTTTCGAGCGTTTACACGTGACACTTCATTATCCGATAACGTAAATACTCACGTGAAGTGCCTAAAATGAAACGGAGTTGAAACATTTAATCTAATACTTCCATGTGCTACGAAAACCTTCTGTGCTTCGCGTTAGAGAACGCGACGCGTTAGAGCGTTTTCACATTTATCCGATTCGATATCGGTATCGGTACCGATAGCCGACAGCCGATATCCGCAGGCTGATTACCTAACAAAATATCACCTAGCAACCAGTTTCGCCGCTGTCATTACTGTCATATTTCCATACTGTATGACAGCCACAACAGCGACGAAGCATAAAATGAACCGAGTTTTCGTGAGATAATCAGCCCATAATCATATATTAAATTTATAATTTATAATAATTCATTAATTACTTTCAATTTATATCATTTAAGCAATACATTTAAATTCAATTATTTAAAAAAATGGCATGCTATAGGTATGTAGCGAAATGTGTCTGTTCTATTAAATATTATACCACATGTATTTTCCCGTATTTCAAGCAAATAAAATATCTTTATCTTTAATCAGCCCTCCCTCCGATATCGCTGTGTCTTGACATTGCCGATTTTATCGGACGATAATACCTGTCATCTCAGAGTCTGAGAGATCTACTCGTGCGATATTGTAAGTGTTTCAAAAAACGGCGTTGCTAAATCAATAAAAAGTGGCTGTGACATACATCGGATAGGAGGAATCTATAAGGGTTTCGTTTTTTGCCATTAGGCCACGAAACCCTAAAAATGGTAGGTACATATGTGTGTATTATGTGTATGTGGTGGAAGTAAGTGGCATCCAGGATGATAACTTATCCTTTCACTTACAGTGCTTAAATAGGAATACAAAAATTACGGAAAACACTGTCGTCCGATACCCCGATGCCGTCGCCGCCGACATATCGGTGTCGGCTCCGATATCCGTTAACGGATCGAATAAAGTGAAAGGTAGGTACATATTTCATACATTTTACTTGCCCCGACAGTGGGGTCGGCACTGACACCGATATGGGATCGGGTGATGTGAAAACGCTCTTACAGACAAGTTAAATTCGACCGGAGGAACTAAAATCTCTTAAAGCTAGGAAGATTTTAGACTTACTGGAAGACTCCAGGCGTAAAGAGATACTCTAACAAGGAGGCGAGTTTTAGGTCGCAGTAACTACTAGTAGTACTATATGTACTAAATTGTTTTATATCAATTTTTTTTCTCTATCTCATAGCTGCAAATGCTTATTTAGTTGTTTATTTTACTTACTATTATGTAACTACATAGCTTTTATCTGTGGAAGCTTGTAATTAGCTTTTAAGTGCTTGCTTATTTACCTAATTTTTAAATGATGCTGTAAACTTCCCAAAGAACATAAAATAAAAAATAAAAATGTCACACAAATAATAAAATTATACTAGTGGTTAGTGAGAACAGTTAGACCTCTCTTGCAAAGTTGGGGCGTATATACTTTATTTTAAAGCCAATTTTAATACCGATTTATAGTAATTAAATTTGCGCAACAAAAGTACCGGATAATGTCTAATTTTAAATCGAATTTTACCTGCTTAAATTTTCTAAAAGTAACTTATGCAGACATTTGAGCAAAAAAATGGGGTAATTTTTTTTTAGGATTTTGTAATTTTTGCATTTTTCAATGCTATTTTTGTACTTATGGTAAATTTTAAATAGAAAAATGTTGAAAAAAATTTACTCGGCCACAAGTGAATTCTCAGACGGGAATCGAACCCGCGACCTTTGGAAATCCGGTCCAATGCTCTATTCTATTCTAGAGCATTGGACCGGATTGTAAAATGCAAAATTAAAAAGTTATAAGTAGATTCATCTTAATCGATATTCAACCATCTGTAAAGATGTTTCTTTCTAATGCGAGGATATTCTCTGATTGATGAAACGACGGTGGTCAACACCGTAGAAAAAGGTGAATATACTAGAGAATTTCAACGTGTTCTCGTATGTCTCTGTAGCATAATTGGTCAGTGCATTGGGCCGGATTCCCAAGGATGCGGGTTCGAGTCCCGTCAGGGCGACATGAAACAAGTTGCTATTTTCTAGTAAATTTACTTGATTAAAAATTATCACATAAAAATAGCATTGTAAAATGCAAAATTATAAAGTTATAAGTAGATGGCAGTTTCATCTTAATCGGTAGTCAAACATCTGTAAAAATGTTTCTTTCGAATGCGAGGATATTTCTCTCATTGATGAAACGACGGTGGCCAACACCGTAGAAAAAGGTGAATATACTACTAGAGAATTTCAACGTGTTCTCGTAGGTCTCTGTAGCATAATTGGTCAGTGCATTAGGCCGGATTCCCAAGGATGCGGGTTCGAGTTCCGTCAGGGCGACATGAGACAAGTTGCTTTTTTCTAGTATATTTACTTGATTAAAAATTATGTACGTATAGTTTTAAATTCATTTGATTAGTTTCATCGTTTTGAATCTTATTTATATTTTTTTGGGCTGCTACAAGCTTTGATTTTGATTTATGAAACTAACCGATAAAAATGGGCGTTTGTGCAAAAAAGCTGTATTTATTCAGAAATCATTTTTTCATCGATGCTTGATTTATGTGTGAAAATGTGATAAATGGGGTAGCGACGTATGTCCTGCGGTCGAATTCGTATTGTCTGGCGTATTAGGAAATATTATACATGATGGTATTAATATCAATTTTGCAATTTTTTATTGTCTTCACATTATTATATTATTTATTATTTCACTGTTTGGCGCAGGGGTACTAACGCCGCCTTCTGCGCCAGAGGTCCCGGGTTCGATTCCCGGACAAGAGAAATATTTATGTGCATGAACATGTCTATTTGTCTTGGTCTGGGTGTTTAATATGTATATTATGTATGTATTTACAAAAAAGTATATAAGTATGTTTATCCGTTATCTAGTATCCATAATAAGACGAGCTCTTCATGAAACTTAACATGGGCCAGATACATATTAAACACCCAGACCAAGACAAATAGACATGTTTTTGCACGCAAAGTCTTGTCTTGTCCTAGCATCGAACCCGGGACCTCTGGTGCAGAAGGCGGGTAGGTATAGTACCCCTGCGCTAAAAAGTTCGTCGAATCATTGAATTATCAAAGTCACCAATCCTCACTTTTATCGAACAATCGTCTGAATCAGATAGTGTTTGTATTGAGTGACGTATGAATATCAGAGTTCCAATACAATACCCGATAAAGTACAATTCATCCGCTCAATAAGACGCCTCAGGATTTACTCTGGTTCGGCATCTTCTCGGCTGAATAAATAAAACCTCATGAACTTATTTCGTTTCGAACCCAATTTTTATATCCGCAGGGTCATAAATACTAAGGCAATTGTTACAACAAAATCGAACCGAAATGGGAACAATCAGAGGAATGAAATGTTTTGATGCATAGACACTTTTGCCTGTGATTGTGGTTGTAATTATTATTATTTATTTAATTTATTTAATAATAACACAAGGAGCCTACAATTTTCTTTTTACTTTTCTTTTTCTTTCTTTGCGGGACGCACAACTGACTAGTTGGTTTGTCTGTGGAATCTTCAGTCTCTTTTATCTATAAGATATATTATCTAAAAATAATAAATATAATTAAAATATAAAGTGACTTTATACAGCTGTAATGAAATAAAAATGTAACTAAATAATATAGTTGTACTTACTTATTGATCTAGTTTAGTTAGTTATTATTATTATTATTTATTAATATAATATAAATATATTTATAATTTAAAGCGCGAAACGATAAAAGTCCAATTTCTGACAGATTTCGTGTTTGTCAAAATTATTTGACCATCTGCGGATGTTGATGATGTTTGATGGGTTTTACTTCCAGATGTTTTTTTTTATCATACATGCTTGGAAATTTGAGCATTATTTTGACAACCTTCTTCTTCTTGTACTGGCAAATACAAGCATGCGGCGGCCGGCAAAAGCTGTATGAATATCCATATCTGTCGTTGTTTAGCGGCCAAATAAATTACATATTAAAAGCCATATCTGTCGTGTAATTTTAAAATAGAATCAATCAAAATTGAAAAAAAAAACGATTAATCCCTTACTCCGAAACATGGCAACCAAGGAGGTAACTTACCAAAGGTTTTATTTAAGGTGGTACGACTTCCATACAAACAAACATTGCACATTAATTGGTTCATTATACATTAATAATTCATAAATACATGTGCAAGTAACTCAGTTATTTGTTTGCGCGAAATTATTAAAAAATGTACTTTCACATGAGCTATATAAATGCGATGGGTCACACACACATACGTAGAATTATTGAAATTATAAGATATTAGTATATTCGTGTTTTATATATGAATGTTAATTTTTTTTATTATTTCGCGCAAACAAATAACTGAAACGAGTTAGTTGCGCATGTATTTATGTATTATTAAGGTATGATGAACCAATTATTGTGTAATGTTTGTTTGTATAGAAGTCGTACCACCTTAAATCTCGAACTGGCTTTCAAATAGAAAGCTGTTTTTTGAAGAAAAAACCAATAAACAATTTAACATGGAAATTTACTAATTAAATAAAAAGTTCTGCCTCGGTACTACTTAGTTTTGATTTCCGCGCATTATTTGAGATAAGTACTATACAAACCTTGGCCGCAACTAGGCATCGATGGACTTACATATGTGTACCTTGGCTTCGCTTCAGCCCGCATTTACACGTTCGTCCATCAAAGCCTCTTTTGCTGGCCGCTGCAGTAATGTACTATGACATAACGTGTTTGTCAAAAAAAACGGTATGGTACTTGGCGTCGTTTTCAACTTTCTACTAAGTGTTGGAAATATCGGCCACTTAGGTACGGATATAGTATGTTTTAAAAGAATATATCAAAAGACACAAATCTCATTATGGAACATATTTTATAGCTAAACTTTATCGGAACCGAGATCTCAGACGTTTATAGGTACAAGAAATAAACAAAAATATCATATCTCAGCTCCGATATTACTCCGATATTACGATATTACTGGGCAAAGTTAATTACTAAGATACAGGTATGTTTGTGTACATTGTGCCTCTCAAACCCCGAGCGGACACCGGTGTCCTCTTCGAATATCAGCCGAAAACCATCATTTTCAAATAGTTAAAGTTTAGTCTTGTATGAACATCCTGATTTCAGAACGAAGCCTGGTAAATATACTCCAATCTGTGATAAAAAAAATGAATGTACTCTTTGGTTTGACATTTGACACTTTCGAAAATCGTGATTTTTTGGGGTTGTTTATTCTATTCATGTGTTTTTTTGCCATTTTTAACCAATTAAAACTAATATACTGTTGATGTTATAGTTTTTTTATTTTAATATCTGAACATGGTTAAAATATTCATAAATCAAATACAGTTTACAGATTGAAAAAATATGGCATGTAAGGTAACTTCTCAAATTTTAAAGAAAAACAATTTTAGGGG
This sequence comes from Chrysoteuchia culmella, assembly GCA_910589605.1. Taxonomy (NCBI): domain Eukaryota; kingdom Metazoa; phylum Arthropoda; class Insecta; order Lepidoptera; family Crambidae; genus Chrysoteuchia; species Chrysoteuchia culmella. The sequence continues at coordinate 17,914,586 of OU342655.1, read as the reverse complement.
ATGATTTTATTGGCATGTCGTTAGTATGGTCCAGAGACTAAAATATTTAGTGACTGCTGAGAAAAAAAATGATGCCACCAGTCCATACAAAGTTACCCAAACTGTTTTGATTGCTTACCGGGCTCTTTATCGCGATGGGCGGTTGCGGGATGGGTGACCAAAAATGCATTATGTCAATCTCCTCCGTGCTTCAGAAGGCACCTACAGTACCGAATGAAGACCAGCGCTGGCCAAAAAGTCAAGGCTGGCCATGCTGAGTCGGGGCCGTTTTGGGACAGACCGTTCTCTGTTAGGAACCTATTTTATTCTGTTTGTATCGTCCTTGTGTTTGTCCCAAATAAACATTATTTCTTTCTTTCTTTCATTTTCCGTCGTTATCACCAATCAATTGGGCCCGCATGGTAGTCATGACCCATTTTCTCTAGCCTATTCGCCCTTAGCACATTCTCTGGGCGACTGCAGTGCTGTCTTGTATAAAATTCACTTTAGAAAAAATATGAGTGTCTAAGTACATACATAGTAAAATGCAAAAGTGATTTTGAAAGTATGAGATCATGGCCATATGATCACTGGCCATAAAAGATTGAAAAGGAACTAAACTATCTTAAAACTTAATCTACAAAATAAAACAAGAGAAACGACCTAGTTCGAAAATGTAATCCACGACCGCGACCTTGTAAAACTGATAACTTCGCATCCCAAACCCTTTACGACAACCACGAAGTTCGCACACATTAGCATAAGCGTAACTCCGAACTTTAATACAATTACTCTGTTGTCTCAGCCCTTGTTAAGCTATCTACTAGCCTAACATCGAGATATTTTCACATCTTCCACACCGCAGTTACTTTTTGTGGAGCAACATTGTGCAATACGGTAATATTCGATGACAATCAGCAACAACACGGCAACTTAATAAAATACTAACAACAAATATTTTTTTGTTGACGAATGTTGCTCAGTAACATTTGGTAACGTTAAGCTACAAAAAGTAACTGAGGATAAGGAACTTTTGAAATTATGCACAAGTTGTATTTGATTCACTTTACTAAAAAATATGAGTAGATTTTAAACGTTCGCGTTCCAATATACTAATAGTTTAGAGCAACGGGACGAAAACGCGCTATTTATTGTGAAGTACATATGTACTTACAGCTTGACGTTTCGGCTGTGTTACTACAGCCGTGGTCACAAGCCGACTGTAAGTACATATGTACTTCATAATAATGTAGCGTTTGAGTCCCGTTGCTCTAAACTATAAATATGAGTAGGTCCATGCTGAAATGCAAAACTGTCACATGAAATGAGATTGTGATCCTAAAATCACTTTGATGATGGATGATGCAATATAAGAAACTGGCCTAACAGACCGAAAGGAATTCTGTCCGAAAAGTACGAACCCGAGTTAAAAATTAAACTACAAAATAAAACAAGAACCGACCTACTTCGAAAATGTAATCAACGACCGCGACCTTGTACAACTGATAACCCTTCGCATCCCATACCCTTTACGACGACCACGAAGTTCGCACACATTAGCATAAACGTAACTCCGACGTTTAATACAATTACTCTGTTGTCTCAGCCCCTGTTATCCTAACATGGAGATATTCACATCTTAACGAACTTTTGAAATTATGCACAAGTACGTTTGAGCTAAATACTTTTGACTTTTAAGCGGGATATGAAACAATTCGGTACAAAACAGAGTTGTTTTAACTTTGCCATGTCGAAATATGTGGTCTTCTTAGTTGTTTCAGTGGAACTCGCGAGGCTTTCCCTCGAAGAATGTTTACAGGTGTGGTTCAAGAAGTTAGTCAAAACAAAATATGACTGTCTTTGGAGAAAATGTTAGAGATTTAGATTTAATTAAGGCTGTTTTGTATGGCACAAGGATTTTAACTCAACTTTATTTAATACAAGAACGGCAATATGAACAATGCAGCACATCATATTGTGCTCTACAAAAACCTACGCTATCACAAGCACCATAGAGGTGCTTCGAATATCAAAATGTGAGCTCGACCCGGGGGCCTACTGTCATCTTTTAGAATCCATCATGTCATAAGAACCTTTTCTTTTCAATACTCTTCAAATTCGTACCATGACCCTCTACAAAGTAAAATATTGTTATTCAAGTCTCAACCACAACATTACCTTGATTCCAGGAGAAGTGCGATTTTGCGACCTTCAGCGTTATCATTACCAACACAGGTATGGCGTTTCCCCGTTGTAGGTATAAAAATACAAATAAAAAAGGAAAACGCATTCGAATATGAAAACTACAAAACATTTGATTACAATGTCAAATCATTATGGTCCCCACAATAAAATACAATCTACTCGTCTTTCAACATCCAAACGACATCAATCTAATCAAACCTAAGACCCATTATTCCTCGTTTGCATTTACGGTTCATAATGTAGGAAGGTAGGTATACAATTCAATGTTACAAAGGTACCCACAAACGGCGCCTGAGGGATCAGGATTTTATTACTAAGGAGGTTCCTGATATCCCTGTAATTAACCGAAATTTCTAATTGGAACCCTGCCGTAACCTGTCGAATTTCTTCATAAATTTCAGTAGTTTAAAGTACTGTGGACAATATATAAATCTTATCAATTGCACTTCCAAAATCGCTCTTAGTTTGTACGGGAAAAGGACCATCTCAAGGTCGAAGTGTAGCCTTTTTGGTGCTATCTACTTTACATCTGGCTGAGTATCAAATTTTGGAAGAGCTCTCGCAGTAATTAGTACCTTTATAATTGTGGATTTTCCTTTCTTCGTCCAATTCACTCGGCAATTTAATATTCTGCTTTGTTTCGTTGAAGCTGGCATTGTGACTTGTTATTTTTGCGCAATTGTACTTGACTGCCAGCGGAATTGCTTATAAAGGGGATAGTAATTAATGCAAGTGGATGCGCTTTTAACATTATTCGTATTACAATATTTTGCTCATCAAAATGTTATGAGCAATGCATTTATTTTTTATTCATTAAATGTTTTTATTTTTCTTATTGCAACTTAAACAAACTTCTTTTAACCGCCTCTGTGGTCTAGTGGTACAACCACCGGTATCAGACCCAGGGGTTCGATTTCCATGGGAATCGAACCCGGGACCAGCGGGGGTACATGGTACATATTGTATTCGGTTTGGTTGGTGGTAGGACTTGTTGTAAGTCCGCCTGGCTAGCTACCACCATCTTATCTAAGTCTGACACCATAACAACAATGTTTTCAGTTCCGGCAGTTAAAGATGATTAGATAGCCAGTTCCTCAGTGATTGAGGATTCCGGGAGAGGCTCGATTCCGTCTTCAGCCTTATCAATACTTAACATCAGATATGATGAAGGCTAAGAGTTACCCCGTCGCTCATAAAAAAAAACAACAACAAATTAATAATTATAAAATAAAGTAACATAAAATTATTTTTTAAAGATGGGGTACCTATTAGCCTTCGTGTTAAAGTCGTTAACGAGTGTACAGTTTATAGCTGCTACGAATGTACCTAGAAAGCAGAGGCGTCATCGTAGCTGCATCTTTATAATCATAGCTGAATATTTAAAAACGAATATTTTTTTTCACATATATTGAATTAAAGTGGCCACAACCTGCCTGGGCTTACTGTGGCCAAAACAGGGTCATCTATTCGCCTTTTTACCCCTTAATAGTAAAAATTAAGCTTGTATTTTTTTTAGGCCTTCCTTACTCTTTGTTTATAACAGACTTCATACTCAATATACGTCGCCTATCACTACATAGTTTAAAGCAAAGTCGCTTCCAGCTGTCTGTCCCTATGTCCATATGTCCCTATGTATGCTTAGATCTTTAAAACTACGCATCGGATTTTGATGCGGTTTTTTAAATAGATAGAGTGATTCAAGAGGAAGGTTTATATGTATAATAACCTTCAATATAGAGTAGAGAAATACTGTAATTTTTGAGGTTTCTAATGTGATGTCGTATATGATTAAATTTTTTCCGCTTACAACGCAAACGTATTGCTGAACCCTACGAGATTTATCAAAATAATGTACTAAGTATTTGTACACCTGGAAAAGGTCAACAGAAAACTCCGCGGTGGTATATGTTTATCTCTTATGGATAACTCACAATAATATAAATAAATAAATAAATATTCGCATACAATCACACCAATTATCTAGTCACACGTTAAGTTTCATGAAGAACTTGTGTTATGGATACTAGATAACGGATAAACATACATATATACTTTTTTTTTTTGTAAATACATACTTAATATACATATTTAACACCCAGACCAAGACAAATAGACATGTTCATGCACACAAATATTTGCCTTGTCCGGGGATCGAACCCGGGACCTCTGGCGCAGAAGGCGGGGTTAGTACCTTTGCGCCAAACAGGTCGTCAATCGATAGCATAAGTCAATAGCATAAGTCGTGTAGACCACGCGGGCGAAGCCGCGGGCGGGAAGCTAGTTTAATATAATTTTGAACCCGAGCCAAATCGTCGTTTCTTGTAACAAAGAATGAAATGTGGACATTAATGAAACAGAGTGGAAATGATAAGTGCAAGAATTATTTCGGAGCCAGCTCTAGAAAAATCGGGACACTGCAGTTTGGCTCTAACCCAGAGGATATGAGGAATAGCTATAGATTTGTTAAATCGATCTTTGGTTATTTATTCTGATTCTGGTATCAGTAATATTTAGCACAGTGTAAAGTCTGTTTTTTATTACTTGTCTTAAAATGTAAACATCTTTACATGTCTTTTTACAGGTTTCCTTAGAACATAAAACAAAGAAAGGTATTACAGAATTATCTTTGTACTCAATAGTTGTTTTTTCATGGAAGGTATAGATTGACATTAACATTGTATTTTTTTTCGTTATAATTCAATAATAAGTCTTGTCAAGATTGTTTACATTTTAAGACAAGTAAGAAAAAACCAACTTTATGTATTATTTACCTTGGACGAATTAACCACTCTAAGATAACTACTCTTAATGGTAATAGCCAGGGGGTCTACCAACATCTCTTAGCGCAGTATTGTTTCAACGTATGCTATGTAATGTATGTTGTAGGCTATTTCGTACTACGACCCTCTTAAAGTAAGCTTGTTTTATGGCGGAAGTTTTGTGACTTCGCTCAATCATCGCCTCCAAAGAATGAAGTGTGTCAAAATTGTGACAACTTCAATATAAACAAAACGTTCTTATGACATGATGGTTTGTAATAGATAATGATAGGCCCGCAGCTTCCGCAGGCATGACAACTTGGAAAATGTTGCTTTCTTCGCTAGTCAGATATGCGAGTCTATAGGCGCAAAAAATTACGACGATTTCACAAGTCTATTTAAAAACAGATTATTTTTGAAAGAAAGAAAAAATATAAATTTGGGACGAACATGAACAAATACAAAACAAGACAAGCAAAAAGAAAAAAAAAGGCACGGTTTGTCCCAAAACGGTCGCGACTCAATATAATGCACGGCTTTGGGCCAGTGCTGATCTTCCGTCGGAACCGTTTTGGTGGGACTGAGAGCTATAACCGGCGCCTAAGGAACAATAATAAGAAACAAGACATTAAAATATAAATAATAAAGAAAAAGAAATTAGTAGGTACAAAATATGGATACAACAGCAAGATACCAGTGCATGTGCGTTGTCTGTACCGACATAGACTAATATTCCTAGAACTAAGACCTATGCTAATATTCACAAACTTGTAAGATAAGTAGATCGATAAGTAAGTGTAAACTAAAAAAAAAAAAATTTATATTAAAAAAAATACATAATATTTATATAGACATCAATCAAATAATATTAACGTCATATTTAATCTGTTCTGTGCCTTGAGCAGGCTGTTTACTGGCAGCAAAAAACACATTACTATCTAATTTGTGACAAAAACAAAATCGTTATCTGTCTAGACTCTAGATAGATAGCAATTGTTCAAGATTTAAGAGTTAAAACTATGAAAAAGAAAAAAAAAATAACCACGGCATAAAAACTTACAAACTAAATGAAAATTAAAAAGAATGACAGTGATGATTAAAATCAGAAGCAATAAACATACGACAATAGAAAGCAAGCCATTACATTTCGGTGAGTACAAATACAAACCCGCCTTCAATTTATATTCACATTTACAAGTCACAATATTATGACACGCGTTATATTTAGTATAGAACCACAAAAATAAATAAAATAATACTGTAGTACAGCTAAAATACTTATATGTCACGAGGAGACATATTTTTTTAGAAGAAATTGTCAGAAAAACACCTGATTCTATGAAAATAGGCGCGAATAGTGTACAAATATACTGTTTGAAAGCTAATAGTACTGGGTTCACTGACATTAAAAAATAACAATTGATAAAAAAAAATATCAACCGGTCTAAAATCGATCACTAGGAAAATAATTATGGGTTTTAAAATTAACATTTTATTCCTATTTTAAATAACTTTTAATTAACTATAATACTCCCTTTTATATTTTAGTAATTTAAATCATAAATATTGTCATTAAACAATTGTTAAAAAAAACTTTTTAACGGAAGTCCCGCTGTCGACTTCCGTTAAAAATAATAAACCCTACAAAATTTACTCGCTATGGTGAGGTGAAAAACTGTGTGTTGCGCTCGCCAGAAAAGTATTTGGCGTCTCGTACCTTTGAAAACCTCGCTAGGCTCAGTATACAATCTTTGCTTATCCTAGAATCCTTCGCTTGCCGAGGTTTCATTCGCCGCTAAATCCAACTTTCCGGCCTTGCATAACAAATAACTATTAAAGTTGACAAAAAGTTGTCATGAGAGGTATCAATATCGCTGTTGCATTTTTAACCGACTTCATATTTTCAGAGCTTTGTATTTTTGAATATTTTATATCCGTGACATATTTGGCAACCGTACACCGTGACGTATTGCTTATTGGACTAAAAACAAAACTATTCAGAGTAAACTTATTGCTATTTGTATGAAACTGGAAATATAAATTCATTTTCGGTTTGAATTTTTATGATGTGTATTGTTTTAAATTTGACATCAGGCATTTTTGTTGTCTTCACTGCTGGGGCACTGGCCTTTCTTATGTATGGACAAGGAGCCATGGCCATAGCCCGCGTAGTGGATAATGATACCCATGCGGGTCCCATGCAGATTGGTTTTAACGACTGCAAATGCAGCGGGGACGTTGGTCCCGTAACGTGCCTTCCGAACCACGGAGGAACTCGAGATGTTGCAAAAGTTGCTTCACCTCAACAATCACAAGCCGAGCGCGCGAAACACTGCGCCACGGGCTCCTCGAGCCAATTAGTAACAGTCTCAAATATCTTGAATCTACTTTCATGAAGGCTCCCTTTAAATACTTACCTATTCCTTTTAGAATTCAGTACTTAACCTCCTTTTTCAAATCGCCTAAATGGTTGTTTCAGATTATGAAGCCCCGAGCGGGGCGAGGCCTCGTCCAGGCGCTATGTGGAGGGCCAGCGTGTTCCTCCTCACGCAGATAGCGGTGTGTCAATTTGCGACTGGTAAGTATACAAAAAAGCCTTCTTTTTTGAGCTATTCTAATTTTATTGTTCTTCCCTTGGCTGGCACCGACTACAAAAGGATTATTTTTTGCTTTAATTTAAGTTTTTAAAGTCAGTTTTTTTAAAGCAGGTTTTTTTATTTTTTTTTCTTTTTAGTATCTGTACTGTAATAGGTTGTTTAGTAAACTACAGTAGGATTTTTCTAGATTAGATTAGGTTTTATGTACATTATAACGAAAGTATCGTGAAAATTACATCGTTCAACTTAACAAAAATGCTCATAAAATGAAAACTACTGAGCCAAACTGAATCAAATTTTTATGGGACATCGAACAAAAAAGAATCAAGTTAATCGAAACAGAAATCTCGGCGTAATCGGTGTACATACATAAAAAAACATAGCAACCGATTTGAGAACCTCCTTCTTTTTGGATGTCGGTTAAAATGCGGTGTATTGATTTTGCGAGGCTGCCTCATAAGGCTTCATCAAATCTCACTAGATTACGAAGTTCTTCTTTTCTCTTGCATGTCACACGTGGCTACGTTCTAATTGGCTCGCGAAGCAGCATCGGCATGTCAATCAATACACGATATTAGAAGGCACATATAAAACATCCAGTAGGGCGAAATCCCGTCAGGGCGACAGGAGACTAGTTGTTTTTTTCTGGTATATTTTCTTGTTTAATATTTATCACATCCAGTAGGTACTGACAGAAGCCTCGTAGTCAAAAACGTCCACTGCTATTCCAACTTGTGAATTGATTTGATTTTTATTATCATTACTATCATTGAAAATGCAAAATATAAAAATCATGTCACTCTATTTTATTCTGTCAATTGCAAAGTCTTTTGTTGAAGCAATTAGCTATATTTATTTAAGTATACGTGACAGTTTTTAATTTTGAAGAGAGCAACGACATACTTTTAAAATATTGGACAAATAATACTACCATCGCATATTTTAATCGTAATATTTGAACGACATACTAAAATAGTAATCTGCGATAACGTAGCTATTTTAATTTTGCACCTTACGGTATAAGTAATAAACGAGAAAACACAGTGTCACGAGAAAATGCTTTGCACTGTGTTAGAATTTAACCTCGCTGGAGACATAATCTTGTATGAATTTCAGCACAAGCTGAAATATACGCTGTGTTGTATAATAAATTAATATTTTGCTATGCATTTTGTCTTATCTTAATTAAGTTGGAAGCCATATTTTAGTATTTGATCGAATATTAAATTATTCCATTAACGCTATCAAATACACTTTGAACGTGAAAAAATCGCCAAAGACTGTTTTTTGTCTATGTTTTAAATTTCGACGAACTGGGAAACGAATCCGTCTGCAATTATTTATTGTTTTAAAGTAATATTATCTAAAACCTTTCAGTATTTAAAGAGTAGATTTGTGTATATAAAGAGACGCCCATTATATTGTTAGGATTTTGACACCTATAAACCTGTAAGTACCGTGTACAGTTCGCTTTATAGCTTTCATATAAGCAAAAATCATAATCCGAATTCCTATTGCTCATTTCTGAAACAGTTTACGCAATACTCCATTCGATTTTATGTTCTTAAATGTTACTGTAGACGTAGATAGTTTGCCAGTACATTTCGTCGGTATTTACGAGATCAGAGCTAAGAGCGCCGACCTACATCCGAATGGAGTGCAAAGAGATTAGAACTGGAGGTTTTATAGACAGTGCACTGAAGCAAATTTAGTGTACTGCGTTTGGATAAGGATTATTAAATGTGAGAGGTAATATCTTGTACTTATGCTTTGAAACCCTAGTTTGTAAGAAGCTTAGGAAAGTGAAACATATATACATTATATTATAAGTAGACCTATGAAGTTGTGCCGTGTGTGACGGCCTAAGAATACAAGTGTCACCACTCTCTTACATGCCTGGGATGTCGTAAGAGTCGACTAAGAGGCTCGACGCATTGAACACCTGTGCGAGAGAAGGACAACTTGAAACAAACCCTCTACCAACCCGTCTGGCCAGCGTGGTAGCAGTAGACTAATAGCCTCCTATGAACGCCACAATAGGCGTGAGCTAGGAGAGGCTTATGTCCAGCAGTGGACGTCCACAGGCTGATGATGATGATGATGAGACCTATGAAGTATGAAATATATTCAATAGCGATTTTTATATTGAGCGTTACTTTATGGTCGAAGTTCGGCAAGATTCGGCAAATTAAATAAAAATAAGGCTTGATCTTTTTAAAGAAAATAAAGGAGACACACTTCCATTATTCACAATCTAATAATATATTATACGATATCGAATAATTGACTACAACAACTTTTCGGTACCCAAACAATTAACGACGTGGTCCTCCGGAAACCCTTTGTCGTCAACTTACACAAACTAAGTCGTCAATAAGGTTCAAATTGATTGTTAACACTTACACGCTAACGACTTCGCAGTGCCAAGTAGGAGTCAATATTTTAACGTATTTGTAAAAAAAAGGAAAGAAAACGATGATTTTGGCCGGGTACAGTTCGTCGTCGTCTCAGCCACATAACACTCACTGCTGGGTATAGGCCTCCCCCAAATATCTCCACAACGATCGGTCCTGCGCTGTCCACATCCAGCGGCTTCCCGCGACCTTCACCAGATCGTCGGTCCACCTTGTCAGGGGGCCTACCTAATCATCTAAAATAAAACAAAATGCTATCGACCTGTATGTACGTCACAAATTGCAGTACAGTAACCTTGTAATGCGAGAAATCTTAAATGTAAGTCCTTCCTTGCGAGTTAAAAATTTTACGGTTAGGATAACCATAAAATGTAATATTATAATTAGTATTTTCCTTTGTGATGGAAATTGACCTTACTGATATGTTAAGCTCACTTTTCAATTTGACGACTCTGTGTGAAATAAAACAGGGAGAAAAAAATAGCCCTTGACGAGTTTCTTGCCGGTTCTTCTCGTTACAAGGTCTCCCGCCGTAGGGTTTGTGAACCGATGGCGTAGCTTCTTTGACGTTCATACGGTCAATAAGATTCAAATTGATTGCTAACACTTACAAAAATGCGATTGTGCTTAATGAAGAAAAAGTCCCCATAGTTGTTGATTTAGGCCAATTTCAGTCGTCATTAGCCATTTTTAATGTCCCTTACTGCTGGGGCACTGGCCATCCTTATGGATGGATAATGAGACCGGGCCATGACCCACCACGCGGGCCCAATGCGGACTGCAAATGCAGCCGGAACCAACGGCTTAACGTGCCTTCCGAAGCACGGAGGAGCTCGAGATAGTAAATTTTTGGTCACCCATCCCGTGACCTACCATTGCGAAAGTTGCTTAACCTCAACAATCGCAGGCCGAGCGCGCGAACCACTGCGCCACGGGCTCCCCAACTTCATTATTATAGCCTATGTTCGATATTAATATCATACCTATAAATTGTATACTTTCTAACAACATAATTTGCGACTAATTTCTTTTATAAATTTTCGTATTTGCAAAGACTCATTATAAATTTAGTAGTTTAATTCGTTGACCTTTGTACATCATACAAACGAAAGTATTTGTCTCAAATGAATTGTCTAATATAACTTTCCAGTTCTCAATCAATTAGCTTGTTTGTTGTCAATAAGATTCAAATTGATTGCTAACACTTACAAGTAAACGACTTTGCAGTGCCAAGTGGGACTCAAGCTTTTAATGCATTTTACACAAAGCGTCCGACAGTACTAAATGAAGAGAGGAAGCCTCCATTTCTTTTATTTTCACAACTCCCTTATTTTTCTCAGCTCTTTTATTCTTAGTCGCGAGTCTTGATTGGAAGAAGAGTTAAGTGGTGCTTTGTGAATGAAAACGATTTAAGTGTGAACGGAATTTTAAAATTACAGACAGTTGTCAAGTGTTGAAATCTGCCGGCCTAGCATGAGCGGCTATTATCGACTATTGACGCATGATAAAGATCCTTAGTGGGGTAAGCAAGACAGCATGACGTATCATATCATATCGCGTGATATAATGATGGTCATGCTAGGCAGGCTGGGTGCTTATCTTTCTTTTTGTTTGGCAAAAGCTGTTTGTTCGTTCAAGTAACTAAAATTCTAAGCATTTGATTGAGACGCAGACAGTGGACTCAACATAAATGACAAAAAAACCATTTCAACTAAATATACCACGACTGCATCAAAAGGAATATAGTTCTGCATGTGTCAATGTTGAAGCTGACGCTGGTCTACAGCTAGACCCCCTTTTTTATTTTCTATTATATCTATCTATTATTTTTGATAACTTATGAGTCATAATGACGCACTTCAGATTGCCTCAACTCTGCCAAACTATAATAGTCTCAAAATTGTCCACATTCCGCATTAAAGTAATTCTGTATTCATTGCGTCGTTAGTGGATAAACGTGCCACTCGACGGCCAATGGACACTGCGATGCAATTGGAGCTCAAATATTCATCTGCCAGTGAAGTTGCAAAGTATTAAGTTCAGTGACCGTTATGTAAATAAGCAATGTTTGAGCGAATGAATTTGAGCCTCGAATAACAATTGAACATGCCTTGATAAATTAGTTCATATGGTCTTTTAAAAAATCGCTTAAAGCCTTCAGGAATTTGACAATGAAATATAAAACTCTTCAGTTTTATTATTTATTTATTTATTTATTTAATGTTTGGAAGACCAACACAGAGTAGACAGAGTTGATTTTTGACATAAAAACAGTAAGGTAGGTCTTCACGTATATAAAACATATTTTAAATGGTTAAGTGTATACAATAAGATGCTCTTGGAAAACTTAATCTAAAACTATTACAAACTAAGACAGTGCCTATTATGTGATTAGTTAAAGTTACTTAAATTGACATTTACTTAAAGAAATCCTCACATAATAAGCGCCTCGCAATTGCTAAACTAGAGTGATATATATCAAGATTTTTAGATTTACACAAGTTATTAAGACTTTTGCTTGCTCGCAGCAGGAAGGCAGGAATTATATCTACCTAAATAAACCATGTCGAGTTAGTTATATCATTCATAACTCAAGAACGGTTGGACTAATTTGGCACACCGATAATTTACTTAAAACCTAGATTGAATCAGAATACATTCAAGACAAATAGTTGTGTGCATGAACATGTTTATTTGTCTTGGTCTGGGTGTTTAATATAAGTATATTGTACGTATTAAATATAGTTACCATAGATCACGCTAGATGGCGTTGTTCATTTCTGTCTCTCGCTATTGGGTTGCTTCATAGAAAACATGTGTGTCGGAATATTTTAAGTACTTTAATTATCCAATATACCTGTCGTGTACTAAGTGGTTTTTTATTTATTTAAAAGTACACCCTCGAATCGACCTATTAACTAGGTCGATTCGAGGGTGTTGGTTATTCATATATTATGTATTTACAAAAAAAGTATATAAGTATGTTTATCCGTTATCTAGTAGTATTCTTGCAAATAAATGAATTTATTTATTTATATAATATCCATAACACAAGTTCTTAATGAAACTTAACGTGGGCAAGATAATTGGTGTGTTATTTATCCTGATATGCCAACGGTAGCGGGACCACGTGGGTGATACTGTGCGTGGACCACTAGTACAGAGTAATGGAAACTTGATTTCCTCTTTCAGAAAACCCAACATCCTCGACGACGGAAGAAGACCAAACAGTGACATCATTCTACGCTCTCAGCACAGGCATCGCGCCGGCGCCAGTCTTGCTCCGACTCGGGAACTCGACCATAGATAGCACAAAGTCCTTCAAGGTCCCCCAGCCTTCACAGGAACCGACACAAGGGACTCTAACCATCCAACCGAACATAAAACGACCAGATATGGTGCCGCATGTGGTGTCAGTAAAGAATACATACTTTGACCACGATAGGAAGTATGGACCGACTTTTGAAGATACTCCAGATGGGAATATTACGAAGATCACGGTGCAACTTGGTGAAGACGCTCAATTAAACTGTAGAATCAGTCTTTTATTGGATAAAACGGTGAGTCACATCTTTCTAAATGGACAGTATTAGCTTATTGATTGTTTTATAACAACTTGTCTAATTTAAATTTCTCACGCTTTTGAAGCCCGTGAATAAGAGCTACAGCTCCTATTCACCAGGTAGTAAATACCAGTTACTTTTCATCATAGTGTATGACGAAAAGTAACTGGTGCTCCAACTATTAAAAGAAAAAGTTGTAAAGTAATTTTGACATTAATAACATACTTTAAACCAACCTTTAAAATAAATTGCTACACTGAATAACTAATGTTGAAACACACCTTTAAATAGAATCTGACGTTAGTCCACCATTAGGGTAGTAATTACATCAATAAAAATCCATTCCTTAGACCACTTATCACAAATTAAAATCGAATAATAAATCAACACACACGTGGAAACCGTGACACATGTTGGCTTAATAATGATTGAGTGTTGACACAAAAAATAACTCCCGTAGAAAGCTGAGTCAGCCAGTTGAGTGACAAATTGGTAGAGGTCGTTAGTTTCCTCGAGAACGGCCGTAATCCCGACGATGACTTTGGTGAATTGGTTGTAAGGTTCAAGTGTTTTTGAGGGGTCCGATAGCACAGTTGTACTAATCATACCTACTGTACCAGGGGTCCAATCGCCAGGAGTATTTGTTTTTGTCTTGTGTCTGGCTATTATACATCTTTACAGTTATGTATAAAGTTGTTGTTGGTCCTGACATCCCTGGGTTTGATATTCTTAACAATAGTGCTTAAACGATTTAAATGGGAACCAGATCATGCATATTGTGTCAGACTGTTAATCATGCAGTCATGGGTTCGATTTCCACAGAATAGTTTTATATTATTAATTTAAATATTTGCGCTTCTATTTTAAGTATGTAGGTAAGTATTTATAAAAACACTAGCTGTTGCCCGCGACTTCATCCGCGTGGAAAAACGAACATTACAAACAATTCATTCAATACTATAAGTGATACTGGCAGAAGTTTAACAGCTGATTAAGTTTTAACCGTCAATAAAAACATTATAAGTATTTTATCCATTGCTATGAGACCATAATTAATCTTTCTATACCATTTGTCAAATGGTACAGGATATTGATAACGTATGGGACGTGACAAATTGCAACTGACTCTTTCTATTATAAGCCTTAGATAGTTTTATATACGTTTTTATGATTGGTGTCGTTGATGATGGGTTTTAATGGCGACTTCATTTATATCTCTAGCTGGTTTCGCTTCGGAGTATAATTTACTAATGAAGTAAAAATTAAAAGTGCACTTAGAAACTTGAAAGAGGAATAAACTCAACTGGTTCTTTAAGATTTCGAACAAAAATCATACAATTTTATCTTCGTAAAAGGAAGTTAGATACTTCCTTACAACAAACAACAATAACCCAATAATTTTGTAAAGCATTGATGACTAGTATTTTTGAAGTTTCTTATATGATCCATTATCTCTGAAGACCATTACTTAAGATGTTTCGATCCTGCTTAACTTTGGAAACGACGCAGCTGTCCCCGAAACTGAAAGTCATTGAATTGAGTTGAGACGGCAAAGTTCTACTTTAACTGCTTACATCTCAATTATGAAAGCAATCAAGATAAGAGTAGCTTAAAATTTGCTAATAGCTTGAAAGCCTCTGTTGTTTGAATCCCATTTCGTACAATTACCTCGTTGGCGGCAGAAATTGCCTTAGGGACATGTAATAATTGATTAACCGAGTTCAATTGGAGATTACTGTCGTATTTTTATTTTAGTTTCTAAAAGCCCACTTTTTTGTGAGGGGAATGCATTTATGCATACTAAACGGTTATGCTGGGCTCACCTAGAATACTGGACTCGTACTACCAGATAAACCCCTCACTACTTGCCTTCTCGCCGCCATACGTCTTGGGGACCCTTGTGGTAATCACCCCTATGTTCTTATAGCATTTGCGCCAAGCTAGGCTAACATTTAACTAATATGCATACAAGAGTAGCATTAACAATGGATTAAATGTGTTAATCTAGTTTGGCGCAGGTGGGCCTAAATGTTGAATTGTGTTCTTTAGTAAACTTCATATCCGCTTAATTTTACGTCTATCACCACCCATTTTTATGACTCCACTATCAGGCCAAAGACCCTTTTTGTATTGAGGCCTCAATAGAGTATGGCCCTGGTCCAAGCTCAACAAGCATTCAAGATTATGTAAAAATTTAAGTAGAAAAACTATCCTTCGGACGTCTACTGCTGGACATAGGCCTCTCCTCGCTCACGCCTGTGGTGGCGTTCATAGGAAGCTATTAGCCTACTGCTACCACGCTGGCCAGACGGGTTGGTAGAGGGGTTCAAGTTTTCCTTCTCTCGCACAGTTTTCAATGCGTCGAGCCTCTTAGTCGACTCTTACGACATCCCAGGCATGTAAGAGAGTGGTGACACTTATATTCTTAGGCCGTCACCACACGGCACAGAAAAACTATACCTTAGAGATATTTAACTATGAAATACAAAAGTGCTTCATTAATTTAGTATTTCATTTTATTCTCTGAATACTCAAATAAATAAGAAATCTTAGTCAACATCTCAAACATTGATCAGATTCCGAGATAATTAGCTTTACCCACTTGTGTTACGGGTAGAATCATTCAGATAGACAAATCTTTTAGCCTATCATCGTAAACAAAACAAAGAAGTCTTCAGTAAGTCTTCTTCTTATCGTATGAGGATTAGTAGCCGCCTCTAGGGTCAGAGTTTATCAGGCCGCCTTTAAGGCCTCTGACTTGGCTTAACAACTGAGAACAGCCGTGACCGACGGTTTAACGTGTCCTCCGAAGCATGGGAGCGCTCAGTTATAATGCCACTTTACGGTCACCCATCCGACACCTAACCGGGCCAAACGTTTCTTAACGAACGTGATAGTAAACGATCAGTCTGTCAAGCGCGGCCATGAGCGCTGCTCATCAGTAAGTAATACAGTTACAGATAAAATTATACCAATAACTTTGTTAACTGTAATTACTCTGAATTTATGCGAAATAGAGATTAAAGGGTTAAGGTTACTCTTGATACCACAATTAAAAGAATTTTAAATATATTAAATTCAATTAAGATGATTATTTAATGAAAATTAAGATGATTATTTAATGAAAATTAAGATGATTCTTTAATGAAAATTAAGATAATTATTTACTGAAAAAGTAAACAAAATGAGAATTGGCTTTTAACAATACAGTTCTTTAAATTAAAGCGTTGTTTTCAATACATATTTGTAGCAACGTTAAAAACAATATTATCATTTTAAAAACAATGTTTCAATTAAGTAAATCTGATTTTCTCAAATTTTCAAAGTTCATAGTGTAATTAAACTTATGGACGAAAGAGTTTAATTGGTTTTCTGATTAAAATAACCTTTTAAAGTTACAATAAACTTTTTTTTTAAAAAGATCAATCGAGAAGTTTTTATCAAGTTCATTATAGCTGGATCTTTAAATAGTTGAACATAATAACTTTTACGCAATATATATTATTAGGCCATTATACGTATATGTATTTCTATACACAACTTTTCGAAATTTTACTGTAAATCGTGTCGTAGGTATTTAAAAAACCTGCAAAGAAAAACCATACGTCCCCAAAATAATCACAAACAGAAACAGAAAAAGTCTTGATAAAAAAACTTATCTTTTCAAAACTAACAGGGTATATTCTTCAGGCAAAAACCAGCAACGCCGAAACAGTTTTTGTTTATTTGCGGAACTTGGATCTACCAACGAAGCGTCCACTGGGGACGACATTTAATCAACCCAGAGGAACTAAAACCTCTCTGAGCCTGGAACTTTCTGGATTTCTCGCAATCCAAACTAAAACAGATAGTAAAGGTGCAGTACAGACTGCGAGGAATAGGAAATCTGCATTCAAATAAAAAGAAAATCAAATAAAAGAGAGAATATTGTAACACAAATATATTAAATGAAAACTTAAAAATAGCATTGTGAAATGCAAAATTAAAAAGTTATAATTATATGGCTGTTTCATCTTTATCGATAGTCAAACATCTGTAAAGATGTTTCTTTCGAATGCGAGGATATTTCTGTCATTGATGAAACGACGGTGGCCAACACCGTAGAAAGGTGAATATACGAGAAAGATTCGACATGTCCTCAATAGGTCTCTGTAGCATAATTGGTTAGTGCATTGGGCCGGAATCCCAAGGATGCGGGTTCGAATCCCGTCAGGGCGACATGAGACAAGTTGCTTTTTTCTAGTATATTTTCTTGTTTAATGTTAATCACAAATATATTTACCTAAATTTGTACTTTATTCCTGCGTAATCTTTTTAAACAAGTTTATGTGACAATTTCAAAGTGACATAATTTGATATTTGCTTTTGTACGTTTATTTTCTGTGTCTTTATATTACATTTTATTAATTATCTACGATATTTTTTTGTATGCCTACGAAAGAAAGAGTTAGGCACTTTTCTCGAAGTTAGAGAAATATTCATGTGTGATACGAAAATGGTTTGATAGTAATTTATTGTCGTAACATAAATAAACTTCAAACCCAAAGTCTTTTTTTTTATTCAAATAAACTTATAAATAATTACTTTCAAAACATAATATTTTTTTTACTTCCCTACTAATTATTTAATAATATATTTTAATAAATTTTCTTCTATGATCTATTAATTTTTTTCTATCTTTTTCTCTTTAACATGAAAATAACATACCTAATACTGACAATGAAATAGGGAAAACAACTCGATATCTCTGAATGTATTGCCAAATATGGTAATAGCAGTAAAAGCTTTCATTGTCGAGACTGACGTTAATTATTCCATTTGCTTCGCTAATTACAGGAAGCATAAAATGGCGGTTGTACACTCTCGGTGAGATACTTCGAGACTTGGCGAATCCAAAATGTATAGGGCCCTTAGCCAAAGTAACAATTCAAAAACAATAACGAACTTCGAAAAGAATCAACTGTATGGGATTGGCGATTGGCATAGGCCGCGCTAAATCATGTAGTCTTACCGCAAGTTAATTGGCGAATATAGACAATAACGAATTGAATTATCGTTTCGCTACATAGCAATGTTACTTTGTCTACGGGCCCAGGGTAGTTCTCGCCTCGCTTCGATCCGTAATGATCTAGTATCCACCCACTGGACATCTCAAGACTCGCCCCTTATGAAAAAAGTGGCCATTGGAGCTCATTTACTAACCCCATTCGACTTTCTTAAGAAATTATATTCAAGGTGGCCATTCAACCTCATTTTTCGAATATATCTGGTACCATTTAAATGGACGCTTTTGGGTAGTACTTATTGAGCCTTCAAGATTGTAGCCTTTGTAAATGTAGCCACTGGACTGGACCTCGTTTGTCGGCCCCATTCATCCCACCATATTATTCACCATCAAAAAACCATTGGTACTAAATCTTCGTGATGTCTCGGGGATCGCTGCTAAGCCTCCCGGGCGAGAGACTCGCTAGAGTGTATAGCCGCCTTAACGATTAGGCATCGAAATGCTTGAGCTGTTTTGTTTAGAAAAGCCTTTTCGTTATTGGATAGATAATTATTACACCACTTAGGAAACTTGAGGTAATAGAAATTAAGCAATCTAAACTGATTTTAGGTTATTAAACTAACGAATATTCGATAAACACCATTAGAATAGGATATTTTCTTAATATGGAATTAGATAGCGGCTTTCATTATGGTCGGTCACGAAATGAACAACGGATGAGGAACAAAATGATCAGATTTGGAGCACTTTTACTTAAAAGTTCAATCCCATCTTTTTGTGAACAATATTTGTGACTATTTTAACCGCCTCTGTGGTCTAGTGGTACAACCACCGGTATCAGACCCAGGGGTCCCGGGTTCGATTCCCAGCGGGGGTACATATTGTATTCGGTTTGGTTGGTGGTAGGACTTAATGTAAGTCCGCCTGGCTAGCTACCACCATTTTATCTAAGTCTGACGCCATAACAATAATGTTTTAGCATTGTTGTGTTCCGGCAGTTCGTGATAAGATAGCTAGTTCCTCAGTGGTTGAGGATTTCAGGAGAGGCTCGCTTCCATCTTCAGCCTTATCAATACTTAACACCAGGTATGATGAAGGCTAAGAGGACATCCGTCGTTCTTAAAACAAAAAAAAAAACTAATAGGTGACAATAATTAATGACATAATTATTGTGATCTGCATGGTGGATCGTTGGGGTGGGGTTTCCAAAAGCGAAGTCGATGGGAATCGGTATGTATGGACCTTGTGTGGACCTTACATAAGAGGGCCCCGTCGTTCATAAAAAAAAAGCATGGCAGACATTCTTGATACCATTAAAAAGGACGGATGCGGATAAGGAAATGAGCCACATGTTTACTACGATACAGTCAATAGAACATCAAGATAAAAACTGCACTACAGAAACCGCTTTTATTCCGATTCTATAATATCCGGTACGAAGAACCATTTTATATTGAGTCCTGAGTTTTATTCAAATAAAATATTTTTCTGTATCTTTAGCTCAATATAAGAAGTGTGCTGTGACTGTACAAAGTACTACATACAGTAAGTTTGTTTTCTCAGTTCCATGCTGTAAAAGGATCTAATTACGTCTTCGTTGTGATCAAATAATCATTCTGATTGTACAATTTCCGTTCCTATCAGTGAAACACGTAATTGTACCGCAGTATTTGCCAAACCTGCACAGAGGGTTAACAAGCACTCTCAAACGTAATTCACGGCTATTAATTTATGAGAAACTAGCGGTGGCCCGCGGCTTTATCTGCGTCGCTTTTTTAGTCATCGCTTTTGGTTGCCCTCACACAAACGTGTGTTCAAGCCATGCGATTTTTTTTATACAGCTAAATTGTATTAACTTCAACAGCTAAATTGTATTACAAGTACGTACACAGCCCTATATCGTGATAGACGAAAAGAGCGCTTTAAACTGTATGAGAACCTAGCTTGTCGAATTTTTCGTACCTACGATGATGTCACGAGATGATTTAGTGATGTGTAAATGTTATTGAAGAGCTCTTGCAAGAAAGCACTGCACAATTAACCATTTTCGTTTCTGAGTGACGCGTGTTTTCATATCAATGGCCTCAAACGGAATGACTTAGGTCGTAAAACTCAGACCGTGGATCCAACTTTTGGCACGCAAGGTAGGTACACATTTACCGTCTATCTCGATATAGGTCTGTGAGTACGTTTTATTGATGTTTTAAATCCATTACTATACACGCGTTCAATACTTTATTTTGCTTCTAAAGAAAACTAATTAATACTGTATAAAGAACTATAATTGTCATTACTTTGTAGCAGTCGAGTCGTAGTAGGTTTTTATTAAAAAACACTTCTTTTTTATTTTCTTTAAAAAATAACGTTATTGCACTGTTTTTTACTGCAATAGGAATAGGTCAAACTACAGCCAGACACTAGTCTCTCTATACTTTCTAAGAGAAATTAATAATTCATAATCAATTAGTCTTCTTAGGGTCTCAAAAAGAGTTGTAAATCATAAAGTTTTTTTTTACTGATTCATTTCTTATGCCGTCTAAAACTTACAGTGGATTTAATTTTCAGAGTAACTTAGGGTAGTGCCTATGAGAATCTTAAAAACTTTTCATCCATGAATTATTCATGGGTGAATCAAAGAGGTGTATGATATTTCATTAATTATATATCACTTTGTTATAGTTATTAGATTTTGAACATGCATTTTGACAACCAAATCGAGCAGTGTATCAAAGTCAACCGTCAAGATAGTAAATTTTTGGTCACCCATCCCGTGACCGACCATTGCGAAAATTGCTTAACCTAAATAATCACAGGCCGAGCGCGCGACCACTGTGCCACCGAGCTCATCGTATAGTATAGACCCTTTCAAATAAGTACTTTATGACGTGATATCGTCGGCACAAAACTAACGTCAGTATTTGGATTCATTCACATTTTAGTTTACAAAAGGTATCAAAACTACCTGCCTACCGAGGAGTTTAACCACCTCTGTGGTCTAATGGTAAAAACCACCGGTATCAGACCCAGGGGTCCCGGGTTTGATTCCCAGCGGGGTTCATATTGTATTCGGTTTGATTGGAGGTAGGACTTGTTGTAAGTCCATCTGGCTGGCTACCACCATGTTATCTAAGCCTGACGCCATAGCAACAATGTTTTCAGCATTATTGTTTTCCGGCAGTTAGAGATAAGATAGCCACCTCAGTGATGAGGATTCCGGGAGAGGTTCGCTTCCTTAAGGATAGTTGCAAGCCCTTGTTTCAATCTAAAAATATTTTACCATTACCATGTTTGTACATATATGACATTTGTATATTTGTCTACAAACATATGCATCTTTTCAAAAAGAATTGTGATGTTTTAAAAAGAACAGGCCGTAATGCACAGAAATTAAATGTACCCGCTAGAAAGCTAAAACTGCAGAGTCGAAATTGTTACTGTATGTGTATTACAGTATAGGTACAACAAGTTACCTGACAATTTTAAAAGAGCTACCTTAAACAAATTCAGGACATTTTTTCACAATTTCTTACTATTCTGTAAATTCATTTCTTTGTGATACATTTTAGATGGAAGAACTTATTTTTTACTATTAATTTAATTTGTAAGGATTTCGACACTTCGTATTATTTTTGTTTAACGGTTATTATTATTGAATTTGATTTTATGATAGTTTTTGTTTTTTTTTTTTGACATTGTATTATTTTAGGACAACTGTAATTTTTTATAATTTCAAATACCTTGGACATTTTTTTAATATTTTCAGTAATTAAACATTTGCACGCCACCTACGTGGTAGACATGTTACGGTACTTCTTAATTTTAAGATCTTTGTTATACCACATGTTTTTTCAAATAAAATAAAATTGAATTGAATTAAGCCTTATCAATACTTAACATCAGGAATGATGAAGCCTAAAAGTGTCCTCGTTGTTCATAAAAAAAAAAAACTTGACTCAGTACTAAAATGCTCAAGTGTATTTTTTTTGTGGGTAGAAGAGCACAGTAGTTGTAGCAAGAGCGGGTGTTATCGACAATAATAGCTCGTTAACGAGACACAGTCCCACTCGCATCTTAGCGAAGTAAGCAAGCATCATTCGCCATAATTATCATAACGTGCCGTGTGGTGACGGCCTAAGAATACACGTGTCATCACTCCCTTACATGCCTGGGATGTCGTAAGAGTCGACTAAGAGGCTCGACGCATTGAACACCTGTGCGAGAGAAGGAAAACTTGAAACAAACCCTCTACCAACCCGTCTGGCCAGCGTGGTAGCAGTAGGCTAATAGCCTCCTATGATCGCCACAATAGGCGTGAGCTAGGAGAGCAGCAGTGGACGTCCACAGGCTGATGATGATGATGATCATATCAAGCGTTCATTCTAGAGGTGCTGGTGGTACAATTTAGTACCTACTTTTTCCTTACAAACTGCTATACCTCACACAAATGCGTTTCCAGTCCGGATAACTACTTTTTCTTGAATAATTTACTTATCTAAATCTTTTATAACTTAACCCGGAGGAACTTCCACAATCTGCACTTGAATTAGAGTTCATTGGATAAGTTGGAAGGCTAAATGTACCGTAAAACATACTAGTAAAGTAGAACTTGCTGAGATAATGAAGGAAATCCAACTTTAAACCTTGAATTGAATTTGTCGGATCTAGACGAAAACTCTAGAACTACAGGGGGCCATCTCTTAGCGCAGTATTGTTTTAATCTTTTTCATGCTAATTCCATGCTATTTCGTACTACGAATCTCTTGTGCGAAGTGTGTCAAAATGTGACAACTTCAATGAAAACAAAACGTTCTTATGATATGACGGTTTCTAATGATGATGGTAGGCCCGCAGGAGACACAGTCCAAATAATAAGGCTAAGGGTAAGCGTATGCTGCTGGTAACGAGAAACCGTATATAATATATACCTAATCCCCAAACATGGAACTGAAACTGAAAAAAAATATATTAACAAACCTATACGTGCAGGGTATCTATAGATAGGTCTTTAAAATGGCATTGAGGTTTCTAAAACGAATAATTTTTTTCTCAAAGTAAACCGTTTGAAATATGTACACTTCCAAAGTGGTAAAATGTGAGTCCCTCCCCCCTTTAACTTTCTAAATAAGAAAATAAGGGTAAGCGTATGCTGGCGCTCAGATATTTCTGCGCGGACGTAGATCTGAAAGTGCGAAGTGTGTCAAAATGTGACAATTTCAATGAAAACAAAACGCAAACAAAATGTTCTTATGATATGATGGTTTCTAAAAGATGATGGTAGGCCCGCAGGAGACACAGTCCAAATAATAAGGTTAAGGGTAAGCGTTTGCTGGCGCTCAGATATTTCTGCGCGGACGTAGATCTGTAGGCTTATTACGAGTTTGGCAAACTTGACGTTACAGTCAGCGTTAACGTAAAATGTAGCTCTGTCTCTTTCATATTTAGCGACTGTTTTACCGACATGTGCAGTGTATCCGATAGTCTACGCTAACGTGTCCTGTAAAGGTCATGTTTGCCAATCTCGTAATATGGGTACTGTGCGGCGCGCGTGCGTTAGTATGTTGTTCGAACGGCGCAGGTTCATACTTATCTGTAGAATACAAAATATGTGCGGAACATGCGCCGCACAGATCCACGTCACGCAGAAATGTCTGCGCGTCAGCATACGCTTAGCCTAATGCTGGCGCGCCGACATTTCTGCGCGAGACGTAGATATTTCTTTTGTATTCTATAATACGTATGAACCTGCGCCGTCTGAGCAGTATACGCATTCGCGCCTCACAGATCTACGTCGGCGTCGCGCAGAAATGTATGCGCGCCAGCATACGCTTACCCTAAATTGTAACAAATCCGGACTAATCTTTTTGCTTAAAGACCGGCAGGCACCAACACTAAAAAAATATAAGAATATATTTTCTTACATATGACGGCGACCCATTGAAAACCGCTTTACAAACCACTCCACCACGGAAGTCAAATAGTCAATTTGTTATATCTTTAATATTTTCACGCCAATCTATAGACATCTTTATTTATTGAATAAAACATTACCAGAGTAGGTAGACTGGTGAATACTTATAAAATAGGGAAAATCACGGGTTCTAGCCGTATTGCATCGCAAAAGAACCGTGAGAGAACAATTATTAAAGTCAAATAATTTAGTCTGTTGACTAGAATTTTGTAATAATGGTGTTTTGCTTCAGGTATCATGGGTCCGCCGAAAAGGCAGAGACGAAATGCCAGAACTGCTCACGTTTGGAGCGGTGACCTACGCAGCTGATAACCGGGTGTCAGTGGCCAAGAGGTACCCTGGCAACTGGAGGCTCCTTATCAGGGAGGTGAAGCCAGAAGACGAGGGTGTCTACGAGTGCCAGATATCCACGCACCCTCCGAGAGTCAGCAGGACTTATCTTCATGTCAATAGTAAGTATTTATTATTTCTAAAAAGAAGTCTATAAATCACAAAAAATATGGGTTGGCTAAAAAGGCAGAGACAAAATGCTTGAACTACTCACGTTTGGAGCAGTAGCCTACCCAGCTGAAGTACCTCTTGGCAACCGTATATCGGTGGCCAAGACGGTAACGAGAAACCGTATATGGGGGATCCCCAATCCCCAAACATGGAACTGAAACTGAAAAAAAATATATTAACAAACCTATACGTGCAGGGTATCTATAGATAGGTCTTCAAAATGACATTGAGGTTTCTAAAACGAATATTTTTTTCTCAAAGTAAACCGTTTGAAATATGTACACTTCCAAAGTAGTAAAATGTGAGTCCCTCCCCCCTTTAACTTTCAAAATAAGAAAATGTAAAATCTAAAATAAATATGTTGTAGATCTTAATTAAAAACGAAAATTGGTTTGAACGAAATATACATAGCAGTTTTAGAGATATAGTACATTTTCCTTAACCGCAAATATAACTTTGTCATTTATACAAACACTATGAAAAACAAAGTAATTTTTGCAGACAGAAAATGTTAGTGGTATTTTGACAACGGAACCCTATACTGCGCGTAGCCCGATACGCACTTGGCCGATTTTTTTGTAACAGATCTTAGAGTGTTATTCTGCTTGACTTACCAAAACACTTTCCCACAGCTCCTCAAGTTTGGGTGGTAGACGAAGCTGGTGCTCCCCTTCTAGAGAAGTACTACGAAGCGGAGTCAACCCTCGCGCTGGTCTGCAGGGCTCGCCATGTGGACACACCAGCGATGCTGACGTGGCTACATGAAGGAAGAGCACTGAACGCTGACACTACTAGAGGCGGCATCAGGTAAAAAATAAAAAATCATTTTTTTTTTATCATTTACCGGAACCTTTAAAAGCATGTATGACTGTCAAAGAAGCTCCGCCATCAGTTCACAAAATCCTACGACGGACGGAAAACTTTGTAGCACGCAAAACTGGCAAAAAAAAACTCTTGAAGCGCTGTTTTCTTTTCTCACAATTACTATTCAATTCAATTATAACTGTACCAAATATATATTTTAGCGCTAAATGAAACACTTGAGATTTTGATTTTATCAGTGCAGTGTTCAGGCGTATTTATAGATGTAGTGTAAATCCAGCAACAATAAAGTTCTTAATAGGTATCAAATAAGTCTGATACTCTGTCTTGAGAGATAATGTATATAATTTTAATAAGCTCGTAAACGACTATTTACTGAATCGTCCCAGTTATATTAATATAATTCTAAACAATTCTACGTCTATTTCTTGAATTTAATTTCTCTGTAGAAAGATCTTTGACAGGATCTAGATCAAAGTCTATTACTACGCTTTAACAATCGTGACGGAACAGTGCTTTATCGAAAAGGTGTCTAAAAGGAATATCCTTTAAAGCCCATTTATTAACATCCAATATTATTATCAAAGTTCGAAGCAATTTCTAAAGGATTATACAGGATTAAACGGGAGATTTCCTTGTTTTGAACCCGACCTTCAACTGCTATATTTCACGATTACCGTACTCTTTGCCGAAAGAAAGCGGATTGCTTATAAATAAATAACGAAACGCCACATCGGGACGCCCACACAAGCACTTATTTAAGAAACTTTTAAAAGCCAGCGAGACACTTTTGAAAATTTAAATAGTTCGCAAAGTGAACAGCTACCTTTAACGGACCCTGCCCGAATTTTACGGTACAGTATGAGTCTACTTTAATTAATGTTCTTAATCGGATTTTGGGACCCTATTTCTGTTGCTCTATTAACTTTTGAGGCTTTTTGCCGTCTGTTCCCAAGCAGATTAATTTGTAGGGTATTCTATTTACTACTCCATTTATAAAACCATCATATCTCCAAAACAGTCTTCGATAGTGTCCAAGCCAAGACTGTTTTGAGTTCACCTTACGCCAGTGTAAATTCATCTTTGCAATTCTGGTCATTTTTGTAAATTCACAGAGTAAATCTGGCTATTCCTACTTTTCTCTATTGTAATAACCATCTCGTAAATATCGCTGGCATAGCAATCAGTCGAGCTTCTCCTTAATTTTTGGTAAATTTGTAAAGCTATTTAAAAAACTAAAAACATAATGACTGTTTATTCCTTCGAGATTCGACTGTTTTCCTTAAATAAATACCACAAGTGGCGAGAGGTCAAAATATTTTGAAGGTAAGCTGGCCCACGAAAAATCCACAACTCAGACAATAAACATGGAAAATAAATCATTTTGTTCACTTTACAACTGCCTAGCATCCATGAACCGCCTCTGTGGTCTAGTGGTACAACCACCGGTATCAGAACAAGAGTCCCGGGTTCGGTTCCCAGTGGGGGTACATATTGTATTCGGTTTGGTTGGTGGTAGGACTTGTTCCAAGTCCGTCTGGCTAGCTACCACTTAGGTAAGATGTATCTAAGTCTGAAGCCATAACAACAATGTTTTCAGCATTGTTGTGTTCCGGAGGTTAGAGATAAGAAAGCGAATTCCTCAGTGATTGAGGATTCCGGGAGAGGCTCGCTTCCATCTTCAGCCTTATCAATACTTAATATCAGGTATGATAAAGGCTAAGAGTTTCCCCGTCGTTCATCAAAAAATGTATATTTAAATTATCTGCTTGGTGGATTGCTGAGGTGAGATTTCCAAAAGCGAAGTCGATGGGAATCGGTATGTATGGACCTTGTATGAACCCTTCGCCACTGACATACTACGAGTATCACATCACAAGCAACGATTTGTTTCAATTAAAGTGCTTTAGGCTGATCTGGAGTTACGTACGTTTGAC
Source organism: Chrysoteuchia culmella (assembly GCA_910589605.1). Lineage (NCBI taxonomy): Eukaryota > Metazoa > Arthropoda > Insecta > Lepidoptera > Crambidae > Chrysoteuchia > Chrysoteuchia culmella. Next base: position 17,886,836 of record OU342655.1, on the reverse strand, counting down.
ATTGACCCTACTCCCAATGTGTTTGTGCCGTTTGTCCAAAACTAGTACATCCAAAATCATTAGAGAGTAGGCTCCATACGTAGTTTCGGGAAATTTACGGACCGGGGCCCGTATCTTAGTTGACGGGCTTAGAGAGTATGCCTCCTGATTTCGAGATTAATAAATCTGGGAATCTGATATTTTATTTATTTATTTGGATTTGGTATAAGAATACCCGATATCTTCTGTGTCCTTAAAAACATGAAAGACAAAGAATAATACAAAACAACTAGGGTTAGAAGGAACGAAATGTGTGCTTAGGATATTAACCCATTGGCAGTCCAATGTGGTTTACTAACATACCAACCAAAACAGTAGTGAATTATGCATGAGGCCTTTTCTCGCAGATATCGCGGGGTTGGATCGTATTCCATCTATCCTTTGGCCATATTGATACCTAAATTGGTTTTTATAGCACAATAAACCCTCTTTGCGGTCACTTTTATTTATTTCATTCTGTTTAACTTCAGTCGTAAATCAATGTTGTACGTCTCTAATAAATACAATATTTTATCTTAGGGTTTCTCTATTTCAATAGCTGGATTCGTTGCGATTTAAACTTTTGAATTCATGAATTATGGATTTACATTCGTTATAAAGTTCATAATTCATTTTTAGGGTTCCGTCCCTCAAAAGGAAGAAACGGAACCCTTATAGGATCACTTCGTTGTCCGTCTGTCCGTCCGTCCGTCTGTCAAGACCGTTTTTCTCAGGAACGCGTGGAGGTATCAAACTGAAATTTATATCTAATACTCAGGTCTACTGTCCCTTAGAGCTGTGAAAAAATCAAACTTCTAAGCCAAAGCAATCAAAAGATACAGCCGTTTATGATGCAAATTTTCGAAACTCGCACGGGAATCAAAACCTACAGGGTACTTCCCGAAAATTTAGAATCTTGAAATTTGGTACAAAGTAACGTCTAGGAAAAATTGCGATCATATAATAAAAAATATTTTTGAAAATTTTAAATTTCATTTTGCATTATAAATACCATAACTATGACTCGATTGTCGTGATGAGTGAACTTTTACTTATATACCTACAGGTTTGAACGGAACCCTCAGTGCGAGAGTCCGACTCGCACTTGACCGGTTTTTTTTGCAAGGACATGGTAAATACATGGTTTTATAATATTGATTATTGCGCAACATGACCTGTCGAGTTTGTCGACTTGTAAATACTATAAACTTCATTTTGAGTTATTAAAATTTCAAAGTAAATATTATAGTCGTTAGGTGTATTACAAATGACAAATTATGCAGCCAGTGCCCACTCATTAATGTCAAGTTCTAATCTTACATCCAAATGGCAAATAATATTAATGTCAAGTACGGAGTGAAACTTTACAATGTCAACAATAATAATATACTAGATGACGTGAATGTCAAAATATTAATATCCAATATACATCATTCAATCAAAATAATTTACCAAACTTTCATTATGGAATTCAGTAATATGTTTTATCCAGTAATAAATTATACAATTTTATTTCAAATTTATTGAATGACATTTGTGTCAAACTAGTTGTTAATGTATTAAAAATAGTTATTGCCATACAATAAGCATTTTTGGAGAATAGTACAAGTTTTTTCTTTGGTATTTGTAACTTATTCCCTTTTCTAAATCTATATTCACAATGCCATTTAGTAGTGAACAAATTTTCATATCTTTTTACAAACAGGCTTATTTCAAAGATGTATAGATAGGGTAGAGACAACATTTGCAATGTTTTATATAAGGGCTTGCAATTATCTAGATAATCAGCGCCACAGATAGCTCTGACACACTTTTTTTGGACTTTAAATGCCCTGTGAAAGTCAACTGAATTTCCCCAAAGTATACGATCATACCGTAGACCACTTGACACATATCCGTGGTACGCTAAGAGAGTTGTTTCTTTGGAGGCCACCTGTCTAAGCCTGTTTAAAACGTAGATGTACCTATCAAGCTTACTCACTAGAATTTCAATGTGAGCTTTCCAGTTGTAATTTCGGTCAATCTGTATGCCTAAAAATGTTGTGTTATTTTCATTGTTTATTACTTTTAAACCTGATGTCATACTTTATGTTTAATATGTTTCGTGTTTTAAATTGTATGTATTTAGTTTTATTTAAATTTATGTGTAAATTATTGCACTTTGGCCAATTAATAATTTTAACCAGATTTTCGTTAGCTAGATCTTCCAAATCTTGTTTGTCTTTGAACTTAATTATAACAGTTGTATCATCTGCAAACAAGATATACTTCTGATCTGTTACATCCGGAAGGTCGTTTATGTAAAGCAAGAACAGTAATGGCCCTAGCACACTGCCTTGCGGGACACCGCATCTATTAAAGCAATAATCAGAAGTATGATTTTGACTGACATTGTCTGAGAGTTTTGATATCTGTAAACACTGCTGTCTATCTAACAAATAACTCTGCAGCCATGATAAAGCATTTCCCCTTATACCGTACTTCTTAAACTTAGCTATCAGCAATTTATAAGAGACAAAGTCAAAAGCTTTGCTCATGTCCAAAAATATCGTTAAACTATGCAATCCATCGTTAAGGCTCTGCGTGATTCTGTAACTAGATGAAAACATGCCAAGGTTGTACAACTATTTTATTTAAAACCAAATTGCTCGTTTTTCAGAATTTTTTCATTTGTGATAAATGAGTATACTTTTTCGTAAAAAAACTTTTCGAAGATTTTCGAAAATATTGGTAGCAAATAAAGGGGCCTAAAGTTGCCTACTTCATTACTAGATCCACATTTATACAGGGGTTTTACTATAGCTAGTTTCAAGTCGGACGGAAATACACCTTGTTCAAGAGGGATATTTATAAAATGGGTCAGGGGCCGAACAAATTATTTATCATAAGTATACAAATAGCATTGAAAAATGCAAAAAACTAAAATCATAAAATATTTAGCATTTTGTTTTATAATATTTGTAGTTATATTGTCATACCCTATTGATTTCGAATTTTTTAATGTCATTATAATTTTATTTACGTCATTGTCATTTATTGGTGTTAAATACATTGTATTATTATGAAATGAATATTATGCAATGGTTTACTTTTATCATTATTATCAATGTCAAAATGTTTATTGGTCAAATTTATAAAATATTTATTAAATTCATTCACAGTCATTTAATTTAATTCTTTTGTTATCATTGTTTGATCATTTGGTGAGCAGTTTTTAACTACACTCCATGACGCTTTACATACATTTTGATCGGGATATACGAGTATATTGTGCATATATATTTTATTGCGCTTGATGTATGCATCTTTTGTGTTTTATTACTTGTTGACAGTCGATACTTAAAGTAAAGTTTTATTTTTTTGTACACAACATCGCTTTTGTAAGCCACTTATTTTTCACTGGTTTATTTGTTGTTATAATCTTTATAACCGTAAAACATAAATTAAAATCGGCCAAGTGCGAGTCGAACTCGCACAGGAAGGGTTTCGTCTCTTACCCAAGGTTGCCTGGAAGAGACTGCTACGTAGCTATAAGGCCGCCTATTGTGTGTTCCTCTTTTTTGACATTTTCTTTATATGTGTTTTGTTTTGTATCGTGTGCAAAAAAGTTTCTATTTTTATATTGCCAAAATTAATTTTTCGTCTGCAAAAATAAGTTTGTATAAATGACAAAGTTATATTTGTGGTTTTGGAAAATATGCTATAGCTCTGAAACTACTAAATAAATTTCCTTCAACCCAATTTTCGTTAAAAGTTTTTATAAAGATCTACATCATTAATTTTTTTTAGATTTTTCACTTTCTTATTTTAAAAGTTAGACACATTTTACCACTTTGGAAGTGTACATCTTTCAAACGGTTTACTTTGAGAAAAAATCGTTTTAGAAACCTCAATGCAATTTTTAAAGACCTATCTAATGATATCCCACACGTATAGGTTTAATGAAAAAAAATTTTTCAGTATCAGTTCCATGTATGGGGGGGGGGCTCCCCATACATGGAACTGATACTGAAAAATTTTTTAATTTATATTTTTTTTATTTTTAACCCTAAAAACAGAATTACAAGTTATATTTGTGTCATTCTGTTCAAGTACTTCATCAAATGATAAAGCCGAAATGCATTCCATAAATTTATTTTTATTACTTTTACTCATGTCTCTTTTATATTCAAACCATGAATTTACTTTTTTGTTATACTTTAAGGATACCTCTAACTGGAATGATGCACTTTGAGCGGTTTCATGGTCTGATAAACAGAGCGTGTGTATTTTAGGTGTTACGTAAGGCAAATTACTAATTATTAAGTCTAAGCACGTCTTTTTCCTAGTCGGTTTGTCTATATGGTTTTTTTAATTAATGTTCCTCAGGATAGTAGTCAATGTTTTACTATTTTTGGTATCTTGTAACATGTCAATATTTAAATCTCCTGTCAATATAATTACATATTATATTTATAACTTTTTAATTTTGCATTTTACAATGCTATTTTTATGTGATAAATATTAAACAAGAAAATATACTAGAAAAAAGCAACTAGTCTAGTCTCATCCCGTCAGGGCGACATGAGACTAGTTGCTTTTTCCTAGTATATTTTCTTGTTTAATATTTATCAATATAATATGTTTATTCCGTTTTCTCACTATCGACTTTAGCATTGATTCTAGATGTTGAAGAAAGAGTTCAGCATTCGAGGATGGGGTTTTATAAATACATATTATTATAAGTTTATACTGAACCACTTCAACTGCGCAACACTCAAATATATATGGTGTTGATGGCACAATATCAATTTTAATAATTTCTAAATTTTGTTTTAATAGTATGCTGGTGCCACCCCCGCGCTTTGTTTCAATAGAAGAATTCAGCTAATTTATATATTTTATTAATTTAAATTTCGTTCTGAACCTTTTTTAATAAATGTATCAGATATACAAATAATATCAATACTTCCAACCTCATTTCTTAAGTCGTTCAAATAATTCAAAGATATCCCTTTTGCTTAGGATACTGGCAATATTTTGGTGGGAGTACAGTTAATTAGTTCTTAGATACGAAATAAGTTTTCATTAAGTTTAAAATAATCAGTAATATTTTTTTGTTTTAAAATGTTAGTTTTAAAGTCATTATTTTTAATAGTTTTTGTAGTCAAAATATAATTATTATGTAAAAAAAATTTTTTTTTGGTAACAAGTATTCATTACGGCAGTATAAATAGTCAATTTCAACATTTATTTGAAAATAAAGCGCTATTTACATATTTGAGTAATCCAATTTCATAAATATGCTGTTATTGTATTGTCTTAATAAAATTTGCATATTATAATATTAAATTTTAAGATCTGTAGTTACCATGTTTCAACGTGAATAAAATGATTTATGATTTATGATTTAAAATTATAGGTCAATATTTAAAAAACATTATATAATACATTTAATACACATATTTTAAAATTATTGAGCTTATACAATGCTATTCCCAATTGCGATAATAATAAATATGTATTTTATCATTACTACCAGTTGCCAAAATAATTATGTCATCTTCATTTAAAGTATCCCTAAGATAGTCACAGGTACTCAATATCTGGGATGAGGTAGCTCCAGGCTTTAATATAGAAGTTACGGTGTACTCGTTCTTTGACGAATGAATAGCGCGACTATCGTACAGTTTTTTCCTTCACTTGATCATCTCCAAGAATAACAATTTTCCTCTTCATATTTGTATGTCCGTCTTCTTTTATTGAAATTGTCCTCAACTCTTGGTTCTTTGTCAACATTTCGCAATTGCAAACACAAGTTTTGTTACTGCTAGCGCCATCTAGTGAGCTTTGGGTCAATATAGGTTCCGATTCGAGTTTTGATGAATCGGGGTCTGTAGGCTTATTACGAGTTTGGTAAACTTGACTTTACAGTAAACGTTAACGTAAAATGTAGGTCTGTCTCTTTCACACTTAGCGACTGTTTTACCGACATGAGCAGTGTATCCGATAGTCTACGCTCACGAGTCCTGTAAATGTCATGATAAGCAAACTCGTAATAGGGGTACTGTATCACACACCGTTTGTTTTTTATAAAGTAGTTAGCAGCAAAGTTAGCAGGCGAAACCGGGGTTAAGTTGAATAACACAGCTTTGTCATTGTGATTTGGAGAGGATTTTTACAAATTTTTATTATTAAAAAGATTTTTTTTCCTTAACGGAGTCATAGTTTTTCTTTTTTCTCCAGCTTCATTTGTTACATTGTCTAACAACTCTATCTGAATTTTTTGTTTTTCTATAACTTTTTTCAGGTCACTATTTTCAATATTTAGGTTTTCGATTTCCTGTTCCTCTTGTTCTAGTGATGATATTAAGGATGCAAACTCTTCCTCGTAACGAGACAATTCATTGTTTTAAAGTTCACTATGTATGCTTAACATTGTCGTGTCCATAATCGATGAATTCAAAATATTCTGCGTTAAATTTGATAAGTTAAGATTCGACTTCGATCTTGGTATGTGTAATTTCTTGCGCGTCGTTATATTCTCCATTGTAAGTGAGGAGCATTCTTATGTGGCCAAAGTAATCTTTTGTCACTGTCGTTCAGCGGCCTCTGAAGAAAACTTATTGTACCAGTATGTTTCGATCTACGTTGTACTTTACAGTCAACTATTTATTACTTTATTAGGATAAATTTTCGTCGAATACAAATAGATGTCGCTGCATGAAGAATAATTATTAAAAAAAGACAGTTTTCGTGCGGCAGGTTCGATCCTGGGACTCCAACAAAGAACGCTATATGACGACGTAGTGTCGAAATTGTTCATTAAATTAGAGCAAAAATTACAAGAAGCCTAGTTGTTGAATTTTAAACAGAAAATAAATCTGTTTTGTTTGAATAACACAGTGATCCAATGTCATTTTAGAAAATTATACTTTCGTGTGCAAGGATCCAATTATTTTTTTGGTATGCGATTCTTCTTCATCTTGAAACAATACGGGTGGCTTCCGCAACTCGGCGACTTTTGGCGCCTATCTTACGTTCGGTCGGAGGGTGTCTTCTCGTATCCTTCCAGCCATCCCAGCTTTTTTTATGAACGACGGGGATACTCTTAGCCTACATCATACCTGCTGTTAAGTATTGATAAGGCTGAAGATGGAAGCGAAGATGGAAGCGAGCCTCTCCCAGAATCCTCAATCATTGAGGAACTGAAACTGATCCAGTGGAATGCTCTAAGCGCTTTCACATCGGAGACGGCTTCACAGAGACTACCTGGTGGAAAAAAATGTTTAAGATAAAGGCATCACCAAATCAATTAAGAGTTTGTTTTCGCTCACAGCCTCTGTCCTACACAAGAAAAAGGTTAGGATAATTGAGTTATCAACAATATAGTTTCCAAAGTCACAATATGCGTTTGGCTTACGTAATCGTACTATAATAGTTTCTTGTACTATAAGTTAGATCCAGGCCACATGGCGTCTGCCAATGGCTAAAACGACTTGGCAAACGCTGTCGCTTCGGACTAAGTGACGCCAGCCAAGTCCAATGATGATGGATTAGTATGTAATTACGATTTTTTTAAATAAACCTTTTTTAACTGCGAAAATACATTAACAGTTAGATTAATCCATACTAATAAATTGAAGCAAAAAATGTATATGATTTTCTGATATTCGAATTTTTTTAATGAAGATAGATTATACCAGATTACCAAGAAAACCAACTATTTTGGTTGAGAAAAAAAATACAGGCGGTGAAGGTGACGTATTAAATGAAATTCGAAGTCTTCTTAAAAGAGCTATTAGAACTTAATCATAAGCTATTAACGTAAGCCTTCTTTAGCGTTTTAACTTACACCCGCAGTTGTTCGTCAAGGAATGAACCATCAAACATTTTTTTTATATCCTGGTAGATATAGTGATAAGCGGGTTCAAAGAAACAAACTCTTGAATATTATGATGTCAATAGATGTTAATGGAGCCCGTGGCGCAGTGGTTTGCGCGCTCGGCCTGCGATTGTTGAGGTTAAGCAACTTTCGCAATGGTCGGTCACGGGATGGGTGACCAGAAGTTTACTATCTCGAGCTGCCCCGTGCTTAAAAAGGCACGTAAGCCGTTGGCCCCGGCTGCATTTGCAGTCGTTAAAGCCCACCAATCCGCATTGGGCCCGCGTGGTGGGTCATGCCCCTTCTCCTTATCCATCCATACGGAAGGCCAGTGCCCCAGCAGTGGGGACTTTGAAAATGGCTGACGACGAAGTGTTAAAAGCACGTGTACAGCCAACAGCACGTCAGATTTTACAGTTTGACCTTGAGAGTACCCTTATGTCACTCGTAATAGAGGCGATTTTCGTAGTGCAAATCTTAATGTGCTAATCACTGTACAATTATTAAATTTCAAAGCAATTTTTATTTATTTAAACGAAATGTATTTTATATTTTCATTCCGAATTAACATAATTAGTTTTCATTAAAAGCTCGGAGTCTACATAATTCACAAAGACTTATTTTTGATGATGATATCCAAATTACGAATTACGAATACGAATCCGGAATGGTATCAGGGCGCCTACCGCCATTTTTTAGAGACCATAATGTCGTAAGAACGTTTTGTTTTCCTTTTGTTTCATTAGTGTTTAATTCGTACCGCGAACTTCATGAAGTATATATTTTTTTCATTCCTGCCAAATGACACATATATAGAGATATATCTAAGGAGATAAAATATTACATAAAAGAACATGCCTAGCTGCACTTGATGATACTTTGTAATGACGGACTTGACTAGGCAGCTCCTGAACATTCGCAAGAAAAATATCGACATCCAAATACTCATGATATATTTGAATAATGTAAGTTTCTATAAACAACTATCTCAGATCCATGTACATCTTTAGTCATTATTCCTGCCAATGAACGAATTGAAGTAGTCATATTTTGACAGACTTTACACAAAACCTCCGTACCTCCTCCACGGTACGAAGTGACATATAAAAATAATGCGCCGATAATGTTTGACAGAAAACAATATTGCGCTAAGAGATGGCGGTAGGCCAGCAGGAGGCCTACTCTCCAAGCCTATCATCTAAGATACGGGCCCCCGTCCGTAAGTTTCCCGAAACTACGGATGGAGCCTAGTCTCTATTGATTTCGGATGTACTAGTTTTGGGACACACACAACATTGGGAGTAGGGCCAATGTCAAAACGTATTCTCATTCATTCTTAGTTCGGGTCTCCGAACTAATAAGCTGTCCGTGGGTGATACGGAGTAGCAAACGTCCGTAACTTAGGCCGAAACTACAGGTTTCGTGCTTAGAGAGTAGACCCTCCTCGATTCGTGTTAATTAATTTTTGTAATTTTAATCTTTAAATGTTTCCTTAACCTCTCAGGCTCCAGATTATGAGGTACAATAGATATTCCATCGTTCTCTGAACACCGGTGTCCTGCTAGAAAATGCCGAAACATAAAAATATTTTAGATCAATTCTGAACAATTCTTGATACTGCTATGCCTGTTAACTGCCTTCTTTTTTTATGAGCGACGGGGAGGCTCCTAGCCACCATCATACCTGATGTTCTATATTGAAAAGACTGAAAATGGAAGAAAGCCTCTCCCGGAATCCTCAATCACTGAGGAACTGGCTATCTTATCTTTAACTGCCGGAGCACAACAATGCTGAAAACATTGTTGTTATGGCGTCAGACTTTTTTTTGCATTTTTCAATGCTATTTTTATACTTATTACTAGAGAGGTAAAAGTTTAGTTTCAAATGTCAGCCTAAATTCAAAATTTGAAGTCCCTAACACTTTTACTTTGAAAATAAAGGACTTTTCTTATACAAATTTATCCCCCCTTTTCATCGTTTGAGGATAGAATTTTTAAAAACGTCTCGTTAGTCAATTTTCATTTTAAATTGACAACCTAAATACAAGATTTGAAGATGCTATCTTCATAACCCACAAACTTTCTTCCCCTATTTCACCCCTTTAAGGGTTGAATTTCGAAAAATCCTTCCTTAGTGCACCCCCGCGCTTTATAAGGAGCCTAGGAGTTTGGGCTGTGCGTTGATTATCAGTCAATCAGTCAGTCAGGACATTGAATTTTATATATAATAGATAAAGAGAAAGTGTCGTGGCAAAATCATAAAATCGTGTTTCTGAAACTTTACAAATCTAATAAACCCTTATTAGATTTGTAAAGTTTTGTGAATGAATTTGTAAATGATGAAATTTATATCTGTTCGGGGTGAGCCGAACCGAAATGATTGATAAATGATAAAACTTGGTTATGATAAAAACGGAATTATATTTGCACACTAAAACTTGATACAAAAATAACTAATTCTAAATGAGTTACGCGCGGCGCTATTGATGGCTAATTGCTAACTGATTTGGTCGAGTAAATTATGAATTATGTGTAAATGAGGTCAAACGTAAAATGCTGATTCGACTAAAATGTACGTAATTCGTACAATATCTCATTATATTACTAGATTTATAACCGCCCTATAACTAGTTTTATAACAAAAAGTATGTACCTACTTTTTCCGTATAGCTGACATTCGTATATTAAACTGACATTCATCCGAATTCAGTCGGCAATTTTAGTGATGCCATCTGCGGGCTTACAATTTTCGTGATATTTCAGTCTTAACTTAACCGCATGGTGGCTGCGTCTGGCCCTGACGTTACTGTAACCCCACATCAAGTCGCGTTATCTCCAAAATTTTAGCAATGTAACGTCCTGTGATATGTAAAATTAAATTATCAGAGCCTGCGGGTAAAATTAACGGGCTAAGATAATACGTACGTGTTTTATTTCTCTCTTTTCGTTGAAACAGTTAATTAGTTACTGTTTGATTATTTAACTTATTAAGTTACTATTTACTTTATAAAAGTAGATATTCGTAGGGAGATGAATTGTTTAAATCTCCCATTGTGTTTTTAATTTTCCCCAGCAGAACAATTAATTAGGTAGGTAAAATAAATTCTCATATCAAAGAATAATAACTATTACGCTCGTAGCTAAATTATAATAAATTTTAAACCCACAAATCCACACTTGGGCTAAACGACCAATCAGCAAAAAGAAGGCCTGTATCTCTGCAGTACATTAAAACTGCTGATGACCAGGTCAAAGTTCATAACCTTCGTCTTCTTAACGGGTCGATTCACGCTTTATATTTGTGAGGGAGGACCTAAATTCACCCACCTATACAGTAATACACAAACAGTGGCCTTGTATAGATCCTCGCGTAGAATCGGGGTAGACACGCCGGGCAGGACTAAATATGTGCCATATACCACGAAGAAAATACCAGTCGTTCTCCAATCTGAGAGGATCCAAAGAGCAAAGCACATGTCTGTGGACATCCAGAGGAGCAACACCAGCCAGCAGACCTACCATGACTTTTTCTTTCCAATTACTTTACATAACCCACCACCTCCCATGGCCATACCAACCGTGTGGTTATAATGGCGGAATCGCGAGAGATGCACGCGGGATTGCTCCGCGCGCAATGCTTGACTCTCTACAAATTCTTTTTCTCTCTGTTCCTTATGTCCCTTACCATTTCTCCCCATTCTGGGGCATCCATTTACTGTACAGTAAGAGGGAGACATTTTGTATGAGAATCTGTAGCTCTGCTACTGCCCACTAGAGGCGTTATAAAGATCCGCATGCCAAATGTCTGCCAAAAAGAAAAACTCATGGTAGGCCCACAGATCTAGAGGCTAATTGTCTAATTTTAAAAACTATCGCAATCCCTTTCAATTCGTCATTTAAAAGATATTTACATACTTTAGACCGTCACTATTTGACATTTGATATGGATTGTGATCGGGACGCGTTTTGAAAGGTACTGAATGCACGAAATTGAACTGTCTAAGCCTGTGGTCTAAGCAAAGTGACACACGAAAATATCTTTCAAATGTATGGAGAATAACATAAGTTACACAATTCCATAAATCAATATCACAATCACAATACCTTTGAAAGGGATGTGATAGATTTCCAAATTAGACAATTATGGGGCTGTTCGTCAGTCCGTAATGATTCGGTATAACTAATGACTAAGCCCCCTGGCATGAACACCGCTATATCACGCGACATGATTATGGCGCTTGATTTATTTATTTTATTTTATATATTGACAAAAATAATAACAAATGAGATGTTATAGTTATACAGTACATCATATTAAGTAACATTCCAATTTTACCGTGTACAGCAGGCGTAGCATGCGCACCTCGACAAAGCTTTGTCGGGACTTTTCTCGAGCAACCGCAGTGTCTGTCCCGCTCGCACCGTATTGATATAAGCGGGACAGACATCGCGAGAAAAGGGTCGACAACGAGTCGAGGCGCTCATGCTACCCTGGCTGGAGTCCTCTTATTCTAGATCTTAAGAAAGATGACTTCATGCTGTCTTGCTTACTCCGTCAAGATGAAAGTGACGTGTTATCGAGCTACGACTGCCGATGAAAGACGTTTATGCTTAGCTTATGCTAGAGCTACTTAATTGATTTATAACCGCCTCTGTAGTCTAGTGGTACAACCACCGGTATCAGATCCAGGGGTCCCGGGTTCGATTCCCAGCGGCGATACATATTGTATTCGGTTTAGTTGGTGGTAGGACTTGTTGTAAGTCCGCCTGGCTAGCTACCACCATCTTATCTAAGTCTGACGCCATAACAACAATGTCTTCAGCATTATTGTGTTCCGGCAGTTAAAGATTAGATAGCCAGTTCCTCAGTGATTGAGGATTCCGGGAGAGGCTCGCTTACATCTTCAGCCTCATCAATACTTAACATCGGGTATGATGAAGGCTAAAAGCTTCCCCGTCGCTAATAATAAAAAAAATATGACAATGTTCTCTTTTTCTGTACAGTGTTAAGACAGAGCAAGTACCAGGAGGAGCTGACAGTCTACTCAGGCTGGCGAGGGTCAACAGCAGCGATGCTGGGAACTACACATGCGCGGTGCGAGGAGCCAGGGCTCACACGGTCTCCGTTCACGTACTTAACGGTAATAACTGCTTATGTAATTCACCAAGTTTGTAATTCTGATAGCTTATTTCACAATCTAACCCCCATATTCTAAGTCGTTCCTCCAAAACTTTTTACACTCCACTCAACCTCGTCGTGGGTAAAAAATGGTACTGTGCGCTAGGCCTAACACGGAGTGGCTACGTACTCTTTGGCTCCTCCAGGTCCTTACGGAGTTATGACTTACAATACAGATTTCGAGGAGTATTTTGAAGAGGTTTTCAATGAGGTTTCGTTAAGTCGAGGACGAGTAAGTTTTGGAGGAACGACTTAGAATATGGGTGTCAAAGTAAGTTCTGAGTAGCTTACTTACCAAATTTTTTGGCAGATATGATATGAAAAATATGTGGAATCATCTGCCAACTAAGCTACTCAGAACTTACTTTTATATTGTAAAACAGCGCCTTAGAGATTTAGAACTCGAGATATTAATAATTACTGATAATTCAGAATAGCCCGTAAAAATCCAAGATGGCCGACGAAGGAGGCGGTTCCTATCAAAAACTTAAAGCTATTTACCTAACTAGTACCTTAAAAATATTGGTGTTTTTGTCCATCGTTTCCGCATTATCACTTGAAACTGCCCCAATATTATATAGGTAACTATTTTAGAGGTCGAGCACCTACAGTACCTGTACCTTTCGTAGATACATAGATAAGTAGGTTCAAAGAAACAAACTCTTGAATATTATGATGTCAATAGGTGTTAAAGGAGCCCGTGGCGCAGTGGTTCGCGCGCTCGGCCTTCGATTGTTAAGGTTAAGCAACTTTCGCAATGGTCGGTCACGGGATGGGTGACCAAAAGTTTACTATCTCGCTCCTCCGTGCTTCGGAAGGCACGTTAAGCCGTTGGTCCCGGCTGCGTTTGCAGTCGTTAAAACCCACCAATCCGCATTGTCCATCCATAAGGCTCTTAGTCTTTAGTAAGTTTTCATTTGTGTCAAAAAGAAGCAGCAATGTGTCACACCCATCTGTCAAATGAAGCCGATTTCGATGCCGACGCCACTTGCGCGGTACGGCCCCTGGTCAACAAAACCTGTCTGCCCCAATTATTTTAATACGGACACGTCCAAATTGAATTAAAATACGAAACACAATACAGAACAAATACGCAATTATTTGCATCATCGACTCCATTTTCGTTTAGCGAAATCTGTTAGGGCAAAAATTACGATAGCGTATTTGAAAAAACAAAAATAAAAACGCGTCTTTAATACGGATTTCTTTTCTCCCTCGCTGTTGTATTTGATTTTCAATTTCTTTCAAATTACTGCATTTTATAAGATTAATGCGATTAACGTGATTTCCTTTTTCATTCCATCTAAAGAGAAGTTAATCTCGTAAGATTAGTTTGTCTATTTTTTAATACACTAGAATAAACAATTAAGACGACGTTATTTTAATGATATTCTCTGATCGATCAGTCTGATTGCGCAAAATTTTTTCAAATCAAAATATTGAATTAAGGGAAATATTAAGGACTACGTTTCGGGTAAAACTAACTTTAAGGAAGTTGACATAGACGATGTAAGTTTAATACGACAAACAGCTACGACAGCCACGGACTTTCGCTAGTTTAAAATAATTCTACACTGATTGCTAGTTTTGGGAAATATAGGGTGTTTTTATTTTATGAATGTGCCCATACTTGGGCGGAGGTTGTGTTATGTGTTTAGAACAAAAGGAGGCGATTTTTTTTTTTTCAAATAATTTTTTCATAGTAGCGCCGTGATGTGTTAAAATCTCCGAGTCACGCTCAATAGTTATTTTTACTTTTACTGATATTATTTTAAGCTTCTTTTTTTTGTTATTCATTGCTAAGGTAGGCTTAATATCCAAATAATAGACGCTAACACTTGATAAAATCAAAAAAATCAATAAAAAAATATTGTTTTTGTAGTTTTGTTCTAAACACGTATCACAACTTCCCCTTAACGTGGGGCACAAAGAAAAAAACACGGTATATAGGTTGGTAGCCAGTAAAACAATGCCAAATTAAGAACAAAAGGCAGTTATTAAAATAATATTAATTAAACCAACAATAATGATGTAAATTTTTCACCGAATTTGCTTTAATTAATTAGACTACTCTTTTGTTTAAGCTCCAGTTTTCGATAATTCAGAAGCTCCTTTTGTTACACAAAAGAAATTCCATCCACAGTCTTAATTCGATGGATTAAAGAAAAAAAAAACCAAGTTACAAATGACATTATCACAAAGGAAAGCTTGCCAACTTAATAACACACAGTTGAGAAAGTTTTTTGATCGGTGCCTATAATGAAAATTCATAGGGTGTGTTTCGATTTTCTGTTTCTCTTACTATAGTTTGTTAAAAGCTGATAAGTCGCACATTTTTCTTGTCTACCAAAAAGTTTCTTTAAACGAAAAGGTACCATTGCTGAGTGAACCGGAGAAAGTGGGGATTCTCCAGCAATGTTAAATGCGCTTGCGGTGCAATCCAAACAATGCAGCACATCCTCCCACTGCATGCACCCAACGCAACCTTAGTGAGGTCAGCCCGAAGGCCGTTGAAATAGCACGCTACTGGCAAAACGTAATTTAGGCATCTAGTGTTGATACGATAAGGAGAAGAACCGGAAGGAATAAAAGTCAACTTTGAAGGTGGATTGCACCAACTTTATCTATAACGGTGGAAAAATATAGGATTTGAAAACTGGTTGGCTTTAACTGGTGCAACTTAGCCTTAAAGATTGAATTGAAGTTTTTTTTACAGATAGATAGATATAATATCGGGCGGGTGCATCGCATTTTAATGTAATCGTTATTGAAATAGTGTTAAGATTCAAAGTGCCATAACTTTTACCCTATGTGGAGTTGTTAAAATGTATTTATTCGTTTGTTTCAGAGAGTCTGGCCGAACTTCACGCGGGTGCAAACTCTATTCAATCATCATCAGCAACTACAGTTATGACGTTATTAACTATTTTAACCATTATAACGGAAAAACCGTTTTTCCCTTCTGTGATTATTTACGCAGCTCTAATACATATTTTTACGGCCGAAGACATTTTAATCGATCGTTCTATTGTACTGTTACCAACGTGATACAAGAGTTTAGATTATGTAAATAATAATTTTGGTTATAAAAGAATAAATTATAAATAGTTACTGTGAAATAAAATTTCATTGTATAATTCGTTGTTTTATTTTAATAATGTAAGTTTTCTCGTACCTATGCCTTGCCGTTAGGTTTATTGCACGCAGTGGAAATAGCTCTTTTTGTCTGTCTTGAGATTTGTGTAATACCTACATAACGACCTTTTACAACTTATTTAAATATTATCTAACGTATGATGTGTATGGTTTTTTTAACTCGGCGTGGATGTGGAGGGTCAATTTGACCCCGTAAATTTTTTATCGAGTGTATTATTTTTTACCGCAGTCGAATAATTTTGAATGTTTCAGTAGATATTACTAAGAGACCACCCAGCATGCCGAACGCCGATAAATAGACAGCCGCCTTCAGTCTGTGGCGCTAATCGCACGTACGCGAAGTCCAAAAAGGCCAAAAATTCGCTGCAGTAAGAGACGATTTAGTTAGTTAGTTTTTATAACTGATTAAATAGATAATATAAACTGATTAATCTCTAAATGTATACCAAATAATCCTAATTGCAATTAACATTTTGATGTATTTTTTGTTTTTTATTTTCTCTTCGGGTCTTGCTAAAATTGACGGCATTTGCTAAAAAAATATAATAAAAATATTTTGTACTGTGAGTTTAGTTTTTTTTAAATCAAAATCCATAAAATATTAGGGTTAAAGTATGAAATTGCCCATTTTTTTCTTACACTTCTAGAGAACCCCACTACTTCTGTGATTAAAAGGTGATCATACATCTATTGCTTGATTTTATATTAAATTAAGATCATAATGATCAGGAATAATTAATCTCATGGTTATTATTTTCGTTTCCTATACGATAAAAAATACCTCGAAAGGTTCTCCTTCCTTTGTTAGCAAAATTTACTACTTTATTTAATACAATTTATAAATTATTCATATTTTTTTAAATCAAAATATAGCATTACATTACTTAGTCTTCAAACAATGATTGTTCATTAAAAAAATGTGGCATTAGCACTTGCGGTAGTAACTATAACATAAATTGTTAGTATGGAAAACGAACATTCTTTGAAAATCTTCATACACATCGGCAATTTCAAAGTTAAAGACCTAATATAACCCAGCTAAAATCATCTCCAATGTTTTGTTTAAAAATGTAGATTTACGCGTCTAACATGCAATAGAATCACGTAACTATTTTCACCACATCCTCGCCGGGTTAAAGCGTCATAAATCCTACTCATATTATAAATTCGAAAGCATTTCAGTTTGTTTGTTTGTTTATTACTCTTTCACGATAAAACTATTTCTTATCTCATATTATTTTACTAATTCCTTGTTTTCTTTTTGTATGACGGGGAGACTCTTGGCCTTCATCATACCTGATGTTAAGTATTGATAAGGCTGAAGATGGAAGCGAGCCTCTCCCGGAATCTTCAGTCACTGAGGAAGTGGCTATCTTATTGCAAACTGCCGGAACACAACAATGCTGAAAACATTGTTGTTATGGTCTCAGGCTTAGATAAGATGGTGGTAGCTAGCCAGGCGGACTTACAACAAGTCCTACCACCAACCAAACCGAATACAATATGTACCCCCGCTGGGAATCGAACCCGGGACCCCTGGGTCTGTTACCGGTGGTTGTACCACTAGACCACAGAAGCGGTTAATACCTTATACAAATGCGAAAATTTGTGTGGATGTTTGGATATCTGTTACTCTTAACTAAACCGATTTGGATTTAATTTGGCACAGAGGTAGTAAATGGCCTAGAATGAAACTTTATACCCCGATATTCCCACGGGAACGGGAAGAACGCGGGAGAAACCGCGGGAAGCCAGAAGTAAAATCTAATTTAAATTCACTTTCGGAATTTTGGTTCAGCATGTGTCTGGTGCACTGTGTTAACGGCAAATTGGAAATAATACACTCTAACTTTACAGTTACACATGAGTAAACTGTAAGCACCTTCTCTCACCTTTGCCGTGTGGTGACGGCCTAAGAATACAAGTGTCACCACTCCCTTACAAACCTGGGATGTCGTAAGAGTCGACTAAGAGGCTCGACGCATTGAACACCTGTGCGAGAAAAGGAAACCTTGAAACAAACCCTCTACCAACCCGTCTTGCCAGCGTGGTAGCAGTAGGCTAATAGCCTCCTATGAACGCCACAATAGGCGTGATCTAGGAGAGGCCTATGTCCAGCAGTGGATGTCCACAGGCTGATGATGATGGACCTTCTCTAGGTCTTTACACCAAGAGTGGATGCTGCCAATAACGTCGATTGCTCCTTCTCCGCCGGAGATAGTACCAATACAACACGACAACGTATCCTGGTAGAGGAGCAGTGGTATAATGCGAATTTGCGTGTGACAGTAATGACGGATACGTTGAACGTAACGGTGCCCATGTGTGTACAAAGCATATTTTTTTGTCGTACCCGTTAAACGACTATGTGTGAACGGGCTGTAACTGTAAGCAACACGATACAAAGCTCACATTTCAATGCCTTTTTTTTTTATGAACGACTGTGAGATTCTTACTTACTCTTCTTAGCCTTCATCATACCTGATGTTAAGTATTGATAAGGCTGAAGATGGAAGCGAGCCTCTCCCGGAACCCCCAGTCACTGAGGAACTGGCTATCTTATCTCAAACTGCCGGAACACAATAATGCTGAAAACATTGTTGTTATGGCGTCAGGCTTAGATAAGATGGTGGTAGCTAGCAAGACGGACTTACATCTACCACCAACAAACCGAATACAATATGTACCCCCGCTGGGAATCGAACCGGGACCTTATGTCCCATCGAACCCGGGACATAAGGTTATTAGCGTAGGTACGAGACCTGTTCTACCTTTAAAAATTTGAAATAAAAAACTTTTTATAAAAATATTAAAACCGACTTCAAAAAACTAAAAAGCAAAAAATAAACCTTTTGGAGTCTCTATACATAAAAATTATAACATATTGCTGCAAAGATCTGTATTCGACTATAATGACTACCGAAACCACTGCATTTGTCAATAGAGGTAGAACAATGGATGCTTTATAATCACATTTAAAGTTTCTTGGCGCACTCATCATTGATATAAAAAAAGTTTTACGGATTTAAGTGCACTATATATAATGCGCTATATAGTGAACCTAAATCCTTCAAAGTTGTTTTATTTCAATGAATGTTTCATCAGATTCCCTACAATGTGATATGACTATTAAGTAATGCTTTGCTTAAACGAAGGGTTGGAACGAGAACAGATTTTTAAAACTCTTTAAAGTGGTCATTGAACAGTCGAACGTTTAACCTAAACATTAACATACAGATCTTTGCAGAAATATATTAACTTATTATATGTAGATATAGTGAGCATGTTTGTATGAAAATAATGAGGGTGGGCCATTAGATATGCCGGTGAGTGTATTTTATCAGTTGTTCAGTATCCTTATCATAGAATCTTAATGTGTGTTTACCTCTATCTTGTCTATTAACGCTGTTACTATGTGTGATGCTGTCGCAACATTGAAGTATATATTGCAACCCTCCAAAAATCTCTGAATAACTCTATTTGGCAATTTTTACAAAAATATAATAATTAGAATATCATCATAAATCATAATTCAGTCTGGGGTTTTACGAGCACTTCTGAATGTCAAAGAAGCTACGCCATCGGTTCACAGTGTGGGGAGACCTTGTTATAAAAAATTTAAGTCCAAATTAACTATAGTTTTGCAGGTTTATAGTAACGTGAATAATTGGATTTATTTATATTCATGCAAAAATTTATAATAGTGATGGCAACCCCCCGACGGATAATTAACCAAGGGGTTTTTAAATTTTTAGCCGTATGGCAGCATCCCACTCTCACATCCTAAAAATAAGCTAATAAGAATCGCAAAGAGTTGATAACATTCATTCATAACTTATCCCACAAGCCACTCATAAGCGAGTTGCCTCGCAGGCTTCTTAGCTATTTACTTAGTTTCAAAGCGGCGTATTCAATTCTACGTAATCTGTACGAGTTAGCTAAACTAACGACTCTGTAAGAACTGATTCGACTAACTTTGTTTGGAGATTATGTTAATGTTTAACTGGAACTGTACTGATTTGTGACTAAATTATCTCTTATGAACATGGAGAAGCTTAATGTCTGAGATATTTTTGGAGTTAGACTGACACGCTCCGGTCGTGTTAAGCATGACCGGTGTGCAGAAAAGATAGAAAAGAAACACTATAAATGGTTAACAAGTATAATTATAAGATAAAAGATGTTACAAGCTCAGGTGTGGGTTCATGGGAATCTTCGATTGGTGGCTCTCGCGAGGGTAAGAATGGGGACTTAGCTTTAGCATTGCCTAGAGGAGGCAGATGCGAAAGTCTGACGTAGCGGACTACGTTCGCTTGTTGAGCAGGATGTTCAGCCTCGGTAGCACGGCTCGGAGTGGTGGAAAAAGCGGGAAAAGGGCGTAAAAGGTGTGGAAAACGTTGGAAAGGAAAAAATAAAGAAAGCTACACTTCTGAAATATGGTTTTAGTCAGTAAATTACATAACCAGTCTCTAAATTTCATTAAAATTAATATATTAAGAATGGAGTACCGAACCTATGTTTTCGTCTATGAGAAGGTCATTTGTCGCATAATAGCATTTTTCAGTTAACCACGTCATTAGCTTGTGTGTTGAAAATGTAAATCGGATATTATTTGAATTTATTAGGCATTTTATTAAATATTCTAATTATCATCGGGTAACAGTTATTTGAGAATAAAGCTGTTTTAATATAAGGACGTAGTAGTCTATCAATGTTCTTTGTGTTAAAATTACAGTGTTCAGACCATTTACCTATATAACTCTTAGTTGGTTATGCTGCCCTGGTAATTTTCGTTATTTTTTTCTATTTTTTGTATTATACCAAGCAGTGGTACCACAGTTAAAAATGTAATTACACGTGGATCCGCTAGTGGGAAAAAGCGCTGGGTCCACGGGTAAATGCGGTAGGTATTGTCATTTCAATTACCCGTGGACCCACTGTGAACAGTGGGACTAGGGGGAAAAAAATTACCCGTAGGATCACGGGTAAAGCCTGAATTCAGATCGTTATCTTTACTCAAAACCATTGTAGAACTCATCATAACAGCTCTCATCACAACAAATATTTTTTTTCATAAACAAATTACTCTTATTATAAGGTACTTTAAATTAACTTATTTTTTTACATATTTCAAAGTTACTCTGACAAAAAATCAATTTGAATCAATTAGCCTTTTTTTAAGTTAAATTCATAAGGATTTTAATCGTATCTATTTTAAAATTTTAATTATTTAGGTACAATCGGATATTAAGTTTAACCGATCCTTGGGTAATAATTTAAAATTCCATAAGTACCTATACATGGACCTATTTTATTAGAAATTGATGATCAGATATTCTTTACCTCAATTATGATGGTATTTTTTTATTGTCCATCAAACAAGTCACAACAATAATTAAAAAATATTATTTCAAGCTCTCGATCGCAATAATTAAGACAAAAGAAAAATTCGAGAAGTAAAAGATAATGTTGTAAGTAATTGAACAAAACAGCTGTCGTTCCTTCGGGACAAAAGTTACGGGAACAGATGTGGATACTTCGGGTACTCGGTAATAGCATTTTAATATTCTGTGAAAAAAATACAGCTTGAAGAGTTGTTGAGCTAAACAAATATTTTAATTGTTGTTAGAATTTACTATACTTACAACTTTTTTTTTTCATTTTTGATAAATGTTTGTAATATGTTATATACATTTTAGCAGTGTTCAAATTAAAATTAGTTTTATAAAACATTTTAAAATTATTTTTCTCTCGATTTCCATACAATCCATAACAATTCCATATAATATAATAAAAATTTAACAGCTGTCTGAACCCTGTGTATCATGGTATCAATCATACACGTAGATTGGATCATACATAACTTTCTAGTAGGTACTTTGAAAAAAAAAATCTTTTCCAGATTTTAAATACATACATTTAGTTTTATAATTGCATTTTTTTTATTTCCCTACTGACGACGCTGACGTTTCGAGTTTTCGACGCCTTTTTAGGACCCATGGTTACAGATTAATCCTGAGTAAATAATATTATTGTTCAATATTTTGATATTTTATTAATATACTCTGTGAAACGGGCAGTAGGTTTTTTTATAAGTACGGTACTCACTAATATTTTTTTCAAATTTAAAAAAATCTACCTGCATTACTAAATACTACGTTATTTTCACTTAGTACTCATCACTATTCAAACCTAGAACATAGGTGTGCTTCGAGGAATAAAATTATAATATTTTTAATTGATACGTCCTTTCAGCTAATAATATTTTATATTCGGCAAAAAACCACACAGCGATCGACGATCGTGGGTGAGCCGCTTTATAATTGCGTAATCGAAATATCGATACGCTCTAATTTAAATGTGTCACCTTGACGTTTTTTAAATCCGGATAAACCTATAAGCCGAAGAGGACGACTGTTAAGCAAGTCTGTGTTAAAGCCGAAAGCAATAAAATCGAGCAATAAACTCGATTAGAGCAACAGTATATAACCTTTTTAAAGAAGTTATAAAACGGCATTCAGAGTTTCAGCGGCGATAGAACAAATTGAAACGGTCACGATAAACTCGTTTAGGGTCTGATCTAATTATTGAGTACAAAGAGAGGCCTTTAATGAAACAATTAATCTGTTTATAACTTTAACTGGGTGAGCGTAGAGTCCAAATTCTTTTATTATTAAATTGCCGATCTGATGAATTTAACGAACGCTGTTTTTGATATTGGAAAGGTCTGCTATTCAGATTGTTGAGGGTATTTCTGAAGACTGACTTAATAAATAAGTTTTTATGAGGATTATCAGCAACAGCCATTTTTAATGTGGCTATAGCTAGAACACAAGCCTGCCTAATGAATGGACTAGTTGATGATAGCGACTTCATTCGCGTGGACTTAATGTATCAGCTTTAGCATCCGTCGACATCGAACGTGGTACACGTCTTTGGTACCACCTTCATCGCGTAGACGTACTCCCAGTGTTATTTCTGTATAATGGAAAAAAAAATGTCCCTCACCCCTGAATTTTATATGTCAACTCTTTTGCTAAGACGCCATTTCAATGGCTCTTTAAGTTTAGCTGGTCTCTTAGCTTCCTGGATCAGATTTTTCCAGATTTGAAAATAAAATGTAGCCTATATTTTGGTTAGACCTAGAGGCTATATGTTACAAAAAGTTTTATTCAAATCCGTTCAGTAGTTTCTGTGATTAGCATGTACAGATAAAAAGACAAACAAACAAACAGACAGAAAACATAATTAAAATGGTCTCAACGTATTTTATAACTGCTTTTACGTCGTCTCTAATTAGCTTTTCTAATAATATTCAAAGTACAGAAATTTCGATTTTACAGTTTTATTATGTTGTTTTGTATAGATCAGGAAAATGGAACATTACCCACCACGCAGGTGACGCAGGCCCATTACCGATTGATAGGTGGTAACGCCAACAAATGCATCCTGATGAGCCTTCAAAAGCACCGAGGAGCTCGTTTAAGTCAATTGTTGGTCACACATCTCCTGACGAATCTTTGAGAAAGTTGCAATCGTAGGCGCGCTAACCAGTGCGCCTACGAGCGCTTTGTAAAGCTCTGTAATACCACGCAGTGGAAAGATAGACTGAGCTAAGATTTTTTTTAAACTTGTGATTTAAGCAATAGACATAGAAAGTTGACATCGGAGTCTACTGAAATATAAGTGTACCAATTCTAGCAGATTCAATTTTAGAGTCTAATTTCAAAGGGGTCTGAATTCCTTTAAAAGACTCAGACCCACAATCAGTTTGTTAATTGATTGAACATGTCACATGCTCAATTCTTTGTCGAAAGAGATGTGTTGCTAAATATCTAGTAAATCTAGACCCAATTCCTATTGGATTGCACACTAAATCCGAACGTGACTTCGCATATGTTCGTTTTAAAGTGCCGGTCTATGTACATACACACATACATTATAAACTGGTTCGTATTTACTGTGTTGGTATGGGCTATTTGAACTATTGTGACAGAATTAGGTGAGTGGCTATTTTAAGATAAGAAAATTAGTGAAACGTTTATTATAAATTTGAAAGTATATCACTTTGTTGGTTTGTTATTCTTTCACGCAAAACCTACTGACCCGATTGGGATGAAATTTGGCACATAGATAAAAGATAGCCTTTTTTTTTTTTTTTTGAGTGATGGGAATGCTTTTACGCATACCAAACGGTTATGCTGGGCTCACCTAGAATACCGGACTCGCGAGTCCAGCACCCTATCCCTCGCCGCCCCCCGACACCCTGCCAAGCTTAGTAGGCTCGGCGGGGGTTCGGGGTAGGATCGTGCCAGCTCCCATCCCCCCAACGAGCTCGAAAGCTCTGGAGGGAGGACGGGAGATGGGAGGGACCACCGACTCCCAGTCCCCCATCCAGCCCCAAAAGGCTGGATGGGGAGCCCGGAGGAGGGGGGGCACTACCAGCTAAACCCCTCACTGCTTGCCATCAAACTGTCGTAGGCCATGGGGGATCAGAGATAGAAGATAGCCTGGATTAAAACATAGTATAGTTTTTATCCCGATATTCCCACGGCAACGGAAACCTCGTAGGTGATCGGGCGGCTGCTAGTCAAAAAAAAAAATAAGATGCTCGAGAGATTATTTTACAAAATGTGAATCCGTTTACGTCCGGTAGGAACGCTGCTCAATATGTCAATCATTTTTTAATAATACGTCCTCGATACTTACTCGAAAGTTTTTCGTGCTGGTCCTATTGTATTATTATACTATCTATTACAAAAACCAAGTGAAAATAAAAGAATTTAAATCTTTATGTACATCGTCTTTCTTACCGAACACCAAAAGGCAAACGCCTCCCTTAATCCAATTTTACTATGTCTATGTTATGTAAGCCAAAACATTAAAAGACATTGTTCTGCTGACATTGGTCCGATCTGCCGAAAGAAGTAGTGTTATATTTATTTATTTGATGAATTATTCTCTCCTTTTATCATTAATATTTTCTTACACAATTGAGTCAGAATATAGGATAAGATTAAACACCCAAGTTATAACTGTCAAATGCTTCCTAGCGATCGTACGTAATAAATATACCGAGAAATTTCGTGACGAGACCCACGCATATACACAAAAGCTCTCTTACAAAAGCCTATGAGTGAAGTTTACTTTGTCGAATTCCTTTCACATGCACGCTTTGTTGGAACATACGGTGTTGTATTTCAACCGTTTCCCAGCAAATCGTTTTAAAAATATAAATGTATATTCGGAAACTATTGTGACTAGTTTAAGTAGCCCGTGGCGCAGTGGTTCAAGCTATCGACCTGCGATTGTTGAGGTTAAGCAACTTTCGTAATAGTCGGTCATAGGATGGATGACCAAAAATTTACTATCTCGTGCTTCTCCGTGCTTTGGAAAGCACGTTAGGCCATTGGTACCGGCTGCATTTTCAGTCGTTAAAACCGGCATTGGGCCCGCATGGTGGGTAAATGCCCATTCACCTTATCCATCCATAAGAAAAACCCAGAAGTGTAGACATTAAAAAGGACTGATGACATAATAGAAATTATTGTAGGCGATGGACTGGCAACATAATAACAATGTCTCAAGAATAAGCTTGCCGTTCCAAAATTTCGGCTTGAAAAATGTAGACGCTCGTTTTTGGGAAAAGGCATAGCCTTTTTTAATAAAGTTCCACAACAAGTTATTGAGCTGCCTTTGCATAAATTTAAAATATATGTTAAAAGAACGCTCTTAAGCAAAGGTTATTACAAGGTAGATGACTATTTAAAAGACCAAAATGCATGGATGTGATACCAACATTAAACATTCTATTGTAAATAGTGTAAGAGGAAAATATTCTAATATGAGTATGAGAAAACTTTCTTCTTTTATTAAATATATTTCAAGATTGTAGATTTGTGTTTGGCAACAACATGTTCCATTGTAAATGTTGTTGTTTCTGCTAAGGCTGATAAGTTTCTTGCGGCCGTTCTTCTTATCAGTTAAAAGATGTCCTGAATGGCTGGTAGGGAAAAAAATGTTGGACTATTCGAAAGTACTTATCTATAAGTCTATTTGAATAAAAATCTTTGACTTTGACTTTGACTTTTCTCCTGACAATATCTTAGACCCAACCAATGCAGAAATGTGTTCTGCATTCGTTGGTGTGTGTGTTATACAGTTTTACTCTCAACCTGTACATACCTTTGATACTCTGATTCTGCCAACCTCGCAAGTATTTTATGGAGAAGTTTGTAAGTTTCTTTGTGACTGAATCACGCGGAAACGGCCTAGTGGGTTTGTATGATAATAGGCATACAAATAGGCTATGATCCGGAATAGTATGTATAATTTTATTATATGAATTTTTGTTTTTGTATTTTCAATACATTTTTTTTTAGTATTTATAAAACTTTTTATCAATATATACTCACTGAAATATAGTCCCAATAGTTGTAGGTACTGTAGAAAAATTTGGTGCTTTAGAAAATGAAACAGCAAAAATAAAGTTTTTGAGACTTTGACAAAGTGTCAACTTTCCAATGCTTGACGTAGGAAAAGCTAGCGAAAAAACTAGACGCGTTTTCGTGTGACATTTCCTTTCCGAATTCTCGCCCGTAAGTTAATAGAGAAGAACGTTTGGCGTGCCGCACGCGAATTCTTAGCTTTATTTAAGTGGTGCGATGTCGTACTTGCATCGCTTCCGCCATTGCGGGCTATATCTTGTCTTAAATCCTGTGTTACCATGAGTTTACTGTTACATAATGACATTATGACACTATTGAATAACAATATTTAAATAACAATATATATTTTGTTACATAATGACAATATTTAATCCTTTTATGGTGTGCTCTCAAGATATGTTGCACGTCACAGTGAGTATTATTATCTTCTACCAGTCATAAAACGATTGCATTTGTGCATCCATTTTTCTCCTTCGTCCCGTCACATAGAGCGAGAAACCAACTCGACATTTATTTGTCGCGTTTCCTATCCGAATTCCCGTCCGTATGTCATTAGAGAAGAACGTTTGGCGTGCCGCACGCGAATTCTTAGCTCTATTGAAGTGGTGCGATGTCGTACTCGCATCGCTTCCGACATATGCGGGCTATATCTTGTCATAAATCCACTGTGTCATCATGAGTTTACCCAAGTTCGAATAACATATCGTTTGGTATCTCTCTAATCCGAGTGATTCATGATATTCAAACTACAATGTTCGATAATCATATTGTGTGACTAGCCACTAACCGCGATTAAGTCTGTTATGGAATCACCGTTTTATGTTCAAAGAATTTATATCTTATGAAAACACGAAGATAGCGTAAATGAGAAAAAAAGTTTCACTCAAGTACAATTATACTTTTGTGACTATTTGCTATTGAAAGTAAGTAGGTTTTTGATCATTGAAGTCACAGATATGTTTATGTTTTTAATGAACACTCGATCCCTAATTTTCGTAAGTATTTTAATTAAATTACCTACCTACACAAAACGTAGCAAAGAAAATAAACGTTCAAAGCCCTTTAAAATAATCATAATTATGAGTGAAATTTGTAATTTTTAAAAGATAAAAAGAAACTTTTTATCATTTTTAAAGAGACCTCTTTGTCCAATGCTGTTTCTAAACTGGCAATATTTTTGCTCAAATGTGTGGCCAGCGACTAGTACATCTTGCTCTAGCATATAGAGTTAGCTTGAGACAGCCTTAGTCCCCGGCCAGAAATTGTGGGAAAATATGGCCCGTTTAGAGAACCATAAGCACTTATTCCTGTAATAGGCATTTTTTTCCATTTACAGCCTGAAGATAACAACTACACTCTCCGGCACATCTAACCGCCCCGTTATTTTCATACAAACATGCTCACTTTACGACTCAACATAAAAATGTCAACATATTTCTGCAAAGATCTGTATGCTAATTGAGTTTAGGACCTGTCTCTTACAGTCATTTTTCCGTTGAACTATTAGCCAACAGTACCTTTTATATATTACTTAGGCAAAACAATCGAAGTCTAAGCGACTGCCGGCGAAACGTTCGTTGGCGAAAGATAATGCAGAGGAAACGTTCGTTGGCGAAAGATAATGAAGAGTAAACATTCATAGGTGAAAGATGTTTTAGCGAAACATTCGCTCATAAAAAGTAGTGTTGGCTAATAGTTTAAGGTACAAATTACTGTAGGAGAACGGTCCCAAACTCTTGTTAATGTTTAAGTTAAGCAACTGTCCAATGAGCACTTTGTAGAGTTTTAAAAATCACTTTATGGCCATATCATATTGTATGGAATCTGATGAAGCATTCATTGAAACAAAACAACTTTTACGGATTTAAGTGCAATGTATAGTGCATTATATAGAACACTTAACTGCGTAAAAGCCTTTTTATTTTAATGACAAGTGCACTAAGAAACTTAAAATGTGCTTATAAAGCATTCACTGTTCTGCCTCTATGGACAAACCCAGTGGTTTCGGTACTCATTCAAAATGCAAATTCAAAACAAAATTCAGTCGAACGCTTAACTTAGACATTAGCATACAGATCTTTGCAGAAATTAAGATTTCAAACTTTCGCGTTCCATTATACTTAATTATATATAAAAACAACGGGACTCAAAAGAGACATTGGATATGCATATCAAATTCCACGTTTAGGCCCCGTCGTTTCTATTTTTATTTGCAGAAATATGTTGACTTTTTTATTTTTAGAGTAGCAAAGTGAACATGTTTGAATGAAAATAACAGGGTGGGCAGTTAGATAAGCCGGTGAGTGTATGTATATCTTGCTTTAGCGTATAAAGTCAGCGTGAGACAGCCATATTGCCGGCTAGAAATTGCAGGAAAATATGGCCCATTTAGGAAGGCGATACTCGGAAAAAGTATGGACTTTTTTATATAAAACTGTAGGATGGTTAGAGATGTTACAAATCTGGTAATAAGATTTTTTTTTCATACCTTTGTCTAGACACTTTTTCATTTCGAAAAGACCACTAAAAATAAGATAAAAAACTTTTTATAAAAAAATTAAAACCAACTTCAAAAAACTAAAAAGCAAAAATAAACCTTTTGGAGTCGGTGCCAGCCAAGGCATTCTACTTTGCGGTCCTACTATTTTATTTTTCTTGCCTTGGCTGGCACCGACTCCAAAAGGTTTATTTTTGCTTTTTAGTTTTTTGAAGTCGGTTTTAATTTTTTTATAAAAAGTTTACCTTTACCTTTTACAAAGCTGCTTTTCCCGGTGCATTGACGTTTCTTATTGAGGGGTTATAGCCTAATAGGTATGTTGGCGAGGACCGATAGCTATTTAACAAAAAAGTTTCATCAAAATCCGCCCGGTAGTTATTGCGTGAAACTTCAGCTCGAACAAGAATCTAACAATTACCTGGATGATATAATTGTTTCATGACTTCCATGACATTAGGCCCCATATCTCCGAAGATTATCATCGGATCTCAATGAGACTTATATGGGACCAAATTGACAGTGTACCCGATCGAACAAAAAAACATCTATTAAAATCGGATCACCAACAACGGAGTAATCGGTATACATACATCGGACAAAAAAAAACCTCCCTCCTTTTTTGTTGAATCGGTGAAAATTCAAGATTAGTGTCAATTGGAAATTGGTTTAATTTGTAGACACCAATATAATATTTCACATGGTGTAGTTTTATTGCTCATAAAATTGCTATAGTTATTTACTACGAAGTGATTTCGTGGTTTTTTGCCTCATCCGCAAAATCGATCTTGCTCCCGCGCGGGTCGTTTTCTCATAATCTAATTACCATCTCATTTCAGTCAGTATAGAGCCTTAATCCTGTAATTGTCATTTCTCTCAGGCAAGAACTCGTGAGAAATAGTTCAGACAGCACGTTTTTAGCCTAGACTTTTGCGTAGAGCCATATTTCTCAGACAATAAGAAATTTCGTCAAGCTTGTTCCTCTTACCGGAAAATAAGACAGAAAACTTCCATTTTTCGTTTGAAATGGAAAATGGAATCACACGTCTGGTAACAGATTGAAACCTGGCGTAAATTCATTGTTCTTCAAGCGAATTTGAACATTAAACCTTTGATTTGTGAGTGCGTTCTCGCTTGCAGTGAGAAGTTGCAACTCAAAAAATTATTCTCATTTGTGATTGATACTGATTCGGTATTAGCTTTTTCAATCACAAAGGTTACAACTATGTAAACCAGCTTTTGCAAGTGCAATTTGGTAATAAATATTGTGAATCAGTTTTTATTTACCTGAAAAAAGCCAGACAAGCCATACCGAACCCTTATGGTGCGACTCAGTCTGTCTGTCTGTCACAGCTGGATATCTCAAGAACTACTAATGCTATGAACGTGAAATTTGGAATAGTAAGATGACGCTTGCCCAACTATTTTGCAATTGAGAGAGAAATAAATATACATTTATTTTTTTACAACATGGACTGACATTATTCAAAGTGTGGCTACTAGGGCATATGGGGTATCATATTAAACAGCGCTGCTTGCACATTCTCAATCATTAGGGTTCCGTAGCCTAATGGCAAAAAACTAAATCCTTATAGATTCATCATATCTGTCTGTCTGTCCGTCCGTATGCCACAGCCTCTTTATTCCAAAACTATGAGGATTACACAGTTGAAACACTTCCAAAGTGGTAAAATGTATGTAACTTTAAAAATAATAAAGTAAAAAATCGTAAAAAAAAAATATATGCTACAGATCTTTATAAAAACATTTTATAAAATTGGTTTTAACGAAATAAAATAAGTTGGGGAAAAAGTTTCTTCGCAATTTTGGGGGCTTCAGATCAAAATACCACGACAATTGGTTTTGGCAGTCCTCTCGTGATGTTAACCTGACACTGTCTAAAGAATTCTGAAGGGAACAAAACAGGTGCAAATCTGAAGTTGCAAGGTCAGAACTATACGGCGGATGCATTAACACCTCTCAGCCAAACTCTCTTAATTTTTTCTGAGTGGCTAAATATGTGTGAGGTCCTAGCGTTATCATGATGAAAAACCACACCCTTTCTGTTGATTAGTTCCGGCCGCTTTCTCTCAATTTCTTGCTTTAATCTCATCAGCTGATCGCAGTAGAGTTCAGAATCGATGGTCCTGCCTGGTGGTAACAGATCATAATGAATAATGCCCTTCCAATTCCACCACACACACAGCATCACCTTGGTGCGAGTTAACCCGGGTTGCGCCACAGTCTGTGAAGCCTTACCGGCCTTTGACCACGACCTTTTTCGCACGTTCTTGTCGTACGTGATCTAATTTTCATCACCAGTTATCAGCTTCTTTAAAAATGGTCGGTTTCATTGCGTCGTAATAAAGAATCACAAATGAGTACACGGGTTCGGAGCTCGTGATGTACTGCGCCAAAACTGTTTTGTGGTCAATTTCCAGTTATTCAGCTACGTCGTAACTACTGATATGCCGATCTTACTAAACTTTTTCAAAAATGGCATCTATTTTATCCGTAATAGAGCGTCCAGAGCGACGTGTATCTTTGACATCAAAATTTCCGGATTGAAAACGCTTAAACCAAATTTGTGCTACTCTCACAGACACTGCACTAGGTCCATAAACATCGCAAATTTTTTCGCGGCTTGCGTTGCATTTTTACCTTTTTTGTAGTAAAATTTTTGACTTGACAATTATAAAACAAATGAAAATCACACTTTTTTCTAACTCGAATTTGGAATTATCTTTAAGATTTAAACTTTTAATGATACCAAAACCAGCCAGATACAAATATTATAGCCAAAGAGATTTTATTACAAGTTCATACATACTATTATGCGAAAAGACTTTTTCCCCAACCTAATATTTAGCATACATACATCTTATGTTTTGGCGCGCACTGTTCATTGAAATAAAACAACTTTTACGGATATCAAACGCGCTATATTTTTTTAGGGGTTTTTTTATTTTCCCGAAGTTTCGGCACCTTTACAGCTGCCGTGGTCACGGGATGACTGGCTACTTATAAGTCTACCATCGAAAAGTTAATTTATTTTAGTTCGGATACGGTTAGACATTTACTATGGCACAAATTATTATTGATTTGATATTTTGATTTAATTGTTATTTTAAATCTTTATTATTAAGAAAAGAGAAAACTAAAGACTCTACTGGCAGTTCATAAATAATAATAATATTTAGCAGTTTCAGAGCTATAGCACATTTTCCAAAACCGCAAATATAACTTTGTCATATGTACGTAAACACTATAAAAACAAAGTTATTTTTGCAGACGAAAAATTTGGTTTGATATGTCGATGTATGGGGACAATATATTAAGATGGTACGGTACCCTCGATGCGCGAGCCCGACTCGCTCTTGACCGGTTTTTTTTTGTATATTTTGATTTTTAATATTTATCAACAATTGCCCAGAAAATACACGTATGAATTCGGATTTAGATTGTAAGTATAACTTTTTACTGCTTTACGGCTAAGCGATAGAATGTTCACCTGTGTTCACATGAATTGGCACAGCCACAGTAAATATTAAGTCTATCGCAGTATGTCAACTTCTTCATTTTCGGATACCAACACACCATTAGAGTGTACTGTGATGGCATTAAAATTATAGGTAAAGCATCATACGGAAGAGTGATTATGATGCCTAAAGATATGCAAATTTTTGAAATTTATTTGGTCGTATAATTTAATGCTTTACATTTTTTTCTAGGATTTGGTGTGCGTCAGCTCTCTACCCGCTGCACAACAGCCCTTATTTGGCCTTTTATTAACACCTTGTTTACATTGCGTTAAGGTACAAAGTGATCACAACAGGGGCAGTGACCAAAACCGAGGCTTTTATCCTAAGTGCAGAGTCACGGGCGCACCCACAACGATGCATACATCTTCAGACGCTAAAGTATAAACCTGAGTTACTAATGCTTGTAATATGCTGTGGTTCGATTCCGCAACTGTTCGCGAACTGCTGAAAAACTAAATTGGTTTAGAATTCAATCGCGCACACAAATCCGATACGTCTTCGACTCGAACGTAGGTTTCACGCTTGTTAAGTTTTGTGATGTAACCTTTATCTGTTGAAATGGTTAATTTTTGAGAAATGGAACTATCCTTCTTTTTTCGCCAGGGCTGTATGTTAAAATAATTTAATTAAAAATATCACCCTAACACCAGGTATGATGAAGGCTATGAGTCTCCCTGTTGTTAAGAATTAATAAAAACCCCTCAAAAATTAGGCTATCGAAGTCAAAATTATATTTTTATAGTTTGTCACAAGCCTAATCGAAGAGTTATCGAAAAGCTTGCATTATGTTGAATAAAAATTATAAAAGAAAATCGTAACTCTAACGTTCAACATGTTTATTTTATTAGTTCAATATTTTTAAGTCAGTTAATTACTATCTCCGAAACTAAAACCAAAATGTCGAGTCTAAAAAAAAAAAACAATTTGTTTTAATAAGTATATTTATTCCAATGAATGTTAAACGCGGAAATCCAAAAAGTTCAGAGTTCGATATTGTATTTGTGTTGTAACAGTAAGAAATAAATGTCTTAATAATTCATCACGATCGACCCATAAAGAAGTCCCTTATGTGGATTCAATACGGTACTTAATATTCGCCAAATGTAGTAACTTTCCAAAATAAATCCGACTAATGTATGTATATTTGTTGCACAATAACTGCGTATTGGAGAAAAAAACATTGCAAAGTTTCGGGTTGTTAAGAAACTTTTCTCTTCAAAGATATGAAATTGTTGGGAAGTGTTGAATGTGGCCAAGTCTGCAGAATCTAGTGATTGATGGTTTTTTTTTCACATTTTTGTTTTTTTCGATGTTCGGATCAAGTGTTGCTACATTGACTACAAAAATAATAAAGTGTATTATGAAGAAACAGATCTTAAAGAAAAAGAAAGAAAGAAGAAAATCATAACGCTAATAATTGTCAATTGTCAAAACTAAAATTCTCCAAGTATAATGATTACTTATAGATATTTTTTCTAAGTGTTGGATAACGCCCAAGTTGTTACTGGGTCCATCAAGTCCTACTTACCAAACCCTATGGCTTAAGTTTTAGAGTTCAAAATCGATTAGAAAATTTTTCCAGTTTTGCCAAGTCGCACCTGCTGTTAGTAGACCTACGTTATGTCACAAACTGTCCCCTCGTAAAAATAATAAATGAAGATATAATATAGACAGTATATACAGGGACGTAGTTTAAGATATAGCAGATTATATTTTCATCACTTAAAAATAATTAAAAAAAACTACGACATAAATAGTAGATTATAGTACAAGGAAGCAAAATTATATGTTACGGCGAGGACGCTATTTTGAATCCTGAGCGCAATGAGGTATTCAAAGTACATCGCCCAAGGGAGAAATAATTATGCTCTCGCGTGCGTCTCGCGTAATTTTGCTCTTCTTTTCATCTCCTTGTATGGTAAAATAAATAACAAACATTTAAAAGTAACTGTATGACGTTATTAACACTGTTTTTACTGTTTCAGAAGTTAACCGGTGGGCGTAAGGTTAAAATTTGAAACAGAGAGCATAAGCTAGGTGTGACAAACTCATATATATGAACATCTTATGTTTTGGCGCGCACTGTTCATTGAAATTAAACAACTTTTACGGATATCAAACGCGCTATATTTCCACGAACTAAGTTGTAATTGTCCGTATTTTTTGGTTTTTTAGGGGTTTTTTGATTTTCCCGACGTTTCGGCACCTTTACAGCTGCCGTGGTTACGGGTCATCGGTCGGGTTCTGTATTTTATATGTTAAAATTATACCCAAAATATTAAGAAGTAGTGAAAGAAAAATGGTTTTTAAAATGATGCTTCTAACGTTTCGTGCGTTTATGGAAAACAGGGTACCAATATAAGTACCAACATAATGCCAAAGTAAATATTACGATGAAACGCACATTTAACAATTTCCTTTTATAGTTGACATAATTTATCATTGTTGAATTCTTCCATAACTAGAAGAAAATCTCTAAAAATAAAGATAAAAAAAAGTATTCTTGGATGGTGTTCCATTAAATCTAATATACGTGGTTCATTAACAAATAATAAAAAATATAAAAAGAACTGAAAAAAAACAACAAAAAAACACATACAGAAAAAAAACAAAATATCAAATATCTAAAAATAAAACATCAAAATATCAATTGATCGAAAAATCTACAACCTAAAGATCCTAATAAGGTCTTAAAATTCTAAAATTACTGATATTCTAAAATACAGTATGTATGTAACATCCAATTAACCAAACATCAAAACAACCAAGCAACCATCTAACATCCAATCATATTAGGTATCTAAAAATCTCATAATCCGAACACCCAAGGATCAAAACATTCATGCTTTCGAAAAGGTTTTTCCATTTTTGGATCAGTGGCAACATTTGAGTCAGTGGCCACAATTGGGTCTATGACAACTATTGGTTTAATGGCTGCAATTAGATCTGTGACAAATATTAGTACCATGGCCACATTTGGGTCAGTGGCCATAATTGGGACAGTGCCAACAATAACCCTCCGTGGCCTGAATGGAAAGGAGGTCTCAATTGGGTCAGTGGCTTTAATTGAGTCAGTGACCAGTTAGGTTGCTAACTGTGGTCATACCTCAGTCATAGAGTGTTTTGATCCTCATGAGAAACAGGGTCGATTGCCATAAAGAAAAGTATTATTGAAAACTCATCATTATACTGCTGACTGCATTCACCGATTTGGAAAAAAATGTATTTTTTCAAAATCGGTGAATGCAGTTCAAAGTTTCTGAAAAAATTAAGGATGGTTTCCTAAACATGTTTTCATGTAGCTACAACGGTCAAGGTACCTGCCGTTCGTGCCCCGTTTTAAATTTCCACCCTGTATAACTCCCTTTTTTATTATTTTAGTTTTTTATATCATCAAAAAACAACATGAAAAAGGTAAATTTAGATTAAACTTTTTGTTAAAAGATTTTTTTTACCGGAAGTTGACCGCGATTACAACCTAAATATATTCCTCGTTGCTGTGAGGTGGAAAATTGTGTGATGCGCTCGGCAGAAAAGTTTTTAGCGTCTTGTACCTTTTAAATCCTTGCTACGCCCATGATTCAATAGAGGTAGCTCGCCGCTAAAATTCAATTTTCCAGCCTTGCATAATACATAACTATTTCACCCCTTTTCAAATATTTGTACGTTTATGCATTAAGTTATTATTGTAGAAAACACATTATCTTCCTGCCCAGCCTACCCTTTACCAAAGCCCCACAAGACAATTGATATAGTAATATCGTTGTATTCCTGCATTGAATATTAGATACGTAATGAGCTTACGTACGACCGAGATACCTTGTTCTTCAGTTACCAGTTATTAATAGGACTAATCTCTTTGGGTAGGATGTAGGGCTGATACACACTAAATGAAAATGCTCCTTTATACGAAAAGAGTAAGAGATCACGCATATATACAACTTTCCATCGACTAAACTGTTTTGTAGAGATGTGTACTTCTCGCGATTTCCTCACAACTACTCCGTTGGTGTTGCCGTCTGGTGACGGCCTAAGAATACACGTGTCACTACTCTCCCTTACATGCCTGGTATGTCGTAAGAGTCGACTATGAGGCTCGACGCATTGAACACCTGTGCGAGAGAAGGAAACCTTGAAACAAACCCTCTACCAACCCGTCTGGCCAGCGTGGTAGCAGTAGGCTAATAACCTCCTATGAACGCCACAATAGGCGTGATTTAGGAGAGGCCTTTGTCCAGTAGTGGACGTCCACAGGCTGATGATGATGGACCATCTCTAGGTCTTTGCATCAACAGTGGATGTTGCCAATAACGTCGAATGCTCCTTCTCCGCCGGCGATAGTACCAACCCAAGTAACAAAATGTGGTCTTGTAGTGGTTCTGGAGCCAGGTCTTTAACAGGCTAGTAAAAGTTTATAACCACGGAAAAGGGCCTATTTTATACGCGTACTTTTGCTAATAAAACACTCATAGTAGCTTTGGGGAGCACTACTTAGACCAATAATACACTTATAGTTGGACTACACAGAACTATCTGCTCCCGCGAAGCCAGCTATGAGCATCTAATAGATCCAGACACCACGACTTAGGCTCACAACAAAATAGTTGTTCAACTAGAAGTTAAGGCGCTAGCCCTTATGCACACTAAAGTACATCTGCAGTCGAAGAATGTTGTTGTCCCTGTTAACTTCGCACTAGCTCCGATCAATAGATGAACTGTCTTATTCTTTGTCTCTTTCAGTTCTTCTCTTTTCCTTCTTTAGTGACGGTTCACTTAAGTGTTTTAATTGCATGGATATAAATGTACTATGTTTTTTACACAAAATGGGGAAACGCCTAGCCTACGTAGCATCATCTCTCGGTCACGGGCAACCACTGCGGGCAATGGGTAAAGGCCCCCAAGGATCTCCAAGACGATTGGTTCTGCGCTGTCGACACCCAGTTGCTTCCCGCGACATTTACCAGATCGAAGGTCCACATTGTCGAGGTCTATACCCTCGGAGTTCGTCGAGGATCGTTCGGTGCGCGATCTCCATTTCGGAACCTTTCATTTCAACCTTTCCGCCCCAATGGCCATCGGTTCTTCACGCTAAGTGACCCGCCCACTGCACTATAGCTTAGTAATCCTTTGAGATATGTCGGTTACTTTAATTTTCCAACGAATTTCCGCATTTCCGAGCTATGCTCTGTCCATTGCGCGCTGGGTGAGTTCAGCCTTCCTACGAGCCATCGTCATACCTGTCGTCATAACCTCAACCATTGAGGACTGTAACTGTAACCACATCTCTGGTCTAGTAGTAACAAATACTGATATCAGACCTAGGGGTCTCGGGTTCGATTCCCAACGTGGGTAAGTATTGCATTCGGTTTGGTTGGTTGAAGGACTTGTTGTAGGTCCGCCTGGTTAGCTACCGCCATCTTATCTACATTTTGACGCCATAACAACAATGTTTTCAGCATTGTTGTGTTCCGGCAGTTAGAGATAAGATAGCCGATTCCTCAGTGATCGAGGATTCCCGGAGAGGCTCACTTCCATCTTCAGCCTTATCAATATTTAACATCAGGTATGATGAAGGCTAATGAATATCCACGTTGTTCATTAAAAAAATTACAAAAGAGAGTTGAAATAACATTCACTTTAATTCGCAAACCAAGTGTTTGGCAACCCTTATAGGGTGTGATAATAGACCCTTATTATTATCATAACATTAGGAGAGTTTTGTTCACTTTGTACGTAAGACCTGAAATAGCATGTGTAAATTGTTAATATTATAATAGGTCATGCCCTAAATTAGAATCAAAATAATTATAATCTATTATGTAATTTATGTAAGACAGTAAGAATCCTCTTCAAGATCTAAAATGGGTTGTTTTTTTTTATTAAAAACATAATAAAGACGGTGTTAATTTAAGAGTGAAAATTCTTATCTGCCACTTATCACGATCACGATACGCTAAACACATTTTCCGAAAATAAAAACTCTATGATTTTGTAATTTTTGCATTTTTTAATGCTATTTTTATACTTATGGTAACTTTTAAATAGAAAAATATTGGAAAAAATAAACTCGGCCACAAGTGAATTCTCAGACGGGAATCGAACCCGCGACCTTTGGAAATCCGGACCAATGCTCTAACCGCTGAGCTACCGAGACTTCAAGTCTCGACAAGTAACCGCCTCTGTGGTCTAGTGGTAACAACCACCGGTATCAGACCCAGCAGACCCAGGGGTCCCGGGTTCGATTCCCAGGGGGGTACAATTTGTATTCGGTTTGGTTGGTGGTAGGACTTGTTGTGAGTCCGCCTAGCTAGCTACCACCATCTTATCTAAGTCTGACGCCATAATAACAATGTTTTCAGCATTGTTGTGTTCCGGCAGTTAGAGATAAGATAGCCAGTTCCTCAGTGGTTGAGGATTCCGGGAGAAGCTCGCTTCCATCTTCAGCCTTATCAATACTTAACATCAGGTATGATGAAGGCTAAGAGTGTCCCCGCCGTTAATTAAAAAAAAAAAAAAAAAATTAGTTTTTTGAAATCGTTTTAGTAGTTTTCAGGAAATTTTGAAAACCTGGCTTTCGGTCATATGGTTTGACACAAACCCGTTCATTTCGGTTTGACTCAAACTAGTAGTGTAGGCAAGTACGGGACTTATTCTAAGTTTGAAAAAATTATTGTAAAATAAAAATTTGCTGATTTTATGGTAAAAGGTATTTCCTCTAGCTTATTAATATTGATCAATTGTAAATTCAATCACCTCAACCGTAACATCACACGTTCAGCACCCATACCTCTGAAGCATACCACATAATTTTTTCAATTTTTACGCACAGCTACGCCCCTTAATCGATTGATGAATTCCGGGGTACGGTATAGCTTCAATTACTGCTTAATCCATCATTTATTCCATGCCCCGAAATAGGGCTGCAGGGGAAATGTATTTTGTGAATAGGTGAATTTGGACGAATTTTGGGGTATTGGTTCAATGAATACGCCATCGAATTTAATTCATTTGAAGATATAAAGATTTGTACCTTGATGTAGGGCTTTTTATCATTTTTGATTAGCCAGCATCAGTTGTATACAGGCTGGAAGTTTAAAACACGAAGGGCAGGTACCGTTCTTAGGAAACCATCCTTATTTTTTTGAGAAATAATGAACTGCATTCACGGTCTTTGAAAAAAAAAATACAGTTTGGAGTTTTTTTTTTTATAAAAAACTTTTTGATGCTGATCGATCCTGTTCCTTATGAAGATCAAAACGGTCTAAGACACCAACTGAGGTATGAGTACTAGAAAAGTCGAAATTCCGAAAAAGTATTTCCACTTATTCACTAAGAAAATAAGTTCAGTAAACGAAGGTACTCTTCGTTGAAGCGGATACGGCGGCGTTTGGCGCGAGCGCGAGTGTGTTTTTTTGCGATTTCTGACTTTTCTAGTACTCATACCTTAGTTGGTGTCTTATAGTGTTTTGATCCTCATGAGAAACAGGATCGATTGGCATATTTTTTTTTAAACTGACATTTTTTCTGCTGACTATAAATTTTTTTCATGAATGCAGTTCAATTTCTTAAAAAATTAAGGATGGTTTCCTAAGAACGTTTTTATGTAGCTACAACGGTTAAGGTACCTGCCCTTACTCCCCGTCTTAAACTTCCACCCTGTATAGTAAAAAAAAAAAATGTGGACTCAGAATAATACAGGCTAATAGTGTTCGCTTTTAGAGCTAGGTGGCGCAGTGGTTCGCGCGCTCAGCCTGCGATTGTCGAGGTTAAGCAACCTACACAATGTCGGTTACAGGATGGGTGACCAAAAATTTAGTATCGCGAGCTCCTCCGTGCTTCGGAAGGCACGTTAAGCCATTGATACCGGTAGAATTTGTAGCCGTTAAAACTCGTCAATCCACTTTGGGCCCGCGTGGTTGGTCATGACCCAATATCCTTATCTATCTTTAAGGAAGGCCAGTGCCCCAGCAGCGGGGACATTAAAAATGGCTGATGTAAATTTTCGCTTGGGTAGTGAACCTCAAGTTTCTCCTACAATAGTTTTAAAGTTACAATTTTGATTATTTCTTAAATATTTTTTAATCTTAGTTCCGTCTTAATTTAGGAAGCAGGTTAGCATTGTGTTATGATCTGATTTCGACACCTCTATGTACTTACAGTACCTACTCCCAAATTAATAATGCTCATGCAGATCTTCGCTAATTGTCATATATTTATCCCTTTTAGCACAAAATACATAATTCTACTAAATTAATGCATGAAGAAAATGCACTATATACTTAATTATCGTCTTCCGACGCTCGGGGAATACGACCGTTGACGAACAGTGATGAAGATTTCTATGCGCATTACCACTTTGGGAGACCTGTAATTGGTTTTTGTTAATACTGACAATGTATTTTTGCATTGCCTTATAAAGTTTCAAAACGTCAAAAATAACAGCCAAGTAAGCTTCATGCCAGCTAAAGATAATGATACTTTAAACGAGCCATACGTTACATAATGAAAAACGACGTGAAAGGCAATTTACAAAAGGGTATGTAACGTAACTCATTACTTGCTCGAACGAAATACTAAATCACGTCACTTCTCCTACCGATATTATTCCAGAACGTGGTATTTATCACTGCTATTTACATTCAGTCACAGGTGTTCCACGCGGGTGATATATGGGCCCGATAGAATCGGCTGTTATGCTCCTCTGATATGCTCCATTGGATAATTTTATTGCTCTCTTATTATGATAAAGTTGTGTAGTTCCCGTTTCCTTTTGTTGTTTGATCTACTTTCGCGAGTATTTGGCTAGGGAATAGCGATAAATTCTCAAAGGGAAATCGTATTTATCGTATTAATTTAACACTTTTACAAATTATACTCTGGTGACATTTACAATCAGATTTATAAGCTATTTTAGTGTTTTCTCCTGCTAGGCCATATGTCTTTGATATGGTTGAATAAGGAGAATGGGATATGCGAGTCTGATGCGATTTGGTGAACTGCAGTTGCAACTGTGATCTTTACGTGATTTAGGAAGCACGGAGGAGCGAAAGCTCGAAATAATAAGCTTTTAGTCACTCATCCCCATACATATTATCGCGAAAGTTTCTTGGGTAACCACTACAATCTTAGGCCGAACGCGCTAGTCACTGAGATGTCGACTTTTGAAGTGAAAACTTCTTGAGCGGCGTTGTGCACATCAGAGTTTAAAATTTTTGGGATGGGTAAAAAATGTTAAAGTCGCGTCAGGACACGTGACAATGATCGAAAATTCGTAAGACCATTTACCGTTGACCTATTTCAAATTACATAAAGTCTCACACTTGAAACACACTTGACAGACACTTGAAAGATCTACGTATATTAGTTATATAAAGATCTCTTAGTTAATAACAACCATTATATCAAGATCTCTCATTACCACCAACTTTCAGATTGATGCCAGGTCAGTTTTAATGGATTTACCTGCCAAATCAAGTAGGTCTCCGTTTTCATCAACTTTTCATGAAGTTGTGGTCAAGATATAGTGGATTTTGATCCTTTTTTCGTTTAAGCGGTTTTCACTTCTGCCGGCACTCCCAGAGAGCATTCCGTTGTTTTTTTTTGTTCACCAAATGGGTATCTGTATTTTATAGGCACCTGCGGTCCTACCGCGTAAGTGTCGTCGAATTGTCGAATATGGGCGCAACCCTTCACACGCGAGCGCTGATGCAATAGCACACAGAGTGGAGTATTAAGTGCCTATGGAAAAGGAATCTTATTAGTAGTATGATAAGGTTGAAGTTGCGGTGAACGAAAACGTCGTCAAAGAAAAGTTGACAGCGATGCCGACGGCACTTACGCGGTAGACCCACTGGTCAGGCACAAATAAACACAGGGATTATATAACTCTATCATTATTATTTTTTTTACAAATAACTGGGCAGGCATTTGACTACCATCGTGCTTAGTAAACAGGATGTGGTCTAAGGTGTAACGTGCTTGCCCAGAAAATACCTTTTTTTGTTTTTGTTTTTTTTTTTTTACGCGTACCAAATAGGTTATGCTGGGCTCATCTGACGCCTCGCGGCCCCCCATCCGGCCTCATGCCCAGGAAATACCTATTCACTCTCGCCTTGAAGAGACCAAGGTTGTAGGAATCGGGGAACACATGAGCAGGCAGCGCATTCCATTCTTTGTGTCAGCAAAGCGCTTGGTACGGATCGCTGCAATGTCAACGACGTACGGGTGATAAGCTAACCTGCTTCTGGTACCCCGATGGTGGAAAGAGGCTGGAGGAACAAGGAACTGTTTGTCAAATCATTCATCACATTTACCGATCTTTGTAGTAATAGTTACTGTCAAAAATGAGACAGTGCAATCCAACCTTATCTTTATCTACCACAGATAAAACAGACCCTGAATAACAGTTCTGAAATGCCAGCAATAAATAATCCGGACAAGAAACTTGGACGTGATTGACGCAAGGTTCGGGTTCATTTGTTCTAATTCGAAGTAGTTAGTACCTTTCAATAGCAGTCGTCCAATAATCAAATGAAAGGGCGCTACAATTACCTACAAAACAATTACGTCAGTCCGTCAAATGTCTGGATCAGATAATACCGTCTGAAGGCTATGTCTTCATTATTTACAAAACTCATAGGCATGATGTTTTGAATCGACAGGCGTTTGATATTTAAAAGTTAAAATCCTAATTATTAACACATTAACGTGGGTAACTAGTTAAGCAAACAAATTTGAATATTTACCAGCATTATAATATTAGCAAGTAATCCAAGTAGTTATGAGTTAGAAAGCGTCATTTCAAATAAGACACTACTAACAAATCAGAAAACAAACCGCACGAATATTTCAGTTAAGTACTGATATTTCATAAAATGTCTGTTTCATTTCACTTTTAAATATGAAAACTGCTTTAAAGTCGGTATTCTCCGTAACCAACCTCATTAGCAATGAAATGGGCACTAATAACAAAGTTGAATCGCTTCTGTCTGTACCAAGAAGAACAAAGTATTTGCATGGCACGGCAAATAAGAAGGTATAAAATATGAATAATCAACTATGCGTGTTACGCCCGGTAGCATGATGTTATGCATTTATGCATACATTTGCATGAAATCACAATCTATTAAGGGTTAAGTAATCTCATGAAATTTATTAGTATAATGCTGCCCCAAAAATGTTGTAACACCGCTGTTAAGAGGCATTATTACAATTAATTAATGTAAATTTGCGAAGCACGCTAGCGCAGTGGTTATGGTGTTTGGCCAGTTTCTTTAAAGCCCATTTAACCTATGTCTTATAACCCAAAGAAACGAAAACGTAGAAGAAGCCAACTTCTAAATATTGAGGATCATCACATAATCAATTCAAATCATTCAAATCTTACACTCCGATTAGGAATATGCACTAGCGTAATAACTCCTATCCCAAGCTCCACATTATAACAATATGGATATCACCCATTAACCATTCGTAGTAAGTACGCTTAATCACATAAAGAGGAACTGAGGTTCTTCCACAGATCTATATCGAGATAGACGAAAAGTGCGCTTCAAACTGTATGAGAACCTAGCGTATCGAATTTTTCGTACCTACGATGACGTCACGAGCGAGATTTAGTGATGTGGAATTGTTATTGACGACCTCTTGCAAGAAAGCACTGCACAATTAACCATTTTTGTTTCTGAGTGACGCGTGTTTTCATTGCAATGAACAAGCAATGGACTCAACCGGACTGACTTAGGTAATTAAAACCTTTGACCATGGATCAAACTTTCGGCACGCAAGGTAGGTACATTATTACCGTCTATCTCGATATAATAGGTCTGTGGGTTTTCATAATAGATTGTAGCTGCAATAACCGAACTACGAGTACCTACTGCATAATACCCTCAAGTTCAGGCTCAATCTGTCAGTCTCTCTTTGAGGTGGCAAAGGGAATTATTAAGTGGAACTTATCAATTGAACGTACGACTCACGCGACAGTAATGTCGACAATTATTACGACGCATAATAAGATAATTAGCTATTGTCTTATTAATAAAACCGTGGGCTGTTCCAAAAATTGTTAGTGCAGTGAAAAATAGTAAGAATATAAAAAAAAAATTACAGCTTTTCAAAATATCCCC
Source organism: Chrysoteuchia culmella (assembly GCA_910589605.1). NCBI lineage: Eukaryota > Metazoa > Arthropoda > Insecta > Lepidoptera > Crambidae > Chrysoteuchia > Chrysoteuchia culmella. The sequence continues at coordinate 17,842,008 of OU342655.1, read as the reverse complement.
CTCCAATCCCAATGCACTTATGCATTCGGGTGAACCAGCTTTCAAAACATTTAAAAACGTGTCTGGTGGGAAAAAAATAACCGCCGAAATTCTTCGACCGCCTTGTCTGCAGTGCTAAATTTTCGCCCACAAAGCATTTTTTTTAACGTGGGAAATAAAAAAAATAGCATGGAGCTAAATCTGGGCTGTACGGAGGATGGGGTAACATTTGTATCCCCGAAGTTGTCAAATAGTCCATGGTTCTAGCAGCTGTGTGATCGGACGCGTTATCTTGGTGAAAAAGAATGCCACGGACGCCGCTCCTTGGGCGCTCGCTATCCAACTCCCCGAAAGCTTGAGGCAAACAAACTTCGCTATTTCATTCATTAGTAACTGTTCTACGGTTTTCTAGCGGAATTACTGCTACTGGTCCACTGCGTCGAAAAAAACCGCTATCATTTTTTTAGTAACGCTCCGACAGCGAGCAACTTTTGTGGGAAAATCGTCCTCTTCAAACACCCATTGTGTGGATTGCTGCTTCGCGAGAGGATCGTAGCTATATATCCATGACTCGTCAGTTTTAAGAATTTAGGATACGTTTTACGAAGTTCCTCCTTCAAACTTTTTTAACATAAATTTCCACCAATCAACATGCCGGCATTTTTGCTCATCGGTGAGAGAATGAGGTATCCATCGCGAAGCAAGCTTCCTAACTTGAAGGTATTCATGTAGGATAGTGGAAACTGCCTGTGATCTAATGATTAGTCCAGCCTGTATCTCTCGATGTGTAATATGTCTATTCTCTCGCAATAGCCACTCTACCCTGATGACGTTTTGATGAGTTACTGCAGCTGGTGGTCGGCCGGGTCGGGGTCATCGTTTAAGTTCTCAAGACCACGTTTAAATTCACGAAACCAATGAGTACTTGTTGCTAACGCAGGAGCAGACTCTCCAGAAGCAGCTTGTAAATTTTCTTGAGATTCCTTGAAGGTTAACCCTCGTTTATAATCATAGAAAATCATAGCACGAAAAACTTCCCGCGAGACGTCCATTATTGCAAACAAAAGAAGAGTGATAGATAATCTTTAAACATAAATAATAATAAAAGTACACATAGGTGGCCAGTGATTTTCACAAAGGAGGTTTGTGTTGAAATTAGATGTCAATTCAAAATAGTTTCATGAAACAAGAGGTTGTATTTATTCTGTGGCTATCAATTTTCGGAACAGCTTAGGTATTTTAGTGATCGCAAATACTTGGGAAGCTTAGTGGCGCAGTGGTTCGCGAGTAGTGTGCGATTGTAGCGATTATTTGTAACATTTGCAAATGTCAGTAATTAAATGGGTGACCAAATATGTAATATCTCGAGCTCCTCCGTACTTCGGAGCGTGCCATTACTTGGTTCACTCTATATTTGCAGTTGTCAAAACCCACAAATAGGGCCCGCATAGGCGGTCATGGCTCATTCTCCTCTATCCATATGAAAAGCCAATGGCCCAGCAGTGGGGACAATAGAACGGCTAATTGTGATGATGATGATGATGTACCTAACTTTGTATATGCTACTAGACTAGAAAAATAATGCCACGAATCTCGTCAGAAACGTCTAGCATAATATTCAGTTTCCAACGTTGCACCAGGTCACGAAGCTTTCAGTTACTCTCATGAGCTACATTCAGGGACAAACGAACTAGCTGTGATGCAAACGAGACGTGATTTCATGTTGACTACGTCACAGTGAATTTGATAATGCATTGTCCAAAACTGTCTAAAGCCATGACCTAACAGCATGTCGATCCAGTGGCCCAATTCTCGCGCCTACGAAATATCCTATTCGAATTTTTTTGGAGTATAAAATCTGTATCAAAAGATCACTGAAAGCAATCTTCGACATTATTGGATTATCAAAGATAATTTAAACTACAGGATTTTGACAGTAGTAGAGATTTTACATACATTTTTAATGAATAAATTAAGGATTGAAAAATTTCTAATTCGACATAATATCTCACCGCGAAAATTGCCCGCTTCCCGCGTCCTTCTTGTCGGGGGCCTACCCACGGAGCGTCGTCCTGTGCGTTGTCGCCATTCCAGAACCTTTCCGCCCCAACGGCCATCGGTTCTTCTCGCTATGTGTGCCGCCTACTGCCACTTCTGCTGAGCAATCCTTCGAGCGATGTCAGATACTTTAGTTCTCCTACGGATCTCCTCATTTCTGATTCGATCACGTAGGGAAACGAAATTCGAGCATAGCCCTCTCCATTGCACGCTGGGTGACTTTGAGCTTTCTTATCAGACCCACAGTTAGTGACCACGTTTCACTACCGTAAGTCATCACTGGCAACACACACTGGTCACTTTCGTCTTGACACACTGCGGTAAGTTGGACACGAAGATTTTACGGAGCTTCCCGAATGCTGCCCAACCGAGTTGGATTCTCTTGGACGGGAGATCTCTTTCTCGAAGTTGGATTTACCTAACTGCATTGTCTGTCCAAGGTAAACGTAGTGGTCAACAACTTCGAGTGTAGTATTCCCAACGTGAACTGAAGTGGGTGCAACATGGGAATTTGACATGATTTTCGTCTTATCCAAGTTCATTCTAAGACCCACTCTTTGGGAAGCACTATGGAGATCTTCGAGCATTGCGATCAGGTCCACCAGGGTCTCAGCCATAAGGACTATATCATCGGCAAAATGAAGGTAGGTATGTCAGATACTGGCCATTAATGTTGATGCCGAATCCTTTCCAGTCCAAAAGCTTAAAGATGTCCTCCAACGCAGCTGTGAACAGTTTCGGAGAAATGACGTCTCCCTGTCTCACACCTCGCTGCAGTTGGATGGGACTAGTGCTTTGGTTCTGTAATCGGACCGACATGATGTCATGTTAACTTCTAATGTAGACAAGAAATTATGTGGGCAAATAGAAATAGAAATAGAAATATTTACTGATCCGTAATGATCGTGCAAGTTCCTCACATGGAGGAGTGGCTATATATCTCCGCTCTCATATTCCCTTTTCTATTGTTAGTCACTCTCCTCAGCCACCTCCATCCAATAGCGCTGAGCATCTCTTTCTTGAGATATCTCTGTCCCATTCCAAACTTCTCCTAGGTGTCTTCTATAGCCCTTCTCTCCGAGTTGACTATTTCGAGTCATTTGAAAAGCTCCTTGAAACTTTCAGTCCTCAATACCCCAATACTATAATTATAGGTGATTTCAACACGTGTCTCATTAAAGACGATATCCGTGCCAATAAATTGATGTCAGTTGTGAATTCATCTAACTTACATATTTTACCATTACAGGCAACTCATCACTTTCCCAACTGCACTCCCTCCCTTCTTGACCTTATGATTGTCTCCTCTCCTACTTTGACTGTTAAACATGGTCAACTTTCTGCAGACGCGTTTTCTTACCACGATCTGGTATATCTTTCCTATCGAATTCGACCTCCTAAATTGAAACCAACTGTTCAGCTTCAGCGTAGTTTTAACCGCATCGATCACGACCAACTACTCGCAGATGCTGCTCACTTGGACTGGTCGGCAATTTTCGCAACTAGTTCTGTGGATGAGCAGGTCAATATTTTCAATAAATTGATAACAGAGTTGTATGATGTACACGCACCTGTCAAACCTATTAAGATTAAGCACCTACCTGCACCCTGGTTAACAGACGAGATCCGATCTCTTATGAAAAAAAAAAACAGGACCAAAGCCAGGTTCAAACTAGATCCCTCGGAACGAAATGAAAAAAGAATGAATCGTGCAAGAAATCGGTGCAATACGGTGATTAGGGACACCCAAAGACGCCACGTACATCAATCCATAGAAAACGAAGATCCTGCTAAAGTTTGGAAATTTCTAAAAACTCTCGGTGTTGGCAAAGCTCACGTCAGTGTCACAAACTCAAATTTTGACTTCAACCAACTTAATAGTTATTTCTCAACGTCGTCGGTGCCTATTGATGGCAACCTTAAAACAAAAACTTTGCAATCCCTCTCCAACTTGCCAACCCATAATTCCTCTTTTTCTCTTGATCAATTTACAGACTGTGATGTAAGGAGAACTATCATGTCTATCGACTCCTGTGCTGTGGGTGCTGACTTTATTAGCCGCAAAATGATCCTTCCTATCCTTGATGTTGTGACGCCTATAATCACCTTTATCCTAAATACATCGATTTCCTCTGGTACTTTTCCTACATCCTGGAAGGACGCTAACGTCATTCCTCTGCCTAAAAAACCTAAGCCGGCTATGTTTTCTGATTTCCGTCCAATCTCAATCCTTCCTTTCCTCTCCAAAGTCCTTGAAAAACTCATACACCGTCAGCTTACTGACTATCTAAACAGTAACCACCTACTTAATCCTTTTCAGTCTGGCTTTCGTAAAGCCCACAGTACTTCTACAGCACTGGTGAAGATAACAGATGACATACGCTTGGGGATGGATAGTCGTCAATTGACGGTAATGACATTACTAGATTTTAGTAATGCGTTTAACTCGGTTGACTTCGATATCCTCCTTGCTGTTTTACGTTCTCTGAACATATCTCCATCTGCAATTGATTGGTTTCAAAGTTACCTGCTAGGGCGACGGCAACGTATCCGCACTGGGGATTCTTTCTCTCGGTGGTGTGATATCAATGCCGGAGTTCCTCAGGGTGGCGTCTTATCTCCACTACTTTTTTCTATTTTTATCAATTCAATTACTCAATGTCTTTCCTGTTCCTATCACCTCTATGCTGACGATCTTCAGATATACACTCAGGCGCCGTTGTCTGAGCTCCCCTGTGCAATTGCTACTACTAACCTGGATCTCGCAAAAATAAGCTCCTGGAGCAAGTCTTACGGCCTGACTGTTAACCCAACTAAGACACAGTGTATCATCATTGGCAGCCCCTATTTCGTTTCGAGGATCGATTTTGACCAGCTTCCGGCGATATCTTTAGATGGCACCATAATCCCTTTCTCTAAAACTGTCAAGAACCTGGGTGTTGTTTTGGACCAGCATTTGTCCTGGAGACCTCATGTTGAGGAAATCAGGAAAAAGGTATTCGCCGCGTATAAATCCCTAAACCGCCTACGTAACTTTTTACCGACCAGTACCAAAATTACTTTAGCCCAATCACTATTGTTGTCTATTTTAGACTACGCTGATGTCTGCAATACTGACCTGTCGGAGGAGTTACTGGACAAGATGGAACGTCTGCAGAATGTTGCTATTAGATTCATCTTTAACCTTCGTAAATATGACCACGTGTCACACTTCCGTACTAAACTCAACTGGCTCCCTATTCGCCGGCGCAGGGACTTGCACACCCTCAAACTTCTCTACTCCATTCTTTTCGTACCTACTTCACCTCCGTATCTTAAAAACTGCTTCTCCTTTCGTTCTTCATCTACACACTGTTCCTTGCGTTCTTCCTACAACCGTGCCCTTGATATCCCGCGTCATTCCTCGGATTTCTTTTCCTACTCCTTCACTGTACATGCTGTTCGCTTGTGGAATGCCCTGCCAGAAGGTATCAGAAAGGCTCAGACTCTAAAATCCTTTGGCGATCATGTTAGAAGTCACTTCCTTTCCCTTTCTCCTTAACTTATAAATATTATCTTTTATTTCTCTTTCAATATTTATCTGTTAATATATACTTGTTCTTTCTTTTTTCTGCACTCATTCCCCTATTGTTCCACTATTTTTTTTTCTTAAACCCAAGGTTGCCTGGAAGAGATTGCTATGTAGCAATAAGGCCGCCTGTTGTTTGTTCTCTATTTGTAAATTGTCCTGTGTTACTTGTTTCTTTAATTGTGCAATAAAGTATAAATTATTATTATTTATTTGCTCTTAAACATGGTATGATATAAACAGCAGGCCTACCGCCATCTTTTAGAAACCGTCATGTCGTAAGAACGTTTTGTTTTCCTTTTGTTTCAATACTGTTTGTTTGTGCAATTGCAAACTTGACTTTATTTGACCTAAGACGTCGTGGTAGGTTTGATTGATAAAAATCTTGTTTGAGTGAATGATTGAGCGATGACGCCACAAAACTTCCGTCAAAAGACAAGCTTGTTTTAAGAGGTTCGGGGTACGATATGACATATAACAACATTGCGCCGATACAAACTGATATTAAACAATATTGCGTTAAGAGATGGCGGTAGGCCCCCAGATCTTAAATAGGTATAACATAATTGTTCAGCATGTTTTGCCAGTTGCCAGGCATGCAAAAATGTATTTAATTTAATGGTTGTAATATGAAATAAAAGTGTCATTATTAATTTTAAAATGAACCTATTTCCATAATTCATCTAATATGAAGCATTAAAATGTGATAACTCCTTCAAACAAAATATGAAATGTATATAAGGAATTTGGTTTCTTGATATACCTAAATGTCCAAGCTGTCATTGATGACCAAGCGCTTCTTTTATATAGCGGGCAGCATAAGAGTGAAACTCCCTCCCCGCGTCTGTATTTCCGAGTTCTTATAACCCAACTAACTTCAAAGCAAGGGTCAATAGGCACCTTCTGGGTTAGCTCACTCCATCGTGGATCCTATCTTAGCCCCTGGGCTTGATTGGGATCAAGAATAAAGCCATTCAAAGGAAAAAAGGACTATCGCCTTAGGAAGCAACTTTCGTCTGGTTCATTGTGGAATATGTGTACAAAAGTGTATTATTTCATGTTCCTCCATTCCTCGAAAGGCACGTTAAGCCGTTGGTCCTTTGAGTAATTAAAATTCACCAGCATGCATTGTGTCCGCAAGTTGATTACCATGAATACATACGGATGGAAAGCCTTACCATCTGTAAAGACCCCATTTGTTTTAAAACGATGATGAAATAAATACATATTATAAATTTAACCTTTCAAGGACGGCCCGCGCGTGAAAAAAAAGTGTCACATGCGTCACTCGACACCGTTTTTTGCTGCGCTAAGCACTTAGGCCTTTGTTTTGTTGAGAACCACGCGGGTGAAACCGCGGGCGCCCCCTAGTTTATAATATAATGGAACGTAAAATTTGAACACTCTAAGGGCCAATCACGTGTATACACGTGATGTTAAATATGATCTGATTAGCCGATCACGTCGTGACACGTGATCGGACTTCCGTATTTTTTTATGGAATATCACGTGTCTTGTCGCGTTCGGACTTTATTGAGTAGAAAACAACACACGTTAGGAACACACTTGCAAAGTTATAGGCATGTAACACTTCAAATGTGTGTGTAAAGAGAACTTGTCGGAACGCGCTCGCGCCAGTGCGCCGGCCGGCCCAACAAGGGTGCATGTTTTTGTTTTTTTGTTATAAATTATAAAAATAATTAAATTCTTTTGTTTTATTTCATAAATCATAAATATAAATATCAAAATTAAATACATAAAAACTAATATTTAGCTATCTCTTATAGTTTTCTAATGGTGAGCCCCCCAAATAGTGCGAAAAACGCTGGCGTACCAGTATATACCGCATTATAATGGCCCGGCCCTCAAAGTGTTAAAATCTTATATTATTTTAAAAGCATACTTTTCTTTCCATGAGTATAGTATAGCCAAGTGAAGTCTTAAAAACATACTAGTAATTTTATAAACGAAACAAAACCAAGTTACGTAACTGTAACCAAGTGTTACAAATATTTTTATGAACATATTGAGGAACTCATTGACTCAAGGTTAGGCTGTGATGTTACATAAAATCAAAAGAGGGTTTTTTTATGAAAAATATCCTAGACCCTTGAGGTCTGCGACAGAAAGTGGCGTAATAACCATATGATGAAACGATAAAATGCTCCAGAGCGAGCTCGTAGTGGCATTATCAAAGTGGGAACCCTAAATTTCCGCAGATTTATTACGATAAAAAAAGAAACTTATTTCGCTTGGAGATGAGGTTGTTTAAGTAATACAACTTTATCTGACACTAGAGATCGCTTGCGACTTCATTCACGTGGATTTTGTATGAGGCACTCACAAAAGAATCAACACATTAACTGCACTAACGTTCTATCTCCATTAAGTTTTATTGCAATTAGAATAGAATATGTTTTAATTTATGGTAAATTTTAAAAAGAAAAATATTGGAAAAAATTAACTCGGCCACAAGTGAATTCTCAGACGGGAAACGAACCCGCGACCTTTGGAAATCCGGTCCAATGCTCTAACCGCTGAGCTACCGAGACTTGCGAACCACCGTCGAATTTCTATTTAAACTTTACCATAAGTATAAAAATAGCATTGAAAAATGCAAAAATTACAAAATCATAAAAAAAAATATTTTAATTTGTTATTTAATTTGAAATAAGTACTATAGATATAAGTAATTAAATAATTATGAAGTGGTACTCTGAAATTATAATTTTAATAATAATACAAATTGTGGTAATTTTCATTTTAAGTTGTTTTAAAAAAATACCGCAATTGTCTATTGAATGTGAATGTTTATTGTGCCCTATCAGAGCGTCACTTGTACTTTACCTGCAGATTTATAAACACCTTAGGATCTTAGACTTTAAAATAAATAAATAATTAAGTTCAGTCCCCGTAGCCGTGACCACCCAAACACGATAAATGTATATTGCGTGATATACAGTTTTATCGACACTCAAATGTCAAAATCCATTCTCTTTTGCAAGGTTAACGCGATAAATCGTTATATAATATCGCGTTATTAAGGTCATGCATGCTTTAGAGTTTGACACTGAGTGTAACAAAGTGATCTTAATCTTTATTTAAAAAAAAATCCCACGCGTTGTAGCGGCCGGCGCGGTGGTTTTTGTATTTGACTATTAATATGATTCCCAAACCAAATGTTGCGGGTTCGAGTCCCGTCTGAGCTATTGTTTATTGGAGACGAGGTTAATGTTTCTGGTATATTTTTTTTATAAAAAAATACCCTGATACTGCAAGCAGTGCAGTAACAGTATCCCTAAAATTATCGATTCGATAACACGATAACGTGTCACTGTTCCGCTCAGATCGTAGCGAGCGTAGAGTGAGCAAGACAACATGATGCGATATATCATATCGCGTGATATAGCGATGTTCGTGCTAAGGCGGCAGAGGCTGAATTGTGGGAGTGTAGCCTTTATGGGTGTAAAGTGCTTGAGATCGGTGCGGTCTACTATCGCGTAAATGGAACAGGATTTGGAGTCGACTCGAAAACAGGTGAAGAAAGAAGAACCGAGGCGAAGAGAGAAGAAACGGAGCCCCAGAAAGATGAGAGAGACCATAGGGCAAAGGATTGAGAAAATTTTTGTAGGGAGTCAAGAAAATGCGCGCGGTGGAGGCCAATCCGCGCGCATCTCCCGCTGCTTCGACTTGCATAAGCAAGATGTTGGTCAGGTCATGGGTTGGTGGTGGGTTTGTACTCAAGCCCACTGCTGGGGTGACCGAACTTCATCAATCATCTTGAAGTACTGTAAGGAAATTGCGCTAATCGGGCAATGGAGTCCTTGGGGTAATTAACCCCATAATGTATACTAGAATGCTTTATTTTATTTTTATTTTTTTCTGCATACAATCACACCAATTATCTAGCCCACGTTAAGTTTCATGAGGAACTTGTGTTATGGATACTAGATAACAGATAAACATACTTATATACTTTTTGTAAATACATACATAATATACATATCAAACACCCAGCTCAAGACAGATAGACATGTTCATGCACACAAATATTTGTCTTGCCCGGGGATCGAACTTGGGACCTCTGGCGCAGAAGGCGGGCTTAGTATCCCTGCGCTACACAGGTCGTCGTAAATTTGTTTTATCCATGTTTTTTTCGTATCAAAACTGCAGTGGTTTAATTTTGAATCTAACTAAATATTTGGTTGGTTACGGTAACTCACACACACAATATTCCTCTAAGCCATACAAATAAATCTAACATTAACCCAAAACATATCCAAGCCTGGCCTCAGGTCTATTAAATCCTAATAAACAATATGCCATGAATTCGTAATGACCGCAAAACCTCAAAAAAATCCTCTCACTAAATTCCCCACACGAAACGAAAATGGTTGCAATAACCTGCAAAACATCATTCCGTCTCTCACTCACGTACGAAGAGAGAAAGGAATGACAAATGATATTCCACATTATGACGGGAATATTTATCTTTAACAGATAAAACGGTGTATTCCCCGAGGGAAGACGTGATAAATTTCCTTAAAATATGAGAAAAAAGGTATTGTATTGAAATATAATGTTGTGAAATGAAACGTGGTGTTCTATTGGTTGGTAAAGACAAAAGAAATAGAGTTTTGCTTGAAGAAAAATGGCTAAAGGCGTACAAGCAAATAAGAATACTGAAACGTAAGAAATTACCTTGTGATTTTTACATTCACGTAAAGTTTCGGAAGGTACAAGATAAAATAGAAACATAACCTTTGTATAACCCTAATGAGGACCATTGTAACAAAAATATCTTTATCTCTTTGTTAAAATTATGCGACTGCGTGTCCGTATTAAAATGTACAAATATGAGACGCGTAGGTTTCTTTAATACAACATCCTAAAAAACCTCTATTCAACTGATTTCAAGTGGAACTCGAACCCGCAGCCATTTCCTCTCTCGCTTTGAAGAGATCAGTGTTGTAGGAATCGGGAAACACATGAGCAGGCAGTGCATTCCACTCCGTATGTGTTCATAAAATAAATCTCCAAAATATTATCTTGTACAGTCACCTATATCATAGGAAGGTAGAACCCGACCCAATCCTTTCCAAAGCCGCAAAGAATCTGTAAAGCTAAAAAATCACATGTAATTACCATTTTCTTCTTACAGCAAAAAATATATCGAGTGAGACAAAAAATATCCCTTTATCTCTACAGCCGCTAAGGTTTTTGCTAACCGACTTTCAGGTTTCGCAGGATGTGGGAGTTCAATCCGAGTGATTGATGACTGTGCAGTAAGTGACATAGTGCAAGTAAGCTAGTATGTTAATTTGTTTTTAAATTGGGTTTTTTTTTTATTGAAGTGAAAATTTCTTTAGCGTCGTTGTGCACATCAGTTTTAAAATTTAAAAATGTTAAAGTCGCTTCAGGACACGTGACCTGTAGGCCTAGCACGAATAACTTTCGAGGAGGTATCGAGGAAGTAAAGTAAAAAAATGTATGAGATATTGAGCAGCGTTTCTACCGGACGTAAACGGAACTACATTTTTTGACATAACGTGCTCGATACTTACTCGATACTTTTCCGATAGTTATTCGTGCTAAGCCCACTGATCGAAAATTTGTAAGACGGAGGTCTCCCACTCTCGTAGAGCGCCAGCGCGGCGTAGTAGAGGAAGTAATATCTCTTTTTCTACCGCGCGGCGAAAATGTATGCCTGCTCCTGCTGTTTCGTTTAAGCGGTTTTCACTTCTGCCGGCACTCCCGGAGTGCAACCAGTTGTTTTTTCTTATGGTATCGCTCTTGATCCCAATCAAGTTCGGGTACTACACGACGCACGGTTGAGCGAGCTAACCCAGAGCACAGTCTGAACATAAACAGAATTGTTTCAATTCTCACTGGTTTTCACTGGTAAAACAGTTGCAAGGCGCGTATCTGTGTGAGTGCGTCATTTCCGCCGTTTGAAGGTAGAGCAAAGACTGTTTCGACTGTGCCCAGTGGTGCATTTACCATTGCTTTGAAGATCCGCTGATAGGCAGCTGACCTTCCTTATGGATGGATAAGGAGAATGAGCCATGACCCACCACGCAGGAACAATGCGGAGTATTGGGTTTTAGAGGCTGCAAGTACAGCCGCGGACTAACTGCCTTTCGAAGCACGAAGAAGCTCTAGATAACAAATCTTTGCTAACCCATCCTGTGAGCCTGTGAGCTTAAGATAATACCTAAAGCTTTGTTCACCCATCCTGTGAGCTTGTGAGCTTAAGATAACAAATCTTATCCCTTGAGACTTTGAGCTCAAGATAATAAATCTTTGGTCACCAATCCTGTAAGCCTGTGAGGTTAAGATAGTTTTTTTTTTTTTTTTTTGAGAATTGGTCACCCATTGCGAAAGTTGCCTAACCTCAACTATAGCAGATCGAGCGCAACGAACCATTGCGCCACCGTGCTCCTCAAATGCAATCATAAATCGTGGCTAAATCCTTGGTACTATACTATAAATGCGAAAGAATGTCAGTTTATTTGTTTGTTGGTTACTCTTTTACACTAAAACTACTAAGCCGATTTTGATGAAATTTGGCAAAGAGAAAGTAGATAGGAAACTTTTATCCTGATATTTCCACGGGAACAGGAACCAAGCGGGCAAAACCGCCGACGCAAACTAGAATATATAAAATACTGAATAGGTACTGCTTTAAGAAAATAAAGTTTCTATACCTACTCATCTAACTTGCACTGGTGAAACATCTTCAGAACATTGGATAAGGCAGGAAATTTTATTATTCAGGTACACTGAGTAGTGGGAAAGAGTCTGTGATAGTTTCAAGTAGTGAAATATTGTTGGTTACTTTGCTATAAATAAAAAAATCATCATAATTATAACTTTTTTTAATTTTGCATTTTACAATGCTATTTTTATGCATCAAGGATGCGGGTTCGAGTCCCGTCGGGGCGACATGAGACTAGTTGCTTTTTTCTAGTATATTTTCTTGTAAAATATTTATTAAATCATCATAAGTTTTAAAGCAAAGAAAAAAATATCATAAGTATAAAAAAAGCATTGAAAATGCAAAACTAATTAATCATAAACCTTTAAATCAATCATGGTTTCTCACAAGTCCAATTGCAATAACTACTAGAAAATAAATGTTAAATATAGGTCAAAACTTCCTAGCTCCTCTGGTGTCAGAGTTTATCAAGCCGCCTAAAAGGCCTCTGAAGTGACTTAATGACTGTTATCAGAGTTTTGCGTGCGCTCCGAAGCACGGAAACGATCAGTTGTAATGCCACTTTAGGATCACCCATCCGACACCTGACCGGACCGAACATTGCTTAACAAACGTGATCGAATACGATCAGTCTGTCAAGCGCGGCCACGAACACTTTTAGGAAAAATAAAACTACACAATGCTAAATATTATTGGATTCCACTAATTAAACCAATTTAACCCACTCAAGAATAATCTTGAGTTTTCGTATTGTTATGGGGTCATTTCAAAAAGAACAGTGTCGAGGCAAAATCGTGTTTCTTGTACCTACTTACATTAAAAATCCAGATAAAGGTATGAAGAAATGTATATCTTATTACCAGACTTGTAACATCTGTTAACGATCCTATTGTTTTATAGCAAAAGTACATACTTTTTCGTCTTAGACTGTCTTAACCATATTTGATGCTTAGCTTAATTAATCAATAACTAGAAGTGGGCTACGACAGACTTTCTTAGTAAGTATGTACTAGTATACGAGAGAGTGGGTGTCCAATATAACCTGATTGATTGTATATCGATTAAAGTCAAGTACACAGTGCATAGTCATTATCAGTAGGTTGTGTTAATCGGTAGCTCAATTGGGAGATAAGTGGACCGGTTCAACTCCCGCCTGAGACTATCTTATTTTTTCTTAAAAATACCATAAAAAACACCATTGAAGATGCAAACTTTAAAAATCATTGTGTTAATAAGAACAATCAAACGCATTTTGTCTTTCAAAGTTTCGTTTGTAATAGCGACTGTATTTCGTCATAGCGGATTTAATTTTCATTGGGGCTTAGATGAAGTAACAATAGTAAACGATTAGGAAGTCGAATAGGAATCGCCTCTGTGGTCTAGGGTAACAACCACCGGTATCAGACTCAGGTGTCCCAGGTTCGATTCCCAGCAGGGGTACATATTGTATTCGGTTTGGTTTGTGGTAGGACTTGTTGTAAGTCTGTCTGGCTAGCTACCACCATCTTATATAAGCCTGACGCTATAACAACAATGTTTTCAGCATTGTTGCGTTCCGGCAGTAAGAGATAAAATAGCCAGTTTCTCAGTAATGAGGATTCCGGGAGAGGCTCGCTTCTATCTTCGGCCTTATCAATACTCAACATCAGGTATGATAAAGGCTAAGATTCTGACCGTTGCTCATAAAAAAAGAAGGTGAAGAATGCTATAGTTCAAGCCGCATGTTGATTGGCAGCATGTAAATGCTGACGAGCTCAGATATTGTTTGCAGTTGACCTACTGACTTTTTCGAGGAGTGTGGTTCAAGGTTGGATTCCGAATGACCTTTACAGACAAGCAAGATAACTTTATATAGGATAGTATTATTGGCACAAACGTTATTAAATTTAGCAGGATTCAATTAGGGTTGATCAATTACCAAAGTCAATAAGTAGGCCAGTATATTGTACTGCTAGTATATAATCTGTGATTGTACGTATATTAGGAATATTAATTCACTGTCACGGGCTTAATACAAATGTAGTGTTTTGACTTTTGGCGCCACGAAAGGTATTTCAAACATAAAAAGGTAGTATTTATTCGGATTTTTCTATGCATTTATATTATATGGAACAGTAATTTCGTAATCGACCTAATTACTACTCACATTTCGGTATGTAGGTACCTTTATAATATTTATAGTTCAGGAATGGAGTATCGCAATTATTTCTGTTTTTTTTCGAAATTCAGTTTCCAAAAGTAAATACCTACTATATTTTTTATAATGCAATTACATATGTATTTTTTCAGTTTTCTTTTTCTGTATTTGTAGTAAAAGACGATATTACTTGCCAAATTTCATAGTTCTAGGTCAACAGGAAGTTCCCTACGAGTTTTGATTCCCTTGAGAGTGTCAAAATATAGGTTTTTTGCGATATAACGATCCTATCTTTTTTACGTTTATTTACAATGAAATAGATGTTTTACAGCTTTTACATACTGTTGACCTGAATACATAATTTTAATTTCAAGTCGATTCCTCCACGCGTTCTCGAGATAAACGAAGACGGACGCACGGACAGACGGACAACAAAGTGATCTTATTACGGTTCCGTTTTTTCTTTTGAGGTACGGAACCCTAAAAAACAATATCAACTATTGATGTGTCATGTCAGTCATGATACATAAGACACGATGGTTCTGAAATTATTAATTATTATTAAATTTGATATTAAATTACGAGTATTAAGCTAATAATATCTAATAACGCTAAATTAGTTATGCTTTCACATTTTCAGAAATTCTTAGTAATTGGACTCAATGTACGAGTTTCAATTACAATTAAATTAGAATTTAATTACGATTAAAAGCTTTAATTAGAATATTAGAAATATAAATGTTGGGAAAAGAGACCAAATTAATCATATTTGATGTTGCCCCGATACTGCGTCGTGGGTCATGGGTTCGATATCTGTCTGGGGTAGAGATGAGACTTTGTGTTGGCACTGTGCCTAAATGTAATAAATACATCTACATATTTTTGTTGTAATTATTTAATTATAATGATATTCCTTGAGTAGGTACCTATTTATAACTTTTTAATTTTGCATTTTACAATGCTATTTTTATGTGATAAATATTAAACAAGAAAATATACTAGAAAAAAAGCAACTAGTCTCATGTCGCCCTGACGGGATTCGAACCCGCATCCTTGGGAATCCGACCCAATGCACTAACCAATTATGCTACAGAGACCTATGAGGACACATTGGTTAGTGCATTGGGCCGGATTCCCAAGGATGCATGTTGCATCTGCATTTATTAGCGGGCGGGCGGGTGGTACATCTTGTATGTAATTTTTCTTGCGGAATTATGCTACACATTTTCGTTTTCTACTAAGATATGGATTTTCGCCAAGTAACGCCTGATTCTAACAAATACTTAAGTGCTTTTAGTTCAATGAACCCACTAAAATATTTTTAAGCGTTTTAATATCCACTTTCGTTATTCCAAGTATTCTGTCTGAGTTGCCAAACATTTTTATTAAAGCTTATGATTGAAATTTTCGTCGCCAGTTTTCCTAAGGCTCTCGAAATGTTGAGAATCTATTCGGTGGGTCTCTTCAATTCTATTTGTGATGTTGGCTGGGCTATCCAATTTTAGGGACCTGTTTATTCGATTCACCAAAACAATGGAGTGAAAAATAATTTTCCGAGCTTTCGTTCCTTCGAAATTTCGTCAGGAATTACAGGAACAATGTTAGAACGTCATTGCGAAAATGTTTAGCATTCAGCAGATTATTTGAGATTCGTTTATTCGCTTATGAAGTATTGTAGTGAATACTTTTAGCATAGCATTCAAATTGCAAGGAAATAACATAAAAAATGCGTGTATCTTTTGCTAATGTAATATTTACTAGCTTCCACACGCGGTTTCACTCGCAACAGTTCCCGTTCCCGTGGGAATATCGCCATAAAAAGTAGCCTATGTTACTTTTCACCTTTTCAATGAACTCTTTGCCAAAAACAAGTCAATTGCAGTCGCGTCAAGAAATGACAAACAAACACACTTTAAGATTAATAATATTAGTTAGAATATCGGACGCTTCATAGTAGTCTTAATATACATAGTACGTTACTTAGATACTGCTTCATCTTACACATTCAATATATCTATTGCTAAGAGCTTAAATATTTTCATCTAAAATAAATTGCTATTGACCTGTACGTCACAACTTGCAGTACAGTAATCTTGTGATGCGAGATATATTTATAATGTATGGTCCTTCCTTGCGAGTTGAAAATTGTTTACGGTTAGGACCATGATATTCCATAATATTTCCATATATATTTCACGTATTGAAAACGTCCAAAAAAAGTTTATTCGTTTACTGTGCTTCCGTACCAAAGATTATTATAATTCCTCAATCTACCACGAATTCTGCCGGAAGCACCATCTCTTGCCACTCTCGTTGAGATGCGACATAAATGACTTGACGTTTCTGCTTAACATTACATCCGGTTCGATTGACTGCGCTGAACTCCTCGGTAATCTGTGTATAAGAGTGCCCTCTAAATCTTTAAGAAATAACTCAATTTTGCTCTACCTCCAGCTCACACGAATTACAGGCAAAATGAATATATTTGGCGTGCTAGCGATAACTTTAACCACTTAAGTAGCTTACACAACTTTGATTTATTCAACACTAGTGTCACTTAAGCGAGGAATGCGTTGAGCAGACGGTTTTTTGACCCATAGTTTTAAGTTTATAGTTCTAAATAGATTATACAGATCATTGTTGGTAATACTTGTAGTTCGATGTACAGCTTGTGGGATTATGTTAACTTTTTTTTTTTATATTCTTCATTCATACATTTATGTTCTTGTTAATAGAGGTTTCAGTATTTTAAATAGCTGTTATTAGCGAGGACCTGTAATTGGCTATCTGTTTCCTACTGGACTAAATATTGTAATTATAACACGCTGTTGGTCTTCCATAAATAAAAAATAAAAAATAAAAAAACCATAAAATGTACTTTTATTTTAGTATTTTTTTTTGTGATGAAAATTGATCTTATCCGTATGTTTAAGGTCACTTTTCAATTTGACAACTCTGTATGAAATAAATTAGAGAGAAAAAAATATATTTCTTAGCGGTTCTTTTCGTTACAAGGTCTCCCGCCGTAGGGTTTGTGAACGGATGGCGTGCCTTCTTTGATGTTCAGAAGTGCTTGTAACAGCCTAGACTGAGTAAATGATATTGAATTTAAATTTTAAATTTATCTAACTAGCGGCTGCTCGCGCGTTTCACCCACGTGGTTCCCGTTCCCGTGGGAATATCGTTATAAAAAGTATCCTATGTTCATAGCCAGGCTATCTACCATCTGTGTACCAAATTTCATCCTAATCCGTTCAGTAGATTTTGAGTTTATTCATTGCAAACAAACAAACAAACAATCAAATCTTTCCTCATTATAATATTAGTATAGATATATATCAAATCCGCACTGCAATCTTCGCACAGGGTGTCTATGTAGTCTGCTACGATGCTACGGTTGCTACGGAGCCTATGTACCTTCAGTAAAACTAGTACGTCACGTTCCACTGGTAGCAGTAATGGAAACTAATACTTTGCTCTATTATGCTGTACTAGCGGCAGACCGCGGTTTCACCCGCGTGGTTCTCGTACCCGTAGGAATATCGGGTTAAAAGTGTCCTACGTTTTAATCCAGGGTATCTGTTTTCTACACAAACAAGAACCGACAAACAAACCGACATACTTCGCATTTTTTATATAACTAGCTGTTACCCGCGACTTCGTCCGCGTGGAATCCTAATACATGTATTAGTTTTCCGCCCGAGACTTCGTCCGCGTAGATTCTACTTTCCCCTTAAGGGAAAATCCGTTCTTACCTATCAACATGCCAAATTTCAACTCAATCCGTCAAGTACTTTGAGCTCTGCGAATTTGAATAGAATTTCGAAAAATCCTCTCTTAGTGCACCCCTAGACCTCACAAGGAACCTATGTGTTTGGGTTTTGGGTTTTCAAAAACGCTGAGACAAGTAAATGTTTATTTTTAATGCTTTACCTAAATATAAAATCTGAAGATCCTAACTCCAAAACTGACGGACTTTCATACAAACTTTCATCCCCTATTTCACCCCCTTAGGGGTAGAATTTCGAAAATTCCTCTCTTAGTGCACCCCTAGACCTCACAAGGAACCTATGTACCAAATTTGAAGTCTCTAGACCTAGCGGTTTGGGCTGTGCGTTGATATGTCAGTCAGTCAGTCAGTTTCTTCTTTTATATATTTATATAGATATTAGCGGCCTACCACGGTTTCACACGGTTGATTCCCGTTCCTGTGGGAATACTGGGACAAAAAGTATCTCGTGTTTTAATCCAAAACTTCTGTGCAAATTTCATCCAGATCCGTTCAGTAGTTTTTGCGTGAAAGAGTAACAAACAAAGAAAGTGACATACTTTTATAGTAGGATGTAAAAGTATGTCTGTCTGTTTGTTTGTTTGTTTGTAACTCTTATCGTCATCATCAACATCGGATAGTTTTCACGGGTCAACACGGGAATCCTATTTTAATTAAAGTTTGACTGGATAAATCTATGTTCATACCTCACCCTACTAATATATTTAAGAAGAATGAACAGATAAAAAGAAGAAAGAGAAAGAAGAAGGCTCACAGATAGTTTGTGTGCTGAATTAAAAGAGTGGATACTTTTCATCCCGATAATCCTACGGGAACGAAAACAATATGGAAAACCGCGGGTGACCACTAGCTCTTTATGAATAGCTCATCTTTATAATTCCGTAGCTTAGCTTTTGGTGAAGAGATGGCTCAGAGACCGTTGAATGGTAGCGTCGAGTTAAAGGCTACAGATTTCCATTGTTGGAGCATCTTATAACTACATAGTCCAATTAGAGTCAAAGGTAAATGGATGGTCTTTGTTAAGCATTCGTATAGCTTCCTTGTAATATTATTGTATGGTACTGCTTGGTTTTTTTTTATTCAATTGGGAAGCTATTTAGAAATAGGTACTAATTTCAAGTCATAAAAAGTTTGTATACTGCTATAATCATTGTGATTGACGATATACTTCATGGACGTTAAGTCCCTTCTGTAGCACAGAGGAGCTCAATAAAGCGTAGTGATTACATATTTTTTGTAATCACTACGTTTTGCAATAAATTTTTGGTTACCCATGCTTTGACAGACCATTGCGAAAGTTGCTTAACCGCTTCAATTGCAAACCAATCGCGCGAACCACAATGTTCCTTTCCAGGCTGGTCTAGCTTAAAAGGAGATGCTGATCACTAGCTTTAGACACCTTAAATTGTTAGAACAAATAAACATATTTTATTTTATTTTTTACTCGCTATTCGTTATCTCAGCCACTTATCAACCACTGCTGGGTATAGGCCTCCCCCATTGCCATAATCGCCACGCTTGGCAAGCGGCTTGGCGATCGCAGTATGGCCAAGTTTGTAGGAGACGCTGCTGCCCATCTCCTTAAGGCCGAGTCCCTTAGTCGCCTTTTACGACACCCACGGGATGGGGTAGCTATTTACCATTGCCCTGTTTTAAATACTTAGCCTAAAAGAAATCAACTTAAGTACTACTCAAGCAAATCCGTTTTCTTATTCCGGCATGTCGAAAAGTAACTTAATTGGACGGCATTTGCTACACCACTAATTGGCCTCTGCGGTATGTCTTGCTCTCAGAACATGGGATCTTAATTGACTTACAAGTACATTGACTTCCGAGTTCTTTTGTGCACTCGAAATGTTCGTTGTTAGACGTTCAATTGTTAGATAAGTCTAAGATCAAAACTACGGTTTTTGTACGTACATCTTAAGATTAGGCGCGCACTCCACGCGACGGATTACGGACTAACAGATTTTTAACGGATTTATTTCACGAGTTATGGTTTAAATTTTTGACGTTTCAGCGCCTCTTTAGCTGCCATGGACCTTAAAAAACACGGAAATTTAGACCCTAACTCGTGGAATACAGTGCGCTTAAAATCCGGAAAATTTGTTTTATTTCTACGCTTTTTGTTCATGACTTCTGGATTATTAATGGAATTTCTGATTGCGTTAAGAAATACTTTTTTTTTTCATTGTTTTTAAGGAGTTATTGTACAACCGAACTTCCCGGTAGGCCAGTAAAGGTTTTCTACGAAGTGTTATTTCAAAAAGTTTTAAAAGATAGATTTTTTTTATAAATCAGAAATTCCTCTATTGTACATTTAGTTACATGTTAACCCCCATCGTAGCTATATTTTGTGGAAGGGTATACTTATGTTGCGATTATATAAAACTTACGGCGCTTACTTTAGGGTTAGGTTAAATTTGGTGTGTGTATAACAATAGAAGATTGTACCATATAAGGAAGCAAAATAATATTTTTACGGCGAGGGCGTTTTTTTGAATCCAGAGCGATGTGAGGGATTCTAGAGTATAATCCCGAGCGTAGCGAGGGATTATTTAGTAGAATCCTGAACGTAGCGAGGGATTCAAAGTGCGTCGCCCGAGCCAAAAATATATTTTGCGGCCGAGTGATACACTCTACTTTTCATCCCCGTCTATGAGAAAAAAAAATAAGAGGCGTTTCTAGATACAACTAATGAATGTATTTATAAAAAAAATATTAAACACCAATATAATGTTAAAAAAATTATAAAGTAACAGCTTAAAAATTAATATTAATATTTGAAACATTTGTGCAATTTAGAAATGTTATAGTCATAGTTTAAAAAAAAAAGTACTGTCGCTGCTTGTGGAAGTAATTTTTCGCAATTATTGCACTGCAAATATCACAAACAAAACACTGTTTACTCCAATAAAGTCCAATACAATGGCAATACGTAGTTCGCGCGTTTTTCTTTTTTTTTTCTTTTTGCTTTTGCGGCGCTACATGCGCCGGTCACCTAATAATCGGCCAGTGACTTTTTCATACAATATTTTCGTGCGATCTCTTTGGTCACGGAGCACTAAGGGACGATGTTAATGTTCGAAATTCAAATCTCATTACTGCCCCGTGAAAAGTCTCTTGGAGAAAATACTTACTTTGCTCGCACTTATAGGCGAATCAATCAGCGTTTTTCGAATAGATGGAATGAAAATATTTATTTACGTACATCTTATGTTTTGGCGCGCACTGTTTAGTGAAATAAAACAACTTTTACGGATATCAAATGCGCTATTATATCTACGAATATTTCTAGGAACTAAGTTGTAGTTGTCCGTATTTTTTGGTTTTTTTAGGGGTTTTTTGATTTTCCCGACGTTTCGGCAACTTTACAGCTGCCGTGGTCACGGGATGACCACGGTATCATTCACGGCATCATCACCACGGATGAGTCATCCGTAAAAGTTGTTTTATTTCAAATATTTATTTATTTGATCAATACAAGATAATGTCAAACTTACCTATCCTAGAACAGATTTCTTTTTGCAAAATACAATAAATAAAATCCGTTCCGATTAGGAACAGAATGCTTAATGTTCTAAATTCAAATCTTACTTCTGCCCACTAAAAACTCTCGTACAGAAAAGAGCTACTTTCGATGTTCGCGTCAGCCGATGGAGATAGCTTCAAAGCCACCATGCGAAAAAGCCGTGTCATTGAAGCGCAGATTGCGCGGCAGCAGCCACAGTGTCCTGAGAGAGACAGTTGATAGTCGGGACTGACCATTGATTGACTTTACGATAAAGAAAGTAACATCTTTTTAGGCTTTTAAGCTCTTCACTAACACACTAGGATTCCTATTAAATACATGTTTTTATTTTCTCCCACTTATCGAGGAATAAAACTACGCTTTTTAAATAGAAGGAAAGAAAAAAGTTTTTTCATACATATCAGCAGAACTACAATCAATGTGCATGCATGAAACAGCTGTTTTTAGATAGGAAGGACATAGGGCGCTACACGGAATTTCACCGTCCGAAATGTCATTTCATGCGAATCTTCTTCTTCTTCTTTCTTAATTAATGGCGTGCTCGCGATAAATTTCGCGAATTTTGCCAATGTCAAGTAAATATATTTTTTATTTTATGGAAATTGTACGGTAGATTGAGTTAAAAATGGAGCTTCACAACACGTGTTATTGCGAAAAGAACTCGGGTGAAATGTTGACATTCTAACAGAAAAAACGCACCCGCATAGCAAAAAGATAAATGTAAAGCAAATGTCGTGCAGGACCGTAAAATTAGTATTGTAATGTATTGAATTGGCCCTTGGGCTACTTTTTTGTGATTTGTGGTGACCTTTATGGAGTGCGACTAACACCCATATTCTAAGTCGTTTCTCCAAAACTTACTCGTCCTCGACTTAAAGAAACCACATTGAAAACCTCTTCAAAATACTCCTCGAAATCGGTATTCTAAGTCATAACTCCGTAAGGACCTGGAGGAGCCAAAAAGTACGTAGCCACTCCGTGTTAGGCCTAGCGCACAATACCATTTTTACCCACGACGAGGTTGAGTGGAGTGTAAAAAGTTTTGGAGGAACGACTTAGAATATGGGGGTACATCACATGTAGACAAAGTCGCGGGCAATATGTTAGTAACTAAAGACGGCTCGTATTTACTTTAGTTGAGTAGAATTTAGGGAATGGGTGTGAGGGTAATGGAGGGGAAAAGCATTAAAGCATTTAACGCGGAAACAGATTATTTTTTTCATACATTTTTAGGTTAGGTTGGGTTAGAACTGCGACCGAAACGCGCGGGCCCAGCGAGCGTGACGCGGCAGCGACGCGAAGCGCCAGAAACATTTCTTTTAATAAATACTAAAATTTTAAAGTAAAAACTGAAATACTACTTTTTCTCATACATTTTTAGAAACTTTTAATTTTTATTTAAAAAGTATGCATTGTCGCGTTAAAAGCTCCCTAAATTCAGACTCATCTAAATTAAATTAGAACCCAAAAACACATAAAAGATTCGTCAGCATAATCAAACTTTTTATGATGTTTCATTTTTTTCTTTATTGAGCAACTGTTGAGGATGATGTGTATTCATCAGTACATCAGTAAAATTGAATTGAAGTATTCACCTTTGTCTCCAAAAATGTTTTATTCAACATAATATAAACAGTTCGTATTGTTTCGTCATTGTTTCACGCTCAATTCTCTTTCGGTACCTTTTGTTTTGTTATTTTTTTTCGCAATATTCGAGTATTGGAAATATTGTGGAGTTCGACGATTCTGAGACCACTTTTTTTGTAACTTTATAGCCCTTAATTTTAATATGTTGTTAACTATGTTAAAATTATGATACATTAGGTCTTTACCCATGTCTTTACCTATGCAATTTCCGATTTGTATGAAGAATATCAAAGAAAGTTAGTTTTCCAAACTAACAATTTTTTGTAATAAGTAGTTACTACCGCAATTGCTAATGCCACAATTTTGTACAAACATTATAATAAGAAGACTAAGCAATCTAATTCTATATTTTTATTTGTAAAATGATGAGTTTCTTATAAAATATCTATACTAATACTACTAATACTATAATAGGTTTTGATTGTTTGTTTGCAACGAATAAACTCAAAAACTACAAAATGGATTTGGCTGAAATTTGATACACAGATAGTAGATAGTCTGGTTATGAACATAGAATACTTTTAGCTCTATATTTCCAAGGGAACGGGAACCACGCAGGTGAAACCGCGAGCGGCTGCTATTATTAAGTAAAGTGGAAATTCTTGCTTACGAAAAAAATGGTACCTTTCGAGGTATTTTTTATCGTATAAAAAAACGAAAATAATCATCTTATGGTTTCTGAGCCTTGACCGTTATGATCTACATTTAATATAAAATCAAGCAATTGATATAATTTTTAATCATAGTAAGAGCTAGCGCAGACAACGGATAACGGAGGACTTTTTGTCCGCGACACGTCTTTATTGTTAACCAAATAAGATTCAACTTAGACCGCGTATGTCCGCAAAAAGTACGCGATAGTCCTCGTTATTTATTCAACTTTATGTTCTTAGTAATAAGGTCGTGTCGCGGACAAAAAGTCCTTCAATGTCCGTCGTCTGCGCAGGCCATAATGATGCTCTCTAGAAACGTAAGAAAATAAATCGCCAATTTTATAGGTAAAGTATCATACCAACCATTATAAACATTCCGCCCGCGAATTCGTCTGTCGTCGCATATGTAGTACTTAATAATACTTTTTTCTTGTTTAGTACCTAAATAATCAAAACAAAGGAAATCCAAATTATTTTGTAATCAAACTCCATCTATACAAACAGATTAGATTGTGGAAGAGTCAATATTCTTCTACTACTTTATTATTGTTACTCATGTTCTTACAAAATCCGCAGCTCTTAATTTTAACTTACCAAACTTAAAAACTACTTAATAACTTAAAAACTACGCATATAGCAAATATCTGATTTTACTTATTTTAACCAAATACTACGTGACTACTCTCAAAAAACTCTTCCGAGGTCTGTGCGGGAGATATAGTAACCTGTTTACCTACGGAAATTAAGGACAACTAACTTTTTTAATATGTTATCTTGTTACATTGTAAATACGTAATCAAATTGTTATATCACTTTCTTAAGTATTCAAAAACTTTGAATCTTAAAGGTGGAGTTTGTGGAATGAAAACCTATATTCATACAATAGTTGAAGAAGCTGTGTGTTTTGTGTGAAATACTTGATGCCATAAATCAGTAAGTCATGTTCTATTAGCAGATACCCGGTTACGTTTTACGAATTTATATCGTCATCGTTGTCTCAGCCACATGACACCCACTGCTGGGTATAGGCCTCCCCCAAAAAAGGTGGGTTTGCCATAATCGCCACGCTTGGCAGGCGGCTTAAAAGGCTGCTGCCCGTCTCCTAAAGGCTGAGTCCCTTTGTCGCCTTTTACGACACCCACGGGATGAGAGGAGGTAGTGTTATTCTAAGCCGACGCTACACAGCGAATTTATATACCGCAGTCAAATTATCTCTTTTATCATCATCGGTTTCCCCACTGCTGCCTATCTTATGGGTAGTATAATGAGGTATGACCTAAATACTTAATGTCCATAAAGGCAGAACGTGTCTTCCGAAGCACGGAGGAACACAAAATAATGAATTTAATGTATCATCATCAAGTACATTATTGTTCACTGCTAGACATAGGCCTCTCCATGTACACGCCACCGAGCACGATACGCAGCTACTCTCATTCAGCACTTGTCAGCTACCTTGCGAAGCTTACCTGCGTTTGCTGATACGCGGTCTCCACCCAAGAACTCGTTTACCCCAGATTGTTGTCGATTCTGCGGCTTATATGGCCATGTCGAATGCTTTGGTTCTCTATCGGATCACCAGGTTTCGAATCCGATCAGTCAGCGAAACTCCGAGCATAGCCCTTTCCATAGCTCGATGAGCAACTTTAAACTTGTGAATCAGCCCTGCTGTGAGTGTCCACATTTCGGCTCCGTATGTCATAATGGAAATAAATTTAATTAACTGACACAATCCATGACTGTCCAGGAATCCAACCCGCGACCTCTGAGAATTAGATTGGTAACTACACCCACGCACCATCTAATTTATAAAAAAAATTAAAAATACATTTCCTCGTTGAATCCATCTGCGTCCGTTTTTATCGTGGTCTCTCCAGTCTTGTGCCAATTAGCACCTTTCATTCTTAACTTTCCCAGTGGTTTGTTGCTTTTTGCTCGGCTCGGTTGGCTATTTGCGAGGTTTTGCCTCAGGATTTTTCAACAATAACATTTTATCTAACTTTCCTTCCTTGTATTTTCCTAGCATTTATTAAAGAATGGGAGAAGTTTCTTAAGAAAAATGTTACAAGAGATTCTTTGTCAGTTTTAATGAATGCCTTGGTAGAGTTGGGTGTAGTGTGTGCGACGTTCTTTTGGAAGATGCAGGTAAAGTTAATGCTTATGCAGTAGCAGTAATTTGTAAACTTTCATCATATTTAAGAAAAAAATATTGTAAATAGAATGCCTTGTCCAAGGCAAAGTATAACACCATCATGTACCCCCACCGGCATCAGATTCAGAGGTCTCGGGCTCAAGTCTCAATGGGGAAATATATTGTATTTGTGTTTTTTTATTTTTTGCATTGGCAAAATATTGGAAAAAGAAGAAGGATTGGATTTCCAAAGGTCATGGGTTCGAGTCCCATCTGAGAATTCACTTGCGGCTGAGTTGTTATATTGTTTTTGGTTTGATGGTTGGTAGGACCTGCGGGCCTACCATCATCTATTAGAAACCATCACGTCAAAAGAACGTTTTGTTTGCGTTTTGTTTCTATTGAAGTTGTTACATTCTGACACACTTCACACTTTGGAGGCGAATGATTGAGTGAAGACGTCACAAAACATCCGTTAAAACCAGCTTACTTCCAGAGATTCATAGGACGAAATAGCATGGTAAGATTGAAACAGCACTGCGCTAAGATAGCGGAAGGCCCCCATTTCTTAGTAATTACTTTACCTTTATGTCTATGAAACCATCTTTACCTCATGAAATACCGTAATATATGTTACTAACCAGTTATTTTTGCTCGTCAGACAATAAATTACATACACTGTATTTTTAACACACCTGTAAAACACATCTTTACAAAACACCCACAAAGTTAACGATTTTAATATACGTAAAAATATAAATGCTGCCTCAAAGCCACAAAAATCCCCCAAAATCCACGGTTACGTTACAAGCATGGAACGAACAGATCCCACCAAAATTAGATATGCAAGCATAAATTACCGAGGACCCGAATCTCGTATCAGAACTGAATAAGCATACATCCCCAGTAATGTACGGCAAACAAAGAAATCTCCAGCTATGAGAATACATAAACTCCAGGCACCGCAGCAATGGATATTTGCTTAACAAAATGTGTTACCAATATGCAGTACCTGTAGGGTTGAACACTGAAACTTTGTAAGAAAAATGTATGTACTAACTCATAAAAATCCTATTTTAAAATATTGAATAGCGAATTTAAAAGCGTTCTGTTGAATAAAATAAAAAATGCTAAAACTAAAAAAAAATATAAAAAACATGCACTTCATTAGAATTACAGTTCCAAAAGAAAGTTCTCGAGTAGCAACAACGAACTACAGTTTAAGCTATTACAAGCACTTATGAATGTCAAAGACGCTACGCCACTAATTTACAAACCCTACGGTGATAGAGCTTGTAATTATTTTTAGTTACAGCTAAAATAGACATTTTCACAAGTGTTGTGTGCTGCAATGACATCTAACAATAATAAAAATTAAAAGTGACAATTTGAGAGTGGCACAAGATCTACAAGCCCGCCCGAACATACGAGACGCCGCGCACCACCAGTCTGCTTGTGACCACAGCTGTAGCAACACAGCCGAAACGTCAAGCTGTAAGTACCTTTATACTTTAATAATAAATGTTGGGTTTGAGTCCCGTTGCTTACTATTAGTATAATGGAACGCGAAAGTTTAAAACCTTATGTTGTCAGATATATCTACATAAAAACAAGATCCTTAAACTGTTTATTTTGTTGGCAGCCCTGTAGTGTCGTGAGGCGGCTTGGCGGCACTCATAAAACGGGATATTCGGATACGTTCGTTATATCAGGCGATATACCTCAAATATCTAAGCGTATCTCCTTTGCTCTACGTCGGAGCGAAAGGAGCTATTCTGCATCATTATTGCTTTATGCTAATTTGTTGTAACTTTTTGTGATTATTATTTTTTGAGAATATAATACTAGAAATTATTATTATTATTATCTATATATTATGAAAGAATTCCAACGTTAATGTTATTATATTATTATCGAGTATTTCGTCTAACATTCTTAACTTCAACTTCGTCAACTTAGGGCTAACACGAAAAACATTCGAAATCTTATCGAGAAAGTATTCAAATCGGTAAATATAATGGCTAGCTTTTTGATCGAAACACAGAGAAGCAGTTCATACATTAATTCCTGTAAACGAATTTGATTTTTTCATGTTGTCGTGCAACATGCCTGTTTTCGAGGCGATTTTGACGACCTGTTTGTCGCAGGGGTACAAAGCCCACCTTCTGCGCCAGAGGTCCCGGCTTCGATCCCCGGACAAGACAAATATTTGTGTGCATGAACATGTCTATTTGTCTTGGTCTGGGTGATTGATATGTATAGTATGTATGTATTTAAAAAAACCGGACGACCGGATGGGAGGGCTAGGTGGCCATCTCTGGGGGGGGGTTAGGGCATCCCAGCAATCTTCGGACCAGTCTCCTTTTCAGTGTGTCAGTCGCGAAATAGTCCCCAAGTAGGTAGAAAGATGTCTCGCCCAATTGCCTTTCTCCTGCCTATTCACTATTTGTGTTATTTTTTTTCCCTTTCCCCTCAGTATCATGGTACTGAATAAAAGAAAGAAGTATAAACAGCGGTTGCACTCCCTCCCACTCAAAGTGCACCTCACAAATATCTTGCACTCAAATCTCGTTCCGGTCCATCACTGTCTTGAGACTGAGAAACCTCAACTGCTGTTCCTCACCGAGACGCAAATCAAATGTCCAGTCGAATGCGGCGTACCTCAGCTACCCCGGATATACTCTGGAGCATCGGTGCATATCCAATGCCGGAGACTGTATGTACGTCCGCGATAACATTTGTTTCAAGCGTCTCAAGACCTATGAGGGGTCAACATTTTCATTACTGTAAGCTCTGGTGGACACTGCAGTGGAGCTTATTCTCTAAGACGAATCTTCTCATGTATGCCACCCATCTTTGGAGTGCAGCGATCGAGAAACACGGCGAAGCCCTTGCCGTATCGCTAGACATCTCAAAAGCCTTTGATAGGGTCTGACATGATGGCCTAATTGCTAAGCTTCCCTCATACGGTATCTCTGGTGGCTTGCAATTGGATTGCTGACTTCCTTCGTAATCGCTTAATCCGAGTTGTAGTAGATTGTTAATCATTCGACCTAAAAGAAATTAAGTCGAATGATTTACCATCCCCTCCCGTCCCCTAAGGATCTGTCTTGTCTGCGACAATGTTTATTCTGCACATCAACGTCCTGTTGGTGTCTGATACCATTGGGTATGCAGATGATACCACTTGAACCAGCAGGTATCTCTCAACTGCAAAGGCTACTAGTCATGAAATCCAGTCTTGTAGAGAGTCCTTTGTCGAGCATATGAATCTGGTACTTCAGGCTGTCTCCGATTGGGGCAACGCCAATCCGGTCAGTTTCAATGCCACTAAAACAAAGGCTTGTTTATTCACCACAAAACGGAGTCCCTTCTGACTGACTCCAGCTTTCCAGTGTGTGTCCTTATCAATACACGAAAATCTGCAACTTCTTGGCCTAAACCTGTCTTCCAACTTGAACTTTGGCGAGTATATCGACTTTATTGCTAAGTGTGCTGCAAAGAAACTGGGCGTCCTATCTAAGGCTAGGCGGTACTTCTCTCCGAATCAGCTGCTTCTTTTATACAAAGCGTAGATTCAGCCGTGCATGGAGTACTGCTGTCACCAGTGGGATGGTTCTGCTAAGTATCAGCTAGAGCTTCTGGAATCGATTTATAACCGTGCCAGGAAAGTCATTGGAAACTCAGCATTGGCCATGGTGGAACTTCAGAGCCTCAGTCACTGCTGCCGCAAAGTTGCATGTTTATCGGTCTTTATAGGATACACTTTGGATAGTGTACGAGAAAACTGCACCACCTTGTTCCTCCAGCCCCTTTATCACCATCGGGGTACCAGACGTAGGTTAGTTTATCACCCGTACGTCGTTGACATTCCAGCGATCCGTTCCAAGCGCTTTGCTGACACATTTCTAATGCAAACTGCTAAATAATGGAATGCGCTGTCTGCTTATGTGTTCCCCGATTCCTACAACCTTGGTCTCTTCAAGGCGAGAGTAAATAGGCATTTCCTGGGTAAGCATGTTATACCTTAGACCACATCCTGTTTAATAAGCACGACGGGTGGTTAAATGTCTGCTCAGTTACTTGTAAAAAAATTATCTATATAAAACTATCGTTTTACATTAGTGGTGGTATAATATTCTCTTGACACAAATCAAAAAACGAATTATTGCCCGATCCGTTGTCTGTAGCCCTGTGTTAGTACTAAGCTATTCCCAATATGTTAATACGGACATCGTCTGGTTGGAACGGGAAATAAAACATAAGATAACGTCGAGCTATTACTTGTGTTCCGTAATGTTCACTTGAATAGACAATGAGGCATCGACTCGGTGATTTCATGTGAACTCTTTATCCAGAAAAAATCTTTGAGATTGTTTCTTAATATCTCTCTCCCTCTCTCTCTCTCTCTCTCTCTCTCTCTCTCTCTCTATCTCTCTCTCCCTCTCTTATCGTATAAAGATTAGTGGCCACCACTGGTATTTATCGAGCCGCCTGTAAGGCCTCTGACTGAAGCCTGGTTCTGTGGCCGGGACCGACGACGGTTTCACGATCACAAACGTGATCGAATACGATCTACGGGTCTACCATAATCTATTAGAAACCACCGTGTCATTAGAACGTTTTGTTAGCGTTTTGTTTTTAATGAAGTTGGCACATTTTGACACACTTCATACTTCGGAGGCGATGATTGAGCGAAGACGTCACAAAACTTCTTTCAAAAAACAAGCTAGAGATTCGTAGTACGAAATAGGATGGTAAGATGGAACCAATACGGTAGGCCCCTAGTCTGTCAAGCAACGCCACGAGCGTTTTTTAATGCAAACAAAACATAGTCCAGCTAGGAATTGATTACGCACTTCATCACGAGTATATATTCCAAATTTGAACGTAATCGGGTCATTAATATTTTAGTAATTTAACGTGCAAGGTAGGGAAGACAAAAACAAACCAAGAATTTTTATCGACCTTTGGAGCACTGTAACGAGATAATTAATGAAGTTACAGTCCGAAATAATACTGAAAATAAGTCTTTGTTCATGTTTACCACCGTAATCCTAGTCAAACAAGTAGTCGATACAGTAACATTCCACCGCCCAAGAGTTGAAAAATAAGGCGGAAAAATATTTGCGACTGATTTTTTTGTGTATTTTACTCATCGAATATATAGAATGCGGTGTTAATAGAACCGTACAATACTAAGCTTCATTTCAAGCTACATTTAAAGGGGTCCTTAAAAGAAAATAAGGAGAAAAGGTTTGATCTTTTGGCATGAAAATGCACCTGCGCACAAGAATCACGTTGCAACGGAGTTTATTCACCGATGAAGCTTCGAAAAACTTCATCAACCTTTTTATATTCCAGACTTGGTCCCAAGCAACAAATAAAAAATTATTGCAATGAAAAAAAGGTGCATGTTATAAAATATACGGTGACTTAGAGGTGAAGTCTGTAATTTCTACTCAAATTACAAATATTTTTATTCGAATTAGTAATCAATTTAAATAAGCAATTTCAGAAATGTATTTGGGGTAGTAAAGAAATATACTTGAAGGAAAAAAAATATTTGGTGCTTAATTGCAACCGACATCCCCCCATTCCGCGCGGACTTTATGACCTCCCCTCGTAATATTCGGTTTAATTAAAGGATTATTCAAATAGATCAATAGACATAGGTACCTATAAACATGTACTTACCTAATTATACTACGAAATAACGCCGTCCAATTCAAAGCCGCGTGGCATAGTACTTACTTCGTATTCTTTGATAGTACCAACAACACTGGCGCCGTTGCCCCGCTGCATACAAAGACTCAGCCGCTGGGCAAGTCTCCTGAGGCGTGTACTAGTCTTTTTTTTTTTGACTTCTTCCGTTTTCCTCAGAAATAAGTGGACTAGTCTTGTGGGAATATATTTAATGACATTTTTATGTTACGACCAAGAGCCCAGTGTCTCTTCAGCAAGTGCCGCAAATCAGTGGCTTACTGAGAGTGATCTGCCTACATAGATTCGTCGTTTAATTGCTATGTCAGACACATAAAATAAAACGGAAATGTTGAACAATTGCAGGGACAAGACTGTGTTTTTCTTTCATGTCAAATAAATACTTATCTACAAATTATTAAATACAGTTTCACTAGCAAAAGTAGATTATTTTTTGTTACAACCATTGTGACAGTGAGTTCCGATAATGATACAAGTTGGTAACTCGATTCAACAAACTTTTCGAATGTTTCTTCAGTTGTATTGTAAACTTTGAACAGAGGCGTTTCGTTTTTGAGTGCACCTTGAAATTTAATGATGAACTTGTTACAAACTTAGAAAATACTGATTCTAAAAATAGGATTTATTTTGTAAGGCTTTATTTGAATAAAATTACTTATACTTGCTAAAATAATAAAGTAACTTTAATTTTGTTTGTCAATTTGGTCCGTCAAACGCGACAATAGTAAATCACACCGGTTTATATTGTTTCTGGTCACTGCGATACAAGCAATAGCTTAGTGCAGAGGCCGTTGAAAATAAGTTTGCAATGTACATTTGGAAATAAAGTTTATTATTTATTAATTGTGAAAATTCAACCATAATGAATGGGTAAAATTATGAATCGGCTGAACCGATTTAAATTTGACAACACTGGCCTACAGTGTATTAAAAATATAAAAGTATTGGAGAATTTCGACGGTCGTCCGCAAGTCTCGGTAGCTCAGTGGTTGGACCGTATTTCCAAGGGTTCGAGTCCCATCTGAGAATTCACTTGTGGCCGAGTTGACTTTTTCAAATATTTTTCTATTTAAAATGTATAATAACGATTTAAATAGACTTGATTTCAAGTTGGCCCTATTTTTGAAGTTTTGAAAACGATTTAAAGTTTTTAGGAAATGTTGAAAATACTGTAATTTTTATTACTGTTACCAAATGACATATTAGGTATTTAATAAGCTTTTTGATGTCGGTGCCAGCCAAGGCAAAAAAATTAAAGTATCGAAGTGCAATGTAGAATTTGAAAATTGCACCATCGATGCCTTGGCTGGAAGCGACTCCAAAAGGCTAATTAATTACTTCTTGAAGTTAGTTTTAATATAATATTATTTTCGTAGTTATCAAAATGTTTACTTTAAAAGCAATATTTTTGGCCACTAAACTTTCTCCATTGTTATAATAACAGCCTAGATAGAGGTGCGATTCACGTACCTCTAACGAAGAGCCTCCTTGCTCAAGACCTCTTGAGACCTCTTTGCCTTGCCTGTCATAAGACTGTCTGGAGGCGGCTATAGGTGTCTTCTTATGAATAGCAGACTACGAGTACTTACTTTGTAGCAGGCAGTGGCCCTATAATTTTTATTTTTGGTTACCACCACTTATTGCGGAAATTTTCCTTCACCCATCAAAAAGGGTAAGGCTGAAAATCGAAGTGTCACCCATCCCACGGGCAAAAATACTACACTCAGTTTTGCTGCTGAACATAGACAGAACTGCACTAATTATCATATTTTCATCAATACTAAAATAACTTATGTATTTACAATGTGTGTACAATTTTTGATGACCTCCGTGGTAGAGTGGTACGTACACCGGTTTCAAGGTGTCGCCTACTCTGAGGTCCCGGGTTCGAATCACGGTAGGGGCAAATGTTTGTATGATGAATACGAGCATATGTACCTGAGTCATGGACGTTTATGTATATTTCTACACATAAATACTTATATATGTATAATTATATGTATTTATATCTGTTACCCTAGTATCCCATAATACAAGCTTTACAGTGCTAACTTTGGGGATAGGTTAATAGGTGTGTTAGAAATATTTATTTTATTTTATTAATATTATTATTGAATTCCTCTTTAAAGATTAAATTACTCCCATTCATCTTCATTAAATTAGTCATATGTAAGTAAATATTACATTTTCTCGTCAGTTTAACTCAACATTAATCTCTCGAGTGAGCCGCTTAAAGTTTCAATCTGATAATATTTACAGTTGAGAAACGATTTCAGGATTCCAATTTCATGCTGTAATAATATTGGTCTTGCGATAGTTTTCTCTCTGTTCAAATTAGTATTTAAATAAATATCTTGAAGGATTTCTAGTTTAATATATTTTGCTTTAATATCTGATTTGTCTGCTACATGCTACTATAAACGATTTCTTATGCTTGGTATTAGATACTGTCTAAGCTTGGACGAATTAACCACTGGACACGAAACCCGAGAAGAATGTATGAAAACACGATCAACCAATTCTTGCGGGGGTGAGGGGCGATTACTAATGTCAAATAATGACAGTAGTGCTTGAAGTAATCGATAATTTTTTTATCGATAAGTAAGGAGTGAATGAATGAACCTATTGAGTTTAATAAATCATGTGTGTTTTAAAAAAAATAATAAGTTAATTGTTTATTTCGTGGAAAAATAAATAGCACGATAGGTAAGGAGTGAATGAATGAACCTATTGACTTTAATAAATCATGTGTGTTTTAAAGAAATTAGTAAGTTAATTGTTTATTTCGTGGAAAAATAAAAAGCACCTAATAATATGAAAGATAATATGAAAGATTAGAAGATCGTTGGATAAGATGGTAGTCGCTAGCCAGGCGGACTTACAATTTACTTTATTATTTACATTAACTTCTTCAATCACTCGAGCTTTTTTATATAAAACAAAATATGGGTAATTAGTTCATTACAGAACCATTGTATAGGACATACACAATAGCAACCCCTACATAAGAGTTTAATTTTATAATCGATTGCAATCCCTTTCAAAGGTAAAATAGTTGTGGCGCGATGCTATGTGATGCGATGTGAATAATATGTACCTTTTAAATGAAAAACTTAAAGGGATTGTGATAGACTTAAAATTAGGCCTATAACCAGCAGTGGGTGTCATGTGGCTGAGACGACGAATAATATGAAAATCTCATTAAAAAAATCCCTCAAATTCATAAAAACTATACAATATGGTTTCCAAAGCATTTGTGTTTGGGTTTTTTTTGTGAAAAATGGGTGGTGTACTGATAAGGCTTAAGATGGAAGCGCGCCTCTCCCAGTATCCTCAATCTCTGAGGAACTAGCTTAGCTATCTCACCTCTAACTGCCGGAACGGACTTGGATAAGATGGTAGTCGCTAGCCAGGCGGACTTACAATTTACTTTATTATTTACATTAACTTCTTCAATCACTCGAGCTTTTTTATATAAAACAAAATATGGGTAATTAGTTCATTACAGAACCATTGTATAGGACATACACAATAGCAACCCCTCCATAAGAGTTTAATTTTATAATCGATTGCAATCCCTTTCAAAGGTCAAATAGTTGTGGCGCGAAGCTATGTGATGCGATGTGAATAATATGTACCTTTTAAATGAAAAATTTAAAGGGATTGTGATAGACTGAAAATTAGACTGTGATACTACAAGCTGTGTAAGTATACTAAAACTTATTGAAAATAATCATCGACATTAGAAGATCGTTGAGACTAAAACATTTTAATTTCATCTCTAGTATCCATTTACATTTAAAAAATATTTGCAAGAAAAAATATAAACTTGTTTTCACTTTATTAAAGATCTCAAAATTTACGCCACCGTACAAAATTAGCACAACCTAAACCCAAATTAGAAATAGTAGACTAGCGTTTGGATAGCGTATGGTCCAGCATACGCTATGACAGTTTTAAACAACAAACTCCCAGAAGTTATCAACAAAACATCGCATATAAATTACCTATATTTAAGAAAAAGCCAAGGCAGTATCTTTCTAGCAACTACTAGCTAAAATACTAATTGCAAGAATATTTCAACCAATAGTTTATTGTAGTTTTAAGATTGTTTTACTTGAATATAATAAAACGATCTTAAAATTAAAATATTATAAGATTAAAAAATAGTATAATATAGCTTACGTACATACATAAATATAATTAATTTTATTCTTGCTGTGACCTAACAAGGTCTATGTTAGAAACAAATAATAAATGTAACCACCATTTATGATAAATTATAACAAGAAAAATATTGGAACAAATGAACTCGGCCACAAGTGAATTTTCAGATGTGACTTGAACCCACGACCTTTGGGAATCCGGCCCACTGCTCTTACCAATGAGCTACCGAGACTGTCGAAATTCTCCGATACTTTTATATTTTTAATACGCTGTAAGAATATCCTTCCTTGCATTCGAAAGAGAAAAAAAACAAATGTTTAACGATCAATATTATGATGCAACAGCTAATAAGGTATGATTTTTTATTTTTGCGTTATCAATGCTATTTTTATACTTATGATACATTTTAAATGTTAATGTACAACACACCATGATAATGTACAACATAAGTCTATTACTAAAAAACAATACCGTGACTGACTTACAGGCAAGGCAACGCACAGCCTAAACGGCTAAACCAATTAAACTGAAATTTTGCATACAGGTTCTTTTAACGTTGTTGGCGAGCACTAAGACAGGATTTTTGATATAACCACGGGAACGGGAACCATGCGGGTGAAATAAGCAACATTTTTTTTTAAGTTTGAAGCTATATTTCAAATATAACGAGCTCAAAGTTCGTAGGGTTGCGTCGTTTAATTACAGAGTTCCTATAGCCATCTTCTGGCTCCATCATCAGACCTTAGATGTTATCTAAGACCTGAGTACTCGTCCATGTTCTCTCCCTGCGTACCGCTTCCATCCAATTCTTCTTGTTAGGGGTTCAACTGTAAATCTGAAATTAATTTAAATAGTTCCTACATAAAAATTGGATTCGTTCGTTCATTTACATACATCGATATGTTTATCGATATGTTCAAGCCCTATACGACATAAAAAATGACAATTGAATGAATGAGTGATACATATAACCCAACCAAATTACTTATGCAATATCTTTGAAGAATTTACATGTACAATGATTACTTTTTGAAATGACGTATTACATTTTGTTTACATACCAAATTTTATTTATTTTTCGAATAATTGCTGCTCTAATAGATTAAAATTGTACTTACGCGTGAAAAGAAACATTTTTTGATTGTCCGGTATGATTTTTACAAATTAACACAGCGTATTTACCCATTTTTGAGATAATGTTCCACTTCGAGATCTCGCGTCATACTGACAACGCCATATTGCTTACTGTGTCTAAAAGGCTCAGTAAGTGACAGAGGGGTAAAGGCGAACGCGGTCCTCGTTACGCGTCCAGTGGTTAATTCGTCCAAGTGTCTAAGCTTTTTCCTAAATGTAGGCAATTTATCTTTTAAATTTAGTGTATAGCGTATGTCCTGAGTGTACTTTCTCTAATTTGGATTTATATTGTATACCGAGCACAAAAATAGTTCGATGACCTTCGAAACTGTTTTAATTGCGATATATTTATAACTTGCAGTCCTGACAGTGTGCCTTGCCATCAAGTCTTTCAATTCTTTTTAGGTTATTTGTATGTTGTGAGGGTGGGTTGCTGCCATACGACGCGTCTCTCTCTCTTACTAATTGAAAATAACCTAAAATGAATCGCATTACAGTTGAAGACAGGCCCCGTTCGCGGAACCTAGCCGAATACATATCCAAAGTTTTATTAGAGCACAGCAATTTAATTTAGATGAGTTACCAATCGGTAATGTTGAATTCAGCAACCAACGGGGTTAAACGATACTTCACGCCTGGACACGCCTTACTCTATACAAAGCTCAAGTCCGATCGTGCATGGAGTATTGTAGCCACCTCTGGGATGGCTCAGCTAAATACCAACTCGCTACTCTCGACTTGGTAGAACGCAGGGCCAGGCGACTTATCGGTAACCATGAGCTGGTTAAAAATCCACATAGTTTGAGTTACCGCCGTAAGGCCGCTTGTCTGTCGGTTTTCGGAGTGTGCATCTGAGCTGCATAACCTCATCCTGCCTACTCCTTTTTTCCATCGGAATACCAGACGTACTGCAGGCTACCATCCATACTTGGTTGCCATTCCAAACCTACGCACAGAGCGCTTTAAGTCCTCTTTTATTATGCGAACAGCCAAGGAGTAGAATGCCCTGCCGGCGTCTGTTTTCCCGAGCACATACAACCCAAACTCTTCAAGGTACAAGTGAACAGGCTTCTTCTGGGCGAACTCGCTCCATCTTAGACCTCATCTACGCTCCTCGGCCACATTGAGGACATGAGTAAGCCCATTGAATATTAAAAAAAAACTTTAATACATATTAAGCAAATAAATTCTAATCTTTTTGCTTGTGTTTTAATAATTATTGTTTCGTTCATACTTAGATTGTAGTATCTTGTCGTTTTATGTGTGAATCTGTTATAAGCTTGCATGTTTGTATATTTTGCTTAATAAAGAGATAGGTTATTATTAACGCTGTCGATTCACCAATGAAGCTAATAAATTAACTCGATTACTTACAAACAATCGGTTCTTGCAAAAATACGGTGAAATACATATTTATCAAATCTAGAAGTATAAGCAAGATTTTGATGGACATGGCATGGATCGACTGTC
The DNA here is from genome assembly GCA_910589605.1 of Chrysoteuchia culmella. Lineage (NCBI taxonomy): Eukaryota > Metazoa > Arthropoda > Insecta > Lepidoptera > Crambidae > Chrysoteuchia > Chrysoteuchia culmella. The sequence goes on along the minus strand of OU342655.1, from coordinate 17,803,300 downwards.
TATGGCGTAATCTGTATGTCACATATCTACTCGACTTTTGTCAAATTCCTGGTAATTTACACGGTTGCCTAATTTCCCACAAAGGCTTTAAAGAATTCCTCAAGTTGGTCTGTTTTATCCTTCTATCTCAAAACCGTTTAACCAACCGTGATACATCACTTATCCCTCGGGATAACGGGGACAAGACAGATCGGGACACTACAGGCGATTCTTTTTGTTAAACAACGTATACATAAATTCAGTTTGAACTTAATTTTAAATGAATTGGAATCGGATGTACAACAAGGGCTTCATAATGAATTCAACGAATTTCTAGGCAAGTCAGACAAGATAGAGGTCAAGTAAAATATCTAGATTAAAATGAAAAAGGAATGTTAACCTCATCATCATCAGGACATGAGGCCCACTGCTGGGCATCTGCATGGTGGGTTCTGGTTTATTTTCTAACCCACTTAAGTAAATCAGTTTAAGTAAAAAAGTAAGTACCTAATTTTCTTGCGGCTGTTCTTTTTGTCAGCCAAAAGATGTCCAGTTGGTTGGTAGAGAAAAAAATTGTGAATTCATTAATACTTGAAACTTGATTTTTGGTTAGTGGTAGGACTCGTTGTAAGCCCGCCTGGCTAGCTACCACCATCTTATCTAAGTCTGACGCCATAAAAATAATGTTTTCAGCATTGTTGTGTTCCGGCAGTTAGAGATAAGCTAGATAAGAAAGAAGTTCCTGAGTGATGGAGGATTCCGGCAGAGGCTCGCTTCCATCTTCAGCCTTATCAATATTTAACATCAGGTATGATAAAGGCTAAGAGTCTCACCTTCGTTCATACAAAAAAAAAGTTTACATGAATATATATTTTTTTAATTTAATTTGATTATCCATCAATAAAGAAAGTAGGAACATCAAAAGGACTGATGATTATAATTTATCATTATTGATTCTTCGTATTATACTATACAGCCGTTTGCACCACAAAACTCATTTACGAATTCTTAAAAAATAATCGTAATTTTCTCGTCAAGGCTGACAAGTCCCATACATTTATAAAGCACTAGCAGCTGCTGGTTTTCGTTCCCGTGGGAATATCGGGATAAAAAGTATTCTTTGTTGATATTTGTCTCATTGATGAAACGACGGTGGCCAACACCGTAGAATGGTGAATATACTAGAAAAATCGACATGTCCTCATAGGTCTCTGTAGCATAATTTGTTAGTGCATTTGGCCGGATTCCCAAGGATGCGGGTTCGAATCCCGTCAGGGCGACATGAGTTGTTTTTTTCTAGTATATTTTCTTGTTTAATATTTTTCACATAAAAATAGCATTGCAAAATCCAAAATTATAAAGTTATAATTAATAATAATATAGATGGCTGTTTCATCTTAATCGATAGTCAAACATCTGTAAAGATGTTTCTTTCGAATGCGAGGATATTTCTCTCATTGATGAAGCGACGGTGGCCAAATAATAATTTTATTTATTTTAACAAATGTATTTTAACAACCATAACAACATCTAAAACATGTTTCTATTACATAACATTATTATTTCTCCAAATTATACGGAAAAATACTGATTATCGAAAAAAAAACAAATAATATTCGAAAATATACCTACTGCAAAAGTACCAATTAAAATACTGGATCTGGTCACACTCACACTGCTCTGGCCGCCAAGCTTTACTCGCCCGCGGTGAGACAGGGTATCGCCCGGTGCGTGAATATTTTTCGCTCAGTTACAAACCAGTAAAGCGAGTACTCGCCGGCGCGGTGTGAACAGCCATCGATGAACTATTCATATTTGCATCCTTTTGTTTACGCGGAATATTTATTCTTTGTACGTTTATTGAGCGAGAAAATAGGCCATAGTTACTGGCTCAATCGCCGTGGTGAGACAGGTGCTTAAACCTCGACAACGTAAAAGTAATCTTAAAAATAACATGGTGTAACACCCATTTGGTTCAATAACACATTTATTAGCTTCAAGACATCTCAATTAAAGTTTACAGTCGCATGTCGGGGCTCTGAATCAAATAAGCTTGTAATTTTTTTTTCATCTAGAAACTCAAAGAGCCAATCATTGGTGTCAATTCAAACAACAAAAATTCGGTTACGCGTTTCCGTAGATCGAAAGAAAAACGGTTTTTAAATAAGTTAGCCTATCTAAAAAACTTCTGTAGCAGCCATTCCGGTCTAGGTAAAAGGTTTCTAATAACACGAAAACGAAATTATCTAAGTCACGTACTTTACTAATTTCGATATCTTTACAAAATGGTTTAACTTTACAAATATATTGTCACATGATAACATTTTAGGAAACTTTCACTTTGACCAGGGCTTTGAAGTTTCCTTTGGAAAGTTCCTTGTGCTGTGGTTATTAAATACTAGCGGATCCTCGCAGTTTTACCCGCGTGGTGCCCGTTCCCGTGGGAATATCGGGATAAAATATAGCCTATGTCACTCGGGAGAAATGTAACTTTCTAATGGTCTAAGAATTTTCTAAATCGGTCCTGAGATTAGCGCGTTCCAACAAACAAACTCTTCAGCTTTATAATATTATAGTATAGATTGTCTAATATTTTGTAGTACGCGTACTAAGTACTAATAGGTGACGATAATCGGCACTGTACAAAAAGTAACGTTACTGAACGCAAGCTCTTAATCGGACAGTCGGACTATTAGTACACCGTGTCCCACTACACTCAAGTGCTAATGTTGCTTGTCCGAATTACTCTGAATTGTGTGTAAACTTTATTTTTTATATAGTATAAAAAATAAAGTTTACACACAATTCAGTATCACAAAACTACTCATTGTGTGTAATTCACATTACACACAATGAGTAGTTTTGTGTGTTTGAATACTTGAATTTGAAAAGTTCTTTAATTTATATAACGTAGAAGTCCTTGATTGGCCAGACCCAGTAGTTTAATCATTATTTCTTTCGCTACTTTTGGAAAAAAAAAAATTTTAATACTGTTAAGTTGGCTGAACAGTACCATAATACATTAAAACAGCAGTGAGTCTACAGAGAATAGCGCAGAGTACTATTAGAGGCAGGTCAGTGGTACACTACACGTAACGACTTTATTTCAATGTACTGAGTACTATTAGTACTAATAAGGTGTACTAGTACTTTACACGGACTGTACTAGTACAGTGCGAACCGAAAAGTGTACGTTAAGCACAAAACTAATATTGTCTGTTAGTAGGTATGTGCACCAATTTGTACTCCGGGTAGCAGCCGGTGTACCCAGCCGTGTTTCCCTGCCTGATCGCATCAGATATGAGGAGATCCGCAGAACTAAAGTTACTGACATCGCTCGAAGGATTGCTCAGCTGAGGTGGCAGTGGGCGGGACACATAATGAGGAGAACCGACGACTGTTGGGCCAGATTGGTTCTGGAATGGCGACCGCGCACCGGACGAGGCTCCGTGGGTAGGCCCCCGACAAGGTGGACTGATCTGGTGTACGGCCGCAGGAAGCTGCTCTGGTTGCGGCCAGCGCAGGACCGATGGTCGTGGAGATCCTTGGGGAGGCCTAAATCCAGCAGCAGGTGTCATGTGGCTAAAACGAGGATCCCGCTAACATCACATAAGCAAGCCAGCATAATGCAATGTGATTAGGTTGTATAGTGTTTATTCGTCATTGCTCAGGACTGTACTTAGAATCTTCACATCATTTTACCTATCTTATTCCATTCAAGGTATATATTATTACATCAACCTCCAAACCACAGAAAGTAAGCACGAACGCGCAATCAATGCCTTGAAAGGGCTCGACAGTTTATCTCTAAGACCCTTTTAGTTCAGTGAGTTAAGACTATCTGAAAAGGTAAATCGGAGAAAAACTTATTTGATTCCCATGAATGGCCCGAGGAAATCATGTGTGTGGCGATAATCCATTAAGCTTAGTGCTGAGGCTCTCGAAGCGACGATTACATTGAAATATCTTCTTACATCCAGTAGAAAGGGTGCGCCGTTTCTTTTCTGAAAAAGTTTATTTGAGTATGAGGGAATTTGGAAATGGGTGTCTAAGACATAAAACATTAAAAGTTTTTGCGATCTCCGTGGTAGAGTTACCAGTCAATATAGATATAAGAACGTACACCGGTTTTAAGGTGTCGCCAACTCTGAGGTCCTGGGTTCGAATCCCAGTAGAGGTAATTGCTTATATGATGAATACGAGCATTTGTACCTGAAACATTGACGTTTATATATATATTTATATATTTCTACACATAAATACTAATATATGTATTATTTGAATATTTATATCCGTTACCCTAGTAATAACACAAGCCTTACATTGCTTACTTTGGGGCTGGGTGGGAGTGTACGAAATTTACTATTTATTATAAAAGCTGGATTTACCAGACTTGATAGATATGTTAGGATAATTTTACATATTTTTCAATATTATAAGCTATACAAAACTTATCTTTCGGTAGTAAAACTACCTACTTACTTTTGACCAGTAATTCTATTAGGTATTCATTGTATGGGTCATTTAGTAGTTGCCTGAAATAAAAGTCAATCCCTAAAATTGGCGCTTTTTTTTCACGCGGCCATCAACCAAACCTTGTTATTTCGGTTCAGCAGGCCTACCGCCATCTTTTAGAAACCGTCATGTCGTAAGAACGTTTTGTTTTCCTTTTGTTGCAATACTGTTTAAATTACTTTATTTCACACAAGACGTCGTAGTAGGTTTGATTGATAAAAATCTTTTTTGAGTGAATGCTTGTTTTAAGAGGTTCGCGGTACGATATGACATATAACAACATTGCGCCGATACAAACTGACATTAAACAATATTGCGTTAAGAGATGGGGGTAGGCCCCAAGAATTATGTAAAATGGAAATCTTATTATGAAAGGTTAGTGTAGTGGTGTTTTAACTCATTCTGGACCGAGATATTAAGGTTAAAAGTCTTACAATAAAATTTTCTTATTTTAGGAAATGTTTATATTGTTTTGTTATTTTGTGGTCAAACCTCGACATATGTATTATATATCGTAAAGCAAATATAAAAAAGAACAAATTGAATGTTTATAGTTAAAAATAAGTTTTTATTGATTAATAAAAGCAGTTAATTATACTGTCGTCAAGAAAACAAATTCTGTACCTCTCCAAATTCCATAGGAACGTACACAACGTTGACAACAAAAGGATGAAAGCAATGATTATTGTATTTTTAACTAGTTCGTTAGTTTTGGCTTTTGGCTGAATGGCCACAACGAAAAAAATATAAATATTTCATAAAAAAGTGCATTTTCTTTTTCAACTTCTAACCTTGATAGCTCGGTACGGACTAAGTTTAGACACTAACATATCTAAGATTTTCATTTTACGTTATTTTGAACCGAATTGTTTGGTTTATGGGCGCGCGAAAAAAAAGAAGCCACCTTCCATACAAAATTAGGCATTGTCTTTTAAAAAAAATATATGTATTTATCGAATCTGTAACGATTTGATAAGGTTGAAAACTATATTTTGGGATTATGTTTAAGAACTTTAGATGCTTTTAGCAACTGCCTTAAACGAGCTACAGACCTTCAGTTAAAACTGATCAGTTTTAACTGAACGGTGTCTGTATAACTGACAATCCTAGTGTCTACACACGTTGAGTTTTTTCACTTGTAATCTCTTTTCGCTTGAAGTAACACGTTCACGGAATCACATGGCTTCATTGGATGAAGCTGTAGCAATTATTGGACTATTGTGCATTTTGAAAAAAAGAAGACAAGAACGAAGAAAATGTAATGTAAACTTTGGTTATTACAATATACGCATAATAATTTACTGGAATAAAGTACAGTTTTAACTGTACAGATATATAGATAGATAAAAAGTATTATTTGCTAAGACACACACATACATTCATAACATTCACAAATAGAAAAAAAATATGAAAAAGACAAAGAAAATTAAAATAAAAAAAACAAAGGAAATTAAGATTTACAATATTAAAAAAAAAACAGAAGACAAACAGAGAAAGGGAATGCACGTGCGTGCAGCAGCAAGTAGGGTCCAGGCTCGGTGTGTGGCTTTTGTCGGTCAGCAAAAACACCGATTTTCAGCCGTCACCCTACAGTTTTATCTAATGAAAATTTTATTAGATCGTCAGTTCAACTGCACAGTTCTCAGTTTTGCCTACACACGCTACGATTAAACTGTACAGTTCAAATGTACAGTTTAAACTGTCAGTTAAAACTGAAGGTCTGTAGCTCGCTTTAAACTCACTTTTTGTTTGCGGTAAGTACTACATATTTTTACCCGACTGCAAGGAAAGGGTTATGCTTTTCGCGCGTATCTTGTATGTTTGTATGTTTATTTTTAATATTCTTTATTACCTCATTTCTTTTCATTTTCAAACGGCTGAACGGATTTCTATGATTAAGATATCGTTAGATTTGTCTTGACAGCCCAAGTATTCTTACCTTAGGTAAGTGAAGTTAAAAAAAAGCAACATAGTCACTATGTAAGGTGCTATGATTTAAGGTAAATTTTTTTTTGCTTTTAAATTCAAATTCAAATTCAATATCATTTATTCAGTCTAGGCTGTTACAAGCACTTATGAACGTCAAAGAAGCTACGCCATCGGTTCACAAACAAAAGAGACCTTGTAACGAGAAGAACCGGCAAGAAACTCGCCAAGGGCTATTTTTTTCTCCCTGTTTTATTTCATACAGAGTCGTCAAATTGAAAAGTGAGCTTAACATATCAGTAAGGTCAATTTCCATCACAAAAGAAAATTCTTATTATAATATTACATTTTATGGTTATCCTAACCGTAAACAATTTTCAACTCGCAAGGAAGGACTTACATTTAACATTTCTCGCATTACAAGGTTACTGTACTGCAAGTTGTGACGTACATACAGGTCGATAGCAATTTATTTTGGATGATGAATTATTTAGAATATGTACTTCAATATTATTTTAATAAAGGGCTTATAATAAGGATTTCAAAAAAGTATATCATGCGTATAACCGGTAAATAAAAAAAATATATAAAAAACTAAAAACCCTCCTGCTTCAAAAGACAAGTCAACTGAATAGATGGAACCAAGATCAATTGATTTATAATAAAACTTTGAATTTGCAGTCGGCGGCATGACATAATGAACGATTTATTATAAAATTCTGTGTCTCCAACTGTGTGACTAGCAAGTAAAAGTTTCGAAAAATTATCGAGAAAGTATACGAATCGTCACGTGAAAAAGTGTATAGACATTGCTCAATACGTCATACATTAATTGTTGACGATACTTTCTCGAAAGTGTTTCGAACTAGACCTATTGCTCAAATAAACTGCGTTAAGTAGGTACTGTTTTATCATCATGTACTGTGGCCAATGTTCCAACTTCGTGTTAATCATCGGTCTTCCATAGACTATTGAATGTTTATGTTTGCTCACATTAGCCGAAACCTAATATCTTACGTTATCAGCGAGCTCAGGGATGCCGGCGATAGTTGTCCCTGTCGTGATACTCGGAAATTACGCCTCACCAAGTTTCTCGTGAATTGTTTATCGATTATCGTTTAGCAGTGTCTCTTCACTATTAGGTGAGACATGACGTGTAGATCAGTCTTTCTCAAAGTGGGTGATGACGCCCCCTTGTAGGCGATGGTGGCCTAGAGGGGGGGCGGTCAGGTCCCAGAAAAAATATGGTTTTAAGATGACAATGTGGTAATGTAAAAAAAAAATTGGGGTGGCGCTGAAAAATAATTAATTTTGAAAGTGGGCGATAGACGAAATAAATTTAAGAACCACTGATGTAGATGTATCAAATATGAAACTTAGACCTAAGTTATGACTACCGATATCAGAGATATAGTGGTGACGGGTTTGATTCTAGTAGGGACACAATATTTCCACAGTTTGCTGTGTGCTTACTACGAGTTTTTTCTACTCAAGGTCGATAGTGAGCGCGTTTGGCTTTTGTATGGCGTTGGTGTAGTCCGTGGCGTAATCTGCTAATAATAATCGGGCCGCTGATTTCATACAAAACTCTTACAGAAGGTGTTTTTTTTATGATATACGGGGAGGCTCATAGCCTTCATCATACCTGATGTATTGATAAGCCTGAAGATGGAAGCGAGCCTCTCCCGGAATCCTCAATCACTGAGGAACTGGCTATCTTATCTTTAACTGCCGGAACACAACAATGCTGAAAACATTATTGTTATGGCGTCAGACTTAGATAAGATGGTGGTAGCTAGCCAGGCGGACTCACAACAAGTCCTACCACAAAACCGAATACAATATGTACCCCCGCTGGGAATCGAACCCGGGACCCCTAGGTCTGATACCGGTGGTTGTACCACTAGACCACAGAGGCGGTTAAAAGTGACGCCCTGCTAGGGCACAGCAAATATGAGGGGCAGCTATTGCCTCTTACTTATAAATTAAAATTTTATAGATTTCCTTAACTAAACTATCACATGCATTAAATAAATTAAATAGAAAACAGATATATTAACTATTAATATTCATACGTACATCTTATGTTTTGGCGCGCACTGTTCATTGAAATAAAACAACTTTTCAGTCATCCCGTGACCACGGCAGCTGTAAACGGTGCCGAAACGTCGGGAAAATCAAAAAACCCCTAAAAAACGTAAAAATACGGACAATTACAACTTAGTTCGTGGAAATATTAATATTCATCTAAATTATAAAAAATACTATTTATTATTAAAACTACTATTTTGTTAGAGAAATCAGAGTGAGCTGTTACAAATTGGTACATTTATTATTCTAAAAACTTATAAATAAAAAAACATACACAGCACATGGATAAAAAGAGCATAAAAACAAGGAGAAAAATTAAATTCTTACTACATAACTACAACAATAAAGCAATAACAAACAAAAACAGAAAAAAAATAGTATGTAGATGTACGTAAAAGTACATAATTATAATATAGGTACTTGTTTGTATGTATTTAGCGTGTAGTCAACAAAAACACTGTCTCAGCATTTTGTCTCCGTGCCATCCAAGTTGAACAGGATGAGAAACAGAGGCGCTGTTATTCTGCCTGGGCTCCTAAAGATGAGGTCGACTATAATAATAAAATTAATAAAATACTTATAAATCCATACAAATAATAATTCAAAATAAAATTTTATTATGCGGAGAAAGAAATTAATAGTAAAAAATCGCATTTGAGTGGCAGTATGGTAAAACTATTTCGCCTACCCATATGTCGTGACGTCATTGTATACCGTTTCATACAAAGAAGGCGACTCTCTGACCAAATCGGTCAAGCGTGAGCCGTAAGCTGCATACAAAGTGTTATTATACAGTGAAGTTGCAAAATTCACAGAACACCGACTCGAAGTAAAAAAAAAATATATATATATCTAGAAATATACCACGTATGGAAAAAAATAAAAACAAAGTACCTATTTTATTATTAGATATAAATCAAAAAGATTGAGTGCGCCACTGATATACTTATCTCCGTCAAATAAGTCAGCCCCCCTAGCATGAACACCGCTATATCACGCGATATGATATAGCGCATCATGCTGTCTTGCTTACTCCGCTACGATGTGAGTGGGACAGCGGCACGTTATGGAGTTATCGAGTCGATAAAAGCCGTTCATGCTAGGCCTACAGTAGTGTTACGGTGATATCGCGTTTTACGAACCGACGTGTTTGAAAACCCCAACAACAAGTTAGAATTATTTTCGGACATCAGAACTACATGTACGTATACGTACGACTCTCGCACCCTGTGTGTGCACTCCCATAATACTTGGAAGGTTAGGATCGTTCGTACGTGTTTGTACATTACGTGGATACGTACGAGTAAAATTCGTACGCACGGCCTAATGCTTGTCCTTGATTAAGAACTGTTAAAAAGACATAGACTGAGGGACCCGTGGCACAGTGGTTCGCGCGCTCGGCCTGCGATTGTTGAGGTTATGCAACTTTCGCAATGGTCGGTCACGGAATGGGTGACCAAAAATTTATTATCGTGAGCTCCTCCGTGCTTCGGAAGGCACGTTAAGCCGTTGGTCCCGGTTGCATTTGCAGTCGCTAAAACCCACCAATCCGCATTGGGCCCGCGTGGTGGGTCATGGCCCGTTCTCCTTTTCCATCCATAAGGTAGGCCAGTGCCCCAGCAGTAGGGACATTAAAAATGGCTAATAACGAAAAAGACATAGATATTACAGACAGCTTAATTATTGACAATCGCAAATGACCGTTTCGTGGATCCTTTATCCAAATATAATTCATACCATATTCTCCCGGAGATGAATATGATAGCAATTTGCTCCGTATCATGTTATAGCGTTTACGTGAATAGGATATTGATTAACGTTTAGTGTCGACTAATGTTAATGTCGGGAAATACATCTTGTTAATATACAGCGATTTATTACGTCTATTTACGGAACACGTGTTGGCTAACCGACACTGGATTGTGGAAACGGATTCGAGGATTTAGTTAGCGATCGTTTGGCGTTTGGCAATAATTTATTAATTTTATGAAGCGATGTTTAATTCGTGGTCTGACGACTGACTGAGATTTTGTCCGCGTTGACTGTGATAGTATTTTTAACCGATTTTAAAAAGAAGGAGGATTTTTTGTATGTTCACCGGTTACTCGAAGACGGCTTAACCGATTCGAATGATTCAAACGCTTTACCATCAGGTTTATTCCCGAGTTGGTCCCATTTTTTGAAATTGTGAAATTGAGTTAGTTTTTTCAGGAAATCTTGCAAATACTGTTGTAGTTGTGTACGCAGTAGTTCCTAATATGCCGCAAGAATGCGCTGCTATATACTAAACTGCGAACAGTTCATTTTGATTTGCATCAAACTAGATGGCGCTGTTCTCGACACCCGTTTAGCACTAACCGGTCCCCGGGGACCGCGCTCGAATTACGCGCTACGCGATTTTAGACTCTATTGTTATTGCTTAGAGTCGAATTTATTTATGCTAAGAAAGTATGCAAAATACGAAGGGCGTTTCGAAGAGTTAAAAGTGTTGAATAAAAAACATTTTATAAAAAAATCTTACTTAAAAAGTAAAGAATAAGCCTTTCGGAGTCGGTGCCAGCAAAGGTAAGAAAAAATAAAGTTATAGAAGCGCAAATAATTCATTGACTAGCACCGACTACAAAAGGCTTATTTTTACTATTTGAATTTGGTTTTTTATAAACCTTTTAAACATTGAAAAAAGCAATAAAACAATGAGCAATGCGCGCCGAATGTGGCAAAGTACGTAGTAAAAGTTATGTTTTTTTAAATTATTAAACAATTTCATTTATGTGAAATCCATAATTTTTTTTTCCGCCTAGCATCAGCTTAACGAAAACCAAATAAAAATGTTAATCACAAACAAGGAAGAAAACAGAATTGCCCTTTCCGTTGGAATATCGGGATATAGGTACAGGCTGTTTTTAAAAAGTGCACTTTATCCCACTGTGATTAAGAATGGACTTAATAGTGTTAGTCCATTAATAATAAGCGCACTGAAAAAACATTACCAGTATATTACTGTAGGCTATGTCCTGAAGGTCTACTCTCTAAGCACGAAACCCGTAGTTTCGGCCTAAGTTAGGGACATTTCCTACTCCGTATCACCTACGGACAGCTTATTAGTTCGGGGACCCGAACTAAGAATTAATGAGAGTACGTTTTGAAATTGTCCCTACTCCCAATGTGTTTGTGCCGTTTGTCCAAAACTAGTACATCCGAAATCAATAGAAAGTAAGCTCCATCCGTAGTTTCGGGAAACTTACGGACGGGGGGGCCCGTATCTTAGTTGACGGGCTTAGAGAGTAGGCCTCCTGTCCCGGGTCATGGTCTCTCTGTAATGATGCAAAATAATGTTATAAAAATCCGTTCTGCGGTTACGAGATTGAGTAACAAAAAACTTATAAGCGTTCCTATTTGTGATTGTGAGATTAATTCTTCAAATGTCCATATAAAACGATACCACCAAAGCAGAGAAATAACTCACTTTTACTGACGCAGAATGCAAAAATGCAGTAGGTACCTATAAACTTGTACTTAAAGTGTGATTTCAAAAAAAATGCTTTACCCGTATATATGCAGCGGTCTTTGTTGCACTCCGAAAAAGTCATGCATGCAGCTAACTTGCAGTTTAACGCAGAAGCTGCCTAAATTCAGTTTCATTCATACGAATTTAAATGGCTTAAAAGAAGGTCCTCGTTTTTCAATACGAAATAGGAACGAGTATTTATGATGGAAATAGTTATTTGAAATTCCTCTCTAATGTCCCGGCTACACAGGCGCAGGTAAGACGTAGCGGATTGACCCGGCTACAAACTCTCCCGGCTACATACTCTTGCCTGCGCAAACCGGTTTGTGCAGGTATGCTTTCAGGTAAGACGGAGAGTGTAGCCGGGACGTAAGAGAGTAGAATTTGGAATGAAAGTTTATATGTCAGTCCGACAATTTCGAAGTTATGATCTTCTGTGTTTATGCTGTAGATCGAAAATGAATATTTACCCCTCACAGCGTTTTTTTTTTTTAATTTGGAGATAGCTAAAGGGCTGAAAAGGGAATAAGGTTGTGCACGATTAAATCATTATGGTAACTTGAAACAAATAAGCACATTTCGAAAACCTGGGTTGGTTTCTACGGGACTAGGGCTCAAAAGGGGTAAATCGGCTGAAAGCCGATATGGTTATCGTTATTGAGGATTTATGATTTTTATGTCCAACGCAGTGGATATGATTCAATCTAAGAATTGAAACAGGGTTCAATTTTTGTATGAATAATTGTTTTTTAATAGATGTTGTGATTTCATTTGGACCATTGTTTCCATTACTTCGTGTAATAGATTTTTAAAGTAATTCATTTATAAATTACAACTATAATATACAAAAAAATTATACCTTCTAGCGGCCGCCTGTGGTTTAACCCGCGTGATTTCCGTTCCCGTAGGAGTATCGAGATAAAAAGTACCCTATGTTTGAATCCAGGCTATCTACTGCCACTGTGCCAAATTTCATTCAAATCCGTTCAGTAGTTTTAGCGTGAAACAGTCACAAACAAACATACAAATAAACAAACTTATACTGACTATACTTATACTGACTGACTTATACTTTCGTATTTTTAGTATTAGAAGGATAAGTAGGATTTCCTTTGATGACTTGCTATAACTGAGAGATGATTGAGCGAATACGTCACAAAACTTCCTTCAAAAAAGCTTCCTTTAAGAAACTCGTAGTACGAAATAACATTGAAACAATACTGCGGTAAGAGATGGCGGTTCCAGGGTAGTTCGAGGAAGGTCCATGCGGATGATACCGCGGGTGGGGCTAATTTAAGTATATAAGTTATAAAGTTATTTTTTTCTCAGTTAACGATTTTCCACTCTATTAGATTTTGAGAGCGATGACGAGAGCTTTCGTCCTTCTAACTATAATTATTAATAACTAGCGGCCGTGCGCGGTTTCACCCGCGTGGTTCCCGTTCCCGTGGGAATTTTGGGACCATTTATAGCCTATGTTACTACTTGGGGTCTAAGGATTCTCTATACCAAATTTCGTCAAAATCGGTCCAGTAGTTTTTGAGTTTATTCGTTACATACAAAAATACAAATCTTTCCTTTTTATAATATTAGTATAGATATCATAATTATTTATGTTGCCTAATCTTTCAATCATTTGATACATCCTGTTAATTTTGTATATGCCTCGTTTCAAATATCAACGATAATTATATGAAATTGATGCGGTACAGAGTTTCACATTTTTTTTATGAACGACGGGGAGGCTCTTAGCCTTCATCATACTGAAGATGGAAGCGAGCCTCTCCCGGAATCCTCAATCACTGAGGAACTGGCTATCTTATCTCTAACTGCCGGAACACAACAATGCTGAAAACATTATTGTTATCAGACTTAGATAAGATGGTGGTAGCTAGCCAGGCGGACTTACAACGAGTCCTACCACCAACCGAAACATGCTTGACTAATTAATCAAATGACAAAACAAAACCTTCTTTATAGATTGACGTTATATATATTTGACCTTTTGCGGTCAACGGAAGGTTACGGCTTTTCATTTGCCCTACGAAAACCGTCGCTATTACGAGCGACGTAAGGGTCTAAAGGCTCTAAAGGTCAAAGTGTAAAGTCGAAGCTGCTGTTAACTGTACATGCAGTTAATTCTAACATGTTTGCTAACAACTGCCACATGTCACTATTTTGCAGTCGATTTAAATGAACATGGTTCCATTTAATTGCATCAATTTACGTACTATGTCTACTATTAGGCTTCTCACATACGTTCTGATTCATACCGGGACACGGTGCCGTGTGCAATGATAAGGCTGAAGACGGAAGCGAACCTCTCCCGGCGTCCTCAATCACTGGGGAACTGGCTATTTTATACTGCCGGAACACAACAATGCTGAAAACATTGTTGTTCTGGCGTTAGACTTTGATAAGCTGGTGGCAGATAGCCAGACGGACTCCTACTACCAACCAAACCGAATACATTATCGTGTCAATTTCAAAGGCAGAATGTGACGTTATGAGGGAATGTGTCTGTGGTCTAGTGGTAACAACCACCGGTATCAGACGCAGAGGTCCCGGGTTCAATTCCCATACATACATATAATATATGTATGTATTGGAATTGAAGAAGAGGTAACATTCCCCAGTTAGTTATATTTTCACGTGTTCCTGTTGATTTGAAATAGGTAGCTTATTTAATTTTTAAACGGCAGTATGCCACGGTACGACGTCGTGCTGTTTCACGGTGACGGAACCGTGCCGTGGTGGTGATGGGTCCACGCCGTAACTCTATAGTAGATTCAATTTTAGCTTTCGAATCTAACCTGATGTAGGGGAACAATAGTGAAAAAAGGTTGTTTATATTTAATCTTGAGTCATGCATGTCGTATTCCTTAGACCCAAATCAAGGTCACTGTTTCCAAACGGTTAGATCTCGGATGGGGCTTGAAGAGTAATCGTTCGTACTACCCTTCAGTTTTACGATCAGGACCCCTATTTTTGAATCACTCGTCGCGCGAGTGGCGAGGTGAACGAGGAGGCGATCAGACGATTAGCGACCTTGCGTTCGTAGACATAGCACGCTTATCGCTTTGCCCCTCGCGCGCTTACGTTGGGAGGCGGTACTACAGGCGAAAAGCGAAGCTATGTATATACGGGTAAGGTCGCTTTTAGACAATACGGAAACTCATACGTCGCATGAAAATCAGTAGAATCTTCAAGACGAGTGAATCAAAAATAGAGCTCCAGGAAGCATTCCCCACTGGCCTCGCATGTTTATACGACGCTCTCACACTTCCTTTACAATTCTAACGAAATATGAAATTCAAATTGGAACACGGGGGCAAATCTGACAGAGTGGTTTGTGTTTTCCAATTTCCAATTGAAAAAACATGGAATGTCAATTTTTAAATTCTGTTACAATAAAATCAGATCTAAATTGAAATTTAAGTGCTAACATAACCTCCATGTGGCAGGAAACCCTACACTTGCTTTTATCTTTAAAATGAATGTAACAAATGAGAGTTATGCAAAAAATTTTTGGCAATTTTTGGCAATTTTTTTATTATTACTTATAATACGCCGCGCCTACCTAGTGTCATCATTCAGAGGTTGCTTAGGTTTTTCCATCACATTTCAAACAAAGTCACTCAGTTAGAGGGCCAAGGAAAAAAATATTATTATAAATACCTACTAAATATGAGGAATAAATATTTTGATCAGCTAAAATTATCAATTTGGTCAGCAACTCTCTTTGGCTTACCTAGTACTTGCTGACCGAATAGGTTTTCTTGCTGAACAATCAATTATTGGTTAGGTTAGGTTAGGTTAGAGTTTTTTTGCTGATCGATTAAATAATACCCCTAAATATGGAGACATTCTACCGTGATACTGAGCAGTAACTGCATTATAGTTTTAATATGCTGCTGTTTCACTACACAGATAGAGAAGTTACATAAACTGCGGTTACTGTCTTGGCGATATTATTTGCGTAAACCCCGCAGTCGGAAGCGTTTCTAGCCTCTTCTTGTCGTCTAATTAACCGCCAATCCTAAACTTGGACATAAAATTAAAATCAAGTAGGTTGCGCACCTCGGTATCTGGATCCACCTCGTCCCAGGACCATTTATCTCAATAAAAGTCTACACCTGTGTACGGCTTACGGCTTGATAAATGGCGGAGACACGACATTTTTGCGAGTTGCCTACCTACAAGCCAAGAGACTGGGGATTAGGTGCTCACTAGATAGTTACCTCGTCTCCAAGAATGGCTTGAACTTTATTTAAATTAGTAACGAGTAGAGATGGGCAAAGGACCCGATTTTGACCCGACTGCTGGGTTTAAACCCAGTTAACGCCCATAGACCATTTTTGTTGAACTAAATAAAATCTAAAAAATATGAGATGTTAGAATATTTATTCGGCCTTAGAATATTTTTGGGTATTGATTTAACAAGAAATTGTTTCCATAGCAACGTCACATTTGAAATATCAATAGAAATAAAAAAACTTTAAAAATGTTCTATAACACAGAATGTGGGTTTTTATTGGGTTTAAATGCAGTGGTCCGGTTTAAACCCAGTCCTTTGCCCATCTCTAGTAACGAGTATGATTTACTTCTTAGTGGCTGCGATGGGATTTTGATTTACTAGATAGAGGGCAAGAAAACAGGTAATAGGACTTTTCTTCAACTTTTTTTATGGACAACCGGGAGACAACAACGCTTAGCTTTCATAATGCCTGATTTTAAGTATTGATAAGGCTAATATGGGAGCACGCGTCTCCCAGAATCCTCATCCACTGAGGAACTGGCTATTTTATCTCTTACTGCCGGAACACAACAATCCTGAAAACATTGTTGTTATGGCGTAAGACTTGGCTAAGATGGTGATTGCTAGCCTGGCGACTTACAACAAGTCCTACCAACAACTAACTGCAGCTAATTGGCTTATCTGAATAATAGTACCTAGTCACAGACCTATATCGAGATAGACGAAAAGAGCGCTTCAAACTATATGAGAATATAGCGTGTTGCATTTTTCGCTCCTACGATGACGTCACGAGCGAGATTTAGTGACGTAGAAATGTTATTGACGAACTCTTGCAAGAAAGCGCTGCACAAATTAACCATTTACGTTTCTGAGTGACGCGTGTTTTCATGGCAATGGTCTCAAGCGTACTGATCTAAGTCGTAAAACTTTGATCGTGGATAAATCTTTTGGCAAGGTAGGTACACTTTTACCGTCTATCTCAATATAAAGAATTAAAAAAAACCGGCAAAGTGCGAGTCGGACGCGCGCTTAAAATTTTCAAAAATATTTTTATTATATGTGACTAAAATTTATGGTTTTCGCAATTTTTCCTTTATCTGTACTATAAGACGTTACTTCGTACCAAATTTCAAGATTCTAAGTTCACGGGAAGTACCCTGTAGGTTTTGATTCCCGTGCGAGTTTCGAAAATTGGCGGAAATTTGCGGCATAAGCGGCTGTATCGTTTGATTGCTTTGGCTTAGAAGTTTGATTTTTTCAGAGCTCCAAGGGACAGTAGACCTGAGTATTAGATATAAATTTCAGTTTGATGCCTTCACGCGTTCCTGAGAAAAACGGTCTTGACAGACGGACGGACGACGGACGGACAACGAAGTGATCCTATTGGGGTTCCATTTTTGCCTTTTAAGGTACGGAACCCTAAAAATAAAAATTATAAAGCTGCTGGAGGTGGGAAAGCCTACAAATTGGCAGGATCAGATAACGGAAAACCTTTGACGTTAGTTTTACCCTGACTCCACTTTGTACAACAAAATCTGCCTGAGTAATTTTGCAGTGTCAGGTTAGTTTTATTTCAGGCTGTTAACAATGCTCTCTGCTTTCACGGGGATGAACAGATTAAAATGTAGGTAATGTTTAATTAAGTTTCGTTTTATTCTGCCTGCTTTAGTGCTCGGTCTACTAGTGGCACCTTTATGACGTAAAGATTTAATTTTAAACTTGTAAAAAATTTGGTAAAGAAAGAAAAAAATATTATCGCGAATTTCTTATAATGATGCGTCATCGTCATCAGCCTCTTTTAATGTTCCCACTGCTGGGGCACTGGCTGTCTGATTATCTGTTTGGCTTATCTGAATTGAAAATTTCAAGTTCTTGGAATAGCATGCATGAGTGAGGGTTGAGAGGTTTTCACCTTGAAATTCTCAATTCAGAAGCCAACCAAAAGCCATATTTAATTGCGCAACTGGAACACTTTTCCTTATTTGATGGTTGTGATTACTCGTTGGGTTTATGATTTTTGAATTTTTGCATTTTTCAATGCTATCTTTATACTTGTGATGAATTTAAATAGAAAAATATTGGAAAAAATCAACTCGGCCACAAGTGAATTCTCAGATGCGACTCGAAGTCTAAGTCCAAGTAAGTGTCGGTAGCTCAGTGGTTAGAGCAGTGGGCCGGATTCCCAAAGATTCCAGTCCCGTCTGAGAAAAACTTGAGGCCGAGTTGATTTTCGCCAATATTTTCTATTTAAAATTATTCATAAACTCGTTGGGTGATTAAAAATATATTATCACGATAGAAAAGATAAGATAATTATTTATTGATTACCAAACACATACATCAAATAAAATTTGACACCGTGACCCGTGGTAGTAAAAACTGTGCTACAGTGTTATTACTTAACTTAGAAATTTCTTTAACATTACGGTTAAGTTTATTATATAGCATAGGTGCATAGTAATCATGACTTTTCATTGCGAATACGAGATACCGAGACAATATTTTTTTATTTTTTAAATATTAATCAATGCTGGGTCATGGAAAGCGTGACATATATCCCATGACCGATCTTTCACATTTTTGTTTTAACGTTTTATTATTTCTAGGACATAATAAAAGACGTAACTACTTTAGGGTTTAATGTAAAAAGGCAACATGTCAACTTGTGGTTTCAAATAAATCATTTTTTAATGAGATGATCAGTTTTATAATGTGTACCTATGCTAATCGCGTTCGATATAACGAAGTCATGTAATCTCAACTCAAGATAAACTCTCTTACATTAAAACTCAATATCAAACAGAGCAAGTTATATTTTTATGGAAGAAGCAAACTTTATTTCCTTTGTATTTCGGATGCTCCCTACACCGACATGTCCAGTTTCCTTATAATAAAAAGGAATTCTTAGTATCGTTCCCCAAAACAAACACAATTTGTTCAATGGGCAAAAGACGGAAAACTTATGCTGTTAAACTAAAACCAAGGTACACAAACGGGGAATTGATAAAAAGGGTCAGCCCGAACAAGTCAAGAGACCATCAGTTCGGCAACTTCGTAAGTTCTGCCTTTTTGTTACCCGACTTCAAAAAAGGCAGGAGGTTGTCAATTCGGTTGTTTTTTTATTTCTATGTTTGTTACCCCAGTACTCGGTCATTGATAAACTACTTTTTAATTATGCATTTTACAATGCTATTTTTATATGATATTTTTAAAACAAAGTAGGTAAATATACTAGAAAAAGCAACTTGTCTCATGTCGCCCTGACGGGGCTTGAACCCGCATCCTTGGGAATCCGGCCCAATGCACTGGCCAATTATGCTACCGAGACAGCCTACGAGAACACGTTGAAATTTTATATATTTTATTTAATCTTGTAAGTCATTCATAATCCTACTGGTTTATTAGTCTTCCGCGCAATCCTTTCCCTTCCAATATATATTTTTTAAGACTTTATACTTTATTTTTTTAAGTGCGTCATTTTCAAAATTTCCCGCACATCCATCAATAGGGTGAGGGCTGAAAATCGATGTTTCGCTCATCCCACGAGCGAAAATACTACATCGAGCCTAGACCTTGTTTTGCTGCTGCACATAAAGGGAACCCGCACTACGTCTGATGAAGTGATTATAAAAATTTGTTACCTATTTATAAGATTATAAAAATTTCCTATGTGCCGTACCTATGTGCGTTGCAACAAAATATAAAAAAATACTATTCTATTCTAAATTATCTAGTATATTCGCCTTTTCTACGGTGTTGGCCACCGTCGTTTCAGCAATGAGAGAAATATCATCGCATTCGAAACAAACATCTTTCCTGATGTTTGACTATTGATTAAGATGAAACAGCCATTTAATTATAACTTTTTAATTTTGTACTATACAATGCTATTTTTATGTGATATTTTATAAACACGTAAAAATACTAGAAAAAAGCAACTTGTCCCATGTCTCATTTTCTCTCATTGATGAGACGACGGTGGCCAACACCGTAGAAAAGGTAAATGATATATAATAAAAAATGAAAATCTGGTCTGAATTGTAAGTTTTTTATTTTTGTATTCGAGACTGGGCAAGTATTTGATCACCGTTCCCCCCCCCCCCCCAAACTTTACGAAATGAGGCAATTTTGGTGTTATAAGCAATATTTCTTTAAAATAAAATCAAAGGGCCCTACTTACCCATTATATCAACATTATGTAAAAAAGAATATCAGGATTAGATAATGTTTAAGGGGGGTAAATTTTGTCAATTTTCATACAAAAAGCGATAACGTTATCGCTCTTTGTATGACCTTGTACTGCAAAATCCTGTTAATTGTTCTGACGGCGACGATGACGCAGACAAGTTCCCACTGATCTTGCTTAGGTTGTGTTGTGTCACATTGACATTTTATTGCGTCTGGGTTTTGAAATTTTATATGTTTATAATACTGTCATCCAAGTATGTTTAAATATTTTTTCTCGGAATCACTTTGACGTATAGAAAGAAAGAAAGAAAAAAATACATATATTCGGCTAACAAACAGTTTTGAAACAACAGTAACAAATAATATCATAGTAGCCGAAATGGTCTCCGACCTCAGCTTATGTCACATATTAATGTGACGCTGGTTTTCAGGTGGAGCCAGAAAGTAGATAGAGGCACAGCCAAACAAAGAAAATTAAGCTCAAATGAAAACTTAAACTATAACATACTAATTAATTAAACAAAATAAAATAATTTTTAATTATAACACAAACAATCTGCCATATGATCTTGTTTGATATAGATTTGTAATTGTCATTCGTATCGGGTTTTCCAAGCCGGGATGCGTCGTGGAGTGCCGTTATTGAGTTTGCAGCAGCCAGTTAGCCCGTCTGCCTTAATCAAGTCACCACTGTGATATGTACTGGCCAATTTTGGCCTTTACAGTCAGTAAACGAGGCTACCTATTAGGAAGGTGAGGGGTACAACATTGTGAACTACACCTATTAGATCAGAATTTGTATTTTTTATGATTTCCGAAACTTATACTTTGGGCGCCTTTCGCTAAATACTCGTATTTAAAACATCGCTTTGTCACTTTCGCCTTAAAACAAATCACGGAAATGCAATGCATGTTAAGTGTTGATAAGACTGAAGTAGGAAGTGCTCCTCTCCCGGAATCCTCAACCACTGAGGAAGTAACAACAATAACCAATTTAGCTTGTTGAAGATTATTCGGGTTTTAAAAGGTTATCCTTGGGCTTCTAAAATAATGGTTAATGAAATACCAAACGACTTTCACCGACTTTCACCAACTCGAACTAAATACATTTAGCGCTAAACATATTTAACATCAGGGGTCTAATTCTGCTAATGCTTAGTCACAATGGTATTCCAGTGGTGTTTCAATGGTAGTCTGTTTTACACAGTTCTTGTTACAACAGTGTAAATAAACACTACTATTGAAACACCACTGAGAGACGATTATGACAGAAATTTTGCAGAATCGACCCCCTTGTATGATGAAGGGTAAGCGTCTTCCCGTTGTTCATAAAAAAGTTGGATCAATATCAATATTAATATTACCATAAATATTACAAGATTATTATAAATAAAAAGCACATCATTATCCTTAGTGTATTGTGTTTAGGGTTCAAGACTGTTTTTGTATGTATGTTTTTACGTGTTTTTATACATTTATAAATAGTGTCATGATAATATTTAAATAGTTTTTTTTTTTAAATCAACTCTCAATGAATTCTCAGATGGGACTCGAACCCACGACCTTTGGAAATCCGGTCCAATGCTCTAACTACTGAGCTACCGAGACTTGCGGACCTTAGTCGAAATTCTCCAATGCTTTTATATTTTTAATACGCTGTAGGCCAGCGTTGTCACATCAATTCTAGGAATATCATAGCACTCGAAAGAAACTTCGATAACTATATTGCACAATATCAACTCTTCGACAAGTCCCATCTGAAAATTATTTGTGACCGAGTTGATTTTGTCCAATATTTTTCTATTTAAAATTTATCATAAATCTGAAAATAGCATTGAAAAATGCAAAAATTCAAAAATCGTAAATAGTCTCATCTACAAATAGAATTTAGTCCGTACTGTATCGCTAACTCAACTATGACACGTATATTATTGGCTTCAGAGCCATCGGCTGAATTTAAGGGTAGGTATATGTACACAATTATATTTGAAATAATAAAGGACAGAATTGTGGGTATTATGTTGATAAATGTTTTACGTTTTCATGAACAAGGTCATATTGGTTTAGAATTCCTGAAGCAAACGCTTGAGGCTGTTCTGTTTAAGAGCTTTTATACATTGCTTTTATACATAACTTGACTAATGATGAAATATTATAGCATAAATATTTATAGTATTTTAATATTTAAGTACTAATAAGAAGAAAACCGACTATGCGCCGTGTGTGGACAGCACTATTAACCGCCAAGGGTTTTCCCGTCCCTATTTTATTCTCTTTGACGTTTTTAATTTTAGCTCCAACGGAATGTCATAAATAAAAAGTTGTAAAAATGCGAATAAAATAGTTTATTGATTATAAAAGTGTATTTTCTATCTAAAAGTACCTACTTTTTTGTGTGGGAAGACGAAATATTATTTTTTATATATTATTTCAGTCGTAGAACTTGCTCAGGCATTTTTGTCTTAAGAACACCTCTATTAAATTTCTTAACCCATTTACCACTGTATTTTCAGGCCATCGGTATAGCTTATGCAAAATAAATCCTACATAACCATTAATAATGTAACCAGGAACCTTAGTGCTACTTAGTCACCGATAGTCATTGCAGAGGCCCTACCATCAATCCTCTAAGCGACACACCAATGCTTTTTTTTTATTAACGACGGGGAGACTCTTAGCCTTCATCATACCCGATGTTAAGTATTGATAAGGCTGAAGATGGAAGCAAGCCTCTCCCGGAATCCTCAACCACTGAGTAACTGGCTATCTTATCTCTAACTGCCTTCCGGCAGTGCTGAAAACATTGTTATTATGGCGTCAGACTTAGATAAGATGGTGATAGCTAGCCAGGCGCACTCACAAGAAGTGAAAACTCAAGCGAAGACAGAACGCTGTTGTCATGATTAATGTCACATTTTCGGTGACGACCTGTTTGGCGCAGGGGTACTAACCCCGCCTTCTGCGCCAGAGGTCCCGGGTTCGATCCCCGGACAAGACAAATATTTGTGCGCATGAACATGTCTATTAGTCTTGGTCTGGGTGTTTTATATGTTTTATATTAAGTATGTATTTACAAAAAAAAAGTATATAAGTATGTTTATCCGTTATCTAGTATCCATAACACAAGTTCTTCATGAAACTTAACGTGGGACTAGATAATTGGTGTGATTGTATGGGAATATTTATTTATTTATTTATCGGTCAAATAGTATTGAAGATGGGACGACCATCCATGTTTTATCCATCGATATAAAGTCATCGCAATTTTGAAGTTCAATAACCTACTTCCTACAAATAGTCCCCGTCCTCAGTTTCACCCGACAGGTTCCTGTTCTCCTATATCCTATATTTTAATACAGGCTCGAAGCTATCTGTGAACTTCACCCAAATCCATTCATGCCTGATTGAGTAACAAACATCCAAACATCCAACCTTTCTCATTTATAAATATGAGGAACCTAGGATTAGTAGGAAGGAGTTTTAATAGAATCAGGCGTTACTTGGCGGAAATTCATATCTTAGTAGAAAACGAGAAATATGTAGCTTAATTCTGCAAGGAAACTTAGGCGTTCCGCCCATACACGGAGCATACTCAGAAACACGTGTAGAGTAGTCGGTAAAGTTGCAAGGTGTATTACTGTGTTGCATCTGAATTTATTTGCGGGCGAGCGGGCTGAGCATCTTGCATATAAGTTTTCTTGCGGATTTAAGCTACATATTTTTCGTATTTTACTAAGATAAACATACTTATACGAGTAGATATATACTTTTGTAAATACATATAAGATGTACATATTAAACATCCAGATTAAATAGACATGTTCATGGACATAAATAATGTTATCCGGAAGGTCTATACGCAGAATGCAGGTATGTATCCCTACCCCTGCGCGAAACAAGTCGTCACAATATTAATATAACATTACTCAACAGTTCATGGTAAGAGCTCTGGACTGTAGCCAAGTAGGCTGTTAGCCAGAGGTGTGTGATGAACGGTTCCTGTTATTTACCGAGTCCTGAGGGATTTGCTTTATTTGTGTTCCGATTAAGGATATTTACGGGTAATAAAAGATTTAAACGACATTTTCTTTTGTTGCATATAGCACAAATTAAATAGTCACCTTGCTTCCGCCCGTGGTTTCACCCGCGCCGTTCTCGTTCCTGTGGGAATATCGGGATAAATACCTGTTACTCTCCGACCTTTCAACTAATTCTATGCCAAACATCAAGTCGATTGGTTGCTTATTTAGGGATTAAAGAACAAAAAGACACATTTTCGCATTCGCATTTATAATACCGAAAAGTTTTCCCTCAGCCATTTTGTTTTTTTATGATTTTTTTTGCAATAGCTTACCCCGGCTCTGGCCTCTAGCACACACATTATGGTGCTTTCACACAGTCTTTGTCGTTTTGGTATTTTTGTTGTTTTCTATCTCATTTTTTTTTTATTATTTTTTATTTTTTTATATATAATCTTTGTTTTTAATTGTTGTTTTTTTGTGTTACTTTGTTTGTTTATCTGTGTGCGGAGTCAACAAACCGGTTCCGGCGGAAGATCAGCGCTGGTCATAGACTATGCATTATGCTGAGCCGGGACCGTTTTGAGACAATGTTTTCTGTGTTTACTGTATAAAATGTTTAATAGTTCGTGTAGATATTTGTTGTCTCAATAAAATTAATTTTCTTTCTTTCTTTCTAATATTACATGCGGATCCTCGCGGTTTTACCCGCGTGGTGCCCGTTCCCGTGGGAATATCGGGATAAAATAAAGCCTATATTACTCGGGAGAAATGTAGCTTTCTAATGGTCTAAGAATTATAAATATCGGTTTAGTAGTTCCTGAGATTAGCGCGTTCAAACAAACAAACTCTTCAGCTTTATAATATATTTATAATATTATTTATTTATTTAAATATTTATTGTGAAATAAACACAAAGTTAGATACAAAAGGCGGACTTAATACTAAAAATATTATCTACCAGTCAACCTTTAGGGAAAACAGAGAGCAGCGAAAGCGGTACAAAATGCGATTTGTTAACATTGATATATAAACGTACATCACTTTAATACATACATAAATATACAAATTCATACATACTACTTCTCTATGGTGATTGTCAACCATTTTCTCTTTTGCTTTGTGGATCATGTGAGGAGTATCGTAAATCCTCCAGGATTCGTCTAACGAAGGGCTTCGGCCAATATTTGTCATTTAAAGTTTTACGGCCCATGGCATAAAACTATGGGTTTCAATTTTTAACCGACTTAAAAAAAGGAGGAGGTTCTCAATTCGGTTGTTATAATTATTTTTTGAAACGAAGTTCCTTATCGCGCGTTGCGAAAGGGGGCTAGACGGAAAAAATTAAGACCAAAAGTTGTAATGACACTTTTTGTGTCTGACCTACTTCTGAACGTACATCTATTTTGTCATATGAATCAGGGAGCGGCTAGCGCCTGCGGGCTGTGTATAAACTTCAAAGGCAGTGATTCGAGTCGGAGGTTCAAACCTCGAACTTGCAAGTTTTATTTTTCTTTCTTCTCTTCTACGGATTGTCTAAACGTCAAGTCGGAAGTTTTAAACCTAGTAGTAAAGGTTTTTTTTTGGAACGAAGTTCCTTATCGCGCGTTGCGAAAGGGGGCTAGACGGAAAAAATTAAGACCAAACAGTTGTAACAACACTTTTTGCTATAGTTGTAATACACCGATTACGCCGAGATTTCTGAACCGATTTCCGTGATTCTTTTTTTGTTCGATGCAGAATAGTTGCCAATTGGTCCCATAAAAATTTGGTTTAGTTTGACCCAGTAATTTTTATGTTATGAGAAATTTTATATATTTAATTTCATTGTTAACTTATTTTTAAATACATACATAATATACATATTAAACATCTAGACCAAGACAAATAGACATGTTCATGCACACAAATATTTGTCTTGTCCGGGAATCGAACTCGGGACCTCTGGCGCAGAAGGTGGGGTTAGTACCCCTGCGTCAAACAGGTCGTCAAATATATATATAAATGTTTTGTCCAAATTAAATCCTAGTATGCTTATTTCTCTCTGAGATCGTATGTTGTAGTGTGTGAGGCGCCCTCTTTTCTAAATTCTAGCACACTATACTCAAGGTGCGAAAGAATCACACCCTGAAGAGTCTCATTACTATTTGCTAGGCGTGGTTAAATATCCCCAAATAAAATGTCTTACAATATCACTTAATTCACTAATTGATTACCTAATTATATTTATAATGCTTTAAAATGACAAAATTTAACAATGTCAAATGAAATACGAGGGTGAATCAAAAAGTTCTTAGTATTGCCAATAAAGCATCAGTTAAATGTCAACAAAATAATTTATACGTTATCTTCTTCTAACTCTATACATTTGGTGTATGTAATGTTTCTAAAACTTTTTAAATCCCTCCGAATAAAAAGAATTTCCTTGACTCTCGAAAATTACTCTACCGCGGCCATTACGGCGTCATTGTCGTGAAATCTTGTTCCATGAACATGCACTTTCAATAAATGAAAATCACTAGGGGTTAAGTCCGGTGAATATGAAGGGTTATCTTAAATTTCAAAACAATATTGACGTATTGCCGTGAGTTCAACGTCGGAGCGATGAGCTGAAGCGTTACCATGGTGAAACAAGACCCAAAAGTTTTTTTGAAAATAGATGGGAAACTTATTTGATATTACCAAATAAATACTTTAGGGTCTCTTCAGGTTAGAAAGTCATCAAGTACCAGTCTTTTATTTTTTTTGTCATTTGCTTTGTTTAACCGCTGAGCTACCAAGACTTAATTTGACTTAAGTCTCGGTAGCTCAGCGGTTAGAGCATTGGACCGAATTTCCATAGGTCGTGGGTTCGATTCCCATCTGATAATTAACTTGTGGCCGAGTTAATTTTTTCCAATTTTTCTGTTTAAATTTTTTATAAAAATACCATTGAAAAATCCAAAAATTCAAAAATTAAATATTAAATTAAAAGAATTAAGCTACAAGAAAAATTAAACCAATAGTGAAAATTTAAAATAATCGAAGCCACGACCTATGACTCGGTTCAGTATCCTGCAACATCGATCGGGTCCGTCAATAATACCTTAAGACTATTTAATCGATAAACAAAATGGACGCTTGTTATTTAAAGGTGATGTCCAAAAATTTATAAAGTGTGGGCCACCTCTGTGTATACCAAAAGATGTTAAAAACACGATAAACAGTTTCTAATTACTCAAATTCCTTAAAATCGCTTTGTTTTCTGGAAGGAACAATAAATATATTGCAAACACAAAAAATACATCATGGCGGAAGATGTCATTTTGTCACGGTCACTGTCAGTCAATAGAATTACAGTTGGACACAGAGACGACAGTTTTTGACGACCTCCGTGGTAGAGGTGGTTCGAATCCCGGTAGGGGCAAATGTTTTTATGATGAATACCGAGCATATGTACCTGAGTCATGGATGTATTTCTAACATAAATACTTATATATTTATATCCGTTACCCTAGTATCCCATAGTACAAGCCTTACAGTGCTTACTTTGGGGCTAGGTTAATTGGTATGAGAGTATAAAAAAAAAACAGGTTTGAACTCAATAACAGTAACACTCACAGTTGTTTTTAACGCCGAGTTGTCATATTTGACGCCTTATTACGAGTAAAAAATATTCATTTGTTTTTGTTAATAACCACTTAACCATGCATTTTATACTTATGGTAAATTTTAAATAGAAAAATATTGGAAAAAATTAACTCGGCCACAAGTGAATTCTCCATACCATTTACCATAAGATAAAATTAGCATTGAAAAATGCAAAAATTACAAAATCGTAAAAAAATGCATTTTGTAGTTATATTTTCTTAGAATCAGTAAATTTTTGAGGTGGTGTAAATAGACGTGGCCCAAATTGGGACATGTCCTTTGCAAAATATCATTAAATAATTAAATATAAATGTGTGCACTATTCTTTACAGTTAGAATGTATCAGAAATTGTTAGAGTCGAGTCGTCGGACCCTTCCTTAGGGGATTCCCAATGCCATGTTAAACTACCGAAACAACGCAAAAACTTACCAAGTTTAGGACAGACGGTATAATGTCATATCTTCGCAGTTAAATTTCGATTCGTACTAATAAATTCAGATTTGTTATTTTTGTCGTTTATTGTAACGGAAGTTATAGACTTCATCATACATTGATTGATAATTTCTTATTTTATCGAATTAAAAAACGTAAGGACCGTAATTTAACGTGATATTTGACGTTGTATACCGTTGTAATTATAAGTTTTACACACGAATTGCTAGCAAATGTATTAAATTTTACAAAATAAATAATTAACCTAAATTAGATTATGATCTCAGTCGTGGAATACATCTGCCAAAACATTTTTTCTGAGGTAAAGGTGCCTAATGAATATTTTACTTTAATGGCATTCATGGAATTTGCTTATAAAGTAGCTTTTAATATGCTATTCGAGTTTTCTCAGATAAGAGAGAAAAAGATCATAAATAAATGTTTTAATTTACAATGCAATTTTTCTAAGATACCATAACGGTATACATAACCTATGATGACATTAACTTATTTTACTATTTTTTTCCGACTGGCAAAAAGTTGGCCTTATTGATGCATTTTTTTACGTAAATTGGAGACTGGAAATTATATTTTTAGTAGTTCAAAAAAAGCTGGTGTACCGAAATGATTATTTCGACATAAAAACTTTTGCACTTATTTTATACAAAAATAAGATGAATTATTTATTGCCGCCTGATGTACCAGGATCGCAGAAAAGCGATGGAACGTTAACTGATGATGGGTTCAGAGTCAGCCATGAAGGCAGCTCATTTGCGTGATCCGCCCCGCCCTGCGACCGACACTTTACTCTAACGATACTATTCTTTGACCCAGCGTCTATGCCACAGAGTGAAACAGTACAGAGTACATTAGCAGTACTGAACGGACGAACTGATATTAATTGAAACTATAGCATAACTATGTACTACATTTTACATATAATACTCACGCCATAAACCCCTTGAGGGGTTGGCAGAGCTTCAAAGTTGCAACGTTTAAGAATACTAAAATTAAAAATAATATTAAAATTAAATATTTTCTTTATTTACATGGCAATAATTCATCCATCCATCATCAGCCTGTGGACGTCCACTGCTGGACATAGGCCTCTCCTAGCTCACGCCTACTGTGGCGTTCATAGGAGGTTATTAGCCTACTGCTACCACGCTGGCTAGACGGGTTGGAAGAGGGTTTGTTTCAAGTTTTCCTTCTCTCGCACAGGTGTTCAATGCGTCGAGCCTCTTAGTCGACTCTTACGACATCCCAGACATGTAAGGGAGTGGTGACACTTGTATTCTAAGGCCGTCACCACATTGCAATAATTACCCAATCATTATCGATTGCATTTACATATAAAATAGATCCGTATACTTAAGATACATTTTAAATAGAAAAATATTGGAAAAAATCAACTCGGCCACAAGTGAATTATCAAATGGGACACGAATCCACGACCTTTGGAAATCCGGTACAATTGCGACGGTCAGCACGCGGAGAGCACTTTTATTTGTAATAAATTATTTGAATACACTTTAAGACAGGGTTTATTTTATATCCAAAACTAAAAATAGTGTTAAGGTGCGTACGGATAGCGCGTTCCCGTATTACGCGTAGTTGGGAAACACTATCCACGCGTACATTGGATACGCGTACAGCTCCTGTACGGACCGCCGCGAACTTGTACGCGAGGCCAATCGATCCAGAGCGCTATGCGAGCCCCAGCCATTCGCCATGCCTCGGCCAAACTTAGCGGTT
Organism: Chrysoteuchia culmella; assembly: GCA_910589605.1. NCBI lineage: Eukaryota > Metazoa > Arthropoda > Insecta > Lepidoptera > Crambidae > Chrysoteuchia > Chrysoteuchia culmella. The sequence goes on along the minus strand of OU342655.1, from coordinate 17,772,998 downwards.
GCGAGCACCACCACTGCTGCGGCATCTTGGCAAAAAAAGATCTTGGCGTAAATCGTTATTTCGATAATCAGTTAGTTTGCTATCCCACAAGACCCGGTGAAATTCATAAAGTTGAATCAATCTTATAATATTTTCATTATTGAAACTCGAAGAACACGCGTGTCTATTCATTTTGTCGTCCAAATATAGCGTACCCGGTCGTGTGCTTCCTCTTTGACGCGCGACCAAAAACCGTCTGGCGGCGGCTCGCGTTGCGAGCTAGCTCGCACGGTACGCGTTCCCCAAGAGTGTACGCGTAGCTGCAAGTATGGACATGACGTTCCGGACACGCGTAAACTGACTACGCGTACCAGTGTACGCGCTATCCGTACGCACCTTTACAATTCTCATCCTGACCAAGACTCTTGACAGCAGTCAAAAGACGATCTCCTAGTAATTTGTGAATTTAGAAATAGAATGCCGAAAAAAAAAGGCAAAAGGGACTGCCAGGATTATGATGAGGTTGTATGCCTCGTCACACAATGCTCTTCCGAGAGCATTTTCCAATATATTTCTATTGAAAATGTATCATGAGTATAAAAATAGCATTGAAAAATGCAAAAACTATAAAATAGACTTAGTCCGGATCTCATTTAAAATTCCAGCCCCAAATTTCCTTTGTAGCTTTTACTTGCGGAAGCTTTTTTTTAATTATTTTTAATGTCTATATTCTGATGATGCTTTAAGTTCCCAATACATATTAAAATGAGATAGAGGCTCTTCTACATCCAAAGATTGTTAATGGCCAAGCAAATACTTTTTTTTTATGAAAGAAGGTTAAAAATGTATGCGCTCGCCAATACGGCACGCTCAGTAATCCTTAGCGACTCAGATAACCGCTCAATAATCCGGCATTTTACACAGCTATTCGCCGGATTACAGAGCGGTTGAATTGTATGATGTAGCTTTTACTTCCCATACATAAATTCTATAATCTTATGTTATTTCATAAATGTAAATTCTACTACATTTATAGGAATACTTTTCTTGTATAATTTTCTTGTTTAATATTTATCATTTGTAGGAAATTTATTGTCTATGTTTATTGTAGTTATGTTTTTTTTCCTTATGATTTCGCATCGCATGAATTTCTGTGTGTACACGTATTTGGTTGTCAGTTTTGTTCGAAACTTGCATTGCTCTCATTTCATGTTGTTATTGACTGTTATCTGTTGTGTATACCATAAATAAATAAATACAAAATCGATAGTCCGGCAGTTCCGATAATTCGGCATTGAGGAAAAAAATCGGGTGCCGGATTACCGAGTGCCTACTGTACCTAGTAATCTAGTCTGTGGCATCCAACGACGCTATTTGCTTTTGTGGTTCCTGCTTTGTCGCGGCGTTCACGAAATTACTTTCTAACGAGGGCCGGTCTTTCAAACCCCCAAGCACGGTTAATCTGAATGCTTCTTGCAATTTAAAAGTGTTTCATTTGTACGGTTCGCAATTAGTCGCAGCCTGAAAGGAATAATGCCGGAGGCAACTCGCTTTGTAAGGAATTGCAACTGCTTCTGATACAAATCTTAACCTTGAAATTTGTCAATGGTTTGTTATGCTATCGATAGTCAAATAAATTTAAAAAACTAAAAACCCGCCTACATCACGTCAACGTTTTAACATAACTTCAACAGTGTCAACCGATTTCAATTAATCTTTATTTATCTGAAACAACATAGTTCAAGTGTAGTCCCATAATTTTTTTATCTGGCTGGTACTTATTTTCAAATTAAATTAAAGGTATTAGAAGTGCAATGTAGAATACTTTAGCTGGCACCGACTACGAAAGTTATTTTTTACTTTTGAAGTCGGTTTTTTTTTTTGCATAAATGGTTTTTTATTTATATCTTCTTAATTATTCATTGGTCACGTCATGATATATCATTTTACCTTAAGATCAACTCTTTAATTTGATACCTACATTGAAGGGTTCTAAAAAATCCACTTCAATAGCACCGCGCTATGTTAGTATTTTTTAAATATCACTTACATGAGATCACTCTAAAGATATCTTAATTATAGAAATCCGTTTAGCCGAAGAGGTCGCAATAGTAGATTATGCAATACAGGGATAATGCAGTGTCTTATGTTACCTTCTTATGAATCCTGAGCGAAATGAAGGATTCTGTAGTTAATTCCCTTACGCAGTGAGGGAATTAAAATGTTAATTCGACGAGCGAAGCGAGGATATTATGGTAAGAATCCTAAATGAAGCGAAGGATTCAAGTCTGACCTACTGTGCCTACTGTGACGTTAAATAAAAAATAGATTATAAATAATAAAACTAATAAATGGCAACAAAATTCGCGAAAAAAAAAACATCGAATCACCGATTTTTTCTTAGTTCCGTAGGCAATGCAAAGACAATTTTCATTAGGTATATCTATGACCCAGAGTCAAGACAACACAGATTCACAATTTGATGATTTGCCATGTTTTACTGATAAGTACGACAAAAGACACGAAATATCACGAAAATGAAAGAGATAGCTATTACATTATATTTGAATGTGTGCACTATATCACATAATTCCAATTTCAAATGTTTTCTTGGTGCTAGGGACCCCGATACATACAGCCATGTTTATAATTTTCATAGGAGTAAAATCTCTTTAAAGTGTCAATTTTATAGTTAAAAACTCCTTGGACCAGGAATTTGTGCCTTGAACAGACTGGTTTCTTTTTCGAAACTATTTTTGATAAAGTTTTTGTTGACACTTTGGCGTTCCAAATTTAAATGTTATCCTAATTACCCAAGGGAAGTTCCATACAACATTAGCTCCCTCCGGGCATTAATAGCTTACTTTCCTATTGAGAATACTTGATATTTAATACGTTCGAAAAACATAACCCTTCCTTGGAAGTCGGGTAAAAAAAAGATAACAACATCACATACATTGCACTGTGCGAGTTTTCCTAACTTGCTTCACGATTTCGTACGGAAACAATGACGTTTCAACTTTTTGTTACGATATTACAAATCGTCTTCCTAAACTTATTGGATCTGACTATGGAAACATTATATAAAAGTATTAAACAAAAACAAAAAGTGAACGCTCATCTAAACAAAACAATATCAGATTGAAAAATCCCACATTTTCCCCATGCATATACTTGTCGAATGATTACAAGCAAAAAGTCAAGCAGAATCCTATTATAAATCAAAAGGAATGCTTACCAGAGATTTTATAAGGAAAACTATGGTCGGGAAAGGGAAGATATTATTTAGACAGCAGATAAATCTTTCATGGTTGACATAGGAGAATGCTAGTTTGTACAGAATCTATAAATCTGTCGTTGGGCCTTCGCGATTGATCTCAGTAACATTATGGACCCCATACTATTTATATATTACTACTGCCGCCCGTGGTTTCACCCGCGTTTCCGTGGAAATATGAGAGTAAAAAGTACCATATGTTTTTATCTAGACTATCACTATTAATTTGTGTGTCGAATTTCATACAAATCCGTTCAGTAATTTTTGAGGAATTTGAGGAGTTGAACTGCTTCATTACATTAAAAAGACAGTGCCCTTGCTATAATTATCTGTTAAGGTAAATTTTTCACAGTCGTCAATAAAAAAGGTAATCAATAAAAAAACGATATAATAAAATAATAAAAATAAATAAAAATAACTATATTTTGTGGGTTTTTAATATGAAACAAAACAGGGTCAAAAAACAGCCCTTGACTAGTTTCTAGGTTCCTGTCGATACAAGATGATTTATTTACGTTACGGGGTTTTCTATATTTTTTATTTAAGTTTTATTTCAAGCTTTTAATGTTTTATTATTCAGATCAAATTGTCCGATACCGAAACTCAGGTCAAAGTCATAACTGTATGTCTATCCCCTCATCAAGATCGTTTCAACGAGCCTAAACACGATATGTGTGCTGTACTGTAAGTCATCGAGGAGTTGAGTACTCTGCAGATCGTGTTGTTCGCTTCATCAGGTCGAGCCTATCATACGGTACCAAATTTCGAATCGATAGGACATAATGGAAGTTAGTCAGATCCCCTCATCAACTATTAAAGAGCTGATGGTCTTCAAACGGCTGATCAGGTCATGGTTCCCTTACCATATACTTTCAATATTATTGAAGTAACAAGGTACTAAATTTCGTATCGATCGGAAATAAGGAAGTTACTCAGATCCCCTCATCAACTAGAAAAGAGCTGATGATCTTCAAACGGCTGAACTTTTCATGAAACATAGCTAAGAACACTCGGGATAAAGTTATCTATGACACAAAAAAAAAACTAAACGAAAATCGGTTCATCCGTTTGGGAGCTACAATACCACAGACAGATACACAAACAGACACGTTATACTTATATCACCCCTCTCTTTTTGCGTCGGGGGTTTAAAATAATGATACTAAACATAACGAAAATGTCGGAAATGTTTCAAGGAACATTCATAATAGGCTACTGTGTCACATCAATGGAATGGAATCGATGAAAGAATTTCTTTTGATATTTTTATGAATCAAAAACTCTGTTTCACATTGTCAAATATGTCAGCAAAAGAATGTACACTGTACAGCCGCTACAACATTCAAATGAATGGTTGAACAATGCGGAAATATTCGAAGTTTGAAATTTCGTTTTATCTTTTTATACTGACTGGAATTCCATTTTTTTTTTATTTCGGCGCCAACAAAGCGTATCATGTGACTGATGTAAAAGATGGCATAGCCGTCGGAAGTTGCTTCCCGTAACGAAATTTACGCCATTAATAAACTTTTGAAAATCGAAATTGACATGAAATTGAATGCGCTAGTAAAATACATTTTTTGATTAATAAACGCTAAAATATGTAACCCGGAGTTACTTGCCTCTTTATATAATTTGTGTGCTCCAAATAACTACGTAGGTAGACGTCGAAAGCCAAGGTTGTTAGCGGTGCCGTCTGGCAGAACTCACTTAATAAATAAGTTGAACAATTCGCCTTGGTCGCGGGCAATGCGTACACTGAATCTGCTTGCAAAAATTATCGACATTTTCTCGTGCACTATGAGTGAATTCACAAGATCGGCTTTATACATTATATATGTTATAAAAATCAAAAATATCTGTCTGTTGTGATGCTACTTTACCGTAGGGAACATATCGTGTAATGGTAATTGTATACGTGTAATAAATAAATAAATAAAGTACTGTAAAAAAAAATTAGTATCTTTAGAAAACGGTGACCAAAAATGTATTATCTCGAGCTCCTCTGTGCTTCGAAAGACACGGTAGGCCATTTGCCCTAGCTGTATTTGCACTCGTTAAAACTAACCAATCATTTGCAATTGAGTCCGTGTCATGGCCCATTTTGATTTTGAAATTAGACAATTAGGGGGCAGATTTGTCTGAATTATACAAACTATCATATTAATTGAAAATAAATAGTTTAAACGACTATATTCTAGTATTATTAGCGTACGTAATGCATGGACTTAGTTCTAACGCTTCCTTGAAAAATAACGGTGTCAGACCGCATACAGATCTATCTAGCACCAGAAAAAAGTTCAAACTAAGACTCTCTAGACAGGCAATTCATTCTCTTGCAAAATACACCTTTATTTTGCCTATCAGCTTGTCCTTGACTACTTTCTAGTTTTTCATACAAAAAAAATATCTATTTCACCCTCTTCAACCTTCACTTTCGCAAGGTAGCTTATGACCTACTCCAAGTTTCAAGGTATGGTGGTGAAAGTTTCGGGTCGATCACTTATAGGCGATATTTGCGTTCGCTCGATTTGGACAGTCGTAGGTTACAACGTCACCGACTGATAGACGTTCAAGGGATTTAGCGCGCAAGAGATTGCCTTATCGAATTTCAATATTGAATGACATTTGTGGCCACAGAGAGCTTTGTTGCCGTGTGCGTCAATGATAAATAAAATATTTGTATACAATCACACCAATTATCTAGCCCACGTAAAGTTTCATGAAGAACTTGTGTTATGGATACTAAATAACGGATAAACATACTTATATACTTTTTTTTTAAATACATACTTAAAATACATATTAAGGCGATAGGTAGGGCCATACTACAAAATAGACCTCTCTTTGAAGGCCTTCTTCTCCTAAACGGATGATCCAAATATTATAAAAAATATATATGATAAATATAATATACTGAACATTAAAATGCAAGTTATTTTTTTTTATAATTATTGTTAGTTTTAACCAAAAAAAAATCTTAACTTTTCTCTAATTTTACCCATAAAATTTCTTACTGCTTCTAAATGCCTAAAGCGATTTTAATGATTCTTTCACCAAATGATAGAACATTTAATGATTTATAAAATGCAAGTTTGTTTTTTTTCAAAATAATGATTGATGTTTTATACAATCAATCATACCCTGTAATTTCCACGCGCGGGCCGCGTGAAGACGGGCGGTCAGTCTCTCCCTAGCGTTCGCACGGGGAGGCTGTGTCGTATTCGGCCCGCTCCGTTCCTTTCTTTTGCCTTTGTTTTTCGGCAAAAAAATTATAGCGCAGATGGTACACTCTGTACAGTACGTATAGTTAGCAGTTCGGCTGTTGAAAGTTTGCGCTTGGACTTTGATATTAGTGATAGATAAGTGTTGTAAATATTTTGTACACCTACCTACATACAAGTTGGTACTTTGTATATATTTAGTGATAGTTTTATTTGCGAGTGAACGCTGAATTAGTGAATTAGTAATTGTAACTATTTACAATTACTAATTTACAATTTACTAATTCAGCGTTCACTCGCAAATAAAACTATCACTAATACCTATGTATTAGTAGCTATTATAAACGGTTTTGAGAACATTTGAATAGGTACCTAAGTGTAACACAAGATGCCACGCCGGAAAAAAAAAGCTGTAAATTACTTGAATAGAGCTTCGCATATGAACAAAGTACGGTAAGTAAAAATTGTCTGATTACCTGTCTTTTTCTGATTATACCTAAACTTCGAGAGAGACAAGACATTAATTAAATATTTACATTAGTAGGTAATAAAAATAAAATAACGCAACCTAGGCATAGGAAATCAGTAGACAACAATTAGGTACTTACCTCTAAACTGCAAGTTAGTTTTTACCTGTTACAACCTTTGATTCAAATAAATCGGAAATAAATCCCTTTTTTTTGTCGGGACTGATGACATTAAAAACTCGCCAAAATTCATAACAAACCAACCAATGGACCAACGGGGTACCTCTAAAATTCACAGTTCGCAGCGCAATATGCGCAGAATTGATTTGATTGTTACCAATAAATTGATAAAATACGCTTCTACTATTGTTATTGTCGGTAGGTACTGAAGGCCTGGCCACGCGGCGGCAAGCGAATAGCGCAATCAATGCACGCTCGCGACAGACGTCTAATCAAATATGTCAATGAAACGCACCAACTGATGCGCAATTCACTCATCGCCGCCGCCGCGCTGTATCGTGGCCAGGCCGTAAGTACCTACCGACTATAACAATAGTAGAAGCATATTTTATCAATTTCTTGGAAACAATCACATCAATTCTGCTCATATTGCGCTGCGAACTGTGAATTTAAGAGGTACCCCGTTGGTTTATTGGTTGGTATGAATTTTTATGTCATCATTCGTGGGTTGGTGAAGCAGCTCTACGTTATGTCTCGTAGCGATGTTTGATTGATACTACCTATCCCGATCCCTAATAATAAAATTGAAGCCCTAAATGAAAGTTAGTTCCTCCTTCCATTATTAGTATTTTGTTTTCAGGAGATTGAAAAAAATACCTTCAGACCATGCGGCGGAAGTTGAGGAAAATAAAGCGGATGAAGCTGGGTAAGACGTGCTTTACGTTTATGACTTTATTCATGTAAGAGCATGATTTCCAGAAAGATAATAAACAATGGGTCAAAATAGCCACCCATAATTTTGTAATAATGTAATAATGATATCGTTCAGGTAGTTTAACACGTGTTGCCTTGACAATTGTTAATAAACACAAATCCTAGTAGGTAAAGTTATAGTTGCCTGTTGCATCACTTTTTGTTATGTTTTTACAGAGTCAATGTGATACTTGAAGATCTAAACCAAAGTCTTCAAAATCTCGAATATTGCTTGGATGGATTACCTAAACCACCAGCTGATAATGATGGCAATAACAACAAGTTGGCGCTTGCTGGAACACCAACATTTGATGTAAATACAATCAATGACAACAACAATGATGAACTCGAGGTATAAACTTCGTTTTGAAAGATCCTATCACATTTCTGGTGACACCAAATAATAAATAGATTACATTTTACGATCTAAATGTAATCTATTTATTATTTGGTGTCACTAGAAATGTAAGCATACATAAGCTAAGTTTAGTTAGATAAATAACACCGACACGACACAATGTAGTGTACCTGTAACATTGAACACTTTATGTTTCAGATAGAGACAACACCTGCTTCAGAAGAACACCCAAAAGTTGCAATTGAAGGTCGACGAATACTTGCAGTTAATCATTTTTATACAAAACTGCAAGAGATCGCAGGCCATGGAAATATGGACTGTGGCTTGGGTTGCGTCGAAATTGTGGGTGAAAAAAGAACGGGATTGTATTCATTATTTACCTTAAAATGCAGGATGTGTAATGAAAAATTTTTCGTAGAAAGTGACGTTCCTGGCGACCAACTGACTGTTAATTATTGTGCTGTTGCTGGAACAATTGCAACTGGAAATGGGCACTCTCAACTCCAAGAGTTTTCTGCAGCACTTAATTTACCAATTATGTCTCCACAGATTTACAAAGCTTGTCACTGTAAGCTTCAAATGCATTGGGAAAAAGTTTCAGTTGAGAGTATGAATCAAGCAGCAGCAAAAGAAAGAGAACTAGCTTTAGCTGACAATCGCGAGGATAAAAACGGCATACCGATCATAGACGTAATAGTCGATGGATGTTGGTGTAAGCGTACTTACAAAAAGAATTATTCGGCCTTATCTGGCGCTGCCGCGATTATTGGGAGAAAAACAGGAGGAGTACTTTTTTTAGGTGTGAAAAATAAATACTGTTCGATTTGTGCTCAAGCAGAAAATAAAAAACTAGTAGCGAAAACTCACAAATGCTACAAAAACTATAGTGGTCCATCCACGGCAATGGAGTCTGAAATTCTCGTCGAAGGTTTTAAGTGTTCGATTGGTATTCATAACCTGATATACGCCAGGATGGTTTCTGATGGAGATTCCAGTACCTATGCTAAGTTATTAAACAGTCGACCGTATCCTCACGTTACCATAGAAAAAATTGAATGCCGTAATCACATTCTTAGAAATCTATGCAATAAGCTGACAGCTCTTCAAACGGATACTAAATACGTATGTAGGTTCAGAAAAATTGTGACAACAAAACGAATAATGATCCTAAGAAAGACCACCCGAATAATTATACGAGCACATAAAGGAGAAACAGAATCAGAAAGACAGTGTAACATAGAACCATTATATAATGATCTAATGTTGGCTCATACTCACGCGTTTGATGACCACACAAAATGCAAACCATTTTTTTGTAAGTCTGTTGGGAATACCCAGCCTTCAGATATTTATAAAGATTTTTGCACCAGTACATTGTGGTCAAGAATTTGTTACATAATGTCGAATGTGGCAGCACACAGCCCAAGTTTGATACACGACATTGACAGCAATAGTGTTGAACGCTATAACAGCATCGTGGCAAAGCTCGTCGGTGGTAAAAGAGTGAACTTCAGCAAGAGTGGCTCTTACCAAGCCAGGTGCCATGCTGCTGTAGTCTCTTTTAATACTCACAAAGTGCTGACAACTGTGTACAAATCTATCGCAGGGCGCAGTCCTCGTGGCAGCGTAAGAAAGTTGGAAGACAGCAGAATAAAACATATGATAGCAATGAGAAGATTTGAGAGGAAAAAGAACAGACTATTGTTTGCGAAAGCCGAGGACAAAAATTATGGTGAAAATTGTGAAAAGCCTGATATGCCTTCTAAAATCCTTAAAAAAGAAAAAGACACTTTCCTACAAAATTTGAAAAAGACCAAAGAAGAAAGGCAAAAAATTTAACGAGATACCGTTTTACAAAGTTCTTGCAGTGTGTGGTTAGAACTTAGGCGTAGCCTTTTAACTGCTTCAAACTTCGGGAGAGTGGTGAAAAGACGAATGACTAGTAGTTGCTCAAATCTTGTTAAAGATATATTGTATAAGGAATGTCTATCTCACGTCAATTCTATAAAGCATGGCAAAGAAAACGAAAAAAAGGCTCTGGAACAGCTAGCATTACAAGAAAATGTCCAAATTATACCTTGTGGTCTTTTTATAGACGAAAAATTTCAATATCTTGGAGCCACACCTGATGGCTTGATTGGAGACGACACTGTTGTAGAAATTAAATGTCCCATAACAGCATTCAACAAAAGTGTCAGAGAAGCAGTAAAAAATAAAAAAAATCCGTTTTACAAAATTAATAATCGAGGAGAAATGGTCATAAACCAAATGCATGCCTGGTATTATCAAATACAGGGACAACTACACATCACCAATAGATCTAAATGTTTGTTTGCCATTTGGACGGGAGAGGATCGGCCTCTACGAACAGAATTAATTTACAAAGACGATAGTTTTTGGGAAAATGAAATGAAGGAAAAATTGTGTACATTTTACACGGAATGTCTGCTTCCTGAACTAGTCGATCCCAGGATACCGAGAAACCAGAAAATAAGAGACTCTCAGTTCATTCAAGACCCGATCGATGAAAAACAAAATAAGGGAAAACGGAAACATGCAGAGAAACGAGAAAAATCAAGCACAAAACAAAAGAAACAGAAAACCGAAGATAAAGAAAATTTTAAAGATAAACAGAAGTCATGCAAGGTAATCGAAACTATTGAGTTATCATCTCAAAACCAGACATTAAGTCATCCTCAGTTTATTCAAGAAGCTATCGATTTAAGACAAAACAAGAGAAAGCGGAAACAATTAAAAAACCAAGATGATTCAAGCACGAGGCAAGAGGTTCAGAAAACTAAAGGTGAAGAAAATTTAAAAGATAAACAGAAGTCATGTTGGGAAAGCGCAGCAGATGAAAGTATTGAGTTACCATCTATGTATATTAGGAATTTGCAATTTAACGAGTTTTAAACATCAAAACGAATCAGTTGTAGATAAAAACTGTCTCTATTAATGTCTTTCTCGAGCGGTCCACGGAACGGAACATCAAGCATAAAATTTTTAGTAAAAAATGATTAATATTAAATAAACCATGAAAGAAAAAAAGGTGTCTTCATTTCGATTCTGAAAAAATAGTGACTTTCTATACTTTCTTATTCTTTACAAAGCAAGTTCACAATAATAAAATAATATTAAACAAGAAAATATACTAGAAAAAAGCAACTAGTCTCATGTCGCCCTGACGGGATTTTTCTAGTATATTTTCTTGTTTAATATTTATCACATAAAAATAGCATTGTAAAATGCAAAATTTAAAAGTTATAAATAAAATAATAATTGAGGAAATTAAACCAACACGCTTAAATTGACCTAAAAGTATGAAATCATAAATTTTCAACTTTCTACACGAATTTGCTACTATTAATCTTAAATTAAAATCTACCTATATACATACCTACACATTTACCAGAGGCTCTGATACAGAGGGCCTACTCTGACTGCCTACTCTGGCCTACTTCGTTTAGCCTCGCCCCTTTCACTAGATTCTATCATGGCTGGAGAGTGAGAGGGACGGGTATAACCAAGTTTCGGGTTTTTGTTTCAGAGAAGGTACCACCGCAGTGCCAACATCCAGACTCTGGACTATCACTGAGAAATTGTACGCAGAAAAACTCAGGATACATTTTTTGATCTGACCCGGGATTTGAACCCAGAACTTCCGCGTTGCCGTCGAAGTGCGACCCGCTATATACCAACTGCACCACGGAGGGACTTTCTAAGATATAAGTGCACAGACATACATTTAGATACTAGTACACACACTTATAAAACTGTTTAGAAGCCCACTTATACTAACAGGAATATTGTGCAATTCCGACAATATTACATACAAACGGATCGAATTCATAAAGACAACCTGCTTTTTTGAAGTCGGTTGCCACTTACAAAACATAATAATAACATAATTAAAAAACCAACAACATCGTAACTTTTATCGATTTGCGTTAATTCAGTCAGGTCGAAGCAAAGTTCGTGTAGGCAGATGAGATAAAATGCGCAGCGCGCCGTATCTGTATTCAAAGCGCTCTTTGGTATCGGATAGGTGCGCGAGCGCGCGGCAGGATATCGCGTGGCCCCGTCCGATTGCTCAAGGTCGTTCGGCCTAATAATCGCCTTAAACACCCAGACCAAGACAAATAGACATGTTCATGCACACAAATATTTGTCTTGTCCGGGGATCGAACCCGGGACCTCTGGCGCAGAAGGTGGGTTTAGTACCCCTGCGCCAAACAGGTCGGCATTTATTTAAAACTAGTGCCAGCCCGCCGTTTTATCGGCGTGCTTCTTTCCATAGGAAAGCTTCATGGTCTGGCATGATAACTAACATTTATCCTTATCCATAAGTCTTCCGAAAGGAAAACGGGATATGCCACATTTCCTATGGCAAATTTGTCGCAAGCAAATGTTATTTTATTTCTGCTGATATATCGCTCCCAGTATTTGATACAGTGGACAATATATTATGTTTATGTTAATATGTAATGGTCAATTGGCTATTTCCTTTTTCTTGTATTTTGTGGGTAAATTACGATCTCCGTTTGGTACGTTTTCTGTTAACATTTATTCGTACGGTTATTAAGCAAAATATACAGGGTGGAAAAAAATTACGGTAGGGAAAGTACCCTTAATACTGATGTTAACAACTTATGGTGAGAGAAAACATTCCTTTATTTTCAAAAAACAAGTAAAATGGCATTCAATTTTTTTTGACTTGCCTGAACCGTTAGTCGAACCAGCTTAAATAAAAAAAAAATATTAAGTACCTGTACTTTTTATGGATACCAATCGATAGTGTTTATCATAAGGATCAATTAAGTTTAAGTAACTTAGTAACTACCATTAAATATACATTCTCTACATTATATTATCAACATTATAGCCCACCATACTTTAACGTATAAATTTTAACTACTTATTTACTGTTCTAGATACTATGTTACTGAAACTAAATTGATCGTTATGTTTATCACTATCGATCGGTATCCATAAAAGTTCAGGTGATATTTTTTTTTATTTAAGCCGTTTCGATTCCCGTTTCAGGCAAGTCAAAAATAAAAAATATCTTTGAATGCAGTTTTACTTGGTTTTGATAATAAAGGAATGTTTCCATTCACCATAATTTGCTATCATTAGTATTAAGGTTACTTTTCCTCCGCTACGACCGTCTTTTTTTTCCACCCTGTATATACTAAGCAAGGTATTGGAGTCAGTGATAATATTAACTGTCATGGATGGCAGAATGGTTGGAAATGAAATAATCGGATGAAGGAATGATAATTCTGAGATACGATGTGTGATATCGCAAACGTTTAATACGTTTTTTATACGTATAAATAAAACGGCTTACCTAGGAATCTCTATTTCCTTCTTTATATTACATAAGAGTCTTGACTGACACAACCGGTTAAAGAGAACACGAGTTCGAAAACCATTTGACCAATTAGCAGATCCCATAATTTTTTTAAAATCTTACCGAAATAATTACAGACCAATGAACGTTTGACCAACGCACCGTTTGCCCAACGAATCGTTTGTGTTTCTTGCAGTTCACCAAATTAATCTTGGACCGATTTTTTAGTTTTTCTATTTTTAATGTTATATAAAAATTTGTCATCGGAGTTCCCTTTTGTTACTTATTTTGGTTCTTTATTGTACCTACTGAAACATTCATTTTGATAAACTTAATTGAGAAATCATGATTTGTATTTTTTTGACAAAATTAAGATAGAAGTTATTATTATAAAATATTATGCTAACTATAATATTATAGTATATTACTCTGTATTAAAAAAAATAACTACAATTTTTATAATTCACTTCGATCTGACAAAAAACTGAAACAGTTTAAAATAGGTACCTCTATCTTAATTTATCAAAAAAAAATACAAATCATGATTTATCAATTAAGTTTATTAAAATGAATGTTTCAGTGGGTACCTTTAAAAAGAGCCAAAAAGAGAGTACCTAACAATGACATTTTTTTTTTATAGTATTGAAAATAGAAAAACTTAAAAATCGGTCTAATATTCGTTCGGTCGTTAACGTTAAACGTTTATTGGTCTGCAGTTCTTTCAATTAAAAAAGGCGAAAGCTTTGATCACATACCTAATGAATTCGGTATTGAGTAACCAATAATTTCATTGGCCTACCAATGAAATCAGTAAATATAAGATCGAAATACACCTTTTATAACCTAACAGGCCATTTCCTCGTTTCGCCGGTCGGCACCAAAACATAACTTGTTATTTGCTCACATCCGCTGTGCTGCCCGTGGGCTTTGTTAGGTTGCGGCTAGAAAATTAGCGTTTGGCCAGTGTTACCAATTTTGATTCAAAATAACTGAGGACAGCTCGGTACCGCAGTTGTTCGCGCCCGGTCACGTTTGTAGCGGTTTGGCAATCTTCGATATAGTCCGTCACAGGATGGGTTACAAAAAATTTACTACCTCGAGCTCCTGCGTGCTATTGAAGGTACGTTAAGCCGTTGGTTCTGTATTTGCAGTCGTTAAAACCTACCAACCCGCAATGAGCCCTCGGAACGGCCGGAATGCAACACTGCTGAAAACATTATTTTTATGGCTTCAGACTTAGATGAGATGGTGGAAGCTAGCCAGGCAGACTTTCAACAAGTCCTATACCCACTACTTACACAACCTAACCAAACCGAACAAATATGTTTCATCTCTGGGAATCGAACCTGGGACCTCTTAGTCTGATACCGGTGGTGTTACCACTAAACCACGGAGGTGATTTACTTACCCCGGGCAAAGAATACTAACTATTACTAACACCCCGGGTTTCCATAACTTACGGATTGTTTTGACTACAGACAGTTATATTTTAACATATTTTCCATTCAAGAATGTCAAAATTTAACTGTCCGTAGCCACAACAATCAGTTAGGTTGAGTTGCACCAGTTAACTTTAACCGATTTTGGTTGTCAAGGCTGTCAAATCCTTTATATTTTCCCCCCGTTAAAGTTAAAGTTATCGTTAAAGTTAGATGGTGCAATCCACCCGTACTAAGTTATAGGAGTGTTTGTGTAGCGCCGGCATGACGCTAGTGAACAGCATTGTATTTATTTATTTATTTTATTTATTTATTTATTAGGACTGCCAGTGAAAATTACATTGAATCATACATAGGATTAACAACGACAATTGGTAAGTTCATGCAAAATGTAAAATTCTATTAAAGGCTGCCACATCATGCTCCTAAATACGGACGGTTTTTTTTTTATTATTTTTTTATGTTTTATTTATGTATGTGTACCGTGATTTTTATGCATTTTTTTTGTTGATTCTTTGTTTTTGTCTTTATTGACAACTATTTATTATATAACGCACAGATTGTCGCTTAGAACATTTGCCTTTTTGCTCTTATCGGATAAGGTCTCACATGCGTGGCCGTTTTAAAACTTTTATTCTTGTGTTAAAGAAATTGAGTACAATTATGTTTATAAGAAGACTGCTTAGTTGTATTGTTTATGTTTACCACCTACTTTGACGAATACGCGTGGCTGGACAAAACTAATTGGGTTTTAGTCACTTGGTTGTTTTTTGTATATGATGTATCACTTTGTATAACATGAATAAAAAAATAAAAAAAATAAAAAGGAACCCGGGGTTAATTCAACGCTCTGTTTCCGCTTTACCTAATACCGCAACTTTACGGATTCTTCAAACAACGACTTATTGTTTGTTATTGCTATTGTTCCGTGAACCAAGTTCTCAGAAAAAGCCAGCTTTAGACAAATTGCAAGTACCTATAATAATAAGTAGGATTTCAATACAGTTTTGGCTTACAATCCGTACTAATAAGTTAAAAATGAGAAAGATATGACATCTGATATTAGAATTGACATAACAACGAAGCTATATATTAACCTGTCAGCCCCCGAGACACAGTAGATATTTCATTGTTCTCTGGACACTGATGGTCTACCATCATCTATTAGGAACCATCATTTAAAAAGATCGTTTTGTTTGTGTTTTGTTTTTATTGAAGTTGTCACTATTTGTCACACTTCACACTTTGGAGGCGATGATAGAGCGAAGACGTCACAAAACTTCCGTCAAAAAACTAGCATAGTAAGATTGAAACAATACAGCGCTAAGAGATGGCGGTAGGACCCCTGGTGTCCTGCTAGCAAATGACTAATTAGAAATATCAACTGCTAATATCATCCAGATTAGAGTAACAAGCACATGTTGGTCTGCAGACTGGTTTGGTGGCACAAGAATTTTTGTCCCGGGTGAGGATCAAACCTATGCCCACTGGGTCAGTAGTTATGATCAGTAGCATTGCGTCATTACGACGCTATACGGAAAAGTAAGTACTTTTCTTATAAAAGTATAGGACTGTTGGAGATGTAACAAATCTGGGTCCCAATTTTGCTAGTGCTTAGTCACAATCGTATTTTAATGGTAGTCCTGTTTTACACAGTTCTTGTTACAAAAGTGTAAATAAACACGGCTATTGAAACACCATTGAGAGACGATTATGACAAAAAAATTGCAGAATTGACCTCCAGATAATAAGATAATATATTTGTTCATACCTTTATGTTGATATGCAATGTACCAGAAACACGGTTTTATAATTTTGCCTCGACACTTTTTGTTTTCGAAATGACCCCCTAATAATACGAAAGTTCAAGATTATTATTTAATGGGGTTACACATACTGTTGGAAATTAGTTTAATTAGTGGCCACCAATACTATTAAGCATCGTGTGGTTTCATTTCGCTATAATCGCTATAGTTATTATTACGAAGTGATTTTGTGGTTTTTCGCCAAATCTGCAAAATCGGTCTCGCGCGTTCTTTTCTCATTAGTCGTAAAACGCCTTAACGTGTAAAAACATCTCTTTTTTATAACGACAATAAGCTTGTCCCAACGTAATCAATCACTAAACAGGCGAAACAGCTGTATGTGGTTTGGTAGTATGATAGGCTTCCTATTATACGGAGTGTCTGCTAACTAAATACTGTGTCTAATTGTCTAATTTGGAAGGCTTAGCCGCAATTGTTAATGAATTACTTAGCCTTTACTGAATATAAATACTTACTTCTATTTTAGTATAGGCTATTTCATAAACTCGTATGGTAATTTCTCCTTTATACAGTTGTTCATCAGCCATTATCATCTCTCCACTACTGGGGCTCAGTTATCCAAGCTGAGCCCTTGTAGTGGAGTCCAGTCCTCAGTCCATCCTTATGGATGGATAAGGAGACATGGCCATGATCTCAAGATAATATATTTTTGGTCACCCATCCAGTGACCGACCATTTCGAGGATTGCAGGCCGCACACCAACCACTGCACCGCTGAGCTCCTCCAAATAGTCATAATATGGGACGGCTTCATCACTGACTGAGAGCTGATATGGTAGATAATTTGTCAATAATTGTATTTTGAAAAACATGTAAAATTATCTGCCAGATAAGCTATCCAAGACTAACTTTGTCCTCGGTTCGGTGATACCAGTATCAAAGTATTAGCATTAAAGAGCATCCTAAAGAGTATTTCATAGCATCTCGTTACCTGTATTTTCGATCAATTAACCTCGGCCATTTTATTTTCCGCTATATTTATTTCAAACGAAACGAGTTTCGGAAATTGGGCAATATTTCCACATACAGGGTGGAAAAAATCTATGGGCCCATTTTTTTTTTGTTTTGAGTGAGGGGAATGCTTTTACGCATACCAAACGGTTATGCTGGGCTCACCTAGAATACCGGACTCGCGAGACCAGCACCCTATCCCTCGCCGCCCCCCGACACCCCGTCAAGCCTAGTAGGATCGGCGGGGGTTCGGGGTAGGATCGTACCAGCTCCCATCCCCCCCACCGAGCTCGATAGCTCGTTGGGAGGACGGGAGATGGGAGGGACCACCGCCTCCCAGCCCCCATTCAGCCTCGAAATGCTGGATGGGGAGCCCGGAGGGGGGGCACCACCAGCCACTGCTTGCCATCACACTGTCGTAGGCCATGGGGGATCAGGGTGGTACACTACCCCTTAGACCGACAGTCTGCCCGCTGTCCGGGTCTCTTCGCGACTAGAGATGGCTGGGCAAGCGTAGCCATCTCTCAGACGGGTGAGGGGGGACCGTGCAATCCGGGAGACGACTCACAAGCCGTTACCCGCACCGCACCGCCCCGCTATAGGGGGATAAGGTGGGAGGTATAAAATCACCCAACTAAAGGATTTAAGGGAGGCGAACTACCTTAAATCGTTAAGTTAGGTAATTTTTTTGAAAGGAATCATTTCTTTATTATCTAAAAGAAACAAAACTGCATTCAATGATTTTTGTAAAATTTTTTAAAGAGCCTTGAATAAAAGTGCTTTATCCGTATCATTCATATTAACCGCCTCAGTGGTCTAGTGGTACAACCACCCGGGTGGTCCCAGGTTCGATTCTCAGCGGGGATACATATTGTATTCGGTTTGGTTGGTGGTAGGACTAGTTGTAAGTCAGCCTGGCTAGCTACCACCATCTTATCTAAGCCTGACGGACGCCATAACAACAATGTTTTCAGCATTGTTGTGTTCCGACAGTTTGAGATAAGATAGCCAGTTCTTCTGTGGCTGAGGATTCCGGGAGAGGCTCGCTTCCATCTTCAGCCTTATCAATACTTAACATCAGGTACCATCGTTCATAAAAATAAAAAAATAGTTTATAACTTGAGTTTTCATGTGTTTCCTATAATTTAATTTACTATGTTTGTTAGAGTGAGTTAATCCTTTTGATGGACCCTATCGATTGGTGGCATAAAGGATGTATTTTTTTTACAGATTTTAGCTGGTCCCATTCCTGGGTGTGGGAAGCGTATTTACAAAATATGATTGAATGCAGTTTTGTTCGTTTTAAAAAATAACGGAATGTTTCCTATCAGTAAAATGAGCTAACTAAACGCTTTAAGGTTGTTGCCCTCCAGGGCCCATAGATTTTTTCCAACCTATATACATATGTATATACATAATCACGTTTTTCTCTTGGATACATTCCCTTTTATTTGTATCTACATGTTCAATCTGTTGATCTGCCTTCACCTTAATGAAGTGAACAACCCTGCACCTTATTTTATGGGAGCTGGATTTAATTATACCACGATTTTAAAAATCTCTACATTATGCCAAGCATTTTTTTTTATGAATAACGTAGAGACTCTTACACCCATATTCTAAGTCGTTCCTCCAAAACTTACTCGTCCTCGACTTAACGAAACGTCATTGAAAACCTCTTCGAAATACTCCTCGAAATCGGTATTCTAAGTCATAACTCCGTAAGGACCTGGAAGAGCCAAAGAGTACGTAGCCACTCCGTGTTAGGCCTAGCGCACACTACCATTTTTACCCACGACGAAGTTGAGTGGAGTGTAAAAAGTTTTGGAGGAACGTCTTAGAATATGGGGGTTAGTCTCCATTATACCTGGGTCCTTATTCACTATGGCCACTTAATTCCAGACTAAAAAATATAATAAAATAAACTTTTCTCAAACATGCATGGAAATGTTGTCATTATTTTCGAAAAAAGAACACGCCAAGTATCGAATTTACGGACAAAGAAAATCAAATCCATTGCAGGAGCGTTTTTTGAATTTGGAACATTACAATGAGTATTTAACAACTCCAGCACGCCGTTTCATACAACATTGCTGGAGCGCTGTAATGTTCCAAATTCAAAAAGACACTCCTGCAATGAATTTGATTTTCTTTTAGTAATTATTAAATATATAATAAAAAAAGTATGTTTTATTTCCCTGCATTCTTTTGAGAAAAGCACTATATATGCCTCGGCGTAAATGGCAATTGCCTGTCTCGTATTAGTGAAGTCCTCGCCTACGGCTCGGCCTTCAAACTCATACTCGACCTGCAATTGCCTATTTCACGGCCTTTGCAATAATGTACTATTATTGCACACGATACAAAAACAGACATATACAGAGAGAATGACGGAAAAGAACAACACACAACAGGCGGCCTTACTGCTACATTACCAATCTCTTCTTATTCGTCCAAGTACGATATGAAAACACTGAAGACATTCTGATTACTCGTGATTTTATTATTTTTATAATAATATTTAATCATTTATATTATAACAATATAATTTTAGAAGAAAAAAATATTACATAATAATATCTATATACAGATACGCGGCAAAGGCAAAACCGAACGACCGTTCCTTTTTATTATTTTATTATTCTTAGCGATTTTCATAAAGATTTTTTTTTAATTTTATCTAGTTTATTCTAGTTTATAACAACAAAAAAAAAAAAAATACAATTTCAATGGAAATATATACTTACGAGGAGCCCGTGGCGCAATGGTTTGCGCGCTCGGCCCGTGATTGTTGTGGTTAAGCAACTTTCGCAATGGTCGGTAACGGGATGGGTGACCAGAAATTTACTATCTCGAGCTCCTCCTTGCTTCGGAAGGTACGCTAAGCCGTTAGTCTCAGCTGCATTTGCAGCCGTTAAAACCACCAATCCGCATTGAGACCGTGTGGTGGGTCATGCATGGCCCGTTCTCCTTATCCATCCATAAGGAAGTCCAGTGCCCCAGCGCAGTGGAGACATTAAAAATGGCTGATGACGTATATACTTACACTTCGAGAGAGATTCGTAGTAAGAAATAGCATGGTAAGATCGACACAATATTGCGCTAGGAGATGGCGGCAGGCCTCCTGTTGCGTGTACCTGCACGCGGCTTAGGTGATTCATTGTTTTGGGCATTTATTGTAAAAGTATACATATATCGATACATACGACGAGTAAGAGAAGTTTAATATTACAGTGAAAGTATTAATAATATGTTTTAAAATTATGTACAAGGAATAATTTATATTCTCAAAGGATACGTGATACCTAATGTAATGTACCGATATTCGGAGACGGCCTATTCCGAAAATTAGAACGACTGTAACTATCGTACAGTCGGAAAAATGTAAAAAAGTAATAGATATATAGAAAACGTGTATATAACTAATAATAGACCATTGACAGGTATTTCAGATATGCATTACAGGTAGGTTAAAAAAATAAATGATTTCTTTAAGCTTAGTACTTTCCGAGAAAACATTTCTCAAAAAAACTGACTAACCGACTGACTACTGATCAACCGGGAAATTCCCCGATTCTACAAAACTACCGTAAACGAAACATGATAATCGGTCGAACGTTCGTTTAGTTCCAAGACTTTATCAGCATCAATGTCTAAAATATTTAGTAAATCGTAGGACGAAAACCGGCTATCGCGATTTGTGTTCGTAGTGGACCCTGTCCTCAATATTGCCCCTGTCTGTCTTTATACCTTTAATGTTGTTATACTTAGATTTGAATACCAAGTTACTTCTGACATGGGTCAGGTTGTAGCTGTCGATATGGATGGACACATCTATTATCGAGAACTATGTATAAATGGGATGGGGGAAACCGAAGAGCCCAATGCTGTGACAGGCTATCGTGCCTTTGATACATAATTAGGTCAAAGCAATTCACTGCACATTTATGCTTCTGTTTGTATGGCGCAGCGACACCTGGGGGTCAATTTTCACAATTGTATCTCAATCGTGTTTCATTTGTATTCTTCCTTTACACTGTAGTACCTAACAATATGAGGGGATTGTGGCGCAGTTGTTCGAGCGCTCGTCCTGCGATTGTAGAGGTTAAGCAACTTTCGCTATTGTCCAAACAACAAAAATTTACTATGTCGAGCTCCACCGTGCTTCGGAAGGTACGTTAAGCAGTTGGTGCCGGTTGCATGTGGAATCGCCCACCAATCCCTATTGGGCCCGCGTGGTGGGTCATGGGCCATTCTCCATATCTATCCATAAGGAAGGCCAGTGCCCCAGCAGTGGGGACATTAAAAATGCCTGATGACTCCCTTACAATAATTGTGTAAGACTGCTCTACAATTATTGAAACACGTTTGAAATACCTACGATTATGATTTTGACAGTAACAAAATTGGACTGCTTTCTGGAAATAAAAAAAATCGCATGGAGCTAAATCTAGGCTATACGGAGGATGGGGTAACATTTGTACCCCCGAAGTCGTCAAATGTCCATGGTTCTAGCAGCTGCGAGCGTAGTGTGAGCGGGCGCGTTTTCTTGGTGAAAAAGAATGCCACGGACGCCGCTCCTTGGGCGCTCGCTATCCAACTCCCCGAAAGCTTGAGGCAGACAAACTTCTCTATACCATTCAATAGTAACTGTTCTACGTCTTCTAGTGGATTTACTACTACTTGTCCACTGCGTCGAAAAAAACCGCTATCATTTTTTTATTAACGCTCCGACCGCGAACAACTTTTGTGGGCAAATCGTCTTCTTCAAACACCCATTGCGTGTATTGCTGCTTCGTGAGAGGATCGTAGCTATATCCAGCGCGAAGCAAGCTTCCTAACTTTAAGATGTTCATGCAGGATGGTAGAAACTGCCTGTGATCCAATGTTTAGTTCAGCCTGTATCTCTCGATGTGTAATATGTCTATTCTCTCGCAATAGCCACTCTACCCTGATGACGTTTTCATGAGTTACTGCAGTTGGTGGTCGGCCTGGGGTCTGGGGTCATCGTTTAAGTTCTCTCGACCATGTGTAAACTCACGAAACCAATAAGTAATTGTTGCTAACGCAGGAGCAGACTCCCCAAAAGCAACTTGTAAATTTTCTTGAGATTCCTTAAAGGTTAACCCTCGTTTATTATCATAGAAAATCATAGCACGAAAAGCTTTTCGTGAGACGTCCATTGTTGCAAACAAAAGAAGAGTGACAGATAATGTTTAAGCATAATTAAATAAATAAAACTACATATAGGTGGCCAGTGATTTTCACAAAGGAGGTTTGTGTTGAAATTAGCCGTCAATTCAAAATAGTTTCATGAAAGAAGAGGTTGTATGTATTATGTGGCTATCAATTTTCGGAACAACCTAGTATAATATCATTGGTTCTGTCTTTCTAAATTGTTACAGAATTGTCAAAACCGCGACATTTACTTTTACGACGTCTCGGCAGATAAGCTTGAAAAGTGTCTGTAGCGTCAGCATCATGATGCGTACCTGCGTACTCTTCTTCATTTCTGGCTGACTCTACTACGTGGTTCTAGTAATTTCTCAGTTTAGGCTTCAACTTTTGTGAAGATTGTTCATATACTGCTTCCTTCTTTTCTCTTATCTAACAATCTTCTGAGCCAGTACTAATCTGGGTTTCGCCCGCCACTGCTTGTCACTGACAACGTTTGTTGGGCCATGGAACACGAAGAACTCTGAACACTAGTCCTGTTGGACTTCCGTAATGCCTATAACTCTGTCGATTTCGATGCTCTTCTTTCGTAGATAAACGTTTCTACCTCTTCGCTTTCTTGGTTCGACTTCTACCTACGTGGCCGCATGCAGTTAGTCCGTCATGAAGATTCTAAAGCTGATTGGTGAGTTCTCACTGCAGGCTTGCCCCAAGGTGGTGTTCATTGCCTACTCCTTTTTTCCATAATCTATATGAACTCAGTTACTTGAGTAATTTCCTCTAATTTAATCTCTATGCAGAAGACTTGCAGCTCAACTGTCACTTTGAACTTGAAGAAATTGACCTAGCTATTGACTCATCAATGATGACCTCAACCGAATCATCTTTTGGTTTTGTTAACCCAAACAAATCCCAGGCCATCATCATTGCTAGCAGACACATGCTCAACTCAGCTTGCCGTCTTCAGCTGCCTTCTAAACAAACTTGAGCGCCTTCAACACTTTGCCATTTGCTTTATTTTCAGCATTCGTAAGTATGACCACGTCTCTAACTTTTGGAAGGCTCTCAAGTAGCTTCCAATACGTCTGTGCAGGAATCTTAGAATACTTTGTCCCCTCTTCAACATCCTTTACAATCCTTCTTATCCTTTTTGCCTCCAAGACCGTTTCGCCTTCTCTCATTCACCTGATTCTCCGTGTAGGTCCCATCTCAAATCCCTCCTTAAGTTCCCATCCCATCGCTCTGATTTCTCGTCTTATTCCTTTTCCGTAGGTACATGCCGTCCGTCTCTGGAATTCCGATGGCCGACTGAGATACGAAATTGTCGCACGATTATCAAAAAACGTGTGAAAGAATTTTGTCTTCTTTCCTTAGCACTGACCTCATTCTGTCTATCCCTTCACAATTATATTATTGTACTAAGTCAAAATTTTGTCAGATTATCTATACATAATTTTATTTGAAGATACACGAGAAAAGCACAAGAATGGCAGTTCTCAATGTGCTATCCTTTCACGGGCCGGCTGGAAGAAACTTCAATGTGAAATAAGCCGTGCCCTTGTACAATAATTGTGTCTATTCGTTTTTCCTGTAATATTGTGTGTGTACAAAATAAATAAATAAATATAAATAAGATAATATTATATATAATGCTGAAAATTTATCCCTTACCAAATGAGTTTACCAGTTTTCACTATAGTAAAAACTGGGAATGAAACATTTTTAATGAGTGTTCATGCAATGTTAAGCAAGGTAGGTATCAAAATGTCATCAAAATAAATCTTTTTCTGAACTTACTTGTTAAAAAGTTTTATGAATAGGTAAAAAAATAGGGAAGTCATCAAATAGAATGTCGGCAGAAAAAACAACTAAAACCACTTTACATTTCTTTAACAAGATTTAAAAGGACAAAGTTTACCAAACTGAGAACATATATTTTTTAGCTTCTTACTTAAGAGAATAGAATAGATAAATCTTAACATAATTCTGATTTATGCAAGTTTATGAGAAAAATTCAATTAGAACTGAAAAAGTTGTCTCAAAAGAAAAAATGAAACAAAAAAATTAACTCCATAACAATGAAGACAAATGGAAGAAATGCCGGACATGGTATATTCCCGCATAGCGAAATCATTATTAATAAAATAGACAATTTAAAATATTTGCACTGTTTAGGATGTAGGTATTTAGTAGCTAATTAAACTTATGCTTTAGTGGCACAATTGCCGTCGAGCAATCGCGTGTAATGAGCATTCGGCGTCGAATATTCAAGGAAAATAAATGTAAATTGAACAATTTATCATATAATTTTGTTGCTGCTGTATTTGCTGCACTTTTAGTAATCATTTCTCAAAGTAATTTTTATAACAGTAGGTATAGGAACTAACTGAATAATCGCAACAAAGGTCGTAGGATTACTTTGGTACCGCAGAATGCTGGTTACCAAAGTAATCCTTTCAAAATTCCATTGAAAATTTGCCTCACCGCACCGTTTGGTCCTTCCGATCGTTAGTATTGTGTAGAAGCTTGACTGATGATCGGATATTGAACTGTATTTAAATGTTTTACAGAATTTGATTAGATTTTTACGAAATTGATGTTTTGTTTCTTAATTTCTTAAAAAATCCAGTTATGAGGACAAAATTAATAATGAAGCAAATGGTGCATGTGTTTTTTTGCCTTTGGCAGAATGAATACGTATATTTTATTGAATAGATACGCAAGTATAATTTAATAAATTATACCGAAGTATATCATAAAACCATAACAAATCATACATATTATTACCATAAATAATCCCCTATTTCATGTGTTAACAATTATAATTTTCATGAATGGAATGATACTTATTTGTTATACTTGCTATTTAATAATATTAGTTTACTCGAACGTGGCAACACCGGTCGGTCTTTGACAGCTGTTGTCATTCCTAAAAAAAGAGGGAAGCTAACTTTGAGTCTTCCCGGTGAAAATAGTTGTGTTCGTTGTTATTAATTGTGATAATGTACAGAATCAAGAGTAAAGGAGTTTGTAAGCAGTATCCAGGTGTTTTACTTATGTTCTTTAAAAGTTCAGAAGTGCAATGAACCCGCGACAATGAACGTATGCCTACGCTCTAGGCCGTGTGCTTGGTAAGCTCGGATACATCGGTAAGTTTATTACATTTTATAGATAAATGAGTATTGCAGATTGTGTAGTGTTCTTTTCTGTGTGATAGTGTATTGTGAATATTGTGATCTCTTTCGATTCGAGGCAGGATACTTCACACTTCTGCGGTACCTAACATGAGCATTAACCAAGAGCATTGACGAAAGTCAAAATTAAGTATTTATATGTACGAATTCATTGAATAAATTATAAAAAATTACACTGACGAATTATGCAGTCACAGTCACCTTCATTGGAAACCTTGTTCATATCATAATTACTAAGATTATGAATACCTTAGGTAATAACAACAACATATACCTACATAACACTACTGTATACATTGTAATGTAAAGTGTAACACCTTTTATAAATTATGTGCATCATGTTAAAATAATCTTACCAACAAAATAATCCATTCCACTTGTTATTAGTTATTAAAACGGTGATTCAATGATAGATAAACTTATTTCAATCCAAATACCTAATGTTCATATTCCATATACAAGTACATCATTTATTTCCATTTAAAGTATTTCTTACAACACAAAAGAAGAGAAGTTTAGAAGTACTTACTCAAAAGCTATTATTAATTTTCACTTGGCTACTTATTGTACAAACCACTAAAAACTAATTCAATATTTATAAACACAAGTTGTTGTTAACTTCACCAATCATTAAATTGATAGAGTCATACACATGTTATGGGACAGGATGCTATTAAAATAGTAATAGCATCACAGTTAAATAAATTTACAAATTTATGTAGCTATTTAAGTATTCAATAACGTTGAACATGTAATAGTTTACACAATGAGAGGGTGTAGCAATTTAATAATTAAATTTAATACTGATAAGATAGACCACAAAACTGATTAAAATTATCACTTTCTAATTAAATGAGATCACCACTGTGTGGTGCTTAACTAGATTGCAATAAAAATGAACATGCACAATAAAAATTTATCAGATTGATCCGCTGAGTCAGCCCTGTTTGGTTTCATGGGGTATTATTTTATAGCTTATTCTTGGTAGTGAGCAAAAAAAAAAAATACAAAAAAAAGTTAAAGCTACTTTTAACAACCTAAACATTGTTGTGTTACCAGATCACAGCAGCTCTAGTTTTCAGGCAGGACGCTTTGTTTGATATATGGTAACTGTAATAATTAATTGATAATGTTTAAGGAAAGTATTAGTATTCCATCAAAAGGGTACAAATTAGCTTGTCTTTTCTAATATTTAATTTAATAGAATCCAACTCCATTTATTGATTTACTAAATAAATCTTAAATGGTATTAATGGTATACACCCAACACTGTTTAAGCCTATGTTTTTGTTTTTTTTTGTATGTTATGTATGAAGCAGAAAAAATTTAAAGTGGTAACATAAAATTATGTTCCGATTATTATTGAACGACTCAAGTGTAATTGAGTATTAAATGTTGTCATATTAATCGACAAGTAAAATAAGTGTGGGAGTTATTCATTTCATAGTATTGTGCTATTATAGCATTTATCAATTAATAGTTTTGACTAAACTATTACCACTGTTAACGTTAGTACTATAAAGTTTGTCTGGTCAACCGGCAACTTATTTTGTAGAAAAGGAGTGAAAATAAATACACTATTCTCAGTCATCACTGTTTGATGATTGTACATTACATTTCATAAGCATGTTATATGTGTATGTGGTTCAGAGAGAAATTGATGTGTGTGTAGTGTTATCTGCAGTATTAATAAATTCAACAAAAGGTATAAGTCTTGTTAATTATTTGAGTTATTTACAACAAATAATGCTACTACGTTGACTACCTGTTTGGGCGAGCTGAAATTTTGACGACTTGTTTGGCGCAGTGGTGCTGAACACGCCTTCTGCGCTGGAGGTCCCGGTTGCGGTCCCTAGATGGAACGAGTGTTTGTGTGCATGAGCGTGCCTATTTGTCTTAGCCTGAGTGTTTATTGTGTGTATTATGTATGTGTTTGCAAGAGGAAAGTACAAGGGTGTGTTTGTCACCAAACAAAACTTGACGAGGCCGCGAGGGCTAGATAATTGGTGTGACTGTATGCAATTATTATTATTTAAACAGCAGCTATTTATGCTTCACAGTGAATGAATTCTAAATAGTTTTATTGATTTTGCATCTGTCTATCTGATTATGCTTATTGCAGTGTTAATAATTATGTAAGCATAATAGTAAGTGCCATTCAGCATTAGCACATTTTTGATAAAGTATTCTTCTTCTTATTGTGTGATGATTGTGGGCCGCCTATGGTGCTTCCGACTTAGCCTGTTATCAGATGACAACAGTATGTGAATGGGTTAATTCTGTGAACCATATTTTGTAACGTACGTAAAAAAAAAAAAATTGACAATAACAAACTCTTTCCCGAGCAGAGATACCATCTGTCGGGATAGGAGCGGAACCGCGGACATGTCCGGGATTCTAGACCTTTGTCTTGGAATTATAAGCTGAGTCTGTTATGATGTGGCAATATCTACCATACCACTTGAAAAGGTTAAAGTTGGTATTTTGTGTTATTGAAGTGTCTGGGCTGATCATGATAAGTTCGTCATTTTTGACTGCACTTTCTAGCAGTTTCGATGTGAACCCACATCCAGGAAACCACCGCTATCACACAAATCGCCATGTAGGTAAAGTGTTCAACATGTCGCGATTAGTCTGCTTAATGCGACATTTTACGGTACCTACATACCTATGTAAATTATTTGTAAACTGTCATAGTAGATACAGTCCGAATAACGTAACTGCTACAATATATTATTATAAAAAACTGTATATTGGCAGGATGTAAACGGCAGCTGAAGCACTAATTAAATAGTCTATTATATTCTGATAAACGTAAAAGGCCACATTTTACAGATTAGAGCGATGAAGTGCTGTTGTAAGCAGGCCTACATTAAAGCGGGGTTACGCTAGTATATTTAACAAACAGCTATCGATAAAAGCATTAGTTAGCGCTAAAGCAGGATTCATGGCTCAAGTTCGACTATAAAGAAATCAACGAAACGGTCACAAGATCGAGTACATATCGTTAACTTGTTGTTGTTGATGTTTTGAAAAAATTATTTAGCAAGAGATTGGGTAAAGTATATACGAACTGTTCGATTGTTACATTAACAGTTTGTGTTTGGTAGCGTTGTACCGTGCCGAGTGTAGTCCTATTAGTACCTAGTACGTTTACTACTTATTCGATTGATCTCGAGCGCGTAATATCAAAAGCTCGAACACCTCCGTACTGTACTGTACCGCCTAGGTGTACTGTTGGAAGCAGATGATAAAATCGGCCAATTAAGTTTAATCTTAATGTTCGAGGAAGCCTCCTCTGCACATACACACTGACAAAAGGAGATGAGCCTATTGGTCGATCAGTCGAGTCGGTCGCTTGCTTAATCCACTAAAATGCAAAATCCTACTTATATTCCAATGTAAGGGTTTGGTTGGATGTTTAGATGTTTAGAAGTTTGTTACTTGATCACATTGGATGAATTTTGGCATCCGGATGCTTGTAGCCTGTACAAGTTGTCTCGATGTTTCCAGGGGAGCAAGGGACACGCTGGACGCGGGTTAACCCGCCGACTGAATAGTTAAATACACTAAGCGTTAACACTACAGTCTACATTACAGTAGTAGTGGAGTTACAAATCGCGTAGTAACATTAACCCTGACGAAAAGGCATAACATCTAGAAGAAAAAAAATCTTTTCTTTACTAAATGATATGACACGAACTTTACATACACTGAGAATGTAATCATATATTTATTATCCTTTTGATAACTTAATTATATTAGTTGTTTAAATTTTTAGTATGACGATCTAAGGAAATTTCAATAACTCGCATGCAATTTAATTGCATTAGATTGCGAATTGAATCATTGTTATTTATACGGTCAACAACAGATACGGATTTTTAGAACCGTCGAGTTCTTCGACTATGCACTTTAAACATAAGCCGTCGAGTTCAGAATAGTAAGTAGAAGTTTGACATTTTCTATAGGCAGTCGTTGCCATTGACTGTACTTGGCAATAGTTACACGTCGACTGTATCGACTGAGTATACTTGTAGTCCAAACCTATATATGCCGATATATTTGTTGATACCATTGATTGCAAGGGAACATAATTATCACTTGTATTATGACGAACAAGATACTCTAATGAATCTAAGCACTGTGGTACATTTCATGAATAGCAGGTGCAATCATATGAAAACAACCATTTCGTTGAATGAAAATGAATGAAAAGTAGTAAATAGTGAATGGCGTCATTTGTAGACTTAACTAGATTTGAGGACATTTGTACTCTGATTTGAGAACTTTTTGAATTTAATTAAACTAAACATATCTGTACATTAGCCTGAAGGATTACATTTTCCCCGTGTGAGATTATTACGGTTCTATTAGATGCGTCGGATATGAATACCGAAGCTTTAGTTGACTTTCAGCTATCCTAGCAATATTGGTGAACGAATTATTATTATTATTAACTAAATACGTGTCGTGATGACTGAGATAAATGAGTGTCCTTTTTGCTGAAAACACCCTAGCTAGTATTTATAGTGTTCAGCCTATTGTGAACAGGAATCGTTCACGGTTGTTGGGTTAATTTCAGAACTGTTAATTGGCACAAAGAATAAACCGCAGAACAGTAAAAGGTACTGATGAAAATGCAGATTAATTTTAGTGAAGTAATACATTTATGGAATTTAAGATTAGTGAGTTGAGTAACACTACATATTAATTCTATTCTTTCTCTCAGGACCATTTTGAAAATCGCAACATGATATTTGTGTGGCTTGAGAGCTTGGGACTGCAGCTCCTCGTGTGGGCAAGCGCATGGTGGATGAGCATCTGGAAACTGAAGTTCCTCGCGTGGCCAACGGGTATCGGCTGCGTGACTTGGGACCGTAGCGACCGTGTGGTGAGTGCGTGGCTTGAACCCGTAGCTCCTTGCGTGGGCAGGCGGTAATTAAATGAGATGGGGTCGTAGCTCCTGGTGTGGGCAAGCGGCAAGTCAATGGAATAAGGCCGAAGCTCATGGTTCGGGCAAGCGGCAAATCAATGGTAAAAGGCCGAAGCCCATGGTGCGGGCAAGCGGTAGGCCGAAGCTCCTGGTGTGGGCAAGCGGCGAACGATATTTTTAGGTTGTAGCCCTTGAGTGGGCAAGCGTCGTCGTCGTCGTCGTCGTCTCAGCCACATGACACCCACTGCTGGGTATAAGCCTCCCCCAAGGATCTCCACAACGATCAGTCCTGCGCAGTCCGCATCCAGCGGCTTCCCGCGACCTTCACCAGATCGTCGGTCCACCTTGTCGGTAGTTGATTCTAATTCTAGCGCCAGTTCAGCATAAGAGAAATTCAAAACTAAGGCTATACGACCTCATGGAATAAAAAAAACCACAGCAAACCCTAGCCATACTTTACGAAGGCACGCAATGGTGGCTCATTATAATTATTATTAGCAATAACCAAGAACCGATTACATCAATGAAGACTACCTGGGACACTGCATCGGAAGACGAGAATCACCCCAAGAAATGAGGAACACCATTAGGATGCTAACTACCAGAGCAAAGTAATCTTAAAACTTCATATACCGTCGTCTGCGGATTTATGATCCGACCTACATATCTGCAAACTGCATCTGGTTTGACTTGTACGCAGATAGGTTCCCGCACAGAGACTGCCAATCAGCCAGAGTCGTACGTCAGTGCTCGACTCGGTAACGATAGCAAGACTTTCAGCTCGGCGGGTCACACCAGATGTATGTGTGATGTGTGGGTGGTGGGTCTACATGATAAGGAGATGATCGTTCTTTTGAGAAAAAAAAGTAGCCGGTCCCTTCTATTAAGATCCACAAAATGTTACTGAACTGCCTTTGTATAACTTTAATTAAATCACATGTCAAAAAGACAATTCTATTCGAAGTTTGCAGTATACTACCTATTGATTTACCATGGGAGTCGAGAGCGCCACTCACTTGTCGCCTTAATATGGTACTAGGTCTATTACAACCGCAAAACTATTATGTTGATAGAACACTTGATAGCATGTTTGTTAATCAGCCTCCTACAAAACGTTAGATCTAAAAATGTCAAAACTATATTTAAAAATAATGTGAGAAAACATTTTCTGGATAACATAGAAATATTAAGTTAAACACCTATTGTTAAATACACATACTTTTATAAAATAATATTATTAATACCTTATAAGTTCTTTAAGTTTGAGACCAAAAATATATTTATTTAAAAGTAAGACTGATATCATCGATTCACAATTTTAATTTTAACATTTACTCGATTTAAGTTAAATACATACATACTTGTAAACTAAACCTTGATAAATCCAACTAAGTTATTTATATTATAACTAAGTTATTACAACAACCAAGTTATTAATATTGTATCGAGACTCCAGATTCTACAGTCGACTATGTAAATAGTTTTGTAGGGCAAATGAAAATTGTATGATACCTGTGTACTTAATAATAATAAATAAATAATCACATAAAGTATACGAATATTCATAACTTATAAGAATATATATTATGACGATGTTGGTTAGCAATTAGCATTTAGATTTGAGCGACAGTTATTAATTAGTAAACCTAAGTAGAACTCGATCAACATTTAAATTATATTTCATTCGCTAATAACTTAAATACTCTGTTACATTACATTACTACATTAATGTAAAATAATTATAGAAAGCTAATGACTGCATTTTGTTTGTATTTCATCCATTTATGTAAATACCTTAATTTGATGAATACGATTCTATATAATGAGTGCGGTGTAACTTAATATTAGAGTGCAGGTCTAGGTTATTATGTAATCCCATAAAATTGTACCATGTCGATAAACTGTTATCTTACCCTAATAAATATTATTAAGTATATAATAAATTAATATAATTATATAAAAATAATTGGAGTTCTTGCAGATAACATGTTAGTTATTTATAAAGTGTTAAAAAGCAAAAGTTGAGACAAGTCACTTTATTACAAAGATTATTTAAAAGAACGCAATGCAGTAATGTGATTTGCAACTTATAACATAGTTTCTTAAAAAGGGAAAATCTTCTAAGAAATTAGTATGTATGACATATATTTTGTCGTCTTTTTAGTCTTTAGAAAATATGACGTTTTATAATAGGTATATTTACTTTACTTAAAACGAATGTGGTCATTCGTAGTGGTTGGATGGCCGAGAGTTAAACTGAATTTTAAAGTCATAGAAAACTAATTTGACTACTATTGTTCAATATTATTACATATCACTATCAATTAAATTATAATATTGTCGGTATAAGATAGTGTTTTCGACAGTTATTAGTTAAATTGGTTAATTTTGATTAAGTATATCTACTTAGTTAATAAGTGATTATTATGTAAAATTAGATTTATATTCAGTTAATTGTTATATATATAATTTTATTTCCCATTGGCCAAGAGTTAAATTGAATCTTTAACTCAAACAAAACTAATTTGACTACTATTGTTCAATATTTTATACCACTGTCAAATAAATTATAGTATTGTAGGTATAGGATAGTGTTTTCGACAGTTATTTATTACGTTGGTTAATTTTGATAAAGTACATCTACTTAATTAATAAGTGATTATTATTATGAAGAAGAAATTATTAAGTAATATTAGATTTATATTCAGTTAATGGTTATAATTTTATTTTCCATTTATAATCTAGTTCAAAATCAGTGTACGTTGAGTTAGTAATTGTTATTAATGTATTTTATGATTAATGTTTTCTATTTCATCTTGCTAACGAATTTAATTTGAATGTATATATTAAACTTATTTGCTTTATGATTGAAGTATGTACTCAGTGGCATATGCATCATCAGAATCATACAATTGTTGTGATATTTGAATGTACTACCTAGTGGTTGTGTTGATGCATGCCTGCTGGTGCAACTTTATGAATAAATAGGTAAATTAAATTTATATAAATAATAAGATAATGCATTGCCTGCTTTAAATTGGATAATTATTTTTCAATTTAATACCTAGTTCAATACCGTAATGTGAAATTGTCATTAATGTGAAATTCCACTGTTCTGTTAAAAACTCCGATATTTAGGATAAATTTTATTTGTGTCTGGGACAGACACACTATCAGGATGGCCGACTGTTAACAATTATAATTTTCATGAATGGAATGATACTTATTTGTTATACTTGCTATTTAATAATATTAGTTTACTCGAACGTGGCAACACCGGTCGGTCTTTGACAGCTGTTGTCATTCCTAAAAAAAGAGGGAAGCTAACTTTGAGTCTTCCCGGTGAAAATAGTTGTGTTCGTTGTTATTAATTGTGATAATGTACAGAATCAAGAGTAAAGGAGTTTGTAAGCAGTATCCAGGTGTTTTACTTATGTTCTTTAAAACATGATATTTTTCATAGAAAGAAACTTTTTTTTTTTGTTTCCGAAGAGTATATACAACGAAAACGACCAAATGCCAATTGTCTAACAGGAACATACCACATGAAGTGTATGTGAAACAACAAGAAGCCAGGCCCTCGATGTTTTTACCGAAAAGGGTTCTTTGTTCTAGTGATTGCATTGTTTTAACCTAAAACAAAGACGCTTTTGAAGAATGTACACATTTGAAAATAACAATGAAATTCACTTTAATAACTTGGTTCCAATGGCGAACTCATAAGCCTATAGTAGTATCTTTGTCACTGTCCTACTAGCGTCTTATAATCATATATATGACAGATAAATCATACATTTATCTGTCATGTTGAACAGTAGCATGTACTATTACAGTCTGTTTTTGTAAAGCTTCATACAAACTGACGCGAATCGCTGCGATTCGCTCGCTCGCTTAGCCGTTCACTCACTCTGACGCGAATCTCGCGCGTCAAGGAAGGTTGGTCATTTCAAAATTACCGAAAATTATACGATTTCGATTATTTGTATGAACAGATGATATTTTTTCGTGACCTTATTTTTTATTTTACTGTAGGAGATGATGGCAATTTTTTAATTTCCCCAAATCTTATTTTATTGTCCCTCAAAATGATACGATTTCAATGATTTGTATGATGATATTTTTTTACCATACAGCGTTTTTTGTTTTCTCCAAAATTATTTTTTTTGTGTGAAAAAACGATTTCATATTTTTCCCACACAATCCATCTTTTCCCTAAATGGGAAAAAGCAATCCTAATCTGGGAACTCTGGTGCCGCATACATTTCGCTGCATCTGTTGGTATCGCTCGCGCCAGAATGAACACGCTCATACAAGTTCGTTGGCGACAACCGGGATTCGCCTAAGTGTGTCTGAAGCTTTTTTTAAACTCACTTTCGAAAATACTGGAAATGTGTAAAACGCGTTGGATAAAACAGTAGCGAGGATGATCGTCTATTATCCCTGTGAAATCTACCTTCGGCTGAATATTTGGCATTTAATAATTAGATGTTAACTGAACCGACTTTTACTAACCAACATTTTCTATAAACTTTTGAATCGTTTTGATAAAGTATTTTCTCGAAGAAATTTCTAGATATAAATTATGTTCTACATCATTCAATCGGGCCTTTTACCCGTGTGCCTAATGGCGTGTATCGACAGGGGCGTGCATCGTGCATTCCATAGGCAATTAGTTAGTGCCTACCTCAATTTAAAACCTAAATAAATATGTTAAAGTCGATTTAGTTTAATTAGTGTTTGTTATTCAATAACCAAACTTCTATTCAACTTATGCTAAAACTTTATACGTACGGTAGGCAGTCTCCAAATGGCATATTCGAAGCAAGCAGCGTTTCATACAACATGTTTAGAAAAAGTCGGTATTGGTCAAAATATAATGTGGCCAGGGCAAGAAGAGCGCTATTTGTATCGGTGACGTTCTAAAACTTAAACGTCCAGAGTAAATCAGTGTAAGGTAAGCAAGCTTAACTGCTGAACGAATTTTGTCACGAATTATTTTGTTGCGGAGTTATTTTAAAACTTTAAACGATATCAAGAGCAATTTTGTTGAAAATTAAATTTTTAGATGAATAACGTATTTATTTAGATAGGAATTAATATTATGTTTATGAAAACAGCTTCGCAAATAATGCATTAGTTTAGAACAAATTTTATCATCACTAAATAGTTTTAGTGAGTCAACCTTAAAACATAGACATATGCTGTTACGGATTTTTTTAGAACTTATAATGGACAACAATATCATTACTTTTACGTAATAGTACAATACATGATTTTTACATTACTTTAGCCGTTTACTCAGCGTTCTGTTATGAGCCTCGAATAGATTAGGAATCATCGGAAAAAATAATATTTGATTTTCAAAACAGCCGTCTGGGAAGGATAATGGAGCGAGACTGATCTAATGTATGGATGCATGGGACAGCTATGAGTGGGAATGATTGGTAAGCAAAATAGGGATATGTGGTGTACATTTACTATCTCTAACAGTACGCAACGGAAGCTTCCAGAATTAATATTTTTTCCCCCGTTTTTGCAAAAATGTTTATTAATTCGCAGCAATGGAGACCCACTCTTACTACAAGTAGAACTGAATAGATTTGCTCTTTGGTGTGATTCCAACAAAATATCCCTAATCATAGATAAATGTAAACACATCCGATTCACATCCCCAATATATTACATTAATGGAAATTGTCTAGAAGAAGTTGACTCGATTCGCGATTTCGGAGTAGTGTTGGATAAAAAAACTTTTGTTTCACAATCACATTGTTACAAAATGCTTTCAAATGTTAGGTTTTGTAATGCGCAATGCAAAGTATTTTAAGAACAACTCTATCAAGATCTTGTTATACACATCATTGGTGCGATCTAGGCTCGAATATTGTAGTCAGGTATGGATTCCTCAATAGTGTGTTCATGTTAAGCGTCATCAGAAGCGTTTCATGTGTCATCTTTCTTATCAGACGCGAAAAGCAAAACAGTTGCCGTCAGACGAGGATCGTCTCATATATTTTAAACTAGTTGCTTTAAAACAGCGAAGGTTGTTGTTGGATCACATGCTTTTGCATAAGATAATAAATGGAGCAGTTGATTGTCCATATCTCTTAGGTTTAATTAATTTTAACGCCCCGTATAATCTTCCCCACCTTAGCAGATACGTCCTTCTAAATAAAGCGCAATAAAAGTAACCTAGGTCACCATGCTCCTATGAACAGATTGCAGAGACACTATAATATTCTGCACAAACAGAATGCTTGTGACGTCGACATTTTTAATGATAAGCCACCACAATATAGGAAACGAATTTTATCATCTTTCACGGTCGAATCTGCATAATTCTCGCCTTGTACCCGTATATTGTTTATATTGTATGTTGTTTAATCATCTGTTATTATTTAGTGTTTGAATTTAGATCAATATTCATATCTTTCAGTTTATTGTTTTTAGATTTAATTAACTAAAGTAATTACTTTACTTTAGTTAGTTAAAAAGCGAATTCGCTTTTTTTGAAGTAGTCCATTATGCATGTCGTGGCGACCTATGTGGTGGAACATGATTTAGTTGAAGTCTCAATTCGCATGTTAATAAACGTAGTATGTATTCAGTCTATGTTTCGTTGGTTGTCCTATTTAATAAAATAAAATAAACAAAAATTAATGCTTCACTCCTATTTCTCGTAGCGTGATATTATACAGGGTGGAAAAAAGGCGGTCATTGGAGGCAAGTACCCTAAATTTTAATATGAGAAAATTTTACTCAAAGGAAAAATTCCTTCATTCTCAAAAATAAATTAAACTGCATTCAAAGATTTTTGAAAAATAATTTACCTGCACCGCGAATTGAACCGGTGGAATGAGAAAAAAAAACATCGTGTTCTTTTATAGTACCAATCGATAGTGTTAATCATAATGATCAATTTAGTGTGTGAAGAATAGTATCTAAATTAAAAACAACTCTTAAAAAAACCTATTTAAAACCTTATTCATCGATTGAACTCGCGTCTTGTTGCATTTAGTGTGGAAGTATGGGCAATATTAGTAAAAAAGTCAATAACCTAATAATTAAAATCAGTGTATTAAAATAATATAGTTCATATTTCGAGCTACTAAGTAAGTTAAAGAAACTTTATTCACTATTGTAGTTAGTGTGAGTAAGAGGTAAGTAGAATAATGTATTGAATTATGTTATCTTTTATATTTCCTGACTTTGTCTCTATATAAAGACATTAAGTTACTTAAGCTAAATTGATCTTTACACTTTTAACACAAACGATCGAGTACCATAAAAGTACACGATGTTTTTTTTCTCAAACAAGTGAGTTTGATTCCCAGTGAAGGTATGTAATTTTAAAAAAAATCTTTTAATGCAGTTTAACTTATTTTTGAACATAAAGGAATGTTTCCAATGGGTAAAATTTGCTTATATCAATATTTAGGGTACTTTTCCTCCAGTGACCGTCTCTTTGCCCATCCTGTATATAGCTTACAACCTTTCTCGATAAATGGAATATCCAACACATAAAGATTTTTTCAATTCCAACTTGTAGTTCCTGAGATTAGCATGCTCAAAGGCCTCACGAGTAAGCCTCGCAATTACGATACAAGTCAGCCATTACATCACCACTTAAGGTTAACAATATATCATAAGGTCCTTGTCAAAAACATTTACATTGAAAGTTAAAGGATTCGAAACACATACCTAAATGTTCTGGAACTTGGGAATGAACAATCCCTAGCGTAGTACTACTTGTCCGAACTTGTAAAACTTAGCCTTAGGTCTCAGAAACTTGGTTTCATTTCGGTTTCATACTGAAAGCTAAATATTCAAAGCTCCGTTCACTAAGCGTGTCCTGCGATTCGCAAAAGTCACCTGCTTTGTGGTTTGTTTTAGCGCTTAATAAGAAATATTTAAAAAAAAATCCTAGTGGAATTTCAGAAAATTGGTGTTATTTATAAACGTTAGTGTAATGACTCTTTTTAAATTAGTAGTTTTCTGTGTTGAAAACTGGCAACATTAGGCAGCCCCACCACCGTTTTCTACCGATAGGTGGAGTGGGGTGGTGGGGATGAGGCCAGGTAAGCTGGTTTTCGGGACGGAGAATTCATTCTTTTTCGAAGCACTGAGCAGTGAAGATATCTAAAATAGTAACTGTATCAAGGTGTGTCGTTCTTGAATAAAAGAAGATTAAATCTGGAGTCTGAGTTTTATTAAATTAGTAAAATAAGAAATACCCGCATTTTCTTCTATATTTTATAATTTACTAGCTTCCAGTTCCCGTAGGTATATCGGGATAAAAAGTAGCCTATGTGTTAGTCAACTACTTGAAGTCCCTATGTACTAAATTTCATTCAAATCCGTTCAGTAGTTTTTCCGTGAAAACGTAACAAACAAACAAATAACCAAACTGTCACGTGACTGACTGTTTGGGTATTCAATACAATTTAAGTATGTATCAACAAAAACATAATATTTAAGTATGTTTATCCGTTATCTATTATCTAGTATCTACAATACAAGTTCTTAATGAAACTTCAATTGGGCTAGATAATTGGTGTGGTTGTATGAAATTTATTATTTATTATCGTCGTCTCAACCACATAACACCCACTGCTGGGTATAGGCCTCCCTCAAAAGGGGGGATTTGCCATAATCGCCACGCTTGGCAGGCGGGTTGGCGATCGCAGTATGGCCAAGTTTGTAGGAGACGCTGCTGCCCGTCTCCTGAAGGCTGAGTCCCTTTGTCGCCTTTTACGACACCCACGGGATGAGAGGGGGTAGTGCTATTCTAAGCTGATGCTACACAGCTTTATTTATTATATTACAAGCTTACTCGTATTCGTAATACGAAATAGCATGGTAAAATTGAAACAAAACTGCGCTAAGAGATGGCGGTAGGCGTGCTTCAAAGCCATCAAAAACTGTTGCATCGAGTTTCAAAAAATTTTAAGTAGGCATTGGACAAAAACCACTAATACAAATGGTTCCAATCCGAAGGCAATAAATGTTAAAGCCATGTTGTACTTGAAGGTAAAAGCGATAAATTCCTGGCATGGTATTTCTCTACCTCTACAGTAGGTACAGTAATTGTACTATTTTTTTATAATATGCTGAATATTTTCAAACACGAATTTATCGCTTGACATTAAGTTTCAAATGATGTAATATTATAGTTTTCTAATAAATGGTAAATGTCTCATAAGAAATACTTCAAAACTAGTGTAAAGTCTAGATTCTTATGTGGAATAATTGAAAATCGGATAAGATATTCGTCTTACAATAATGTACTATAGCGTTAAGTACATAGAGACGAGTTTTATCAAATTGAAGTCACCCACGTCAATGGCAAACACAATTAACGAGAGTCATCCTACGGGATTTTAGTTTTTTGCGTAACTTTTAAAGGTTATTGGTTGCTTCATTAATACTATCATCATTAATATTCCTTATCATGTTTTATTACATTACAATTTTGTCTAAAACAACGTAATTATACGTACATCTTATGTTTTGGCGCGCACTGTTCATTGAAATAATACAACTTTTACGGATATCAAACGCGCTATATTTCCACGAACTAAGTTGTAATTGTCCTGTTTCGGCACCTTTACAGCTGCCGTGACCACGGCAGCTGTAAAGGTGCCGAAACGAAAATCCGCCGGAAATCAAAAAACCCCTAAAAAATCTATAGATACGGACAATTACAACTTAGTTCGTGGAAATATAGCGCGTTTGATATCCGTAAAAGTTGGTTTATTTCAACAACGTAATTATTATTATATATAAAGCAACCACTACCTGAAGTAATTTTTTTATTTATTTATCTTTACTAGTAGTACCTATGTATGTATTTACTACTTGCAGAAGTGGAGGCTATGTATGAGGACATCTGTAGAGCCATGCATAGATACAAAACCCACTACACCGTTGTGATGGGGGACTTCAATGCGAAGTTGGGGAAACGTTGCGGTGACGAGTTGAGAGTGGGGCAATATGGAGTTGGAGAACGGAATGCCAGAGGCCAGATGCTGGCCGACTTTATGGAGAGGGAGGAGCTCTTTATGATGAACTCCTTCTTCAAAAAGCCGGAAAGCCGAAAGTGGACCTGGATCAGTCCGGACGGTACAGTAAAAAATGAGATAGATTTTATCATGTCGACGAGGAAGCAGATATTCAATGATGTTACTGTGATCAACACCGTTAAGACGGGAAGCGATCACCGATTAGTACGTGGCACATTGAATATCAACGTAAAGCTAGAAAGATCGAGAATGACAAAATCTACGCTCCGTCCATTACCGGCCCATATCCAAAACCCCGAGAGCTTTCAACTCGAGCTCAAAAACCGCTTCGAAGCCCTTGAGAACAGCATAGATGTGGACGATTTACACAACATGGTGGTGGACACTGTCCGTACGGTAGGGTCTAGGTTCTTTAAGATCCGCCGTACCAAGTTAAAGAAACTCTCCGACTACACACTCCTACTCATGGATCAGAGACGTGAAATGAGGCTTCAGAACTCAGCGGATGCTCATCGTTATCGGCAGCTAAATAGGCAGATCTCCAAGTCTTTGACAAGCGACCTTCGCCAATTTAATACGAATTGTATTAAAGAGGCTATCGAGCGTAACAAAGGCTCCAAAGTGTTCGCGAGAGATCTGTCTATTGGGCAAAGCCAGATGACGAAGCTGAAAACTGACGATGGTCGCATCATTTCTACGAAACCTGAAATCCTGAGTGAGATCGAGAGTGTCTATGGGCAGCTATATTCTACGCAGACACCTGTTGAAAGCAAGGCTAAAGACCCCAGAGCCAAGCTTACCCGACACTTCACCGAAGATATCCCGGACGTCAGCTTGTACGCGATTAGTATGGCTCTCAAGCAACTAAAAAACAACAAGGCTGCGGGCGATGATGGAATTACTGCGGAACTTCTGAGAGCGGGCGGTAAGCCGATACTCAAAGTCCTCCAGAAGCTGTTCAATTCCGTTATCGTCGAGGGCAAAAGTAAGTGAGGTGATTTTGTTCTTTAAAAAGGGTGACAAGACCCGGTTAAAGAACTTCAGACCCATCTCACTTCTAAGCCATGTTTATAAGTTGTTTTCGAGAGTCATCACGAATCGTCTTGCTCGCAGACTCGACGACTTCCAACCAACAAGCCGGGTTCCGAAAAGGCTTCAGCACCATAGACCACATCCATACGCTGCGGCACGTTATACAGAAGACCGAAGAGTATAATCTGCCACTTTGCTTGGCGATCGTGGACTATGAGAAAGCCTTTGATTCGATTGACACCTGGGCGGTGCTGCAGTCTCTCCAGAGGTGCCAAGTGGACTATAGGTATATAGAGGTGTTAAGGTACTTATACGAACATGCCACCATGTCGGTCCGATTACAGAACCAGAGCACAAATTCCATCCAACTGCAGCGAGGTGTGAGACAGGGAGACGTCATTTCTCTGAAACTGTTCACGGCTGCGTTGGAGGACATCTTTAAGCTTTTGGACTGAAAAGGACGCGGCATCAACATAAATGGCCAGTATCTGACACACCTTCGTTTTGCCGATGATAGGGTCCTTATGGCTGAGACCCTGGAGGACCTGAACACAATGCTCGAAGATCTCCGTAGTGCTTCCCAAAGAGTGGGTCTTAGGATGAACATGGATAAGACGAAAATTATGTCGAATTCCTATGTCATACCCACTACAGTTCACGTTGGGAACACTACACTCGAAGTTGTTGACTATTACGTTAACCTTGGACAGACAATCCAGTTAGGTAAGTCCAACTTTGAGAAAGAGATCTCTCGTCGAATCCAACTCGGATGGGCAGCATTCGGGAAGCTCCGTAAAATCTTCGCGTCCAACTTACCTCAGTGTCTCAAGACGAAAGTCTACGACCAGTGTGTGTTGCCAGTGATGATTTACGGCAATGAAACGTGGTCGCTAACTATGGTTCTGATAAGAATGCTCAAGGTCACCCAGCGTGCAATGGAGAGGGCTATGCTCGGCGTTTCCCTACGTGATGGAATCAGAAATGAGGAGATCCGTAGGAGAACTAAAGTAACTGACATCGCTCGAAGGATTGCTCAGCTGAAGTGGCAGTGGGCGGGACACATAGCAAGAAGAACCGATGGCCGTTGGGGCGGAGAGGTTCTGGAATGGCGACCGCGTACCGGACGACGCTCCGTGGGTAGGCCCCCCACAAGGTGGACCGACGATCTGGTGAAGGTCGCGGGAAGCCGCTGGATGCGGGCAGCGCAGGACCGATCGTCGTAGAGATCCTTGGGGGAGGCCTATACCCAGCAGTGGGTGTCATGTGGCTGAGACGACGACGACGACCTACCCTATAGCACAATTTATCACACAAAATACACCTAGCTAAAAATATGTAGGTACACTGCTATTTCGCACCAGTTTTCATATAACGCGGATCTACCTACCAAGCAAACTCTTCTACCTACCTAACTATCACTATTAATTGACCACGAGGTCCGAAATACCTAGCCCAGACCATGGCATCAATCTCATTTCCATTTTGGCATAAAAACAAAACAGAAACACTCCAAACAGCAAGCGATTTCATTAAATACAAATACTAGACTTTGCTATTATCTAATGAAATAGAAGTAAGTAACCATGGTAGAATATAAATAAAATCCTGACGGAATGCCGGCATTATTCCAACAGGATCTCATCATTGCATAAAATAAAATTTCAATAACCAAAAGAGAATCAAAAGAAAATCGCTTACCGAACAGAATTTTCAGGAATAATCTAGAGCTATGTACCTTAGAACGCGCCGATGGTGGTCGACCAGCAGAGTTCCCGCGCCGCTTGGAGTCAGAGGAAAAACTTTTCATTCTACCCGAACTAGTCTTCTTATACCCTTGAAAATCCTCACCCCCACCCCCTTTTCCTGTGGAAAGTTCTAGAATCGTGTCTCTCGCTCTTCTACCCTATATGGTCTTATCTGTCCTAATAGGGTTGCCTACTTCTTCTACAAGGTCCATTGTAGACGACACATTTATTTTCAATAACCGATTTCCCATATGAAAGATTATTTATTGTCCTTTATTAATCTGCTTGACAAACACACGCTTTGACGATATTTTTAATTATGATGGTTAAACATTAGCAATAAAATAATAAAGACCGTTTTCATACAAAAAACCGAAACAAAGGAAGTCACGTCACGGTCAACACAACTTAATGTAAATAGTATAGTCCACTTATACCGTGAAACCCCACAAACACATTACGTAGACTAATGCGTTCACATCACAATATCTAATATCCATATTCATCTTTCAAAACCTCTAACATAATGTGTAGTGTACCTAATAATAAAAAGTTCTCGCGCCCTACACTTTCATTATGCTTGCACTCTGAATTGTCATGTTATCATATTCGATGCATATTTTTAGGAAACGTAGAATATCAGTGTAAAGCCTCCCTTCAATATTGTAGATCATTATTAATCGACAACCCTAGTATTTATTTTCTCATTCCATCCTCTTTTTAATCTAAAAGTCACGAACGCACTATAAATATTTTAATGGCATCAGTCTGTTATGAATAATTTAAAATTGTACCTTATTTAAATTTAATGTTCTTTTATAATATTTTAAACACTTAATTTTGCCTATATAAACTCATTTGCAAAAAAAACGGGCACCTAAGCAATGAACCATTTCAAATGTTAATATTGCTTTGTTTGATAATTATAGGTAGTTTTATCCTCACAATTTGGTAAATTAATAAGAAAATAATCGTTTTCATCAGTATTTCATAAAATTTAGATACAATTTATGGGAAATAATGCTAAACCTCGCTAGTAGTGTATGTTCGCTAGTAGTGCATTATACTCATGAAGTAAAAATAAAA
This sequence comes from Chrysoteuchia culmella, assembly GCA_910589605.1. Classification (NCBI taxonomy): domain Eukaryota; kingdom Metazoa; phylum Arthropoda; class Insecta; order Lepidoptera; family Crambidae; genus Chrysoteuchia; species Chrysoteuchia culmella. Next base: position 17,728,002 of record OU342655.1, on the reverse strand, counting down.
AAGTTTTTTGTTTGTTTTTCTTAAATAAAGTAAAAGCAGATAAATGTTTAGTATCGAGTGTGACCCCCTCTAGCTAAAATCACAGCTTGAATTCGTCTGGGCATGCTAGCGAGTATATCCCGGATACTTGCTTGCGGAATACGTTCCCAATCCGCAGTAATCACATTCTTCAGCTCTCTGATGGTCTGCGGAGCCGGTTGTACTGATCTCACACGCCGTTTCAGAACGTCCCAGACATGCTCTATGGGATTGAGGTCGGGACGTCGGGACTTCGGCCAATCCAAACGACGAATGCCGACCTCTTGCACATACGCATTAACATCGCGGGATCGGTGGGCGCGAGCATTGTCGTCCATAAAAATCGAGTCTTCACCTAGAGCGGCCAATGCGGGTTATGCATGAGGAATTAGAACAGTCAGTGAGCCGTTTTCAATGAAGACTAACTCTGTACGATCCATTGAATTTATTCCTGCCCAAAACATAACAGAGCCCCCACCATAAGGTGTGATTTCTTCGAAACATGCCTCTGCAAAGTGTTCTCCTTGTCTTCTTAGCACTCGCCGACGTCGATCTTCACCGAACAGAGATATCCTGGCTTCATCAGAGAACAAAACCCTATTCCAATCTTCTTGAGTCCATGATTCACAATTTCTAGCGAACCTATGCCTGTGAACTCTGTGCTCACGGAGTAATTTGGGGCCGCGGGCCGGGCGGTGACTGCGTATATTGGCAGCGACAGCCTCCTCCTGACCGTCCATAGACTAATATGCACATTTCTTACTTCTTGGAGGTTGTTCTTAAGTTCCACATACGAAGATTTGCGATTTCTCAATGCGCGACTCACAAGAAAACGATCATCCCGTGGTTGGGTACATAGTTTTCTTCCAGAACCAGGCCTTCTCTCGACGGAACCAGTCTCCTGATATCGCTACCAGGTCCTTTGGACTGTCGAGCGACTAACATTTAGCCTCCTAGCCACGAAACATTGGCTGCAACCCTCTTCAAGCAGCGCGATAATTTTGGTAGCTTTTACCACTTTATCTACCATTTTTGATACAGCCAAACAGCAATAAATAAAGCTTTGACAGTCAAGGATATGAAATTAATCGATAAAAATTTAATAAAAGTTATGAAAGTCGATGTTAACTTCTGGAACTTCGCGCCAAAAATGTAGGATAAAAAGGGGTTTTCTGTAAAAATGAGCATCAAATGAAAATTTGAATTTAGAACGTATTTTTTTAAATACTACAGCATTTTTAAAACCGGTCGGTACGATTGAAACCTTTTTGGTATTGTATCTTTTTAAAGATGAATGAAAATCAAAACCGCCCGTTTTTTATGCAAATGAGTGTATATTTGACACGAAATTATCAATTAATTTTATTCTCACAAAATCATAGCATAGAGTCATAGACCATAGATACAACAGTTTGTTTCCGTTCCGTTATTTATGAGTCAAATCAAATGTCACTTGACATTGACATTAGGTTCGTCCCAATTTAGTAAGTAAGAAATAAATTTAAACGATTTAAATTGATGAAGTGCGCTTCATAACAAATTGCCAACCCATCCTGCGGGATGGGTTGGCAATTTGTTTAGATTAGAACCAAAATTAGGAATAACACCAACCCAAAATATATTATGGATCAAACAATCAATACCTACTACTTAAATTTTAAGGTATAACTAACGCTTTAAGTAATCAAAACATTTTCATATGTTTATTTTTTAGAAGGCAAGTTAACTTTTCTACTTACTAATTCCTGTGGTTTTCTTTTCACATCCGCAACTTTGACCATTACTTCTTGTAGCATGTAAAACCATTTAATGAAGGTTTATATATTTCTGTGGCTCCAGCGCCAGATTTTTGAGATTTCTCGATTTTCAACTTTTCTAAATTGTAAGTAGATCGAAGACTTCGTATTTTATTTTTTATTTCATTTTTTCCGAAATTGTCAATGCCCATCTCTTTCTCGATTGCTTCAAAGCGTTCTCTCTTGATTGTTTATTTTTGTAGTTTGACAATTCCATATTCCACAGACAATCGTAGGATTTGTACAAAAGTACGAAACGACAAGTCGTTTCGTCGTTCCAGTTATCTAATTTACTCATTATTGGTCACATTAAAACAAAAACTAAACAATTATAGAAGAAACAATTCACGTAATAGAAAAACAATTAAATTAAACCGCTTCCTATCGGTCTGTAGCGTCGCGCTTGCGCACGTCTGAACCTGCTCAAGTGACTTGCGCGAGTGACCCGCGCGCGTCGCAGAGCACGCGGATTAGTTGCGCGGGTGGCTCGCTTTGGTACATGCTCGAGTCACTAGACCCGCACATGTTTTTCACGATGCATATAACCCGCGCAAGTGCCTCAACATGCGCAAGCTACTTGCACCGTGTACAAGCACCCTTACCCCCAGGTAAGAGTTTTAATATGGATTTTGCATTTTCACTCATAATCTAATACCATTCATTTCAAAACAAATTTTATCCATACTTGTCATCTTTCAATCATCAACAACCGTCTATGTACTGAATCAAATAGATCAAATCATCATTTACTATATTGAGAGCACTGCAAATATTGCCACATTTAACTCTATTTCAGAAGAAATTCAACTCTATATTATGGCTGGAAATCAAATACTGATCTAAATTGCCAAACACTAAAGGAACTAGCAAGAAAAGGAAAAGTGGAAGGAAGGAATACTTTTTGTTAAAGGAATATGTTTTCTTTATTAATATCTCAAGTTATTCTAGTATGCTTTTGCTTGTAAATTATGCCATTTAGTTTTATTCGTTAATCTTCGAGACTCTTTTGTTTGTTATTCAACAAGGAAGAAAATAAATTGTATTTCTTATGTAATAAACCATGCGTTTTATTCCCATTATTTTAATAGCGCCATCTATTATTTTCGATCATGTTCGTTAACATCAACCTGCCCGTTATCATAGTCCTGAACCTACCAGAGACTGTTTAACTAAGTGTCACTAGATGTCACTTTTTTAGAATTATAGTAAAAATATTATATTATGGTTTTATTTATGAAGCTAGTGAATTAAGGTGATTCGTCACGGTCAGCTAGGCACTGCCGCGCCAACAGATGGCGTTAATGTCCTGATAGAGCGTATTTATTTATTTTTACAACGAAATAGTTCAAATTTTTAGGATGTAAAGAAATTACCGGTAACAGCGTAATATTTGTAATGCACCTAACATTACTTATATGGTATTTTAACCCTTCCGAAACCGGACCACCCGCGTCGAATTACGTAAGCGCCGGCCACTTGACACCGCTCGTGATTTTTTATCGCTGAGATCTGCCTTGCAGGATTGTTTTTGTTTCAGGCCGAAGGTAGTCTTATTTTTAAAAAAATAGCGAATATAATCGAGTGCGATTCGACGACAGCCCGGGCTGTCGTTCGGACGTCTTCGGAGCACGCCATGGCAGCCCGGGCTGTCGTCCGGATTTGGATAGGTTAAGTATTAAAGTCACTTTATTTGTGCATCGAAGTGGCGCGCGAAACATTCTCACACACATACATAGAATTTGCTGTCAACTGAAGCGTTAGTAAATTTCGGCGACTATTCAAAGGTACAATTTGACTATTTGCGTAAGCGTCTCAGCTTGATCACGTAAGATACCGGGTTCAAATCTCTGAGTGCTCTACTTTTTTTTAACTTTTTATTTGTTTTATTTTTGTAAATTTATGCAAAGGAGATCATTCAGGGTCCATACATTTTTGGGCCCATTCAGAAAGTGCCAGAAAAAAAAATCTAATCTTTGAACTTGTATACCTTGACTTAGAGTAATCTTACAACTTTTATGCTCCAAATGACCAGTTCTTTACGTAAATTATGTGTTTCTTTGTTGGGCGATACTTTTAGAGACAGGCCCAAAAAAAAATTATCTCTTTTTATGAAATTATTTTAGTTGTGAAATATATTTTGTCATTTTGCGCGAGTTCAAAATTAAAATCAGGTGTTTACTATTGCACAGTTTTTTATTTATTTTTTGTAAAACTAAAAGACAAACATTTATGATAGAAAGACAATTATTGGTATAATGGTATTTCAATGAAGTAAGTATAATGCTACCACAATGAAATATCTAAACACTCTTGATTATTTCGGACTCTTCGAAGTACCACCTTCAAAACCAGAATTTTTGTAAAACCAACAGACAGACATTTATGATAGAAAGACAATTATTGATATAATGGTAATTCATGGTATTTGTGCTACTACAATGAAATATCTATACAGTTTTGATTATTTTGAACTCTTCGAAGTACCACCTCCGGCAAAACGGAATTTTTATAAAATGATACCAATTTGTGTAACATGTTCGAAATAAAATTTTCGTCACGCTCGATTTCCAGTACAGTAATATCATGAGCTGGAGAAATATAGCCCACAAAGTAGCATATATTCATTTTGGAAATCCGTAGTTGCCCCTGGATCTGTAACAAGAATAGATAGATGTGAAAATGTATCCAATGAAGCACACTGTTCGTTTACTGCATGTAACAACAGCATGTAATTGGTACTAACCTGATAGTAATAGTTGTGTTTTTTATTGATTTGTAAACTCCCATTGCTATCAATATAGAGCGGGAAGTTTTTTCTGTCTTTGGCAGCAGAATTCATATCTTGATTGTTGCGAGCCAATGAGGGGAAACATTTGATTTCAAAAGAGATTTTTCTTCTTCTATAACTCCTGAAATTCATTGATTGCAATAAATAATAATGTTTTCATAAGTAATTTGGACAGAACAACAATGATTTGTAATCAATTACTGCCACATACCATCTGGACTAGCACCTAAAAAGCCGAACTATTTGTCAATGAAGAGCCATGCTGGTCGCACGTTTTTTTAAATTTTTTCAGAGAACAATGTCCTTGCCACCGACTCGTTGCATTGACCAAATGACATATCTTTGGTAAGAACATTGTTTTTACTGGGTTGTGGCAGGGTGTTGTCGATTTTCGTTTACATATCTGTAACAGAGGCATAATTGAGCATGCTACTTTGCGGTATATCACAAAAATGGGGTATACCTAATTGAATTAACCCTTTGAAAGACTTTACCATTCCAAACTGACTTGCAGTTAGCCTGTCACATCTGTGTGTATTATACACATCATTTTCGTGTTGTCCTATGGTTAGGTGTTCAATGTCTTGAATTTCCTGATCAGTTTTTTGAAACTCTGTTAGTTTTAAGAGACATGCTTTTTTCAGGTCTGTTTCTACAATTGGCTCATTTGCCTCTTGTGCATTTGGGCCATAATTCCGGTTAGGTTTACATTTGGGGACGAAAAGCCGTGTACGTGTGTAGTTTTTCCGCCTTTCTTGAGATTTTCCTTTTTGAGCAATATATTTTTTTACTGTTTGCCCTGGGCTTTGTGCTGTGTGGTTTTTCCATGCACTTGCATGCCAGTTTTCACCAGTATTCTTGAACCAGAATATTGGTGATTTTTATAGTCTTTTCGCGAAGTTCTTGGCTCCATATTTATTGTCTGTTCACTAACACGAACGGATAACCTCTAAATTATAATATTTCTAATATTGCAATTATAATTACTATTATAATCATATAAAAATGTATCGAACGAAAGAAAAACACTTGTATAATGTGACGCCTCATGTAATGTCATAACGTCAAGACATGAACCATTGCAAACCGAGATCTAGAATGCAAGAAGCACAAGTTTTCAAAAATAGGGCAAAATACTCTGTAGGAAATAAAATCATAATACATATTATTTAAGTATCGGACTTATTTAAAAAACATCTCTGTATTCGTTGACAGTGCATAAATAGCTATGTTTAGTATAATTTGATAGATGGATAAATTAGTTATATTATGAAAAAAGGTATTTTTTTCAAATCATAACTAAAATAAAAATCTACTCTTTTTGGATGGTTTTTCTTTAATCTTAAATCTTTTCTACAGCAAAATAAATAAATATAATACCAAACTAAAATATCTTAAGGTTTTGTATTTCGTCATCTTTCGCGATATTTTACATGCTCATATTGCTCATTGGAGATAGTTCTCCTACAAAAAAATCTATAACTTTATAACGCTAGACATGGTGCTAAGTTGTAATATAAATAATTTGAATGGAATAAAATAATGGGAAGAGCGGCAACAGTGTACGGATCGAGGGATAATCGAGCTGGCAACGCAGCCACGCACGCGCCAACTAAACTCTCAACTTTAGCGTACGATACTGTCGGTGTGCACTCACACATTAACAAAATTGAACAAAATTTTCGACTGATTTATGCGATTATTATACTGTTTTTATCTGGGAAATATAATTTACCGCAAATAAACATCATAATAAATACCAAAGGATATCATTTAAGTTTATGATTATGCTTCATTCGCCCGTGAATGGAAAAATACTTTACTATGGAAAACGAACCACCTTAAAGAGTAACTAAATTAAAATTTGAAGCATAAGTTAAGGAAGACACTATCTTTGTTTGGAAACGATATTAATGTAGAATAATTTTAAATAAATAAATAAAAATACCATGTCGCTTTGCTCATAAAGTTACAGAAATAAGGCAATATTATAGTTTGGATTGTCACAAACTTGCGGAGAACTTTGATTTTGAAATTTTGTTGAAACAAAATCGCGTGAAGTCCTCTAAATCTAGCTTCTATCTGTCGACCGATCAATAAGGGAAGCGAGGAATATTAGGATGCGTTCAATGATTGCCGTGGTAATTCCCCTCACTCGGTGGTAACTTTATGAGTATCAAAAGAACTATGATAGACAACAATTATTTTACTGTAAATTTAACATGGCGATAGAGTTATTATAGTTTATTATAGTTTAGTATTACAAGAAAAGATGCACGTTTAACGATGTCCTTTGTCGTAGAAATAAAAATATCAAAAAAAAAAAAAAATTTAACAAGTGGTGGTAAGGAAAATTCGTAGGGTTTTTGAATATATTTTTTTGTACTTTCGGTTACATATTGGTGATTTTGAAAAAGATACCTTACGCGTAATTCTATTTAGAGTCATGTTGTCAGTATCCAGAACAAAATCTTCTAAGTTTAAAACAATTTTGAACCGTGGATAGAATTACCGACATTTTGTAGAACATGTCTGCACGCTCTTACCCGCGTGAAAGCCGATCCACGCGTAAAAAAGCGTATATCTAAAGGCAGCATGCAGTAAACGCGCAGCAAATGACTTTAAATTATTGGGTACTTATTATAATCAACCAGTCTTCGATTATCTTTGTGATCGATGAATTAATATCAGTTTTTGACTAATGGATTACTTTGAGTCTAGACTACCAAGCCATTCAACAAATAACTATTAATTGGGTGTGTTCATCAGCTTTGTGATAATTGAAAATATTGAAAAGAAAAGAAAATGAATCATAACGATTTTGACAAACATTTTCGAATATTGCTCATATGCCTACAAATAATGCTTTGTGTTGATTATGGGTTTAAACTAGCTAGGGCACATAACTATACGACGAAAATATTTTACTTTTTTCAAGTTTTATGTTACACTTGCTTATCCTGTTATTGTACTTTTTCAACAGAAATACGTATTACACATTCAGCTTGGTTTATAATTACGTTGCTACAGTGGTTTCTCCCATCTGTATTTCTTATGACGAGGACTGACAACGCATCTATGACATCAATGTTTACTAAGTTGAACTCTTTGAATATAGTATTGTGTAACAAATCTTTGCAATACAACGGTTTTTGGATATTTATTATATTGGATTTGAGTCTTCTCTTGTTTTATCTTATGAGTTATACTTTAACTCAACACGGAATTTATGAGCGAGGGACTTGGGTGATCATGTCAGTTTTCATCACAATGCAACAATTAGCCTTTGATGTAACATTGGCCGTATTGTTTTTAATCGTATACGGTCTTTATTGTCGTTTAAAAATATTGAAAACTTTTATTATGAATGGTGACCAGCATTTTAATGAACTTTTGAATGTATATAAAAAGATCGCTGATATTACTGAATTGTTCCAGAAGAATTATGAGCTTTTGGTAACTATAGCTTATAGGCGTAATAAGTTTAGCTGCGTAATTTTATGTAGCACGTAGCCTCATTATATTGTTTAAATTGGTTGTTTTGTTGTTGCTAAATTCTATCATTTTAATTTATTTCAGTTTGCAATAACACTAATATTGAGAATAATAGATGTTACGTTAACTACCTACCCAATATTGACGCATATGATTAAATACACGGCTTTTGATGTGCAGGTGAGTTTGTTGAAATTACATTAAATAAAAATTAATTAAGGGATATCATAAATTGATCTGATTTTGAGATCTTTTTTCGCGTAGTTTGAAATCCGCGTACTGAATCTAACCTAACACGCATGGCGAATAAAATTCCTCGCGATTTTTGTCAGTTTCAGCTAGTGCCAGCGAGAGGCACGCAATTAACAGAAATAAAATATTTATTTGCCTTTTATTACAGCGTTTAAGACATGTCAAAAGACTGTCACCAAAACTGGGTTTAACCTTTTACGGCGTTAAGACCTATGAAAGGGTTTTTCTATGTCTAATTACAAATGAATAGAAATTTCGCCACTTACACAAGTAGGCCCTACTTGTGTAAGTGGCGAAATTTCTATTCATTTGTACAATAACGAAAACTTAGAAGTTTAAAATAAGCAATGAACTATATAATACATGATGTTAACACATCTTAAGTTTCTTCACTATATTGCCCGTACATATACCTATATTTGGTAGTATGTTTTTGGGTTTTTAGGTTTCCCGACGTGTCGGCAACTTTTCAGTTGCCGTGGTCAATTACCCTTGCGATAATCTGCATGAAATTTTTCCGCAGTGCGGTCAGAGTCATATACTTCCATAGCGCACAAAGCATTCGCGAAAATCGCGCTGCGGCACGGGAAATTCTGAAGCAAAACACAGATTTGGTTACGGAATTCTTTTTGCGCGGTTTTTTCCCGTAAGTGCATGCAGCCTCATAAAGTTTCCTTATGTCATAGAACTTTGCGAAAAAATCGCGCGAATTAAATTCGCTATACAGGCTAAGGCTTATTTTCAGTTGTTGGAGCAACGATCCCTTCCCGCCGCCATGGGAGTTAGCTTAAAACAAAGTACAAATATATAAAAAACAATGTATTGATTTATACGCCCTGAGTTAGAACGTTGACACAAAAAGTCCAGGTTCCACTAGCCAGCACAGTTTATGCAGTTTTTAAAATAAGCAATAAATTATAACCACTTAAAATCAAATTAAACTTACATTATGCTGAAATAAAACAACTTTTAATTGACCACGGCAACTGAAAAGTTGCCGACACGTCGGGAAACCTAAAAATCCAAAAACATACTACCAAATATAGGTATATGTAAGGGCAATATAGTGAAGAAACTTAAGATGTGTTAACATCATGTATTATATAGTTCGTTGCTTATTTTAAACTTCTAAGTTTTCGTTATTGTACAAATGAATAGAAATTTCGCCACTTACACAAGTAGGCCCTCCCTCGCGCGGCGAGACGACCGGCAATGTGAATTTCGACACTCTGTGGGTAGCCCACAACAAGGTGATCCAAAGTTTTAGTGAAAGTCGCGGAAAGCCGCTGGATGCCGGCAGTCACGGACCCGATCATCAGTGAGGCCTTTGGGGGAGGCATAAGTCCAGCAGTTGGTGTCATGTGACTGAGATGATGAAGATGATGAATTGATGAGTGTAGATATACATATTATATTACTAAGGAAGGTATTACACTACTTTTTTATAGGTTCCAATGCAGGAAATTGTATTCCTAATATCAATAATTACTCACGTAACCCAAAAGATGTTGATAGCTGTTTCTCCCGCCATTCCAGCCGGATTTTTGATCTCAGAATCAAATAAAATTAAGTTAATCTTACACGAAATACTACTACAAGAAAAGGGTAAGTTCTACTTACCTACTTACAACTAGTTTGCAGTGTACTGTAGTACTTATTCATAAATAATGCAAATCGCCTTATACGAGTATAAAGTTTAAAATCTACTCAGTACATGGTAAATGCATTGTGTCGTGAATAAAGCCTATGAACTCCATACGAGTCACGAGTTACGAGATATATAATGTAACCATTATTTTTCTTTCACCCCCGTAGGTGAAGTGTGTATACTCCTAACATGTAGGTACACTATTCTATATATTATTCCTTTACTCATAACTGTATTATAATTTAGTACCTAGTTAGTATTAAATCTGAATCTAACAAAGACAGTTGTTTTGATTTCCCTTCAATAGTGTGGGCTTACGAATATCATATTGTATTGTCACATTTCGCACATGGTGTCGGTAAAATATTAGATTCATGTTGTTAACGACCCCTAGCTCAGTAGGTATGATCATATTGATCATACCACTGCGCTATTGGGCCCGTCCAATTACCCACATACAAGATTGCTTGCAGATGAAGTCGACAAACACCATGCAGCAGAGTTCCTGGACTACGTGTCAAAGCGACCCTTACAGTTGTCGGTGATGCGCGTTGTTCCACTGGACTGGAAGCTGCCTCTAATCTTCACCAACCTGTGCATCACTTACCAGATTTTAATAGTGCAGTTTTCTCATTTAATATAAATGAAGATTTAAATCCAAAGTTGAGATCCTCAAAAATATTAAGTACCTACTTGTTAGCCGCACATTTATTTTGATGACACGAGTCACTAGTTGCGACTGAATTCTACTTGAAACTGCGTGAGTTCCTGTAGAAGTAACGTCAATGTGTGCAAGCGAGAAATGCACTTTGTTCTGAGCTTGGGCTATCTCACGTACTTTGTGACATTGCACTTTTAATTAAAATAAAAGCCTTGAAACAAATTATAACTTTTGAATTTTGCATTTTACAAAGCCATTTTTAAGTGATAAATATGAAACAAGAAAATATACCAGAAAAAAGCAACTAGTCTCATGTCGCCCTGACGGGATTCGAACCCGCATCCTTGAGAATCCGGCCCAATGCACTAACCAATTATGCCACAGAGACCTATGAGGACACGCTGTTTATCTAACCTGCCGTCTCAAATGAAATTAAACGACCAGACCGCAAGTTCTGGTCACGATATTTTAAACCGTTTTGCCAAACACTTTTCTTCTACCTTCAGCCTTAGCATCCAAGTTCCATCCCGTGACCGCGGTGCCAATGTATTGTCTCATCTCAATTTGTCTCAAATAAACTTTACAGAGTCTGAAGTTGCAAGGAAGATTAGACAAATTGATAGTCATAAGGGCCCGGGTCCTGACGGAATTCCACCTGCTTTTATTAGACTTTGTGGGTGGTGTACAGCGCTTCTGCTTAACAATTTGAAAAAATGATTTTATATTGTGAGGTATATTATCTTCCATTTTTGATTTGTAGTCACTGTAACACTGATCTATGAGACTGTGATAACGATAACGCAACAATTCAAATTCCAATTTATCGCGGGGATTCCGGTATTTACGGTATTTACAACGTATTTTGTTTTTCTCAGAAAGCAATTTAATTAATGCATTGCTGAACCACCTCGGATAATTAGAGGCCTTAATGCTACGTTTCGGTACAGTCTTGTCAATGACATCATTCAGTTTTCTATAGAATAGAGATACCATTGCATTCACATCAGTACAATCCTAAAATTCTTAGCGCCAATCAAAGCATTCCAACTCTGAGTTTATTTCAGAATAGTTAGCCTTATAAAAATTATAACCTGATCGTTTCCTGGGCTGGAGACAAGATACAGATATATCAACACATGCGGGGAACTTTAGGCTTAAAATGTGTTGAGATACATTTTTGTTTTGATTTTAAGTTATTTATGATGTTTTGAGTTGAGATTCGTGGCACTGCTTGATCAAAATAAATAAAAATAAATAATGTTTTTCAATTATTCTAATTATATAAAAGTTTTCTTATTGTTAACTTACTTTAATTACGCTTTGAGATTATGACCCAGCTGATGCGTCTTCCAGTAACATTGTAAGTTGTGTCTTACATTAATGCACTTTTATCTTTCGTTTTTTTGCTGTTACCATTGTATTTTTTTATATTTATACAGCTTAACATAAGTACCTGAAGTACGTCATGCTCACTCAAACGTTTCTTCGGCAGTGTCGTGTGAGGCGGGCCGTTACGTTCCCTAAAATATGGTTGAGCGAAGTGATGGCTGGTTCATGCCTCATGCTCGTGAACGGGTGCCGCCAGCAGAAATGGGTCTACCTCAGTCTGCTTATCTTAATGTTGTGCTTATAGCCTAAATATTTTTATCTAAAATAAATTGATACTGACTTGTGTGTACCTCACAACTTGCAGTACAATAATCTTGTAATGCGAGAAATGTTGTAATGTATGATAGATAAGTCCTTCTTTGCCAGTTGAAAATTGTTTACGTTACAATAACCATAAAATGTAATATTATAATTAGTATTTTCTTTTTGTGATGAAAATTGACCTTACTGATATGTTAAGGTCACTTTTCAATTTGACGACTATGAATGAAATACAACCCTTGACGAGTTTCTTGCCGGTTCTTCTCGTTACAAGGTATCCCGCCGTAGGGTTTGTGAACCGATGGCGTATCTTCTTTGACGTTCATAAGTGCTTGCAACAGCCTAGACTGAATAAATGATATTGAATTTTGAATTGTGGTATGATGTAAATACAAAAAGTTTTACTTGAAAATTTAGACCTCAGACAGATTCGCACTAAAGTCTTTTTCAGGTAGCTAATCTGATTCTATTAATTACATTTTAATTGAATACGATAGAAAAATATTTCATTTGTTTTATAGCGCAATGTGCGATTCAATTCAATTCAATTCAATCCTTTATTTGTGTTAAACATGGTACATACAAAGATGGTATACTTAAATTGCAAAGACTCTCACATCAGCCAAAAAATGTTAAATATATATAAAATAAGAAATTAAATAAAAATTATAAGATTGGCCGTTTTACATACAATACAAAACACTACATACTAGATTTTTTTATATTTCAAATATTCATCGATTGAGTACCTATAAAGTATTTTGTATCAACCATTGCCTTAAAGCCGTTCTGAACTTGTTAAATGGAAGCGCTGTTATATACTATCTTGTTGTAGATTTTTATGCACATTGATTTACAATTTTTTTGAAAACACACTGTTCGCGGTTTTATATCCAGTACCAGTCTATGAGGGTTTCTACTGTTCCTTATATAGTAGTCCTTTGCTTCAGTGAAATATCCATAGTTAAGCTTGACGAACTTCCCTATCTCAAGTATGTAGATAGAAGTAAGCGTCAATATACCCAATGAGAGAAAACAAGGCCGGCATGATATATCCGGTGTTATACCACAAAGAGCGCGAACACACCGTTTCACAGTGGTACCGCGCTCTAAGAAGGGCGGTCGTAGGGGTTTCGCACAGTTAAGGAGTATTGTAATCGATGTTAATCAGTGTACCTAAATACACAGTTTTATTCTATATAATGTTTGGTATTAATGAAATAACTAGATTATATCAACATAATGACAGTTTATTCGATAAAAAGGGCCAATTCTCCAAAAATATTTTTTTACAAAAAATAGCTTAATTATATGAACCTTAATTAGCTTAATAAATGAGATACTGAGAACACACATTAACTGAATTCCTACTAGTTCACTAATTAAATATGTTTAAAGTACTTACACAAAATAATTACGTTTAAATAAAATTACTGTACTACTTTAAAAAAATAAAAAACTACTGATATTAAAATACTTATAATAGTTATATACTACATATAAAAAATATACAAATTTTACAAATCATTATTAAGGTATTAAGGTAGTGCATTTGGTGATTTTGAATTGATGAAATCTTTTAGTAACAGATATTGAAATTTAGTCAATTTCGCCTCAGTTACTAAAGAGAGCACTTCGTCAGTGTTGAACTCCACAGAAGAGGTGTTAGATCGGCTGGAATCACTTAGCAAAGAATTAATTGCGGAATTATCTACCTTAGCTACCTCTGCTAACCTGCGACGTTTCGACCTCTTGCTGCAGTCCGTGAACTGCTTTCTATGCTGCTGCCTGCTCGTAGAAGGGACTTCCTCGTCCACCGGCTGCTGGGTGCCGTGGCCGGCCGCAATCGAAAGATCGACAACTTCAATGTCGTTCAGCCAATTGCTGTACTTAGCGACAAAGCGAGAATGTGATCGCTGAACTTGCTTCCAATAGATCACCAATCTTTTACAAAGATAGGTAATCCGATTGAGCAGGTCGTCGGTATTCACATTTTCAATGTCTGGCAGCAGTTGCGTCAAAGTTTGAAAAACTTGACGACAAGTATCTAGTACAAGCATTCTTGTGAATGGATGTACCTAAAAAAATACTAATTTAAGTGCAAATTCAAAAAACACATACATCTCGTAGTTGCAAGTACTACGGGGTTGATCGTACGGCGTAGAGCCCTTATACCACCCACAGTCGCAACTTTTCGCAATGAATTATTCTTTTATTCAAATAAAGACACATTAAGGAACATTTTGATATAGGATCATAATGTAAATTCGTGTGTCATAGTAGTTAAAAGCTTCAGTGAAATCTAATTTTGAATTAAAATAAAATTATATTGCTGTGGCGTGGCACCATATTTAAGACAATATATCATACCTTTAACTTGAATTTCCATAGTAAAACAACAAGTCACAAACAATCAATCTCGGAAAAACTTGCGTCAGGTAACGTAATTAGCGCTTGAAAAATACACTAATAATATCACACTTCGTTTGTTTGCGTTCGACACCGTCACCTCATTGCTGCAGGGTGAGTTTCCTCATCCAGGGTCGCGCGCGCTCGAGCCCCGCCGACACGTTAGGCTGGCTGAGCCATCGCCGCCGCGTGTCGTACCTACCGCACGCCATCACTACCCGTCGTCGTGAGTATGGCGGATAAAACCGCCCCGGCGCGTGCCGCCGCTACAAACACCACCGCTGCCGCCACCACCACTGCCGCCGCCACTGTCGCCCCGACTGCGCCCCCGCTCCAAACCCCGGGGCCCGGTGCGGGTCCATCCAGCGGGTTAAAACTGATAGCCCAGTCCTCATCACCCAGGGTCAGATATGAATCTGACTCTGTGATGTTGGCCATGCTCATCGGCGCCGGTTTCTTATCAGACCGGATGATGATGAAGTACCGCCTGGTCCAGGCATACCTTTCGGACCTGGAGAAGCACGAGGACCTTAGTTGGTATTCCTATGCCCTCCCGGAAGAACGCAGTTTAAAGGTCGCAATCCCCGGCCTCCTATTCACCACCCAACCCGACGAGATCCGGGACGCCCTCGCCGAACTGGGGTACACGGTCGAGCACGCGAAACAAATCCGCGCCCGCGCCGGCAGGCCGGGATGTATATTCTTCGCTTCCATTAGCCGCAGCTCACCCGCCACCACACCTATCTACGAGGTAACCAAGTTGTTCAGTATGCCAGGCGTACTGATCGAGGCCTGGCGAGGCAGGAAAGGCCCCGCTCAATGCCACCGATGCCAGGGCTTCCGGCACTCCTCGAAGGGGTGCCACCGCGCGCTCGCCTGCGTGCGCTGCGGAGCCCCGCACGCCGCTGCCAACTGCCCACGCCCACGCGAGGACCCCGCAACCTGTGTCAACTGCGGTGGCCCACACCCAGCAAATTCAACCGCCTGTCCGACTCTGAAAAATGAGTTCAGGAATCGGAAGGCCGGCCCACTTGCACGCACCGGCCCGCCCTCGAAGCCCGACCCAGTTACGCGCGCGACGACTCCCCTCACTCAGGTAGAGTCGAACCCGAACCAGGCCACCCTTATGGCCCCTGCAAACCCGCCCACCAACCGCGGAGACCCGACGGCGCCACCCGTGCGACACAGACGCAACAGGAGGAAGGGAAGTGCCCCTGCCCCTCCCCCGCAGACCGGCGACGCTCGCACCGCCGACCCGGCCGTAACGGCGGCGACGCACACCGCGCCCGCCCTCCAACCCCCACCTCCGGCAGGCATACAAACACCACCGGACATGACGCAGCTGCTTGCCGGCCTACTAAGGACAATGGCCGCGCAGCTCCAAGCGGGCAGCCTTAACCTGCTTCAAAATTCAATTTAAAAGTAATGTACTGGAACGCGCAGTCGCTCGCGGGCAAACGTCGCGCGCTTACGCAATTCCTGCGCGAGCACGACGTAGACGTAGCGCTCGTGAGCGAAACATGGCTACAACGAACAACAACATTCAAGGTCCCCAATTACTTAGCCTACCGACAAGACGAGACCTCACCCGTCAGTGGAAGGGCCTACAGAGGACTCCTAGTCCTTGTGCATCACCGCATCCTCCATCAGCCGGCACCCCCGGCCGCCGTCAGCAGCTTCTACACCCTGGGCGTGGACATTCGCCTGGGGGACACCGACGTCCGCTTGTATGCGACTTACAAGCCGCCCACTGTCCGCCTCGATGTGTCTGAGGTGAGACGCCTCCTCAGCCCCCTCCCCACCCTACTGGCTGGGGACCTAAATAGCAAACATCCGCAATGGAATTCCACTACAACCGACGACGCGGGCCGCGCGCTGTACCAAGACGCCGCGGCCCACAGCTACGCAGTCGACGGCCCCACGGAACCCACTCGATACGGGAACGGCGAGGTCCTGGACGTCGTCATTCACAAGGACATTCCTACCACATTCAACTAGGAGGTTTTTCCAGACCTACCCTCCGATCATCGGCCGGTAATAATTACCTTTTGTCAAATACCCACCCGTATCACTCCCCCCGCCCCGCGCAGCCGCGTGAACTGGGAGGAGTTTTCAAACTTTGACGCAACTGCTGCCACACATTGAAAATGTGAATACCGACGACCTGCTCAATAGGATTACCTATCTTTGTAAAAGATTGGTGATCTATTGGAAGCAAGTTCAGCGATCACATTCTCGCTTTGTCGCTAAGTTACTCTGCGATTATTGGTGTGAGTGTAAAAAATTTTTATTCATACCATTATATTATTTTAACGACATGTTTGGCGGAGGCGTAGGTAGGTATTGAGACCACCTTCTTCGCCAGAGGTCCCGGGTTCGATCCCCGGGCAGACAAATATTTGTGTGCATGAACATGTCTATTTGTCTTGGTCTTGGGGTTTGATATGTATATTATGCATATATTTAAAAAAAATAGTATATAAGTATGTTTATCCGTTATCTAGTATCCACAACAAAAGTTCTTCGTGAAACTTGAAACAACTTGAACTTGAAAAAGTTTGGTTGGTGGTAGGACTTGTAAGTCCGCCTGGCTAGCTACTACCATCTTATCTAAGCCTGACGCCATAACAACCAGTTTGACATAAGATAGCCAGATCCTCAGTAGTTGAGGATTCCGGGAGAGGCTCGCTTCCATCGTCAGCCTTATCAATACTGAAACATCAGGTATGATGAAGGCTGAGAGCCTCCCCGTTTTTCATTAAAAAAAACTAATTTATTGCATAATATCATATACAATTTATTTTTCTATTTTATTTATAAGGTAATTTCACTACAACTACAATTTGCTTGGCTCAAATATCATTATCAAGACCATTTATTTAGTAAACTTACTCTAATTAATACATAACTCAGATTTAAGCTTTTTCATATTATTTTAATATCAATTTGTTATTTTTATATTATTTACCACTATATCTTCTATCTTCAAAGGCAATAATAATATATAAGAAGGATATAAATAGAAATAATATATCTATCCCTGGAAAAGGACATGGGTTCGGCTCGACGACGTAGACTTATCGGAACGATGATGTGATCCCTAAGAAATGCGGTATAGCTGATTCCGACGCGGATAAACATGCGGCGGACGATAAATAAAGTCACATCCATTTAATTTATGTTTCACGTTCGTTACTAGCAAATAGTTTTGAAAATGGCTGGTATTGACAAGTCGACTTACGTACTTATAGTACTCGCATGAGAGGCTTGCGATTTCAGCGAACTAGGTCAAACTATAAATACAATCAAAAAATATTTTTACGAAATGAAATAATTACTTGGATATAAAGATCTATTACTAGAACTATTTGAAGCCATAGTTATAAAATTTAGAATACACCATATCGATACATACATGTAAAATAAGTTGCCCTTCTCCTTCGGGGGCATGCAGAGGTCTCTGTAAACTTTCATGGTCGGTCATTACACTATCATTATTAAAAAAAACGGGCATCAACTTCAGTTATTTAGTGATAATGGCACATGCAACTGCGCCATAATATCGGGGACTCACAAGCTAATACAAACATGGTAAAATCCCGTTTGTTTATAGTACATTACTGCAGCTGCCAGCAAAAGAGGCATTGATGGACAAAAGTGCAAATGTGGGCCGAGTCGAAGCCGAGGTACACATACGTAAGTCCATCAATGCCTAGTTGTGGATAAGGCTTGTATAGTACTTTTCTCAAATAATGCGCGGAAATTAAAACTACTTTTCGAAATCAGACGAACAACGAATAACAATATTTTTTCCGCGTGAAATTGTTCATTTGTTTTCTATTTGCAAGCCAGTTCGAAATTCAAATAAAACCTTCGATAAGTTACCTCCATGGTTGCCATGTTTCGAAGTAAAAGATCGTTCGATTTTTAAATTACACGACAATAAGTTACTATGTAATTTATTTGGCCGCTAAACCACGACAGATATGGATTTTCATACAACTTTTGCCGGCCGCTGTTCGCATGTATTTGGAAGTTACAGCAATTTCGATTTATCTCACAGAAGGTAGTCAAAATAATGCTCAAATTTCCAAGCAAGTTTGAGAAAAATAATTATATTTTCTACTTGTTATGATCCTTGTAGGAAATTAAAAAACTTCTTGTTTATGTAGCGGCTTACAGAGAAATTACAATACCTACACTTGAATTTAAATATATTTTTCATAATTTTGCATATTTTTTCTTTGAATTTACAAAACCTTTTGGAAGATATTATTTTAAAATGTCGCCGAGTTACAGCTATTGCGATAGTGCAAGGTGCTCCAATAACGTCTTCCTGCACACGACTTTTGAACCTTTTTTGCCATTAGACTGTTATGAAATGGCCACCATTTTGTAAGATAAGAGAAAGCTAAATTTCCAGCAAGTTTTAGATAGCTTTTCGGAGCACAGCTCATAAATGATATTTTAGTGATTTTTTAGTTAAACTATTTAAAGGTGTTGAAAATGATTTCGTATTTTTAAAATGGCTGTTGCATCATAATCGATCGATAAACATTTGTAAAAAGTTTCTTTCGAGTGCAAGAACATTATCGACGCTGGCCTACAGCCTTGGATTCGTCCAAGCCTATACCATATTAAAAATGTAAAAAGTATTGGAATTGGGTTGTTCGCAAGACTTAGTAGTTCAGTGGTTAGAGCAGTGGGCCGTATACCCAAAGGTCGCGGGTTCGAGTCCCGTCTTAGAATAACTTGTGAGCCGAGTTGATTTTTTCCAATATTTTTCATTATGAAAATAACATAAATGTTTTCGTAGTAAATAATGAACAAACATTATTGTTAAAGTAAGTAACTTTTTCATCCGACATTCGGTAAGATAAGAGAGGTGAATTTCCAACAAACTTAGATGGTTTCTCGGAGCACAGCTCATATAACATTGTGCTAATATTTTTTAAAAATGTTTTGTAGTAAATATTTAACAAAATATTTCTTAAATTATAATATTAAAGTAACTTTTTACTCTACATACCAATTTGCAATTACAAATACAATGTTAACTCTACATAATATTACTAGCGGTCGACCGCGGTTTCACACGCGTGGTTCCTATGGCTATAGGAGTATCGGGATAAAGAATATCCTCAGAAGAATATGTTCAGTAGTTTTAAAGTTTATACAAACATCCTCACAAACTTACGCATAATATTGGTAGGATAGGATTTAAAAATATTGTTAATAATGTTGAATATTTTCTTTAAATTATAAAACTTTTGGAATGTATAATTTTAAAATGTCGTCGAGTCACAGCTGCTGTTGCGATAGTGCACCAATAACGTCTCTGGACACGACTTTTAAACCTTTTTTGCTGTTTAAACTGTTATGAAATGACCGCCATTTTGTAAGATAAGAGGGAACTGAATTTCCAGCAAGCTTTAGATGGCTTTTCGGAGAACAGAGGGTCTAAAAAGGCGCTTAAGCAATATTGCTTAGTGAACTCCCTAACAATTCATTTAATTTATGATTTTGTAATTTTTGCATTTTTCAATGCTATTTTTATACTTATGGTAAATTTTAAATTGAAAAATATTGGAAAAAATTAACTCGGCCACAAGTGAATTCTCAGACGGGAATCGAACCCGCGACCTTTGGAACCTTAGGACTTTCCAAAGGTCGCGGGGTATTCATTTAATGTTTATTTTCTATGGAGTTTTGAAGTGTCAGTCACAGTTAAGCCGTCGTCGGTCCCCACTGTAGTCATCTGATAACAGTCGTTCAACCAAGTTAGATGCCTTATATGTGGCTTGATAAACTCTGACACCAGGCGTGGCCACTAATCCTCATACGACAAGAAGAAGTGTCAGTGTAGCAGAATTTGTTTTTAATTTTCTAAAACGGAAATTCCATAGGAAATAAACAAATAAATTAATTGTCAGGGCCAGGGAATTTACTTTGCAATATTGCTTTAGCGCCCTTATTTTATTTTATTTTTTTGATAATGATATTATGTTTATGATTTTGTAATTTTTGCATTTTTCAATACTATTTTTATACTTATGGTAAATTTTAAATAGAAAAATATTGGATCGGATTTCCAAAGGTCGCGGGTTCGATTCCCGTCTGAGAATTCACTTGTGGCCGAGTTAATCTTTTTTCCAATATTTTTCTATTTAAAATTTACCATAATGATATTATGCTGAATTTTTTTGTTAAAATATTGAAATTGAAAATGTGTTCGTAGTAAATAGCAAACAAATATTTCATTAAAAACTATTATTTATGTAACTTTTTCATCCGCCATTCTGTAAGATAAGAGATAGCCGAATTTCCAACAAGCTTAAGATGTGGCCGAGTTAATTTTTTTCCAATATTTTCTATTTAAAATTTACCATAAGTATAAAAATAGCTTTGAAAAATACAAAATCATAAAGCTTAAGATGGCTATATTAGAGCACGGCTCATATGACATTGTGCTGTATTTTTTTAGTAAAACTATTTAAATTGAAAATGTTTTCGTAGTAAATAGCGAACGAACATTTTATTATAATCCTATTATTAAAGTAACTTTTTCATCCGCCATTTTTTTAATGACTGCGAGACTCTTAGCCTTTATCATACCTGATGTTAAGTATTGATAAAGCTGTCAGGTGGAAGCGAGCCTCTCCCGGAATTCTCAGAAACAGAGGAACTGGCTATAGTATGTTATCTTTAACTGCCGGAACACAACAACGTGAAAACATTGTTGTTATGGTGTCAGACTTAGATAAGATGGTGGTAGCTAGCCAGGCGGGCTTACAACAAGTCCTACCAGCAACCAAACCGAATACAATATCCCGCTGGAAATCGAACACGGGACCACTGGGTCTGATACTGGTGGTTGTACCACCAGACCACAGAAGCGGGCATTTTGTAAGCATTCTCTTAGAATGGTGAATTTCCAGCAAGATATGGCTTTTCGGAACACAGCTCATATGACATTGTGCTGAATTTTTCAGTAGTAAAACTATTTAAAATGTTTTTGTAGTATAACGAACTAACATTTCATTAAAATATTAAAGTAACTTTTTCATTGTCTAAACCATATCGCAATTACAAACTATACGTGAGTCACCTTTTCGTGTCTGATTTATTTATGTAGTAATTAATCTTGTAGCCTATTAGAACAGAGGTAAGATTTCTTCTGAGGCTGCGGTCTTGCCTCCTAAACAAATAAATATATGTGTGTATGAACATGACTGTGTTGGTTATTCTGTAATTATCGTTACGTGTATGTATTTAGAAAAGACTAAGTGGTATACAGTTCTCAGTTATGTTATACGAATAACTCAAGAATTAAAAATGAATTGTGAAATAAAAAGTTAGTTAAGGTGGTACGACTTCCATACAAACAAACAAACATTGCACATTTATTGGTTCATCATACATTAATAATTCATAAATACATGTGCAACTAACTCGTTTCAGTTATTTGCTTGCGCGAAATTATAAAAAAAATGTACTTTCATACATGAGGTATTTAAATGCGATGAGTCACACACGCATACGTAGAATTATAGAAGCTATAAGATATTAGTATATTCGTGTTTTATGTATGAATATACAATTTTATGATTATTTCGCGCAAACAAATAACTGAAACGAGTTAGTTGCGCATGTATTTATGTATTATTAAGGTATGATGAACAAATAATTGTGTAATGTTTGTTTGTATAGAAGTCGTACCACCTTAAGGTATTTTTTTCAATTTGACGACTCTGCACGAAATAAGAGAAAAAACAGACCTTGACTAGGTTCTTACCGATTCTTCTCATTACTAGGTCGTCGGCGCCGTAGGGTTTGTGAACTGATGGCGTAACTTTTTTGACATTGACAAGTGTTTGTAACAGCGTAAACTGATAGTCCTGTAGCCAAACTTTGTCAAAACCGTAAATGTTTTATTTTTTTAACATGCTAACCTACATTTAAGTTGACTTGAGTCGACGTTTAGTTTTTTCGTCTTACGTTTTTCTTACGACTACACAAATTATCTAGTAATCCATAGTAATCACAAACTCAAGCTCAATATATATATTTTTTGTCCGGTAGTCATCCGAAAAACCCAAAAAAGTTGGATTAAGTTTTTTTAGTTTTGAATATTTACAAGGACATGTTAAGCTTCAAGAAAATGGATAATGACATTCTGTCATCTTTGGGCAACTCGAGATATTCAATACTAGCGGCTGCTCCCGTTGTCTCACATGTGGTCTCCAGTTCGTTGGGATATCGGAATAAAATTTATCCTATGTTTCAGTCCAAGCTATAAAACTATGTAAATAATATAGATATAAAACTAGGGTATAAAACTGTTTAACAAATTTCACCCAAATCCGGTCAGCCGTTTTTACGTGATTGACTAAGAAGCGTCCAAAGTGGTCGCCTACGGTTTCACCCGCGTGTTTTCCGTTCCCGGGGGAATATCGGAATAAAATTTATCCTATGTTTCAGTCTAGGCTAAAAACCGGGGGTGACCGCTAGTATTGAATATCTCGAGTTGCGCAAAGGTGTCAGAAAGTCATCATCCATTTTCTTAAACCCTAACATGTCCTTGTAAGTATTCAAAACTAAAAAAACTTAATTCAACTTTTAGACTACCGGACTAAAAAAAATTGAGTTTGAGTTTGCGTTTTGAGTTTGTGTTCACTATGGATTACTAGATAATTTGTGTAGTCGTAAGAAAAACGTAAGACGAAAAAACTAAACGTCGACTCAAGTCAACTTAAATGTATATTTATTTACAATTTCCATGCACTATTGAGTGAGCTACAAGCAAATGTCTCCACCAACTCATTTTAAAATCCATTTCCTTCGCATAAGCGTCCATAGTGGCTGCAAGCCATACGCCGAGTCAATGTGCGACAACAAACGCAAATGATGTTCATCTAAAGAAAAAATGCTGTTGAATACAATAAGGGAACTGCGGAGACATTAACTAAACAACCGCTTTACTTACTGGTGTTTTATGAACAATTTAACTCAACATTGTGTGTCTGGTGTACTCAAGGTAATATTTTGCATTATAACTACGAATTCAACAAAATAGATAATAGCGTTATCTATTAGTTTTTAACGGGTTATTGAAGATT
The DNA here is from genome assembly GCA_910589605.1 of Chrysoteuchia culmella. Classification (NCBI taxonomy): domain Eukaryota; kingdom Metazoa; phylum Arthropoda; class Insecta; order Lepidoptera; family Crambidae; genus Chrysoteuchia; species Chrysoteuchia culmella. The sequence goes on along the minus strand of OU342655.1, from coordinate 17,704,166 downwards.
AACGGATTGAAAAGCGCTATTTATTACGTTTACTTTTACATTACGTGTGTTATTTTATGTTTTTTTTGGGTTCCCTGTCGTTTCGACACCTTTCCAGCAGGGCTAACATGCACGTCACGAGATAATTTTCTCACGCCATTTTCTCGTGGTGAGATGACATATCTCTACTTCTCGACTGTCGGTAACATTGCACTACATTTTGTCATGTCGTTCTGTCACACGTAGACTTCGAGAAATTTTCTCTTTAAACTGCAACATACGCGCCATATTTTCTCATAAATAATCGAGTTTTGACATTTAGTTTCGATTTATTTGTCGTCGATCATTCTGTTCGAAGAGATAGCTGGAGAAACGTAAAAAGTGTTGCGAAAAGTGGCAGTGCCGTATTAAGAAAGAAAGAAAGAAAGAAAAATATTTATTGACGCATACAAATAAACATTAAACTAGGTAGGTAACAAACAAAAGTAAAAGTATGCCGCCAACTAGGTCCCTGCCTCAGCATAATGTTACAGCGCCAGGAGACTGCCACTGCAACGCTGGTATTCTGGAGGGACCTTAATTGAGGACATCGAACGGACGTGACAAGTTAAACAAAAAAAAAACATACATACAAAGTAACATAAAACTAGATGAAAATAAAACAAAACAAAATTATTAAGTATTACAATTATTTATTAACTATATATGAAGAGAGGTGGAATAGGCGGATCGAAAGGAAGCGCATACGAGACGTCTGCGACCCTTTCGATCTTCGCGACAGCGAGTTCCAGTCGCTGTGGCGGATCACAAAGCCTATGGCCTATGTTCTGCCATATACTGGCACAGATACGTTATCTGTGCCTTGTTACTTCTGATGCTGACACAATAGGTACAATACTTAGTATACGAATGTACTAAGATTACGAATATAAATATTAAATGCGAGCAATCATACAATCACAAATACCAAACTATACTATCAAGAACTAACGAATATAATTATATACTTACTTACGTTTTCTTTTGAAATGCCATTTCAAAGTAAATACAACTACCTAATATGTACATCTTATGTTTTGGCGCGCACTGTTCATTGAAATTAAACAACTTTTACGGATATCAAACGCGCTATATTGTCCGTATTTTTAGGTTTTTAGGGGTTTTTTTTTATTTTCCCGGGATGATGTTTTTTTTTTATGCTCTTCAGACAAAGAGAAGCATAGGGACCCGCGTTAGAGAACATGTAGCTGACGTGAAAAATAGGCGCGATAACAAGTCTGCAGTGCGTGAACATGCTTTTGAGGGACCCACCCACTACATCAGGTTTGATAAGCCACAGATCCTTGCCAGGGAACAAAAATTTGTCCCCAGAATGCTGCGGGAGGCTATTGAAATCACCAAATACCCAAACTTCAATAGAGATGATGGATGGAATATTCCACCAGCTTGGGACCCTATTATCCATAAATTAAAGTCTCAACCCAAATCACGCACTGCAAGACCCAAAGATACGGTTAGCTCTTTTTGTAGATAAATAAATATAAAAAAGTAAAGGTGGAGACAACATTCTTAATTTCTTTATAAAGGTGGAGGTCGGCCCGCTTTCGAAGTTTTCTTGGCAGCTTCTTTCTTCGAAGGTCCTCCCAATTTGTGAACTGCCAGTAGTCTTTAGTTTCCTCTTTTCTTAATAATAAAGAATTAAAATAACAATTAAATCAAAATATCAAATCAATAATAATTTGTGCCATAGTAAATGTCTAACCGTATCCGAACGAAAATAAATTAACTTTTCGAGGGTAGACTTATAAGTAGCCAGTCATCCCGTAACCACGGCAGCTTAAAGGTGCCGAAACGTCGGGAAAATCAAAAAACCCTGAAAAACCTAAAAATACAGACAATTACAACTTAGTTCGTGGAAATATAACAACTACCTAAATCAAAATAAACCAAAACCACAGCCGGACCGGACTTCAGACAAGAATGACCACATGTGAATGTGACGTTTCGGTGAAGAAACCGGTTTAAAATTTGACAATAGTGCTATCTTTGTCATTATTAATAATCGCAAAAGAGAAGAAACATTTTTATTTTTTAATTTAATTAACTTGACAACAAGACTATTGGCCTTGCTTAACATTTCATTCGTTCAATTTGTTGTGTTTGGGTGGTTTTAGTCACCATAGACACAAATAATTATCAGTATTTTCATTTAAAAATAAAACTTGACGTTTCGTCATGAAAGGGATATCTCACGACGTGATGATTCTCTCTCGTGGCGCGTATGTTGCGAATTGCGAGAAAATTATCGAGATTGACAATTTTTCTCATCCCATCTCGAATTTTCTCATGGTCGCGCATGTTAGCCCTGCAGGAGTCGTGTTTACGGGATAATTAGCTAATTATAAGTCTAACTTTAAGATGTGCTTAGGTGTTAGAAAGCGAACTTAATAAACCACATTTATATTAACAAATATCTTTATTATAATGGTTTTGAATTACAATAGCACATATCTAGTCTCGACGACAAACTTTAACATTTGTCTTGTAGACTTAAGTGTTTATTCTATTCAGTAGTTTTTTAGTTAAAAAGCATTTATATAAAATGTGGGTGTGTTAATAAAAGTACGTACCAAGGCCCCGCTTAAACGCGCTGCCATCGTAACTTGGGCTTATATTAGTAATTTGTGCTTATAAGTGCATTCTGAGCTACCCTAACGCTAGAAGCGAAGTCTTTGAAATATAAATACCTGCTGTAAATAGTTCTCAGATTATGTTGCTTAAGATAAGATTCAAATTCTCATAGTTGTGAAATCGTATACATTTTCCGGTCTTTAAAGAAATGGTAAAAAATGTGATAATGCAGTCAAACCTTAAAAATTTTCTTGGAATGCAGATATAACGACGCACCTTAATTTAGCGGCCCTTGTTTAACAACCCGTACACACACGGCGATATTTGTTAAATAATGCAGGCGCCTTGGTACAACCTGCAGTCAGGAGTGACTCCTAGGATAATCGTTAATGCAACGGCTACGACTCGAAATAGTTTGAAAATAGCGGCCGTTATTTCATGTTTCATGTTTACATACCTTACTGTTAACTTCAAAGTGCATATCTTGAATGTTACGCTTACGTACAGTCAATTTTGAACTTTAAAACGTAAGTCGTTGATTTCTGAATTGTCTGTAGAAATACTGATACCTACTGAGCCAGGGTTTGGGGGACGATTCCCAGCTGCGACAACTATTCATTCTGAAACATTGAAACGCAACACTTCAGTTGGCCCAATACCAGCTTTGTTATCCACAGGGGCTACACACACATGGCAAGACATAATTAGAACCGCCTCTGTGGTTTAGTGGTACAACCACCGGTATCAGACGCAGGGGTCCCGGGTTCGATTCCCAGCGGGGGTACATATTTTATTCGGTTTGGTTGGTGGTAGGACTTGTTGTAAGTCCGTCTGGCCAGCTACAACCATATTATCTAAGTCTGACGCCATAACAACAATGTTTTCATCATTGTTGTGTTCCGGCAGTTAGAGATAAGACAGTCAGGGCCGGTAGACAAAGTAACATCGTTATGTAGCGAAACGATAATTCGATTCGTTATTGTCTATATTCGCCAATTAACTTGCGGTAAGACCACGTGATTTAGCGCGGCCTATACCAATCCGCCAATCCCATACATTTAATTATTTTCGAACTTCGTTATCGTTTTTGAACTGTTACTTTGGCTAGGGTCCCAGTTCCTCAGTGGCTGAGGGTTCCGGGAGAGGCTCGCTTCCATCTGACAGCCTTATCAACACTTATGATCAGGTATGATGAAGGCTAAGAGTCTTCACGTCGTTCATTAAAAAAAACGCAAGAATAATCCGACTGGAAAGGAATGGTTATTGTCACAGAAAATGTAGTTTTAGGTGTAAGTAACTTTGCTTCGTTATTCTATTTTCAGTGAAAAAAGTCAGTGTATGGATACGAAACGTGGACGCTGACCCAAAGAGATAAAGAACGACTGGAGGCCTTCGAGTTGGCCTCCAGTCGTTCTTTATTGAATTTAGTCGTTATTTTACATGTGGTGTTGGAGAAAAATGGAAGGAATTAGCTGGACTAAAAAGAAGACTAATAATGATGTACTGACCATGGTTAGGGAGGGTAGAAATTAACTTGGGGAGATTAGGAATAAAAGGGGGAAGATGCTGGGCCAACTGTTGTGAGTTTCATTATAAACATACTGGAAGGAGGGAATGAAAGGGAGGGGTAGACCTAGAATGAGATATATTTCACAGGTAAATGAGAAAGTTCATGTTGTGTCGTACCAGGAAGTGAAGTCATTAGCAGAAACAAGAGAGGAATGGAAAATACTTCAGCGACAAGAGCGCAGCTCTTAAATTTAAGAAAAAGAGTCCGTATAAATAACTTCTAATCTTTGAAAGAATGAGACATATTAATTATTTAAATTGAGATAAAGTTGACATGCCTATTAGTAACTACAATATGTGTGTATCGTGATGGCACATGGCATCGCGACGAACTCTTCATTTTGCTACATTGCTTTTTGGTGTTATCGAAAAAAGACAGCCAACCTATTTATATGAAAAGCTTGCTTTTTCTAACCGCAATGGACGCTTCGGTACACGTTTGGTTCATACGCGGTGCAAAACGGCCGCCTTTCGTGGCAGCTTCCGTTATGCTGCCACCAAATGTTGGAACAATTTTCCACCACCGGTCAAAAACTCCAAAACAGTTAATTCTTTCAAAAATCAACTTGAAAAGCATTTACTTCATTTGCAGAAATCTAACACATAGGTGGCCGTCTCGTACTTTCGTACTTACATCTGTATTTCGTGCATTCGGTATTTTGTACAGCTGTATTTGTTGCGGTTGTAACTAGCAGTTTCTCAAAATGTTTAAAATTTCCTAAAAGGGACACACACAATTGGTGATTTTATGGATATCGTAATAGTGCAACTGTTAACTTCACTAATATGTTGATTTAAGATACACAATTTTGATGTTTGTTAATACGCATATAACTTTAATATTGTTATTATATATTTACTTTTGATACAGCTTAAATTCTAATTTTAGGTATAACTATAGTAATCTTTACGCTATGCATGTGCCGCAAAATTGTCACTGGCACACGTTGGCGCTACGGAAGACCAGAGCTGTGGCCTTGTGTCAGGTCATAGCATACCTGAGTAGCGACCAATTTGGTTATTTTATAGTGTAATGCAATTATGTAATGTTCCTACTGTGTAAAATAACCATTAAACAATTTTTCTTTCTTTTCTTTCTTTCTTTCTTTCTAAATAATCTTTCAACTACCCACATCAAAATTGTTTAGGGATCAAGTTATTTTTGGAGAGCTTTAAAAAGTTGTTATTTTATTTCACTTTTTTTGGATTGGTATTTTATTTATTTATTATTTATTAAAAACAGTGTACTTACTGGCTTACAGTTTGCCCAAAACGCCAGCAAGTTAGGATAAGTACATTATTATTTGTAGAATTATAGTTACAATCCAAAATAAATTAAAATTGCAGATTATGTATAAAAAATGACAATGATAAATAGATACAAAATTTACACAATACTATTATTGTCAAAGGGGCATCTTGAGAACTAGGTATGTCAAAAAATAGTAATATTAAAGAATACAACAAAGAAACATTAGAACACAAATGTCAAAATCGTCTATGAACTATATTAGGTACCATCGCAGCATGTCAAAAAGAATTATTGATTTGGGAAAAATATTAAAATATAAATGTCGATAATAAATGTCAAAATCATCTATGAACTAAAAAATAATCGCAGTATATCAAAAAAAATGGAATAAAGAAATATTAAAATACAAATGTCCATAATAAATGTCAAAATCATCTATGAATAAAGTACAATCGCAGCATGTCAATAGTAGATTGTTTACCAAGGGCTGTATGACACCCATAACAGTCGAGTGTTTTGGCGCCCGAACGAAGTGAGGGCGCCGATAGTTCGAGACTGTTATGGGTCCATACACCCGAAGTAAACACTCTACTTTTCATTTTGAATGTGAGGATAGTAAAAACAAACAGAATATTCTAAAAAAATATTTAGTAAGAAAAATGTTACAAAATTATTTTATAATGTAGTAAAATAAGCTGTATAGGCTTCTGTGCCTTTGCCTACATACCTTTGGTAAATAAAAGTCCAAAGAGATTACAGATATCGATTTGACATGACACCCCCTATTCTTTTTCAAATTTATTACAGCCCTAGGGCCGCCACATATCACTTTCAACCCGCATTTTAGGCAAGTTATGAGTTACTTTCAGAATATGAGACATGAAAAAGTAATTACATATCATAGAATAGAATCAATAATATATCAATCAATTATTATCAAAATACATTGTAACTAAACAACCAGGGAATGATTATTTTTAACCCCCGACGCAAAAAGACGGGTGTTATAAGTTTGACGTGTGTGTGTGTGTATCTGTCCGTTTGTCTATCTAGGTCACCGCAGCTCCTGAACGACTGGACCGATTTAGATGCGGTTTTTTGTTAAGTTAAATTGATCTTCATACTTAAGACTATCGATTGGTACCATAAATTTTTCTCATTTTAACCGGTTAGATTCGTGGTACAGGTAAGTAATTTATGAAAAATCTTAGCTTCCAGCTAACGTCTTTTTTCCAACCTGTATTAAATGACTGAATGTTAACTCGGCCACAAGTGAATTCTCAGATGGGAATCGAACCCACGACCTTTGGAAATCCGGTCCAATGCTCTAATCGCTGAGCTACCGAGACTTGTGAACCACCGTCGAAATTCTCCAATACTTTTATATTTTTAATACGCTGTAGTAATTTTTTCCAATATTTTTCTATTTAAAATTTATTATAAGTATAAAAATAGCATTGAAAAATGCAAAAATTCAAAAATCATAAAAAAAAATGACTGAATGTGTCATGTTTTACGAACATCGAAACATTCGACACATTCAAACATTGTGTGTAGCGTATAGTGTATACGTACGTTTAATCCCAAAGCGTTGGCAAAGCGAGATTTTGCTACTTACCAGAATTTAGTCCGACTCTAAATCTGCCGCTACTCTAACTGCAGAATCTGCTGAATCCCGCCGGTCGCAGCCAACCTGCAAGTTTCACTTCATAAGCCTTTACTTAGAGCTCGTTCACATGGGATCAATCATTGACGGTTCGTCAAAAATCACGATACGTCATGACGGATGGATACATACATTGAATACGGAAACGTGTATCAAAACATGCAATATAATAGCAATATAAATACATAGAAACGCACATTGTTTAGTATTTTAAGTTTAATATAGCAATAAGTTTAATTAATATGTACAGACTCTAAATTGTACACATAAAACATCCTACATTTTGGAAGAGCGGAGTCTCCTGGAACAGGTGTTAAGCTTAAAAGGAGATTGCAGCCACTAGCTATTGTAACACAAAACTTTTTAACGAAATAAACTTTATTCTATTATTTCGTATTGCAGTGCATAATAACCGTCAACGGACGCTGCCAGTTAAGCTCCGACTTCTAACTTTGGCAAAATAGGCGATGCCAGCTACGTTTTCTAAATAGCGGCCCGCAGATAGCCTTATTTAAGAATTATTATTGCTGCCATAAAAAAAGAATCGTGAAAAATGACGATATGTCAAAAAACACCAACCGTCGCAGTGTGAACGAGCACTTACCGTATTTTTGGCTAACATGCTAATGACCGCTGCTGACTCGTCTTCTTGAAAGTACCTAGTTTTTTTAACAAAACTGCCTGAAGCAGCTTTTTCTTTAATGGTAGTAAGCAACTTTATAATAAATTATTAGTGCTAACTATAATATTTTTACAAAATGTTTTTATGTCCTTGTCCGAGTTCAAAATCACCTCCTAACCGTTCTCTGTGTTCCAGTATTCCAGTATTTGGTAGTATTTGGTATACCAAATATGTTTTATGTATATTTGTTTGCTAGTTCCGAATTAAAACAATATTTACTAACTTACTTAGTTATCACCTACTCTATCTACGACACGACCCTCAGGCAAGAAATGTTAAACAACAAAAAAGTTTTTTTTTCAGCTACACAATATATCTTGAGTATCCTTAAACCTTAAATTACCTTTAATTTGTAATTTCACAAAATAAAATTACCTCTTATTTGTAATACCAACAAAAGGCTTTATTAAAATTTAATTAATCAGCAAACAATAACTCTGATTCAAACGTGCTGTTCGTTTGTTTAGGATTTAAGAGAGAAACGTAAAATTTTATTGGATTACACGATAGGATTAGCACGAAAATTTTTCGAAATAGAATCGAGTACGTAATGTCAAAAAATGTATAGGAAAATATATTTCAGTTTACGTCCGGTAGGAACGCTGCTCAATATCTCATTTTTTTTTTACTATACTTCCTCAACACTTACTCGAAAGATTATTAAAGCTGAATATTAGTATTAAGGTGGTACGACTTCTATACAAACAAACATTACACAATTATTGGTTCATCATACAATACATAAATACATGCGCAACTAACTCGTTTCAGTTATTTGTTTGCGCGAAATAATTAAAAAAAATTACATTCATACATAAAACACGAATATACTAATATCTTATAATTTCAATAATTCTACGTATGTGTGTGTGACCCATCGCATTTATATAGCTCATGTATTAAAGTACATTTTTTAAATAATTTCGCGCAAACAATTAACTGAAACGAGTTAGTTGCACATGTATTTATGAATTATTAATGTGTGATGAACCAATTAATGTGCAATGTTTGTTTGTATGGAAGTCGTACCACCTTAATAGGTATCTAAAGCTTTAAATATGACAGTTAAAATGAATTATTTTTTGTATATTGTGTTACTTAATGTGGCACTTAATAAAGTAACACCTTATATTCGCACTCATAGTGGCGCTTGACAGACTGATCGTCTTCGATCACGTTTGTTAAGCAACGGGCGCTACGGCCAGTTTGTCGGAGAATTGGGTGACCGTAAAGTGGCATTACAACTGAGCGTGTTCGTGCTTCGGATGGCACGTTTATCTGTCGGTCCCGGCTGTTGTCATCTGATAACAGTCGTTAAGCCAAGTCAGAGGCCTTAAAGGCGGCTTCATAAACTCTGACACTAAAGTGGCCACTCATCCTCATACGTCATGAGAGACATAGAGAGAGAAGAGAGAGTGTAATATTGTATTGTATTGCTAGATACCAATCTGTGTTATCCATATTGAATTGTGGTGATGGATTAGTGTGTATACTAAGGTATATTAACCTTCAATCCATTCAGAGGGTGTGTCATAGCTCGTTATCTATCCACTAGGACACTCAGATTCTTGCGTTGTCCCCCTAGTGGAACTACAAGGAATTCGCTTATTACTCGTGGTCCCCCCGATTCACTCTTGGCCATAATTACTGGTGTGGCTTGTAGTATGTTATTTGCTCATGCAAAGCCATGGTTCCTTAGTATCGACTTTAAAAAGACTGATGCTTATAATGAAATTAACCTGCCAGCAGTGCGCACTCCGCCGCGAAGAAATTGTTGTGCTTCCATAGCCTTTCAGTATTCGTCGCATGCGCATGGTGTGGTTTTGACTGTGAAATGTAAGCAATCCTGGAGCACATCCACTCTCTCAAGAGTGTCCGACTAAGAAGGTTAATAACGATCTTTACTTTTAACTCTAGATGTCTGACCAACCACGACACGGTCGTGCTGTGATATCCTCAAATGGATAGATCACAGAACACACGGAGGAGACGAGAAGGAGAGATCTTACGTATTTAGTTATAAAATAAGTGTTGCCTCGAAAACATGCATGCAGGCATAAGAACGTGAACGAATTGAAAATCGTACAGTTAAATAAAATAAATTCATAAAATCTTTATTTTTTTGTCGCAAACAAAGAACTTGATTAGTGTCTTAAAATGTTCTAAGCCGTTTGTGTGAGACTGGCCAGTAGGTCAACAGGCTCCCACCACCTCGGGCAGATAGGAAATCAACAGTACGACTTAATTATATAAGTCTAGCTATATGGATAAAGAAATTATAAATGCTAGAAAAGAAAACAAAAAATTCAATAAAATAAATTGCAGATTACGGGTGTGCGTGAGTGCATGTATGTGTGTGTGTGTGTATAAATGAGTGATTGCCTGTGCATATGAGTGGATAGACTTTGATCGTATTATATGAAATGTTTGAGCTGCTTCCGAGTTTCACGCAAAAGGCGGACGACGCGTGACAGCCAACTTTAGTAAAAGTAATTCTATCGCTTTTCATGTGCCCTGTGGGATAGATAGAGATATAGAGGTTGATCGTTTGCTGTTTTACAAAGGTTACTACGCCATTTAGGCCTGTATAGTTGGAGCCTAAAAGTACATATTTGTGCAGCAAATAATGTACGACAATAGTACGTGTTTTGATATTGTTTGCTTTAATTGTTTCGAGTTCAGAAGTTCATAGTTGCCAAACGTACAGTTTGCTAAGCTAGATTGTTTGTGTTTCTATGAAATAATAGCGTACACTTGCTTACTTAAACAAGGTTGGGCTTACGTTTTATTTATATTGTTAGACGTTACTAGAAGATTTGTATATGTACCTCATTTTAACTTAGAATACACATGTTTCAAATAACTTTATTAAGATTACACGAAAAGTTTATATGAGGATTAATTTCTCTTTAACGTATGATAAATTTTGGAAAAAATTAACTCGGCCACAAGTGAATTCTCAGATGGGACTCCTAAATTCTCTTTAACGATTAATGTGTGATAACTTTATTGATATTAGATGAAACATGTATGTAAGGATTAATTTTTCTTTTACGATTAGTGTGCTTAAATAAGCATGAAATAACCGGAAAGTCCACCTTATATACAAACTCTGAATATTGTATATCATTCGGACTCACTCAATTTTGACTTGTAATCTCCGCAAACATGTTTCGAACAACCCGCAAAACCCTTTTCCTGAAACTAAGAGAGGTATCGGATAAAAATTTCCAACTAAAAAATGGAAATCATCGCAAATATTTATCGTCCTCAGATGCCGAGCATTCTAACACTGAACTATGCCAGATTATCGCCTCGCGGAATTAAAAGTTGGCCGAACTTTAGATGGTGATAAAGATAGAGTTTGCAGCGGGGCTTTTTTTTATGTACGACGGGGAGACTCTTAGCCTTCATCATACCTGATGTTAAGTATTGATAAGGCTGAAGATGGAAGCGAGAATCGTCAACCACTGAGGAATTGGCTATCTATTCAGCCTTATGAGAGTTGTGAATAAAAATAATAAAAAAGTATTGTACAATTATATCTAAGATTCTTGAGGTTGTAAAAAATGAAGCTCGTTTCACAAAAAGGCGAAATTTTTTAATTTCAGTTTTTTAGTTCTGGTCTTCTTAATTTTATCGTATGAGGATTAGTGGCGAGCTCTAGTGTCTGAGTTTATCAGGCCGCCTTTAAGGCCTCTGACTTGGCTTAACGACCGACAACAGCTGGGACCGATGGTTTAACGTGCCCTCCAAAGCACGGAAGCGCTCAGTTATAATGCCACTTTACGGTCACCCATCCGACACCTGACCGGGCTGAACGTTGCTTAACGAACGTGATCGAAAACAATCAGTCTGTCAAGCGCGGCCATGAGCTCTACAGTTCTAGTTCTGGTGTCGCGTGTAAATAGCCAACATCTCGCGCTGATTACATCAACAACAAATAACATGGTGGAAAGCCAGCCAAAAAATACACCCACTAACCTGAAGGACGATGTAGAGCAGTCCGGCGGCTCTTCTCGGGACGGCGTAGGTACTTGAGGTGGCGCACACAGGGATTCTTCAGATTCCACCTTTTCACGATATGTTCGGTTTATTAATTTTGACTCTCGCGAGAGGAGTATATGACCGTCAACGGTAATCAAAGTACACTGAAGAGATTGACAGGACAAAATTAGAATATCAACCTTGATGTTCGAAACATACCCGACTATCTAACGTACCTGCATGGTTTTCCAGCAAATAAATGAATTCATTTTCAAACAGACTAATAGGTGCTGACACTTTAGCTGGCATAACACCACAGCCTAGATAAGTATTTGAACTTTTTGTCTCCTCGTCCAGGGTCCGCCATTTTGAAAATGTTTGTTGGTTTGTTTTATTCGTCGCACAATAAACTTGTAACTAATTCTCTGGCTAAAGTGACACCTTAGAGCATTATATCTCTTAATATTATTTTTTCCTATCTGTGTCCCCTGTTCATTTATAAAAGTATTGTCATGCGACGCTATTTAAAAAAAAAAACAAACAAAATGGCATCTCATTTGACACAGACTGAGACGTGGCCAGCCGCGATACAATAAGGTTAAAACCGCTTTGATAACGTTGTGACGCTATGAGATAAATATTGTAAAAATATTCAAGTTCCAATGTAAATCACTACTTGCACTGACGAATGTTATAAGGGTTTCATAAATTATAAAAACGTTGACACTTTTCATCGATATCTTTGGTCTTCAACAAAAGGTAAAGTAGGTAAAATAACAAAATATGGTCGGTTTAAAACAATAATAAATAACAGAAGTCGTAAGACTAACGTCTTTCCCATGGCTTTTATCAAGTTACAAGTGAATAGAATTAGTTATGGTAAATTTTAAATAGAAAAATATTGGAAAAATTTAACTCGGCCACAAGTGAATTCTCAGACGGGAACCCGCGACCTTTGGAAATCCGGTCCAATGCTCTAACCGCTGAGCTACCGAGACTTGCGAACCACCGTCGAAATTCTCCAATACTTTTATATTTTTAATACGCTGTAGGCCAGCGTTGTTACATCAATGCTAGGAATATCCTTGCATTCGAAAGAAACATCTTTTCAGGTGTTTAACGATCGATTAAGATGCAACTGCCAATAATTTATGATTTTGTAATTTTTGCATTTTTCAATGCTATTTTTATACTTATGGTAAATTTTAAATAGAAAAATATTGGAAAAAATTAACTCGGCCACAAGTGAATTCTCAGACGGGAATCGAACCCGCGACCTTTAGAAATCCGGTCCAATGCTCTAACCGCTGCGCTACCGAGACTTGTGCACATATTCCAATTTTAAACGTTTTCTTTGTGCAAGGTACCCCGAACCATTATTATAACAAAGTTATTAGTTAATTATTTTTAATAGGAGTAAAGCCTCTTTGATGTGTTAAATCTCCTTGGACCAAGGAAGCTATGCCTTGAACAGCCTTGTTTTTTCTCGAAACTATTTTTGATAGAAGTTTTTGTTGACATTTTGGAATTCCAAATTTTTATTTCATCATAATGGGAACTTCCCTACAACATTAGCTTCCTCGTGCTTTAATAGTTTACTTTAAATTGAGAATACTTGACCATTTAATAGATACTCCAGATGCGGGTGGTGTATAATAGTATATTAGTAGCCAAGGGCTGTAAGGCGCTGGTTTCTCTGGCCCGCCGCACGCGACCTGACACGACGTCTGGAGACGCGTCTGCACGCCGTCGGCCGCGGGCGTCTGGGTTGTCTGGCGGAGACGCGTCTGCATTTATGTTTACCTCAAGGAAGAGCGACTTGGCAGTCAGATCTTGTGTAACTTCGCACTGATACAATGATGGTTATAATTTTGAGGTTATACAATTTTAAAATAAACACTTGCCTGGAATTTTCATTGTTTCACTTATATTCTCTTATACTTTGTGCTTTAAAATATTTTTCTTATAATTTTTGTCAGAATCAGAAGCATCGTACAATAAAGTGTTACATCTTATTAAATTCATTAAAAACTCGTAATTTTCCTTATTAAAATTCATTGTAAAAACCAGGACGCCGCGGCGTGCGCCCGTCGCTATTCTACAAAATGATAACGACCGACGCGTGTGGCGTGCGACGTCGCCCGCTTGCGCCGCCCGCCGCGGGCGACGTTTCAGAGAACCCAGCGCCGAGCATTACCATACATAGCATTCGAACGTTGTCGGCCGCGGACACGCGTCCGTCGTCCGCCGCCGCTGGCGGGCGGCCAGAGAAACCAGCGCCTAAGGCATCAATTGCAGCCCGAGATATTTAGGCGCACGAGCGCAGCGAGGGCGCCTATAGTTCGAGGGTGCAATTGATGCTTACACCCGAGCTAACTATTATGCTTTACATCTCGATTGTGAGGTAAGTAGAAAAAAACCGGCATTACAAGAATAAAACATTTTATTTGTTGAAATTTATAGTGAATTGATAACAATTTTCAAGTATTTTCAATTTTCGGTTTCAGCGGTTAGAGCATTAGACCGGATTTCCAAAGGTCGCCGGTTCGATTCCCGTCTGAGAATTCACTTGTGGCCGAGTTAATTTTTTCCAATATTTTTCTATTTAAAATTTACCATAAGTATAAAAATAGCATTGAAAAATGCAAAAATTACAAAATCATAAATGATTGGCAGTTGCATCTTAATCTATCGTTAAACACCTGAAAAGATGTTTCTTTCGAATGCAAGGATATTCCTAGCATTGATGTGACAACGCTGGCCTACAGCGTAATAAAAATATAAAAGTATTGGAGAATTTCGACGGTGGTTCGCAAGTCTCGGTAGCTCAGCGGTTAGAGCATTGGACCGGATTTTCAAAGGTCGCGGGTTCGATTCCCGTCTGAATTCACTTGTGGCCGAGTAAATTTTTTCTAATATTTTTCTATAAAAAAAAAATACCATAAACAATTTTAAATTTTTAAGGACAGGTGTTTTTGGGTATGTTAATAGTTTGAGATTGTGATATTTGTTGGTCATGAACAAAATCTGACGGGATGAAGCTTTCTTCAGCAGAAGTTGATGGTTGCGGATCATCTCTTGAAAAAGATGTTTAATTTTTTGAAAGCTGAATAGTTTTCGTTATTTTGTTGGTAATTTTACTTTTATTTTGTATGGAATCATCAATGTAACCTTGCTGGATTTCCACCCACCGTGCCTTTTTATAGTGGTTAAGTTAGCCCCAGAATCGGCTAAAAGTGTAGCCGATGTCCTCCGGAAGCAATGACCTGTGTACAATTCCGGGTTTGCTAACTTTAAATAACTTGCGATTTGCTTCGGCATACTTCTGATGGTATTTTTTCCAATAAAGCGAAGCGATGGCTGGTTCATGCGTCATGCTCGTGAACGGGTGCTGCCAGTGGGATGGGTCTGCTCTTGTCTGATTGTGTTAAAATGTGTTGAGATATTTATATTTTTTGTTTCAATTTTATAAATTCTATGTTATTTATGATGTTTTGAATTGAGAACGTGGCACTGCTTGATCAGAATAAATAAAAATAAGTAATGTTTTCCAATTATTGTAATTAAGTATATGAAAGCCATTATTATTATTATTTTTAATGTACTTTAAATACGCTTTATAATTATGACCCAGCTGATGCGTCTTCCAGTAACATTGTAAGTTGCGTCTTATATTAATGCACTTTTATCTTTATTTTTTTTGTTTTTGCCATTGTATTTTTTATATTTATACACTTTAACATAAGTACCTGAAGTACGTCATGCTCACTCAAACGTTTCTTCGGCGGTGTCGTGTGAGGCGGGTCGTTACGTTCCCTAAAATATGGTTGAGCGAAGCGATGGCTGGTTCATGCGTCATGCTCGTGAACGGGTGCCGCCAGCGGAAATGGGTCTACTTCAGTCTGCTTGTCTTAACGTTGTGCTCAGAGATTAAATATTTTCATCTAAAATAAATTGCTATCGACCTGTATGTACGTCACAACTTGCAGTACAGTAACCTTGTAATGCGAGAAATGTTAAATGTAAGTCCTTCCTTACGAGTTCAAAATTGTTTACGGTTAGGATAACCATAAAATGTAATATTATAATTAGTATTTTCTTTTGTGATGGAAATTGACCTTACTGAAATGTTAAGCTCACTTTTCAATTTGACGACTCTGTATGAAATAAAACAGGGAGAAAAAAATAGCCCTTGACGAGTTTCTTGCCGGTTCTTCTAGTTACAAGGTCTCCCGCCGTAGGGTTTGTGAACCGATGGCGTAGCTTCTTTGACGTTCATAAGTGCCTGTAACAGCCTAGACTGAATAAATGATATTGATTTGAATAACTTGTTTGTAGCACTTGCCTTGGTGGTACTTAAAAAAAAATCGGTTGGTGTTTACATTTTCAGGACGAAGATTTCTGTATTTATGTACGAATTCAGAGAATTCTTGAGGAACTACAAATGTTCGGTCAATTTTAGTTTTTGTGTTCGGTAGTTTAATTACTAACAACTGACCCTGTTGTTGTATGTTCTCTATTGTTATAGTTGTCAATTCAATACCTCGGCATACGCCAGTTATACCGAAGATAAGAACTACCTAAAACAAGGGAAATATAAAAATAAGTATGTTTTATAGGATTGTAAGAGTATTAAAAAATTAATTATGAAGTATTACCATTCGTCATCAGCCATTTTTAATGTCCTCACTGCTGGGGCACTGGCCTTCCTTAAGGATGGATAAGGAGAACGGGCCATGACCCACCACGCGGGCCCAATGCGGATTGGTGGGTTTTAACGTCTGCAAATGCAGCCGGGACCAACGGCTTAACGTACCTTCCGAAGCACGGAGGAGCTCGAGATAGTAAATTTATGGTCGCCCATCCCGTGACCGACCATTGCGAAAGTTGCTTAACCTCAGCAATCGCAGTCCGAGCGCACGAACCACTGCGCCACGGTCTCCTCGGTATTACCATTATATGATTATTATTTTACGTACCTTTACAGCTAAATAAATGTCATCAGGGGCTTCATTTAGGAATGTTTTCACGTCTTGCGCTGTAAAAACCTTTGACTTTTTACTTTTGTGCCCAGCAGATTGTCTTTTTAGAAAAGATGATAATTTTGAATAGTTCTTGATATTGATGTCGTGTTTAATACTCATAGTTGCTTTTAACATTGAATAAATGCACCACAAACTAGATGGCTGCAGCTTTTTTGATAGCTCACTAAAGTATGATAAGAATACAGTCTCGGATAAAGACTTTACTCGTTTTTCTGTTCGCCTCTTTATGAACTCGTCGTAAGTTTTCAAATATCTCTCTTTAGAAGTTTCAGGCAAAATATTGTTAATTGCTGCTTCAGCTTCCATTTTCATTGAATCGGGAGTGCAGCTTATATCTTCATCACTTGAAGAACTCATGATTTTTCCTAATTAGCACGTAATTATAAAAAATCCCAAAAACAAACAATATTTAAAGTAAAAGTTTTCTATTCCCGCCTTTTTTCATTAAAAAGAATCAAGTAAAGAATTTTTAATTTTTTTTTTCAAGATGAAATTGAGATTCGCCGTTCGATATTTAAAATTGATGACTGATAGCAAAGCGACCTCTTTGGTCATTGGGCTGAATGCATGATGTCTATTGCCAGTATGATGGTTAGATGTACGCGAACTTTTTGAAAGAAAGAAGTGTTTTTTTTAATTACTTACCGCCCTAGGGCTTTTCTAGCTACTTTCTAGCTAGAGCGCTAATTAGTCACCTACAAGCCCCATTTGGTGGTAATAAGAACCTCCTTACCGAACATGAGATATGTAATAGTAGATTGTTTACCAAGGGCTGTATGACACCCATAACAGTCGAGTGTTTTGGCGCCCGAACGAAGCGAGGGCGCCGATAGTTCGAGACTGTAATGGGACTAACACCCGAAGTAAACACTCTACTTTTCATTTTGAATATGAGTAAAGTAAAAACAAACAGAATATTCTAAAAAAATATTTAATAAGAAAAATGTTATAAAACTATTTTGTAATGTAGCAAATTAAGCTGTATAGGCTTCTGTGCCTTTGCCTATATACCTTTGGTAAATAAAAGTCTAAAGAGATTACAGATATCCAATTGACATGACACCCCCTATTCTTTTTTCAAATTTATTACAGCCCTAGGGCCGCCACATATCACTTTCAACCCGCATTTTAGGCAAGTTATGAGTTACTTTCAGAATATGAGACATGAAAAAGCATTTAAGTATTACTAGCATCCTCAGCACAAGTTTCTTAGTTAAACTTACCTCGGACTAGATAAATTTATGGGATTTTTTCTTTGTGCCCAAAGTTAAGGGAAAGGTTGGTTATGGGTTTAGAAGAAAATTAGATGCTTTTTTAATATATTTTTTTTTTCATCGTAGCGCTGTGTTCAGCTGCTTACGCCGAGCCTCTGCTTGGTGTTAAGACAAGTTAATTTTTCTCTTATTCATTGCTGAAATAGGTTCAATCTCCAAAAAACGACACTAACACTTTATAAAATAAAAAACTTATTTTTCTCTAAGCACAGAACATAACCTCCCCCTTAACTTTAGGTACAAATAAAAAAACACGGTACGTATATACCTAGTTATATGTATATATAATTTATTATACAGGACCGTCGACGCGCTAGCAACTTTCACACTATCTTCCATTGTCTTTTTGGTGTAAATCTTGAGAAATCTTAAGCTGCGAAAGAAAATTTTCCTCGATGTGAAAATCTTGACAAACGACTCCGCTAATTTGTCGTACTCAGTCTTCCAGATAAGTATCTGTACGCAGAACGCACAATCTGCGTTGAGATTTTATCAACTTTTTTATAGTAGGATCTATATTTTTGCCAACAATTAGGTTTTTTTTTTTTCACCCGAATGGGTCTCAGGCCTAGATTCAGTTCCTTTAAAAACAGTTAATCTAATTGGACATTAAAATACATGATTTTAGGCTAGAGATAGAGCATACTTATGTCTTTTTCGTAATAAACTAGTTTTGTACACATTACGATAGTTGTGCATTTATTTTGATAGTCATGGATTACCAAAATAAATAGATATTTATTTTGGTAATCCATGATAATCCCAAAGATACGGTTAGCTCTTTTTGTAGATAAAGAAATATAAAAAAGTAAAGGTGGAGACAACATATCCTAATTTCTTATAAAGATGGAGGTCGGCCCGCTTTCGAAGTTTTCTTGGCAGCTTCTTTCTTCGAAGGTCCTCCCAATTTGTGAACTGCCAGTAGAGTCTTTAGTTTTCTCTTTTCTTAATAATAAAGAATTAAAATAACAATTAAATCAAAATATCAAATCAATAATTTGTGCCATAGTAAATGTCTAACCGTATCCGAACGAAAATAAAATAACTTTTCGAGGGTAGACTTATAAGTAGCCAGTCAGCCCGTGACCACGGCAGCTGTAAAGGTGCCAAAACGTCGGGAAAATCAAAAAACCCCTAAAAAACCTAAAAATATGGACAATTACAACTTAGTTCGTGGAAATATAGCGCGTTTGATATCCGTAAAAGTTGTTTTATTTCAATAAATAGATATTTATCAGTAGACCTTATTCTTTTGTCCCATGCTCACTTATCCTTTGACATGATGGATCAGAGTTTTTCTTCGTTTGGTTTGGGAATACCTATAAGTACTTATATGAAATATAATATGCGCACATTTAAAATGATATAAAACTGGAATACCCTGTTATGTAACACTCTGTATATTTATAACAAGTAAATCTTAAGCTTAATTTTATTCTAATTATATATAGTCACGTCAGGGAAAATATGTTATTTAAAATGGTTATCTAACTGTATAATTAATTTCCGTTGCTTCTTCATGACGAATGTGGTCTTCACCTATTAGGTGAAGACCACATTCGTCATGAAGAAGCATATATTATATTAATTATTATTTATTACATTGAAAAAGGAATTAAATTATATAGGGGTTCAATAAGTGACTTTCTAAACTTGCGAATGCCAACCGTGAAGAGATCCAAATCTTTGGTCTTGGACAAGCTATTGAATTCTCTGACGAGACGGTTTAAAGGTGCGTGGTGACCGACATTGGTTCTACTAGAACAATTAACTAGGAGTTTGTACGCGCGGGAGTTTAAAGGGTGTCGAAAAAGTCAGAGTTTCTATAAGTTCGGGAGCTTCAAGGCTTCCATTCGCCAGCTTGTACAGAAACATTAGATCAAGCAAGCGTCTTCGATCCGAAAGGGGTAAAATTTTGAAATAATTAAGTCTTTCATCATATTTTAGAAGTGTCTTTCCCAGATTGCAAGAATATGTCAGGTGCCACAAGAATCTCTTTTGAATAATTTCTAGTCTTTTTTCGTATATATCATAGAATGGATTCTAGACTACACTGAAGTATTCCAACCCACTACGCACGAATGAGTTAAATAATAGAATTTTTGTTTTAGGGGACTTAAAGTCTTTGCAGTTGCGTAGTACAAACCCTAAGTTCTTGAAACCCTTGGAACAAATATTGTCGATATGTGTATTCAATCTCAGTTTATTGTCCAGCCACACTTCAAGATCTGTAATGGTATGTGTTAATTTTTTTTTTCTAGAAAAATGCATACACGAACATTTATAAGCGTTAAGGTTCATTCCGTTTTCATCGCACCATTCTATGAGTCTACATAAGTCAGCTTGCAAGAGACTGGCGTCGGCAGCTGAATCCACGACACTTATAATTTTCTGCAGTAATAATAAATTTTATCAAATAGAATCATTTGAGTAAAATTTAAGTTAATAGCACCTCGCGAACTAGCATTTTATATTTTGTTAAGCTAATCGAAAATATGTCAATGTTGGTCAAGTTTTTGTTATAAAATTCAAGTGAGCGCCTTAAAAAATATTTTTTTGTGTAATTTGTGTGATGTGGGGGAATGTAAAAAGTGCTTTTGGAACGTGAGGAAGGACGTGGAACTTTGAAGCTAAATTTGTCTAGAAGTGGAGTACAGTCAATTTTGCTATTAACAATTTTATGCAGAAACGTTGAGTCAAGGATAAGGCGTCTAATCTGTAGGGGGGATATATTAAACCGAGAGGCAGTTGATTTATAATCATCGTGAATCATTCCAGCACGGTAGTTCAAAGATTTTAAAAACTTATTTCAATTCGATCGATGTGAACTACATACTGAGGAGTCCAAACGACACTTCCAAACTCTAAAATACTACGAACATAACAATTGAATAAAATAATCAATGCTTCTGCTTTTTTAAATGGTCTTCCTAAGCGATTGATTAGACCAAGCAGTTTTAAGGCACGTGAGATGATATTATCAATATGATTATTGAAGTGAAGTTTGGAGTCCAAGGTTATACCAAGATCACGAGTGGTAGAAAATCTTTTAATTATATTGCCACTTAAAGTATTATTATGTACAATAGGGAGATGCTTACGAGTTTTATTAAAATAATACCTGTTAATGTTCTATTATTGTGATACTTTTTTAAATAAAGTTCCCTAAAAAACTTGTGGGGCGCAGTCCAGACGCTCCAACATAAAAGATTTTTGGGAATCGAACCCAAACAAATAATTGTATAAACGGCACAGCACGGCACAGTATACGGGAAACAACAATCACAACACACGGAGAATGAATAATTTAACATATATTAGACACTCACAATAGACTAGATCACTTACAAATAGAAATAACAACAATAATCACAATTAGCATTAAAATATCCAAGCGCAAGCGTAAGCTAGAGTAGCAAGGTGAAATATTGCGAAATCATCCCGAACTTAGCCGTTCGTCTATTGTAATAGCAAACGATAGGGGGTCAATTCTGCAATTTTTTTGTCAAAATCGTCTCTCAATGGTGTTTCAATAGTAGTGTTTATTTACACTGTTGTAACAAGAACTGTGTAATACAGGACTACCATTGAAACACCATTGGAATACGATTGTGACTAAGCATTAGCAGAATTGGGCCCCAGAATATATGCAGCGGGCACCGGGCGCGCGCGGTGCGTGCGATAAGGAGATGTATACGCGCACGCGCCGGGTGCATGATATCTCGCTGCAGAAGGCGTATGGCCCTAAGAGCATAAGCGGAGCGGATTTTCCGAAATTATAAGGCCGTTGTCCAAGTTCATTGTGGGAGCGGATGCCTGCCACAGTACTCCCCCGGCAGACCGTCACTATGGTCGATAAAAATCTGGTAGTCACATTCTTCTGCCGCTGGACGTCTGCTTCATTGGCACCTGGGTTTCTGGGCTAGGAATTGGGGTCTCTCGGGTGATGTACGCCGGTTTGAGCCTGTCAATTGTCACATTGACGTTCTTGGCGTTGACTTCAATAGTGAAATATTTAGGTTGTTTTCTCACAACCTTGAAGGGGCCGACGTAGGGTGGCTCGAGGGATCCTCTGACGCAATCTTGGCGGAGGAAGACATGGGAAGCAGTATGAAGGTCTCGTGGCACGTAGAAGGAAGAAGTCGAGTGCCACGAGGCTGGACGTGAAGACAACTTCGCCATGTCGTGTCGCGTCGCGTAGGCAAGCGAAGAGGCTTGCTGTAGACCGGTTCGACAGGAGAAGACTGCAGGTCGTCCTTCCAGGCACTGCGCATGCCCAGAAGCACCAGTGGAAGCGCTTCGGGCCACTTTGAGTTAGAGTGGCAAATTATGGCTGCCTTAAGCTGGCGGTGGAGTCGCTCGACGATGCCGTTGGCTGCAAGGTGGTAGGTTGTGGTGGCAATTTGTTAATGGCATTAACAGAGCGACCAATAAAATAGGTAAAATTTTGGAATAACAAGTTTCCTACATCTGACGGGAATGATAAAATTGGTTTTAGAAAAGGATGGGACAGGCAAGAGATTGAGGAGCTCGGTGGCGCAGTGGTTCTTACTTTTAGCCTAAGATTGTAGCGGTTAAGCTACTTTCGCAATGGTCGGTCACGGGATGGGTATCCAAATCATCGTTCACGATATGAATGATATTGACCAAATAGTAAAACTAAACATAAACAAAACTAATAAATGTATGGATAAAACGTCCGATTCTACCTTAGTGTAAGTAAGTTATATTGTTGCAACATCAATACAAATATTATAATGGATTCACAAATAAGTGAAATCTTTAATAATTGTAACTCCCCTAATCACTTTTTCCAACAACTACCCCCCAAATAGTTCCATAAGCTTATCCTGTCTTAATTTTAATTTAAAGTCTATTATAATTTTTTTTGATAAAATTACAACAAGTAATCCGCGACTGTAGTTATCCATTAGATATTATTGTAGTTACCGAAGCTGGCACATCAGAGACCAAAAATATTGTCAATTTATATAATTTACCGGGCTATAATCTGCATTCACAACTCCGAAACAAAAAAAAAGGCGGTGGCGTAATACTTTACGTGCGCAATCATTTACAATTTACTGCACCGGAACTATCAAGATAAATTAAACTAACAAATCCAAAGGACACAAAAATTTTACGAACTCTAGTATGTTTTTCCAGAAAGCAACGCCCAATAGTGTAATTAAAATAATTAAAAAACTTAACCCAAAAAAGGCACCAGGCCGCGATAATATCTCAGCTTCAGACATTAGACAAATAGAAGAAAATATTTTACACACTATAGCTGACCTTATCAACTGTAGTGTTAAAACGGGGCTATACCCAAACAAGTTAAAAGAAGGGTGCGTCAGACCTGTGCATAAGAGAGGAATGAATGAATAAGAAGAAATGAATACACTAATTACAGGCCAATCACATTGCTTCCAACAATAGATAAAATAGTTGAAAAGTATATATGTGAGCAAATCACAATTACTATAAAAAACATGATTTATCATAAGCCAATGTCAATTTGGTTTTCAAGCTGGAAAGAGTACAGCGGGCCTTCTGTCAAAATTCACGGACGAGGTAAATAGTCACTTAAATGAGAAAAGACAAGTATTAGCCTTATTTATTGACTTCTCGCTGGCTTTTGACACTCTTAAACATGATCAGCTTGTAGAAAAGTTAAACCAATGTGGAGTTCAAGCCCACTGCTAAGCTGGTGCAAAAATTACCTCAAAAACAGAAGTTATTCGGTAAAGATAGACAATACCTACAGCAAACAAATAGCAGTAACTGAGGGCACAGCTCAAGGTTCTGTTTTAGGGCCGTTGTACTTCCTCTCCTACGTTAATGATATTAGTAAGTGCATCGTAAGCAGCACATGCTACCAATTTGCTGACGACACTTGCCTGGTTTTCGGTGGAAGTAATCTGAACCTCATCTACGATCTTTTACAGGCCGATCTAGATGGATTACAAAAATGGTGTCATGATGCTGGTATGGTATTAAATGCTAATACTAAGCTTCTACTAATTAAATCATCATACATCAAACAGGCCAATGTAATTCAAAAAGGACTGGTTGCCCATACACACGCTTGTTTACATTCAAGTGTCTTGAACCAGTTGTCGCTGCCCTCAAATAGAGATCCTTCTGTAGGCGTCCTCTCCGAGTTGTTTCTTAAGGTGAACATATCCCCAGGTAAACATATTCCGTAACAACTTTGAGAGTACTACCTTGTACTGCAATCGGTTCTAGAATAATATGTTCGTTGAACATACTTTTGACCAAGTTCATCCTTAGTTTGATGCGATGCCGTTGGGAAGAATCAACTAGACCTAACTACTAGACCAGACTAGACTACGAAAGACCGATCCCGATAGCCGGACAATTTTTGTCATACGACTTACTAAATATTGCACCTTATTGTTGGTGCTGATAGTATACAAACGCTCTTACAATTAATCATTTCTAAATTATCTTGTTTGATTATGGGCTTCATTATTGAAATGAGAGTGTTTTAGGGTTTCACTTTAGAATTAAAAAGAAAAATGTTATGTGTTCTATGTTAGCAGATTAAAGCGACGAGTGCCCGAAGAAATTATATTATTTTGGTTAATGCTAATAGAAAATTTGGATACTTATTGTAGCAAATCATCTACTTTGGCGAGACGCACCGCGTAGTGCTAGGATGCATTTTCACTCAAACCATTCAGCGAATGCTCTACTGAAATGCGATTCAGTATCCTTATAAAGAGTAAATCTAATTTAACAATCAATGCCCTCATTCAAGTGAAAGTGTATACTTTTGTAATAAACATTTTTTTCAATCAAACTAAATTGAATGCAATTATTTATGTATTTACTAGACCTGAGAAAACAATTTGTCTTCCTGTCATATTAGCTATTTTATCATCAATAGTGTTATAAATTATTGTAATCCATAAAGTGTTATTAAGCATAATTGAACTTTCTAACAATTCGTTTTCCAAGACGCATTTGAGCTGGACCTATTTGTTATTAATTATTTCTTCAAACTTCGAGTGTTATGACTTCATTTAATATATATAAAATCTATTTTACATGTCTTCAAGCTGTATTTTGTTTCGATTTCGGATTTCTGCTAGATGTTAAATATAAGTGTTTGATCAAAATATTGCACATGATTCAAATTTTATTTTATACTGGTCTCACGTGTTATTTATGTCTAATATATCAAAGTCATATATATATTACAGTTTGGTCTTGGTTATCGCTTTTACACTGGTTTGTTTTGTCAGTGATTCTCATGAAAAATAGTGGATCATTTTTATCAATATATAAGAATTTAATTAGTTTGAGTCCAGATTTGTGTAGTAAATCTATAGTAAAGCTCTGGCTATTTTGTATAGCAGACGGCAGTTTTCATTTGTTTGTTTTTGTATCATATTTTGTATATTATAATATGCAAGTGACCGATTTATTTAGATCAATTTTCCTTAATTTATCTCACATCGGTTTCGATGTTATAATGTCAATATTCACCTCAATGCTGTACTGTCTATACTGCCGATTAAAAATGTTTAAATCCCTCATCCAAAACGGGGATGTTAATGATTTATGTGAGAGTTTGACTGTGTACAAAAAAATTGCTGATATAATTGAATCTGTGCAGAAATACTTCGAAATATTGGTAAATATAAGATAATGACAAAAACGTGATGTTGCCTACCTTAAAGTCGCTAATTTTGTTCAATTTAAGTATTTAACACAAGACAAAATCGTGCTTACATGAGACTAAAGTTTGATTTATTATTAATTGATCTATATGAACTAATATTATAAAGCTGAAGAGTGTGTTTGTTTGAACGCGCTAATCCCAGGAACTACTGGACCGATATAGAAAATTCTTAGACCATTAGAAAGCTACATTTCTCCCGAGTGACATAGGCTATATTTTATACCTATATTTCCACGGGAACGGGCACCACGCGGGTAAAACCGCGAGGATCCGCTAGTGTATTATAAAGATCATTTGCACAATAAGTCCGTTTATTTCTAGACACTTATGCTAATCAATATAATATATATAAATTACTTTTCAGTACTGCTTGTCACTACTCATTAAAATACCAGATGTAACGGTTGTGACTTACTTCATTGCGAAAAGTGTAATTAATTATACGATCGACGGTGAGCAGGTAAAAGTTTTGTGTAATGAGACTATTTTTTCGTTTTTATTCTATTAGAGTTTTTTGTACCTACTTCAATGCGTAACTCATATCACACCCTTAGACTAAAATGACTATATTATTAATTCCTGAATGTTTGTATAATTTTTGTTTAATTTTGTACCTATTGAGATGATTCGGCCATAGGGCCCATCATTAACGCAACCGTTTGTTCCAAAGAATATTCTGAAACAGATGTAATAATGATTTTTTGTATGAATTCGAAACGAATCCACAGGCCGCTGAAGGGTATTTTATTTCAGATTCATGCTAATGATATTTTCTTTCTAACAATTAAATCAGTAAGCGTTATCCAAAAGATTTTTGTATTGGTATGTCCTGCAATACCAGCTGGCTTATTGTGGGCAGAAGCAAAAAAGCTAAAACTAGAATTACGAGAGAGAATCATGCGAGAAAATGGTACGTAAAACTTACTATTAACTAACAAATATGTTCTAATGCAGGCCCAACTGAGAGCAAAGATAAACGATCATAGTTTTGTTTCTCTTTGTTCATACGGTATGAAACTTATATTACAAAAAATGGAATGCAAAGCGGGGTGGGCCCCTTTTGGCCGACACCTTTATCGCTGAACTCTATATCGCTTTGATTCACCAGCTGGCTATTTTGTCTAAGGCCGATTTACACTTACTAAGACGACCTGTTTGGCGCAGAGGTACTAACCCCGCCTTCTGCGCCAGAGGTCCCGGGTTCGATCCCCGGACAAGACAAATATTTGTGTGCATGAACATGCCTATTTGTCTTGGTCTGGGTGTTTAATATGTATATTAAGTATGTATTTACAAATAAAAAGTATATATATATGTATGTTTATCCGTTATCTAGTACCTATCCATAACACAAGTTCTTCATGAAACTCAACGTGGGACTAGATAATTGGTGTGATTGTAAGCGAATATTTATTTATATTTATTTATTTACACTTCCTTAGGTAAGCAAGTAAGTTCAACGTACTTACCCACTTATTAACTTACTTAATCGAGAAGAGACAGTAGCGTCCGAACGGTGAATTTAGCTTTTCGATTAGGTAAGTTCATACTTTGTCAGACCGTGCGACGACGGGCTTAATATTCTTTTTGATACATTCTTCAGATCTTTAGCGAACGCTGGTTGTAGATGAAGTGCGCTAGCACCTACGTGATGTAGTGAAAGATGTATTAAATGTGATTTTAGAAGAAATCAGCAAGCAGACAGAGATGCGTTTTGTTGTGTTTCAACCTATGAAATGAACTTACTTGCGCCGTCCACACGGCGCGGCGGCAAGTAAGTAGGCGGGAAGCGGGACCCGAAGCTACTGCCTGTCCAAAAAATTTAACTGGTTCCTATCCTGCGGCAAGTCGCTACTTACTTACTTACTTGCCGGCCGGCCACGATAATTTAACCATGTGTAACAAATGTTCAATCATAATTAACAAATATTAATTATTTTCGGCAGCTGATGATGAAATCACGTCACGGATCCTAGAGAACTTTGTGGAGTATGTATCCGGGCGGCCATTACAGGTGCTGGTGTTGAAAGTGGTCTCATTGGACTGGAATCTGCCTTTTCTCTTCATCCATCTTTGTATTAGTTACCAAATTATACTTATTCAGTTTTCTCATTTAATCTAACTTAAAATCATTGGAGCATTGATTAGTAGTTCGTTAAAGCTCAGAATTGAAAATCTCCCAAGCATACATTCGCTCGTCCACCAGTCCACCTATCCACCTTTTTCTATATTTTTGTTCGCCTGTCCCTATCCATCTTTCCATTTGTCCAGTTTATCCTTACCCTTCTATCCGTGTACACTACATAAATTATTATATTATAACATTGAACACTAACTGATTGTCTGATTGTGTACTAAATAAATTATATAAAATCATTTTTTTTTTATTAATAATTGTATTTATGAAACACTTTATTGCACATGATAAGGAACACAAAGAAAGCAAAAACAGACAGTAGAAGAAAATACACAAAAGACGGCCTTATTGCTAGGTAGCAATTTCTGCTAGGCAACCTTGAGTAGTAAAGAAATAAGAGGAAGATGATATAAGGAGGAAAAAGGGGGAGTGGGTGCAATTGAACATTATAAATAATTAATTATACTCAGCGATATATTAATGTATAGTACATTAATGCAGCGGTCAGCTAAAGAGGCATTGATGGACGAACGTGTAGTTGTGGGCTGAAGCGAAGTCGAGGCACACATACGTAAGTCCGTCAATGCCTAGTTGTGGCCAAGGCTCGTAGGCAGAACTTTTTATTAAAATAGTACATTCTTTACTAAAGTGCTTTTTATTAAAGTTTTTTTTTTATTCAAGAAGGGGAGACTCTTAGCCTTCACCATACCTGATGTTAAGTATTGATAAGGCTGAGATGGAAGCGAGCCTCTCCCGGAATCCTCAACCACTGAGGAACTGGCTATCTTATCTCTAACTGCCGGAACACAACAATGCTGAAAACATTGTTTTTATGGCGTCCGACTTAGTTAAGATGGTGGTAGCTAGCCAGGCGGACTTACAACAAGTCCTACCACCAACCAAACCGAATACAATATGTACCCCCGCTGGGAATCGAACCCGGGACCCCTGGGTCTGATACCGGTTGTTGTACCACTAGACCACAGAGGCGGTGAAGTAAGTATTCATTTGTTTTTTTTTTCAATAAACATCTTTCTATTAAGGGACTATAATTATTTATGATTTATTTGCAAGCCAGTTCGAAATTTAAATCCACCTTTGATAAGTTACCTCCTTGGTTGCAATGTTTCGGTGTAAAAGATCGTTCCATTTTTAAATACACGACATATTTGAATTTACTATTTAATTTATTTGGCCGCTAAACCACGACAGATATGGATTTTCATACAACTTTTGCCGGCCGCTGCTCGAATGTATTTGGCCAGTACAGCAATTATAATTTATCTCAAAATAATGCTGAAATTTCCAAGCACGTTTGAGAAATATACACATCGTAGGAATGGGAAAGAAAAAAAAATAATTACATAAGAGAAAGAAAATGAGACTGATCTGACTTGATCGCTAAATAATTTCAGTGAGCGAAGTTTTTGTTATCTTCTAGAAGTGAGTCCATATTGTCCATATTGTCGCTTCCCTTAGCGGAAAAAGGTGCCTTTGATGAAACTAGCACCAACTTTTAGTATAAATAAATAAATAAATTGCCTGGGTACCCGGATACGAAGGTAACATTGGCAATGAGGAAGCCGATGCATTGGCTAGGAAGAGGGCTGATGAACCGTTCATCGGGCCGGAACCAAGACTGCCAATCTCACGTAGAATTACCAAAAATCATCGAGATCAGGACAATCAAAGATGGATGAACAGAAAGGACTGCAGACAGTTCAAGATCTTCATCAAATCAGTGGACAAGAAGAAAACCAGAGAGCTACTAAAACTGCGTAGGAGAGGCATAAGAAACATTGTCTGAAAGAAATTGTCCTCTAAACAGACACCCGTCAGTGATCAAAAGAGCAGAAGACCATATATGTCCGCAATATAGAGCAAAAGAAGAAACAAGCTTAACAACAACAAACAAACAACAACCACTTCATGGCGGAATGTCCGATGTACGCATCGCTGCGCTGGCAGCTCTTTGAAGTAGACAAGCTGAAAGAAGAGGATCTAAAGCAGCTTACGATAAGCCAACTTAACAGGTATTGTAAGCGAAAAGTAGGTTCGAGGTCCCGACGCCGGTGGGGTAAATGATAACCCGCCTTCCCCCCTGTCTTCAGGGCACTTTGGGGAACTGGGAAAAAAATGTCGTCCGTCGTCCCTCCTTCCAAATAATAATGTGGTTTTGTAAGCCTATTGTTTACTGAAGCAGCGTTTGGACAGTGACAATATCAGTGGCTCCTTGTTACACTTACGGTAACTGATTGGTGTTTTATTGTGAGACGGTAGACGGCCGATTGAAGTTAAATAATTATTGCTTAAAAGTGATCAACACCCTTGAAACTTTACACGAAAGTTAGAATATTTACTTACATTGAGCTAAGTGTATATATATTCTAAATATTGGAATATAATTATTTCGAAGACCCTACGGACACCACCTACCACGCCGAATGCGTTAACGGAGTCACAATCGGACCCTGACATTGCAGCGCTGAGCAAGATTATTAATAAGGGTAAAGTGAATCTACGTGATAAACGCCCTAGGTGCGACGCCACCCCCATCAACGACTTTCCAATTCAAACAAGAATTGAAACTGGAAATCGAGTCTATGATTGCTTGCTGGAATAGTATACAAACAAACGAATTATCTAAAATGTTACAGCAACAGCAGACTACTATTCTGAATAAAATGAAGATCTGAGATGTCTCCAAAAACACAGAACTGTATATTGAAAAATCTGTGAAGTTTATTAGTTTTCAATACAACGAGGTCTCAAAGAAAATCTTGGATTAGGAAAAAGAAAATAAATTTCTCTCAGAGCAAGTCCAAATGCTGGGAATCGCAGTCAGAGACATAACTTCGTTCCCGTAACTCGACCGTTGAAATCAGAAATGCTCCTGCTAAAGAGAATGAAACATACAATGACTTGATGTCTACTTAACCGGAATTGACAAAGCAACTATTATAACAATAATATACGTAGAATTAGTTTATAAGTTAATATTGTATCTATGTAGTAGAAATTAAGATTGGTTTAGGGTATGATGAGACTGACATGACGTGACGTTAAAGTCACTAAATAAAATGAGAAAAAAAAACTCCAGCCGAACTCAGGGATATTCGACGTGTGCCCGGGAAGAAAAGAATACCGAAACCGATTCTAGCCGAATTCAGGAAAGTTGATGGTAAACTTAATATTATCACAGGCATAAGAAAATATAACAAGAAGGCACCAATAAACAAAACAAATGTAACACAACATCACTTGGCATCCGGGGTACCAAAATGCCTATATATGTATCAGAACAGCTCTTGTCCTCACAAACGAAAAAGCTTCTCTTCCGAACACAAGAATTCGCAAGAACCAATGGGTATTGTCATTGCTGGACCTTAAACCATTTGAAGAACTTCTTCTTCAAATGTATTATATATTATTATAATACATTTGAAGAAGAAGAACGGAGACAATCATATCATAGTAAATTCGGAACAAACCTAAATGGAACTGCAGAAGAGCGCATGGCTAGAATTAGTATTTTTTATTGCTTTAGTCTTGTTACAACTTGAAAAATATACCATTGTTATCTACATAAACGATATCTACAAAGAACACACATCACCCATGTCATACATAAACACATCATATTTATACACACTGCGCACACACCCGCATTCACAAGTACAATCTATAACTTACTTACATTTACTCACTTTCAATTTTAAATGTCATTAATTAAGGTCAATATATTTGTACTTTTTGGTACAGTTAGGTTATTTTAAAATACATTCTGTAGAATGTATAAACATAATGTATTTAAAATGGTTGTAACTCATTCTTTGGACCAAGGAAGCTATGCCTTGACCAGCCTTTTTTATTTTGTTGACATTTTGGCGATCCAAATTTAAATGTTATCATAATTACCCAAGGGTAATTATCAAGCTTCCATACAACATTAGCTCCCTCGAGCTTTAATAGCTTACTTTAAATTAAGAATAATTACTTGACATTTTATACATTCTCCAGATGCAGGTGGTGTATAAAATAATTTTAATTACACAGGACCGTAAAGAATAAGAGTTGGTTACAATAGGTATCTTTAAAGCACCTAGCCTACCTTTATGAAATAAAAACTAAATTTAAAGAATATTTTTATGTGCAACGAAAAAGAATAAATAAACAAGCTTATTATTTTTAATAAATGTTAAATAAAAATGCGTAGCTCAAAGATTATTAATCTACCATTTTTCTTTGCGGTCCATTGTACACATAATAGAGGACGAGATCATGCTGTCCGGTGGTCAAATTACTACTAGGAATACTGAGAGTAGTTTTTTTATTTTACTTTCAAAGCCTATTGTTGCTTCAAAAAGTATCTTCATATAAATTTTAGTACGCAGTGTCACTGGTGATGACTGTACCAGATGTGTTACATGTGTATTATAGTGTGATAGGTATATACATGATCTTGAGAGATTATGTTAAATATGCGGCGATCGGTGTATATGTGAGTTTCTTGATATAAATAATACATCAATAATCAAATCAACTCGTTGTTTGTCTCTGTCTCAATTGTATTTTCTTTGTTTCTTATCATAGATTAGCGGATTATGATTAGAAACAAATATTTACCTACTGTAACAACAACTTTAGATTCATAACAAAGATTCATGTTGTATTTTGCTTCAACTAACAATATGACACGGTGGTGCCACAAGTCATGAGAAATCTAATCTTACATGAAATACTTCTTCAAAAGGGGTGAATTAAACTTTTACAAAAGACTGATCGTGATAGCTGGACGTTTTTTTAAACTATTCACTGAAAACTTTCTCCTTCTTTGAAAACCGCGAACAATAGAGGCCCAAGCAGTGCCTCTGAAGAACCACACTTGAAACCGTGAGCCAACCGGAGATGTAATTTTTTACGACAATAGCCTGAGATCGATTATTAATATTATTATGAAGATAGCCATCTAAGCAAGTCACCACTAACACCGATCTTCTGCAGTTTTACGCGCTAGTAGATCTGGCTGAATTCGATCGAATGCCCTGCTATAATCGGTATAAACGACATCGACCTGGGAACCCTCGTCCATAGATGAGGTAAGGGATTCTTTTAGTAGGATTAGGTTGTTCACAACGGAGCGAGCTCTAAAGAAACCATGCTGAGTGAGACTAAATGAATGCTTGAGACCTGCGTAAAGTTGCTCGTACACGATCTTCTCAAGGACCTTAGAGACAGTGCAAAGTTTGGAAATCTGCCGATAATTAATGAGGTCACTTCTCGAATCTTTTTGTGTACCGGAGTGGTGTAAGCACGTTTTCACAAGTTTGGTACAACTACCTCTGTTAGCGACCTATTAAAAAGTATGGTGATTGGAATTTCAATGGTTTTAGCGCAACGGATGAGGAATTAAAGTGGGAGCAAATCAGATCCAGCTGACTTTGTGGGATCCAGTTTTGAGAGTAGCTTTGCCACGTTATCTACGCCAATTTCAACTCTAGTTATGTTAGCAATGGTATTACTACAGCCAGGCGTACACACATTTGATTGAGTTCAGAGTACAGGGCCGTTTAGAAAATTGGAGTGAATGTAGGCCGAAAACGCCTCACAAATTGATGTAACTTCAAAATACTAAGCATACTGTTCGTATTGGATTTAGACTTGGCAAATGACCAAAAAGTCTTCGATAGATTCAATATAATTACAGTACCTTTGTCACTCCAAATTTTAGCATCGGTCTTTGAGCATTTTATACGATTATTCGTCAGCCAGGTTCCCGTACGTGCGATTTTTTTTAAGTACTTGAACTTTTCTCTCATAACCTTTTTCATCGCAGACGAGTACCATTACGGAAAGTGGTCAGCAATAACCTTTTTACTAGGAATATACTTATCTCTGAAAGTCGAAAACACAATCATCGTAAAAGTAATCAGTAGCAGCCTCTATTGACCTTGACACCAGCTCAGATTCCCAGTCCACTTTGGAAATCTCCCAGTTAATCGCCTCGTGATTACCCTTATTATTATTCGATAGGACTAGGTCTAGAGTTCTACCATGAGCATTCCTGACTCCGTTTTACTGAAAAAGACCAAGGGTATTTAACTCGTCCACCAAATCATCTCATCAACCGAGGATAAATTAGATGAGATGTTACTCAAATTAAAATTACCTACTATTAGATATCTATCGCCCGGACATGAACGAGCGATTACGGTGCCTAATTTATTAAAAAAAATCCTCTATGGGAGACTTTCAGTTACGCAACAAAGAGGTTCTTAAAGCTCTCCGTACTCTAGGCGTGAACAAAGCTAGTGGTCTCAACGGAATCCTGGCAATTGTCCTGCGCAGCTGTGCACCTGAAATGTCTCCGGTGTGAACTCGCCTCTCTCGATATTGGGACGAACAAGGTCAATCCTTTTATGCCTCCTCCAAACAGTGCCAAAAACTGAGCATTTCACCTCAGCAGTTCTTCCCCTTTCTCATTCTCAATCAATAAATAATGAAAATAATATAGAATAGATTTTTACCACGATGAAGATTTTGTTGTTTGACTCAAGTTACAAGTGTACAAGACCTCTAAAGCTTAGATTTATGATTGGTCTTCTCGAAGCGGAGACCAATCTTTGATCTGATAAAACTCTTTTCTGTCTGTTAGTTATGACAAGTTTTGGTATCAATAGGAGAGGTAGGAAAGACATAGGTACACTACTATAGAGTTTATGAAGAAAAAGTGGAAAAAGACTGCCATCAGACAAACTGCAAACTATCGCAACCATAGGTCAAGGCATTAAAAAGAGCAGAATGCACCATCGATGCATTGGTTGGCATCCACTTCGAAAGACTTGTTTTCAGTATGTAATGTCGGTTTTTATATTTAAATAAAACGTTAACATCATGACTTTTAAATTTATGCAAAGGCAAATCGATAAATGCTGTGGAAATTTTATGAAAAAGCTATGCTTTTCCCCAAAAACGAACGTCAAGTTTTTTCTAGTCTAAATATTATTTTTCTTACTAATTAATTAAAATATTTTCTGACTCAGTGAACACCTTGAACCTTCACTCTATGTACATAAGGATTAATTTAAAGTCACAACCCTGAATGGTCACAACAACGGCTTAAAGTGGCCACAGCCAGATCGATTTATCTACCCTCTTCGCGCGGTTGCTGCAGTGCAGTTCACCTGCATACAGCCTTAGTTAAACAACAAAGTTATTTCAAGACTTTTATTTAAGTAAATGCAAAGTCAAACCTAATCACTGAGTGCAATATCACAAAGTACGTGAGGGAGCGGCGGTTGCCTCAGCAGAGAGCCCGCTCAGAACAAAAAACCATTTCTCGCTTGACGTTGACGACATTGACGTTTCTTCTTCAGGAACTCACGCAGTTTCAAGTAGAACTCAGTCATAACTAGCGACTCGTGTTATCAAAATAAATGTGCGGCAAACTTGTAGGTTCTTAGTTCGTAATATTTTTGAGGATCTCTACCTAAGTCTCCTCGGTAATTTTTTTGTGGCAGTATGCTTGCTTACTCAACTTATTATATCATTCTTTATTTATATTAAATTAGAAAATTGCACTATTAAGATCTGATAAGTGATGCACTGATTGGTGACGATAAGAGGAAGCTTCCAGTCCAGTGGAACCACTTGCATCACCGATATCTGCAAGGGTCGCTTTGACACGTACTCCAGGAACACTTCTGCATGGTGTTTGTAGACTTCATCTGCAAGCAATTTTGTATGTTGGTAATTGGTTTCCAAGGCTACGACATTTTCGATAATACATTTTATAACAATAGAAGAGAAGACAAGTTGTCTTCTATTCAGTTGCACCTTGGATCACAAGCTGAGACAAGATGTTCTTGCGCTCGAATGGCGCAAGATTGTGAGATCGTGGCTCTTTTGAGCAGACAGGTTTATTTAGTAAAAGGCGCCCCGTAAACGATTAAATTTTCTGACGGAAATCTGTCAGAAATGCAAATGTACGAGTATTTGACCATCTGCGGCTATGTTTGATGCGTTTTAGTTTTTAAGTAATTGAAGGATTTACGAAACGCGTTACATAGACAACATAAATCTAATATCATGTTAACACCCGTAACCGTCTCTGTGGTGTAGTGGTACAACCACCGGTATCAGACCCAGGGGTCCCGGGTAGCCTGGCGGACTTACTGTGTTAAGTCCGCCAGGCTAGCTACCACCATCTTATCTAAGTCTGACGACAAAACAACAATGCTTTCAGCATTGTTGTGTTCCGGCAGTTAGAGATAAGATAGCTGGTTCCCCAGTGATTGAGTATTCCGGGAGAGACTCGTTTCCATCTTCAGCTTTATCAATACTTAACATATGGTATGATGAAAGCTAAGAGTCTCATCGTCGTAGATAATAAAAACACAAGAAAAACACCCAAGGAGTAGAATGCCCAATTCAAACTTACCCTTTTCTATTAGAAGTATTTCGTGTAAGACTACCATTATTTGTTTTGCTTCTGCTATCAAAAAGCCGGCTGGAATGGCGGGTGACACAGCCATCAATATCTTTAGGGCTACGTAAGCAACTTTACATGGTAAGAATATTATTTCCTGCATCGGAACCTAAATAGAAAAGAAAGGTAGTGTATAGGTACCGGCATACATCTTGGCCCATGAGCGGCGAGACTTTTGATGCGCATGTAACTAGTTGTGACAAATTTTTGTAGTGAAGTTACTGCGCATCTCGCATCGTGTGGATTCAGATCTGTTTAATGTGTAGGTAGGGGAAGGTAGTATACTATCGGACAGCGTATAGTATCGGACAATGTTGATAACATCTCTATTTCACTACAGCACCCTCTGTGAAGACATTAGCAAAGTACGGTGAATCAGTCTGCGACAAGCTGCCGACGTTTTTTGTGAGGAGTTCGATTTCGACATAATGTTTTTTTTTAATTATAGATGTCATTAAAACTAATGATAATAAAGGCACGTACTTTTTAATATTTTTTTTTAATGCTAGACATGACGTACAGTATTGTACACGTCCACTGACTTTTTATTACCAATTCTAACCTACCTTAAATTCGTTTGTGTTTGTTTATCAATAAATAATAATATTAAATTATTAATATGTCCCAAATTATTAATTTAATATTATTATTACCGGTACTACATTTTATACTCTTCTAAAGATTAATTAGCTTATCTAATTAACACGTTTACAAGGTACTCAGTGCAGATATTGAATTATTCGCATTTCTATTACTACATTTTTATAAGCTTTTCAAGTATGCTATTCCATGCTACCATACGATGTCCAATAGTAAACGAACTTCAAAAAAAAATTATATAACTAAGTTATTGGTAAAGTTATTTAACTTATAAAAAATTATAAATGGAACAATATTAGAAAAAATTAAAATTTAAAAAAATATGTTATTTAACTTTGATACTTATACACATAATGAATGAAGTTAAATCTTCATAATCATACTCCAGACAACTAAAGGAAAGAATGTTTGTAAACAAACATTTGTGCAGTTTTCATAGTTATTCCACAAATACAATAAATTTCAGTTAACGAATGCCATATATATCGAACTTAGATAACGTAATTAATCTATTAATGAGGTACACTTATTTCTAAAATGTGTAATTAGAAAGTACTTTTGAGGTTAAGTATGGGCGGTTTGTTTACAAACATTATCTCTGTAAAATGGCTGAAGTATAGGAAATTAACATGACTTCGAATTAGTGACTATTGTCACGGTACGAATTTGAAGAGTATTGAAAACAAAACGTTCTTATGACATGATGGATTCTAAAAGATGACAGTATTGCTTATTTTTAAACTGGAGATTTCAGAACTAGCTAACCTGGAGGCCTACTCTCTAAGTCCGTTAACTAAGATACGGGCCCCCGTCCGTAAATTTCTCAAAACTAAGGATGGAGCCTACTGTCTGTTGATTTCCGATGTACTAGTTTTGGACAAACGGCACAAACACATTGGGAGTAGGGACAATGTCAAAACGTATTCTCATTCATTCTAATTCGGGTCTCGGAACTCATAAGCTGTCCGTCGGTGATACGGAGTAGGAAACGTTGTAACTTAGGCCGATACTACGGGTTTCGTGCTTAGAGAGTAGACCTCCTATACTTTATACGTTAGCTTTAGCGGTACACCCCGAAATTTAATGAAATCCTACAGGTCAAATCGACAAAAATGGCCTAAAGATCAAACGTATCGATTTTCATGCTGTTAAAAACCATTTGCAGGATGTTTTTGGTGTACCGCTAAGACTAAGTACTGTGTGTTTGGGCTCGTATTCGCACAGCACGCGTATGGGCGGCTTTAAATTTTGAGCCATCGTATTTTTCAATATGGCAACACTTTGCTGCCGTCAATTGCATTGTACCCGTTTCCGTTTCACTTGCTCTATCACATGCTACTTTCCCACCATCATCATTTTGTACTGTAACGTTATTAATTTCCCGAATCTTTCAATACAATACTTGTAAAGAACTTATAATTTAATGTCACATCTCCGAGCCTCTCTACTAAAAAGCGCATACGCTGTGCTAGTGCCTATGTCGTAGGATGATTTAATAAATAGAAATTTCGCGAAAATCCTAGGGATATTGCGAAAACACGGATAATTAGACAATGGTGATTACTGAATAAAATATACGAATTTTTTTTAGTAGCATTGAAAATGTCACTCTGATTGGCTTGATTTTTGCTTGCTGGCCAACTCTTCCTAATTTTACTTTAAAGCATTGATCTATGCGACAACTTGCATGAGACTGGGCAGCTCCTATCATCGTGAAGACAGCTTGAGGCGCGTCGAGCTACTGGTAAATGAGAAAAGATCTGTGTGGCTGTCTACTGATAAGACAGCAGCTTGCACTGTGTATATGAGTCATTTCAACAAACTCACCTGGTAATCCAAAACCGTGTATTCAATAATAACTTTCAATATGGTGGAAGTAGTTAACGTCACGTCTAGTATTCTCAATAACAGAATCATTGCAAACTGTGAAAAGAAATTTAATGAATTAAGCAACAACCAAAAACCCAATTCCAAATATAATACCTTTAAGACTACATTAAATTATTATGCTTACTTAAATATGTCGTATGCCGATCATAAAATTGGGCCGATCACATTCTAGGCAAGATACGCCGGCATTCTTTGATTTTCTTAAACCCGCTATCGTTCAAAGGATACCGTTTGACGATTCGCCCAGCCACGTATGGGCAAATCGATTCCCGTGTGTGACCAAAATAAAACAAATAAAATGTTATCGGTGCGCTTACACTGGTAAATAATTATAAGTAGGTATATGATTCCTTGAAAAATCTTAAAATCTGAAACAGTACTTACGAAAATGTTTAATAAAAGGCTAAATAAAATCTTAGTTTCATTAAAATATAACAGCTGTTGCACTGCCATCTTTCTCTGACGTAAACATACAATGGACAGTGTGCACATAGCGCCACAAGCGTCATGGATTGGAACTATATCACGATCCGCCCAGCCATATCCCGATGTGCCCAGTAAAGCCCCAGCCCATTTCGATGCTCTAATCGATCAGCCCAATTTTTTATTGGGCACATCATGCAATAATTGGCCCAATCACGATAATGCTAGCACATCGTGATGTGCCCAGACAGATCACGATCGGCCCAATTCAACAATTGGCCCACGACATATATAAGCTATAGTTACCAAAATCTCATAATTTTTCGCGAATGATTTTGTAATATCAGCGATATTTTTATATATATTCAAAAACTCATTTAGGCGCTGGTCACCGGTCATTATAAAAGTTTTTAATATTTTTAAACGTCGATAAAGGCCGTATACGATTAAAAATAATACAGCTAAAGTAACATCAAAGGCAAGTTGTTGCATAGTGTTGAAAAATAACAAGATAAATTGAGTCCACTCAGAAATTACGTCTTTAGTTACATAACATATAACAATAAACAAAAGAAAACCTGAATCCAATATAATAAATATCCAAAAAATTTTGAATTGCAAAGATTTGTTACACAATACTATATTCAAAGAATTCAACTTGTTAAATATTGATGACATAGATGCGTTGCCAGTCCTCGTCAAAAGAAATGCAGATGGACAAAACCACTGTAGCAGCGTAATTATAAGCCAGGCTAAATGCCTAAAAGGTGTTTCTATTGAAAAAATACAATAACACGTTATGCCAGCGTAACATAAAACTTGAAAAATGTAAAATATTTTTGTCGTATATTTATGTCCCCTATATATTTTAAACCCGTAGTCAACACAAAGCATTGTTTGTAGACATATAAGCAATATTCGAAAATGTTTGTCAAAAACGTTCGAATTCATTGTATTTGCGTTTCAATTATCATTAAACTGACGACCACACTCAAGTAATAGTTATTTCTAAAATGCCTGGGTAGGCTTAATATAATCCATTAGCCACAAACTGATATTAATTCATCATTCACAAAGATAACGGTAGACATTTTGGTTGATTATAATAATTATCTAATCATTTTCAGTCGTTTCCTGCCTTTACACGTACGATTTTTGACGCAGGAATTGGCATAAGCGCGGTAAAGAGCGTGTGTGTAAAGATACAAAAAAAATAAAAACCGACTTCAAAACGTAAAAAATAATAACGAAAACCAATAAATTACAAATAAATAAAACCCCTTAATTACAACGAAAACCCTCTTCAAAATATACTTTTTGGAGTCGATGCCAGTTAAAGCATCAATGGTGCAGTCTACATTGCACTTCTATAATATAGGTTGGTTTTCTTTTGTCCTGGTTTTTAATTTTTAGGATTTTTTTACATTTTTTGTATTAGATAAGTCCAGTACTTTTTACTAATCGTGAGGAATCGTATCGCACCCGTGAGATACATAGTATTTAATAGATCCGATAACCATGTGTGGTCTTCATCATCCGTTCCACTTCTTTGGAAGCAAATGCACGAGTTACTCGAGAAAAGACCAAAATCGATTCAGGTGTGCCTATAATATTTGAAGAGTTCCCTTGATTTCCCCTTTATCCCATCATCAGATCCTGTCTTGACGACAAGGGGACCAACTTGAAAGTCTTCTTCTTCTTTTCGATTCGATAGCAAACCCTTACTGTATCGGCCTAAAAATCAGCTACTAAGACTACAGTATCAGTAGCCTCCATGAGTTCCTCCTGCGTGCAGCTGTACGGGCACGCAGGACACGACATCAAGTGGGCCATGGTTTGGGGGACAGCACCGCACCTACACCCCAAGTTGGAGCTGTCCAAAAAACCCCACCTAAACCACCAAAGTATACCCTTTCGAATAAAAAAAGAATTATTCAAACTGGTTCATAAATGACTGAGTACTGAGGTAACAAACATAAAAAAACACACGAATTGATAACCTCCTCCTTTTTTTGAAGTCGGTTAAAAATGAGATTGAAGATAATTGCGCAAGCAGCTGCTCGCGTTCAAATACGTGGGTCAAACTGAAAGTATTTAGAAACTAAAAAATGGATTTTCTTGCCTTTTTGAAACGTAGCGACAGTATCTTCAGGGTTAAATAAATATTTTATTAACTAACTCAATATTTTATTTTTGGAAATTAATAAGTCTAAGAGTTATAAGAGGAATGACTCACACATCGATAGACAAGTATTCAATAGTCCGTCTGGCCGAGTGAATTTGAGCTTTGAAGTTATGCAGGAGAATCCTGGTTTAGTGAGCCACTGCCTAACATTTTTTTAATGTTTTAAACGTATTTTGTGGCAGTTGGTAAAAGTCGCCTTAAATTATGTTTAGCCCTAAATGTGTTTAATGAGGTTGGTGAAAGTTGCCCTTAAATTATGAATACCTATTTAAGTTTACATATTCAATGATGTCTTATATGATAAATTTCAATAGAAAACCGACTTCAAAAAACTAAAAACCAAAAAAATAAGCCTTTTGGAGTCGGTGGCAGCCAAAGCATTCTACATTGCGGTGCCAATCTTTTATTTTGCTTGCTTGTAAAAAGTTTTTATTTCACAATTTTTAAAGGTAGAAGTCCCGAACCTACACTTAATAACTTAATGTCAACTGCTCATCACCCTTTACAAAATGCTGCTTTTCCCGGTGGAGGGACGTTAGTTATTGAGGAGTTCTCCTGGTACTTCATGATCACATGCATTGAGACGAGCATAAATTGCTTATGAACCACATTATAGTTATCGTATCGCTTCCGTGAAATGCTAAGTATTTAATAGTTCCGATAACCAATTGTGGTCTTCATCATAAGTTCCACTCCACCAAATGGTGCTTGACGGAAGCAAATGCACGAGTTACTTAAGAAAACATCGAAATCAATATAGGTGTGCCTATAAAAATTTAAGAGTTCCCTTGATTTCACCA
The DNA here is from genome assembly GCA_910589605.1 of Chrysoteuchia culmella. NCBI lineage: Eukaryota > Metazoa > Arthropoda > Insecta > Lepidoptera > Crambidae > Chrysoteuchia > Chrysoteuchia culmella. The sequence continues at coordinate 17,661,847 of OU342655.1, read as the reverse complement.
AGATTCCATCATCAGACCCTGTCTTGACTTGAAAAGTACACCTTCTCAAACAAAAAAAAAATCAAATCGGTTTAAAAATGACCGAGTACTGAGATAACAAATATAAAAAACATACACACGAATTGATAACCTCCTCCCTTTTTTGAAGTCGGTTAAAAAATGTATAGAAAAAAAATCGACTCGTCTCAAGTTATTTACAGTCAGGACTCAAACCCGCGACCTTTGGATTAGAGCACCAACCCAAAGGTAGCGTGTTTAAGTCCTGCCTGAAAATAACTTGTGACAAGTGTATTTTTCTATCAAAAAGATAGCATTATCATCTAAGAGTTGTTATTATAATTGCTAAATAATCGTGCGAATTAATTTAGGATTAATTCGTGAAGGTTTGAGATAACGCCTAGAATATTGTTATTAATAATTTATTCTACGAAAATTAATTTCTGTTTTTACAAAATATTTTACGAGTATATTGTAAAACTTTAGTTGAATAATTTTATTAAAAAATATTTAAATCTGTTGATCCTGTAGTATGAGAGTTAAAATTTTATTGCAGTATTTAAAGAGGTTATAACTCTTTAATTTTGAATTCTACAATGCTATTTTTAGGTTATAAATATTAAAGAAGAAAATATACAAAAAAAAAATTTCTAGTATATTTTCTTGTTTAATATTTATCATTTAAAGAGGTTTCAATATCACAACCTCCAGACATTTTAAATACTTATTTATAAGACGAAGTGTTAAAACTAATTCAAACTTGCAACATTAATTTATACTATCTTGATTTACTATTATGCTTATTGTTTAGATTTATGCAAGAATAACAAATAGTTTATGTTAATTAGAAAGTGACTTTATAATTTCACTTTGATGAATTTCGAATTTGAAATTAATCGACTTAAAAACTTTATTTAAAATATTTAATTACACGTTGGCTGCGAGACCGATTTACACGTCTGTTATTCTGATGCATTAAAGGCTGGTATCAATATTATATAAAATAATAATAAATAAATATTTCCATACAATCACACCAATTATCTAGCCCACGTTAAGTATCATGAAGAACTTTTGTTATGGATACTAGATAACGGATAAACATACTTATATACTTTTTTTTGTAAATACATACATGATATACATATTAAACATCCAGACCAAGACAAATAGACATGTTCATGCACACAAATATTTGTCTTGTCCGGGGATCGAACCCGGGACCTCTGGCGCAGAAGCTGGGGTTAGTACCCCTGCGCCAAACAGGTCGTCGAATCCATCCATAACAAGAGGTAGGCCTATCTTGGCTACGTTACTTAGCAACCACTGTTATTTTGGGTTATTTTGGGCTGAATAACAAAAATATCTAAGCAACAAAGCTCTAATAAGCCTATCTCTTACTCTAGATAAGTTATTGAAACCGATCGTAAGAGATCCAAAGAGTTAATAAATCCCCTAACCTACTTGAACTTCAGTGCGGTTTAAGGACCATTGTGCCCACCAGGCAAGAAAACAAAATCTGTTATTTTTTTCGCGGAGGTTATACATTTTTATCACATTACGTTACGTACATTTATATCAAAATCCGTGAATGCAGTTCAATATTTCTCAAAAAATTAAGGATGGTTTCGTCAAATTGAAAAATGACCTTTAACTAGTAGGTATATAAGGTTACTTTCTATCACAATTATTAGGCAGAAAATTATAAAAACAAATAAAATAAATGTAAAGAAAGAAAAGAAAGAAAGAATTAATCTTATTGAGACAACAAATACAAGAACAATTAAACATATTATTAACAATGAACATAAAAATATTGTCTCAAAACGGTCCCGTCTCAGCATAATGCATGCACCAGCGCTGATCTTCCGCCGGAACCGGTTTGTTGACTCCGCTACACGTAGACACACAGATAAACTAACAAAGTAACACAAAAAAGAACAATAAAAACAACGATAAAAAAATAAAAATAAATAAAAACCAAACCGACAAGGAGAAGAAGAAGGAGAAAGAAAGAATCCGGTAAACCGGTAATCCATAAATCATAGGATATGATCATAGTAGAGCAACGCGGCTTCCTCGAAATGCTGCGTTGCACTATGGTTAAGATTATACAGGATGGAAAAAATCTATGGGCCCTGGTGGGAAACTACCTTAAATCTTTAGTTAGCTCATAGTATTGAATGAAAAAAATCCTTAATTTTTTAAAAGAAACACAACTGCATTGAAACATTTAAAAAAATACGCTTCCCACACCCAGGAATCGAACCAGCTAAAATCTGTAAATAACATTCTGTACTTTTATACCATCAATCGATAGGGTCAATCAAAAGGATCAACTCTCCCTAACAAACATAGTAAATTAAATTAAAGGAAACACATGAAAACTCAACTTATAAACTCAGTGGAATGGATAAAGCACTTTTATTCAAGGCTCTTTTGAAAAATTTACAAAAATCTCTGAATGCAGTTTTGTTTCTTTAAAAAATAAAGGAATGTTGCCTTTCAGTAAAATGGGTCAACTAAAGGACTTAAGGTAGGCCCTTCCAGGGCCCATAGATTTTTTCCACCCTGTATATAGAATATCATCTGGAGCTCCCCTTGCTTCGGCAGTCATGTCAAGCCATTGGTATGTGCCCGCGTTGCGGGTCATGGCCCATTATCATTATTATTTTATTACTAGCGGCCGCCCACGGTTTCACCCGGTTTGCCCAGTAGGGGCAAATGTTTGTATTGTATGATGGCTGTTTATATATATTTCTACAAAAAAATCACTTATATATGTATCATTATTATGTATTTCTAACCGATACCCTAGTATCCCATAACACAAGCTTTATAGTGCTCACTTTGGGACTAGGCTAATTATTGTGAGTGTAAGAAATATTTATTTATTTATTATCCTTATCCATCCAAATAAGGTAGCCTAGTGTGCCAGCACTTAAAATTAAATTAGGGACATTAAAATGTCTTATGTATGATGATGATAAGTATAGTTAAATATTTTGAGTTCCCTTTGTATTTTATTATACAAGATGTAAGGTTTCAAAATAAATTTTAAATGGCTATTTATTGTTGTAACTTATTTTATTTTAACGGCGTTTTTGTCGCAGAGGAACAATAATTCTCTCATTACATTACCTTCGCCCTTTTCCAAGATATTATAAATTAGTAAAGAAAGGAGACACGGCTGAAAAGGAAATTAATAACGAAGACGGATTCGCTAAAAACTGGGACGAAGTTGAACATTCGAGACTTAAGTATCGACGCAGTAAAAAATTGTCCAGCAATGCCATAGTATACTCGTATTAGAATGTAGTGTCAGCACATTTTTAAAGAAGTTCAGATGACAATTTTGTATTTACCGAATAAGAATTATATTTCAAAGTCCACACAAGTTCCCATTTCAAATACTATTGACCACAGACCTATATTGAGATAGACGGTAAAAGTGTACCTTGCGTGTAACAAGTTTGATCCACGGTCATAGTTTTCCGACCTAAATCAGTCCGCTTGAGACCGATGCCATGAAATCACGCGTAACTCAGGAAGGAAAATTGTTAATTGTGCAGTGCTTTCTTACAAGAGGTCGTCAATAACATTTCCACATCACTAACTCTTACTCGTGACATCATCGTAGGTATGAGATGCGGCAGGGATTTTGGCGACATGCTCCCCGATCTTATATCACAGCAGGGAAACCTTCCAAAAAGGTTATCGAGCGTTAGAAACATTCTGACTTATGTTTTTACATAACGAATGCATCTTAGTACAGACTCCCTTCAGTAATCTGAGATCGGGTAGCATGGTTCCAAAATCCTACCGCGTAATAATTTTATTCTATCTATAGCTCTGAGTAGAGGGGGCCTTTTCAGTTTAAAGAATTTTAAACTGTACCGGAAAACCTTCCGCATCTCAGACATACCGATGCTCTGAATACTAGAAGGGTTTCCATAAACGTTTCTATGCATTAATGGTAGTAAACCCTCCCTCATCTCAGAAGTACCGATGCTCTGAATACTGGACAGGTTTCTATATACAGACAGACGGCAACAACCAATGTACAGACGTTGGGTACAAGACAGGATGAGAATACTGAATATTTTTGCACTGTGGTTTGATTGATTCCTCGGTAAGTATTAACGAAATGAAATTGATATACCCCAGTGTTTTTCTTTCGGGGGAAGTTGTTTTTTCTAATTATCTTCAAGAATGCTTAGCAAATTTGGAATGAGATGTTAATTCAATAGGTCAGTTGTACTATTTCCGTCCCGTTGACTTGTCTGTTCCGTTTTTCTATTTTGGTAATATTTTATTAAGAGAAAAATATGACTATTTTTCATTGGTACGATATGGAAAGACTTATATTATGTATGTTCTGACAATCTTCATGAAACTAGTAATAAAAATTGCATACAAATGTAATGTTGTTATCGTTTTTTACTTTAATTTCATTTTACGATTACATTTCATTGAGATTTTTACCATGTTTGTACAAGTCGATTGCATTTTGAGCTAAGAGGTAGATTTTGTTAGTTGTTGCCGTTGAGGGAAGCAATATTAGCAATTACTGAAGTAAAATAATAACACGAGGTTAGTGCCCTGGTGCTTGGGGCGTACCTTGGTATGGGATGCAACCTGTGTAGACACCTTAGGTCCTTCCCATATACGTGGTACGTCCTCAAGAGCTGGAGCCGCGGCGGAGCAAGCTCAATTCCTCAAGCGCCGCAAGTATGCATCGCTCTCAGTAAGCCACGAGTTTGCGGCGCTTGCAGTAGAGACAATGGGCCCTTGGTCGTCGGACACAAAAAAGTTTATGAAAGATATCTCCACAAGACTGGTCCACGCCTCAGGAGACCCGAGAGCTGGTGCCTATCTTGCCCAGCGGCTGAGTCTATGTATTCAGCGGGGCAACAGCGCCAGTGTTCTCGGTACTATGCCACGCGGCTGCAAGTTGGACGCCGTTTTCTTGTTATAGTTAGTATAGTAGTAAGGTAGTATGTTTATATGTTTATTATTAATTTATTTGGTATCTAATAAATAATTTCGTACAGTATATAAGTATGTTTATCCTTTATATAGTATCCATAACATGAGGTTGAATAGTAGAGTTGACCAGTCATGCCATCCTAATATCAGAATGGCATAAGCCCTTTTATTTCGTTTCTTACTTGGGTAGCAATTAATTTAATGTAGGTAGGAAGTAGTTTTTTTTTTACAAGTAACTATGCAAGCGTTTGACCACCATCGTGCTTATTAAACAATCTGTGGTCTAAGGTTTAACATGCTTGCTCAGTAAATGCCTATTCACTCTCGCCTTGAAGAGACCAAGGTTGTAGGAATCGGGGAAAACATGAGCAGGCAGCGCATTCCATTCTTTAGCGGTTCGCATTAGAAATGTGTCAGCAAAGCGCTTGGTACGGATAGCTGGAATGTCAACAACGTACGGGTGATAAGCTAACCTGCGTCTGGTACCCTGATGGTGGAAAGGGGCTGGAGGAATAAGGCCGTGCAGTTCTCTCGCACACTCTCCAAAGTGTATCCTATAAAAGACCGATGCGGCGGTGACTGAGGTTCTGAAGTTATGAAATGTGTTAATGTTACATAACTAGCGGCCGCCTGCGGTTTCACCCGCGTGGTTTCTGTTCCCATGGGAATATCAAAAAATCCTCTCCTAGTGCTCGCTCACATCGTTAAAGGATCCTTTAAGCTAAATTTCATCTTAATCGGAGGGCGGATTATCTAACGAAAACTCGGTTCAGCTTCCAGTTTCGTCGCTGTTTTGGCTGTCATACAGTATGAAAATGTGACAGTAATGACAGCGGCGAAACTGGTTGCTAGGTGATTTTTTGTTAAATGTAGAGTGAGTCAGGATATGCCTGACACACTACACATAAAAAAGGAAGGGGGTAGAGCTATACCTATTTAACAACCCTAGTGCCTTAACAGCCCTAGCCCAAACCATAAGATAACGCTCATTGAGCGAAAAAATAGCTCACAACGCGTTGTGGTCACAGTAAAACATCCACATGGCGAAATTCGTGTTATGGCTCTAATGGAAACGCTCACGACCCGTTGTGGCAATCACAGACAGACCACATAGCGAAATTCGTGTCGTGGCTGACATGCTATTCGATCACGACGCGTTGTGGCAATGAAGAAAAGGCATGAGGCGTATGAAACCATATTTGATTATGACGCACAGTGCTTTGCGATATGGGTCCTACTAGTCTCGAAACGTTATGGTAGATGTTCTTAGAAAATATTTTTATCCTGCAACAGGTACCAGACAGACAATGTAGGTACTTAAGGCCCTTTCTGCAGTCAAAATATTAAAATATCTGCATAACGTATTTTGTTATGAATATTAATTGAATGTTTAACAATTATTAAATATAGTACAACAATATAGTATTTATTGGGTTTACTTTATATAAAAAGAAAATAAATAAAATATTGAACACAAACTATTAATAATTGGTAATGTACTTAAAATAATTGTACTTAAAATTCAACCAACTTTTCAGCGTCACCAATTTTCAAGACATAATATCGTTTAAGACGTCGATACTGCTTCGAAGACAGAGACTCGTTGTTCTTTTTAAGAAGCTGAGGATGTTTCATATTTTTCTGTACTCATGATAAAACTGCGATCAGTTCTTGCTTCTTCCACAAACTCGTGTAATATATCGTAAAACATTTATTTTTTATTCGTCATATTTAACGCGATATTAACGTTCACTCTGAAAAACAGAATATAAAATAATAAATGATGCGTGATGATGAGTGACTTGAGCCGACACCGACAACTTACAACCTGTCCGTCGTGATATGGTTAAACCAATTAATGCTCCGAACGCATCACCGCTTTGCTACAACGCGTCGTGAGCGTTTTCGTTAGAGCCATAACACGAATTTCGCCATGTGGATGTTTTAATGTGAACACAACGCGTTGTGAGCTATTTTTTCGCTCAATGAGCGTTGTCGGTTGAGCGTAACATATACACATATAAATAGTTGAGAATACTTGTACCAGTCGACTTATGGTAAAAAGTGGAAGTTGGAGGAATCAGGTATAAGGATTGGATTTTCTCACTGCCAGTCAAGCAGGCTCAAAATACTGATCAGATAGATATCTGACGGCTAAAGGTGTCTTGGCCGCAGTGAGAGGATTCGTCGATGATGGGTCGATCTGGCAACTGACAGAGTAACAACGTCTGTAGTCCAGTTACTTAATGTTAAATAATCAGGCTGCGGTTCAGCCGTTTGGGCTGTGCGTTGTCTGTCAGTCAGTCACTGTATTGCTTTATTAGTATAAATTGATATTTTCTCATCATTTTTTTTTTATGAACGACGGTGAGACTCTTAGCTTTCATCATACCTGATGTTAAGTATTGATAAGGCTGAAGATGGAAGCGAGCCTCTTCCGGAATCCTCAGTCACTGAGGAACTGGCGCTATCTTATCTCAAACTGCCGGAACACAATAATGCTGAATACATTGTTGTTATGGCGTCAGGCTTAGATAAGATGGTGGTAGCTAGCCAGGCGGACTTACAACAAGTCCTACCACCAACCAAACCGAATACAATATGTACCCTCGCTGGGAATCCAACCCGGGACCCCTGGGTCTGATACCGGTGGTTGTACCACTAGACCACAGAGGCGGTTAAAATCCATTTTGATGTCCCAACACACTGATGGGGCACTTGCCTTCCTTATGGATAAGGAGAATCCATAAGAAAGCAAATACAGCTGCAAATACAGCCAGAACTAACGGATTGACGTGCCTTCTAAATCACGGACTAACTCGAGATGATAAATTTTTGGTCACCCATCCTGTGACCGACCATCGCGAAAGTTGCTTAACACTTTCGCTATAGATGTTTTATTGTTATAACGCCGTCTATAGCCGTTTACTGTCAGTGAACGTGCTAACGGAACAAAATAGAACTTTAAAAACTCGTTTGTGTTTCGTTATAATATTTTATTCTAGATATTTTCCTGCAATAAGGAAAAGTTACTTTAACAGGTACTGTTTCTCTTGTACCTGCAGCGCTGTGTTCGTTGCTAACAAGGTGGAAGTTGCGAAGACCGTTAACTGCGTAACCGAATTATTTTAAAACTTCTGACAACAAAGAGATAGAATATTCAGTTGTCAGCTTTTCTTTTTAAATATCTTCGAAGTTTTTCTCTTTCATGAAATCGTCATCAGCCATTTTTATGTCCCCAATGCTGGGAAACTTCCTTAGGGATGGATATTGAGAATGGGCTTTGACCAACCACTTGGCTCTAATGCGGATTGGTGGGTTGTAACGGCTGCACATACCGTAACGGTTTAACGTGCCTTCAGAAGCACGGAGCATTTTTGGTCACCCATCCTGTGACAAGCCGTTGCGAAAGTATCTGCATCACCGAGCTTCTCTACATATAACCACAGCATAAAATTTGGAATAAGACGGTCAGTATTTTGTCTTAGACTCTTTCTTGATAAAAGTTAATTATTATTATTGCAGCCTTGCGGTACGCTATACGCGATAGGACTGCCCGCCAACATTGATTTTTTGTAACTCCGCCTGGCTAGCTAACACCAATTTATCTAAGTCTGACGCCATAACAACAATGTTTTCAGTATTGTTGTGTTCCGGCAGTTAGAGATAAGATAGCCAGTTCATCAGTGATTGAGTATTCCGGGAGAGGCTCGCATTCATCTTCAACCTTATCAAAATTTAACATCAGGTATGATGAAGGCTAAGAGACTGCCCGTCGATTATAAAAAAAAATATCCATTACCACATGCTTACTGCTTACAAAACTTTTAGACCTCTCGCTGAGACGAGGCGCGTCAAGTATTAGGTATTTCTCGTAAACGAACCTTTTCTAGGCAGATCAAATACTGTATGTATTTTCATACTGTGATATAACTCTTGTAAATTTTTTATTTACGCAGCATTCATAAAAGTAACTTGGTCCTTTTGAACCTTTTTATGTTTTTATTAATTGAATCAACTTTGAAGACTTTTAGAATAGACACATACTATGCCATGCAAATCAGAAATGTCTGTCATGATATTGTGTTTATGATAATAAATAAATAAAGTATAGGATGAAACATGCACCATTTTGTGACGTCATTCATTCTGACATACTAACTTCACTTTAGTACGCACGGTACAAGGGGGCTATAGCGTAATAAATATGGATATGGACATGGGCTACATTTGACAGTTAAATGACCATATATGGTAATTTTATGAGCTTCAACTGTCAAATGAAGCCCATATCCATACCCAGATTTTTTACGGGGTAGGGCCCCAGATATGAAAACCAGCGTCACATTAATATGTGACAGAAGCTGAGGTCGGAGACCATTTCGGTTATATGATATTATTTGTTACTATTGTTTCTATGTGTAAAACTGTGTGCTTATACGCAAAAAAAAGAAATCAAGGGAAAAGAAAAACTAATCAAATTTGTTAAAGTATGTGTTGTATGTACGCCGAATTTACTTTACTAAACTAGTGGTATAATATTAATGTTACGACACTAATTTTCATCAACAAACGTACTTACGTGTATCCATTGTTTCACAATGCATGCATTAATACGACACTAAAAGTTTCGTGAATTTACTTTCATCATGCATGACAATAGTTTCGTAATGTAAATTCGACTTAAGCGAAGACTTGTCTGGAAAAAAAAAACTGACTGAAGTTAGCCGACGGTCCGTCCTATTCTTATCTGAATCGCATAGCACCAATAGACATTGGAAAAGGACATTCGCTCTTACTGTCGCAAAACTTACCCGAAAACTAAAGATAAAAAAAATCCACGTGAACATGACGGAACGTCGTCGGTATTAATTAAACCCTAGCAAGTTTAACATTAAAATAACCTGAATACTAAATACACTCAATTTCAAAGATTTTTCACTGAAATTTCAGTGGCAAACGCCATAGCGTTGATGAGAGATTCCAGGGCGTCCTCAAAATACCCAACTAAATTAGAAGTTTGTTAAGCGAGCCGCTACAAAGAAACCCTCCTAAACAAATACTTCAGGCATTTTCTCTTTGAAATCACTGTTTATGCTCGGGACAATCAACATGGGATTGTCCATTAAGACAAAGTATGTTGGTATAATCATTATGATAGTAAAACATTAGTGTTGCGTTAACTTTCAAATAACTAATGAACTAACTAACTTAAAACACATTGAACCACAAGCTAAAACAAAATCAAAGTACTATTTTATAAATATATATTTGGTTTTTAAGATACCGCGACAGTGGGATCATCTTATATATATTTTAATGTTTTCCTATAGAGACTGAATTTATTATTAAATATATGGCGAGATTCATTCACAGAAGCAAGATTATTGTAACTTCTGCACATAGGGTTCTGAGGAGATGTGTTATTTTTATATGTATGAAAAATAAAACTAAGTAGTTTCCAACTTTTTAATTTTGCATTTTACAATGCTATTTTTATGTGATAAATATTTAACAAGAAAATATACTAGAAAAAAGCAACTAGTCTCATGTCGCCCTGACGGGATTCGAACCTTGGGAGTCCGGCCCAATGCACTGACCAATTATGCTACAGAGACCTATAAGGACACGTCGATTTTTTCTAATTACTACAACAAGGCTCAAAGAAGATACATATTATTAACCTTTGCAATAGGAGTAATATCCTAAACCATAAATTCAAAACTCTCGAGAATTCAAGAGACTTACTCGTAAGTACAAGGCCAGAAACATAATCCCAAAAATATGTGATTTAGTAGACTTTATGACTTGATGCGAAAGATACAATATCCAGGCAAAATCTGTAGAATCAGGGAGTTAACAACTATTGAACCGCCTTAATGTGGTCTAGTGGTACAACCACCGCTATAAGACCCAGGGGTCCCGGGTTCGATTCCCAGCGGGGGTATTACATATTGTATTCGGTTTGGTTGGTGGTAGGACTTGTTCTAAGTCCGCCTGGCTAGCTACCACCATCTTATCTAAGTCTGACGCCATAACAACAATGTTTTCAGCATTGTTGTGTTCCAGCAGTTCGAGATAAGATAGCCAGTTCCTCAGTGGCTGAGGATTCCGGGAGAGGCTCGCTTCCATCTTTCAGCCTTATCAATACTTAACATCAGGTATGATGAAGGCTTAAGCGTCTACCCGTCGTTCATAAATATATATATATATATATATATATATATATATATATTAAAATTTCTACTAAGTAATTTCGAATGTTTTTAGGAATATCAAATCTATTCCACATTAGAAATCGCTTACCGTGAGAGAAATTTATTAACCTACCATTAAAATTATTAATCCGTTATCTAGTAACCATAACACAAGTTCTTAATGAAACTTAACATGGGCTAGCTAATTGGTGTGTGTGTATGCCATTATTTATTTATTTATTTATTTACATACAAATCAACTTCATATTATTATCTACTTCGTCACACAATACTTTTCCAGTATATTTCCTATACTACGAACTATTAAACTAAAATCATCCCATACCATTCAACTACATTTTACACGATCCGTTAACCAACTCTAATAATAACAACAAACCTTTTACAACCCGGATACTATACCGCCTAAATTATACTATTTAAGTGTGTGAGACCCAAATCAGGAATCCATGACAAATAGCTTATTGCCTTATCATGTTACACCCAACAATAGTACTAGACGATTAGACCAACAAATCCTATTTTACTAAACCTTACTATCCATATTCTAAACTTGCTACTATCCGACCCTTATATTATCTACGACGATTAGACCAACAAATCCTATTTTACTAAACCTTACTATCCATATTCTAAACTTGCTACTATCCGACCCTTATATTATCTACGACGATTAGACCAACAAATCCTATTTTACTAAACCTTACTATCCATATTCTAAACTTGCTACTATCCGACCCTTATATTATCTACGACGATTAGACCAACAAATCCTATTTTACTAAACCTTACTATCCATATTCTAAACTTGCTACTATCCGACCCTTATATTATCTACGACGATTAGACCAACAAATCTTTACTAAACCTTACTATCCATATTCTAAACTTGCTACTATCCGACCCTTATATTATCTGTTATTATCTATGCCTTACTATCCTAAAAACCGTTTCTAAAGAAGAAACCACTATGACTCGAAATCGGACGCTCAGGTATCCGTGAAATCCATGAAAAATAAAAGGAATCATTTGCCTGATCCTCCTGCAATGAACCTACATCTATACTAAAAACCTCTCAAACATCAGAAAATGTTAAATTCTCTTCCAACTGTTGATCTGTAACCTCTACCAAAGGATTCCTACTCAAAAAATCTGCTACAACATTACTCTTTCCTGAACAATGGACTATATCAAAATTCCACTCTGGAATTGCTAAAGCCCATCGAGCTAATTTACCATAGACTACCATACATATCTTTTTTCGACTGTAACCGGCATAATGCTCGATGATCTGTGACTACATGAAAATGCAAGCCCCACAAATAATGACGAAAATGTTTCAATAACCAAACGACACTCAGACATTCCTTTTCCGTCGTACTATATTTTTTCACAGCATCCGTTAACATCTGGAAGCATAAGCAATAGGACACATCGTCGTGGTTCCTTGTATAAGAACGGCACCAATGCTTCATTTGAGACGAACTACACATTTACTTCTTAATATAATCAAGTGACTCTCGAAGCTCGCTGTGTGTCACTGAGTTGCATCTGCATTAATTTGCGGGCGGGCAGGCGGTGCATCTTGCATGTAAGTTTTTCTTGCGGTATTATGCTACATATTTTTCGTTTTTTACTAAGATATGGATTTCCGCCAAGTAACGCCTGATTCTATCAAATAATACTACTGGTGCTGCGTAAGAACTCGTCGACTCCCTAATCACACCCAACTTCAACATTTCTTCAACTTGTTTATCGATAATTATTATATTATCAATATATTTTATATCCCGCTGAACCGGTGAAACTTGTTAAGGATGACGATGTACTGGTTCCTCATCATTGGTTTTGATATTATATCAATTATCTTCGATCTTCCTAACTGTTCATTTGAAAAAGGAAATCTATCTTCGTTTGTTTTCAGCAACGACAACAATGCTTGTTTCTCGTCCGTTATTACAGCTACACATTGTTTTTCATCCACTTGTAAGGAAAACTCACAACAATCTGGTATCTTGGAAAAATACACATAATAGTTTTTACCGGGTTCCTTAAAATCAATATAGTCGACAACCGTTTGCGCATCGACATTAATTTGTTTTCCAGAATTCAGACTCGAATTTTCCGTATTTTGTTCCAAAATTTTCGCCTAATGATTCGAAATTTCCGACTGGAAAAAAATAATTTTCCCTTTTGAAAAAGACATTCAATAATTATCAAAAAGAAACGCATTTTATTCTTTATTAAAAGATATTGACCTAAAATAGTATTACAAGTCAAGTCCTTACAATTATAATAATAATAAATCATTTATTTAATAACTTCATATACATAGTTTGTTATTATGGACATACAAACTTACAAAATATGTTAGTAATAACGTAAACAAACAATTTTTTTTTATATTTCTACAAATATAAAATTCTTCTTCCCTATGATCATTAAAAGTACATTAAGAAAAAAAGGTGAACGTAAACAAACAATTTTTTTTTATATTTCTACAAATATAAAATTCTTCTTCCCTATGATCATTAAAAGTACATTAAGAAAAAAAGGTGTCTTATAGTTCAGGTATAATATTAAATATAAATACCATAATGGTATTTATATTTAATATTATACCTGAACTAGGTGATTCTGTGTTTCAGGCTTTTAGACCTTAACTAAAAGATACATCTTACGATATTCTGTGTTAACAATAATAATACTAAAAATATTTAAAAGCAAGGAATAAAACAATTTAGAATAATAATTTAAAATAATAAACTACCTTCGCAAAGTATCACACACAAACAAACAATTTAAAATCTCTCAAAAATACCTGTAAGCATTTTAATCTTAAATCACTTTGTCACAACAAGTAATTCTTCTGTATCATCATACGTCATATTCTGCAGAGTGTCTTTAACATTTTTTTTGCAATTAATGCGGCTTAATGGATAAATATTTGCTATGGCATTAAATCGATTATAAAGTAACGGCCCTAGATATATGTAAAATTTGGTCGTAAAAGTATATTTGAGTCCACCTTTTAGCGTACAAACTTTATCTCTCCGCCTCTTATTAATTATTTCAGTGTTGTATGGAAGGGTTTTGTGCTGTTTTAATATAGTGCTCATTATGAATAATTGTCTGACTGTTAAAACTTCACAATTTTTATAAAGAAGCGTCGTGGAATACAGGAATGGACTAAATGTGGACACTTTAAGTATAGCTCTTTGAGCTCTCTCGGTGGTTAATAAAGTTTTAACAGCTCCACCCCACGTGGTAATACAGTAAGTCAGCAAGGATACGCAAATTATAAATTCCTGCTGAAATAAAAATGTATTTAAAGCAAACATTACATCACATTTTACAATAATGTTTAACATATAGCCATTCACAGCCTTCACAGATCTCTTTTCCACATCCTTACATTTTACTCCTATCTTGTCCGCGGTAGTTTGGCTGATGCAGGAAACTGTAGCACCAGTATCCAAAAGCGCTAAATACACTGTTAGTGCAAAAACTAACTAAAGATCTAACCTGCTGATTCGCTTCATCCGTGGCTTGAACTTTGGCCTCCATCAATGTCGAGGCGAAAATTTGGCTGAGACTGCGTGGGCCTAGAATTAGAGCTTATATTATAATTATGACTCAGCTGATTCCGTTGCGGTGACGAGGGTGCAGCGTGGCGTACATCTTGTGATAGACCCATTGGCGAAAAGGAGTGGGCGGTCTATAGTCACGTCTCCCACTATCAGAAATAAACTTGGGGACCAACGAAGCAGGATTAAGTCCTAGGTTCAATCGTTCATCTCGTGGTTGCGGAAAGACTTTCTCTATCTGCATTAGTACTTCCCTTATATATTTCTTACTCAAATAATGAAAATTGATCAATTTGGCTTTATAATAAGGTTTTGATCCTTTTAGAAATTAAATGACAATGATGGAATCCTTGCTAATGTTTGTTTTACTAGCCAACTCAGATAATTGGTAAAAATATTGCTTGCTTAGCGTTATAAAATAGCTCAGAATAGTTACACTCTCCAAATTCTTCCTTTAATTTATTTACTGATTCTTCGAAGGTCATACACGAATTTTTAATTGGTCGGAAAAAGTATAAAGCACTGCCTTTTAAAAATTACTTTAATAAAAAATTTGTTGTTCTTCAGGGCTAGTGTATTGGTCAAGAAAACTTTCACAGATTCATCTATATGGCCGGCAAAACAGCTGACTACTCGATCCATTTTTTCCACAATATTTTTTCACATAAAATAGATAAGGACACTAAATACTCTCTGTATTGTCCTTTGCTTTCTTCAGACACCAATTATCTTCAGCCTTTCTTTCCTTTCGGTATTCTTATTTTTTCATAAGAAAATTATCAATAAAATTTTCGAATTTTCTTGCCAGCGACTGTACCTGTAATTGATACTAAAATTGTGGTGCCTCCACCATTTGTAGCGGAGACGTAATTCGAGATGTAAATAAGCACTCGCTTGGATTGTTATTATCGTTATATACAAAGGTTAATTAATATTTCACAATATTTAAAATATTTTATATGAAAAGGCGACCGACCGTATATCTACGCACGACGAGCCTCTCTTTTTAGGGTTCCGTAGCGTAATGGAAAAAAACAGAACCCTTATAGATTCGTCATGTCTGTCTGTCCGATGTATGTCACAGCCACTTTATTCCAAAACCATGATGGAGGTAGGTAGATGTATTCTGTAAACCGCTTTACGGTTTTTATACAAAAATTTAAAAAAAAATATTAAGGGGGGCTCCCCATACATGGAAATGAAACTGATTTTTTTTTTCATCAAACCTATACGTGTCGTATCTATAGATAGGTCTTTAAAAATTACATTGAGGTTTCTAAAACAGTTTTTTTATCAAAGTCAACCACCGTTAGAACGATATACACTTCCAAAGTGCGAAAATGAGTGTGCCCCCCCCCCCTCCCTCTAATTTTTAAAATAAGAAAGTAAAAAATAAAAAATAAATATATGCTGTAGGTCTTTATAAAAACTTTCAACGAAAATAAGTTAGAACGAAATATATTTAGCAGTTTCAGAGCTATAGCACATTGTCCAAAACCGCAAATATAGCTTTGTCAGCCATACAAACACTATAAAAAAAACAAAGTAATTTTTACAGACGAAAAATTATGGTGGCATTTTGGGTAGGTGTATTTAATATCATAATAATAATATCAGAAACTTTATTGCAACCGATAGAAAACAAACACATGCAGAGAAAATGTAAAAAAAGAGGAACATACAATAGGCGGCCTTATTGCTACATAGCAATCTCTTCCAGGCAACCTTGGGTGAGAGACGGAACCCTTTATGTGCGAGTTCGACTCGCACTTGGCCGATTTTTTTATTTTATATTCATAAACAAAATGAGCCAGCAACGGCGGTGTACTGGCTTGCCTGTAGTGCGGAAACATAAACGATCTCCACAGTACTCTTCAAAAGATATTAGATATTACGAATACAAATAGCCAAACCAGTTACTTGTGATCAAGTAAGTAAAGCAATAATAGATTGATTGCTTATAAAATCAAGTGCAGTTGAATGAACACTAAGCTTGCTTAATCGTCTAAAGATCCGTTCAAAACTGGCGAGTAAGGTCTTATGAAAAAGTAAAAGTATTTCGAAACAAATTACCTAAAAGTATTACGAAAATAAATAATTTAAAGAGGATTTAATCTGAAATTAACACGAGTACCTCTACGACGCCAAATAGGCCCGATTCTAATCAAATAACGTTGTAGATTTAACGTACTTACGGCAGCGGAAGCTTAAAAAAACGCAATCCAAGTCAAACACAATTTCCCAGAGTGCTTTTTTTTAAAGGTAACCTTTTCAACATATTTTATCGGCCTTTCTGAACGTGTTTATTTCATCCCTCCTTCATAAAAAGGCTTTCTAAATATGACGAAATTGTTCAATTTTCGTGTGTCCCTAAAATTAATGACGTATTTTCGCCGACTGTTTTGCTTGGTAGCCTTTTTTTTCCTTTTGAATGGAAGGAAGCTTTAGGAATTTCCAATTATATTATAATATAATATTTTCTGCGTTTGAAAGCATTCCTATTTATGCAAAGTTGCGTTAATAATAGACGTTCTTGGAAATAAGAAACGTATTAGCACCCTGTTATTATAAGAGTCAAAGAAACACTACAGTCACCAGCCATGCTAAGTGCATGAGCACTGCTATATCACGCCATATGACATAGCGCATGATGCTGTTTTACTTATTCCGAAGAAGTTAGCGGGACTGTGACACGTCATTTAAGTACGAATGTCAATAAAAGCTGCTCAACCTAGAGCTACAGAATATCTAGGATGACGTTTAACACAACCTTTAGAGCGCTTACGCACTGCGTCCAAATCCGTAAGAAAACGGATCCAGAAAACTCGGACAAATATCGGATGTCGCTTACGCACTGCGATCCAAAGCCGATACGTAACTTCCTATTTTAACACTATCAGTGATAGGATAAGTTAGGATCATAGCATCCACTTACTTCCACCACCACGTAGAACAAATCTATGAACAATTTTTATAGTTTTCCCAACACAAATTTCGTAAAAACACAAACAAAATCGCGAGTCGAAACAGTTTATGTCAGCCATGTTTACTTGACTCTCGATTTTGATTCTGTTTTTTTAATGTGGTGGTAGTGGTGGTGGTAGAAGTAAGTGGAATCCAGGAGGCTAACCTATTTTTGTACGTATAGTGTTAAATAACTGTGTTAAAATAGGGAAACAGTTTGTTAATATCATGTCATGGAGATTCACGGATGACGATGAGAAGAAAACGGATGTGCGTAAGCTACTATACAAATAGTACTATAGCTATGACGGACCGTATTTTCAAGGATCCATTTTTTCTAGGTTTTCTAGGTGACTCAATTAAACATTTTATAATTTTATTCGTCGAAGCGCACCTATGTTCAAATATTGAATAATGATAGGTACTAAACTAACATTTGCAAAAATCATGAGTAAGTGACGTTTGGGCCACTTTTCGAGTTAAAGTGATTTTGTATAGAAAAACCTGCTGCCCGTTTCACACTCCGATTGAGTAGTATTAATAAAATATTGTCAAAAGTACCAGGGCAGCATAATTAACCAGGAGTTATTATACTTACATGAAAAGCTGCTGCCTATAATCAAATAAAAACTGCCTTTTTATAAAATTAATATAAAAGCAGAACTTCTTAGAACATCTAAAATAAGTCCTGCGGGCCTACCGCCATCTCTTAACGCAATATTGTTTAATGTCAGTTGTATCGGCGCAATGTTGTTATATGTCATATCGTACCGCGAACCTCTTAAAACAAGCTTGTCTTTTGACGGAAGTTTTGTGGCGTCATCGCTCAATCATTCACTCAAACAAGATTTTTATCAATCAAACCTACTACGACGTCTTAGGTCAAATAAAGTCAAGTTTGCAATTTAAACAGTATTGAAACAAAAGGAAAACAAAACGTTCTTACGACATGACGGTTTCTAAAAGATGGCGGTAGGCCTGCTGGTTACTTATGCTACCCTGGTACTTTCAACTAAAAATATTTTAATTTGATAAGTATTCGTAATACCCCTCTAAATAGCAATTAGCACAAATGAGTATTAAAACTTCTGTCGATATCATAATATATTACGTTTCCTTCATGCCATATGGGTGCGCTTCGAGAAATACTCGTTTTTTCGATTCGGACGCAGTGCGTAAGCGCTCTAAGGCTTGATGTAGTCATCAGAGCTCGGTACAGCGGTCATTTTCGTAGTACTTTGCCGAAGACCTTCAAGTACACACATATAATCATCATTGCGTAGAGAAACAGTACTACACGTTAATAAAAGAGTGAACAATAATCCTCCTAATTTTAATTAAACATCCCAAAAAATTCATAACGAGAATTTCAAATGGCACCTGCTTATCAGACTTTAACTCAGCCATTAAGCAAAATGTCTGATGTGGCTTTCAACCGCTAAAAGAAATTTTGGCCAAAACAATAACTTTGATAAATGTCCTAATGACGCATATTACTTCAAAAGCCCTGGCCGAGATATAATTCTGGGCATACATTAGTTTAAACGATGACGCATCATCTTTTGTAAGATATGATATGGCATCCCTTACGAGATATTATGCCAAAATGTCACAGCGTAAGTGGCACTTTGAGGCAGGACAATTGAAACAGCAAAAAGGGTTTTTTTTAATACCGTAATGTTAAAAATATTACTTTTTGTCATATTTGTACCTTTTGTTTGAAGCACTTCAATAGAAATGAGTCGAATCAATCTTATGATTAAAATTTTAAGAAATCCATTATAATATACTAGCTACCCGCGGTGCTGCGTGGTTGCTGTTCCCGTGGGAATAACGGGATAAAAAGTATCTAATGTTTTAATCAAGGCTATCTTGTCATCATCTATCATTTCGGTGAGTGTGCGGCTGAATTGCACAGACTAATTCCACCATCTCCCTTTTTCCATCGGACAACCAGACATACAAATATGTGCCACCGCTTTATGGTTGAGATCCCAAAGTTCGCACTAAACGTTTTGCGTCAAATTTTATCATCCGTACTGCTAAAGAGTGGAATGCTTTGCCTAAGTCTGTGTTTCCTGATACTTACAATTTGGGGACCATCAAGTCGCGTGTGAATAGGTAAATCTTCTAGGCAAGCGCGTTTCATCGTAGATCGCATCATCGCTTACCATTAGGCGAGATAGCGGTCAAGCGCTAACCTATACATAATAGAATAAAAAATATATTATCTATGTGACAAGTTTATAATAATAATAATAATAAAAATTGATAAGAACAAAAAACACAATTACAATTTGGTGATGAAATTACAACAGAAAGACCGAAATTATCTCACTTAAGGCCTCTGAACTCCGTGCTAGATTCTCAAAAATCTGTATGACAGAGGTCAGCTGCTTCCCTCAAATTGACACATATTATTCTAACTAATGTATTTGATAGAGACATGTTCATCTAATTGTATGTATATTATGTATGTATTTACAAAAAAAAGTATCCATAACACAAGTTCTTCATTAAACTTAACGTGGGCTAGATAATTGGTGTGATTGTATGCAATTATTTATTTATTTATTTATAATTTAATAAATTCCGTTCAGCAGTTTTTGCGTGAAAGAGTTACAAATTCCATCCATCCAAACATCTTCACAAACTTTCGCAATTATAATCGGATAATAGGATTGTTGTGTTTTGACAAATTTCATGATGCGTCAAAAACTTCAAACTCTACTTATTAATAATTAATTGGGTTACTGACATTTCGGGCAAAAGAAGTTTTTTTTCAGTTACGGTTCGGATACCATTATAGTTTGTACAGTCAGACAAAACCCAGAAGTACAAGTACAGTATTTATTTATTTATTTATGGGAAAACCAACTGCTTAACCTAATACATTAAAAAACCTAAATATAAACATAAAGCCATTTACAGGTCTTCACAAATAAGATACATTAAAAAATTTAAACTAGCCTAGCCTAACTATTGAACATACACGTACACATAACTTAAAAATATGACTCATATCCTAAGTGACACATTGTATTTAGCAGCTATCACTGAAAAATAAGCGGCTTACAATACGCCTACTCGACGCCTCGCTACTATGAAAGTATCAAGGTAGCATAACTAACTAGGAATTATTTAGATGTTTTAAAGTCAAAGTCAAAGTCAAAGTCAAAGTCAAAGTCAAAGTCAAAGTCAAAGTCAAAGTCAAGTCAAAGTCAAAGTCAAGTCCAAGTTAAAGTCAAAGTCAAAGTCAATATCATTTATTCAGTCTAGGCTGTTACAAGCACTTATGAACGTCAAAGAAGCTACGCCAAGAAACTCGTCAAGGGCTGTTTTTTTCTCCCTGTTTTATTTCATACAGAGTCGTCAAATTGAAAAGTGAGCTTAACATATCAGTAAGGTCAATTTCCATCATAAAAGGAAAATACTAATTAAAATATTACATTTTATGGTTATTGTAAACGTAAACAATTTTTAACTGACAAAGAAAGACTTGTCTATCATACATTACAACATTTCCCGCACCAAAGACTACTACACTGCAAGTTGTGAGGTACATACAGGTCAGTATCAATTTATTTTAGATAAAAATATTTAGGCTTTAAGCACAGCATTAAGATAAGCAGACTGAGGTAGACCCATTTCCGCTGGCGGCACCCGTTCACGAGCATGACGCATGAACCAGCCATCGCTTCGCTCAACCATATTTTAGGGAACGTAACGACCCGCCTCACACGACACCGCCGAAGAAACGTTTGAGTGAGCATGACGAACTTCAGGTACTTATGTTAAGCTGTATAAATATAAAAAAATACAATGCCAACAGCAAAAAAAGAAAGATAAAAGTGCCTTAATGTGTAAAGTGCTTTAAACTTATGTACTGTCAATTCGAACGTTGTCCGAACTTATTTTATCCCAAACATCAGTAACTCAAATAAATCCGATCGAATCGTGGAGGACGGCCAAAGGTAGAGTGTCAACGACTGCAAAGTGCAAATGCAGTGGGGACCAACGTGTCTTCCACACCATAAAGGTAAAACTGAGAAACATGAGATAAATAAATAAGAATAATAGTTTAAAAATAGAAAATAACATTGCTTTTTGGTCACCCATCCGCCGGCCGACCCTAGTTAAGTTATCCCAATTGAAAAACTCAAATAGCAAAGATATCGAACACTTCTTATTGTTTCATTAATAAGCGGAAACTATGACTGCTTTCCTTTTAAAAGCATAGGTAGGTACTTTAGGAAATTCAGGAAATTGACATAACCCTTATGCGGAGTGATATACAATTCAAATTGATAACTACAGCCATAGAGGTAACACTGACGAGATTTAGATAAATGTATAAGAATAATATTTTAGAAAAAAAAATTTTTTTGTTCACCCATCCGTCGACCGACCCTAGTTAATGTTATGTAAGTACGTAGCAATGAAACGACGGTTGAACGTAGACTGATTTATTATTCGACTACCGCCAAGACGCGATATCGATACACAACACTTTTCCCTTCTAATGCAAACACTAGTTAAAATAAAGATAAGACATTGGACTTAAAATCTAAATATCTTTTTACTAAATATTACAGACTATATATAGGCGTAACGCACATGACAGTTATTATGCGATACGGTTATAAGTGGTTACGATACAACCACTTTATTTATCTATTGATCACTTAGGTAAGTTAATACAAACACTAATGACGCTCACTTTATAACTAAAATGGAATCGGACGGTCGTATGCGAGAGGGATTAGTTGTTTAAGTTATTTGTTAGTTTTAAGTTTTTCACGGCAACGTATAGCGGCTTCCCTGCGCGGTCTCTCCGCACTATGTACTCGTATATTCGGTACAATGGACGACGGCTGCGGTGACTTCGCGCCCTCCTCCGCACTATCAAAGAACTCGTCACGCTCATCCTCCCCAGACTTACCCTCCGGATTGGTTGAATTAGTTTTACCAGGCGAGTCATCCACTACTTGGCTAAGTGAGTGACGTGACTTTCTAGGGAGTATTTGGTCAATGTGTCTCTTATGTACGCGACCGTCCATTGTCGCTACGTTGTAAGTGACCGGCCCAACTCGCTCACGGACTACACCCTCTGTCCACTTACGGTCGGATTTGGAGTAATTACGCATCAATACGTCATCATTTTGGTGCGCCACTCGTAACGGTGTATTATTGTTACGCTGTTCCTCGGTCAGCTGACGCGTGCGCACCCGCTCTGCGGCGTCCGGTCGCAGTAGATCCAGCCGACCGCGCAGCCGCCTGCCGATCAGAGCGACTGCCGGTTCGCGTCCTGTCGTGCTCTGCTCGGTATTTCGATACATGAATAAAAATTGGTGCAATGCTTTGTTTACATCATGTCTCTCACATTCTGCTTTTTTAAGGACTCTTTTAATGGTGCGCACTGCATTTTCGGCTGCTCCGTTGCTCGAAGGGTGATACGGCGGTATAAGAGTATGCTTTATACCGTTGTTTTCTAAATATTGAGCGAAGGCAGCCGAAGAAAATGGAGGACCGTTGTCGCTGACTATGCGTTTCGGTAGTCCAAAACGAGAAAAGTGACACCTCAAACGATCACAAACAGCAGCGGCTGAAGTCGTATTAATTTTTTCTGCTTCTATCCATTTTGAATGCGCGTCGATGATAATAAGGTAATAATTATTGTTGAATGGACCGAGGAAATCTATGTGTAACCGCGACCAAGGCTCGGCCGGCCACGCCCACGAGTGCAGCGGGGCGGCGGGGGGCGCGGGCCGCAGCTCCCTGCACGGCACGCACTCGCGCGCCACCTGTTCTATATCTTGATCTATGTTTTCCCACCAGACGTAATTACGAGCGATTTGTTACATTTTAACAATACCCGGGTGCCCTTCGTGTATTTCTTTCATGATGCAGTTTCTTAATAAATTTGGGACCACAATTCGATAACCCCATATTATACACCCTTGGTCAACATGTAGGTTTTCTTTTTTATTTAGATAGCTTTTTTCGATATTGGAATACTCATAATTACTCGGCCAGCCGTACATTATGAACCCATAGATTTTACTTAGCAACGGATCCCTTCCCGTTTCAATTTTAATATCATTAAAACTGATCGGAAAGCTTCCTTGTACATAATGTAAAAAGCTACCTTCTTCGTTTTCACTTCGAATTTGTTTATTTGTCCCTTCTAAGGGAAGACGGGAAAGAGCGTCAGCAAAACAATTTTTTGCTGATTTTACAAATTCCACCGTAAAGTCATAAGCCGCAAGTTTGACCGCATAGCGTTGAAGTCTACTCGCAGCCGTTACCGGCAATCCTTTATTTTTACCAAAAATGTAACTTAAAGGACGGTGATCGCTCCTAAGTACAAAATGTCTTCCGTAAAGATATTGATGGTGCTTAGACACCCCGAACACTATGGCCAGTGCCTCCTTATCTATTTGAGAGTAGTTAGTTTCGGCTTGGTTGAGAGTGCGCGACGCACAGCACAGCGGCAGCTCGGTGCCGTCCGCGCGCCGCTGGGTGAGCACCGCCCCCAGGCCGTATGCGCTGCTGTCCACTGATAAAATCAACTCCAAGCTTGGATCGTAGTGAGCGAGAACAGGTGAAGTACTTAAAACCTTTTTTATTTTATTAAAAGACGCGTCACATTCTGACGTCCAATTCCATTCCACACTTTTTTTTAACAAATCATACATTGGTTTTAGAATATCGCTCATGTTTACACAAAACTTGGAATAAAAATTTACTAAGCCCATAAAACTCTTTAGCTGAGTGACATTAGTAGGTGCGGGGGCTGCTACAATGGCTTCAATTTTTTTTTCATCTGTATGTAATCCAAATTTATCAATTTTGTACCCAAGGTAATTAACGCTGTTTTTGAAAAATTGACATTTACTAAAATTAATTCTCAGGCCATTTTCATTCAGCCTTTGTAGCACTGCTCGTAAATTAGTTAGATGGGTTCCCCTATCTTTGCCTGTGACACAAATATCATCAGCGAAAACAGCGACCCCCGGCAACCCACTAAGCGTCTCTTCCATTATTTTTTGGAAATTTTCGGGAATACATTTAATACCGAACGGAACGCGCAAATAAACAAAAGTGCCAATGTGAGTGGTGATTGCGGTTATCAATTGTGATTCTTCATCTAATAAACACTGTTGGAAAGCATTTGAAAGGTCCAATTTGGAATATTCTTCACCCCCTCCTAAGGCGGCGAAAAGGTCCTCGATACGGGGCATCGGGTAATGGTAGTCTTTTAAAAGTGGATTAATAGTGACTTTGTAGTCTCCACATAATCTGATAGAACCGTTTGCTTTAATGACGGGCACGATCGGCGTGCCATAGTCTGACCGTTCGACTTTGTATATGACCCCCTCCCGCTGCAGGCGCTCGAGCTCCCTTTCGACCGGTTGTCGCAGCGCTAATGGTAATGGTCGCGCTTTTATAAAAATAGGAGTATTATCTTTAAGATACAGTTTAAATTTTGACTTATTGAACGTACCTAACCCTTCAGCAAATACCTCTGGGAACTCTTTACGCAACGAAGCCGCCCTCGAGTCCTCCTCAGTCAAATTGTGACATTCTACTATGCCTAATTTTAAATTGTTTATCCACGTTCGGCCCATTAGTGGCGGCCCTCCATTTTTTATGACAAATAAATTTAAAAGTTTCGTATTATTTTCACCACAGCTCACATTAACCACAATAAAACCAAGGGTCTCGATAACGTCTCCCGTATACGACTTTAGTGTAAGTTTTTTATTTTCAATAGGAATATTAGAGAAATTTCTATCATAATAATCTTTAGAAATAACAGAAAGTTTACTTCCGGTATCTATCTCGAATTTACTCAAAATGTTTTCTACTTTTACTTTCGCAAAATAAGGCCCATCACCATCATTACTAACTATTAAATTATAAAAATTACAACCTTCATCGTCCGAGTCCGATCCGTTCAGAAGAAAATGATTGTTTGTTGTACTTTTTCCGCCACTTTTATTGCCACATTGTTTCTTAGCACACACCGATTTTAAATGGCCACGTTGACCACATTCATCACAATTATAGTATTTAAAACGGCACTTGCCTTCCGAATGCCCTACTTTACCACATCGTGAGCATGCGCGCTGCCCCCGGGGCGCGTTCGCCCTGAAGCCCCCGGGCGTGCCCGCGCCTATCCGGTGCAAGCTGTCGCTGCTGGTGCCGGCGCCCGCGCCCGCGCTGCCCGCGCCCGGCGCGCACGATTGCGCCGCGTGACGCTCCGCCGCCTCCAGCGCCTGGGCCAGCTCCACTGCGCGCTTGTAGTCTACATTCTTCTCCGCGAAGATCCTCGATCTCATGTCTTCAATGTACAAACCCGATACATATTGATCTCGTAAATTCTCCTCCAGTTTATCTCCGAAATTACAAGTTTTTGCCAAATGTTTTAGTGCTTGTAAGTACTCGCGAACACTTTCGCCTTGACGTTGCGTACGCTGTCGAAAAATATGCCTTTCAGCAATTTCTGATCGCTCCGGCTCCAGATGATCTTTTACCAGTTTTGTGAGATCCGCGAATGATTTGGATTCAGGGGTATACGGGGAACACAAATCGCACATTAACTCATAGACCGATAGGGATAAGTTTTGAGGTTTCAAAAATATTAAAGTTCTTGATTTTTGGTATACAGTTCCAGGACCATTTACTTAACCTAATATATGATTTTGTGTCATCTTAGGTGCAGGGATAAGTATATATTGACGTTTTTGTCTTTTCTGACATTATCGGCCGGAAAGAAAATTAGAGACGATAATTTTACTTTCATGGGGATTAGAAAGTCGTAAACGATGTACACGAGGTTTTTGTGTCATCTCTCTCCACGGGAATACTGTTATTTAGCCATTACCTAAGATGTCGCCTCAGTAGCTCTAAAGAATATTAGAGTTGGTGAAATAAGTGTTATAAGTTTTAGATCAATGGTATCTTTTGTTTATAATGTTTTGTGTCAGATTCCTCCATGGCATTTTCAGAAACTTTCCTTTTTTTGTTCAAAACGCTGTAAAAGTCACAAAAGAAAATTCAAGTTATTAGAGTTTATGTTTTTATTATCTTTATGATATAAGGAAACACTATTCAAAATTTGTGTCGTTTTTATCCATGGAATCTTATATTATTAGATTCAGTTTAAATCCGGAACATTTTGAAATTTGCCGCTAAGAGCAAGCGCATGGGACGCGGACGCGACGCGACACGCGAGCGGTGTTTGTGACCTTGAGAGCGCCCTTACGTCGCTCGTCGTTGGTTTTCGTAGTGCAAATGTAAAGCCGTACGTGCTGTTGACGGTACCTACATTGCTAGTCAAGAAGGTACCTACTTAATTATTTTTAAATAAGTTGATGACCAGACTAAGATGTTTTTTAGAAGTAGGTAAACATTAAATAAAAAGCAAAAAAAGAAAACAGGATATATATCTGATCTAGGCAAGTAAGTAAGTATAATTTGTTTTTACTTTATACCACCTCAAGTGCCACTATTCTAAATGACAGCCTTTCTGATTGTTAAAATTTAAATTAGAAATCATGCACCCACTGTCAATCACTCGTTTAAAACATTTTGTTTTATAGTTTTGCATTTCTAACCCATTCATTATTATTAATGAGAACCAAGAATACTGGTTCTTCTATACGATGGTACCGGTGCGGTGTCAGTTAATTTGCGTCAGTACTGGGAATCCCGGGAAAAAAATGAACTTTGAATTCCCGGTACTTTTCCCTATCTCGAACTCATTCATTTGAATATATTTATATTGAAGTTTACTATTAATGAGAACCGGTTCTGCGATACCATGTTAAAACCGATGCCAGTTAATGTGCCCCAGTAAGTACCGTATCGGGAATCTCGGGAAAATTCGTAACCTGGAGTTCCTGGGACTATGCCCTAGCATTATTTATCGATGTTATATAAACATTATCTGACTTCTGACCTTTCCTTTGGCTAGCCATATTTGCATTGCAATCTCCTGAGATCGGAAACTTTCCGGTTTTGGGGGGATTGTGGAGACAGGTTCATTTGCCCAGGTAGCTACTAATTAAGCATCTTATCGTTGTTCACAAGTATGGAGAAAATTGATATCGGGTCATCATTCAATGCCTTCCTAACAAAGAAAATCCAGTATCCAGCCGTAGGGTTTGTGAGCCGATGGCGTAGCTTCTTTGACGTTCATAAGTGCTTGTAACAGCATAAACTGAATAAATGATATTGAATTTGAATTTAAATTTGATGCACGAGCCCCTACTGAACTGGTTCATGAACCTGTCTCCGCAGGCAGACTCTTAATAGCGCAATACAACTCTGCCCCCTTGTCATGTAACCCAAAAAGCTTCAGTTGACGACCGAGCAAGTCTATAGCTTTTATTGATATAGATGTAGAAATGTTAAATTTTTTGCCCTGGCCTTTAGTGAAATAGCCAAGCCAATGCTAACTTACATCTTGTCCCTAATTCCCTAATTCGGTTGTCCACTGAGGCTGTAAGATTAACAGGATAAGAAACGGGTCAGTCCTTTCAACCTGAATCCTACTTTGAGGGATATGCTTGCTGATCATGCGTGTCATTTTCATTAAGTTTCAACTTTTAATATTTCATTAAAATTTTAATTAGCATGAAAAAAGCTTTGCTTTACTGGCAAAGGTTTTTTACGCTGAAATGGTTCCTCCAACTATACCAAACGCAAACTCAGTTGTTTTCGAGAGTCATAACGAGTCGTCTAGCTCGAAGGTTCGACGACTTCCTCACGAACAAGCCGGGTTCTGAAAAGGCTTTAGCACCAAAGACCACATCCATACGCTTCGGCAGGTTATACAGAAGACCGAGGAGTATAATTTGCTACTTTGCTTGGCGTTTGCGAACTATAAGAAAGCCTTAGATACGATAGAGACCTGGGCGGTGCTGCATTCTCTCCAGGTGCCAAGTGGACTATAGGTGTTGAGGTACTTATACGAACATGCCACCATGTCGGACCGATAACAGAACCAGAACACAAATCCCATCCAACTTCAGCGAGATGTGAGACAGGGAGACTTCATTTCTCGGTAACTGTTTACAGCTGCGTCGAAGGATATCTTTAAGCTCTTGGACTCGAAAGGACTCGGCATCAACATTAATGGCCAGTATCTGACACATTTTCGTTTAGCCAATGATATAGTCCTTGCGGCTGAGACCTTGGAAGATCTGAACACAATGCTTGAAGATCTCCGTAGTGCTTCCCAAACATTGGGTCTTAAGATGAACATGGAAAAGGCGAAAATCATGTCAAATTCCCATGTTATACCCACTTCAGTTCACGTTGGGAACCCTACACTCGAAATCTACGTTTACCTTGGACAGACAATCCAGTTAGGTAAGTCCAACTTCGAGAAAGAGATCTCCCGTCGAATCCAACTCGGATGGGCAGCATTCAGAAAGCTCCGTAAAATCATCGCGTCCAACTTACCGGAGTGTCTCAATTCGAAAGTCTATGACCAGTGTGTGTTGTCAGTGATGACTTACGGTAGTGAATCGTGGTCTCTAACTATGAGCATGCTCGGCGTATCCCTACGTGATCGAATCTGATATGAGGAGATCCGTAGGAGAACTAAACTGATCAAAGCAACTGACATCGCTCGAAGGATTAATCGGCTGATATGGCTGTGGGCGGGGCACATAGAGAAGAACCGATGGCCGCTGGGGCGGAAAGGTTCTGGAATGGCGACCGCGCACGGGACGACGCTACGTGGGTAGGCCTCCGACAAGGTGGACCGACGGTC
Source organism: Chrysoteuchia culmella (assembly GCA_910589605.1). Taxonomy (NCBI): domain Eukaryota; kingdom Metazoa; phylum Arthropoda; class Insecta; order Lepidoptera; family Crambidae; genus Chrysoteuchia; species Chrysoteuchia culmella. The sequence continues at coordinate 17,632,304 of OU342655.1, read as the reverse complement.
TGGTGAAGGTCAAGGGAAGCCGCTGGATGCGGGCAGCGCAGGACCGATCGTTGTGGAGATCCTTGGAGAAGTCTTATACCTAGCAGTGGGTGTCATGTGGCTTAAACGATGACTACGACTTGATGATCGAAGTTTAGATCCAAACATCTTTAAGGGCGCTTTCAGTTTAGACGTTTCTTGTCGGATCGCTGCGGTGCCGAAGCGGTGCATTTGTCGTTTTGCGCAAGGACGGTCGTTTGTTTCCATACAAAGCGCGCGGTGCGGTTACAGTGCGGCGTAGGTATCTATCTATTTTTGTGGCGGTACCGACGCCGCACAAAAGATATTTTTGTTACAAGCTTGAACGCAAACCCCTTGAGCAGAGACAGAAAGTAGCGTTGTTGGGAGCTTAACGCTTTATTATCTGATATATTTCGGTCTGAAATGGACAGCTATACTCTTCCCCTGCCATTAGACAAGCATAAATACGAATATGTACTTCACAATATATTCCAAAGGCTGGCGTTCAATGCGTCGAAATCGGCTAAGCGTTTTGATTCTTTTATCTTCTGTACCGCGCTAGAGTGTAACTTCTTACCTGTTCTTGTGTTTCCGAATACTTACAAACCCGGGGATTCTAAATCCCTAATGAATACCTTCTAGGCTCATCGTTGATTGTATGATACTCCTAGCTTATCATTAGGCCGTATAACAGGGCAGTGACCTATTTATCAGAGTGAGACAGCAATAGCCAGCCAGTAATATGACCGGCGTTAGAGTATAAAAGCTGAATTTTGTGTGTGTTACGCAGGGAACTACCAAAAAATTGTTTCACAGCAGCAGCACTTTCTATGGTTCTTTTATCTTGCGTCTAACATTTTCATTTATGCACACATTTTAAACAGCTCAATAGTACAAAAAAACTTTAGGGGTTTCTCAGTACCGGGAGTAGCGATATTCCCGGTTCACTTAACGGAGTATCGGACCCGGTTCCTGTAAATCTACGACTATGCCGTATTAAGTAAGTATAAGCTATAAATTTTGTTTTGCTGACTCTACTTAAAGCAGAATACTTTTTTTTATGATAAATAAAAAAATAAAAACTACCGAAAAGCGATAGGTACCTGTAAGTAAAAGTGAAAATCTACTAAATAACTCATATAGGTATAATATCTGCTCTGCTATCCGACCGACGACCCGGACAGGGACACCCTGTCATTCTTTCACTTGCATAAAAGTAACAGTATTGAAAATTAGATGTGACCTGCGTCTGCATAGTAGATTAACGCTTAATATATACTGTGATGATAATCTCTACATAACCGAACGACGGCGTGTGTTCTTTCGTTCATCAATTCAATCCTTACCTAATCTGATCTAATCACGGGATAATCTAATTACCTATTATAGTACTGAATATAACCCGACTGAGACGGACGCCGCGATGTCACACGGTCCACGCGTATAGGTAGGTCGACCGCGCCGGGCTTGCCGCCGCTGCGCTTCGTTCGCATCGCGCGCTATGTACCTACTAACTTCGTGCGCTTTTTTGTATTTTTTTCTTAATTAATAATGCCGTGCATTAATATGACACAAATTCACACTGTCCATCAATCATGCACTTTTAATATCAAATAAGTAAATTCTAATAATTGTAATATTTTTTTAAAGCACTTATAGCTCGGACAAACAAAAAAATTTAAAATACTAAAATCCCATGCCTGAATCTGGCACAAATTTATTTCATGGGTTTATTTAAGTAATCTGCAGATTATGGTACTAGTTATTTAAACTCTAATTTTTTTTTGCCTTAGTTATTAATGTACTGACTTTAAGTCACTTTCCCCTGAACGAATGTGACACAAACTAGGTTTGTACACTACGCAGGCTATCTTAAATGCAATACCATTGCGTTTTTTAACTTGAAATCAATTTTGTAAGTTTTATTTTGAATTATTTATATCCACCACAAATATTCGAATTTCTATAGATGCATAGGCAAGAAATGACACAAAACGCAAAAATAAGCTTTTTATATGAAAATACATCCACAGGCAAGTTTTTATAAACTTTAGAATTTTTGAAGGTTTTGCCTACAAAATAACTCAGCGCGATCGGTCTATCATAGCACTCCGCGCCTACAACAGTCACCAATGTGGCGACTTCCAATGCAACGCCGATATTATTTAACGCTATAAACTGTTTAACTCGTCGTACATACGCATCCCAGTTGTTATTCGCGAAATTATACGGTTCGATATGTCCGATAGGCATTTTTAACGTTCGAATATTTGCACACACACGTGGCTATTTTACTCCTCGTCGCCAGTGTTATGTAAGTACGTAGCAATGAAACGACGGTTGAACGTAGACTGATTTATTATTCGACTACCGCCAAGACGCGATATCGATACACAACAGTTAAGTTGCCCCAATTGAAAAACGCAAATAAAAAATACACAGTGGCATCGAACATGTCATATTATTTAATTGATAGGTTAAAATATTACTGTTTTCTGTTTAAAATCGTAGGTAGGTACTGCACGAAATTCAGGAAATTGACGAACTTTTAGATGTTTTTGTCTAATAACTGACATGGGCGCGAACCACTGCGATATAGTCTGGCTAATAAAAGCTGACACCAAGTGTTTTTCTGAAATTTCATTATGGCAACAATTTCACATAATAAAAATCAATGCCACGCGGGGACGGTAACTTTTTTACTTCAATTTTTATTACCATATCTGATTTTTTTAATTAGCCACCTTATTTCCGTGTCAGCTCTAATTTAGCCAGACTCTAACTGAGCTCTTCCATATTTCCTATGCCAAGAGAAGATTTCCGCATAAACCCTTTCACTGCTACCGTAACGTCTCATTTCCTCATTATGATACACGTTTCTCTGTGAATATTAAAAAAGGGTGTTTTAATGGACTGAGGTCATTTTACATTTAGTCCGCCAAGTGTTAAATTAAACAGACACTGTGCTTTTAATTCGACATAAAAACTCTGTATATAATAAGAACGGTCCAAAATTTACAAAATCAAGTCTTCTGAAATTTATTTTTCATGCTTCATTACCTTCAAAGAACAAGGAGGCCTTAGGATAATTTCTAATTTCTTTCAAACTTCTTTCACAGCAATGTGTAGTTATCAATTTGAATTGTATATCACCGCATAAGGGTTATGTCAAATTCCTGAATTTCCTGTAGTACCTACCTATGCTTTTAAAAGGCAAGCAGTCATATTTTCCGCTTATTAATAAAACAATAAGAAGTGTTCGATATCTTTGCTATTTGCGTTTTTCAATTGGGATAACTTAACTAGGGTCGGCCGGCGGATGGGTGACCAAAAAGCAATGTTATTTTCTATTTTTAAACTATTATTCTTATTTATTTATCTCATGTTTCTCAGTTTTACCTTTATGGTGTGGAAGACACGTTGGTCCCCACTGCATTTGCAGCCGTTAACACTCTACTTTATGCCGTCCTCCACGATTCATTTATTATTTATTTATTATTATACGGACAACAAAACAGATTACAATCAGAATTATATGTATAGGTACATTAAATAATTGTTAAGTGCTAGACTGTAATCCAAACTATGTTGACACATCATTTACAAAGTGATTTAACAAGCAAGATCTACTCTTCAAAATAAATTGATTAACTTAGACATTAATTTAATTTTAAACTTAATTTAAAAAAAATAATTTACTTAATACGTAGTTACACCTAAGACAGCGAGCGGTATGGGCGTATGGTGTGTTATTATGATTATGATAGATATGTATTATTATGATTATGATAGATTCGATCGGATTTATTTGGGTTACTGACGTTTCGGACAAAATAGGGTCGGACACTTCGTCCGAATTGACAGATACATAAGTACAAAACATCTAAATTACTCCAAGGGCCCGATTCTGCTAAATACATGGTAGTTCAATGGCAAATCAATTGGACGCCAAAGTCTCAAACGGTAGTCTACTGTCCAGAAATCGTCAATGAGTGATCATTGGTTGGCCAATGAAATACTATCCAACCAATCGGTAGTCTATTATACAATGATAAATCACTTGTCGTTAAATCGGTATGCTACTCCTTATTTGACGTTTGCAAATACCGATGACCGACCATTGATTGACAGATGTTTTGTTATTTTGCAAAGGTAACCAGTCAAGCAAATATTTCGTCTGTAGAAGGGTGAAGTTGTGTTTCTTCACATTTGTTGATGGAATTGTCGTTAAGATGCATCCATCAAATTTTATTTTGCGTCGGCGATTATTAGAAATCGCTGACAGGCAAGATAGAGACGAAGAAGAGCGACGAAATCGACGGCGAGATCGCGCGACATTACGTCAAATTTTGACCCATTTTTGCTCCCGGACGCGGAATTTGTGCGCACGTTCAGACTGACGAAGGCTGGAGTCAGGGAGTTGGCGGAGGACCTCAGTCCATTTATTCCGAATGAGGCGAGGCGTGATGGGATACCCGTTATGTGATAAGAAAAGTGTGATGATGAGATATAATAAAATGATTTAAACTAAAGACCAAACTAAACAAATGTTAGCGTTGGTAGGTGTAGGTACTCACATTTCTTTTTGATTGAGCTCCTTGGTTGGTCATTTTCTGTATGTTTCGCTTGCAACTTTCAACCAACAAAACAAAAACTTTTTAAAACAACAAACGAAAACGAACTTAAAGTTGACGTCAATGAGTGACAAGATATGACAATGACAAACCTTTTTTCTGGCTATGGTTATAAATTCATTAGGTACATACAGCCAACACAACAATCAAATGGGTGTTTTCACGTTCAAAAAAGGCACAATACCTTTAGATTTTGTACAAAAAGCTGTAAAAATGTTTTTTTGTAAAAAAAATGTTTTTAAAAAACACGTCTAGCACGTTTATTATTTAAAAAAAAACTTGAGAGGTGTCAAGGGATGGAACGAGTTCTCGCTTTCTATGAGAGAGAGAGAGACAGACAGAGAAACACGCGCACGCCTTACAACTTACGGCTTACAACTATAGCAAAAAGTTTCGTTACAACTTTTGGTCTTAATCTTCTTCTAGCCCCCTTTCGCAACGCGCGATAAGATCAATCAATCGATCAATCAGTCAAGCAATCAATAAATCAATCAATCAATCAAGCAATCAATCAAACAAACAAACAATAAATCAATAAATCAATAAATCAATAAATCAATAAATCAATAAATCAATAAATCAATAAATCAATAAGTCAATAAATCAATAAATCAATAAATCAATAAATCAATAAATCAATAAATCAATAAATCAATAAATCAATAAATCAATAAATCAATAAATCAATAAATCAATAAATCAATAAATCAATAAATCAATAAGTCAATAAATCAATAAATCAATAAATCAATAAATCAATAAATCAATAAATCAATAAATCAATAAATCAATAAATCAATAAATCGATCAATCACGACGGACGGACGTCCATCCATCCATCCAGAATCGCGCACGCGCACTGCAAAAAGTGTCGTGTCGTCACAACTTTTAGTCTTAATTTTTTCCGTCTAGCCCCCTTTCGCAACGCGCGATAAGGAACTTCGTTCCAATAATATAATGTTTAGTTGCTGTATAATATTTAATTCCTTTGCCTTTTCCGAAAGAGAATAATAAAGCAAATAACATGTCACTTTCATGTCACCTATCATGCATCTATCGATAATTACTTTACTCTTTGCATGTAACTTTAATGCAATGATCATCCAGATGTCATCATGTAGTGAAACCATACAAATTTAGTATAATACCAATTGACTCTGGTAGTTCGTTGGTATGACTTCTGTATAATATCATAGTTGTCTGGTGATTTCTCTTCATTTAGTAGAATTGAGGCCCTGGTTAGTTATGCTAGCTTGGTACTTTCATAATAATTGTACTTGAATAAAATTCATTCACATAAAAATAGCATTGTAAAATGCAAAATTCAAAAGTTATAAAACAGTAATAGATTAAACAGAAGAACCAGAACACTTATTCAAAATGCATTACAGAGAAATTATTTACAATTTCGTCTTTAATGAAGCACTATGTTTTTTCCAAATCACTATCACTGCCAAACGCCGCACCGCCACAGGCCACAAGCCAAGCCTTAAACCGAGGTATTCCTCGAAGCGCACCCGAGCTATTTTAGGTGTGCTTCGAGGAATCAATAAAAAATATTAAAATTTTATTCCTCGAAGCGCATCTATGTACAAATTTTGAATAGTCCTAACTGAAAATAGCTTAAGTAATGCACGTTACTTTTTTTAATTTGCAAAAAATATGAGTTAGTGTCGTTTGGGCCACTTTTCAAGTTAAAGCTATGTTGTATCGAAAAATCTACTGCCCGTTTCACACTCCGATTGAACTAAAAGTACCAGCGCAGCATAACCAACCGGGAGTTACATAAAAGCTACTGCATATAATTAAATAAAACTGCTTTATTTTATGATACATAGCATAGCATATATATAATAAATAAGAACTTCACAAAACTTCAAAATAACTCCTGGTTATAACTTTTTAATTTTGCATTTTACAATGCTATTTTTATGTGATAAATATTAAACAAGAAAATATACTAGAAAAAACCAACTAGGCTAGTTGCTTTTTTTGCGACATGAGACTAGTTGCTTTTTTCTAGTATATTTTCTTGTTTAATATTTATCACAACTCCTGGTTACTTATGCAACCTTGGTACTTTCAAATTAAAAAAAATAATTGAATAAGTATTCGTAATATAAATAACCAACAAACAACAGTTAGCAGAAAAGAGTATTAAAACTTCTGTCGATATCATAATATATTACGTTTCCTTTATGTTCTTCCATATGGGAGCACTTCGACGAATAATTTAGGTACGCTTCGTTAGGTGCGCTTCGAGGAATACCTCCTTAAACCACACGGTAACTATCTCACCCCCTTTAAAACGCACACGACTTGTAGTTATAACAGTGTATGCTCGTATAACCTAACTTAACCTCTTCTTATTTTCTACTCTATGGCCACTCTCAAACACCATAGCGCCATCAAATCCAAGATTTTACGCAATCGAACCTTTATTGAATGCATTTGAAACGCACACTTGTATGCCGTGTGTGGTATTTCGTTAAAAGTTCCCCCCTACGCGGCGAGTTTGCATAAGTTTTCCGCTCGAATCAACGGCGGCGGCGCGCAAACACCCGCAGGCCTCGCGCGCACTTTTGCCACTAGAATTATTTAAATCGACTTTTCGTAGCGTTTCATAGAAACTTTACGCGCACTATGCATATTAGATAAGTGAAATGTGTAAGTTTCACATCGCTGCTAATCTGGCTTTAGGCGGTCGCTAATTTTCTTACCTTGTCAATAAACGTTGAGTAAAGGCACACTTAGGGCCTGCGCAGACGACGGTCATTGGAGGACTTTTTGTCCGCGACACGACCTTATAACTAAGAACATAAAGTTGAATAAATAACGAGGACTATCGCGTACTTTTCATGGATATACGCGATCTAAGTTCAATCTTATTTGGTTAACAATAAAGACGTGTCGCGGACAAAAAGTCCTCCGTTATCCGTCGTCTGCGTTAGCTAATAGAGTGTGCAACAGATGCGGTCACATTTATTCGGTATCAAAGGCTTTACTTTCCAATTTCTTGTTTGCAAATAAAAATTCTAGTTTCTACCGAGCTTAATCGGCTTATTTTGACCCAGGGAACGCTAAGTTTCATACTTGTGTCATACAAATGGCTTCGGATAGACCCCCATAATGAGCTCTTCGATTATAAGCGGTAAAAAAAAATTGGCGGCGCGCGGCGGTCACTATTTTTTTTTTGTTACTTAATGGCGGTAAAGCTACTTTAAAGTTATATTTTTTTAATCTCCATTAAATAGGCTTTATTACTTTATATTTTGCAAATAAAAAACATTAGATTATTAATTACAGTGACTTAAGGTAAAAAAATATAATTGAAAAATTTACATATAGTGTAATTTTAAAGAAACTAATTGAGAAATTCAATTTTTTATACCAGAAATGAATTCCTCATTATCGATTTATACCGAAATTGACCTACTAGCAAAATATGGACTGTTAAAATTTTTGCCATGAAGCCGGGCGGAGCGTTATTTGGCTTCACTTGCCGGAACCAGAGGGGGAGGCTACCGAGGGCTACCAATACCAATCTTTATCGCCTTATTTTGACCCAGGGAACTGTGCCAAGTTTCATACTAGTGTCAAAAAATGTAACGGTAGGGCGTTTTTTGTCGCTATAGTTCTAGATTAGAGAATGCACCAAATAGAAATCAAGGAAGTAAAGTTAATACCAAATATATGGATTAATCTAATTGTTATATATATATATATATATATAACACTGCAAACACACAATTGTAAAGTGACATAATGTATGTATATCACTTTACAATTTGTTTTCATTGTTTGGGAAGACTAATCGAAATCACGTGTTCCTTATTTTAGTGATGAAACGGAGATTGTGTAAGATATTTGGTCTACAGTTTTTTTTTTATCTACTCAGATTAGGTACTATAGTTTTTTTGTTCACAATATATATTCATCTTTTTAAATTAGATAGGTATTTTATGACAAAAAGTTTGGGATTACATCAACGACCCTTTTTTCAGCAGGCCTCTACCCCACTGTGCCATTAGATGAGCAGATGCAACAGTGATGTACTATATTGAAGTATAAATGAGCACAGTGTGCGAAGAGCTTTAAGTAAATGAGCATCTCATTCTCGATAATTAGTTTCACATCCGTATGTCTTGATGTGTGTTTTCGTCAAATAAGAGCTGATACATGCCAAGTCTCGTGTGCATCCCTTATGAATGACTTACTCGTATCTTTCCACTCACTCATTCCTTCAAACGATTACACTTCACACTCTGCAACTCACTAAATTCTTTACTTTTTTTAACGACGTGGAACTTAGCCTTCATCATACCTATTGTTATGTATTGATAAGGCTGAAGGTGGAAGCGAGCCTCTCCCGGAATCCTCAATCACTGAGGAACTGGCTATCTTATCTCTAACTGCCGGAATACAACAATGCTGAAAACATTGTTGTTATGGAGTCAAGACTTAGAAAATATGGTGGTAGCTAGCCAGGCGGACTAACTACATAAGTAGTTACTTCGTCCTACCACCTACCACCCAGTCCTACCACCAACCAAACCGAATACAATAGATACCTCCGCTGGGAATCGAACCCGGGACCCCTGGTTCTCATACCAGTGGTTGTACCACTAGGCCACAGAGGCGGTTAAAGTTAACTGGTCCTTTTTTTTTTTTTCTTCGCATTGTTGATTTGTTAATAGTTATTCATTATACTTAAATAATATTGTTAACACTGCCCTGTTATACCGAAATATGTCTGCAGTCTACACTTGTGGTTGCAGGTTTTTCTTTGGAAACCTATTTCAGGCTCCAGGGGGCCTACCATCAACTGTAATGCGATTCATTTTAGGCTACTTTCAGGTAGTAAGTGCGGGACGCCGCTAGACGCGCCATATCCCAGCATCCCACTCTCACTACCTACAATGAATTGCATTACAGTTGATGGTAAGGCCCCTGTTCTCACACTTCTGTAAAGCCGAGAATGTTTGTTTAGATATGGGCAACCACCGGCCCGCGAGACATTTTGAAATTTCGTATGAAAAGAGTACGGGCGCTGTAACTACTTGATTATTCGAAGAATCTTTGTCAATGTCATTTCCTTTTCACACTTAAAGAAATTCACTACGCAAGAAGATGTTTACGCGCTCAAATAGACAGCCAATCAAATTGAATTTGCCAATTTTCATTTTCTGTATTAATGTGCGACTGTATTAATAAAGTCAATCTGGCACGCAACTTGCCTAAGGTTGCCGATACCGTTTAGATGTAGTTAAAGCCGCATGTACTCAAAATGTGAATGAAGAACTGAATGATTTGTTATATGACTGTGGTCATATCACAATTTTTTAATGTAGGTGGCCATATTTTCTATCTCATTTCTTATTGCCTACTTTTAACCGACTTCAAAAAAGAAGAAGGTTATTAATTCGTGCGTATGTTTTTTTATATTTGTTACCTCAGTACTCGGTCATTTACGAACTGATTTGAATCATTATTTTTTGTTCGAAAGGGTATACTTTCAAATTGGTCCCATTGTCATCAAGACAGGATCGGATGATGGGATCCTGGAGAAATCATGGAAACTCAAATGTTATAGGCACACCTATATCGATGTTAGTGTTTTCTTAAGTACCTAACTCTTGCATTTTCTTGACTGGTCACGGTTACCATAAAATCTACCTCCACCGTTTCAAAATTACATAAAATGACTCATGCCCGTGTGATGGGCAAACCAGTCAGGATCTATAACACCTACTCGAATATTGTCCCAAATATCAGATCTAATCAAAAAAGAGTCATCGACGACATCCTTCATCAAATTCGTGACGCACATAGTATCTACTCTAAAGCGCTACAATAACACCTAATACCTTAAATCAACTTTCTAATAAACATAATACATCTAGCAACTATATAATAATAACGTCAATATATAAACACATAATTAATACATATATATATATATATATATATAGGCTTGCACTCGCTCGACTAGTCGCACACGCAGCGCACGCATCCGCGAAACAAAAGTAAACTGTTAATACCGTAAAGGTACCTCTGACAGCCCTAGCAGATTGAAGCGAGACGGCAGACAGTTATTGTACTATATATATATATATATATAAAATAATAATATTGGTATATATAAGTTTCTAAAACTTACCTTTTGCCTGCACAAGAAGAAGTAGGTCTCCTCTTCTAGAACTCTTCAGCTGCAAAACACCACAGAGAAATTAAATCAGAAAGTGAAACAAATAAGTTTAATAAAAAAAATAAAAAAATTAACTCTTGCATTTGCTCCCAAAAAGCACCATTTAGTGGAGTGGAACAGATGCTGAAGACCACACATGGTCATCGAAACTATTAAATACTAAGTATATCATGGGTCCTCACGATTTGGTGAAGTGGAATGGATGATGAAGACCACATGTGGTTTTATTATTTAGTATTTTTTTGTTTTCATTTTTATATTTTCAGTTTTTAAATCCACGGATTACAAGGCCACAACAAATTAACGTAAATATTTTTATTTCCTTTTTTACCTAACATAGTTTCAGCTAAGCGATCTCAGAAAAACCTCTATAACATTGTTATAGAAATAAACCGGACTATAAATTTAGAACTACGCTATAGTACAAATTATATGGCATGTATTCTAATATGAAGAATAGTGGAATGAAGTATAGACAAGGAGGGAGCGGAATGGCCGTCGTAAAGTCATAGATTATGTCACATAATAACAAGATATATGAGCTCAGAACTAGGGCAAGGAAGTGCAGTGTTGTGCGAAAGAAAAAATATATTTTTATATTCCCTATTACGTATAACTTGATGGGCCTATACAATAATATGTTTTAGTCTATGCGTTCCAATTATTATTGTCGAATTTAGGCGCCGAGTTTTTACTGAATTATATTTACATTGCATTTACTTTGGAGAATTCGTGTTATGAAAGAACGAATAATAATATAAATTCTTTTAGTTATTAGGTAGTTACCTTAAACCCTAACCCCATTATATTAAGTTTATTATTGACTGTTTTACGGTAATAATATTAATTATTTAGTTGCAGTATTTATGAATTAAATTTCATTTTATAATAAACACCTTGGAATCGCGATAATTAGTCCACTGTTTCAAACACCAGTTTTATCTTAGAGCAGCCATGTAGTCGGGTACTACAGGGGTGCTTCTCCTCAAAATTTGTTTGTAATGTTTTTATTATTGAAGGTATCCGCTCTCCACTACACGCAAAGGTACCCAGACGGAAGCGGACACCAGCAGGCACATAGTCTATTTTGAGTGTGACAATAACTATCTAAATAAAATTATTGGGCTATTGGGTACGAGGCTAGTGAAATGGGATATCGGGCTATGGGGTGAGATAACGGACTTCCGCCTTTTCCTACATCTCACAACTTGACCGTCGACGGAAGGCGGCTTGCTGCCCGCTAGAGGGGCACCCCAAATTGGCCGACGTCTGCCGGCCGGGGCGCAACACCGGCGCGGGCAACTGAAGGATATAGAGAGGTGTGCACCGCTTTCTACCCACTGTACACGGGACAGTGTGCCAACCACAGAACAGAAAAAACAGGTGCCAACTCGCGTCTTATGCATATTTCACTTCCACCCTGCGAGCGTATAGCTCTTGCGACTCCACCTTGATCAGCCGCTGAAGGCCAGCCAGGAGCGAGAATCCGGGCCCTCTTGAAATCCACTGTTATTATTATTATTATTATTATTATCGTGTCTACCATTTTTGGCTTTCTTGTTAGATAAATATTGAGCAACACAGACCGCAGTGCATCGTAATATTTCATTCTACAAATAGTTTTCAAGTACCTATTGACTAAAGATAAAAAACTTCGTAAAGAAAGAAAATTCCTTCCAATGTTCTGTCTCCAACTATACCTTCGGTCTACTTACAAAAGGTACGCAAACACAAGCCCTCTGCACGCCGATTATCCTTGAATGCCACCAGAAAACTCGCAGCTTTGTAAGGCCTTTCTCAATAGGTTTCGCTGTCACCTGCCTGAAGAGGCAAGATGGATGACGCCCAAGATAGCCGTATTAATGTGCTCGCACCTTTACGTAGTTCTCCAAAACTAAACCTTATGCTGAAAGCGGTAGATGTGCGATAATATAACGATTTTACTGAGTATAATCAGTCATGTTGTTTAATAGAGTTAGTAATTTTGATTTAAATGTAATGAAATAGTTTAGCAGTATAGTGTTCACGGCGATATCTATGGTAATTTTAATGGGATTTGAAAGATAAGGGAAATAACAAAATTATTAACAAACAAAATATTTTCGCGGAAAACTTGTTTTTTATTTGAACATGTTTCGACAAAGCCTAACATATGCTACATTGACGGTCAGATGTGATATGTTTCGTTTTGTATTAGTATCTTATTATAAAACTTGATTGATTGTTAAAATATAAAACTGCAGAAAAAGCTATATTTGTCATTTGCCAGTTCATATTGCATGTCATTAGTGTCAAATTCCATACAAATTGCAGCCAAACGGATACGATTCATTTTGCATACGTTACGATATGAACTGTCAAATGAATACAATTGACTTTACAAATCGTTTTTCGTCAAACAAAAAACAAATGAAATGTTCAATTTAATTGGTTGACATCTTTAAAAAATCCGCGAAGATCTTTATTATAATGTCATAAAAGCGATACTTTGACGTCTAAGAAATCTTACCATCGGATAATCTCATTGCAAATCACGGACTTAGCTCACAAAGCTGATTAAACATCGCGAGACACTTGTAGCACAAAATTCGGGACGGGGTTAAGAAAAACGCGGATGGAGCGATTCAATTTAAGCGATTTTGTTGTACGACTATTTACTGAAAAGTAAACAATAATCGGTATTATCTAAATATTCGGGTGAATAATCTTCATTCAAACCACAGAATATATATTAGTACCGAGTTTAGGTATGATAAACGCAAGCGTCCGGTCACCTAACTAGTCTCAATAGGCTGGCACTCGCTCGACTAGTCGCACACGCAGCGCACGCATCCGCGAAACAAAAGTAAACTGTTAATACCGTAAAGGTACCTCTGACAGCCCTAGCAGATTGAAGCGAGACGGCAGACAGTTATTGTACTATGAACGCCATACGCAATGCAAAAGGTTGAAATTAGGTTGTTTTCCAGAATAGTAGGTAAATATCTCGGGGATTTTTCGCCGCTTGTATGGAAGTGAGACAGGCCTGTTCAAACTAAAGCGACTTGTAGATATTCGGCGATTTTGCTTTTTATTTGTTTTTTTATTTTTCATTGTGATCCTGAACCCTAGAAGACTTCTTTCGACACGAAAGAAACCTTTATTTATATATTTCTATATATAGCTAAATTCAGATAAATACTTTGTAGGTATTAAATTAGTTAACTATTGCAGAATTGGTCCTTCGCACTGGATACTATAATCCAGCTAAGTTAAGATGCAAGTCGATGAGGTTGAATAATACCCGCTCTAATTTAACCACGGTATAACCAAGATTTAAGCCAGGATTACCTGCTCCGGCGACCGGTGGGATGTCAACGAACAAATCGCTCAAACATATCGCCGAGCGAGCCAGATGAGTAAAACCCTGTTTAAAATGAAATTTAAAGATAGTGTTTAAAGAGGATTTTAAACGCTATCAAGGTAATGTCACAAAGCACCATTAAGTGCAAGCTACACTAACGGTCATTTTTTGAATTGAGAAATTCTAGTTGGAACGTCTCATACCTCACTCATGCATGCCGTTGAATGAACATTTTGCTTTAAGTTGAGTTTGAGACGCTCTCAACTTAAAATTCTTAACTCAAAAACTAAGCTTAGCTCAGCATTTATGATGAACTACAGATCATTTTAGTGACGGTGACAAATAATCTTATTTTGAAAAAAATCTTACTAAGTGACATAAAAAATAAAACAAAACAAACTTCTGATTTTTGAAGGTTATTGGATTCACTAAACTTGTTAAGAAATTTCTGAATAAATGATGACTTAGTTTGCATTTACACGAAAATGTGACGGTATTATGTAAAATAATTTTCTTTTTCTTCTTTCTCTCAAACTTCATATTATAATAATGTTTTCTCAACCTGCTGCATAATATTGTTTTTATTGTCCCTCAAAACTTAGTAACTAGGTACTCTACACGTTATAGTTTTGTAAAAAAAAAGGTGTTTTATACAATTTCATCGACTTTGTTCGAAGCTTAGTTTATTAAATATAGGCCTTTTAAGTTTTTATTCGAAAATAAGTCTTGTAACTTTAATGGTTAGGTTAATTTTAAAAGACTACTAAGTTTTGAAGGCCTTTGTTTTGATGTTACGTATTTTGGCATACGTGGGTTCACATAGCTTTTTAGGTAAGTATGTGCGGTGCTAGCGAACGTCATTTCGTTTCGCTATGCAATCAGTGTAGTTTCCCCCTTACATTTACGTTGCAAGTTGAATCTGGGTTTAGTTTCAAAGTATTTGGAATGAGAATTTGGACCTGCGGAACAAGTTGTTATCCGTTTAAATACTTATTACTACCATGAATTAAAGGAACGTAAGAAAAATAGCATTGTAAATACAGAAATACAAGGCAACATTTCTAGCGCACTGAAAATATCTGAAACTTAACCAATTGTTTCAAAATCCAATACCTAATAGAAATGAGCGTGGTAGCTTAATTGTTAAAGTAACATTTAGATCGTATTACTTGTACGTAGAAGATTATCCATTAGATAAAACTGAAAAAAGTAAGAATAGCTAAGTCTTGCAAAGACATTGTTCTGAATAGTTTTGGATTAATTTTTCATATGGTCTATATTATTCATATTTCTTCATTGTTTCTCCACAAAATATATAAAGGTTTTACAATAATAATAGTTTACCCTGTTGGGCACAGCAAATTAAGACAGAAGAATTAGGAGGAATTAGGAGAGAGAGATATAATATAGAATACTTACGCACTTCGATCAAACTTTGGAGCTTTGGAGGAGAGTGTGATTAATGTATGTAAACGCAACATACACTCAGTATTATTCTCTTAATTTGAAACCACCATTCGTTCGAATTTAAATAACACAAATAAGCCGCAGGCAGTCGTTATTCAAATTGCGGAGTAAACGTAAACAAATCAATTTGGAATGTGTTTGCTTACGCTCGTTTCGATGGGTCGTTGGGTTTTTATTTTTTATTTTGAGGCAGTGTTGTTCTTGCTGTAGTAATTGGAAAACGATATATTATTACTCCGCCTGCGTGGAAGTTCTGAAAATCTTAGGGGTTATCTTAAATCTTAAATGTCATCAATTAATATTGAAAACCGCGTTGTCCAACACACCAAAACCGCGCCTCGGCGCGGTAGCGCGGTCCGCTGCGTATTTCTAATATCTAATATTATATAACTTATGTCAACACTCGTGACGTCACAGATTGCGCTAATTTCGGGTATATTTTGGAGTATACTATTTTATATTTCATCACTCTTAACTTTAACTCGTCTCAACACATGTGACGTTATAGGCCGCGCTGGCGTCGCATATATTTTAGAGTGCAGGAAGCTTCAACACCACATGTTATCGTCAGTTATAAATTTGAAGTCAGAGTTTACTTATTTGGGTAGACTCTTTATAATATAACACCTAGACCGTACCCACAGTATGTTTTTTTATGTAACTAGCCAAGATCTTCTTATGAATATTAAGGCTACTTCTGTAGGTCATAATATTCACCATTACTTTATTTTTGTAAAGGTATGTATCTAACAGACAGTATAATACGCAGAAAAGATGCCTAAACTTCCCATCCCATTTACCTATATATCTACTCATAATGCGTAAGCTAAAAGTAAAAATCAACTTTTGTGAATCTCTTCTTAAAATCCTGCGAACTGGCATTGACACAGTATTAATAATAGTAGGTACTTATTCTATGTTGTGATAAGTTATTTATTTACAAATATAGCAAGCGGAATTGTTGATTCGAAACCCTAACCGAGTTGGGAGTTGAGATAGGGAATATTTTAAAATGCCAAACTTGTTGTACTCTTTCTCTAATCTAGTTTCTTGCGGCCGTTCTTCTTATCAGTTAAAAGATGTCCTGAATGGCTGGTAGGAAAAAAAATTGGAAGATTCGAAAGCACTTATCTATAAGTCTATTTGAATAAAAATCTTTGACTTTGACTTTGACTTTGATCTATAACCGATCTCTACTATATGGAGCGTTGACTCAACTTATACTTAAGAAATACGCCGCTCTGCAAGCGGATTCCGCCACAAGACGCGGAGGCGCGGATCATCGGCAATCGATCAGAGCGAGTCGTATCGAATAAAATTAAATGCTTTACTGCTCCGCCGCGGTGGGACGCGGTGCCACGTGCCAGTGGGTGAATCGCCTTAGAAATCTGACCGGGTAAAGAACTATTCTAAAATTTATTTTTATTATTATTCTTAAACTATTTGTGTTCCTTTCTTCCGAATCCGCTTAGCCGTTTATGTGCGATTAGGTAACAAACTTCCAATCATCTGACGAAGCACCTCTGTTGAAGCAGGACTTTTCACAATTATTCAGCGAAAAGGGAAGTAAGTTCCTCCAAGCTCGGTGTCTATGCTTGATGAAGAGTGTCGATAAAAGACGCTCGTGTTAGAGCTACATGCGAGTTTTTTGAGTATGGTGGGAGCGGTCCTTCTGGTATTTTTTTATTATTTTGTGGTTCGCTTATAATAGCAGAGATGGAGACACGTGACAGAGCAGGAGCCTGTGGTTCAGTGCTTCGCGCGCTCAGTTCTGGCATTTTTAGGTCAAGCAACTTTCGCAACGGTCGGTCACAGGATGGGTGACCAGAAATTTACTATCTCGAGGTCCTCCGTGCTTCGGAAGGCACGTTAAGCCGTTGTCCCCGGTTGCATTTGCATTAGTCAAAACCCACCAATCCGCATTGGGCCCGCGTGGTGGGTCATGGCCCTAATCCATCCATAAGGAAGGCCAGTGGGGAAATTAAAAATGGCTGATGACGAATGACAACGACGACAGAGTCAACCTACTTCTTCTTACTTTTGCTTTTTGTTCTGTAAATATTACAATGAAATACACAAAGAAGTTATCGGTCCGAAGATAGTTTCTAAGGCAGGTTTTTAGTATCGCGCTGACCGCATGCTAACCGTCGTCGGCGCCGACGATCAGCGGCAATGATATTATAAGTGTGAACTAGAAGCAGATAGATATGTCATACGAGCTTGCTTTGTGAAACATTGGGAAGACCCTATATGGGGACCGATTCAATTGGCTATCTCTTTCATTTCCGTGCTTTTTCGTGTGTTTTTCGCCTCGTGGTGCTGCTTAGAGCTGGAGGTAGCCTGGGACGTCCCTGTAATTGGCTGTTACAGTTTCTTTAAGTATTCGGCGGGATGACACTTCACTAGTGTATAAATGGTTCTGAGCGATTAGGCCACTAAATCTTGATAAATCGGTGCGGACGCGCAAGCGGCCATTAGAAAACACACAGACCTTCTTTTCTTTTGCCGGCAGTGATGCCAACGTGTTACGTTGACAGCTACCACCGCTTGGGGGCGCAGCAATGTCTCGCTCTCTCTTATGCAAGACAAGGTATGTGCAAAAGGAAAATGGAATATAGGGAAGTGAGGATGTGAAATCAAATTTGGAATCGATGCAGCCAACTAACAAATAATTAACGCGGCACATTTGAATGGTATACCGGCGTAACCAGTCCTACTTGTCAATTGTCAATGTGTGCAGTCTGCGTCACAGATTTCAGCGCAAATTATTATGAACGTAACAAATCTATTTTAAAACATCATTGTTCAGCGGTGTATGATCTTCTAGGAAGCCTTTTTACCCGCGACGGTACGGAGACGGTTAAAACTACTTGTCCGATTTTGATGCGGATTGCAGTGATGGGTTCGGGTTTGATTGGTGCATGTTCTTAGATAGGTTTTACGGTGACAACTCACCAGCTACGGGCCGGTTTTACCACCTACTAATAAGTTCTAAATAGTTTTATTGACAGATCTTTTGACAGTTTGTCATATGAAAACATAACAAATTATATTCCACATAAGCTATCCATAACTTATCAGTAGTTGGTGAAACCGACCTTTAATGTAATACCTATATTTCGATTCGTTATTAGCCATTTAAAGTGCTGAGGCCTGTCTTAGTAAGAACAAAAGGGTCATGAGGCCAACTCAAAAATCCATTAAAAAAATACGCCGAAGTTGGTGCCAGCGTGCTACTAACGTACCTAAGTAGTTAAAGTCAATCAATATTAAGTTCATATAATTTTAAAGGCAATGAAATCGACTGCGTTTTCATGATTTTCTGAAAACTACTGTAGGTACGGTATGAGGAGGCGCAGTGGTTCGCGCGCTCTGCCTGCGATTTACTTTCACAATGGCCGGTCATGGGATAGGTGACCAATAATTACTATCTCTTCCGTGCCTCGGAAGGCACGTTAAACAGCTGGTTCCGGCTGTATTAGCGGTCATCAAAACCCACCAATCCGCATTGAGCCCGCGTTGTCGATCATGTCATGGCCCATTCTCCTTATCATATGATTTATCCTTCCATAAGGAAGGCCAGTGCCCCGGCAGTGGGGACATAAAAAATGGTTAATGACGACTGTTCAATTTGTTCATAGGTACTGAAACATAAATAAATGGGACAAAATTGTGTAATAACGTTAGAACTTGTATTAAAAAACCCCATTATTATTATACCGCCATAATACTAAATTAACGACATAGGTAAAGGGCAATATCAATCTAAAAGTATAAAGCCTAACCTGCTGTTGACTACATAAAAATACTACTTGTATTCGCGACACATTGGTAAACTCCTCCTTTTTTAAGTCGCTTAAAAATTTATAAAAGAACTAAAACTTTTAGAAATAACGACAAAATATACATACAACGCCATATATCATGCATGCCATACCGCTAAAGTAATTTAAAGCAGCAAAAAGGATAAATATATTATTTTTCAAGAATTAAAATCAACAACTGTTGCCAAGCAACCAAAACCTGAACGACGACGGGGACGCGTAAACTCCAACTCTGCTTTCTGCAAACACGCGTCACAATATAAATAATAATATAAAATATTATTGGCAGTTGCATCTTAATCGATCGTTAAACACCTGAAAAGATGTTTCTTTCGAATGCAAGGATATTCCTAGCATTGATGTAACAACGCTGGCCTACAGCGTATTAAAGATATAAAAGTATTGGAGAATTTCGACGGTGGTTCGCATGTCTCGGTAGCTCAGCGGTAAGAGCATTGGACCGGATTTCCAAAGGTCGCGGGTTCGATTCCCGTCTGAGAATTCACTTGTGACCGAGTTAATTTTTTCCAATATTTTTCTATTTAAAATTTACCACAAGTATAAAAATAGCATTGAAAAATGCAAAAATTACAAAATCATAAATTATTGGCAGTTGCATCTTAATCGATCGTTAAACACCTGAAAAGATGTTTCTTTCGAATGCAAGGATATTCCTAGCATTGATGTAACAACGCTGGCCTACAGCGTATTAAAAATATAAAAGTATTGGAGAATTTCGACGGTGGTTCGCAAGTCTCGGTAGCTCAGCGGTTAGAGCATTGGACCGGATTTCCAAAGGTCGCGGGTTCGATTCCCGTCTGAGAATTCACTTGTGATCGAGTTAATTTTTTCCAATATTTTTCTATTTAAAATGTACCACAAGCAAATATGAGGTCTCAGATTCTATTTACTTTTCCTGTATATCACAGGGTAATTAGATAGATCGATTTTTTGCGAAAATCCTAGGGATATTGCGAAATCACGGATAATTAGGCAATGGTGTTGTCATTTCTCAATCAATATGAAAAAAAGATAGGGTTTTGCGAAAAAATCGGATTGTCTTATTAAGATTGCGATAAGAATCGCTGGCTATTATGAAAAAAAAACAGTGATTGGCATTGGCTTTCTTCTCTGATTGGTTGACGACTTGACGTTTCAAATGTCAATCCATTCGCTCACCAGTAGTAACTTTCTGTGAACCAATCAAAATAAGAGTTAGCAAGCAAGCAAAAATTAAGCCAATCAGAGTTAAGAATAAGAGTCTGGAATATTCAACATCATTGTCTAATTATCCGTGTTTTCCCTAGGATTGTTGCGAAAATTCTATTTATCAAATCAGCCTACCACATACTGACATTATATCCCAGAAAACGACAAATTTGTTACAAATAATTGCTCAAATTCCACTCCAACAAGTCAATTACTCAATTCTGTAACTCTTAATCAAAATATTGAGATGGCCAAAAGTTTTCGTGAATATTTAAAGGCACTCAAAAAGCTTAGGCATGAACAATAATTAATCGAGTTAAACTAAGGAAAAGTTGAAAATTGACAATATTTGAGTGACAATGAAGTTGCCGATCTCAGTTTTAAATCAATTACGGATTTTTAACTCGATAAAAATAGTTATTGTTACTCCGAATACGATTAAACGATGAGACTTGCCATTTGCTAACGCAGTCGCCGACCGTTAAATTTTATTATTGAATTATATTGAAATGTAAAATCGAATTTAACTGTTTGATGACGGAACTTGACAGCAAAAATGATAACTCGAAATACGCGTAATACTTATGCAGTCAACTATATTATAACAGTAACTATTCATTTTGTAAGAGGTCAGAAATTATTTTATGCATTTAACAGAATCATAGAAAGGTAAAAAAATGCTTAAAAACTGTGCTTCCTATTTTGTCAGTGGGGCCATCGGTGGTACATTACATTTCCAAAAAATACGATATCTAGTTTTATTTCCATATTTTTTTTATTATCTTTATCGAATTTTATTCAATTCATATTTACAAATTAGTAGAAAAACAAGAAACCGTTATATCAAATCTTTTACTATAACAAAAAAACACCATCCAACTCACAGCCGCGTGGCATAGTACCGAGGACACTGGCGCTGAATACAAGCTCAGTCTCCTGAGGAGTAGACCAGTCTTGTGTAAAAATCTTTAATAAACTTTTTGGTGTCAGAAGACCAAGGGCCCATTGTCTCTACGGCAAGCGCCGCAAATTCGTGGCTTACTGAGAGCGACGAATATTTGCGGCGCTTAAGAAACTGGGCTTGCTCCGCTGCGGCTCCAGCTCTTGAGGATATACCACGTATATGAGAAGGACCTAAGGTGTCTACACAAGTTGAATCCCATATAAGGGTACGCCCCTAGCACCAGGGCACTAAGGTGAATTTTACCATCATCCCCGAATAAACCACAAGGTTTCAGAGATCGAAGCAGTGCCGAGGGCACGCTTGATTAAATCAATTATCGCACCATGGCGCGACCGGCGCTCTTGACGCAAGTGAGCCCATGGCGGCCGAACTGGTCCACATCTTTGCCACACGGACAGTGATGAGGTTCGCACAACTTAGCAACCAAGCGTAAACAAATCGAAATGCGAAGGGTATCTCATGGCATTTTTTTACGTACTGATTATAAGCCATCACTGTTTTGTAAAAGTGACAGCACTTATTAAATATAATTAAAATTATAGAAGAGCAGGGTCTAGACTAAATGCAGAATGGTTCATGAGCTCTACTTCTTTGGTGTCCAAAAACGACTTTCTTTCTTGGCTGTATAAGAAAAAACATTATGAAAGTGGAAGACGGTTCAGTCTTCTCAATCGCTTGTCTCGAGCTCTCTGAAGCACAGTGAGCAAAAAATTGGTCATATTAAAGCATCATTTTTGTATGCAAGCCTACCGCCATTTTTAAGAAACCATCATGTCGTAAGAACTTTTTGTTTTCCTTTTGATTCCATAGTGTTTGAATTCATACCGCGAATTTCATAAAGTATTTTTTTTTCATTCCTGCCCAATGAGACACCATTGACGTAGTATAGGACGTCCTCAGGCACGGTGGAGTGATGATTTGCGCAAGACGGCTGGTAGGAGCTGGATGCGAGAAGCCGAAAACAGATCTCAGTGGCGTGCACTTGGAGAGGCCTATGTCCAGCAGTGGACTGCGACAGGCTGATGATGAGACACCATTGAGATATATCTATGGAGATGAAATATTACAAAAAAGAACGTGCCTACCTGCACTTGATGGTACTTTGTAATGACGGACTTGACTAGGCAGCTCCTGAACATTCGCAAGAAAAATATCGACATCCAAATACTCATGATATATTTGAATAATTTAAGTTTCTTACAACTATCTCAGATCCATGTACAACTTTATTCATTGTTCCTTCCAACGAACGAATTGAAGTTGTCATTATTTGACACACTTCACACAAAACCTCCGTCAAAAAAATATTTTGTTTTATGAAGTTCGCGGTACGAAGTGACATATAAAAATAATGCGCCGATATAGTGTTTGACAGAAAACAATATTGCGCTAAGAAATGGCGGTAGATTCATCAGTTTCCTTCAAAAAGTCGGTTATCAGTAACCACATTTTCCTCGATGGTCACAGTTGAAGGTCGTTCTTCACAACTTGCGGCACTCAGTGAAACACGTCCACAACTAATTTCAGCTAACCACCGTCTCATGGCGCTGAGATAAGGTGTTTCACACCCAAAATAATCCAGTCTTGTGGCATAATCTTGTGGAGAAACAGCACTTTTAAAATCGTACAAAATTAGCAGGCTGAAAACGTTTTGTGTCAATTCAGTTTTTACTGCGAATGGCAAATTTCAAGGTTAGATTTTAAAACTTACAAATGATTTTACCACCAATATTTTTTATTTAAAACAACTAAGAATGTATCTTTACAAGAATACATAATTCAAAATTAGAGCAGTTACTGAATAGTCTCGGTAGCTCAGCGGTTAGAGCATTGGACCGGATTTCCAAAGGTCGGTCCAAGCGGTTCGATTCCCGTCTGAGAATTCACTTGTGGCCGAGTTAATTTTTTCCAATATTTTTCTATTTAAAAATTCACCATAAGTTACTGAATGCCTAGAGTGCAAAACTTTCAGGGTGCCCCTAGTATAGAAAGATGCAAAATCGAACCCATTTTACTTACATCCAGAAGCTGGTTGCTTTAATATTACAAAAGCAAATGAGCGTTGAAATGAAAGGCTAAGCTACATCATAATGATGAGGAATAAACTTTTATTTGCGATGGGTTATAATATGTTTTGTATTAACGTTATTAGTATCCACATTTTGGATGACGACATTAATGTCATCAAATATGTTCTTGGCAAATTGAACATTATATGTGTATGTCAAACCGTTGACAGTATCTAGTTGATTGATCATATTACTTTGTATACTGTACTGGCTAATCCAATTTATGGGAGATGTTCAACGCTAATCAAGAATTTTATTGTAATGGTAATGTTGAATGCAGAACAAGCGCAATGAATTTTGACAATAATATTGACAAAACATTTCAAATCTTCTTGATATGTGCACAAGTGGCACTTTGTGTCGATTTTGGATTCATGAATAGAATAGAATAGAACAATTTATTTGCATTAAATGTGGTACATTAAATTGGTGGTAACAGTAAATATAAGGAAATCGCACATTTAGCTAAAGTGTTAGCATACAAATATTAATCACACTAAACAAAATAGAATAAATAATCATAATTAGAATTTAAATTAAATACATTCAGGTTGATTATTAAAAAACTCATCAATTGTATAAAACACATTTTGTAAAAACCTAGTATATGGTAACTCTTTTATATATTCTGGGATCTTATTATAAATGCGTATGCATTTTTACTGTTTTTTAACAATTTTTCTGAAAACACGTTGTTTTAGGGGTGATAGTTAGTACTAGTCTATGCGGGTTTCGGGTATTTGTTGTATAATAGTCCTTTGCTTCTGTAAATATTTCGTAGTTTAATTTAACAAACTTTCCGATTTCTAGTATATATAGAGAGGCTAGCGTTGATATACCCAATCCCAAGAAATACGGTTTACACGAAATGTCAGGTGCAATACCAACCAAAGCCCTTACACATCTTTTTTGTGCAATAAAAACTTTTTTTGAGCCAACACTATTTCCCCACACAATAATGCTAAAAGATAAGGCAAAAATATGATCATATTTTGTTACTTTCTTCAAATTATATTTTAAACAGGTCTAATGTGTTATAGTATACGAGCAGTAGAATTTTGCACTTTAAAAGTATGGTATTTGATATCGTTGTCTCATTGGTTATTTTTGTCAATGATCCTCAAAGCGAATAATAAATCATTTTTATCGACGTTCATGAAATTAAATTCGTTTCATTCAGTGTTGCGAAGCCAACCTTTACAAAGATATCTTTGGAAATTGTTCATAGTTGATTCGGTTTTGTTTTTCGGCATTTATGCGTTTCATATTTTTTATTTGAAAGTACCTTTACGATTGTTTGAATTAATTGCAGCTTTATTAAACATTATATTTATTCTTTCGTTAGATATAACTATATCAGTATTTGTCTTAGTTATATCTTTACCATCCGTTACAAATTGTGAAGAATTAGTTAGAAAGCGGTGTTAAAGATTTATTTCCGTTTTTGACTGCATGTAAAAAAATCGCTGACATGACTGAATCATTCCAGAAAAACTTTGAGATTATGGTAAGTATTTTTCCAAAATTTGCTCCTTATGATTTCTATATTTTCAATTTGCACTCATTTTGGTATTGATGACATTTTTATTCTTTATATGACATTTTCTACAACAAATGTGTGTAATTAATAACCACACAAAGTTTATTTATTATTTTTTATTCTGTTATTAAATTAAATTAGAAGAGCTCTATTCTTGAATCGCTCGTATGACTTACACATGCGACTCAAGTCACGTGTCGCACGCTTGTTTTGCTCGACTGCAACGAGTGAGTAAAGACACTCGTTGCGGTTGAGCGATTAAAAAATACGGAATTTCGTATGTCGAACGAAAATCAGTACAAGCAAAGCGCTCGACGCTCGACGAGTGATTCAAAAATAGAGCTCCAGGCTGGAAGAAGAAATCCTAATTAATTTATCGCATTGAAATCAATATCGTCGATACAATGAATGTATAAAATTTAAAAATACTTAGTTCATTCAGAATATGTATAAGGTCATCAAAGTTCTCTGAGTAATGTTATAAACACAAGTTTTTTCTTACGAAGATAATAGACGTGATATCGCAATTTTACTTATATACCTACAAGACATTTATTCCAGTATGCAGTATCACTCTGTTTGAAAATACCAGAGGTCATAATAAATGCCTACATATTCTTGACTGTAACTGTCAAATTTGCGGTCTTCGGTGAAGAGGTAAGAAATAATTATAAAAAAAAAATAACCGACTTCAAAAAATAAGCCTTTTGGGGTCGGCACTACAATACACTTTTATACTGAAAGTTTTGCGTATCATTTTAATAAAACAAAATGTAAATGAATTTACATTTTTATTATCTTATAAAGTACAAGTATTCTCCTTTTCATTTTAAACACTTTTTCATTTGGTCGAGTCATTTTTGAAAGCATGAGGACCACTGAAGGCATACCGCCACCTCTTGGTGCTTCAATATTACCATGCTATTTCGTAAAACTCAAACGAAACTCTTAAAGTAAGCTTGATTTTGGACGAAAATTTTGTGATGTCTTCGCTCAATCATCGCCTCCAAAGCAAAGAATCCAAAGTGTGATTTGTGTCAAAATGTGACATCTTCAATAAAAACAAAACGTTCGTATGACCCTCTAGAGATAAGATAGCCAGTTCTTCAGTGCTTGAGGAATCCTCTCCCGAGAGCTACGTTTCCATCTTCAGCTTTATCAACAGGTATAATGAAGGCTATCGCCCCGTTGTTCATAAGAAAAAAAAACCATTGCTGACTGTTTTATTTCTATTACAGAGTTTTACAAGTAATAACAGCGGGAAACGTGTCCAATATTTGAATCTAATACAATTTTTGGTTTCATAGATGAACAACATGCGGGGATAATAGAAGACTTTATAGAATACTCGTCAGGGAGACCTTTACAAGTATCGTTGATGAGAGTGATACCACTGGACTGGAAACTACCTTTGCTCATCATCGATCTGTGTGTTAGCTACCAAATATTAGTTGTACAGTTTTCTCAATTAATATGACTTGTATTACTGAATAACCAGCACTTAATGATTGGTAGCTTGGTAGGATTACTTATAGGTAGAAGTTAGTTATTTAGTCAAAGAAGCTACGCCATCGACTTATAAACTCTGCGGCGCGGATGAGAAGAACCTGCAAGAAAATCGGCACGGGCTATTTTTTTCTCAATGTTTTATGTTATACAGAGTCGTCAAATTGAAAAGTCATATTCTGGTCAAATTAAATTTAACATAAGTATTATAAAAAAATTATATTGCTTGCTTCATATACAAATTACTACAATGTTATAAATTGCTTACATTTGACAACCACCACGTTATCTTTTTAATGGATGAATTGATAAGATGATTGAGAAGGTATTGGATTATTGAAAAAACAACTTCGAGGACTTCGTACATTGAAAATGATTGTTATGATATTCAAAAAAAGTACAATATTATGGATAAAACATTTCAAATAGTTATCATATTTCTTCAAATAGTACTATGTGTTGATTACGGGTTCATTCTTAATATTAGATATAAAACAGTGAAAACATTTCACATTTTCATAATTTTATGTTATACTGGATTATCATGTTACTTTATAAAATTTACGAAACTTACTGTAGGAAGTTATCTTTGGTTTACACTATCGTTCATACGTTGGTTTATTCTAACTGTAGCTCTTGTGACTCAAAGTAAAAGCACATCTTTGTATGCAATATACAGACATTTAAATTCTGTCAATGCATTAATGAGTAGCGAATCTTTACAGGACTACAGTTTTTGGATATTTATTGTACTGGATCCACTTTTTTATTTTTTTATTAATCTCTCTTACGTTGTTTTTGACGAAGTAACCTTGCGAATGAATCTCATTGTGCTCTCATTTCTCAATACCGTGCATCAACTCGCCTTTGATTTAACATTAGCTTTACTGTTTTTAATCTTGTATAGTCTTTATCGTCGTGTGAATATGTTAAAAACCTTTCTGCGGAATGGTGATCAGCGTTTAATACAACTTTTGAACGTATACAAACAAATCGCTGATGTTACTGAATCGTTACTGAAGAAATTTGAGATTTTGGTAACTATACCTACATTTGATAAAATAATAGAAGACATCATGGCTTCTATTATTTTTGAAGGTATACAAACAAATCGCTGATCTAACTGAATCATTACTGAAGAATTATGAGATTTTGGTAACTATTGATAAAATAATAGAAGCCATAATCATGCTGTAAGCTAGTAAAATAAAATAAAAGAGTAATATTGAAGGCAGCCTTATTTTATGCTTAAACCTATACTTGTTGTCATTTAAAAAAATTATCTTATCAATAATTTTAGTACGCAGCGTTACTGATGACGACTGTACCAGACGTGTTGATAGCGACATACCTGATCTTGAGAAATGTTGTTACGACTTTTGGTATACACGTGAGTTTCTTAATTTAATAATACAGTCAACTAATTAATCATTGTTTGTATGTCTCAAATAAACTTTCTTTGTTTCTGATTAGCTATGTCTACACTGTGTCATTTCATCTTCAAATTATGTCGTCATCATCCTATTCAACTTTCGTTTGTCGCATTCAATTATTGAATGCATCAACGAACGCAACTTCAACGTAGTAATTTGCGTTCCTGCCAGCTGCGCGCGGTAGTGTTTCAACTGTCATAGCGCAGCGAATGCATCAAGCGGCATGCGCGTTGGGATTTGCGCTGTGAGGCTGTGACGCATGCATGCCCTGGGTGAACAAAAAAGGGCACAATGTGGACATTCCTATTATTAAATGAGAATTTAACAAAACAACATCATTTACGATAGCAATAACTTTAGATACATAACCATTTACCTTTTACTGATTTTTGTTACATAATAGATGGATATGAAGACGATTATATTCCTTACAATAAGAATTGCTTGCATAGCCCAAAGGATATTGATGCTTGTATTGCCTGCAATCTCAGCTGGCTTTTTGAGGTCAGAAGCAAACAAACTAAAATTAGTCCTGCATGAAACATATCTTCAAGAAAGGGGTAAGTTTTTATTACAAGAGAGAACGAATAACCGATCGCGAGAGCGTCCGAATATTTTCTTCATAGTTCATAATATTTATAGAATCTACTACTTCTTTAGCCCTGAATCACCTACTGCTGAGTGTAGGCCTCCTCATTTGCACGCCATCCCATTCGGCCTTGGGCTACTCGCATCCAATTTTTCCACGCTGCTGCGGGGTTATTACCTATCTTTGCATCAGCAATACGATAGCAAAAATTGCGCGACGATTGCTTTACGTCCCGTATCACCATAGCAACCGTGAGGTTGCCATAATTTTTGCTGTCGCATTGCTGTTGCAAAGATAGGTAATAGC
The DNA here is from genome assembly GCA_910589605.1 of Chrysoteuchia culmella. Lineage (NCBI taxonomy): Eukaryota > Metazoa > Arthropoda > Insecta > Lepidoptera > Crambidae > Chrysoteuchia > Chrysoteuchia culmella. Next base: position 17,603,212 of record OU342655.1, on the reverse strand, counting down.
ACCGCTGATGATGTCGTCTGACCACCTGGCTTTCTGGCGGCCAACGCTTCTGGTACCGGTTCTTGGTCTCCACTCCAGCACCTTACTGCTCCACCGGTCATCGGTTCTTCGGCTTGACCAGCCCATCGCCACTTCCGCTGTGTAATGATGCGCGCCACGTCAGTTATCTTAGTGCGACTCCGGATACCTGTGTTTCTTACTTTGTCGCAAAGAGTGATACCTAACATGAAGCGCTCCATCTTTCTCTGGGCAACATGCAGCTTCTGTGTGTGCTGTTGTGTAAGGCTCCAAGTTTCTGCTCATAGACCATGACTGGCTGGATACCTCCTCGTCGTCGGATTTCGCTAAACTCAATAATGTCCCACTTTATTTTGTTTAAGACCTCTGATTCCAGCTCGCAGTATCGTTCTTCAGAAAGCATCTTGAATCAGAATCGTGCTCAGCTGAAGTGGCAGTGGACGGGACACATAGCGAAGTTCGAAACTAGACGAACGTTCGGCCGATTATCATGATTGATTTTCGGAGTAGACCCTAGAAGTTACAACACAGCACATTCATTTTATCATAATAAAAACAAAAAAGTTTTTTGGCTATCTACTATTTCTATTTAACTATTCACACTTTCGATACGAAAATTCAACTAAGACAAGTTATTTTTGAAATGACAAGTTAAAATTGACACATAAAACATTGAATTTTAGATAAAATCTACATAAAGGACGTAACAATTTTTCTGGAGTACGTGTTAGCGCGACCTTTGCAGTTGTCGGTGTTGAAGGTGGTCCCTATGGACTGGGAGCTGCCTCTTATCATCATCAATCTGTGCATCACTTACCAAATCTTGCTACTGCAATTCTCACATTTAATATAAGTTAAGCTCTAATGCATTATTCGAATTATTGGTTTTTGGTCTGTCGGCGAATGGTTGAAATAAATGGTCAAAAAGTTGTTTTTTCACTTATTTATTTTCTCACCACTACTCGTGTTCTAATAGGAAAGTAGACGAAGTCGTCCTGAAGGTTCTTCACTAACATTTATTTAACGGGTAAAACTTAGAGAAATGGATGCAAAAATATCACCAAACTGTCGTCTTTATGAAGATGTCAGATGTGATTATAGTAATGGTAGCAGGAGGAGAAGACAATTTATGTAATAAAAATGGCTCAGGCGCAGAATGTCCACTTCTCATAATGTTCACTAGTCGCAACAGGAGGCTTACCATTTTTTTTTATGAATACTCTTAGCCTTCATCATACCTGCTGTTAAGTATTGATAAGGCTGAAGATGGAAGCGAGCTTCTCCCGGAATCCTCAATCACTGAGGAACTGGCTATCTTATCATTAACTGCCGGAACACAACAATGCTGCTACTGGATAGCTACCACCATCTTATTTAAGACTGACGCCATAACAACAATGTAGCAAGATTCGCATGCGAAATCTTTGTACAACAACTATGTACAGCAACTATGGCTAATACAAAACTAGCTTCCGCCCGCGGTTTCAGTTCACGCCATGAATACCGTGGTATTTGATATTAATATTAAAGAGACTGAAATGAGAAGTGAATCATTGCAAATTAGTAAAGTATTAAGTGTAATATTTATTATAAATTCTTAACAAAACTAGGTATGTATAAACACATTCGCGGACACTAAATGAGACACAAAACAATAGATTTTTTATTGTTATGACTAGCCGTTGAGTGTCCGCGAAAGGGTTAAAAATAATTACCATACCTAATCATTGCCTTAAAATATGGTTGAGAACGATTATGACTGCTACATAAGTCATACTTGTGAACAGGTGCCGCTGTGGGGGCTGGGTAGGTCCTACGTCTATTTACTTTGTTAAACTAATAACTATAGGAGGCAATTGAATTGTTAACTCGCAGCTCGTGAACAGCCCACTCTCTGTTTGCGTCATAAAAATATTGTAATTTAATACAAACATTACACAATTGTATTCAAACAAACAAACATTGCAAGTTAAATAAAAGCTTGTAAAAAGAAACGTTTTAAAGGTTTGCAACCTCTGGATTGCGGCGAAGATGATACAAAAAGTTCCCCAACTATGCAAATTTGGGGTTAGAATATTTAACTTGCAAAAAATATATAAATTATACTAGATAGGAGTGATATAAAGTCAGAACCTTAAAGCAACATATTTAAATTGTGCGCGTAAGTCACTTGTGTATCGATAAATTTATGACGATGATCACCTCATAGTCATCTCTCCTTACCACTTTGAATGGCGGTGAAAATAAAACGGCTCGTGTCTCAAATTCATATGACTAGAGCCATTTGTGACTATCAGCAAATACTATGATTTAATTTGTAGCATCGATGTGATGTGTACTAGTATCCAATCAACAGTTTCCGAACTATTTCCTCCTACCTATGTTGGTGGTATCCCTGTTTTTCAAGAAGGGTGCGAATTCTTTATAGAGCCATTATTATTTTTATTTTTGTCTCTTGCAACTTTTTAATATTTTGGGCATGATTACAACACAGAATACAAAACTTAAAAAATGCAGGGAATATTTATTATAGCATTAAATAACATAATGCAACCTTCTTGGTAGATAAAATCGGGGCAGAACTATTTACTAATCTGTGATAGTGGTATCATCAATAGCGGTAAGAGGAAACGCACTTTAGAAATAGAAATAGAAATAGAAATAGAAATCATTTATTCATAAACATAGGTACAATAATGGTCTTATATGTATACATTTAACATGTTTAAAGTCCTATCTATGTTTTACCGTTTTCGGTGTACGAAATTTAAAAGAACAGATTTATAATAGCAAAATTTAACAAATTATTCATTGTTACAAATTAATAAATTATATCATTAAAATTATTCATTTTATAGTATCATGTCAATATTATCAAAATCATCATTACAAAAATCTCTTATGTCATAATAGCATTTGTCAATCAATAGTTTAGTCAATACATTTTTGAATTTAGTTTTGGTTAAGTTGGTTAAGTCTTCTGGCAGCTTATTATAAAAACGTGGAGCCATGCTGACGACACTCTTATCCATCATTGCTGTTTTACAACGTAGAGTACGAATATAGGGCTTCCTAGGGCGAAGGCGAGAATCTTTTGCAAACTTTACCTCAAATAACTCAGGATTACATTTAACAAACATACAGCATTCAAGGATATAGAGGCTGGGAAAAGTTAATAATCTTAAAGACTTGTAATAAGGTTGGCAACTTTCTATCGATTTCAGTCCACAAATTGCTCGAATGCATTTCTTTTGAGCTCTAAATATGATTTCTCTGTACGTTGAATTACCCCAGAAAATAATGCCATATCGCAATGACGAAACAACAAAGCCGTGATATGCCACCAGTAAAGTTTTTTGATCTACAGATCTTGATAGCATGTACAGTGCATATGAGAATTTGTACAGTTTTTTACAGATTTCTATTGAATTTAGGATGCGTGCATTGCGTTCTGTTATAGTTACAGAAAAAAAAACAGCTCGCCATCTTTTCTTCGCGGTTGCGGTTAGTTCTATTTTCAAATTACTTTATTGCCCTAGGTCTTAAAATATTATTTTAGGTTCTCTCTGGTATGCTATAATGACGAACTTTTCGAGCAAGAAGCGTGAAAAATATTGTTGAACATAATTGTCTTAAAGCAACTAATAAACCTCAAAGTTGTCATTTTTCATTGTTATAGTATGTTTAATTGATTCTTGTCTATCATTATGTCATTTTTGTTATTATTAACAAAATATATCTATCCCCAAATTCTAGAACGGACCAAAAGCAATTTTGACAAAAATGGAAGGGGTAGAAGTTGCTAACTATTTAAAATGTTTAATCTATTCCGGAGCGCGGGAACTATTGAATATTGACGTTCCGTTTCACAAAAACTCGCATCCCGTAGGTGTAGGATGACTGTCGTTAATTGTGTTTGCCAGTGGCGTGGGCAGTTTCAATTTGATTAAACTCGCCTCTATGTTCTAAACGCTAAGGTATTTATTGTAAGAATATTTTATTTAATTTTCAATTACTCGACATAAAAAATCTAGACATTACACTAGTTTCAAGTATTTTCAAGAGATATAGGTACCTACCTACCTATTATTAGATAACTAATGTTACATCATTACACAATACATAAAACAACTTCAGTATTTTTTTTTCTTAACAAAATGCGAAAATATTCAGCACTTAACAAAATGCGAAATAACCATATAGGTACTTACCAGTTACAAGAATTTATCGCTTTTACACTCATTGCTTTCGGATTGGAACGATTTTATATAAATGTATTTTATCCAATACTTTCAATACCTTGAGACTCGATGCAAGGGTGCTTCCTCGCCTTTTCAATAAATAAGTAAGTATGATTAAAAAGAAATCGCAATACGATATTTTTGCAGTGGAGCTACAAATAGATATACTTTCGCTCTACTTAGCGCGATTAAAACAAAATTTCATTATTTATTTGCTATCGAAATTAATAGTCTTTTTGCTAGTAGACTTAAGGCGCTACTCGGAAAAAGTATGGACTTTTTTATATAAACCTATAGCATGGTTACAGTTGTTACAAATCTGGTAATCTAATATATAAAATTCTCGTGTCACAGTTTTCGTTCCCATACTTCTCCGAAACGGCTTGACCGATTCTCATGAAATTTTGTGAGCGTATTGAGTAGGTCTGAGAAACGGCTACTATCAATTTTTTATCCCGAAATTCCACGGGAGCGAAGCCCCGGGGCACAGCTAGTAACATATATATTTCTTCATACCTTTATCTAAATCCGTATAGTATAGTTTCAAAACGCGATTTTATGATGACACTTTTTCTTTTCGAAAAGACCTCTAAAAATATTATTCTTAAATGGGGTTACTTACACTATTGGAAATTGGTTTAATTAGTCGGACACCAATAATATTTAGGATCGTATAGAAGCATTTTTTTTAAATCGCTGTAGTTTTTTAATACGAAGTGATTTTGTGTCTGTTTGCCTAATCTGCAAAATCGGTCTCGCTCCCGTGCGCGTCGTTGTCTCATTACTATCTCGCTTCAGCATATTTTTTTCGAGTATCGCCTTAATAGATACTTGTATTGGTAGTAGCGGAGAAAACATTAAAACAATGTTCATTACAAATTAGGTACCAACCCATTATCCAAGTAACAAATGTCACGTCGACACAAAACCTAGATTTCGACCGCAGCCATGTCTACGCGTTAAATATATAGCCTCCAGCACCCAAAACTAAGTTTCTGAGGCCTAAGGCTAAGTTCTACAAGTTCAGACAAGTAGTACTTCGCTAAGGATTGTTCATTCCCAAGTCCATACCAGAGTCTTGAATCCTATAACTTTCAATGTAAATGTTTTTGAGAAGGATCTAACGATATATTGTTAACCTAACCGCCTTTGTGGTCTAGTGGTACAACCACCGGTATCAGACTCAGGGGTCCCGGGTTCGGTTCCCAGCGGGGGTACATATTGTATTCGGTTTGGTTGGTGGTAGGACTTGTTCTAAGTCTGTGGCCTTAACAACAATGTTTTAAGCATTGTTGTGTTCCGGCAGTTAGAGATAAGATAGGCAGTTCCTCATTGGTTGATAATTCCGGGAGAGGCTCACTTCCATCTTCAGCCTTATCACTACTTAACATCAGGTATGATGAATGCTAAGAGTCTCCCCGTCGTTCATAAAAAAAACCTAATGGTGGTGATACTGGTGATGTAAGGCACACAATATGCAGGGAGACCAAAGAAGCCAGATGAACTGGGTCCATATATGCTGATTTCCATCGGCTTCCATTTCAGACTAATTAGACATAATTAATCATTATGTCATTAATTAATGTCACCAATTAGTTAAATATACGTGGATGCCAGTCAGTTGCCAAGTGAACAAAATGTTTTACTTTCCATGTTTATTATTCTCCGATTTGTGGATATTTTTGGTCCGGCTTAAGCTGGCAATAGACGTCCGGTTATGCTTCCGATTGTCTGATCAGACAATCTTATCGGATTCACTCAATACACGTCCGATTTTTGCATCCGACTTTTTCTAAACTCAGTCCAAAGAGTAAAATAATATGCGCTAGAGAGTCAACTGGCAAATCGGAAGTATGCATACAGCTGCTGTATAGCCTTCACACAATTGGATAAGACAATGAAATCGTAAACGCGGAGCGTTCTTTCTGACTTGGACGTCCGATCTGACTATCGGATCGGATTTGTATTGCGTATGCAAACTAATCAAGAAGAATCAAGAATCAAGAATTTATTTGCTAGAATGCGGTACATAAAAGATCTTAAATTTATGGAAGTCACATCACATTCACCAGGAGCTGGCATGCAAAACATTTTTTTTTTTTGATAAATTATAAATTTAAAAATTTAACTGTCACTTCGTATTAATTTCACAGTCGTCATTTTACTTAGTTTAGATAGTCTTAGCCTAGATACACAATCACAGAACACAATGTACACAATATTACTTAGACAACGAGAACAATAATTAATGGACGATATCATTCTTATGAATACTATAATAATCATTAAAAGTCAAACATTGTATATTGAAAATTTAATAATTGTATGACAGAAATTCAGAATGTCAATACATGTCGCTTATCTAAAAATTCCTTAACGCTATAAAAACACATTTTCTGTAGCCATTTATGTAGTTTACGCTTAAATTGTGTCACAGGCAAATTATGCAGACTATTGGGCAAGTTATTAAATATTTTAACGCACATAGCGTATGAATTTCGTATGCTTATATCGGTTCTATTGTTTGGCGGTATCAATTTATATGGAAATCTTGTATTAAAGTTGCAAACCTCTTTTTTTGTCAAGAATAGGCTCATATGAGTTTTAACAAAGGTTGAAACCTCGAAAATATATAAGCTTGGAAGACTTAATAATTTCAGCTCTATGAAGAGAGGTTTGCAAGAAGTCATTGGTGGCACATCACAGATTGCCCGAACACATTGCTTTTGGGCTATAAATGCTCGATTACTTTTTACTGAATTGCCCCATAGCAAAAGTCCGTATCGCAAGTTCGACACAACATACCCATGATACGCCTTAAGAGCCGTTTGTTTATTAGTAAGCTTAGTAAGGCGCCACAGTGCATATGCGAAGCGATTTATTTTCGAGCAAACCTTTTCGACATGACCCTTCCAAGTGCAACAATCGTCTAGTGTTATTCCTAAAAACACTGTCTCGTTAACTGTTTTAATAATCTGATTATTACATTTCAGTTCGATTTTCTGGATAGCACCACCTCTATTCTTAAACTGAATACATTTTGTTTTGTCAATATTGACTTTTAAATTATTGTTTTCCATCCATTTAGCTATGTTAGCAATTGCCTGATTTATATCATTTTGATAATTGGATAGTGGATCTTTGGGAATTACTACCGAAATGTCGTCTGCAAAAAGGGTACAATTATATTTTGTGCAATTTGGTAGGTCATTAATGTATAGGAGAAACAAAAGTGGTCCCAGTATGCTACCCTGTGGCACACCTAACTTGTTATCCTTTGTTTCAGATTGAGTTACGTCTTGTTGCATATTTTTATCAATCGATGTTATCTCTACGTACTGTTTTCGATTTGCTAAGTAACTTTTTATCCAGTTATACGATTGCCCACGCAGGCCATATGATTCGCATTTTTTCAATAATATTTTGTGAGAAACGCAATCAAATGCTTTACTCATATCGAAGAAAATTGCTGTAGTTGGAATTTTTTTGTTAACATTTTCTATTATTTTTTTCATTAACATAAAAGCAGCTAGTGTTGTGGATTTTCCTTTTTGAAATCCATATTGATTAGAACTGATTATGTTGAATTTATTTAAAAAAGAGAGAATTCTTTTCGACATTACTTTCTCAGGTATTTTAGATAAAATCGATTGAAGCGCTATAGGTCTGAAACTATTCATATCAAGCTTGCCACCCTTTTTATATAATGGTTTGATACTTGATAACTTAAGTCTATCCGGAAAGTCACCATTAAGAAACGATAGGTTTATCAAGTAAGTCAGTACTGGAGTAAGATATTTTGAACATGATTTGATTAATTTTGTAGGAATTTGATCAAAACCTACAGCAGAAGTATTCTTAAGGCTTTTAATGGTATCAGAAATTTCTTCATCTGTGGCTGGAAATAAAAACATACTCTGATCAACACACTGAATACCCTCAGAAATTCTACTAACGGGTTTTTGATTTTCACGTGAATTATTAATGAAATGGTTATTAAATAAATTAGCAATGTCAATGGGATTATCATAAATTATGTCATTTTGTTTAATTTCATTAATTAATTTATTATTATTACTATTTGTTGTTCCGCTGGTATTAGACTTTATAATTTGCCAAGACGCTAACCCAATGTTTTTGGCACTCATCAGAAATTTTCCATTATTTATTTTGTGGGACGCTATAATACATTTCTTGTAAATTTTACTATAATTTCGATACGTGTTTTTGTTATGTAAATTACTTTGTCTGTAGTATCGATATCTTAATGTTCGTTTTACTTTTGCCCCAATTTTAATACCCTTTGTCATCCACGGTTGATGTTTTGCGCGTGTTCTTATCTTAATTCTATAAAAAGGGAAACATAACTCAAAAAATAATGTGAGAGTGTCATGAAACATGTTGAATGCTGCATTAGTATCAGTTGTCTGAAGGACCTCTGACCATGATAAACTTTTCATGCAATCACAAAATTTCTTTGTATTCTCCACACTAAAATCACGCTTATATATATAAATAAATTGAGGTGGTATGTATTTATTTGCAATTGGTATTAAGAGCAGTTGCGCCGTATTGTGGTCAGATAGATATAATGGTAAGACTTCACCCTTCGCGTCCGGAACGTTACTCAATATTTGATCAATGCACGACTTCAGTCTTGTTGGTTGTCTAATATGAGTTATGTAATTATAATTTTCCACTAAACTAGTAAAATTATCTACTGTGTTAGAAGGTGTTAAAATATCGATGTTAAAATCGCCAGTGATAATAATTCTATATTTAGTTTTTCTTTAAAGTTTTGTCATTAATAATTCAAGCTTTTCCAAAAGAATATTAGGGTTACTATTTGGGACTCTATATAAACAAATGATGATACATTTATGTTCTGGAATTTCAATTCCACACGACTCAAATGTAGAATCTGAGTTGAAGTCCGAGAGATAAGGCATCACTTTAAAATTCAAATAATCGCGACACAATATGCAAACACCACCGCGTCTTTGCTTAGTTCTCGAATACCAACTTGCCAGTTGATAGCCATTAAGCCGTAAGTTAGGTTCTTCTCCAGCTTTTAAGAAAGTTTCGGAGAAACATAAGATGTCGATATCTTTTTGACTTGCGTCAGACAGCTCCCGAAGAGTGATTTCAACGAGTTCCTTTTTACTCAAAATGCCTGCTATATTTTGATGTAAAATTGATAATGAATGTTCACTAGTGGGCTTCTCGAAAAAACAGATCTTTACGATTATGATTATCTGGTTTTGAAGGCAACAAACCCACATCAGGCCGTTTAAAAAAGTAGTCTAAAATGGATTTTTGTTTCACGGTAGTTTTGACTATATTCTCCTCTAAATTAATATTTGAAAAATAATCAGTAATTGATTTCTGTATATGTCTGGGCTTGCTTTGAGGGACCTCTGACCGAGTAGGCTTGCTTGTTTGTAGACGTTTTCTTAATGCAGCATAATTCAGGAAAACTCGATCATAATCTAAGCAATCTACAATAAAGTTAATTTTATTACATGTGTCATCAAGTATATTTATATTCTCAGTGCTATTCTCTATGAAGTGACAGTTATTATAATTTTTACATAACAATTTAATTTTATTATTTATCTTATTTTCATTCATATATTTATTATTTAAGACATTTAGAACTAATAAATTGCAGTTTTTAATTTTTTTCAGGACAACACATAATTCCGACATTATATTTATTATATTAGAGTCATTTTCACCTACACAAATAACCACCTTATCAGCTTCTTTGAGTATAAGATCATTGCAATTTTTCAGGACTTCTTCAGTTCTTGCATAAGGTTTTGTGCATGCATAGACATCGTGTTTTATGTATTTCGAGCCAATTCTGGAATCAATCAGGGCAGCGGCTAGCCCAACACATTGTTGAGTACCAATTATATTATTAATTATGCTATTTTTGGCGTATTATTAGGTTCTTTTAATACTGAGTTTGAAGTAATTTTCTCCCTGTCTTCACACAAAATACTATTTTCCAAAGTCAAATGAGAATCTGGTAAGGTTTCAGGTATCTGAATTTCGTCACTCTCTTCATTGTTCAAGTGTATTTCATTAATATTTGTCGAAGAACATATTTTAATCAACATCTCAATTTTTTGCTTTTGCTCAGTTACTAATTTTTGCAGTGTGTTTTTTTCCATAGTAAGGTTTTCTATTTCGGCGTGAGCACTTTCTAGTTTTGTTTTTATTTCGCTATTGATCATCTTTAATTCAGATATGTCTTCAATGTCTCGTGTAGAAAGATCCGGCAAACTTCTTCTTAAAATTGATTGGTTCGATAACAAAGTGTCATTCATACCTAAGGAGTTATTTTTAGTATCTGCAATACATGCTAATAGCTTCTTGTCGTTTTTTGGTTTCCTTTGTGTTATATTATTTAGTGGAGAGTGAAAACTGACACTCTCATCTAATGTAGACTTAGTGACAGGTTTTATTGGGGTGCTTGTTTTACTCTTATTATTTATGTTTATATATTTATGTTTTTCAATACAGTTATCACATCTCCAGTTAAGTTTATTTTCTCGAGTCATCAGCAGAAATCTTTTCTCAGATACGTTGCCGCAGTCTAAGTGGAATGTAATTTTACACGAGCTACACATCAAATATGATTTGCTTTTAATAATTTGTTTACAAATACATCTTGAATTATTTTGCAGTTTCAAAGTCTTTGGCTTAGAAGTCGACATCCTTTTTATATTATCTACTACAGCAGCCTTTATTCAGTATTTCGGTGGTGATTAACTGTTTTCGTTACTTAGTAAGCCAACTTTCTGTTGAATATCCGAAAATAGGGTAAAAATTTTGAAGTGGCAACACTTTGTGTACGCTTGACACTTGTCAAATTCAATTTTGTCACTGCCAGTTGATTTTGACATAAAGGTACTTAATTCAGACTTATCTTAAAGAAATTGCTTTTTCACAGCCGACGAAAATCTCCAATAACGATACCGCACGTTCTTGTATGAGTAAACTTCACTTTTGAACACTTGGAAATGATTTCAACGAAATTTAAACAAAATTTAACGAATTTATATACGGAGCAAAGGTAAATTGTGTTCACTGGTGCAGTGTTGCCCGATTTTAGTATTTAATAATAATAATAAATACATTCAATCACACCAACTATCTAGCCCACGTTAAGTTTCATGAAGAACTTGTGTTATGGATACTAGATAACGGATAAACATACTTATATACTTTTTTTTGTATATACATACATAATATACCCACATATTAAACACCCAAGACAAATAGACATGTTCATGCACACAAATATTTGTCTTGTCCGGGGATCAAACCCGGGACCTCTGGCGCAGAAGGCGGGCTTAGTACCCCTGCGCCAAACAGGTCGAATGTATGGCTCGAGCGCCTTCCGATTGTCTGATTAGACTATCGGATAGAAAAATCTGACGTGTATTCCCAGCCTTACCGTCGCCGTGCTTCGACGCCTCGCCACTAATAAACACTCACCGGCACATCAAACCGCCCATCCCGTTATTTTCATACAAATATTGCTTTACTTTGCAACTCAATACTTACATAATAATTGACAAAATATTTCTGCAAAGATCTATATGCTATAGAATAGAGTGGAATCCTTTAGTGTTTTTTTTAATTTTTGCATTTTTTTATGCTATTTTTATACTTATGATAAATTTTAAATAGAAAAATATTGGAAAAAATCAACTCGGCCTCAAGTGAATTCTCAGATGGGACTCGAACCCACGACCTTTGGAAATCCGGTCCAATACTCTAACCACTGATCTACCGAGTCTCGGTAGCTCATTAGCCCATCTGAGAATTTACTTGTGGCCGAGTTGATTTTTTCTAATATTTGTCTATTTAAAATTTATCATAATTAAAATAGATAGTGTAGAATTCTTTACTTGCTAAAACTGGGTTACAAGTTGTTAACTAATTAATAGTTCGATCTACCTTACAGTATTTGCCTTAAGATAACTTTTTAATAGAAAATATTGGAACAACATCAGACTTTGAAGCCTCGGTAGTTCAGTGGTTAGAGCATTCGACCGGATTTCTAAAGGTAGTGGGTTCGAGTCCCATCTGAGAATTCACTTGTGGGCGAGATAATTTTTCCAATATTTTTCTATTTAAAAAATTATCATAAGTATAAAAATAGCATTGAAAAAAGCACAAATTCAAAAATCATAAAAAGTATTTGCCTTTATTATGTAGGCATGCAAATATTTAAAACAAAACAAAGAGGAATTGATGATTGTGGGTTATTTAAAAGACAGACACATTGCTTTGGTTAACGAGATGTTACATTACAATGTCATTATTTATGTTATTATATTAATTAAAACGCATACAATAAAATGTCAAAACAAATCTCAAAATTAATTATTTTTATGAAATATTATGAATTTCTCGAAAATGTCATGAAAAAGTTAAAAGAAAAAAAATACTGATGTTCCTACGGTTAAAAAGAAATTAGATTAATAACAGCAACTAGTAAAAAAATGTTTCAAAATAGGTATATATCAAATATGATCATTGTCATCAAATTTTATATTCTAGGTACTCAATAATTGAATAAAAAATCTGTTCAGCGAGCCAGGAGAACAAAGATTTCTCAAAAATATTTTTATCAATAGGTAAGTCTCTCAAGTTCTCTGTGGTAACTTATTATATTTTTTATAGCAATGCATATTTTTTTTTTTAGGAAGTTAAATTATATTTCGGTATACATAACTTGTTTTGTCTATATTTTCGTGCATTTGCATTACTTTGATAATAAGTGACAAAAAGTTCAGGATATCGCTTTACAAATAGACATAACTCAGTTATACACGGAAATATTAATATTGTATATTGTCTGAATCATGGTTGGCAAGATTTCAAGGTTTGTAAACCAGAGAGTGCTCTTATACAACGTTTTTGAAGTGAAAACTTCTGCAGCGGCTTTGTGCACATCAGAGTTTTAAATTTTTGGGATGGGTAAAAAGTGTTAGTCGCGTCAGGACACGGGACCTTGATAGAAAATACGTAAGACCATTTACCGTTGACCTATTTCAAATTACACAAAGTCTCACACTTGAAAGATCTACGTGTATTATTTAATAACAACCTTTATATAAAGATCTCTCATTACTACCAACTTTCATATTGATGCCAGGTAAATTTTAATGGATTTACCTGCCAAATCAAGTTGGTCTCCGTTTTCATCAACTTTTATGAAGCTGTGTGGTATACAGAGTGCAACCCGTTGTTTTTCAAAATCTGCACTATTACCCCAGATTATCAAGCCATAGCGAAGTACGGAGGAGACATATCCATGGTATGCTTTTAATGAACTTTGTATCGATGCAACTCTTTTGATTCTATTCAAGGCAATGACAAATTTAGTAATTCTTTTACATATTTTTTCGATTTGATTTTTCCAACTTATATTTTCGTCAACAATAATCCCTAGAAATGTTGTAGCGTCAACGGTGTCAACGTATTCATTTTCATTCTTTATGTCAAGATTTACTTTTTTAGCTTTATATGTACGAAATTATATAGCCTTAGTTTTACAATATTTATTAGCAAATTATTTTTATTCATCCAATCCTGAATGTCATTTATAGTATTATTTATATCAATTTCCAGCATGTCAATATTTTTGTTTTTGAATAATATAGTACAATCGACAGCGAATAAAATGCAATATTTTTTGTTACCTCGGGCAATTCGTTAATGAAAATAATAAACAATAGCGAACCTAATATGCTGCCTTGTGGAACACCATATTTTGTATGCTTATGTTTTTATATTATTTTCTACTCTTTCTACCTAAGTACATTATTGGCGATTTTCTAGAAAGCTTGAAAGCCAATTATTTGCTTTCCCGCTTAGGCCATAATCAAAAGTTTTTTTTTAAATACTGTGCTTTACTCTGTCAAACGCCTTTGACAAATCTAGAAAAAGAGCTAGGTTAGTGTTTAAACTAAGCATTCGACAGCCCAAGGAGCACTTTAAATTAATTTTAAAAAATCTACCCTTTTCCAAACCTTTGTTGTGTGTGTGGTATGTCATGAAGATGAGATATGAGATAAAATAAGTTTTATAGATTTAAGTGCAGTATATAGGTATATAAAATCGTAAAAGTTATTTTATTTCAATGATGAGTGCGCGAAGAAACTTAAAATATGCTAATGAAGCATTCATTGTACTGTCTCTATGGACAAATGCAATGGTTTCGGTACTCATTCAAAATGCTAATTGGACAGTCGAACGCTTAACCTAAACATCAGCATACCAGATCTTCGTAGAAATATTTTGACATTTTTATGTACAGAGTCACAAAGTGATTTTATAGCATGTTTGTATGAAAATAACGGGGTGAACGGTTCGATGTAACGGTGAGTGTATTTAGTAGGTAACTGTAAGTAATACTTTGAAACGTAACGTATACGTAAAAGTCCTTGTTCAGAGCATGACAGGTTGAGAAGATTTATTTTCCATAGCGCCTATCGGCCTATCCTACCTTCTTCGCGGTGTGACTCGTTGGGAATTACTTTTATAAATTGTACTCGTAGGGAAAAAATCCCATCGAGTGTTGGGAACAAACGATTTTATACAATATCAAAATGATTCACAGATAGCAATGAGAAAACGAGCGCAAGGGAACGAAACCGACTCTGCAGATTAGACGAGAAAATCACGAAAACACTTTATTTACTACCAATAGTAAATAACTATTAGCGATTAAAGGGAAATGAAACTACATTATGCTAAATCTTTCCGAAGGAGACCATTTTTTTTGTTGGCCGGCACTCAGAAAAAGGCCAAAAGATACGTATGGTTAGAGCTGCCCCCTTATCGTCTAATTTCAAAATCTATCACAATCCCTTTCAAAGGTATTGTGATCGCGATAGTGACTTATGGAATTGTGTAACATATAGTCGCAATTCCTTTCGGAACGAATGATGTTTTTTATATGATACTTCATTTGACCCTTCTCCATACATTTGAAAGATATTTTCGAGTGTTACATTGCTAAGACAGTTAAATTTCGTTCATTCATAATCCTTTAAAACGCGTCCGGATCACAATCCCTATCAAATAGTGACGGCCTGAAGTATGTAAATATCTTTCAAGTTACGAATTCAAAGGGATTGCGATATATTTTTAAATTAGACAATTAGCCCCCTCGTCCTTTGGAGTAATAATTGATATGGCACAAAAGTTATAGGATTACCTACTCAAAGTTCCTGTTCCTGTGGGAATACCTTTCGGGGAAAAAAGTAGCCTATGTGTTAGTCCAAATCCCAACATACCAAATTTCAACCAAATTCATCAATCCAATTTTTACCGTGGGAAAAAAATCTGAAAAAATATTTTCCTATTGGAAATTCGGAAAATTTGCGTTGTTTATAAGCTACGAACGCTAGTAAAATTGAAAATATTAAAATTTTCTTTAATATTTTTATAAAGTATGTATTAATTCGAATACTTTTTCGAATAAGGTAGTCTATTTTTAACCGACTTCAAAAAAAGGAGGAGGTTCTCAATTCGACGGAATCTTTTTTTATTTTTTATGTATGTTACTCGATTACTCGAAGACGGCTGGACCGATTTGATTAATTCTTTTTTGTTCGTAAGGCTATACTTCCCATGTGGTCCCGTTGTCATCACGTCAGGATGTGATGATGGGATCCTGGAGAAATCCAGGGAACTCTTCAAATATTATAGGCACTCCTATAGCGATTTCGGTGTTTTCTATAGTAACTTATGCATATGCTTCTGGAAAGCACCATTTGGTGAAGTGGAACTGATAATGAAGACCACAAATGGTCATCGGAACTATTAAATACTTAGCATTTCACGGAAGCGGTACGATTACTTTAATGTGGTTCATAAGCAATTTATGGTCGACTCAATGCACGTGATGAAGTGGAGCTGGTGATGAAGTATCGGGAGAACTCTTGAATAAGTAACGTCCCTGCACCGGGAAAAGCAGCATTTTGTAAAAGGTGATCAGGAGTTGACATAAGGATAATAGCGTAGGCACGGGATCTCTTCTACATTTAAAATTGTGAAATGAAAAACTTTTTATAAAAAAATGAAAACCGACTTCAAGAAACTAAAAAGCAAAACATAAACCTTTTGGAGTCGGTGCCAGTAAAAGCAAGAAAAATAAAATAGTAGGACCGCAAAGTAGAATGCCTTGGCTGGCTTATTTTTTGCTTTTTAGTTTTTTGAAATCGGTTTTAATATTTTTTATTATTAATGATTTCGCTGAGTGGGATTATACCATTTCTGGCATTTCTTCCATTTGTGTAGTATTTGTTTTCCATATTGTTACGGAGTAATTTATTGTATTTTTTTCTTTTGAGACAACTCTTTGAGTTTTAATTAATTTATTATTCTCATAATCAATTTTATTTTATCAGTGTAAACTTTGTCCTTTTAAATCTTGATATAGAAACGTTAAGCAGGTTTCTGTTTTTTCTGCTGACTTTGAGTTATTGTATTATATCTAATTCGCAAATTATTTTATTTATGAGTATAGTTCGTTATTAACAAAAACTTTATTTGAGACCGATTTTATTTACTTATAATTTTTTAATTTTGCATTTTACAATCCTGATTTTATGTGAACATTTTTAAACAAGTAAATATGCTAGAAAAAAGCAACTTGTCTCATGTCGCCCTGACGAGACTCAAACCCACATCTTTGGGAATCGGGCCCAATGCACTGACCATGTATGCTACAGAGATCTATGAGAACATGTTAAAATTCTCTAGTATATTCACCTTTTCTACGGTGTTGGCCACCGTCGTTTCATCAATGAGAGAAATATCTTCGCATTCGAAAGAAACATCTTTACAGATGTTTGACTATCGATGATGAAACAGCCATCTAATTATAACTTTTTAATTTATTTTTTATGAATCTTTTATACTAGTTTTTATACCACCATCAACACTCACTAAAAATATTTTCATTTCAAAACTTTTTACTACCAAGCTCATTTAAGAACGTATAAACTTAGAGTATTTTATATAAAATGTACATAAAACTTGAAGTATAAACTGAGATATTACTAGAACCACAGAGTAGAGTCAGCATATAAAAGTAAGCATGATGATGCTGACGCTACAAACAGCCAATTTGCGAGCTTATCTGCCGACGTCGTAAAAGTTACTGCTGCGGTTTTGACAATTCTGTAACAAATTGTTTAGATAGGCGGCGTTGAGTAAGCAGATATATACCCGACTTTTCATGATTGGCAATCACAAAGAAATCGAGTATTTGTACTGACGCCAGCAAATCGGCTTTAACCACTTAATTATGAAACATACGTCATCTGCTATTGTTAACGTCCCCACTGCTGGGACACTGGCCTTCCTTATGGATGGATAAGGAGAACGGGCCATGACCCACCACGCGGGCCCAATGCGGATTGGTGGGTTTTAACGACTGCAAGCGAAGCCGGGACCAACAGCTTAACGTGCTTTCCGAAGCACGGAAGAGCTCGAGGTAGTAAATTTTTGGTCACCCATCCCGAAAATTCATTTATAAAAATTAATTCATACACTCATGTTTAATACTCATGTTTACAGTTTTCTAGAGGTAAGGACTTCTGAGCTAAGCCGCGTATGGGCAGACAGACGTACAGACGGACTTGGCGAAACTATAAGGATCCCTTGTTGGTTTTACTACGGAACCCCAAACGCATCACAATGCAGTTGATTGGCGTGAACTTGGAGAGACCTACGTCTAGCAGTGGACGATAATGGGATTAAGATGATGCAGTTGATTGCTTTGACCCAATTACGTATTATAGGCATATCATAGCATTTGGCTCTTCGGCGTCTCTCTTCCCTTTAATACATAGTACCCGATAATAGATCTGTCCATCCATATAGACAGCTCCAACCTGACCCATGTCAGACCATGGCAACTTACTTGGTATTCAAATGTATAACAACATCAAAGGTATAAAGACAGCGGGAATGTTGAGGACTGCGGGCTTACCAACATGTTAAAATAACGTTTTCTTTGCGTTTTGTTTTTATTTACGTTGTCACATTTTGACACACTTCACGTTTTTTTTTAATATAAACGACGGGGAGACTCTTAGCCTTCATCATACCGGATGTTAAGTATTAATAAGGATGAAGATTGAAGCGAGCCTCTCCTGAAATCCTCAATCACTGAGGAACTTGCTATCTTATCTTTAACTGCCGGAACACAACAATGCTGAAAACATTGTTGTTATGGCGTCAGGGAACTTACAACAAGTCCTACCACCAACCAAACCGAATACAATATGTACCCTCACTGGGAATAGAACCCGGAACCCCTGGGTCTGATACCGGTGGTTGTACCACTAAACCACAGAGGCGGTTAAACGAACAAATAGATTACAAAGAATTATCTCTTTAGCCGACTTCAAAAAAGGAGGAGGTTCTCAATTCGGTTGGTATATATTTTTTTTTTTTTTTATGTATGTACACCGATTACGCCGAGATTTCTGAACCGATTTCCATGATTCTTTTTTTGTTCGATGCAGAATAGTTGCCAATTGGTCCCATAAAAATTTGGTTTCGTTTGACCCAGTACTTTTTATGTTATGAGCATTTTTATATATTTCATTTCATTGTTGACTTGGACGATGTAGTATTTACGATAATTTTGTTTATAATGTACATGAAACCTTATCTAATCTAAAAAAACCCCTGCTGTAGTTTACAAAACACCGTATTACAGACACTAAAAAGTAAAAAAAAAACTGCGTTAAAAAAACCGACTTCAAAAACTAAAAAGCAAAAAATAAGCCTTTTGGAGTCGGTGCCAGCCAAGGCAAGAAAAATAAAAGAATAGGAGCTTAAAGTAGGAGTTAAATGTCTTGGCTGCCACCGACTCCAAAAGGCTTATTTTTTGCTTTTTGGTTTTAAAAGTCGGTTTTTTTTAACGCAGTTTTTTTTAAAACCATCTTCGTTTCATGCTTGTTTGTAATTTAATTTACTTCCGGATTTTAATTTCAAATCATATAAAAGTCAAATAAAAACCTATCTTACAAAAAAAGCGATTGTAAACGGCTTTTTAATAAAAGGTATCTCTTGTAACAAAGGGTTCCAAATTAATAAAATTTTACAAGGGCGAAATTGTCTTTCCTATACCCCAATACACCCGAAAGGCTAAATTAGTATCACACGCTGAAAATCTACCCGTGTTTCTGAAACGCCTATTACCAATTGCCAGATGTGTGCGAAGTGTGCGAACCATTTCAAGCCTGGAAAGAAGTAAGTAGTACCTAATATTAATTAAGGCATACAAACCCAGTACACACGAACTTAGTATTCATTCTTGAAATGGGTTCTAATAAAGTAATGTTTTACGCAACAAAATACAAGGGGGCTTATCTAAAGAACTAGAGTAACATCATTTAGAAGCGAAACAATATCTACATTTGGTAGTCTCTGAGCTCATTATTTCCAGGGCTTTATTTATATTATGGTTGATTGAAATTGAAAAGCTACTTATAACAATATGCTGTAACGGAGACATTTTACCGTGGTATAAGCGATCGTGGCGGCGCTTGACAGACTGATCTTATGTCGATCACGTTTCTTAAGCAACGCTCGGTTCGGCCAGGTCGAATGGGTGGCATTACAACTAAGCGCGTTTGCTTCGGAGGGTATGTTAAATCGTCGGTCCTGGTTGTTGCGATCTGCAACCTGATTATGTAACTTGTTTCTATCGACGTTTGGTTAAAAGTGCTGTCACATTGCTGCTTTAATTAATAGCAATGTGACAACTATCTTACTAAAGCAGCAATGTAACTGCACTTTCAATCAATTTCAATCAAAATCTGTTAGCAACTGAGTTAGATAATCAACTAGCTGATAACAGTCGTTAAGCCAAGTCAGAGGCCTTATAGACGGCTTGATAAACTCTTGACACCAGAGGTCCTAATACAATGAGAATAGAGAGATCGCTCATGGCCATTATTGTTTTATACGTTTTTTTTCTATTTTAAGCGGTGTTTTATGGTTATATGTTATGTAAACATTTAGGTCCGGAACCCTAAAAACACAGCCGGGACGCGTAGCCTCATGTATAACGTGTATAACTAATACCACAGATTAATAATAATACCTTCGAGAACATGAAAAAATGCATACAAAATTTGTACAATGAAGCGCAACTTTTAAAGAATTTTTATTTTTAAAATTATAAGATAAAATTAATATAAAATAACTGAAATATACGCATTTATACCTGTATTATCCTGATCCAAAATAACTTTTTCAAAGATAAATGCCAATCAAACAATAATCAATGTTGATACTAACGATTTGTTTTGTGCATTATTATTTGATTTGTATAAATTTTAAAAAATTCCGAGTGTGATACAGGCGACGAATGATGACAGTGGGTAGTTTATAGTTCTACATCTATTTAACACTTTCGCGGACAGTGAACGAGACACAATAGAATTTTTATTGTTATCACTGCGTTGAATGTCCGAGAAAGGGTTAACTTGTCAGGCAGTACCTAATTTTCATCTTTCTGCATCAATGTTTATAAAATTGACTTTTAACCGGCTAGAATGGCCAAATAACCCTATGTGGACCGCGGCGTAAGTAAATCCCATACTTTTTGTTATTTTCTTTAAGTAACTTCGTTATCAGTTTTAAATTGTTACTTTTCAGGACCCAAGACGTCTTCACTAGTTTATTTCTCCAGAATATGCACTATACAGGAAAAACTATAGTAAAATGCAAAATCGGCTCGACTTGTTCTCAAACCTTAGTTCTCAAACCTTTTTGACTGTCTGTGTCCTTTGTAAACCCCGTCAGAATAACAGCGCTACTGGGTCACTTTGCACATCTATTAGTGGCTCAGTAGCATTATGCTGAGACGGGGTATTTATTGGCCCTGCACGCATTAATTTGTTTTTTCTTATAAGTGTAATGTTAATATTGTAGCTCCTTGTATTGTTGTGTGTGTGTGTATCTTCTATGTGTATGTGGCTAATAAATGTTTTTTCTTTCTTTCTTTCTTTCTAAGCTTTCAATAGAAACACAATGCTAAACGGACATGCACAAAGTCAAAGTCAAAGATTTTTATTCAAATAGACTTATAGATAAGTGCTTTCGAATCGTCCAAATTTTTTCCTACCAGCCATTCAGGACAATTTTTAACTGATAAGAAGAACGGCCGCAAGAAACTTTATCAGCTTTAACAGAAGCAACAACATTTACAAACGGAAAATAAATAGGTACATAAATACATACAGCGTATTTGTTTCTGAAAAAGGTATAAGTAGGTTCCTGTCTTATTACGAACTAACGGCCGCCCGCGGTTCCTCTTGCGTGGTTCCCGTTCCCGTAGGAATATCGGGATAAAAAGTAGCCTACGTGTTAGTCCACTACTTGAAACCCCTACATACCAAATTTCATTCAAATCCGTTCAGTAGTTTATGATTTTGTAATTTTTGCATTTTTTAATGCTATTTTTATACTTATGGTAAACTTTTACACTTGTGGCCGAGTTAATTTTTTCCAATATTTTTCTATTTAAAATTTACCATCCGTTCAGTAGTTTTAGCGTGAAAGAGGAACAAAAAAACTGACATATTTTTGCATTTATAATATTAGTAGGATGATAAGTTTGTGACCGGTAGTTGGTACCTGGAGAACTACCCACAAAAACATTGACGCACTTTGTAACGATACCCATATCCAGAAGTATTGTCAAATAATGTACAGAATAGAATTACTGGCTGAAGATTTGAAATGAGAGCTTAAAACTTTTAAATTATCTAAGTACATCTTAACTAAAATAAAACCACTTTTACGGATATCAAACGCGCTATATTTCACGAATTAAGTTGTATGTGTCTGTAATTTTAGGTTTGATAGGGGTTTTTTTATTTTCCCGAGGTTTCGGCACCTTTTCAGATGCCGTGGTCACGGGATGACTGTCGAAACGTCGGGAAAATCATAAAACCCCTAAAAAGCCTAGAAATACGAACAATTACAATTTAGTTCGTGAAATATAGCGCGTTTGATATCCGTAAAATTGTTTTATTTCAATGAACAGTGCGCGCCAAAACATAAGATGTACTATAAGTACATCTTATGTTTTGGCACTTAACTTTTAGCGCGCACTGTTCATCGAAATAAAATAAACTTTTACGGATCACTAGCGCACAGTTTATTTATACGAGCTCAGATTTAGTACTTCGTATGTTTGAATCCCTTTGGTTTTCGGTTTTTATATCATCGTACAAATGTTTTTGCATATAGCTCCTTGCTCTTTGAATCCCTGAAGAAAAGAACCGGTTCTTTAATAAACACAAAGTTTTAACACTGGCTTTATATTTACAAGTACAGGCACAAATTAAATTTCCAAGAGAATTAATTTCTAAAGGCCAAAATTGGGCTCGTTTTGAATTAATTGTGTTTCTATTGAAGGCCTAGACTAATTGATCTGGGAACAAGAGCCGCTTCGAACTCTTGTTAAGGGACACACTTTATTTATTAAAAGGATTAAGGTTGTTTTTATCTTGGCAAAAGGCGGTGCTATTATTTTTGAAGTTGTGTTATTTTTGGCCCTTCTAATTAAGGATTTATGTCACAGTGATGAGTCTTAGGGCCAGTGGTTTAATCAGAAGGTTACTAACCATTAGGGACAATTTGACGTACAAATTGTCTTGTTCGGTATAACTGAAAAAGCAGATAAAAATAGTTTTGACCGATGATGCCCTTGATTAAAAGCAGTTTTTACAGATGTTTGCAGTCAAAACTGGTTTTGTCCGATGCTCTTAGTTAATGCCAATTTTGACTGAGAAAATCAGTTTAAACTATTTTTAACTAAGGGCATTGGTGAATATTACTTTTAATATTTTTTTTCAATTACAAGTACTTTAAACATATTAAGACTTTTGACTGTAACATAAACATACAATTATGTGATCACTCAGGCTGTGAAAGTAGATTACAAATTGTATCTAATTTTGCAGTCCATGATACGAATGATGAAGCAACTTTTGTTACAGTCGTCCATGAAATTGTTCTAGCACTGGCTCTCATAGACTTGTATAGTATTATATAATCTGTGCTCATATTAAGGCTTCTTATATCCTTAGTACAATAATGGTGAAGTTTCTTGATGTTTAAAACATTATATTTCACTGAATGGGATTAAAATATAGATCAAAACTAATAAGACGATGATTTTTTTTATCCATAATTTAATGGCTGAGAAATAAATTATTTAAATTACATATTTTTGCGCGGAATTGACTGTAACCTCAAATATGGCGGCCACGTCACGCCACTTCCTCACGTCGCCGTCGTCGGCGCACCGCTATAGTACTATTATACAGGGTGGAAAAAAATTATGGGCTCTGGAGGGTAACTAACTTATTTTTTAAATAAAGGAATGTTTCCTTTCAGTAAAATGAGCTAACTTAAGGATTTAAGGTAGTTCCCTTCCAGGGCCCATAGATTTTTCCACCCTGTATATTCTGTGGCACCGCCCTACTGGTAATTTACCAGCGGGAAGTGGCGTGAAGTCACACGCTGAGCCGTTAAGCGCATCTTTAAAGTCCCATAACCTATTTGAAGAGATATTTTCATGATTATTATTTTACTTATAATACGAGTCTCAAATTTGATTAATAGAAAACAATGGAAACTTTTCCATTGCTTAAGTTACATGAAGCGCTCATGGCCGCGCTTGACAGACTGATTGTATTCGATCACGTTTGTTAAGCAAAGTTCGGCCCGGTCAGGTTTTGGATGGGTGACCGTAAAAGTGGCATTATAACTGAGCGCTTCTGTGCTTCGGAGGGCACGTTAAACCGTCGGTCCCGGCTGCTGTCATTTGATTACAGTCGTTAAGCCAAGTCAGAAGCCTTATAGGCGGCTTGATAAACTCTGACACCAGAGGTGGCCACTAATCCTCACACGATAAGAAGTAGAAGAAGTTACATGTATGTGGTATTTTTTTTTTCTTTTTCCTTATCAAGACATTAAATAATTTTAAGGTTAGACTTCACTCAGAAGTTGTTGCGATCCCACAGAGAACGGACTGCCTCCGGCATTATTCCTTTCAAGCTGCGACTAATTGCGAACCCGAACGAATGAAATACTTGAAATATTCAGATTTACCGTGCTTGGGGGTTTGAAAGACCAGCCAGTATTAGAAAGTGATTTCGTGAACTCCGCGACAAAGTATAACCACCAAAACAAATAGAGCCACAGACTAGATTACAAGGTAGTTTCTTTTATAAAAAAAATAAGTTGCTTTGGTATTACAAAATCTTTTTTCTATGAAAACAAAAATCTTTTTTTTTTTTTTTTATGAACGACGGGGAGACTCTTAGCCTTCATCATACCTGATGTTAAGTATTGATATTGAAGAGCCTCTATCTCTTATTTTATTTATTATATTTTCTTTTGTATTGGGAAAATAAAGCATCATTTACAAAATAAATATACCTATTACAGAAAAACTAATTAGCAGCTTCCACAAGTAAAATCTACGTAGGCACTTTAGGGCTGGAATTTTAACATAGATTCTGAATATCTATTTTATCTGTAAATGCAATTAAAATATAATAATAATTATTTATCGCCATCTAGCCTTCAGACACATTCGTACAATTTCCGCATTCGTACAATTCCACATTTGTACACACTAATAACTAATAACCTCTCAAGGAGGGTGAGTATGTATACAGTGTTGTATTCTATTTATAGTTTCAACTAAGTAGGTGCCGTGTGGTGACGGCCTAAGAATGCAAGTGTCACCACTCCCTTACATGCCTGGGATGTCGTAAGAGTCGACTAAGAGGCTCGACGCATTGAAAACCTGTGCGAGAGAAGGAAAACTTGAAACAAACCCTCTACCAACCCGTCTGACCAGCGTGGTAGCAGCAGGCTAATAGCCCCCTATGAACACTACAACAGGCGTGAGCTAGGAGAGGCCTATGTCCAGCAGTGGACGTCCACAGGCTGATGATGGATGGCAATGGTTGAATTAAAAGTCACTCTAAAATGTTGAAATAATATTTTGGTTGGCCTACCGCTAGGCATATCAATTTGACTCTGTGGTTTAACCGCCTCTGTGGTCTAGTGGTAACAACCACCGGTATCAGACTCAGGGGTCCCGGATTCCGGGAGAGGCTCGCTTCCATCTTCAGCCTTATCAATACTTAACATCAGGTATGATAAAGGCTAAGAGTCTCCCCGTCTTGAATAAAAATAAATAATAAGACTCAACATTTGTGATTATTGGCATAAATAATAAATAAGACAACATTTTTGATTATTGGCATAACATTGTAATGGCACGGAACTTTGAATACGTTACGTTTTCTTAAAAGAATATCATGGTAAAGGCCAGCATTTACTCATGTTTTTATTTGTTAAAATTTGTTATGCATAATATTCATTCAGCACCTGTCTCTCAGAAAAGTATTATACATGTTTGAGTAGATGTATTCTCAGGATTATTCATAATCTATTTGGGTCTAGTATTTATTTCGTACCATTTAGTACACTTGCTAACAATATGTTTGTAGAACTTTAAAAAAAACTGTTTTTCTAAAGCTTTTTGCTCGATCTTCTCTATTTACTGATTAAAGATAAACTTGTATTTGTTGTGTGTTTGGTGTTTGATATGTGAATTAGATTTGTAATACTTGTCGTAACGCAAGTTCCAAAGCTACTAACCTCGATACCGATCAGCGTATGGTATAGGTATATTTGTAATAATTTTTTAATAGGAAATTTATCAGACAGAATTCGAACCTGCGACCGTTGGGTATGGTTTCGAGCAGTGGGCCGGATACCCAAAGGTCGCAGGTTCGACTCCTGTCTAAGAGTCGTCGTCGAAGCGCGATTGGTCTGGGTCTCGTTGCTCTACGACGACATGAAATTTATAAATCGGGCAGTATTTTGAAAACTATGTTTATTTTTTGGCGTAACTACATATAAAACGGCTAATTTAAATTGTTTGGAGATACGACGTGTACAAGTTTGGGTGTATATGCACCATATCTAATACGACCTTTTTACGGGATGTATTTTTTTATAATTCCTTGCTTACGACATTTTTAAGGTTCATATTTTTCTAAGGACAAAAAATAACTTCTATATTACTATGCTCTAGTACAATTTTGTTGGTGATTGAAATCAACCCAAACCGTAGCTTACGCCCCAACCAAGCTACCTTAGTCGCTGCGCGGACGCCCTTTATAAAGGTTGTGTCTGTTTTGCCTTAGTGAAATAATTAAATTATAAAATTCTGCTTAACCTTACATCCGGTGCCATTGACTGCCCTGAACTCCTAGGAGATCTCTTCATAATAGTACCCTCTAAATCTTTAAGCAACAACTCACTTTTGTACCTACCTCTAGTTCAATAAATTTACGTTCAGAGAAGATACACCCGTTCTTAACAGCAGATTGAAACGAACTAGTAGTTACGACATTTTCAAGGTCAGCAAATTTCTTATAATTTTTTGATTCAGTACAAATATCATGTCAAGATACGACATTTTTGCTTGATCACAAACACACGACTAACCGTTAAAATATATGATTTTCTCTCGATTTATTTTCAGTTTTATGGCTCTGGTGTAAAGTTGCGTTTTTGTGTTCTGCCATCGATATTATCTCTCAGGCCCGGGTTATCAGTCTCTGGACACCACCAGTCTCCTGCTAGAAAATTACGAATTAAGTGATAATAAGTGATCACAAAATTCTGCTCGTCAGTGTATTTACGAAGCTTTTGTATAATGTTGTAATAAGTTAAGAAATACATCGAAATTCTTTTTTAAGAGGCGACGTAGTATGAATTTCAAACAGACAGGTACGTGAGGGGCTTTCATTGCATTATGGCTTCTGAACTTATTTTATTTCATTTGCTTTTTTATAACATTTAACCAATCTAGATGTCAAGAGGTCAGTTCATGGTTGTATATTCGAAGATCAGACTCAGAGCCTGTCCAATACGCCGCATCGCAATACGATGCGATGACGCAACGCAACGCAGTATTGTGATGTGACCTGCCTCGCTCTTTGGCTCCACAGCTTAATGTATATGTATGTGTGTACACCCTTTTTGTAGCTCGCAATCTGATGGTTTTCGTTGAGCAAGAGTTAAGCTGACGTGCTCTTGTATTTACGTCAAACGAAGGCCAGCAACGGGCCTATCATCATCTATTATAAATAAACCATCATGTCATAAGAACGTTTTGTTTGCGTTTTGTTTTTATTGAAGGTGTCTCATTTTGACACACTTCACACTTTGGAGGCGATGATTACGTGAAAACGTCACAAAACTGCCGTCAAAATACAGCTTTATGAGTTTCGTAGTACGATATAGCATGGTAAGATTAAAACAATACTGCACATTCCCCATTGGTAGGCCCCCTGGACATTCAATATTATTGTCAATATTCCTATTTGCATTTAAGGTTGAAGAAGGATGCCTATAGAATATTGAAATTAATAAGTATTATCAGTCTGCGGGTAGCCTAGATTTTTACTTCTTAGCTTCACACGAAGGGTGGGCGCTTGTCGGAGGAAAGTGTCGGTCTAGAGGGTAGCACGGGTCTATTTCAATGTTAAGAAATTGAAAATCAATCATATGGAAATCTAGCGACTGCTTGTGTTTTAAGCACAGACCCTATATCGAGATAGACGTAAAGAGCGCTTCAAACAGTATGAGAACTTAGCGTGTCGAATTTTTCGTACCTACGATGACGTCAAGAGCGAAGTTTAGTGATGTGGAAATGTAATTGACAAGCTCTTGCAAGAAAGCACTGCACAATTAACCATTTTCGTTTCTGAGTGACGCGTGGTTTCACGGCAATGGTCTCAAGCGGACTGACCTAGTAGATCGTAAAACTTTGAACGTGGATCAAACTTTTACCGTCTGACTCGATATAGGTCTGTGGTTTTGAGCTAAAATGTGGCGACACGTGACAGCTAACTTAAAACATTTCACCTCTTTCTTTTTTTAAATTAATATGTAAAGCTATGACTAAATCCCAAGCCCGATACAATAAATCCAACTATATTCATACCAACCAATGGCAACAAACGGGTCCCAATTTGCATTTAGAATACATACTTAACGATGCGTACACGGGAAGATAAATTTGTAGACAGGCTGGCATCTTATTTGAATGGGTCCTTGATAGAGACCGGATTAGCCTTCGGACATATAGCATGCAAATTGAGCTGAAAATGGCGGTTAAGACGATTTTTTGTTCTCGTTCTTTTGGCTAAGCTTTGACAAATCGTTATCGCTTAGACCGGCTTAAAGTGTGTGATTTTCTTTAAAGAATAACCGTCATTTTACCCATGAGTATAGGTAGGTAGTCATAATAGATAGTTAATTTTAAGTCTTATGCTGTTAGGTAAGTCATCATGCACAGAGCATCTAAATAAGTCCTAATCATGCCTGTGTCTACTAGACTTTCGTCACTTATATTATACACATCACTTATATCAGAGGTTCTAGTTTATTTTGTACCAAAACATACTATTATGTACCTAATTAACTAAGTTGGTATACAAATATACTCGGCTATAATTCATATTTTAGGTAACACAAACGGAAAACATCAATGTTCAAGATCGATTGGCATTAGGGCTTATCCGAATTTCAAAGTTTTTTTTTATCTTTGTCGTCCTCTCCTGTAAAAAATGCCAAACTGAGTTACCATGTTTTTCCTTGTAGGTGTCGTCTAAAGGCCGTCGTAGTTTCAAATGTCCGATACTTTTTACAACTACTTGTATTGGGATAAGAACAATATTGTAACCATATGTTTTATTCTGATAGTGTCCTCTACTCCTTAGGTTAACGACAGTTCAAACATAACATAACCCTAGCTGTATTTATCTGGGCGCATTGACTGCGTTACATTAGAATAAAATTTATAAGCATTATGTACAGAGCGAATATAAATTTAGATGGGTTCAAGTTGAAATCCTTTGCTTTGAGTTATATCCAGTGGTGTTACTATGAGCTGCTAAGAGCACTGCCATAGTAATAATGTAAGTGAGATAGATGGACTTAAGCAGTGTTCATCTTACCTGCGGGCCTACCATCAGCTATTAGAAACCATCATGTCATAAGAAAGTTTTGTTTGCGTTTTGTTTTTATTGAAGTTGTTTCATTCTGACACACTTCACACTTTGGAAGCGATGACTAAGCGAAGACGTCACAAAACTTCCGTCAAAAAACAAGCTTACTTTCAGAGATTCGTAGTACGAAAGCATGATAAGATTGGGACAATACTGCGCTAAGAGATGGCGATAGACCGTGATGCTAAGTTAAAGGTTAATGATAAGGTTAAAGGCCTGCGCAGACGAGGGACTTTTGTCCGCCGACGTAACCTAAAAGTCGCTGCGAATTCAACGAAAACTAAGGTTATTCTGCCCACGAAGCTATCTAGCGATTCCCGATTCCTCGCGAGACCTTCAAGAATGGAATGACCGTCGATATACGTGGTATTCGCGGCGAAAGTTACCACATTTAGGTTATGTCGGCGGACAAAAGTCCCTCGTCTGCGCAGGCCTTGAAGGTGGTGGCGCGCCTCTCACAGAATCCTCAACCACTGAGGAACTGGTTATCTTAGGTAAGATGGCGGTAGCTAACCAGGCGGACTTGCAATAGGTCCTACCACTAACATGTGCAATGGGGGAACATCCCGGTTGACCAGTACAGTTTCTTTGGAAACGTTTTTTCAGAAATAATTTATAAATTAAATGCAATACCTGTTAATGTTCTTTTATTTGAGACTAGCGGATCCTCGCGGTTTTACCCGCGTAGTGCCCGTTCCCGTGGGAATATCGGGGTAAAATTTAGCCTTTGTCATTCGGAAGAAATGTAGCTTTCTAATGGTCTAAGAATTTTCTAAATCGGTCCAGTAGTTCCTGAGATCAGCGCGTTCAAACAAATAAACTCTTCAGTTTTATAATATTATTATAATATTAGTATAGATATAAACGTTTTCTATATATCTATTACTTTTTTAAATAAAGCTTCCAAAAAAAACTCTACTGGTCAACCGGGAAGTTGCCCGACTGTTCCCACACAATAAACCAAATACAATATGTACCCCACGGGAATCAAACCCGGGACCTCTGGTCATCAGACCCAGAGGTCCCCGGTCCCGGTAGTGTTACTACTAGATCACAGATATTTGTTCTAATAGCCCTAGACTCTGATGCGTTTCTAACTAGCTATACATTTCCTCATATTTATTCAACTAAAGCCGTTCTGGATTGGCACTCAAATTGTAATCACACGCGTGGCTTGTCCAAACCTATTACGAACAAGCATTCTCGGTGACACGATCTGATTGAACGCCAATTTAACGGATATTTACATGCAAAGGCCGTAGAACAAGCTTAATCCACGGTAAAATGTAGACAAACCCCAGAGAAATAGTGTGTAAAAAGTCGAAAGCGGACTCACAACTCTGAGTTGAAGCCTTGATTGAATCTCAAAAGCAAAAGTACCTAGTTCCAGATGCCGGAGATACACATAGATAGGTTTTCAAGGTATTATAGTATGCTAGTGTTAGTAAACTAGCAAGCTAGTAACTTTTGCTCCGTGTATGCAGAACTTGCTTCTTTTATACGCTAGTAAGCTAGAGAGAAAGGTAGTGTCTCAATCTAGGACAGTTTAATAGGATGGCGTTCTATTTTTCAACGCATGTCGGAAGTGTAAGCGTAAAGCGTACGTATCTTTTTTCCTAGAAGGTGAGTTAGGAAAGCTAAGCAAAAAGTGGATTAATGCTATATAAAATTCCGTAGGTCGCCATTATGAACAAAAATAAAAATAAAATAATTGCACACAAACACACCAATTATATAGCCCACGTTAAGTTTCATGAAGCACTTGTGTTATGGATACTACATAACGGATAAAAATACTTATATAGTTTTTTTTGCAAACACCCAGAGCAAGACAAATAGACATGTTCATGCACACAAATATTTGTCTTGTCCGGGGATCGAACCCGGGACCTTTGGTGCAGAAGGCGGGGTTAGTACCCCTGCGCCAAATAGGTCGTCGAATAGAGCATAACGAATCTTTATCGCTTAGCTTCGCTCTCTGAGGCTTTGCTGAATTTGTGAATCTGACGAGTTGGCTAAGAATCCTTATTCTGAGTTCTAAATGGCAGTACGAGTCCACAGTGTCAACTTGTAATTATAAGAACAACATCATTAGTTGTGGCATTACTTGAGAAAAACTTGACATTATTTTCTTTCGGTACCAATTTTCCCTATATGATTATATCAAATGTGAAATTTTCTGAGAATGATCAAATAATTAAGTATGTACGTTAAAATAATTAGTATAAAATACCAAACGTCGAATGGCTAATAATTTTATTCTTTCAGTATTCAAAGGACTTCATTAGTCTTCTGTAGTTTAAAAGAACCTTATTTAGAGGCCTTTGTTAAAATATTTCAAAGGAAGTAATTAAACTAGACCATTATTAGTTACTATAAAATGGTACACGGCGTGCGCAGTAGATTTTAATGAGTTTTTACAAGAATCGGCGAAGCAATGACACAGTCAATATAGCTGAATCAGTAGGTTTTTTAAATGTAATAAATACCTACTTACATTGATCACTTATGGTAAATTTTAAATAGAAATATATCCCGTCTGAGAATTCACTTGTGGCTGAGTTAATTTTTTCCAATATTTTTCTATTTAAAATTTACCATAAGTATAAAAATAGCATTGAAAAATGCAAAAATTAAAAAACCTTAAATTACATTGATCAGTTAAATTTGTTTTACAAATTAAGATGAACAATATGCGCGTTTATGGACATAACGGATATATCAAATGGCACAGTAAATACTCAGATGGTATTTGAAAATACGAAGTTTACTTACACCGATCTTTTGATTTTTATGTTTTTCAGTATTTTGAGTCAAAATTTCAATTTTTGTAGGTGAGGATAGGTTACTTTGGTCGTCAGCTTAATGCAAATGCAAAAAACATAAGATTAATCATAATTAATGTTAGTCCCGGAACGTTAAGATTAATAGTGACAAATTTGTATGGTGACCTGTGTAACAGGCTTTCTTTGAAACCTATCCATTTCAGGCACCAGTCTCTCACACCACAGGGCATAGACTAGCCTTAACTTTATATCTATTTTTGTATCTGATTTTATTTTTACCTACTAAAACTTCGAAACTATTTGTAGAACTCCTTTTATATGAAAGTGACACTGAAATGGAGAGAAAAAATATGTTGTTTTGTACATTTTAACAGAGTTCAAATACAATTTTGTTGCAAACAGATGTTTTTTGTCATAATTTCAGAGTTGATTCTACTAAAATGAAGTTGTACAATAGCGTCGTTGTGACGGTTGATTAAACTACTCGGTACTTCTTGTGGCGAGTGCACAGTTTGGAGCGTTTGTTATTAGATGCGATACTGCCTTGATAACGTCCTGTCGCCTGTGACTGTGATAATACCTTGGGCGTTTTGTCTCGGAAAAGAGATGTTGTTTTGCAACTGAGACATGGACGAAGGTAAAGGATTTACGGCCGATAAGTACTGTTTTAATATAGGTAGGTAAGTACATGTAAAATAATTTAGCATTATTTAAACTTTTTAAGGCCTAATGAGAGTACCTACCTATTTATATAGCATCTTTCGTCAGTCGGAAAAATACCATGAGAACATTTAGCTTCTTTCTCCGTCTGCCGCTTTGTTTAAAAACACAGGGAGAAACAAAGTGAAAGGAAGGTAATTAAAGCAAAAGGCGACACTATAGTTATAATACAATTTTCAATTTCTTTAAGACCGTGCCAATCTCAGCACCGAGACTGGCAAGACTCGGTGCTGAGATTGGCACGGTCTAACAACTCCTGAGGATGCTCCGTGAGTGGGCGAAACACGTGTAGAGTAGTCGGTGAAGGTGCAAGGTGTGTCACTGGGCTGCATCTGCATTTTTTCTTGCGGAATTACGCGACATATTTTTCGTTTTCTACTAAGATATGGATTTCCGCCAAGTAACGCCTGATTCTATCAAATACTAACATTTATTTCAACTGAACGTTTCATATTGTAACATCAATAGAAAATTACCTACGTTTCCGTGATATGAATAAAAAATAAAATACTCGATAACTATACACAAAGCTTACTTTGGTGGAACATTTTTTTCCTCTACCTTTTTCTTAAAGAATACAGTCAATACTATTAAAGAACCGATAAACAGCCTTTAATACTAAAAAGACAAAGAAAGGTCCAATTTAGTGGCTGACTACAATGAAACCGATGTCGATGGCTTGACGAGGGTTCGAACCCGCACCGCTTAGTGGCCACTAAAGGATTTTATTGTTATTGTACTTACCTGTCGTAATGAGACTGTCTTGGTGTTATTGAAGGAATTATTGGAGAGAAGTTCTTCTTTTTATTTGGCTCACAAAACTGGTTTACAATGTTCTCATTTCATTTCTAATTAATAACTTTCAACATATACTACATTGAAACCTACATATAAAAATAACATAATAATAATAATAAAATAAATAAAATACAGTGATATAAAAATTTACAATTTGATTTGGATGTTTACGGTCGAAATTTACTAACTTTTAGTAACTTACTTACTATTTTATATGTAGGTACATCTTAAGTTTTGGCGCGCACTATTCATTTAAATAAAACAAATTTTACGAATATCAAACGCGCTGTATTTCACGAACTGTCGTCCCATGACCACGGCAGCTGAAAAAGTGCCGAAACGTCGGGAAAATCAAAAAACCCCTAAAAAACCAATAAATACGGACAATTACAACTTAGTTCGTGAAATATATCCGTAAAAGTTGTTTTATTTAAATTACCATTTTATGTTATTTCATTAATCACGCTAGGATATAATGTTTCTTAAAACTTTTTTGGCCGCAGACCACAGACCTATACGTACCTTGCGATCCAAAAGATTGATCCACGGTCAAAGTTTTACTACCTAAGTCATTCCGCTTGAGACCATTACCATGAATACACGCGTCCTTCTAAAACGAAAATGGTTAATTGTGCATTGCTTTCTTGCAAAAGCTCGTCAATAACATTTACACATCACTGAATCTCGCTCGTGACGTCATCGTAGATACAATCGGGGGATCTTCCCGGTTGATCAGTAGAATTTTTTGGGAAACGTTTTCACGGAAACTACTAAGGTTAAAGAAATAATTTATTATTCAAATGAAATATAATGTTCTATTATTTGTGATATAAACGTTTTCTATATATCCTTTACTTTATTAAATAAAGCCTCCTTAAAAAACTCTATTGGTAAACCGGGAAGTCCCCGTCTGTACGAAAAATTCGATACGCTAGATTCTCATATATGTAGTTTGAAGCGCTCTTTACGTCTATCTCGATATAGGTCTGTGCCGAGGACCATTAAAAACATCAAAGTTGAACTGTATTGAATTATACTTTGAACACATTCGATATAGTGGTGAGTGCTGGCAGAGTCTTGTTCAGGTTTGTTCTTGTTACAATAGAAAAGAAATTCTGTAGCCTATAAGCGGCTTTTAGCGACACTCGTAGGTCAATAACGTGTAACTGTCACGCTCACATCTTAGACGTAATATCCAAGAAGTTATAGGTAAAAGTGGAGCTAGCACTCCGAATACCTACTTGAAGCCAAAATTCTATGTAGCGTCCTCTCCTCTCTAGAGAATACGGTCTCTTTCTAATTAATTTTGTTTTTCAATTTTAACACTAACAGTGAAAGGATAAGTTAGCATCTTGGGTTAAAATTACTTCCACCACCACGTATAACATTTATATGTATCGCAGGATAATTAGATAAATCGATATTTTTTGCGAAAATCCTAGGGATATTGCGAAAACACGGATAATTAGACAATGGTGTTGTTATTTCTCAATCCTACTGAAAAAAGATAGGATTTTTGCGAAAAATCTGGTTGCCTAAGTAAGATTACGAAAATAATCCCTGGCTATTATGAAATAAGAACACTGATTGGCTAGTCGGACCGTCCAAAACAACATCTTCTGTGATTGGTTGACGACTTGACGTTTCAAATGTCAATCTATCCTCTCACGTGTAGTAAACTTTCTATAAACCAATCAGAATAAGAGTTAGCAAGCAACAAAAAATTAAGCCAATCAGAGTAAAGAATATCCAATGTTACTAAAGCAACCAGTATTTTTGCAAAAACCCTACCTTTTTTCAGTAAGATTGAGAAATGTCAACACTATTGTCTAATGATCCTTGTTTTTGCAATATCTGAATGAATGAATGAATGAAATAGTTTATTGGGTACCAAAAACATAGAAACGAAACAAATAGAAACATAATTAAAAAAAACCGTAAACAAAAAATCCAAAATTAAAAATACTTAGAGCTAGGTACCCAATAGGCCTCTGCTCAGTATAAGCCGCGAGACAACGTGAACGTGTGTCACCGTGGCACTGATATTCTGCAGATACCTGCTGAGAAAAGGGCGCGTGACATTGAGCAAACAAACAATTACAGTAAGAAATAAATATATATGCATCTACTTATAGAATTATATAATAATATTAAAAAAAAACAGACAGAACAACGGACAGTAACAGACATTAAACAAAAAACAAAAACCACTAAATACTAGGCGTTTTAAGCAGAACGGCATTTTTTAAACGTATATACTACGGTATCCTTTTGAGCTTCCAATAAATGTCTTTTATAATTAGTTCTAAAAGTGCTAATTGTTTTGGAGTCTTTAAGAGGTGGAGGGATGTTATTCCAGCACTTTGTAGCCATATACCGAAAGCTACCTCGAAACGCACTAGTGCGATGTGGGTAGCCCCTCAATCGCAAAGCAATACGTTCTGGACGCTCAGAGAAATTTAGTTTTCTGTACAAATATGAAGGACTATTGTTTTTGATAACTCCAAACAGCAAACAAGCAAAGTGAATTTCTCGTCGATTCGCCATATTTAATAGGGCATTCTCATTAAGATATGGAGTGACATGAGCTCGCCGCGGGATAGAGAAACAATACCTCGCACAAGCATTTTGTACCCGCTGTATAAGCCTTTTAGTGCGAACTAGAAGACACCCTCCGATGACCGTGTCAGCGTAATTTAGTTTCGACAAGATTAAAGTTTCACAGAGATGTATTCGCAATTCGACACTTAGATACTTTTGGATTTGATATAATACCTTCAACCTGTAAAAACACTGTCTGACTGTATCTGATACATACTTCTCAAACCTCAAACCACTATCAAGCAGAACCCCTAGGTTTCGAGCTTCGGTAACATGTTCAATTGTGTCTGATCCAATTCTGACGTCAAGTGCTTGGACGTTCATCCGTTCTATCTGCGACTTGGTACCATTAACAACGAGCTTAGTTTTCGTCGAGTTTAACAATAAACCATTCCTCTCAGACCAAACTACTATACGTTCCAGATCTTGATTCACCAATTCAGTCGCTGCTGTGACATCGTGTGGTTTGAATGTTTTATAAATTTGTAAGTCATCTGCGTACAAGTGAAATTTACAGTTTTTTATACATTTGGGAAGGTCAGCAGTGTACAAAATAAAAATGATAGGCCCAAGGATCGATCCCTGAGGCACCCCACGACTAACAGGTAAAGTAGCGGAATATTGTTTTGAGCCATCGCGTTGCGTTACTTCTACCTTTTGACAGCGACCGGTGAGGTAGCTTGAGAACCACTTGATTGCAGAGTTATCAAAGCCATAATACTTTAGCTTTGCCAAAAGTAGTTCACTGTCGACAGTATCGAATGCACGGGAGTAATCAAGCAAGACCAGAACTGCACTCTCACCAACGTCTCGACCTGCTAAGATGTCATCAACGACGTCCATAAGTGCAGTTGACGTGCTCATACCTGCTCTGAAGCCTGACTGTTTTTCTGGCAATATGTCACACTGATGTAAATATGCTGTTAATTGAATGCAGACAACTTTTTCCAGTATTTTTGACATGAATGGTAAAATGCTTATCGGTCGAAGGTCTTTCAGTTCAGTCGGGTTGTTAATTTTAGGAATAGGCTTTATAACAGATTGTTTCCATAGGTCAGGGAAGATACCATCTGTAATAGACTTATTGATAATTGCTGTAATTATAGCCAATGTTCGCGGTAATGTTAGCAATATCATGCTCAAAGAGATTCCATCAACGCCTTGGGCATTCGATTCAATATTTTTAATAATATTAGAAACTGTAGTTTCAGTTACAGGCTTCAAAGTGAAAACACTACTACCAAATCTATTCGATTCGAAATAGTCCAATGTTTCCCTGCGATCTGTATCATTATGAGCTGGGAGTTTAAGAAAGTGGTTATTTATTTTATCAGGATCTGAGATATTATCGGGCAGCTCAACAACTTTTCTTTTGAAATCGACATGACGCTTAATATTCTTCCATAGCGTACGAGGATTTTGATATTGATTATTTATACAATGTTTAAAGTATGCGGCTTTCTCACTATGTAAGGCTGCTTGGACTATGTTCTTCAGGTCTTTATAGTACTTCTTGTGACTATCAACTTTAGTGCTACGATACCTGACATGTGCATCATCTCTTAGCTTCATCATGTCTTTGACAGTGCCAGTTATCCAAGGATAACTTTGTTCTTTGACTAATGATGTTTTCATAGGAGCATACATGTCAAAGAGTTCTTTAATGTGCATATTAAAAATATCCAGTGCGTTGTTTACATTTTCACATAACAGGTTCTCCCAGTTTACGGCATTAACAGTTTCATTAAAAAGTCCCAAATCGATGTCTTTTAGCGGCCTGTATGTTATCCATTGAGGGGGTAGTTTAGGTTTTTTCACATTTAATTCAAATGATACAAATGCGTGAGAGCCTAGGTCTGGCATATGATCAACAGTAACCGTATCAACTTTTGTAGTGCTAAAAACAAGATCAAGCAATGTTTCGGAGTGGTCAGTAAAGTGAGTTGGTTGCGTCACATATTGGTTGAAATTCATAGAATGACAAAAATGTAATAGTTTAATTGAGTTGGATTCTTCGGGCTTTAGAAGATTAATATTAAAATCACCCATTAGAACAATATGATTATACGCTGACAAACCGCTCACAGTATCCGATAACACATCCAGAAATGTATCAACACTCACCCAATGGGGTCGATATGCTGTTCCTATGGCCAGCTTATAACCATTCAGATTAAGGCCTAACCACATCTGTTCTACGGGGGTTGAAGACGCGTGTTCAAGAAATCGCACATTAATACCACGCTTGATAAAAAAACCAACTCCACCGCCACGCGAGCGAGCACCGGGTGGACGCGGTATGTGACGCAGCCTGTAGCCAGGAGGTGCGGGAGCTCGAGCCTCTTCGCCCGCTCGTAACCAGGTCTCATTAATGGCCACTAAATCTGCTCCGTGCCGCTCCATAGCAACCAGAAACTCGTCGTGACGGGTACCCAATGAGCCTGGATTGAAAAGTCCCAGTTTCAACCTTTTGAGTTTTAAAAACTCCAAAACAAATGCACTCGATATTTGTACGTACTTGCAATTATTTAAATATCTTTTTAGAATACCAGTATGTCGCCAACTCAACCGTAAATTTGCGTTACCCGTAATTATAATAAAAGAAGAAATCAAAAACATATTATCAACATTTTTCCTAAACCATAACATAAAATCTATATAAAAGTTGTTATTAACATTAATCAAACAGTGAGTATGCCACCTTATATTATATTTAGTAATCAGCACAATAATTATAAAACATAGGAAATACACTCTAGTTATACTAACACATAGCAAAAACACAGATAAAAAACGACTGCAGTCTTTACCCCTGATACAGCTTAGCAATATTTTAGACACATGTTGAGAAATCAATAGTATTATTACAATACACTTTATAGTTGGGTTGTGATTCACTAGTTTTGTCAAAGGTGCATGCAGATGTCCGATTAATATAAATGCAAAATGAACCAAAACAACAACAAAATTGAATAACCATTTACAAAAAACTTTGTTTACGTTTAATACAAGCATGAAGTAAGTAGCTTTAATAAACCGGTGTAAATAGTATGATAATATATTATTACAGATATAAAAATACGAAAAAGCTAACACCAAGTGTTTATTATTATTACTACCAGTGACAAAAAGTGAAGTTTCAAAATATACAGATCGACTTATGAGTAGGGCAAGTCTTTTTAAGTAGTGATAATTACAGTAATATCCACTTTTAACTGTTTGTATTAACAACAACCAGCTAAATACTAAAAACCTTATCAATATCTGTATGGGAACGAATCGGATGGCGAGCTGCACCCTGTTCTCGGCGCGCGAAGATTTTACCATCTTTTGTCCACACATACTTCCAGTTTTGTCGCTTAGAAGCGGCCCGCGATTCATGGAACAACTGACGGTTGAATTTGGTAAGCCGCTCATTAACATAGAGTGGCCGGGTGGGACCTGCGAGGCCCAAACCCTCCGTAGTAAGGCCGCGGCGCACGCGTGCGGCGGTCAACAATGCATCTCGAAGCGCACGGCGTGCGAGGCGCGCCACTAAGGGTCGTGGCCGGGGTGGCGGAGATCCCTCCTCAAAGCTACGCACTGGTCCAGCTCGCTCCACCGTCACGACGTCCCGCTCTTCCAATTGGACGCCGAGCTTCTGAGCCACAGTTATTAGTAAATGAGTAGCATTCTCACCACTTGACTCCGTTAAATTCGAGATTTCAATGTCGTTCAATAACATATGTTGTTCTCGTTCTCGTATTTCCATTTTCAATTGATTTATTGTGTTTTCTAACTCTGTAATTTGACTAGTCCTTGGCTCTGTTTCTCCAATTTTATTTTCATAAGAGTTCATCCTTTCTTCTAAACAGTCTAATCTTGAATTTTGTGTCTGAATAGCGGTGGTGAGCCCCGTCATTGCTAGTCTAATGGCCCGCAGTTCTGCCAAAACTAATTGCTTAAAATCAATATCAGTTGACTCAAATTTGTTCAATTCGTCGCGCATTAAAATTTCTTCATCCGCAGACATATATTTCTTGCTAACTTTTGTACGATGTGTTACATTTAAGTCAATTTGGATTGGACTTTTTAGAGGCTCATCAGCCTTGTCACAATGAGGCAGCGCAGGCGGGGCGGCTGCCGCCCCCAGACGAACAGGTGTGGTCAAATTGCCAGTCTTTGGTTGTTTACTAAGGCATTCGGGACATTTCCAAGAGTTTTTACGATCATTATTACTTGCATAAAATGAATTGTAGCGTTTACTAGTCATATTCAGGCATTCTAAGTCATACGCTGCTTTACAGGTTGAGCATTGTAAATATTCAAATTTTGGAAGTGGTTTAGTGCAACCAGCACATATTTTATTGTGCGTAGACATTGTGAAAACAATCAAAACAATGTTATTATTCGATTCAAGAGACCTCTATATCTTAAAGCCAAAATCAACAGAATTTAGTCAAACACAATGCCACAACAACTACAAACTGATTACTCCAATCTCTGCTAGATGGCAGCACTTTATGTGAAACGTTCTTTACTGCAAAGGTACCCACCGAGTTTATCACAAAATCACGAAATCCTTTTTAATTACACTGTATCACATTGATGGAGTTCTCTTAAATTAATCATGAGTGTTTATATCACTTTTTGATGAGGTCACAAAATATTTTACCTAGGTTAACTACAAAAAAAATTTTTGATAGCGTCCTTTTGCTTCATATCACTTTTATTCAAAAACCACTTAGTTTTTTCAAGATAAAACGTTTTCACATGAGTATTGCACTAATAATCACCCAACTGACACAAAATAACTTAATTCACATTAATTATATATTTTTAAAACACAATTTAACACGGGAGCCGTTTGTTTACGCAGAGCTAGCGCCCTCTGTCTCTTCTATCTCTAGGATTTTAAAGAGAAAATTTTATTTATCAAATCCTCCTACGACATTTGCACCATTTGTGAAATTAACAACGTAATTTAAAAAAAAAAACAGAACCAAAGCCGTGAGTCGACAGTGTCAGCCATGTTTACTCGACTCTCGATTTTGTTCAGAACAATATAGTATTCGGAGTGTTAGCTCCACTTATACCTATATCTTCATGGACATATCTTATCATATCACGTGATATTACGGTGTTCATACTCAATTTAAAAAAATCACAAGGACCTAGAACAGATGGTTGTGTGGTAAAGTATATCTAAAACACCATAAAATAATAACATTTAATATATCATATTTTTTAATTAAGTGTAGGTATACTCGTACATATTTTATATCTTATATATTTAATTCTTCTGTATGATTTTGTCTTTATATTTCAATCAAGGTTTCTGCATGGTTTGAAAACACAATTGGACCGGTTAGGTGGCGCTGTTGGTGTTGAGAGGTACGAATTTTGCCGGGTCAGCTAGTTAATTATATTTATAAGGAAGGACAGCTTGTTACAAAAAAAAATTGGCAGTATATAAATCGCATAAATGCTATCACATCGACTTTACAGTCGTAGAAGTGAATCAGACCTTGCTTACCTTAGCATCGTAGCTCAGCTTAGCTCAAGTGATAGAGGTAAAGCAAATCTATTGGTGTAAATCCTAGACATCCTTAGCAACGAAGCTTATCTTGATTGGAACCGCAACCCTTTGTTTTGGTCTAGTATATTTTCCCGGACAAATATCCGGGTGTGAGCTATAGTGACGTCACGGCTCTGTCCGAATTTCACGGGTCGTGCACTTCGGACGGCTGACGTTGAGGCGGGTGAAGATCAGCCTTTTCTGGATGGTGAGATAACGAGGTGACAAAAATGTTACTGAAATAGCATTATGATATTAGTTTCCTTTGGATACTAAGTACGTTTTGCACGAGCAAATTCATGGAAAAACAGTGACGTAAATAATACATATTGATCTGCACCTATTGTTGCCAGATCTACCAACCTTTGGTAAATCTGCCTATTTTGCCTTCTGTCTACCTATCTACCCCGTCAAGCCTTAAATCTACCTATTTTCAAAATTTTGAACACTACAATTGGATTATAACACATTTTTCTGAGTCAGGCCGAGCCAAGCGCAGTATCCTATACCTTTCATAGGCTAGGCATTATAGTTTTAACCTGCCTGCTCACTAGCAGTATCAATTAAAAATAAAAACTTTCAATTGGACTGACACTATCGCGCTATCGTGAACATTTGCCGTTTTCACGCCAAATCTGGCCAAGTAATAGTCACATTTCAGAACACGTTCAGAAAGGTGACTATTGCTTGGTAAGACTTGTCATGGCAGTGGCAAATGTTCGCCATAACACGATAGTTCGACGATAGTGTTGCCAATGAAATAGACTTTGCACAGACACTTGGGGATTGTTGCATATTCAAAGATTTATAGCAAAGAACAACGGGCTGCCTAGCTCAGTCAGACAGAACTATATTAAAACATTAAAAACTTTTTGACAAAAACTCAGTTAAACAACAAAATTATATAATAAAATAGAAAAATAAAAAACACTTTATTGCACAGAAAGACAAACAAAAAAGAAATAACAAAACAGACAGAAAGCATACAAAAGGCGGCCTTATTGCTAAATAGCAAACTCTTCTAGGCAAAATAATAATTAAAAAATTTAGATTTTTTTTGTGTATTTTTAGTCATCAAAAATCTACTAAATTAGGGTGGTAGATCTACCGATTTTTAATTTTCGATTAATAATTAATAATATTTTTTACCAATTTTTGAACTCAATATACTAATTTTCTAAAATAAGGGTCGGCCATGACCGCACCTGATGTCAGCATACTATCGCCCTTTTCCGTCGCCCTATCCTTTTCTGTTGCTCAAATCAGAACCTCCATTTGCTGGAGCGAGAAATACTGCATGCTACAGCATCAGCAGTGCGAAAGCATTCCGTCAGTCTTTCTCGCTCTGGTAAGTGTCGGTTACAAGCGGCAGAAAACGCGCTGACCACACTTGTCAGCCTTTTTCCGGCGCCTTATCCTTCCCGCTAACTTACATTAAAAAGAAGTGTAAACTTACAGCTGCTGCGTTATCCTCCAAGCGACACCCTTGGTAGCAGCAAACGCAACATCGGTGACCGCAACTTCTTCAATACTGTTTGAC
Source organism: Chrysoteuchia culmella (assembly GCA_910589605.1). Classification (NCBI taxonomy): domain Eukaryota; kingdom Metazoa; phylum Arthropoda; class Insecta; order Lepidoptera; family Crambidae; genus Chrysoteuchia; species Chrysoteuchia culmella. Next base: position 17,559,779 of record OU342655.1, on the reverse strand, counting down.
AGCTGCTTTTGTTCTGAGGCTGCTCTTTTCCTTCTAAGTGGAAAGGCAACCAGCAACCTAACCCGTACACTCACATTAAACGGATAAGTAATAGAATATTTCACAATATACCTCTGTACCTCTGTGTGTGTGTGTGTGTGTGTGTGTGTGTGTGTGTGTGTGTGTGTGTGTGTGTGTGTGTGTGTGTGGTGTTTAGCCGCCTCTGTGGTCTAGTGGTACAACCACCGGTATCAGACCCAGGGGTCCCGGGTTCGATTCCCAGCGGGGGTACAAATTGTATTCGGTTTGGTTGGTGGTAGGACTTGTTGTAAGTCCGCCTGGCTAGCTAACACCATCTTATCTAAGTCTGATGCCATAACAACTATGTTTTCAGCATTGTTGTGTTCCGGCAGTTAGAGATAAGATAGCCAGTTCCTCAGTGATTGAGGATTCCGGGAGAGGCTCGCTTCCATCTTCAGCCTTATCAATACTTAACATCAGGTATGATTAAGGCTAAGAGCCTCCCCGTCGGTCATAAAAAAAAAAAATGCGTTCCTATTTCATTTCATTATGTTCCAGCCGGAGGTTTAAACATGCCCGTGCCAGTGATGTGCTCACGAGTTTTGCAAACACAATATCGATAATGACGTCCGACGGAACGGTAACTTGGCGATTTCATGAAATGGCAACTTAATTAGTTTGCAGCCGGTTTGTTTGAGCACGTCACGGCTTGACGAACGGCCGGACTTTGTTGACGAATTAATGATATAATTTTGCAAATATTGTGCTTCATATGCAAACTTATTTATAAAATGTTGTAAGTATTAGTTTTTAGTACAACTCACACTCAGTACTGTCAATGCATTTTTTTTATGAGCGACGGGGAGATCTTAGCCTTCATCATACCTGATGTTAAGTATTGAAAAGGTTGAAGATGGAAGCGAGCCTCTCCCGTAACCACTGAGGATCTGGCTATCTTATCTCTAACTGCCGGAACACAACAATGTTGAAAACATTATTGTTATGGCGACGGACTTAGATAAGATGGTGGTAGCTAGCCAGACGGACTCACAACAAGTCCTACCACCAACCAAACCGAATACAATATGTACCCCCCGCTGGGAATCGAACCCGGGACCTGGTCTGATACCGGTGGTTGTTACCACTAGACCACAGAGGCGATTAAAACATACATACTTAGTAGTACATTCTATACAGTACGGACGATGCATTATAGAATAAAGATTTTTTTACGGATTACGCTTTCAGAACCAATGGATAGGTACTTTTTCAATACCAACAGTCGCTTAAATAACTGTTTTTAAAAACATCGTTCTGTCCTTTTAAACTTTGAAACGCATGACGTTTAACTGATGTTTAGCGTTAATCGGTATGTTTATTAGCTAGTGAACTTGGGCCTAAGTAATGTAGAATTGTGTTAAAAGAAATAAGATTCTGACTTGGTAATTCTCGATTTCGCACTCTTTACTTCGTCATCGGCTTTCTAAAGTCCATAGTCCATATAGTAGAAATCCATTCTTTTGTATAAAGACTTCAAAATAGACGATTTCCGGATATTGGTGCTATTCGATCTCCTTTCCTGCCCATTGTCATGAATTTAGGTCAACGGGCGATACTCCGTCGTCGAAACTTTATGCGTCAGACAGACAAATTACTTACGAAATGATTCTACGTCAATTTCGTGACTAATTCATGACTAAATCAGAACATTTTTGGAGTTTGATCTGGCAACACTGGCCGCTATACCTGTCAATTTTTTCTAGGATTTTAATTAATTTAATTTTAATATTATTAAGTGTTAAATCCCAGTTTATTTGTTACAAATAGTTAAATTGTGTATTAAATCATAAGTGATATTGTTATTAGCAAGTTACAGTGGCTAACTTTCAAATTGTCGGCAAAGCAAATTGTCCTCAACTGTCAACGAAGATAAAATTCAAATTCATGAAGTGAAAAGTTGTAAATACTGTGGACTGCAACTTCTTAAACCCGGGGAGTATTATTTTAATTATTTACATTACTCGCACTGACAATTTATATCAACTCTGAAAAATTAAATGTTACTTATTGCAGTTTTTAATCAAAATCAACAAAAGCTACGTAGAGGCACGGTAACCGGTAAAGCACCTATTTCGCTTTTACTTTGTTTTATCCTATTATTATGATTTCAAATAATGAGACGTATTTCTTCTTTAGTTAATATTTTAAAATACTTCTTTCATATATGCCCAGATTTCTTGATTCTCCGTAATACCTTTGATCAATTACTCCAAATTGGACAAAGAGAAACGAGCTTCCTACAGTAACATTTACGTCTATGTTCCTTCAGAAATTAAACTTTTATGTTATACCCTACACAAGTACGGGAGATAATTAAATAAGTTATAAAAGTCACTTATTATAGTGTCTGCAAAATACGCTTGGAAATATTATAAACACGAACTTATATAAAGACAAAGGTGGATATTCAAAATTGTATGAAGTATAAGCCACGTCTGTTGTACACAGTTATACCAAAAGATAGATAAAACACGAAAAACAGTTTCTAATTATTCAATTTCTTTAAAATCGCTTTGTTTTCTGGAAGGAACAATATATATAATGCAAAACACTTCAAAAATACATCATGGCGGTTGATGTCATTTACACCCATATTCTAAGTAGTTCCTCCAAAACTTACTCGTCCTCGACTTAACGAAACCTCACTGAAAACCTCTTCGAAATATTCCACGAAATCGGTATTCTAAGTCGTAACTCTGTAATTATTACACTCAAGTGAGGAATAATTTGTGTGGAGGAGATTTATTGCAACTATGAATACCAAATTTGTCGAATGAGTTTGAGTGGAGTGTAAAAAATTTTGGAGGAACGACTTAGAATATGGGGGTTAGTCACTGTTAGTCGATAGAATTACAAAGACAGAGAGTAGAACTCGATAACTGTGACACTGAGTTTTTATTTACGAGGAGTTGTCATATTCAACGCCTTATTTCGAGTAAAAAAATATTGATTTGTTTTTATTTATAACCACAGAATCGAGCATTATATAAAATTAATTTAATTTTTCTCGGAATCAGTAAGTTTTTCTTCATCTTTGAGGGTGGTGTACATAGACGTGGCCCATATGGGACATGTCCTTTATGTAAAAGTAACGTGACCTAGCGAAGCGGGATACTTATTTGCACTTATGATACATTTTAAATAGAAAAGTATTGGAAAAAATTAACTCGGCCACAAGTGAATTCTCAGATGGGAATCGAACCCATGACCTTTGGAAATCCGGCCCAATGCTCTAACCGCTGAGCTACCGAGACATGCGGACCACCGTCGAAATTCTCCAATACTTTTATATTTTTAATACGCTGTACGCCAGCGTTGTCACATCAATGCTAGGAATATCCTTGCATTCGAAAGAAACATCTTTTCAGGTGTTTGACGATCGATTAAGATGCAACAGCCAATAATTTATGATTTTTGAATTTTTGCATTTTTAATGCTGTTTTGATACTTATGATAAATTTTAAATAGAAAAATATTGGAAAAAATTAACTCGGCCACAAGTGAATTCTCAGATAGGAATCGAACCAATGACCTTTGGAAATCCGGTCCATTGCTCTAACCGCTGAGCTACCGTGACTTGCGGACCACCGTCGAAATTCTCCAATACTTTTATATTTTTAATACGCTGTTTATTTATCTAAGCGACTTTAAGTATATAACATACCTATTTAACGTAATTAGAAATTAGAAATTAGAAAGCTCAATTGCGGGTAGAAATACCTTTAATTTACAGAAAGACTTTAGATTGGAAAATGCAAAGGACAATATTAGCATCTGTTTTGAATATGAAAGGCCAAATCATCTTTAAAAAAATTATGAAGACAAAATGATGGCTGGCCGATGGATATTTAAAACAAGAAACGAGACAGGTAAATTTGTAGGTATATATGCTATATACGGGATTAAGGAGTAGCATAAATTAATGAAAAAAATAAACCATATTAAAAAAGTCATCAGCGATTTTGAAGGTGTCCACTGTTGGGACACTGGCCTTCCTTATGGATAAGGAGAATGGGCCATGAACCACCACGCGGGCCCAATGCAGGTTGGTGGGTTTTACCGACTGCAAATGCAGCCGGGACCCACCGCTTAACGTGCCGTACAGATTTTTTCTAGTCACCTATCCCGTGCCCACCATTGCGAAAGTTGCTTAACCTCTACAATCGCAGGCCGAGCGCGCTAACCACTGCGCCACGGGCTCCTCAACCAAATAACCTTACACAAATTCATATTTATTAAAACAACCCCCCAATAACATACTTCACCGCAAAGCCTCAAACATTTCACGTAAAAAACTATCAGGTTAAAAAGCCCCTAAATAAATGGCGCTACTTCACCGGCCCGACACCGAAATACGTCAGCAATTAAATGTATCGGTGCCTGTCAATCCTTGTCCACGAGCACAAAATAATAAGTTTAGCAGAGAGTTTAACCACTCTCTATATGAAAGAAAGAAAGAAAGAAAAAACATTTATTGGTACACACACACACACTTTATAATAAAAAATAATAAAAAACCTTACCTAATACCCTGGCTCAGCATTTTGCTTCTGGGCCATTCTTAGATGGGAGGAATGAACACAGAAGCGCTGTTATTCTACCAGGATGCTACAGCAGACGTTTACAATTATATAACTTAGTTCTTCTTACACTTGTGGTGCAGGGAATCATAATGTGAATTCCCTGACTGTTCATTTATTTGTCGTACAAATCTTATTTACATACTCTGCTTCTTCAATGGAGACGCAGTGGGAATCTTACAAAGAGGTATTGACGTGGTCGAAATTTAATTTAAGAGGCTATAGACTCAACTGATATCTCCAGACGCGACTTAAAACTGCATGAATCTGCCTGAGAATGCCTGTAAAGGTAACCTCGATATGTGTGTGCTAGAAATGCCAAAATGTCATATTTTTTTAAGCTGTCTCTCTGCCACTCGCCTTGCGTTTTTTTTGTGGTAACATCGTTCTGTCCATCCTTGTTCACGAGGGTGCAAGTGACAGCCTTCTGTTTCAATATACGGAAAGCTTTTTGCCGCATTTCTAAAGGTGAACACATTCAATTGATGAATGCTATCTGACTGGACTTGAAAGATAGGCAGTGACAAGGTGTTTTAAGCGTAGGTATGTAAGTAAATTAATTGTCCGATAAGTTTAATTTGGGGTTATTGTAAACTCGCTACATAAGTAAAGCTTTTGAAAAGCTCCACACACCGAAATTAAATGTGCCACTACTATGGAACTTATGTGTAAACTCGACTCAGGTCACAAAGCAAATTAACTTCGCTTTTGAGCGCATAACGTACGATATTACAACCTTTTTGTGGTGAATAAGAACTATTTGATTTACAAAACTTTTTGTTGCTGATTTTCTACAATTGACAGAAAATACCTATATGGATAGTTTAAGCAACACAAAAATATTCATAAAAGAAACAACTGTATTACACTGTCTCGAAATAATAACATCCATATTCACAAAAGAAGTATTAATTGGGACAAAGTAATCAAATACCTACCTATCGATTGTGGCATCTCGCCGCAGGTTCTTTGTATAAGCACTATAAAAGACAGAAAGCCGATAAAACCACAAAAGAGTCGCCATTGTTTTTCCTTTTTTCTTCTTCTGTCCTGCTAATGCGACACACTAATTACCTGCCTTTATATTTTCAAGAAAGAAATGTTTTTTTTCTTTACATCATGTAATCGTGAACATTCTGAAATGTTAAACGAATTTTAATGTCTCAACTAATAGGTTAACTAATACCTTTTTAATGTATGTATAGAGAAGCCAAAGAAAGTGTCGTTTGAGTGTTCTCAGATATTTAAATATAACTTTGTATAAATTTATTTATATTGATTCAGAATATAATCACCATGCATTTAATAGTATAAAAATGCAGGTGTCCACTCACTTTTTTCTCTTAATTAGGTTAATTAACAAAAAAATAACAACTTAACTAAGTAGTTTATCATTATGTTCAATTACTTTATTCCCTATTTAATACCTTCTATTTTTCTTTCTACAGAAGCTTCGACACCAATTTCCAAAAAACTTCAGACTGATTTGAATTGCAAAATTGAGAAAAAGTGGGTACATTAAAAACTTGACGAATAAACTCGGAGAATTTGTTTTTGTATTCAAATAGTGTTATTTTCTCCGTGAGAGCGTAAGCGTGATTAATCGAACAGAGAAAAAATAATAATTATGTCTGCACATGAACAAAAAAGGAATCATTATATACTTATTGATTATAATGAAATAATAAGAACGATAATAATCACTCTATTTTCAACAAAATTAACAAAACCAATAACATAATGTGCTGAAGAAAAAACTATGAAACCTGTTTTTATAAAAAAAAACAAAAAACCGAGTGGTGTCGTGGGACACCAGACAGTAACGAAGTTCCTTATTATAAAAATAATAATTTCAAGTTCTATTCGAGGTATAAAGAAAATAATTATTCACGTATACATTTTTTGATCGATATAAATATAAAATAATAATAGCAAACTGCAATAATAATAACAGACATCACGTAGATTATACATTGGACACTGTGTAGCCATCATCCATAGACTAAATAATATGATGTTTTGAGTTGAGATGCGTGGCACTGCTTGATCAGAGTAAACAAAGGTAAATAATGTTTTCAATTATTCCAAATATATAAAAGCTTTTTTTTATTTATTTTTTTTAACTTTAATTACGATTGAGATTGTGACCCAGCTGATGCGTCTTCTAGTGACATTGTAGGTTGTGTTGTGTCTTACATTAAAGCACTTTTATCTTTCTTTTTTTGCTGTTGCCATTGTATTTTTTTATATTTATACAGCTTAACATAAGTACCTGAAGTACGTCATGCTCACTCAAACGTTTCTTCGGCGGTGTCGTGTGAGGCGGGTCGTTACGTTCCCTAAAATATGGTTGAGCGAAGCGATGGCTGGTTCATGCATCATGCTCGTGAACGGGTGCCGCCAGCGGAAATGGGTCTACCTCAGTCTGCTTATCTTAATGCTGTGCTTAAAGCCTAAATATTTTTATCTAAAATAAATTGATACTGACCTGTATGTACCTCACAACTTGCAGTGTAGTAGTCTTGTGGTGCGGGAAATGTTGTAATGTATGGTAGACAAGTCTTTCTTTGCCAGTTAAAAATTGTTTACGTTTACAATAACCATAAAATGTAATATTTTAATTAGTATTTTCCTTTTGTGATGGAAATTGACCTTACTGACATATCAGTAAGGTCACTTTTCAATTTGACGACTCTGTATGAAATAAAACAGGGAGAAAAAAACAGCCCTTGACGAGTTTCTTGCCGGTTCTTCTCGTTACAAGGTCTCCCGCCATAGGGTTTGTGAACCGATGGCGTAGCTTCTTTGACGTTCATAAGTGCTTGTAACAGCCTAGACTGAATAAATGATATTGACTTTGACTTTGACTTTGAAACATTAAAAATCTTACGCTTTTTTTTAACGTTACGGACGTTTTTTGCCGGCTAGGGTACCCCTCCGCAATGCCCCATAAGGAACTTCGTTCCAAAAATACATAGTAACTAGAACCTTTAGAAGTTGCTTAAAGTACAATGGATTAGCCTGGATTTTTTTAAACGATTGTAAATAAAATTTATGTTTAAATAAACGTAATACTCGTATGTGTTTTTATGATTACTTACAAGCTTTTATTTACTTTCTCCTGTCCGGTGTCTGTAAACTTGAAAGTTAAAGGAGATGGCTAAATTTTGTATGGACGACTGCCTAGCAATGTATTTACACTGAACCTAGTAATATATAATGCTGGATAGCGGAAAAATTGTATTTCGTATGAAACAACTTTCAGGAACTTTTGAAACAGTTAAAATCTTGAAAATAAAATCATGAAAAAACTCCTCCGTCTGTCAGGTTGACGTTTTATATTTAGTTAATTTAGACTACGTTCAAGGCAATATTTTTTCTGAAAGCAGCCAGACTCGGCCTCTTAGGTGACAAATTCGGAAGTTCACGTGAAAAATATTTCTTAAACACGATATTTTCTCACATGGAGAATATGTGGACAAGTATTTTCTACGGCCACTGCTCTTTTTAATAAAAAAAAAACTAGTGTGTGGTTTGCGTGTAAAATAAAGCCGTCTGAACGTAGCCGTATCATATACGGATGCTCATCACTTGTCATTGTATAGGTTCACCAAGCTTATTACTTATTTTGTGATTTCTGTGATCTGTTATGAACAAACAAAATGAAGAAAATCATATTTTTTTAATAATTTATAAAATAACTTCTCTAATATTAGTTGTCTTAGTTTACACAAATATGAAATAAAAGGAGGTTGGTTGCCCACCGATTTCGTAATACGGACATTCTTCTTGTCAAACAAAAACATAAAAACCAACTTGAAATCTTTTAATAAATTGATTATTTAATGAAAGTGGTATATGAATATTGAACTCAAAATAATTAAAATATGAATATTTTAATGTTACGCCCTAGTAAGACATTAATATACATGTTAGCAGTTGCTTAGCCATCTCCTTTGACCCACTTTCCGGTGTCCGATGGAGCTGAAATTTTGCATGCATGCATATGTATATCGCGTGACAATTCAATATTATGATGAAATGAAGCTGATCTGATACTGGAACTCGAAGGTGGCCTTAGGAACTCCGCAATAAAACGACACAACCCCATCGAGATTGAGCTCGTTTGATTAGTATTGAATGATATATTTGATTAGTACTTTTTAAACCCGCATCATCAATAGTAAAAGGCTAAAATTATATTTAAAAGAAAAAGGTTTTTTTAAAACCAAATTTTATTTTATCTGGTTAATAAAGCGAACTAAAAAGTTAAAAATAATTTAATTTAATTAACATAACCTAAATTATTTAAATAAATGCTAGTTACATTTTGATAAAGCAAGAGAAATAAATAACATTAAGTAACAATAGGTGCCTTTAATTGTAAAAAACACGAATTGAATTAAATTATATTTTGTTTTATTACAAGTACCTAGTAAACAAAGCTTGTTTTTTAAAGTTGTTTTTTTATTAACAAACGCCTTACCTTCATTATACCTGATGTAAAGTATTGATAAGGCTGAAGGTGGAGTCACGCTGCTCCCGGAATCCTCAACCACTGAGGAGTTGATGGTTTTTGGTATCGAAAATAGTTTGGCAAACTCTTAATAGGTGAAATAGCCAACGGTTCATCTTATCTCTAACTGCCGGAAAGCAACAATGCGGAAATCATTGTCCTTATGGAGGATAAGCCTCTGTCCTATTTTCCTACTCCTGCTGTGAAAGTGTTTAAAATGTAGCAAACTTGCTATGATTCCGAGATGCTTTGAGAAAACGAATTAAAATTCAACGTACAAACTATGCTGAGAACAACTTGTAATGAAAACGCAAAATTATGCAGATAACATCCCGGATTGTAATCGGGGAACGGTGGATTTCCCGGTATTAGTTCGTTTGCAACTACTCGGTTTTATTTGTTTTTAATGCTAGAGTTGATTAAAATAAGTTGTGCGTCTTACCGGGAAAGAACTTTGCGAATGTCGTACTAATCAGCCAGCCAGTGGTTATTGGGTTTGTTGGTTCTGTATGCATGCATTATAAATATTATGATTGTAATGTCGGTTCTTGTATAAGGCAGTATGTCTGCAGACTTCGGTCATTTTAAAATTTCCTTTCATTATATATATATATATATATATATATATATATATATATATATATATATATATATATATAGAGATATAAATATATATGGGTAGGTACGATGGGTGAGAGCTAGTAGAAAAAAATGTAAAGGAAAAGAGATGCTTAATTCGGTGAAAGACTGTATTTAAATGTTTTGTTGTGGTGGCCGAAACGGCTCTTCGAACCTTGTTAACTTTACAGGTTTTCATTGTTCAGAGGTAGCATCAGCCTTGGCTTTTAATTTTGGCCATAGTACACCAGGAATATTATCTTCACTGATTTACGTTTTTAATTCAGTGCGAACGCACGTAACGCCCCATCTGTCAGATCGACAGTGACAGGTATGACACTGACAGGAGATTGTCAGATGGTCTGCGATTGATATGACAGAAAGGTCCTGGCTTTTTAAGGTTACTTTAATTATAGAATTTTATTGATACACAATAAAATTATAAGAAGATGATAGTTTGATGAACGAATAGCTGAAGCCGCAGGTTAGTGTCAGTGCACTTCACATCAGAATTTCATAATCAGTGTCCCTACTTGATCTTACCATTATACTTGCCTAATCCACCTAAATTATCAAGTTAAGCCTTGTAATTGATACAAAGGGACCCCCTAAGGGTGTTACTTTCTCTTTTTATTAGTAAACTTTCATAAATAAGTCACTTCAAGTATGCTTTCATGAGTGCACACCATGTGGCATGGAAGCCCTCATGTAAGCATAATTTGGGCTAATCTCTGTAGCCAGAGCTTCCCTGTAATATAAACAGAAAGGCATCATACTGGGAAACATAATTTATTCACAAATTAAACATTTACTTACAAATAAGAAATATTAAAAATAAGTCACAGCATCATAATCGGTATGCAAGTGGCCACTTTAGAGGTTAAGTCTGGGGTATCAACCTTCCCCTTGCTCTGATGCTTTTTAGATGAAATAGGGCCCTTCAGGCTTCGTTGTAAAGACATTACAGTAAGGCCCCTTTTGTGAGAATTCACCGGTTACAATAATATCTGAAATCACCTCCGTTCATAATCCACTCTCGCAGGTGACGAGACGCATACGGCGCCCCTCCGAAACACCACTCCGCCCGCGAAGCAGAAAATTCAGTACGCTCGGCGTTAGAGGACAGACAGGGAAGCCCGGGAGTCGCCTCCGGCTGTTTTACTATCCTGCTAGTATCAAGCAGTGAAAATATAATCAGAGGATCACACATAGAGCGGTGACCCCATTCCTCTATTAAATTAACCCAAAAAACTAACATTTAGTTTTATAATTAAATATATCCATATCAACAACCACCATTCATTCACATCAGCAAGCTTAGGAGTTCACCCATAGTGTAGCATCATCATCAATTTCTCATCACATTCAATTAAGTTCCATTTCTGATATCCTTGGGCAGGCATTCATGAACCTTCAATTTTATTTAAGATATCACTAAAACAGTAACTTTAAATTAATTGTTTTAACAGTGTACCTATTTTTTATGTTTTTTATGTGTGGATTACAGGACACCTAATAGACTTACCTTTTTCGGCTAGGACAACAACGGGGAAATGAGACAAAACATTATCCAGTGACAAGTAAATTGATCTTTATTATTATCCTGACTCTATACAAACCAAAACTAAAAAGGTGTCCTGTATCGGTGCCTGTCAATCCTTGTCCACGAGCACAAAATAATAAGTTTAGCAGAGAGTTTAACCACTCTCTATATGAAAGAAAGAAAGAAAGAAAAAACATTTATTGGTCCACACACACACACTATATATTAAAAAATAAAAAATAATAAAAAAACCTTACCTAATACCCTGGCTCAGCATTTTGCTTCTGGGCCATTCTTAGATGGGAGGAATGAACACAGAAGCGCTGTTATTCTGCCGGGATGCTACAGCAGACGTTTACAATTATATAACTTAGTTCTTCTTACACTTGTGGTGCAGGGAATCATAATGTAAATTCCCTGACGGTTCATTTATTTGTCGTACAAATCTTATTTACATACTCTGCTTCTTCAATGGAGACGCAGTGGGAATCTTACAAAGAGGTATTGAGGTGGTCGAAATTTAATTTAAGAGGCTATAGACTCAACTGATATCTCCAGACGCGACTTAAAACTGCATGAATCAGCCTGAGAATGCCTGTAAAGGTAACGTCGATATGTGTGTGCTAGAAATGCCAAAATGTCATATTTTTTTAAGCTGTCTCTCTGCCACTCGCCTTGCGTTTTTTTTGTGGTAACATCGTTCTGTCCATCCTTGTTCACGAGGGTGCAAGTGACAGCCTTCTGTTTCAATATACGGAAAGCTTTTTGCCGCATTTCTAAAGGTGAACACATTCAATTGATGAATGCTATCTGACTGGACTTGAAAGATAGGCAGTGACAAGGTGTTTTAAGCGTAGGTATGTAAGTAAAAAAAGTAAAAAGTGTAAATTAATTGTCCGATAAGATTAATTTGGGGTTATTGTAAACTCGCTACATAAGTAAACTCGTCACGTTTTGAAAAGCTCCACACACCGATATTAAATGTGCCACTACTATGGAATTTATGTGTAAACTCGACTCAGGTCACAAAGCAAATTAACTTCGCTTTTGAGCGCATAACGTACGATATTACAACCTTTTTGTGGTGAATAAGAACTAGTTGATTTACAAAACTTTTTTGTTGCTGATTTTCTACAATTGACAGAAAATACCTATATGGATAGTTGATTAAAAATAATAGTATTGTTTTACTACGCCTACGACGATGTAAGCAACACAAAAATATTCATAAAAGAAACAACTGTATTACACTGTCTCGAAATAATAACATCCATAATCACAAAAGAAGTATTAATTGGGACAAAGTAATCAAATACCTACCTATCGATTGTGGCATCTCGCCGCAGGTTCTTTGTATAAGCACTATAAAAGACAGAAAGCCGATAAAACCACAAAAGAGTCGCCATTGTTTTTCCTTTTTTCTTCTTCTGTCCTGCTAATGCGACACACTAATTACCTGCCTTTATATTTTCAAGAAAGAAATGTTTTTTTTTCTTTACATCATGTAATCGTGAACATTCTGAAATGTTAAACGAATTTTAATGTCTCAACTAATAGGTTAACTAATACCTTTTTAATGTATGTATAGAGAAGCCAAAGAATTGTCGTTTGAGTGTTCTCAGATATTTAAATATAACTTTGTATAAATTTATTTATATTGATTCAGAATATAATCACCATGCATTTAATAGTATAAAAATGCAGGTGTCCACTCACTTTTTTCTCTTAATTAGGTTAATTAACAAAAAAATAACAACTTAACTAAGTAGTTTATCATTATGTTCAATTACTTTATTCCCTATTTAATACCTTCTATTTTTCTTTCTACAGAAGCTTCGACACCAATTTCCAAAAAACTTCAGACTGATTTGAATTGCAAAATTGAGAAAAAGTGGGTACATTAAAAACTTGACGAATAAACTCGGAGAATTTGTTTTTGTATTCAAATAGTGTTATTTTCTCCGTGAGAGCGTAAGCGTGATTAATCGAACAGAGAAAAAATAATAATTATGTCTGCACATGAACAAAAACGGATCATTTTATACTTATGATAAATTTTAAATAGAAAAATATTGGAAAATATTAACTCGGCCACAAGTGAATTCTCAGATGGGAATCGAACCCATGACCTTTGGAAATCCGATCCAATGCTCTTGGTCCAATTTCCAATTTGCAATTTCCAAAGGTCATGGGTTCGATTCCCATCTGAGAATTCACTTGTGGCCGAGTTAATTATTTCCAATATTTTTCTATTTATAATTTATCAGTTTAAAAATAGCATTGAAAAATGCAAAAATTCAAAAAGCATACATTATATACTTATTGATTATAATGAAATAATAAGAACGATAATAATCACTCTATTTTTAACAAAATTAAAAAACCCAATAACATAATGTGCTGAAGGAAAAACTATGAAACCAGTTTTTATAAAATACAAAAAACCGAGTGGTGTCGTGGGACACCAGACAGTAACGAAGTTCCTTATTATAAAAATATTAATTTCAAGTTCTATTCGAGGTATAAAGAAAATAATTATTCACGTATACATTTTTTGATCGATATAAATATAAAATAATAATAGCAAACTGCAACAATAATAACAGACATCACGTAGATTATACATTGGACACTGTGTAGCCATCATCCATAGACTAAATAATATGATGTTTTGAGTTGAGATGCGTGGCACTGCTTGATCAGAGTAAACAAAGGTAAATAATGTTTTCAATTATTCCAAATATATAAAAGCTTTTTTTTTTTTTTTTTTAAACTTTAATTACGATTGAGATTGTGACCCAGCTGATGCGTCTTCTAGTGACATTGTAGGTTGTGTTGTGTCTTACATTAAGGCACTTTTATCTTTCTTTTTTTGCTGTTGCCATTGTATTTTTTTATATTTATACAGCTTAACATAAGTACCTGAAGTACGTCATGCTCACTCAAACGTTTCTTCGGCGGTGTCGTGTGAGGCGGGTCGTTACGTTCCCTAAAATATGGTTGAGCGAAGCGATGGCTGGTTCATGCATCATGCTCGTGAACGGGTGCCGCCAGCGGAAATGGGTCTACCTCAGTCTGCTTATCTTAATACTGTGCTTAAAGCCTAAATATTTTTATCTAAAATAAATTGATACTGACCTGTATGTACCTCACAACTTGCAGTGTAGTAGTCTTGTGGTGCGGGAAATGTTGTAATGTATGGTAGACAAGTCTTTCTTTGCCAGTTAAAAATTGTTTACGTTTACAATAACCATAAAATGTAATATTTTAATTAGTATTTTCCTTTTGTAATGGAAATTGACCTTACTGATATGTTAAGGTCACTTTTCAATTTGACGACTCTGTATGAAATAAAACAGGGAGAAAAAAAAAGCCCTTGACGAGTTTCTTGCCGGTTCTTCTCGTTACAAGGTCTCCCGCCATAGGGTTTGTGAACCGATGGCGTAGCTTCTTTGACGTTCATAAGTGCTTGTAACAGCCTAGACCAATGATTTCAAAAGGAAGGATGCGCCCATCTGAACATTTGACATAAAACTGTCTCATACCAGTAAAATCAGAGCCATCTGTGAGCAACTCTCTCGAACTTTTCGCATCGCATAGGTGTATTTAGAGGTGGGCAAAAAAGATTATAGAAGTGAACGATTTCGTTCAATTGGAGCTATCTTATCTATCACTCATCTAGTTTATTTGGGGAGCTAATACTATTTTTAAATGTTTTAATATTGTTTAATAACTAATTCAAAATAAAAACGTATGTTTCAAATTAAAGTTATCTTTTCTCCTCAATCTGACAACACTGCAATTATTTTATATAGAAATAAACGAAAAATATTTTTATTTATAAATAATATTATCATCTTATAGAGGGACTATTGAGTAACTTCTCAATATTTTCCAAAAAAATTTGATGCAATATTAGACGTAGGTAATAACACCGTAACCCGTGCAATTGTCTCGCTTCCATACGCGGTGTTCGTAACCTACCTTTATTTTCGATTAACTATCGTTCTTTGAGTCAATTAACTATGGAACTAAAGGTCCAGCTTTCCATAGAAAGACTTCACTAAAATGCAGCTGATACAAAGTGAATGAAAAAAAAAACCGTATGAGTTGAAAAAATCCTCTTAAGTCTAGCCGATTCTTCACAATATGTTTAAAATAGCATCACAAAACATACTTTAAGTTTTACTCTATTGGCTCTTTGGCTATGAAAATATTTCCATAGAAACTAGCGCCATTGGTAGAACGGTGGGAGCAACTGAAAAAAAGTAACTCTGTCGCTATGAAGGTATTTCTATAAAAACCGGCACCTGGTAATCGGTGATAGCGACTGAGTTTTCATAGTTTCGTTACATTTTGGCCTTACTTCATTGGTTTTAGTTCCTTTGACGATGACATCCTACAAGTGTTTCCACTGTCGTTATGTCAAGAATACGTTCGTTTCATAGTTCGTTTCATGACGACCGGTACGTATGTATACCGGTTTCAAGGTGTCGCCTACCTGTGAGGACCTGAGTTCGAATCCCGCTAGGGGCAAATGTTTGTATGATGAATACGAGCATCTGTACCTGAGTCATGGACGTTTATATATACTTCTACTTCATAAATACTTATATATGTATAATTACATGTATTTATATGCGATACCTTAGTATCCCATAACATAACACGAGCCTTACAGTACCTACTATGGGGTAATAGGTAAATAGGTGAGAGTTTAAGATATTTATATATAAAAAAATATAAAAAAAATTGGCTAGCTTTAGAATTTTAATAATTACGTAAGGACATTCGGATTTTTAAGCTTCGCCAATTAATCTCATTATGCCAGCTGCTTATCTAGGGAATTTTTAACCGTCTCCTTTCATACTAGACTAATGATTCATTCATTCAGTTTTTATGAATCGTACATAATAATGTCCCATCTCTAGTGCTTTGATCTTCTGCCATTAACCCTGCAAGTGGTCGCACGGATTACATATTTGCTCATTCCGGTAGAATAACAGAACAATATCACATTTTTTGCATTAGGTACTGCTCAATATACGGGAAAAGGGATTAAGTTCTTGAAATTGTTTCATCTACAATAGCTTCAAATCCTATCAATCGAAAACATTTTATAGTGCTAATCTGTGATGTTTATAATATTCTGAAGATGTTTATTCCTCGAAGTCAACTTATACTTATGGGTGACTGGACTTAGTTTTTCAGAATTAAGGACCCAGCAAATGGGTACGTGTAGACAAGATTGGGCAGTAGTCTCAGCTGGACAGCACGTCAGTGCTGTCGCGCTCCTGTCCTGTCTCGATAGGAGCTATCAAATATTGCATTCTCTCAGTCGCCGCATTATACGTTTAAATCATATTTTCTTGAAATTGTTTCGGCAGTGGAAACGGCAGGTCCCGTTATTCAAACTTTTATACTTTTTGAATTCAGTACATCGATATTTGAACTTCGTACTTTAGTATGACGGTCAATATTATGACATAATTATCCTCCGGTAAAATAACATATTTTTTCTATTATCATATATATTTGGCAGACACCTGTATTCCTCGCGACGACGACGCGACATCGCGACCAATCAGGTAATTTAAGTACGCGACCACTCTAGGGTTAAGACTGTCTTCGAACAATTCTTGTAACAGTTAATATCGTTTAAATAAAATTGTTAGACATGCAATAAAAATCATGTCAAGCTATTTACGGATGATACGATATTCCATGGATCTTGTTAACTATTGGGTCATAATTTTTGCTACATTTTACTACACAAATTCGGCATTTTTATGAAATGACAGCTAACGTCTTTCAACTTCAGTCTCCCGTAGACAACTGCATCGCCGTTGGCCCTAAACTGATATTTTAGGGCCAACGATTTGGCACGCTTTTTAGCACCGTTGGCCGGATCCTTACGCTAGTAATATATAAGTCAATGGCCTAGACTGAATAAATGATATTGACTTTGACTTTGACTTTGAAACATTAAAAATCTTACGCTTTTTTTTAACGTTACGGACGTTTTTTGCCGGCTAGGGTACCCCTCCGCAATGCCCCATAAGGAACTTCGTTCCAAAAATACATAGTAACTAGAACCTTTAGAAGTTGCTTAAAGTACAATGGATTAGCCTGGATTTTTTTAAACGATTGTAAATAAAATTTATGTTTAAATAAACGTAATACTCGTATGTGTTTTTATGATTACTTACAAGCTTTTATTTACTTTCTCCTGTCCGGTGTCTGTAAACTTGAAAGTTAAAGGAGATGGCTAAATTTTGTATGGACGACTGCCTAGCAATGTATTTACACTGAACCTAGTAATATATAATGCTGGATAGCGGAAAATTTGTATTTCGTATGAAACAACTTTCAGGAACTTTTGAAACAGTTAAAATCTTCAAAATAAAATCATGAAAAAACTCCTCCGTCTGTCAGGTTGACGTTTTATATTTAGTTAATTAAGGCTAAGTTCAAGGCAATATTTTTTCTGAAAGCAGCCAGACTCGGCCTCTTAGGTGACAAATTCAGAAGTTCACGTGAAAAATATTTCTTAAACACGATATTTTCTCACATGGAGAATATGTGGACAAGTATTTTCTACTGCCACTGCTCTTTTTAATAAAAAAAAAAACTAGTGTGTGGTTTGCGTGTAAAATAATGCCGTCTGAACGTAGCCGTATCATATACGGATGCTCATCACTTGTCATTTTATAGGTTCACCAAACTTATTACTTATTTTGTGATTTCTGTGATCTGTTATGAACAATCAAAATGAAGAAAATCACATTTTTTTTATAATTTATATAATAACTTCTCTAATATTAGTTGTCTTAGTTTACACATATATAAAATAAAAGGAGGTTGGTTGGTTGGTTGGTTCGTAATACGGACATTCTTCTTGTCAAACAAAAACATCAAAACCAACTTGAAATCTTTTAATAAATTGATTATTTCATGAAATATGAATATTGATATCGAAATAATTAAAATATGAATATTTTAATGTTACGCTAGTAAGATACGTATTAATATACATGTTAGCAGTTGCTTAGCCATTTCCTTTGACCCACTTTCCGGTGTCCGACGGAGCTGAAATTTTGCATGCATGCATATGTACGAGTATATCGCGTGACAATTCAATATTATGATGAAATGAAGCTGATCTGATACTGGAACTGGAAGGTGGCCTTAGGAACTCCGCAATAAAACGACACAACCCCATCGAGATTGAGCTCGTTTGATTAGTATTGAATGATATATTTGATTAGTACTTTTTAAACCCCCATCATCAATAGTAAAAGGCTAAAATTATATTTAAAAGAAAAAGGTTTTTTTAAAACCAAATTTTATTTTATCTGGTTAATAAAGCGAACTAATAAGTTAAAAATAATTTAATTTAATTAACATAACCTCAATTATTTAAATAAATGCTAGTTACATTTTGATAAAGCAAGAGAAATAAATAACATTCAGTAACAATAGGTGCCTATTTTAATTGTAAAAAACACGTATTGAATTAAATTATATGTTTTTTTATTAACAAACGCCTAACCTTCATTATACCTGATGTAAAGTATTGATGAGGCTGAAGGTGGAGTCACGCTGCCGCCGGAATCCTTAACCACTGAGGAGTTGATGGTTTTTGGTATCGAAAATAGTTTGGCAAACTCTTAATAGGTGAAATAGCCAACGGTTCATCTTATCTCTAACTGCCGGAAAGCAACAATGCGGAAATCATTGTCCTTATGGAGGATAAGCATCTGTCCTATTTTCCTACTCCTGCTGTGAAAGTGTTTAAAATGTAGCAAACTTGCTATGATTCCGAGATGCTTTGAGAAAACGAATTAAAATTCAACGTACAAACTATGCTGAGAACAACTTGTAATGAAAACGCAAAATTATGCAGATAACATCCCGGATTGTAATCGGGGAACGGTGGATTTCCCGGTATTAGTTCGTTTGCAACTACTCGGTTTTATTTGTTTTTAATGTTAGAGTTGATTAAAATAAGTTGTGCGTCTTACCGGGAAAGAACTTTGCGAATGTCGTACTAATCAGCCAGCCAGTGGTTATTGGGTTTGTTGGTTCTGTATGCATGCATTATAAATATTATAATGTATTATTATTATACATTATTATGTATATGCTATACACTAGCGACCGCTCGCGCTTTCACCTGCGTAGTTCCCGTTCCCATGGGAATATTGGGATAAAAAGTATCCTATGTTCATAACCAGGTTATCTACTATCTGTGTACCAAATTTAATCCAAATCCGTCCAGTAGCCTACAATGCAAACAAACAAACAAAGAATCAAACTTTCCTCTTTATAATATTAGTATAAAGAAGTCACGTGCAATGAAATAGAAACACCTTGTCACATTACATTATTGAATGACATTTGTGAACAAAGAGAGCTTTGTTTCCATGTGCTTCAATGCAAAAAGAACCGACAGTTTGTAAATAATCGAGTGTATTTATAAACTGTCGAGTTATTGTAAACAGACCGACCGATTTGCAATAAAACAATAAAACCGTGCCTCATGGGGTTGAGAATGCTTTGGAGCCATTTCCTTGGTTCGTTCATATAAGGGTCAGCAAGCGAGGAAGGTATACAATACGCCAGAGAAAAATAGATACTGTTAGGAGAAGTACAGTCTTCGCGCGTTTCAAGCTCAGAACGTGAAGTTCCACTTCAATCTGATGGGGCATATTCATATGGGACAAGAGCTAATATTCTTGATGAACAGGCATGCAGTTAACAAGCGAAAGACAAAAACAAATAAAGAATCCCTAAAACCGCAAACCATACGAATTTGGCAATGTTCGTCACAGCGGACAAAGCCATTTGTAACTGCATTTGGCGATGGCCGCTGTGACGGACAAAGTGGTTATCAAGCGAAAAATATAACCAAACTCGTGTTAAATGTTAGGAATTGCTAGAAATCGCCATCACACTTATATATTGTAACAAACTATATCAAAGGAATTAAAAAACATAACTTTAAACAATTATATAATAACTTATTTACTTTAACAAAAACGGATGAATGTCGACTCAACGAAATTTTGTTTTCGAGTGACAAATGCAGTGTTGCCAATGTGAGATTTTAATTTGTATCAAATAGCTCAGATAGGCCTAATAAATACCAAGAAAGAATAATAAAAAAAATTGAGAACCTCCTCCTTTTTTTAAAGTCGATAAAAAGCTCAAAGTTACTTCCAGGATTTATTCAAAAACTTTGTTCGTCCCAGCGGACTAAATCAAATTAAGTGAACGAACCCGTATCGATTGCACCAATCGCGGCACGGTGTACAATTACCCGTAGTTACCGTATACGTGTTATTGTACGCGGTAATCTGATTGGCCCATAGATTGGTGGCACGGGTACCAAGACAAGGTCTGTTTTTTTAAATTAAAATACAAATCTCATGTAATATCTCTAGTATGTGAATAATGTGTAAACCTTTTTTAAAAAGTTTGATTACAAAAAAAGAACTCCTCTATTTCTTATTTAGGAAAGGAGTTCTTCACTTAACTTACAATTTAGGGGTCTTCATGTCACGAGTGAATAGGTATCTTCTAGACAAGCGCGTGACATCCTAGCTCGCATGTTCGCTTACATTAAAATGTAAAAACAAAAGTACCTACCATCTAGTCTACTCCTACTCAGCGATGTATTAGGTATATAAGAATGTAATTTAAACTTATTTTCGTGGAATTTTTATATTAGAAAAAACTATCTTATCTATACAGTAGATGCTGTAGGTAGTAGGTATTCAAAGTCAAAGTCAAAGTCTATATAATTTATTCAGTCTAGGCTGTTACAAGCACTTGTGAACGTCAAAGAAGCTATGACATCGGTTCACAAACCCTACGGCGGGAGACCTTGTAACGAGAAGAACCGGCAAGAAACTCGTCAAGGGCTGTTTTTTTCTCCCTGTTTTATTTCATACAGAGTCGTCAAATTGAAAAGTGACCTTAACATATCAGTAAGGTCAATTTCCATCACAAAAAAAATCTATTTATAATATTACATTTTATGGTTATTGTAACCGTAAACAATTTTCAACTGGCAAAGAAAGACTTATCTATCATACATTACAACATTTCTCGCATTTCAAGATTACTGTACTGCAAGCTGTGAGGAACATACAGGTCAGTATCAATTTATTTAAGAAAAAAATATATAAAAAATATAATAAAAATAATATTCACTTTTAGCAGTCAGCTCTAGATTTTTCAGTTGATATTAACATGCAGTTATAGATAAATAACTGGACTCGGTCAAAAAATCATTGCCACTAGATACATGACAGCAAGTGAAGTAAAGAAAATGCATGGCTGTAAGTATTAATTTCCGCTGTCAAATTTTAGTCTGTATCAGCTTCCATCTACGAGTAAGTTACCTAGTCCTTTCTGCGGGAAGAGGTTGGTGTGCCCTTATAATTACTTTACTCTTTGGGTTGGTGACCTATGGTTGTAGCACAGTTTTCTAAGTAACCTATTTCAGGCGCCAGTCTTTCACAAATTAGGCTATATATGACTTTTATGTATGACTCGATTTACCTTATAAATTTTTAAAGTGACAAATATATAAATAATAATAATTATTATTATTATTTGAGCAAGCAGCCACTGCATGCAGCGTACGCCCGTATAGTTAAGAGCCATATTACATCTCGACTGTGATTTTGCGTAAAATGGCTAATTTTGGCGTTTTTGTTCTCAGAATCAAAACTACATTAACAATTTTGACTTATTGAACAGTGCTAGAATAGCTATTGAGATAGTTTGTAGCAAACTCGCTTTTTGTGATTTTTGGTTAATTAAACCCAAAATTGCAGAGAAATATTTTCATAAAATGCGCGGAGGCACTTTTTTGAGCACCTGAGTTGAACTACTGTTTTAAACAAATGAAATAAAAAAAATTGAATGATATCTCTACTACTGTATAAAGTCGTATAGTCCGTAGCAGCCTCGGAATTTTGAAATATCATTGATTTAATATATATAGAAATCTTAATATAAACCAAAAAACTTCCAAAATAGCTTTAAGTCAACTGTGAATTTCTCCTGTCGACTACTGTCTGTATATTATTGAGCAAAATTTGTACCAGAATATTGTTACATCATGAGGATTAAAGATTGAATAATTTTAAAGCATGAATTTATTATCCTATTTCAACAAAAACGATAAATATAACTGGAAAATTATTACAAAATGCGACGCGACGGCCGAACTCAGTACTGAAACGCAGAGTGCAGATTTGTAATAGTGCTTTTATGTGTAGTAGTGGTGCGTGCGGTCAGTCTGTTATCGGCCTTAGTTCGTAGCGATTTACTACGAGTTACGAGCCGTAATTGCAACGTCGTAGCATAGCTGCTACGTAGAAGAGCTCAATTCGTACTACAAAAATATCGCCGCATATTACTGTATGTGCGGGAAAATTATATTTACGAAAAGGAAAGACACAAATTCGTAGCATGTAATCCAATTCATAAGAGAATTAGTAACATAGTTGTCAAATCACAAATATTAGCCACCTATATGGATGACAAATTACAAATATTAGCTACCTAAAAATCAAAGTTACATAATTATTTCATTAATCACGTTACTTTAATTGTTATAAGACCATTCCATGAAAAACATATTGTTTATTATTTCTTTTATAATGACGACTCGACAATACCCCAATTTCCTCAATTTAAACTCAATCCTCAATTTAAACAATTTAAACTCCAGAAAGCGCTGATTCTTTCCTGATCAGGTATAGACTAAGCGAGTGATTACGGAACTCTTTTCAATCAACCCCGTAGCGGTTTTTTCAAAAACATTTGAGTTTCAATCATATTTCTGTTTGTAATAAGTATTTGAGAGTAAAAATCTACTTTAATATTTAAGCCCGGAAAAGCGCAGTATAATTTATTTCATAAAACAGTTAAGACAATACGCATTATCTTAACGTAGCGTAGCGTAGCAAGCATTCCGTATATAGTCGCTACTTATTCAGCAGAAGAGGAAGCACTTCCACTCGCAGACCCAGCGGAACAGAGTAAATGAAAATCCAAAGGTATAGGTTTGGATTTTCATAGTAAACCACAGTCTAGGTATAAAACTTCTTGTCTATATAACATCTCTTTCCTACAGTCGGCCAACGGACACGTCTTGACAGAGCAACCTTGCGGGGTTCGCGGGGCGAGAGGGGAGTGCAAGCGAGCCCGAGCTGCCTAAGCTCGTTCGGGACACGCCTCAATGACTGCGCTAATGACGAATGTCCTGTCAAAGACAGCATAGCGCGAGACTTCAAAAGCCGTTGTCCCACTGTCGGTTCTTACGCTGTGCCTTTGCTTTGTACGTTTAGACTATACCTTAAAAGTAAAATGAATACCTTTCAAGTATGGCTGAAGGTGAAATCTCTCTTCTAATCTTCCTTTCTTGCTCGGAATCTTCAACCACTTAGGCACTGGCTGTCCTATCTCAACTGCTGAAAACACTTAACAATGCTGGAAAAATTAGAACATGATCAAGAAAAAACCTTTACAGAATCTTCCCTTATTCCTCGCCGTCCCACCGTACTTTTGCAGGTTTTATCTTGATAGAAGGTTGCTCTGTTTAACTCCATTAAAGCTGACTAAACTACTTACATAAAAAGGTTAAAGTCTAAAATACATTATAAAGTTTGATTAAACTTAGACACCGATATATCGGTAAACTATTTGAAGCACTAAAGTTTCCAGACTTATTTTACATAAATTGATGCATTTTCTATGCACAGAATCTAATGCCAGTTTTTCTGCCCTAATTTATACCTTACGACCGTCGAAATAAGGTCGCTGTTGTTAGAAGTTTGAAACGGATCAGGTTGGACGGTCAGCGATCGGTCGTCAGGCGGTCTCGTGCTAAAAGTTTTCATATTACAGCAACGAAAGAAATTAGGGTTCAGTCAGCCATACTGTTTTAATAAAAGTACGATTTCGTAACGATATACATTGAATAGGTACGTGGTGATTGAATTTTTTGCATTCACAATAATAATTGATGAGATACATTGTAGGTATACTACACAGATTATATACCGTGTTTTTTTATCTTTGTGCTCAAAGTTTTTTACGTGTTTAGAACAAAATAACGTTTTTTTTTTAATATTAAGTGTTTGCGTCGTTTATTTGAATATTAAACGTACCTAAGTAATGAAAAGCAAAGAAAACAAATAAAAAATAATTATTAATAATAAAAATAACTATTGAGCGCGCACCAAGCTGGGCTCGTCGATATCAGCTGACCACGGCGCCACAATGAAATCTTTTATTTGTTTAAAAAAAATATCGCCTAGTTTTGTTCTAAACACATACGCAACCTCCCCTTTAACTTTGGGTACCTACATAAAATAAAAACACTATACTATGTAGTAGATCCTATATTATACTGGAAAAAAACTACTGTAGTCGACATAAAGACTCGCGGAAGACGGTGCAATAAAACGTGGGAATTAGACAGCGATAACATAACATACAGTGTTTATGGATACGTACCTGTGTTTATCGATACTAATGGGCTTTAAGTGGGGTTTTTTGTATTGCATATTGCATTTTATCGACAGTTAATGTACGCATCTCTATTTGAAAAACTGATTTATGGCACCGTCTGCCGCGAGTCTTTGTCTAGAATAGAAAAAAATAACTAAGCAGACGGGACTCAAACCCACGACTTTTCCATAACCGATCTAATTGCTCTCCCAATTAAGCTCAATTCGACTTTTTGAAGACACGTCGCCGAAATCAAGGCTTTTTCTTCGAAATTTGCTTGTAATTTTTACGTTCCTACGTTGTGACCAGCGTTTTTTTTTATTTCGACTACGGTGTAAAATTTCGACGTGCAAAGTGAGTAGCTAGCAATGGCGATGGGTCAAAATATGGAGAAGGGGGGCCGGGTCGAAAATTTCTCCAAAATTTCGCTCAACTGTATGGTGGATCCACAGACCTATATCGAGATAGACGGTAAAAGTGTAACCTATCATGCGTGTCATAAGTTTGATCTACGGTCAAAGTTTTCCGCCCTAAATCAGACCGCTTGCTGTGAATCACTTGCTCAGAATTGCCGTGAAAACACACGTCACTCAGAAACGGATATGGTTATTTGTGCAGTACTTTCTTGCAAGAACTCGTCAATAACATTTCCCATCACTTAAATCTCGCTCGTGACGTATTCGTAGGTGCGAAAAATTCGACACGCTAGTATCTCATACAGTTTGAAGCGCTCTTGGCGTCTATCTCGATATAGGTCTGTGGGTGGATCGGTGGGGTGGGATTTCTAAAAGGGAAGCCGGCTACCCTCCGGCCACAAGCTGCCGTGGCCAATCTGGAAATCACTCAATTGTCTGCGCACCCAGATTGGTCGTTGCAAGCACAACCTCTTGAAGTGGAGATATGTGAAGAGTGCACGGTGGGAATGTGGAGAGACCTCACAAACAATGGCGCACCTCCTGCAATGCCCCCTCTGCAGCATGAAAGACCTCATGGAGACAGCAGACAAGGCTATTCAAGTTGGTGTCCACTGGGCCAAACAGCTGTGAATCCTCGACACGAAGAAGTAGGTTCGAGCAATTTATCTACTACGACTAAGTAACTATGTAGTTATTTAACTAGTAATACAATCAGCAGCTGTTTTCAATATTAAACAAGAAAATATACTAGAAAAAAGCAACTAGTCTCAAGTCACCCTGACGGGATATGAGTCTAGTTGTATTTTTTTAGTATATTTCTTGTTTAATATTTAAGACATAAAAATAGCATTGTAAAATGCAAAATTAAAAAGTTATAAGCAGCTTTTTTATGATTTTGTAATTTTTGCATTTTTCAATGCTATTTTTATACTTATGGTAAATTTAAATAGAAAAATATTGGAAAAAGTTAACTCGGCCACAAGTGAATTCTCAGACGGCAATCGAACCCGCGACCTTTGGAAATCCGGTCCAATGCTCTAACCGCTGAGCTACCGAGACTTGCGAACCACCGTCGAAATTCTCCTATACTTTTATTTATTGTCAAAGTCAAAGTCAAAGTCAAAGTCAAAGATTTTTATTCAAATAGACTTATAGATAAGTACTTTCGAATAGTCCAACATTTTTTTCCCTACCAGCCATTCAGGACATCTTTTAACTGATAAGAAGAACGGCCGCAAGAAACTTATCAGCCTTAGCAGAAACAACAACATTTACAATGGAACATGTTGTTGCCAAATACAAATCTACAATCTTGAAATATATTTAATAAAAGAAGAAAATTTTCTCATACTCATATTAGAATATTTTCCTCTTACACTATTTACAATAGTATGATCAATGTTGGTATCACATCCATGCATTTTGGTCTTTTAAATAGTCATCTACCTTGTAATAACCTTTGCTTAAGAGCGTTTTTTTAACATACATTTTAAATTTATGCAAAGGCAGCTCAATAACTTGTTGTGGAACTTTATTAAAAAAGGCTATGCCTTTCCCCAAAAACGAGCGTCTACATTTTTCAAGCCGAAATTTTGGAACGGCAAGCTTATTCTTGTTTCTAGTATTAAAATTATGAACATCGCTATGCTTTATAAATGAATAATGATGTTTCCTTACATATACTAAATTATCATAGATGTATTGTCCCGCCAAAGTTAGTATATTAATCTCTTTAAACAAATCCTTAAGAGAATCTCTACGTCGAAGTGTGTAAATGGCGCGCACAGCTCTTTTTTGAAGTATAAAAACATTTTCTATATTAGCTGCTGAGCCCCACAACAACACGCCATAAGACATTACACTATGAAAATAACTAAAGTAAACCAGTCTTGCCGTTTCAATATCAGTTAAGAGCCTTATTTTCCTTATTGCGAAAGCCGCAGAACTAAGTCTACTCGACAAGGCTTCAATATGTGGATCCCATTGTAGTTTTGAATCCAATGTAATACCAAGAAATTTTGTACTCTCAACTAACTCTACTACATCCCCATTCAAATTGATAAGCATATCGACCTGCACTACATTAGGTAATGAGAATTTAACAAACTTGGTTTTAGTAGGGTTAAGAGACAAATTATTAATGTTGTTTTTAATACGCTGTAGGCCAGCGTTGTCACATCAATAGATTCCCGTCTGAGAATTCACCGATGTTGTGAATGGCCGAGTTAATTTTTTCCAATATTTTTCTATTTAAAATTGATTATTAGCAGCTGTCTTTTTTGTTAAAAATCGGTTCATTTTAACATACCATCTACCTACCTAAGCCATTATTTATTTTATTTGACTGATAACTTGATAAATGAACTTCGCAAGCGGTCTGGTATTAATTCAGACCGAGGTATAAGTTTCACTGGCCCAGTTCTCAATATTGATAAAGTTTCACAGACTTCAAATGTCTCGGTTGTGGGAGATTAATTTAATTGAAAATTAAGTGAAAGCGCAATAGACCAATTAAATTGTCTTTGGCTTTTTCCAATTATACATTATCTTTTAAATGTTTTTAATTAAAGTTTGCGTGGAAGCTTTTGAGTTTCATACGCTTCTCCTTGTTTGTATAAATGTCCGAATGGGTGATAGAAAAAGAAATATGGGCGATTTTTGAAAGGAGATTAGGGACATTATATGGAATTTTAACCGCCTCTGTGGTCTAGTGGTACAACCACCGGTATCAGACCCAGGGGTCCCGGGTTCGATTCCCAGCGGGGGTACATATTGTATTCGGTTTGGTTGGTGGTAAGACTTGTAAGCCCGCCTGGCTAGCTACCACCATCTTATCTAAGCCTGACGCCATAACAACAATGTTTTCAGCATTGTTGTGTTTCGGCAGTTCGAGATAAGATAGCCAGTTCCTCAGTGGTTGAGGATTCCGGGAGAGGCTCGCTTCTTCAGCCTTATCAATACTTAACATCATGTATGACGAAGGCTAAGAGTCTCCCCGTCATTCATAAAAAAACAAAATATGATATAGGTAAGTACAATCGGGGAACTTCCCGGTTGACCGGTAGAGTTTTTTTGAAAACATATTCTCGGAAAGTAATAAGGTTAGGAATAGAAATAATTTATAAAAATACCTATTAATGTTCTATTAATCTATACTAATATTATAAAGCTGAAGAGTTTGTTTGTTTGAACGCGCTAATCTCAGGAACTACTGGACCGATTTAGAAAATACTTAGACCATTAGAAAGCTACATTTCTCCCGAGTGACATAGGCTATATTTTATCCCGATATTCCCACGGGAACGGGCACCACACGAGTAAAACCGCGAGGATCCGCTAGTTGTGATATAAACGTTTACTGTATATGTATTACTTTTTTAAATAAAGCTGCCTAATAAAACTCTACCGGTCAACCGGGAAGTTCTCAGACTGTACATCCCTGGACACACATGTGTTTTTGTATAGAATTGTGACGCTATTCTCGGTTCGCTGTCCGATCGGAATAACGCTAAATTGAAAATATTTTTTTTTAAGCAACTTTCCGTTATTTCATAAAATGGACAACTGATGTCGACATAGACATTTTATTCAGTTAAAAGAGCTATCCAACGACGTCTTTGATTCATCTTGATTTCACAGAGGGACCAAAACGCACATCATCCTAAAAATTATTAAATTTTAGGTACATAATAGGCTAATAGCAGCAAATCTAATCGATATCCTATACGTGGAAACCAAACAATAAGCGACGTAACTGTTGAGGTATTGTATTGGACACAATACCTATGCAATAACATGATCAGGACTTGGATATCCCGTTGATTCCGGGAGATGCCACAGCATTAGCTTCCCAGTTTCAGACAATACCTCTAATTTAAAGTAACTGAATACGATATGCTCATAAATACATATTTGAGCAAGAAGCTCAAATTACATGGTCAAGTAAGTTTGGAAGTTCACAGGTCTTACATAGCAAAAAATAAACAGTTTTTAATTTCGCATTTTACAATGCTATTTTTATGTAATAAATATAAATAAGAAAATGTACTAGAAAAAAACCACTGGACTCATGTCGTTCAGATGGGCGCATTAACGACATGAGACCAGTGGTTTTTTTATTGTAGTATATTTTCTTGTTTAATATTTATCACATAAAATAGCATTATAAAATGCAAAATTAAAAAGTTATAAAAAGACATATAATAATTTATCATTGAATTATTTTTTTTCCAACTTTACCAGTATTTTATGATTTTTACCGTAGTATTTCTAAGGTATTCCTAAGAGGCGTTTACTTAACTTTTGTCGTTAATAAAACTCCCATAATAATGTGTTTACCGCATAATTTATACGCACTTATCTTAATGGTTTTCCTTTTCATACAAATTCTCACTTAACGCGGTAACTGCACATAGAAAAGAAAAGTTATCATAACTACTGAAAAGAATTATGGAGTTAGGATAATTGACGGAGAATAATGCTTCTGGGTTAATTAGAGGTATTAGGGATCTTGCAGTATATTTTATATAACTGTTTAGATAATAATTGTGAATACACTTAAAAAGTATATGCTTACCTACATCATAAAAAAAATTATCGACATATTTTCCACAAAATTTCGTTTCGTTGTAGTAAAAATCAGGTCGAAACAGAAAATTATTGAGTACCAAAAGTAAAATTGTATTTATTGCCATGCAAAGCAATCCACAGGAAAACAAGAATATTATTTAGATCACTATGCTCTCGTCTTTTGATTACGGACTGGCGGCCCAAAACATTTTTATTTAACGACGCTGGTGTAGTGGTTCAGTGATTGTGATTTTTAATCACAACTTCAAATCATTTGATTGTCATATAATTTCATCACAACAAAAAAATTGTGACGCTCAGCCTGTGTTCAGCTATTGAGATCGGGTCAGCTAGTGAAATTGTAAAGGAGCAATTTGAGCCAGTTCTCAAATGACGTCATAACCGGAAACTTTGGCGTGGAACTTTGGATATTGCGAATGACATGACCAGCCACTAGGCACGCGCCGTTAGCAACTAGGAAGCACCATTTTCAAGTCCTTAGTTCACGCCTTAAGGTTAGTCGAGATGAAAATAGTTTGTAACGACAAAATTTTCTAAAAGGACCGCAGGGTCAGAAGTTTCCGATATCCTAAAATTCTTTTTGTAGGGGTGACGTAACGGTACGAAATTTGAAACTTGTAAAGTCGCGTCTGAAAATCATTCGAAATCAAAACAGCGCTGTTTCCTCTTGGTAATATAAGTTTATCATACCAGTCCAGTATGATTACACCTAACTTAAAGAAAGTTTGAACCATGGAGACAAATAATTGTATCTTCTCGCAGAAACAAGAAAGAACAAAGATTGCATACACGCCGCAGCAAAAAAAATAGGCCTAGGCCTAGGTACTAATGCGTATAAAGCATAAATAGCAAGATAAAAACTTTTTCTCGATTATCAACAAAGGACAGCAGTCAGTAGGTATACAAATATTAAATTCTTTTAGGTATCTCAACTTAGTTACAAACTCCAAATGACCAACATCGTTTTAGAAGTTCGGAGCTTTTATCGGGCGAAATCTGCAACAGTCACGAAACTTTTTATCGTTAAAAAAATCTAGAAACCTTTCGTTCGATCAGATGTAACTGAAGTTCAGATTTATCTTTTTGTTAAAACTTTAGAAAGTTTTTCTGAATAATTTTCTTTTTCAATTTATACAAAGTTACTTAATATTGTTTCACAAGTAATAGGAAAAAGCATAGTACATACATATACAGGCTGTATATTGAAATGATTCCGAAATAAGTAGTTGTCTCGTCAAGTTGTCTACTGTTTGAGCGTCTTTCTTGATTTGAATTCGATTCCAGTTGAACTTAATACGTCTTTCTTTTCTTAAAATATTACCCAAATAATACTTCAATCGACAGCGTAGGTGTTACAAAATGTATGTTGATCTGTGAACTACAAAATGAACCACTTACGAACATGAAACGTACAACTTAAATTAGGCTTCATCTGTTACAATTACGAGATTCGCTTAGCACAACCTCTGGAACGAGTTTCATGTTGGAACTACCATCGTTAGATTCATTTGTTCAAAGTTTGTATTAGGACACGGGCGGCTATTAGCCTAGTTCACTGCTGCGATGAAATGCTTGTGAATTTGAGGGGCTAATATTCAGAAATAATGCTACGTACTGCATACTCGTATGTAGCAGTACTTATAGTACCTCTGGAATAAAAGAGCTAATTAATCAATATATTGAGCCTTTATTCTATAAGCTCCGCGGGCTGGATTCCTTCTGCTGCTGTCGAAGAGTTGTCCCTGACGTGTGGCCCACATTAGCTCTAGAGCCCTAGAGTTGTTTGTACCCGTGCGGAAGCGTCAGTTACCTACCCCTGACATTACCCTCTATGATAATCGCTTCGCCATTAAGTCTATGTTACTAATATCTCGTCAACAAATTCAGTAGGTATAACATTTAGCAATCAATTTCGCAAACAACAGCAATTTCAGCCGAATCATTAGATTGATTACGGAGGTGTATTATTCTCCCACCGTCCAGTATAGAATGTTGGCAGTACGATTAATTCGGCCAACAATAATTGCTCGGAAATGGTGGAAATAAATCTAATCGGTTTCACATTCATTCTGGTTTGCAGATTCTCAGCAAGCGTCGTTTTTAATGGACGCACGATGGAACCGACGAATGTCGCTAAAAAACATTAGAAAAACATACGGAAGGGAATTGTTACTTTGCATTACTTTGTCCACATTTTTATTCCGAAGGCTTTTTGCAAGCAATTCTATTTTTAAAGTAAAACAGTCATGCTCT
This sequence comes from Chrysoteuchia culmella, assembly GCA_910589605.1. Classification (NCBI taxonomy): domain Eukaryota; kingdom Metazoa; phylum Arthropoda; class Insecta; order Lepidoptera; family Crambidae; genus Chrysoteuchia; species Chrysoteuchia culmella. The sequence continues at coordinate 17,527,670 of OU342655.1, read as the reverse complement.
TAGCGGGTTATTATGGTATATGTTCTGCAATATAATAAATTAATGATGCACTGGTTAATGAGATATAAAGTAGTTTTTTCGTCAACAGCCATTTTTAACGTCACCACTGCTGGGGCACTGGTCCTTCTTACGGATGAATAAGGAGCATGGGCCATGACCCACCACGCTGGCCCAATGCGGATTGGTGGGTTTCAACGACTGCAAATGCAGCCGGGACCAATGGCTTAACGTGCCTTCCGAAGTACGGAGAAATTTATAAATTTTTGGTCACCAATCTCGTGACCGACCATTGCGAAAGTTGCTTAACCTCAACAGTCGCAGGTCGAGCCTGCGAAACAGTGCGCCACGGGCTCTTCTTAAAAAGTACTTAGGTACTATCCAAGATATCAATAGAATAGAAAACTAGTATGACCAAAAGGAAACAGCGAATAAGGCTACCAAACAATCTTGAACCCCAGTGATATGAGGCTTTATTGCAGGCACCTCAGGTAGCTTCATTATCTAATTACTTACTTTCTTAATATAATTTAATTTGCGGCAAAACCGGCATTTTTATTCCATTTAGGTTGATAGGTTCTTAAGTTTCATTTGTTGTTGTTAGGTATAGAAGTGATAAGCAGAAAAATTGGACAGTAAGTCGAATTATGACACTTCGTCCCACCAAGCCAAATTGGTGGCGAATCCTGATTTTGAACAATTCACTAAGTCGGAGGGTATCTACGACAGTATTTCACAAGTTAATATACATTTTTTGTATAATATTTGTGGTATAATGAAGTCAAAGTTTCTGTTAACCATTTACTTACCTATATAGGTATTACTAGCGCTGTTAATGCTGTTATTTAAGTAATCAATATAAGTAGGTACCTAATTAATTACACATACTAAGCGTCAAGATCCTAATGAAGAATTAACACTTCATAATCAGGCAGATACAGTTAATCAAGGTAAGTATAGGTCGTCATCGTCTAACACCCGCACATAATCGCCACACTTGGCAAGCGGGTTGGCGATCGCAGTATGGCCAAGTTTGTAGGAGACACTGCTGCCGGTCTCCTGAAGGCTGAGTTCCTTAGTCGCTTTTTACGCCACCCACGGGATAAGTAGGTAGTGCTATTCTAAGCCGACACTACACAGCTTATATTATATTTCCACTAAAATAAGTACTATCTGCTGTAGGTATGTATGATTAAATTACTATGTTCATCTCATGTATATGGTTACTTACCATTTTACTTAGGTAAGTACTACTACTTGGCTCCTTAATGGCCGATTTCAATAATCTATAATATTCTTAGTAAAAGCAGTATTTTCGTAATACTGTAGTAAAGGACAGGCAGACATATATGAGATTGATGGTCTATATATTTCTGTTAATTTAATTAAACCCAAAAAAGAAATAAAATTGCTACGGCGGAACCATGATGAAACCAAGTACAGAGATAGTTTATTGAAACTGGTCGTAAGTCGGATAGCAATGGCTCAAAATGTTATTTTTATCCTCTTCAAATGAACACGTTTTTTTTTTATTCTAGGCGTTTTTATTCCAATAGATAGCAGTGTACTCCCACGGCTGGCGTGATGCCCAAACGAAGCTTCGTAGAATTTGTGCTAATGCGTTTTCGCGATCGCATTTGGGTCGGTCGCCGACTATTTTAACTGTTCCCTAATTGGTTTGCGACTCCCGATAATTGTGTCGGGATGACGGTGTTTTTTTAATGTCCGCTACAATGTCAGGAAATAATTAGAAAGGTATTTACGAATTCATAGTTAGTGTAGGTCCATTTGTATCATTAAGGTAGGTAGGTACATTCATAATAATCATCAACCATTTTTTTCTACGCTGTTTTTGTACAGGGCCTTTATTCACTATGACCACTTAGGCTACGTCCTTGAGCGGGCGGTGCGCGCGATTGCATGCGCGTCTTGATAGATTTGTATGAGTTCTCGACGAGCGTGTTTCGCCAGCACCGCTGTCGTCGAGAACGCTTCATACAAATCTACAAATCTATTGACTTTGATCAAGACGCGAGTGCCCGCACCGCTCGCTTTAGCCGCTGGCGTCCAGGACGCAGCCTTACTCAAACCACGCCGATGTCGTACTTTGATTTGACATTTTCAAAATTCGTTTTCTTCATGATATCTACTGACAAATTATAAAGTTATTGTACAAGTACCTACATGGCAGTAACAAATTGTAAACACGACATTGGCGTGTTTTGAGCCAGGAATTGGTAAATGGTCATAGTGAATACGGGCCCTGTTCTTTAAAGTGGCCATTAGGAAGCCACAAGACCATATAAGGTCTGTAGACGGAAAGCTCTACAAGTTCACAGTCCACATATGGTCTGCTTGCCGGTACAATTTCTAGGCTTTTTGGAGCTGTGGACGTACAGAGATAGTTCCATATATTGCGCGGACTCGACAGGACATATAACTGAGAACCTGAAAAGTGCTGGGACATACGGCTAAAATGAAGTTATTAGGTTACATAGTCCTCAAATTATTGCCACGTTTAAACCCAACATCAACTAAACGACAGGTTTATTTACTAACTCTTAGATTTATTACGTATGTTCTACTGTGCCCCTAGGGGTGTTCCACTCAACCCCAGACCTGGAGCACAGCTGAACAAAATTCTGTTCTCGGCAAAGTGTCAATAATTATTACAACATGAACTTTTTTAATACACTTTTGTTGCAAAATGATAAAGCAAAGGCTGGATAACATTTAAGTGATTGAATAAAAGTATTTTTTTCTAAAAATCCAAATACGTTTTCCGTTCCACTGTGCCCCACTTGACCCTACACGAGTTTTTTTTGTTCCTCATACAAAATTTCATCCCTTACTTATTTCACCCTCTTCAAGATTTATTTTGTGTCATTCCCCATGGACCAAGTGTACATTTTACCAAATGTCATCGCAATCTGACAGGTAATCCCAGGATTAGATGGGTTAATGGTGGCTATTAATTTATTTCGGAATGAAACAAAAATGTGTGTACTTACTTGGGTAATCATTACATAACTAAATTTTAGTTTTAACAAAGCTATTGTTCTAAGATAATACTTTACTTATAGTTTATACCTAATAGGCATTAGAAAAAAAAAGTTGTTTTACCTAATGAACCCTGTGTAATAAACCCTTTACAGATTTTAATTCTATAAATTGCTTAAGTCCGTTAGAGAAAGGTTAAGAATTATTAAAAAAAAACTGCGTCCAACAAAGGCAGATTATGGTAATAAGTTGATTCGCCGCAGACTGGAGAGCAGAATAATCTCGCTTTAGAATGCCCCGGTACGCCACGGTGGCCACTATTAAAAACGAGTTGGAATAAACGCTGGGGATTATGCGGTACTTACTTACCTATTATATTCACATTCGCGATGGCTATACAGCTCAAATTAGGTTTAAGGTTTTCCCTCCATTTCTAAGACTCACCCAAGGATACCGGACCTATCGCGTAAAAAATATGGGTATGGATATGGGCTTCATTTGACAGTTGAAGCCGGGTTTCTATAACTTACCTAACGGATTGTTTTGGCTACGGACAGTTAAATTTTGATGTTTCTTCAATAGAAAATATATCAAAATATAACTATAAATTTTCACCATGGCAGCGTGGCGACTTTAATAGTTTTTTTTTTATTAACAATTTTTGTGTATTTGGAGCAGACGCATAAATTCTACAGCACGTACATTTTTTTTTTCAAAATGTGATTGTCTTAATTTATTATATTTAAAAATACAAAAATCTCTTAATAGTAATTGAAGCATTTACTGTAAAAAAAAATAACTTTAAAACAATCTTATTTTCGAAACGTCTGAAAATAAATTTATTTTCAGACGCTTCGAAAATAAGATTGTTTTAAAGTTTTTTTTTTTACAGTATTTACCTAAATAGAAAAATATTGGAAAAAATTAACTTGGCTACAATTGAATTCTCAGATGGGAATCGAATCCATGTCCTTTGGAAATCCGGTCCAATGCTCCACTATGGCCAATGGCCGTATATTCAATTACCGTACCGCGTAAGTGACGTCGGCATCGTAATTGGCTGCATTTGACAGATGGATGTGACACATTGCTACTTCTGTTTGACACAAAAAAAACTTACCAAAGACTAAAAGCAATATGTCACATCCATCTGTCAAATGAAGTCGATGTCGATGGCGACGACACTTGCGCAGTAGGGCCCCTGTATCGCGCAGGGGTACTAACCCCGGTCCCGGTAAGGTCCCGGGTTCGATCCCCGGACAAGACAAATATTTGTGTGCATGAACATAATCTATTTGTCTTGGTCTGGGTGTTTAATATGTATATTATGTACCTATGTATTTACAAAAAAAAAGTATATAAGTATGTTTATCCGGTATCATCTAGTATCCATAACACAAGTTCTTCATGAAACTTAACGTGGCCTAGATAATTGGTGTAAAAAAGAAATAAAAAAAAACGTCTGTGAAATGTTCAATATCTATCCATCTATCTATATGATTTGTAAATATTTGTTTCAGACATTAAAGATTGTTTCCGATTGATCGACGTCTTTCGCCCGAAACTAATTACCTATCTGTAGATATGGATTGGGCTATCTGAGATAGTTGCCTAGGATATTTTTTTATATGACCCAAATAACGACGGTTGCTAGGCCACGAAGCCAGTATTCTAGGCAACTATCTCAGATAGCGCTATCCATATGTACAGATAGGTTATTTTAATTTCGGCCGTTAATCAATAGCATGAAATCAAGACCATTAACACTGCGGTTGCGGGCGTCACTGACTCACGGACATAGTTGCATCAAACCCCATTGACTGTGAAATCTAATTACATCTGGTATGGTAAGATATGGAGTGCAAACATATTACGGGGTATATATGAACATTAATTATAATGCATCATTGGATGCTTGTGACCGTGCTATTAGATGCCGCAATTACTGTTCAAATACCAAGCTGTTTAATCAGCAAACAATTACAGCAAAGTTAATTTATTGTTTTTATATATTTTCGTTACTCGTCATGAACGTAATGGCAACTGAAATAATGTTGTCCACGTAAACCTTTTTAGATAAATATAGAAAATAATCGTAATGACCACTATTTCATGACAAACAGGAAAATTTTGTTATAAACAACCATGAAATATCTTGCGAAGAGTTTCAATAAAACCTATTTAAAAAATCTGGTGCTTTTGAATTCAACAGTACTTTACTACATTACGAGCTGGTCTGAACAACGGGAAAAAAAATCCCATTGGCCAGAGTAGTCTGACTATCAATCTGACCAGTGGGAAACACCCCTAATGCTGACGTGTTTGGCAATAGAAATGTATCAATTCTATATGTATATACTGATATTATGTTGACTGTTTTGCTTGTAGGTATTAATTTTTTAATAAAACTTAACTTACTTATGATTTTAATAGAAAAATACTATAAAAAATCGACTCGACTCACAAGTTGTTCACAGGCGGGACTTAAACCTTCGGATTTACGGTCCACTGCTCTCCCAAATGAATTGAATTTCTGGTACTTACTCTTAGAGGTTTGTTAAATAAAAAATACTTACTTAATCATGTTTATTTATTTCATTATACACTAGGTACTATCTTCGTTAAGTAAGTATGTTACTTAGGTTAAATTAGTTCTATTATAAAACGTATAGGTATACTAACTCATACTTTAATCGTATAAACAATGAAAACAATATACTTATTTTCAAATCAAGTAAGTTATAATAAATTGAAACCCCTTACTTCTAAGGATAAAATTAATCATAATTACATCTAATATAGACTACCTACTTATATAAATATCCCATCTAATTACAAATTAATGTAATCAATCTGTGTTCTGTAAACATATGCTTTACTGATTGGCTGAGACTTAGAAACTAATTAAAATTACCTATATCAACCAAATTCTGTAGTAAGCTTGCTAATTTAATTTATTTAACGAGTAGGTAACTTACACAAATGATACGGATAGCTAAGACCGCAAATATGTTTGATTATCAACAATTTATTAGTAATGAATCAATTAAACTTATATGTAACATATTAACTTAAACTTGAAGTTCATTTTTCCTTGTCTCTCCCATACTGGAGTAATATAACTCTTTATAAATGACAATTAGAATTCGTATCGTTTGAAATTATTTAAATTTAAAGTGGTGACTATACATATAAAGTAGGCCCACGACAAAAATATAACTCTTACTATTAAAATATTATTTATTCTGTACGGCTAGTTGTAAGCTCAGCTAACGTGTTAAGTTAAATAAATAATGTTGACATAAAAACAAGTTAAATTAAATCACAATCAACATTAGGTCAAAATCAATTTCATCTCTTTTCAAAATGACTATCATTTCATAAGGATTGGTACAGACTCGCACATTAATGACCGAACGTATGCGTATCATGCGTTGTGTAACACTAATATTTAAAATTTGGTAAAAATACAGCCGATTTTTTTATTTGAATAAAGATTAAAAGTATTAGGTACTTAGTACTTATTTTACATTTTTAAAATAAGTTCTTATATTTTATAACTCAATGAAAACATTTCTTAATTCATTAAATCATGACATGAAATCCTTAAAATCAATAACATATAAATTTATTAAAACTACACTTATGTTCTAATATTGTTAAAATAAAAAAAATAAACGTTACAGATCTAAGTTTCATATGCTAGGTACATTTGAATGTAAAATATATCATACCTACCCTTACATAACTTTGAAAGCATTACACAAAAAAAATACTCTATCTTAAATATTTTGTAAATTGTTTCACTTTGCATAAAACAAAAGCTTAAAAATTCTATACTTGTTTATTTTCAGACTAACATAAGTTTATTTTAATCGTAACGTTGTTAATCAACAATCTAATTGATTACCTAATTTATTATTTATAATATTTTATGTTAACCTTAATTTTTATAATAAATCCATGCATACAAACTGTAAATCACGCTTTTTCTCTGGGATACCTACGTCTACATATTTATTTTTCACCTCACACGCTCTGAAAAGGAGTTTTTGTCAATAAGCGTAGAAAATCGCTTTTTGCGGCGTAGCGCGGCAAAGTACTTTTTTAATTTAATACCCAAAAAATATGTCATAATACGTTCCGAATCGCACTATTGACTTTTTTGTTATATTTGATTCTTATTTTAAATAGCTTTAAATTTATTATAATACTCCGTTTTGGTTTTATTATATTATTTTAGTTCATTGAATCACAAAAACAAAGACAATAAGCTTAAACTTTTTGTTATAAGAATTTTATATTAGGCTGGGTGAGATTTCACAACTTATAATTGGATTTCGGACTGTGACATAAATCTTTATTTTTAAATTGTCTTTGTCTTGTACCTCATGTCAGTGTCAACATTTACGAAATCGCTTTTATTCTTATTAATAAGTAACAATATATTCCTACTTTAAATAACTTTGAATTACCTATAATACTCCCTTTTTTATTGTTTTAGTTTTTTATATAATTAAAACAACGAGAATAAGGTATATTTAGATTAAACTTTATGTTTAAAGAACTCATTACCGGAAGTTGACCGCGGAAACAACCATAAAATGTTCCTCGCTGTTGTGAGGTGAAAAATTGTGTGTTGCGCTCGGCAGAAAAGTTTTTAGCGTCTTGTATCTTTGAAATCCTCGCTTCGCTCAGGATTCAATCTTTGAACCACGAGCGTAGAGAGTGGTTCAATCCTAGAACCCTTCACTTGCTCAGATTTCAATAGCGGTAACTCGCCGCTAAACAACCAACTTTCCAGCCTTGCATAACAAATAACTATTGTTTCAAAACTCTTAATAAATGTCTCTGATGAGAGAACATGCGAAAGTGTAACTCAAGCAAACAGCTTATAATAAAAATAATAAGTTTTAAACCAAAACCTATTCTAAACTTAATAACAAGGCTTTTATATACTAATAAATATTAATTACAATTAAAAGTTTAAGTTCATTGCTTTAAACAAACTAAAGTTTTTTTTTTATAGACGTGCGCGTTCATCTGAATCTATCCTAATAGTGGTAAAGTAAAATACAAAATATTAACTCAAGCAAAATTAGAGTTAATGCTATGTTACTGGGTGTAAAAAAAAACATACAAATTAAATCCATTGACGCGACTAACAGCCGGTAACTGAAACTGAATACATAGTTATTATACATAAAGCAGTCATAATTATCTAATATGGGCAACTATGTAAAAACCACGTAGAATTATCGCATCCACTGTTGACAAGATAAATATTTGCAGCCTTATCATAAAAAAAATTAAAACACTGTTTAATTTAGACAGTGTTTAAATGTGATGCTGTCTCTTTCAAATAATATTGTCAAAAAAGTGACAACATCACATTACACTGTCTAACTTAGACACACGATAAACACTGTTTTGTAGTAAGTCCATTATTCTTCAAGCTCCCTAACTACCACCAGCCCCCTGATTATGTAACTTGTTTCTATCAACGTTTGATAGAAAGTGCAGTCACATTGGTACTTTAGTAAAAATCAATGTGACAACCATCTTACTAAAGCAGCAATGTAACTGCACTTTCAATCAATTTCAATCAGATTGAGATTGACAACATATTATTATTATGTATCTTTTTCGATGTCATGCATTTTAAAAACCGGATGTATGTAATTGGCATCAAAGTGGAAAACTCCCTGAAAAAAATACAAGATCCATCTCGATTCGCTCTGTTTTTGTTTCCTTCGAACGCATTTATTTTTCGCTTTTTACTAAGATATGGATTTCCGCCAAGTAACGCCTGATTCTATGAAATATTTGTTAAACTGCTTTTGTAAGTATATCTTTTCGAAGGAAACAAGAGCGGGTGAACTCGGTTAAAGTCAATAAATGCCGTAACATCAAGAACCGGTCACCACCACACCAACTGATAAGTGCTAGATAGATTATCCGTCAATTAATTTGACGTATTTTCATATTTCAACTCTCAAATTATCTGCTATATTACTGCTTTACTATTACAAACTATCTAGAAATTATCTGTCGGTAGTAAAACCATCCATTTATCTGAAAGAATAACCACACTCACCTTATTACGTATACCTCGTTTGTATTATACACCCATCTATACATAGTCCATTGAAAACCTCTGAAGAAATTATTAAGAAAACCACGTTGTCTCAAAGTCTCGGTAGCTCAGTGGTTAGAGCATTGGACCGGATTTCTAAAGGTCGTGGGTTCGAGTCCCATCTGAGAATTCACTTGTGGCCGAGTTTATTTTTCCAATATTTTTCGATTTAAAATTTATCATAAAACCATGTTGTTTTAGGGTTGGACCACACCTGTCAGCACGCTTTCGCCTTTTTCCGTCGCCCTATCCTTTTCTGTCGCACAGAACCGTCGCTTGTCAGAGCGAGAAAGACTGACGGAACGCAATAGCACTGCCGATGCTGACGCATGCTATTGCATTCCGTCAATGTTTCTCACTCTAACGGTGACGGTGCGAGAGAAAAGGATTAAAACATTAGAGACCCCTAACGCTAAGCTAAAAGTTAAGCAACTTTCGCAATGGTTGGTGACGGGATGGCTGACAAAAAATTACTATCTTCAATTCCTCCGCTTTCACAAAGAAACTTGTAAAGGCATGTTAAACCGACTGCAAAATGCAATCGGGGCCCGGTTGAATTTTGCAGTCGTTAATATAATACCCAGTAAATCGCATTGGGCTCTCGTAGTGAGCCATGGTCTACTCTCCTTAATCATTCATAAGGAAGGCCTGTGCCTTAGTGTAGGTATGTATATGCTAAACAATCTATAAAATACCACTATGTATAATATTGGACCACCCTGTATAATTGCCGGTCACACATTGTAACAAAAATATGGCCCTTTTAATGGCCTGCGCAGACGACGGACATTGAAGGACTTTTTGTCCGCGACACGACCTTATTACTAAGAACATAAAGTTGAATAAATAACGAGGACTATCGCGTACTTTTCATGGATATACGTGATCTAAGTTGAATCTTATTTGGTTAACAATAAAGACGTGTCGCGGACAAAAAGTCCTCCGTTATCCGTCGTCTGCGCTAGCTCTAAGAGTACCATAATGAAAAGGATACGAAAACATCTTTCCGCATGGGCACGCACAGAGAATCGTGCCACCGCGCATCCTGGCGTGGTCAGCTGGAGAGACAGAACTTGCCCGCAACGGGACACCTTCTCGCATAGCAGGGGGAAAGTCGTCGATGGGGGCAGCTAGAGACAAAAACAAACCCTTTAAAGAGATTTTATTTATATCACAATACACACATGCTTTCGAACACCGAAAACAGAATGTTTAACAGTGTTTCTAAAAGTTGTAGTCTCAGCTTCATCAACATAAAAACAAATATCTACGAAACAAAATAATAATACATGTAAAACTGATTAGAAAAGTCATAATATGTAAATTCAAATTATCCCATATATTTTATCCCACTTGTTCCTGAATTAACTTTTTTTGCATAATTGATTTGAAATTACATATACTTCACAGAACGGAAACATAAAACTGATAAAAATAATTAAAAAAATATTTAAGTTCAGGAAAAGCTGGAAAATGTCGTGTCGTAAACGACACAGTAGGAGAATCTACTACTATGATCTTTCACTACGTCGATTTCAGTAGGCTTCGACATAAATAGAAGAAATATAGTAAAACACCCAAAGAATCACTCTCATATTCACACCTCGACGACGCCATATTTGGCATTGGTTGGGTCACAGGTATTAAGGCGTTTCTTTTTTATGAACGACGGGAAGACTCTTAGCCTTCATCATACCTAATGTTATGTAGTGATAAGGCTGAAGATGGAAGCGAGCCCCTCTCGGAATCCTCAATCACTGAGGAACGGCTATCTTATCTCTAACTACCGGAACACAACATTGCTGAAAACATTGTTGTTATGGCGTCAGACTTAGATAAGATGGTAGTAGCTAGCCAGACGGACTTAGAACAAGACCTACCACCAACCAAACCGAATACAATATGTATTCCCGCTGGGAATCCAACCCGGGACCCCTGGGTCTGATACTGGTGGTTGTACCACTAGATCACGGAGGCGGTTAGACGTAGACGCGATAGCGACAGGTTGCCAGCTCGTCGTTTACAAAAGTTTTCGAATATCCTTCATGCATCAGCCCTGACAGTTGGAAGACTTTTACTCTATGTACCCGCATTAGACGCATTTTATACTTTCTTTCACGCTCGGTCCAGCATGGGAAATAATAAAATGACTCAACTTACATTCGTCAAAGAAGTCATTCATGTTAAAAATTCAGCTCCGAGTAAAGGCCCAAGGACATTTTGAAGAAAAACAAAATGTTGTCTCCAGATTCTTCATCCGTTACTTACAATTTTGCGGAGACATGATGTAAGGTAACGTCACCCAGCGTGCAATGTAGAAAGACATGCTTGCCGTGTCCCTGCTTGATCGAATCAGAAATGAGGAGTTCCGCAGGAAAACAAAAGTAAACCTTCATCCCTCAAAGAATTGTTCAGGTGAAGTGGCAGTAAGCGGGACACATAGCGAGAAGAACCGTTAGCGGATTGGGCGGGGTGGTTCGACTCTGTGAGTAGGCCCCCAACAAAGTGGACCAATGATCTGGTGAAGATCGCGGAAAGCTCCTGGATGAGGGCAGCCCGCCAACGACCGATCAACGTGAAGATCCTTAGGCCCTAGAGGATCTTCAAAACGATTGTTCGATGGCTACCCATACCCAGCAGTCGTACTCATGCCGCTGATATGAATGTAATGATGTTAGTTATAGAGTCTGGAACTATTTTTTCATCATTTTGCTCTTATTTCTCAGTAATCTCGTTCAGAGTGAAAAGTTGTCGTAAAGCCCTGTAACAAATATAAGTACTACTGATAGTAGTACATTCTCCTATTGTGTCTTTCACGGAACAGACAAAGTAAAACGAAAATACTTGATGAATATCTTATAAATATACCGTATTATTTTTATTTTCGAGATTATTAGGAACCGACTATTGATAATTAGATAACAAATAAATTAAAAATAGCATAAAACAATATTTCAAATTACCCTGTATTTATCATTTTATTAAGCACGTAATTTGCACAAAAACAATAAACTGCATATCACGGTTACCACTTTACTGTGACTGACTAAGGCATCAACAGCTAGTAGCAATATAGAATAAAAAAATAAAGTACCCTCGTACAACAGAATATTTTTTTTAAGGTTGTGTTTCTAAAGACACAGTAGGAGCAAGTGGGTTATACACAAAAATAAATTTAAATCACAACTAGCATTCCGCTCTGTGTTTGCACGAATTTACCAAAGTAATCTCTATAGTTAGAGGAAATCCGAGAGTTTCCGCAGTAAAACAAATATTGATAAATTTTTATTACTCACATTGCTGAACTCCAGCCCAAATGAATCTGCTGCAGGCATCTGGACAGGTGGAACAGGCGCCGGTGATGGCCCTACTCCAGGTGGTCTTAGATTGGGTAGCGACGGAGAAACATTCATACGCGGTGGGCCAAAGCCACCCGGTCCACTCATATTCATAACAGGGTTAGGACCTGGTCCCATGTTCATTCTTATGGGGCCAGGACCGCACATTCCCGGTCCAGATGGCCCTGGAGGACCAACCACTCCTGGAGGTCCAGGATTAAAACCTGCCGGCCCAGAAGAACTCATAATCATTCCAGGACCGATAGGCATGTTACCTCCTTGTGGAGCCATGGGACGCATGGGAATATTGGGGGAACCAGAAGGAATATTAAAACCTTGCGGTCTTATTGCACTTAAATTAAGTCTTGGGTTCACCTGTGGCCCAACAGGATTTGGAGTCAAGTTTTGTGGGAAAGGAACTGGCCTTGGTTGTGACCCAAATCCTGGAGAAGCAGTGGACGCTCTCGAAGCAGGTTTATCAGTAGATACTGTAGGAATTTGGAAAGACTGGCGAATCTGCAAATTCTTTGATGAAACATTGTCTCTTTCAGTCCTTTTAGAACATTCATCATTCTTAGTTTGTTTGTCAATATCCGAGCTAGGACTGTTGCTTTGCGAATCAGCTTTAATACTTCTGCTACAGATATTGTTGTGTAGTTCTTCAACACTCTTTATTTTAAATGATACATGTCGCCTGTCATTTGGATTCTGATTGGTTTTGTCTTTATGGTCATCATCTGAGTCAGAGTCAATTGACAGTTTTTTCTTTTTGATATCTTTATTACTGTACTCAGAATAATCATCATCACTAAGTGAAAATATGGTAGTATCTACCAACGACTCTTTAAGTTTTGTAAATTTCTTATACTGTTGTACGATGTCTGTTAAGGGTTTGCCTTTAATGCCTAACCCAGGGCCAACATTTGCTAGCCCTTTTGGCAGTATAACAGTGTCTGTAGGACAAGGAATCATTGTTATTATTAACTTTTGTCCATAAAATGTCTGACCATTTAACATTGATACCGCCTGAAAAGAAATTCATTTTGTAATGCTTGATGAATATGACGTGAAAATATTGGCATTTTACTCATTTCAATATTTTTGGTGAATGGCACAGTTTCTCGGTAAAGCTATTGAATTTGGTTATGAATAAAAAATGACTGACAAGTATTGTTGTAGTATGTAAAGCTCTCAATTGTTAAGAGATGGTACAGCGGATATTATTATTTCAGTTAAACCTGCGCCGCAAGTAGAATTGCGGTAGTGCCTGTACCTGTTTAGCTTCTGCCTATCTTACAGATACCTACCTACACACATACATACATGCATTCATATATACGTACATACATGCATACATACAAAAATATATGTATGTTTGTATGTATGCATGTATACAGGATATGTCCTGTCTATTAATAAGCTTTTACTACATATTAGCTAGTAGCTGGCACATTCTATATTTTCATTCACTCCCATTCCAGAATGGGAGGTAAAAACGATTTTTTTTATAAAAAAAAATGATGACGCGTGTTTACAAACCTGAACAGCTTCTAAGGGGTGACTGTACATGACCTTTGCGAAGCGCTCCCGAATCGTTATAACGGCGCATATAATAACACGCCCAGCTAATTCTAGGACTTCCTTCAACTCCGATTTATCACACCTAAACTGTTACAATAAACATAGACACAAAACCAAATTTTACTTAAAAAATAACGTACAGCATCGCATAAGTAGCTTGAATAGTTGTGTTATGAATATTAAGCCAACGGCTTGAATTGATAACTCGATAACGTGTCACCATAAATCATGATTTAAATCACGATTTAAATCAAATGATTGTTGCAATAAAAATTAATGATTTACTCAAAAATGTTTAACTTACGAAATTTAATCAAGACTAGTGATCTATGTATTAAGTCTATATTAGTGTTTTAATTTCATTCCAGCCTTTTCGATCCCAAGTCGGTTTCTTAAGTTAGGTACTTAGGACAATTCCAAATCCTTAATCCGTATCTAAATTATTAAACCTTAACCAAATAAATACGTTATTCATCAGAAGTATTTTATAATTAACGAAATGCCCTTGACATCATTTGATTTCGATGAATATCTTAGGCCATATCGCACCTCTCCTGGAAGAAAGTCGTATGTGAAAAACTACAACTTTTAAGGAACGTAAAAAACTGACTTAAACTTCATTATTAGTCTTAAAAATATGCAGTATACAGCAAATGAAAACTAAAACTAACTTGGAAGGGACCAAGGTATTTAGATTATTATTTACTTTATGTACACAAAGAAAAACGCAAAAAAGAGCTATGCATAATAATTCTTTGACACATATTAAATATTTCATGTAGTTATTGTGAATATTGCATTGTTCATATGTCACGGAAGTCTCGCTGTTTGATGTAATTGCAGATAACCATTTATTCGCGTTCTAATTTAGTTGTTCAGCCAATGCGTAAGTATCATGTACGACTTTTTTCCACGAAAAACTCATTTGTGTAAGAAGGGTTGCATACTTTTTCCAGGTGAAATATCATCTTACTAATAGTTGTATTTGATATTACAGCTTAAATGGAAAAAAGTAAAAGTATGTTTTACATACGTAAAGTAAGTTTTTACGTAATATTGAATACCCAGATTTTACACAGATAAATTTTAATATCAATACTGCTTTTCAATTGCTTTTCAATGATAAATTACTACAATTAGAGGACATCATTCTAAAATACAGTTCGTGGCAGACCAAGAATGAGATGCCCTCAGCTAGATTCCTTCCAAGCGTCCTGGTAAGTGGTTCCCATGGATAGGACGCAATAGAAAGAGCCTACGAGTTAAAAACAATAGTAAATTGTCTAGGTTTTGAGAGTAACTTAAAGGAAATATTAAAATGAAGCATTGTAATATTAAAAAAAATAATGCAATCAAGTTTTTTTCCAAACACTTGCATTGGTAAAATACAACTAAGGGTTGGACCACATCTGTCAGCACCCTATCGCCTTTTTCCAGCTTTAATACTTCTTCTACAGATTGTTTATCCTGTCGCTCGGAACTGCCATTTGCTAAAGCGAGAGAAACTGAAGGAATGCTTTAGCATGCTGCAGCATCGGCCGTGCGATAGCGTTTCCTCAGTCCTTTTCGCTCTGGCAAATGACACTTCTGAGAGTTCTGACTGAGACACAGAAAAGGATAGGGCGCCGGAAAAATGTGATAGTGTGTTGACAGATGTGGTGCAAACCTAATAGATATTGTAACCCTATTCATTATTCAACAAGAAATTAACAACTTTATAAATAGTGATTAAATAGGTTAAGGTTTTCTTTTTTTATAAAGACAATTTAATTTTATAGCTTTTTTGCACCATAATAGTTCAAAATAATATAAATACTTACATTAGTTACATGTATCCACTTATCAAGAGGAGGTGTAATCCCAAGCGATCTAATATATTCAAGATTTAGGCCAAACAGATTCCCCGGTGATGCCGAGTCTAAATCTTCTGGCCATGGTGCTTTTACCCTAAAGATTTAAATAATTAATGTTAAAAAAAGAAATAACTTACAAGTGACATTATGATTCTGTTTTTATTTTTGTACTTCCTGAATTGTTTGGTGATATTTATGGTTTAAAATATTATTAATGAAAATGAAGTATTATAAAAGTTCTGAAGATTTTGATAAATAGCAAAAAGCAACTAGTCTCAGGATCGGGATCGGGATCCCGTCAGGGCGACATGAGACTAGTTGCTTTTTTCTAGTATATTTTCTTGTTAAATATTTATCACATAAAAATAGCATTGTAAAATGCAAAATTTAAAAGTTATAATTCTGAAGATTTTATTTATTCTGTAATAACTTGTCAGGTATGGGAAACTGAGACACAATATTTTTTTTCCTTTGCTGTGAGACCGCCAGTGGGCTCGTAATGGATGAGGCATTATGTAAAAAAATATTGTGTGTCATGTCCATGAGGCAATTATCACAATACAGTGTGCCTCACTTTAGAGCAAAGATTTTATGAAGAGAAATAAACTAAATGCAGATCTTACAATTACTAATATCTGCGCTCTGGAGCGAAGAATGAGCTGTATTAAAAAACTTACCCAGTAACTACCATCTCTATTGTATCAGACGAGGAATCACTGTCATGACGAAGGCGCCTCTCTGACCGCAATTTGCTATCTGAAGCAAAAGAAATTACTTTGTTTTTGATAATAAAATTATTGTGAGACTCAACAGTCATGCAACATTATGAAGGTTTTGATATAGCAGGCCAACTTAAAAAAAAAAACAAGATTTTTATTGATCAATCCAATCCTAGGTTATCAATTAGAGATAGGATGAGTAAAATGCTATTTATTACACTCCCCTACACAAGGAAACATTTTATGGGAGCAAGACTATTATTGTAAATGCTGGTCTAATAAAGAAATTGGTCAGAGCTTTTACCCGTCTTTTTTATAATAAGTATGCTACTTACCAATCTTTCTTTTCTTCCCACCATTATCATTTTGATCTGTACCTCTAAAAGAGTATGTATTAGAGTGACTGCTAGAACAGCGTTCTTCATAATAGTCATCATCATCACGTCGTATCCTGGTCGATGATTTGTCAGCTTCTTTCCCCATTATTATAATTAAAACAGTTGTTTGTCTCTGATCACAACATCAACAACATTGGAGGTTATAGAACTGTTATTCACCCACAAACACTGCACTCAATTTTTAACTCTCCTCTGACTGACCTATTACTTCGAATATAATACTGTCTTTAAGTTTAAATAAATTAATGAGAAAATAAAATATTGCTCAGCCGTTTACTGTTTTGCTTGTTTGTCAGTCATGTCATGTCAAGTAACAATGTCAATGTCAGACAGAAACATGTTTTTTTATAGAGTTCATTCCTAGGAACAAGCTAGGGTCAGAAACTATACTGTCTCGTCATTATTAGTTTGCATTGATAGCAAAACTGCCCCCTTACCGCGTAAAAAATATGGATATAGGCTTCATTTGAGAGTTGAAGCTCATAAAATTACCATATACGGTCATTTAACTGTCAAATGAAGCCCATGTTTATATCCATATTTTGTACGCGGTCGGTAGAGCCCCTGAATTAGCGATGGGCGATTGTTATTAAAAAAATCGAGTTATTCGATTGTCAAAACAATCGAAATTGTTGGAATGAAAATCATAACTAGTCGATTATTAGTAATCCGCAATTGTTATAAAAACAAACGACAGTCGATTGTGTTCGAATGAAAATCGTTACTATGCAATCGATGATCGATTGTTAGTAACTACGCGATTGTTACTAGAACAATCGAAAGCATTCGAATGTAGTCGATTTATTAGTAATTTCGCAATTGTTAAAAAACGATCGACAGCCGATTGTGTTTGAATGAAAATCGTTATCACTCAATATTGTTAGTAGGATGCAAAACGAAATCATTCATCCGAATTATTAATTACTAGCTAGTACATATACCCAGTAACTAAAACAACCGATTAAATCAAGAACATTAATTTTAATTACTACGAATGAAAATCATTGTTGATCTGACCAATTTTCGAAAACTGATTTATCGGTGTCATAGAAACAAGCAGACGGCCGGCGGCGGTTCACCACGAATAAATCAAACCTACGTACTCTACGTACTGTAGGTACTGTACACTACCGTACCGTACTACACTGTACCTACAGTCAGCTACACATCAAGATATACATAATCATTGATTTTTAGTTATTGTACCTACTGAAGATCAAAGAAAGTACCTACCTACTTAGATGGCTATTAGGTAGGTAGCTATCCGTGGTGGTGGTGCAAGTGACATCAACCTATCCAAAACTGTCATATTTCTCTAACCACTTATCAGTCCGAGATTTTTTTTGACACCCCCCAGGGCAGTCCAAGCTTTTATTTAATTTTTTATTTTTGAAAAAAAAAAAAGTCGGCCGTCGGAATCTTAGCTAAAAATGCTATTTTCTCGCTAATTAATGAAGCTAGGATCAAACAAAAAATCAAGCATCAAGCTGATTAAATAAAGAATCCACCACATAATATTTGGGTTAATAAACACATGATAGATACTAGTAGATATTATACAATTTTGTCGATTCATTCGATTATTTTTTTGTAACAATTGATCATCAATTTTTATACGATTGTTTTCAGGTAAGAACGAATGAATCGACAATCGAACACAATGATAGATACTAGTACAATTTTGTCGATTCATTCGATAATTTTTTAGTAACAAGCGATCATCAATTTTATTCGATTGTTTCTAGGTAATGACGAATGAATCGACAATCGAATACATACTAATGCAATTGTCGATTCATTCGATTGTTTTTTTAGTAACAATCGCCCATCGCTACCCTGAATAGTTTTTATTATTTTCTGAGTCCACGTTCTTTGTCCAATATTTGATCTTTCTTTGACGTATGCCCATTCCACTTGTCCAATTAACTTTGTCAAAGATTGCGTAGTTATATTTTATGAAATAAACTTGGATCAAAAACAATTACAAAGTACAATAATACTTTAATGTTCAATAGTAGTTGTTTAAATCTTATTCTACAAATCCTACTAACATTATAAATATGCGAAAAAGTATGTCAGTTTGGTTAGTATCAAACCTTAATAAAACGGTTTCTATGGACGTACTCGCTGCTGTACCGGTTTAATAAGCCCTGGTACATAGGAACCGTTTTATTAAGGTTTGGCTCTACCCAACCTTAACCTTACAAAAACGGTTCATTGAAAGAACAAATAGGGTTTTGGATCAATTATTAGTAACTAAACACAACGGGACAACGCGAGCGCGTGAATGGCAAAGCGAATGGTCGCTATAGGCAATATATCGCTGTATCGCTATTTGCCTGAATTACCGCTCTCCCAACGAGAACGCGCGAATGGTCGCTATAAGCACAGATTAATAAATAGTTACATCATAACAAATAAACCACTCTATTATAAATGTTGGTGCTTGCATTTTATAATAGCGTACTCTTTAAAGTTGCGCGCCTGGGCGCGCGAAAATATACCGTATTAAGCGAGGGTAAGCTTTTTTTTTTTTTTTAATTGCCTTCTCACTGCCAATGGCCACGGGGGACCAGGATAGTATGCACCCCTTAGACCGGCAGTCCACCCGGCTGTCCGGGCCTCGTCGCGGCTAGAGATGGTCGGGCAAGCGTGGCCATCTCTCAGACTGGTGAGGGGGGACCGTGCGATCCGGGAGACGACCGAAAGGTCGCCTCCCGCATCGCACCACCCCGCTAAAGGGGGACAAGATGCGCGTAGCGCCGTCTCCTCCGCCCCACCCGTCTTCGTCGGAGACGGTCCGCATGAGCGTCCTCCTCGCGCATCCGCTCCGATGCTTCCTTTTGCGAGATGACGTCCTCGCAAAAGGAAACCGCCGGCGGCCTGCCTGCCAGGATCTGTCGCTGGCCAGCATGGCTCTTGCCACGCTGGGCAGCGAGAGATCCCTTCCTACTGCAGCCACCAGAGTGCCGCGCTGCGGAGCCCAGGCGGGACACACAGCAAGAGTGTGCTCCGCACTGTCCTCAGAAGCGCCGCACTCACGGCACTGCGGGGTCGCTTCCCTCTTGATCAGGTGCAGGTATTTTCCAAAGCATCCATGCCCGGAAAACACCTGCGCCAACCTGAAGGTCAGCGACCCAAACTTTCTCCCGCACCACTCCCGTAGGATAGGACGGATGGCCTCCACCGTTCGCCTGCCAGCCGGATCCGCGTCCAGCAGGGCCTCCCACCTTATCATAAGGTCCTCCTCTGCTCGGCGTCTAGCCGCCAAACTTTTCGCCGGGGCCAACGAGTTCCCGCTCCTCAGCGCCTCACTCCTCTGGAGATACGCCTCCCTCATTACCTGGGCGTCCAACTCCCAGGGAGGAGTTCCCGCCAGCGCGCACGCTGCGTCGAAGGACATGGTCCTGTACCCCCTCACGATGCGCTGAGCGATCGCTCTCTGCGGCCGACGCAAGCATCTCCGATTTTCATCGTTGAGCTTGTTGGCCCAGACCGGCGCCCCGTACAGGGCCATGCTCCTCAGCACCCCGGCGAACAGCCTCCGGCAAGTGTCCCCCGGACCACTTGTGTTAGAGAGGAGGCGCCCCAGTGCCCCCGCCGCCTTCGTTACCTTCGGGGCCAGCTGCCGGAAATGCTCTTCGAACTTCCAGCGTCCGTCGAGCACCAGCCCCAGGTACTTGATCCACGGGCGCAAAGGGATACGCGCTCCGTCGACCCGGATGTTCGCATCCGCCGGAGGGCCCCTCCGCGGACCATGAAAAAAGACCGCCTCCGTCTTCTCAATGGCCACGTTGAGCCCGAGCATACGGATCCTCTCCATCACCAGGGAGGCTCCGACCTCCGCCAACCTCCTGACATCTTCGTACGTCCATGTTTATATCCATATTTTGTACGCGGTCGGTAGAGCCCCTGAATAGTTTTTATTATTTTCTGAGTCCACGTTCTTTGTCCAATATTTGATCTTTCTTTGACGTATGCCCATTCCAATTGTCCAATTAACTTTGTCAAAGATTGCGTAGTTATATTTTATGAAATAAACTTGGATCAAAAACAATTACAAAGTACAATAATACTTTAATGTTCAATAGTAGTTGTTTAAATCATATTCTACTAATCCTACTAACATTATAAATATGCGAAAAAGTATGTCAGTTTGGTTAGTACCAAACCTTAATAAAACGGTTTCTATGGACGTACTCGCTGCTGTACCGGTTTAATAAGCCCTGGTACATAGGAACCGTTTTATTAAGGTTTGGCTCTACCCAACCTTAACCTTACAAAAACGGTTCATTGAAAGAACAAATAGGGTTTTGAATCAATTATTAGTAACTAAACACAACGGGACAACGCGAGCGCGTGAATGGTAAAGCGAATGGTCGCTATAGGTAATATATCGCTATATCGCTATTTGCCTGAAATACCGCTCTCCCAACGAGAACGCGCGAATGGTCGCTATAAGCACAGATTAATAAATAGTTACATCATAACAAATAAACCACTCTATTATAAATGTTGGTGCTTGCACTTTATAATAGCCTACTCTTTAAAGTTGCGCGCCTGGGCGCGCAAAAATATACCGTATTAAGCGGGCGTAAGCTTGCTATTGCTTCACAGCATCGCGCGGTCGCAGCACCTTGAAGCATAAGCAAAAACGTTAGGGCTGCCTCTTTAGAAAAAAAACTTACAATGTTGCTGAATTATTATACCTTTTATATTTATTTTCTCAAAACTACAATACAATATTTCATTTTAGTTAATCAAATACATTAAAGTATAAGTAGATACCTACCTGCATACCAAATTTCATCCAAATCCGTTAAGTAGTTTTTGCGTGAAAGAGGAACAAACAAACAAATAAACAAACTGACATACCTACTTTCGCATTTATAGTATTAGTAGGATATTTGTACGATCGATACTTACAACTAAATATTTAATTTAATTATTATGTTAAAATATCTTTATCATACAGTTTAAACGAAATTATTGATTTATGTAGCTACCTACTCACCTTTCTTCGTCAGTAGGTAAATGAAAAAAAGAAAGATCCTTTCGTTTCTTTAAAAGAGATGAGACTCTTTTTATATGAGTCTTTGGCGCAAATTGAAAGGTGCGGGTGTGCAGGAGAGTTAATCAAGAGAGGGATGCAAGAGAGATCAATATATTTAGGTATTGGTATGGTCACAAAACTAACCAGGTCAAACGGTCAAATGGCTTGGCGAGCTTTCTGAAGAATATAGGTTAAGGTGAGGAGTGAGGCAGGCAGGCAGGCAGCTTGACGTCTCTTTCACTTATAAGTTATAACTTTTTAATTTTGCATTTTACAATACTATTTTTTCAAGTATATTTTCTTGTTTAATATTTATCACACAAAAAAGTAACTTGTCTCATGTCGCCCTGACGGGACTCGAACCCGCATCCTTGGGAATCCGGCCCAATGCACTGACCAATTATGCTACAGAGACCTATGAGAACACGTTGAAATTCTCTAGTATATTCACCTTTTCTACGGCGTCGTTACATCAATGAGAGAAATATTCTCGTATTCGAAAGAATCGTCTTTACAAATGTTTGACTATCGATTAAGATGAAACAGCCATCTAATTATAACTTTTTAATTTTGCATTTAACAATGCCATTTTTCACTCTTCAACCTTTACATGAACCAGCTGATTGTTGAGTTGAGCAACACCGGTAAGTCGGCTGTTCTATCGACGAGACGGTCATATTATCAACAGTATTGGTTACGCTGACGATATGGTATTGCTCAGCCCATCAAACGATGGTCTCAGGAAATTGATAGGAATTTGTGAGGAGTATGCGACCGCGCACGATCTCCTTTACAATGCCAAAAAAGCAAGCTTCTGATCTTTCAGGCCAAGGGCGTAAGCTGGAGAATGTGGCACCTGTGTTGCTGAACGGGATCGCTCTCAATAGGGTGAGTGAATTCAAATATCTCGGCCATGTTGTCATCGAGGATTTGAAGAATGATAGTGACATCGAAAGGTAAAGGAGAGCGATGGTGGTCCGCTGTAATATGTTGGCACGCAGATTCGCACGATGTAGCGCAGAGGTACAAATCACGCTTTTTAAAGCATTTTGTCAGACATTGTATACGTGCAATCTGTGGGTCAACTTTACGCAGCGGGCCATCAACACTCTCCGAGTACAATGCAACAACGCCTTCATGGCGATGTTGGGGCTCCTGCGCTACTGCAGCGCGTCGGTAATGTTCGTGCACGCGCACACGGACGGGTTTAGCACGGTGCTTCGGCGCCGCATTGCCTCCCTCCAGCACAGGGTGCGCGGGAGCACCAACGTTATTGAAGGTGCTCAGCGAGAAGAGGTACTGCCCGATGCAGAGGCACTGGGAACAAGCGCATGTGCTAGTACCTGGAGCGCTGGCGGGGCGGGTCGATATTGTCAATGTCATTAGTACAGTACTAGCAATAATATGTAATTTTTTATAGACAGATTTTAATAGTTATTAAAAAAGATAATGTTTTTATTTTTAACAACTATTAAAACAGTTTTTACGACTCATATTTCATTCCATTCTAATAAGTATTGATGCCGCTATCTAAGCTGATCTTAAAATATTATCCTCATAACTTGGAGTAATGAGGTTCCATTTGCATAAACGTACATTTGTCATCTGGCTGTGAAATCTGAAAGTGGAGCGAAGTGAAAAGTAAAAAAATCAGCGCGAGCACTTTCAACGACTTCTTCTAAAAAGTTATCATTCATGAAATGGAAGGGGTTCGTTAGTTAGTACCTACTTTCGTTTTTTTCTCCTATTCTCAACAATAAAAATTATTTTCATTAAAAACCCACCCATTAAAAGATCAAAATATAATATGGTTTAATTAATTAACCAATGGTTTAACAGTGTCCTTCCGTATTCAACGTTGATATGAAATGGTAGATTTTTAACCGAGGGTCAAAAGAATCAATTCCCGAGGTATTTAGTAGGCTATAGTCCGAGTTAGAATTGATTTTTTTACCCGTGTTGAACACTCTACTTTTCATTTCGAATATGAGGAAAATAAAACTAGTTGTTTATCTAAACTATTTATTGATTATATATAATTATATTAGTAGTATCTATTTAAAATTAATTGTCAAATTAGGACAATTCGTGAAATTAAAAGTTACATTTTTGTTTAGAATGTTCATGCTGTTTGATGTATTATGACAAATTTGGCTGTTCTGGATATCTGTAAAAGTAGGAGACTCTGGTATTTCATCAGACGATGGATTCCATGGCGGATACTCCCTGGAAGTTGTCGGCTGAGGCGAACTGGAGCGTATTTTTATAGTTTCAGTTAATTTGGTTGAAATTTTAGTTTTAATTTGGACTGAATCCTCAATGTAGCCTTCGGCGACTGTGCTGGATTTCCAGCCTCCATGTCTTTTTAAGGTTGTCATGTTTGCTCCAGAATCGGCTAAAAGTGTTGCTGACGTTCTTCTATAACAATGTCCGGTATACTGCTCACAGTTTGGCAAAATCAAATATGTTGCTATCTGCTTCGGCATACCTGAGATTTTATTTTTACCGATCACTTGTTTATAGCATATTCCCTTCTGATAGTTGAGAAAAAAACGGTCCGCTTTTACATCACTGGGTCTCATTTTTTGATATTTCTTTACTATTTGTGTAAACTCTTCTTGTACTACAAACGAGCGCTCAATATTTGTTTTTGTTTTAGTCAGTTTTACTATTGATAATTGGCTTTGACTTTCAATGTCCTTATTTGTCAAATTTGTGAGTTCACTGCTTCTGCAAGCGCCGCTTATACCGAGTATCAATACCATTTGTTTTAAAAAAATATATTTTTTAGTATTTGTGTAATAAATACGTTCATTTTTAGAATAAAATCCATAAATAAGTACTTAGGTAAACTTACCTTCACTGCCAAATATATCTCGTCAGGAACATCATTTTAAAAAAATCCACTTCATGAGAGGTGAAAACCTTAGATTTCTTACTCTTGAATCCCTGAGACTGTCTATTCAAAAATGATGTTAAATTATGGAATTTTTTAAAATTTACATTGTGTTTTACACTATTCTTCTCTGCTCGCCACTTCATAAAATCATTGTATGTGTTTAAATATCTTTCTTTTGAGATTTCTGGCAAAAGATTTTCAATAACACAATTTGCCTCATCTTTCATTGAATCTGGTGTCAACATTTCAGAACCGCTTGAACTCATTTTTAATACTCAAATCTTAGCAGATTATTACCTATTTTTTTGAATTCCGTCACAGATACATAACAGATTAGTATCCCGCCAAATTATGTCGACTTTTAAAATGTTAAATATAGAACTCACCGCGTAGGTATAATACCTAATTGTTGCGGCTTATTCCGCTCAAAGAAGTTTGCGCTAAGTTCACACTGGCTGTTTAGAACACAGAACAGAAAGAACAGGTTTAGAAATTCACATGGCCGCAGCAATTTTTTTTATTAGTTTTTTTAACATAACCCTCTTCACAGCTGACAGCAGTTCTATTTTAAAGTTTATTCCGGCCCTTAGGTGGGAAGTAATTTGTATGAGTTTTTCTCTCTCTATGCAGCATTTTCCACCCAATAATCAGATCAAAACAACACTACTTTCCGAGTATGAGCAATGAAAATATTATTACACTAGCTTTTGCCTGCGACTTTCTTCGCGTGATAAAGATTACGCTAAGACACATAAATATTACTTTGTTTAGTATGTATATTAAGTATGTATTTACAAAAAAAAAGTATATAAGTATGTTTATCCGTTATCTAGTATCCATAACACAAGTTCTTCATGAAACTTAACGTGGGACTAGATAATTGGTGTGATTGTATGCGAATATTTATTATTTATTATTACTTAATGTTTAATCGACAGCCAAAACAGAAAGTTTGAAGATACTAACTTCGAATTTGACGGACTTTCATACAACTTCCATCCCCTACTTTGTCCCCTTAGGTGGTGAATTTTGAAAAATTCTTTGTGCTCATCTACACCATTAAAGGTATCTACCCTCCAAAAATGGTGTCTATACTTTCAGCCGTTTGGCCGTTGGGCATGACAAGAGTCAATCAACAATGAATTTTATTCACAGCTTCAACCCTTCGGGGTGGAATTGTCAAATACTTTGAAACACATAAATATTTATGTGTTTCAAAGTATATATAATGAAGTATATATATAATGAAGTATATATATTTATGTGTTTCAAAGTATATATAATGAATTTTATTCACAGCTTCAACCCTTCGGGGTGGAATTCTTTGAAACACATAAATATTTATGTGTTTCAAAGTATTTGACAATTCCACCCCGAAGGGTTGAAGCTGTGAATAAAATTCATTGTTGATTGACTCTTGTCATGCCCAACGGCCAAACGGCTGAAAGTATAGACACCATTTTTGGAGGGTAGATACCTTTAATGGTGTAGATGAGCACAAAGAATTTTTCAAAATTCACCACCTAAGGGGACAAAGTAGGGGATGGAAGTTGTATGAAAGTCCGTCAAATTCGAAGTTAGTATCTTCAAACTTTCTGTTTTGGCTGTCGATTAAACATTAAGTAATAATAAATAATAAATATTCGCATACAATCACACCAATTATCTAGTCCCACGTTAAGTTTCATGAAGAACTTGTGTTATGGATACTAGATAACGGATAAACATACTTATATACTTTTTTTTTGTAAATACATACTTAATATACATACTAAACAAAGTAATATTTATGTGTCTTAGCGTAATCTTTATCACGCGAAGAAAGTCGCAGGCAAAAGCTAGTGTAATAATATTTTCATTGCTCATACTCGGAAAGTAGTGTTGTTTTGATCTGATTATTGGGTGGAAAATGCTGCATAGAGAGAGAAAAACTCATACAAATTACTTCCCACCTAAGGGCCGGAATAAACTTTAAAATAGAACTGCTGTCAGCTGTGAAGAGGGTTATGTTAAAAAAACTAATAAAAAAAATTGCTGCGGCCATGTGAATTTCTAAACCTGTTCTTTCTGTTCTGTGTTCTAAACAGCCAGTGTGAACTTAGCGCAAACTTCTTTGAGCGGAATAAGCCGCAACAATTAGGTATTATACCTACGCGGTGAGTTCTATATTTAACATTTTAAAAGTCGACATAATTTGGCGGGATACTAATCTGTTATGTATCTGTGACGGAATTCAAAAAAATAGGTAATAATCTGCTAAGATTTGAGTATTAAAAATGAGTTCAAGCGGTTCTGAAATGTTGACACCAGATTCAATGAAAGATGCATGACAAGAGTCAATCAACAATGAATTTTATTCACAGCTTCAACCCTTCGGGGTGGAATTGTCAAATACTTTGAAACACATAAATATTTATGTTGAATCGACAGCCTAAACACAAAGTTTGAAGATGTTTTTAGCATTGTTGTGTTCCGGCAGTTAGTGATAAGATAGCCAGTTCCTCAGTGTTTGAGGATTCCGGGAGAGGCTCGCTTCTATATTCAGCCTACATCAGCTATGATGAAGGCTGAGTCTCCCCGGCGTTCATAAAAAAAAAGATCCTAACTTTGAAACTGGAGGACTGTCATTCAAACTTTCTTCACCTCCCGTTAGGAGTTAAATTTTGAAAAAAAATCTTCTTTGTGCAAATCTACAC